>OZ010796.1:508632530-511068074 GCA_963932465.1 Maratus speciosus | reverse complement strand
GTCTACTCATAATTTTTAATGGTAACATAGATATTTTATATCCTTTTCTGTTTGCATTCATTATTCCGATTTTAAATTTTAATGACATTAAAAGAAAAAATGTTTCGCTTCTGGTTTGTTCTACTTTTCTATAAAAATTTTCTTAAATCGCTTTGATTAACACAAAATTCTGATATGTTATTTTGGCAGATAGCAGTGTTCTCTTTTAAAACACTTTAAGATTTTTTTCATTATGAAAGTATAGAAAGCCTGCAGATATTCAAAATATGTTTAGTAATTAGCAACCGAAGTAAACAGGGAATTTACTTGCTTAATATACAATTACTTTCTAACAAGAGAAGTAAATTGTAATTTTTCTTGCTTAATGTGTAAATTATTCAAAATATGTTCAGTAATTAGCAACCGAAATAAACAGGGATATTACTTGCTCAACATGGAAATGGCTAATAATGTACGATTTAAGAGTGTTATCTTTAAAGAAAAAAAAAATACTCCACTCAAGTAACAAGAATCTTTCTAACGCATTCACAAAGCAATTTTTACACGTAAGTATTTCACGCTTAGAAATTCAGAGAGTTAAAAATTGGATATAATGTTTTTATATTCCCATAAAATTTTAAATATCTTGAATGATACCTAATGACTATTATGATTTAGTTTTAAGCGTAAAAGTATCACCTGGAAGATATATTTTTTCAAGTGACTTGAATTCGAGCAGCTTTTATATTTTTCGATAAATGAGTTACACTTTAAGTTAGGAGCAATCGTTTTCTCATGGCCTCTTTTACTCGCAGCTGTCAACCACCCCCCCCCCCCCCCAAAAAAAAAGGAAAGAAATATATATATATATATATATATATATATATGTGTGTGTGTGTGTGTGTGTAAAATCCATGCAGAAATTTTGGATTGAATGTCGGTCCGGAATGTTTACATAGGGTTTAAAAATTTATCTTGTTGGTTCGACATTATTTTATATGGGCTGGTGATTTTAGATATTTTATTAAAGCTTAACTATGCAGGTATTAGATTGAGAATTTCAGAAATCTTAAAGGAAATATTTTTTATAGAAAGCTAAAGAAACTTTTAAAGGAAACTTTGATAACTAATGCTTAATGAAACCGATCTAGTTCATACTCCGATAAACAAGTGTGGGTGGTTTTGATGCATATGTTCCATTCTGATATTCTTTTAACTTCCGAACTTTTTACTGAGAAAATGGTAAAGCTATGCGCGCTCTCTTTTTCGAATGCGCTATTCTATTTTTGATAGCTCTGTCATATTTTTATTTTCTAAAATAAACAAACCCTGCATCTATTCTTAATTTTATTAAAACTTTTATTTCTATTTTCTTTTTTTAATTTCATACTAATAAATTATTGCACCTATTTATTTGTCTGTTTTTTACACTGAAAAAAAAGTATAGATACATGATTAAAATACGTTTATAAGTCTAATTACATAAAAGGAATGCAAATTATATGAAGCAATTATTAGGGTTCATAAAATTGCCCCCCCCGAAAAAAAAAAGCTTTCAAAGGTGTAAGTTTAATATTTTGTTACTTTCAATATAGTTTTAGTTTATTTTGGCACAAATTCTAAATTCTGTTTATCAATAAGAAATATTTATTTACAAACAGCTGAAATAAAAAAGTCATTTTTAAAAATATCATAGAAATGATACTGAAATATTACAAACTATTTTTAACCAGAAATATATTTATTATCATTTGGCATTTAGAAGAAAGTATTTTTTTCACGATGACATTAAAATTTTTCTAATATTGAAACATTGTTTTTGCATATTTTATAATTCTTTTAAAATGCATATTTCTGTTTAAATTATATATATATGTATTTCATTAATTGTTTAAGATTGAATTGACGAAAAATTCTTCTTTGACTTGTGTAAGGGTCCTTTCACACTTAATCCACTCTCCCTCTATCTGAAAGTATGATTAATAGATATGAAATATTTTATAACAAGACCTACTGTTCACTTGACCTACGTCGCCGTATATAGGGTAAGAATGCATAATCTACGAACGCATAATATCATTGTATGACCATGTGCATTTAAAAAAGCTTGCAAATATTTCCTGAGAAATGGCGGAAAAGAATAAGAAATTCACATGCATAGAACGTTATATTCAGTATCTAATTTAGTAATTTAGGGTTCCAAGAACAAAAACTTCAGTGAGCTCCTCTATGACTTGTTTCTATTAATTGATATATACTTATATAATATAATATATAAATATAATCAGAGAATTACTTCTTGGAGGTTCTCACAATAAACAAATAAATCAAGAAACTACGCACAAGAGGGCCCAATTTATACAGATGTGAATTGTGGATATCCACTAAATCTTCAATCCCTTCTTTTAACATTTCTCGTATTTCATGAATTTCATAGAAATTTTCACACACAGGCACTAACATATGCATATATGAACATACAGTATGCATTTATGAACATTTTCCAATCGTATTTATCTCAATATCTAATGTCAAGAGAAACCACAGGATTTTGAGCGGCTGCAATTTTTATACCCTTCTTTTATTAGATGCGATCGTAATTATATAAATATGTAGCACCTATAGTCGTCATCTGGTTCGTCCGTCTGCCCGCATATAACAGCGTAGAGACCACACAACCGACTGGTTAAAAATTTAATATGTATAATCGTTGCAGAATTGTGTTGAGTCATTTCAAATTTTATGAAAACCGAGTCAAAAATTAAAAAGGTATTAATAAAAGTTTTCTTCATTCTATTAAAACCTATCATACGTAATTAATTCCGTGATATCCCCCGATAGGTCATGATTCAATTTTACGTCAGATTTAAGATGACATCACATCTTTTCCGTATTACTGAATTTAATACATAGAATCGTAATAAATTTTATATTCATGGATTTTTGCATAAGAATGCAACAGCTATTGCATCAAAATCTGAATGTTTATAAAACTAGCGTAGACTAACTAAAAGTACGTCATTTGCCACATTTAACGTACAATTTCCGACTTTCTTTTCTGCTATTTTTTTAATTCTTTATCGCAATAACGCGTGAACCCTGGGTACAAGTACAATCACTGTCTGGGTCTCCATTCTTATGTTGTGTAGTATGTGAAACTTTTATGATTCTACTCGAATGGTACAATTTAAACTTTGTACCGGCCTATTCACAAAGTTAATTTTATTCATAAATGCACAAAATTTGCAATTATATTTTACTTAAATGTCAAAAAATGGAATTTTATTTCAAATTTTTCTATTAAAAATATTCCTAAAATTTGTAAAGATTTTCGATACAGAGCAGTGAATAAAAATATGTTTTTGCTTAGGAATTAATTTTATTTAAGGATGTATATGTATAAGTTATAGAAAATAACTGATAAGTTCCATGATAAGAACCATGATAAGAACTGATAAGTTCCATAGCACCCAAAATAGTACTACTTAAAAATTACACACGTTTAGATATAAAAATTTCTTAGTGAAGGTACAAAAAGACGCGAGTTGCCAATTGCAGTACAAAAAAAAAAAAAAAAAAAAAAAAAAAAAGGAACACGCTTATATAACTTTTAATTGTATGTATGATTGGACATATTTTAGCTGTGATTTTCATAATTTAGCATTAACCCATAAGTCGCGTTATACTTTTCTTGGGCATTATGAGATTTATAAGCATGGGAGTTTCTGGAACACAGTAGCGGTGATTAAGAGTTAACTAGCTTGTTATTGTACATATAAAAGTATGTAAACAATGAAACTGAACAGCCAATTTCTTTCAATTCTGCCACCTGACTCCCCCCCCCCCCCTCAAGCTTGTGGGATCTTGGACCAATGTCCCGTTTTCCCATTCATAATACTGACCCTGTGTACGCTTAAATTACAGTTTAATTGTTCTACCTTATGTTGATAGGGCTAAAAGTGCGACATAATAAATTAATACTATTTTGCTTTTACATTGCAGTGACTTGAATATAGTAATGAATTTATATTTCGCTTAAATTCTATTCGAAATTCCTTGATCAAATGTAATAATTTTGCAAATTTTACTTTATACTGTACGTGTAAAAAAGTTTTTACCACGCTAATTTTCCACAGAATTTAAAAAAAAAAAAAAAAAAAAAAAAAAAAAAAAAAAAACAGTTGCTAAAAATTGTGTGTTTCAGGAAAATCTTTTTTTTTCATTTTCTTTCATCTGAAAAAGCTTTTTGTCCCACGTTCTTGAAAACTGCAGTATTAATAGGTATATAGTAAAACATTAATGTATTTTAATTAATATCGATTTTTTCTCCTTGTTTATATATTAGATATATATCTGATTATATATGTGTGGACAGCTGATTTAAGTGATATTTAACGCGTTTTTATTATAGATAATTAATGTTATAGATATTATTAATAATAAATCATCAGTTTTATGGAATCTGAATTAAAATGCATGAAACTTTTATGATTGTGGTGAAAATATTTCGAGATTTTAAATGAAAAATAAAATTATAAATGCATATGTATGCAAAATTGTTGATGTTGGCTATTAAATATTAAAAAAAAAGGTATGTAAAATTATGAATATTATTTTTAAATCTGACTAATTATAGTAAAATTTATATGCATTTTATAAAAAATAAAGGGTTATGATTCCTATTTTATTTTTCTTTCTTTAAAAGAATTTTGAAGAATATCTTCTGTAAAGGTAGAAAAAGGCAAACTATTTTCTCCCGACCAAAACCCTTTTCACCGTTTTCTTCGGGCTAAAACTAACCGCTCTTTTGCCTAGAGCGATTGCCAACATCTGGCCGTGGTCACTCACACCTGCGTAGTAAGTGATAAAAAATGCCAGACTTAAAATTTCGTAGAAATTGGGCAGGAAACTCAAATAGCCATGATAATAGTTGTATCCTTACTCTGTGTTTCAGATAGGGGAGTTGTAATAACATTCAATGTATTGTATTATGAGTTAATGCATTAATGTTTTTGTTATGTATTAACGTATTTTTCTCTCGCAAAGAATGCACACATTCTATTGCAGTACGTATAATTGATTTCAGAATAAGCTTCCTTTTTTCAAAATATGCACCAATAACAATTGTAGATGTTGATTTTGTAACATTCTGTATTAAAATTTAAGCAAATAATTAAAATTAAACTTAAACTTTCATAATAAACTTCTGATACATATATATATATATATACATATATATATTGTAAAATATTTAACTTTAAAAAACACGATTTTTCTAGTGAAAAAAAATACGAAACCTTTTAAATATATTTTTAATTGCAAATTAAAAAATATTTTTAATATAATTTCTTACCTCAAAAATGCCATATGAGTTTGTATTTGGTTGGTAAAAAATCCAATGTTAAACTTTTGAAAGCCTCAGTATTTAACCGACGATGTTTATTTAGCCTATACCAGAAAAATAAAATTAAACAATAAAAAGTTTAATTAGCATTTTGTTTTAATAACACATATATGGGTGATATTAAAACATGAAATTCCGAAATACAAATAACTCAAAATTTGATTTTAGGATAGAAGAATTTGATCGTAATTTTATAATATTAATGAATAATGACACAAACGCCTTTAAAATTTAACAATATAGATTGATAAAAAATAAAATAAAATAAGATCTGGCAAACTTTAAGAAATGGTAGGCCACACCACAACAAAGTATTTTTTATATAGGAAGCCAAGTTCAAATAACGTTTTGTTTTGTCAAAAATACAGGGTGCTTCTCTCCCAGCACCACAGCAACTGTCACCCGGGGCGGAAGAGCTTGTTTTACCATTGGCGCATAAAGATAATAACTGACAAAAAAAAAAAAAAAAAGTAAATATTTCGGATCGAACATCGGTCAGGTATGAGGTTGAAAAATTTATCTTGTTGGTTCTACATTTTTTCGTTTTTTTTTTTTTTTTTTTTTTTTTGGGGGGGGGGGGGGGGTGTCGATATTTTATTAAGGCTCTCAACTGCTCTGCTCAACAAGCGCAAACAGTTTTGACACATTTACAAATTCCTTTTTTAATGGAAAGATATAAAATTGGAAGGGATTTAGAATCGAACCATGTTTTCCATTTTTTTATAAATAAATTACCTATTGAGTTATAAGCGATTTTGATCACGTAACAAACACGTTTTTTACCCTTCGCTGACTGGTTTTTATGCTTTCTTCAGGAACTTCGGTTCAAAACTTCCACTTTGACTCTATTTTCTGAAAAATCTATTGCGTTTGAGGAAAAAAAAAAAAAAAAAAAACGGAAAAAACGGTTCGATTACATAGTTTTGGATCAACAAAACTTGCTAGTTTCATGCATTTCCGAACAAAAATAAATTAAAACTTATGTCATAAAGTTACCCTTTTGGTTTTGAGAACAACCTTATGACTTAACTATGATGGTATTGCATTGAGCATTTCAAAAATCTTAAAGGTAATATTCCTTATAGAAATCTAAATAAACATTTTAAATAAGCTTTGATAATTAATGCTTAAAGAAACCGATCTCATTCATACTCACATAAACAAGTGGGAGGGCTACTTCAATCACACGAAAAGACCCGCTCGCTACTGCTAATCCAATGGAAGAAATTTATAAAGATATCTTGTTTGCATTTCAATATTTTTAAATGTTTTTTTTTTTTTTTTTTTTTTTTTTCGCATTAGATAGCTGAGATTGATCTGCACAAAGGCCGTTTTTTATTTTTTATTTTATTTTTAATGAGGATGCTTTCATTTTCAAAACCGGTTCCGAAAATGAAAGTGTCCTCATTAAAAATACCTGTAAACAAAATCGAAAAATTAAAAAAACTGTCTTTTACAGATTGATCTCAGTTATCCAATGAAAAAGAAAAAAAAAAATTAATAAATCATTTAAAAATATGCAAACGAGATATCTTTATAAATTTCGCTCATATGATTAGCATTAGCGAGCTTGACGAAAGTAGCCTCTTAAGGGGTCTTGTACCCTTTAAACATGTTGAAAATTAACGAAAAACTTCAAAGTTTGAATTAGTCTATCTTCAAAGCCTTTTTATGTATAAACATGAAATTTTGGATATTGATTAAAAAGATTGTGCTTTGTAATGTACTACCATTAGAAATTTATTAACCCTTTACAGAATTTGTGTATTGTTGAAATCAAAATAGCTCCCTTTTTTACCCCATAAGTCATTGTGCGCATGATATCTTGAGAAAATATGTATGGATTGGCATGAAATTTGGTAAAGATAATAAACATATATGTGTGTTTAAAATGACCTACTCTTAGGCTAAAATTATTTCATTAACTATATAAAAAAAATATTTTCGTAAAAAAAAATAAAAATTTTGTATTTTTAATGAATAAAAATAGTCATAACTAAAAATATTACCATTGTAAATACTTAAAAGTAGGTCATTTTAAACACACATATTTGTTTAGTATATTTACCAAATTTCATGACAATCCATACATACTTTCGCAACATATCATGCGCGCAATGACTTATGGGGTAAAAAAGAGCTATTTTGATTTCAACAATACGCAAATTCTGTAAAGGGTTAATAAATTTCTGTTGGTAGTATATTACAAAGCACAATCTGTTTAATCAATATCCAAAATTTCATGCTTATACATAAAAAGGTTTTGAAGAGAGACTAATTCAAACTTTGAAGTTTTTCGTTAATTTTCGACGCGTTTAAAAGGTACAAGACCCCTTAATGCATCAGTTCCATTTCTGATAATCCTTTCATTTCTAAACTTTTTACTGAGAATATGCTAAAGCTGAAAATATTCTTACATTTTTTTTCAATGAAAATAAATAAACCCTTTAATTGTATTAATAATAATAATAATAATTTAAAATATCGTATTCCTTTATCATAATGTTTCGCTTTATCTGTTACACATGTGTTACAACATTCGTTTGATAATCAATGCATCTCGACAAGAACAAGAAAAAACTGTCGATTTTCTAATATTTATTTTTTAAATTGAAATTTATCTGAATATACAATAAAATCATGTATTATTTTAATAAATTGTTTCCTGAAAATATGAATTCTTGTTTTGAATTGCTGTTCTAGTTAGATTCGAAAATCCGCTACAAAAAACAATTTTTGCATTGGAAACAAAGGTCGAAAAACATTTTCTTCTGAGAAAAACACAGGATGTCTCATTCCAGACTAAACACAAATGTTCTCAAAGGTTTAACAGTGAATAAACCATATTACAGTAAAATTTCATAAGACTCGCCTTGCTATTGTGTGAAATGTAAATATAAAACACCAATTTGTGGAAGATGTTGTCCTTATCTTCTTATCTACTTCCAGACAGTATTGAACTACATGCTCCGTAATTGGAAATGTAGTTCACATTACATACGGTGTCACTGACCGAATTACAGCTCACTTCCAGAACTTTTTTTAGCGCCATTATATTTCACATATGAAATATAAATCAGACAAAAAATTCTAAAAATCTTTATTATTCAGTTTTCCCGTTCCTTCAGGCATAGACACTCGCGAGCTAATATTAAAGCTTTGGAGGTTCCTTTTCAAATATTTCGTGTGCATTTTGACTTATTTATTTATTTATTTATTTATTCATTGGATAATTGAGGTCGATCGCCTTATTCCCCTTTTTTTGATTTTGTGTGCAAACTTTTAAAAATATATAAAGTTAACTTTTACTTTCAGAATGGGTTCCGAAAGGGAATGCGTCTTCCTTAAAAAAAAAAAAAAAAAAAAAAAAAAAAAAAAAAAAAAATGCAGAAGCCAAAATCGAAAAAATAAAAACGGGGGAATGTAAGCATCAACCACAGCTATTAAATTCAAGAAACATTATTTTAAAATATGGAAATGTAAATGAGATATTTGAAGAGAATCTTCCAGAGATTTAACATTCGCTCGAGACGGCAGCCTCATTTTATTAAAATATGCAGTTCATTTTTAAATTATAATAAAATCCGACAAAAAAAGCTGGATGTGGAATATTTTATTGTTAATTGATAATAAATTTTCACGAAAGACATATTAACTCTATTTTTAGTTTCCAATTCAAATTCTATGAATCTAGGTTTTACGGATAAGATGAAGACTGGTTATTCCCTATTTTAGGCAGAGTGAACGAGCGATTTGAATGAAAGACACTTTTTATAGAAGTTTTACACTTGTTGAATAGCCACATTGCATCCCAGATAAAAATTCTGCTGATTGGATGAATACAGTACATTTTCTGCTGATTTTGAATACTTAATAATCACATTAAACAACCTGAAAATTTTTTTAAAAATGTCTGACAGTTATAATCAATGCTGTTTGAATTTGCAGATAAATTCAGTTTTGTAAAATACTTTATCAATATATCTACTGTACATTTTCATTTCATGCAAAAAATCACTTAACAAAAGAAAGAAAGAATATATATATATTTAATTACTAGAAGATCTAATCCGGACATCGCGGTTACAGAATATTGGTAAAAAATTCTAATATATTTCTTAAAATTTATCTTTATATAGTTTTAGATTACCCACTAGCAACTCCTAAAGCATTTTATATGAAAAATATAAAAAATATATTTAAATAAAATTTGAAATTTATTAAAAGAGATACTTTTGTATTAGTAGCACACCAGACGTTAACAAGCTTATAAGCAATCGACAATGATTTCGCTTCTTACAGCAGCCTTTTTTTATTCTAACAGATTAATTGGCTTATGCGCGTAGTTGTATTTTAAGTCTGTAAAATTTGTGGGGTTTTTTTTTTGTTATATTATTTATAATATTTTACTAATTTATTATTTTACTTATTTAAAAGTTTCATTTTCGTTATCGAATACTAGTATGAAAGAAATGCTGGACTATTTATATTGTTTCGTCTGTAAATGTATACATTGAAAGTAAATATTTATGTGTTTCGTAATCTCAAAAGAACAGCGAAATTTTTTTAATCTAATTTTTCTATCAATATAACAATATGCTATACATACATCTCCTTCAGTCATTGTTCATTGGGAAAAAAAAAAAAATATTTGAACCATTTCAGAAACAGTAATTATTCAATTTGAAATCAACCTGTATATACTCCATATAATGATTAATAAATTTTGCCAAAAGTTACTACACATTTCTGTTAACAGCCAAGCTAAAAAAAAAAAAAAAAAAAAAAAAAAAAAAACTCTTTTTTTTTTTCATAATTCAACAATTAAAAAAAATAATAATAACAGTTTAGAAAATATTAAGAATGTTTAGTGAGTTTCAGCATTATCTTTAAATAATCAATACATATGTAGTATTGCTGATATTAGATATTAAATAAAAAAAATTCATAAGCTATTATTATTATTATTATTATTATTATTTTATATATATTAGTAACTGTAGTAAAATTTACATGCAATTTGAAAAATATATAACAGTTTATGATTCCTATTTCATTTTACTTTCTTTAAAAGAAATTTAAAGAACACATTCCGTTAAGGCTCCGCTGCAGTCATTTTTTTTTTCGATTCTCATAAAAGATACATCTTGGTAAATGTTGTGTAGGCGACAACTACGTACAAATGATTGACAGAAAATCCTCCAATGCGAACAAGGGACATTAATAGTAAGGGTAATAAAAATAAAAGGTAATAATTATAAAAAAAGACATGATATTTTTCTTTATTTGAGACCCCCCTTTGAACGAGCAATTTTTGTTCACTACATGAAAATATCGTCAAAGTACTAATAGTAATAGTTTAGTTTTTATCAAGTTCTTTGAAAAATATCTCAGAATTTTAATAGATGTGTTTAAACAGATGCTCCTTATTACTCCTCTTTTTAGTTCTTTAGTATCAGTTTAAGTTCTTTCCCTAAGGCGATATTTGCACGTTCCCACACCCCTTTGTCTACGATATCATCAATCATCTGGTGAAATCAGCGGGAGTTGGTAAAAAAATGTGCGATGTTGAAATGAAAAACTCCGTTAAAATGAATAAGATACTGCTATTAGGACACGCGTGTTCTCACTCCGAGTTTAAAATACAGTTTTGTTTTTAACATTATTAAATAATAGAATTTTTTAAATAACATTAAAGTATTTTATTATTAGTTAGATGCATTAACGTTCCTCTCGTTCTTAATATCCCATTGCAAAACGTATAACTATTTTTTTTTCTTAAATATGCATCAAAAACAGTTTTAAACTATTATTACAGTTTAAAAATTGCTAAAAGTGACTTAGATTAAAGAAGTGAAAGACTTAGAAAAGTGCCAAGATCCTTGTTGATACAAATATTTTCGCAAATTTTTTTTGAAAATGTCGCCGTTTGTGCGATGAAACATATGTCGATCTAAATAAAAATATTATGTCTTTTAACTGTATTATTTTTATCACTTTTAAAAATTTGTAACTTAATTCAGTTGATTATAACTGATTTCCATGCTTGCTTTTATAACAGTTTTAAAGTAGATTTTATAATTTTCTGTATTTAAATTGAAGCAAAAAATTAAGATTAGTCTTAAACTTTTCTAATCAAAAATATGAGAATGCTAATTTTATAAAAGATTGAAGTTTTATACATAATAATAAATATTGCAGCTGAAGATTTATATTATTTTGTGATATTTTAACCACAAGAATTGTTTTATTTGATTGAATTTGTATATTATTATTAATATTGAATTTTTATTATATACATTCAAGCGTGAATTTCCTGAACACATTTTAAAGTATATTCTCTCTGCATACTATTAATAATTTTAATTATACCCGATTCTCCCAGTTTAAAAAAAAAAAAAAAAAAAAAAAAAAAAAATCTAAGAAACGTTTAAAATATATTTTTAATTATAAAAAAATCGTTTTAATATGATTTCATATCTGAGAAATGACCTCTTATATTCTGTTGCTATCATCAATAAACCAACGATATTTACATTTCTACACCAGAAAAAAACCAATTAAATAATAAAAAGTTTAATAATAATTTGTCTTAACAGCTTATACAAGTCACACAGAGAAACTCGAACGAAAATGTTAAACCTATGGGAGAAACTTAAGCAGAAATCTTTACAGAAGTCGTTATATATATATATAATATATTTAACTTTCTTTTTCTTTTGGGATATCTGAGGTCGATATCTATTTTTGTGCTCCTGTACTTTTTCGATTTTATGAGCACAGTTTAATTTTCACAACCGGTTCTAACCACTTCCAAATGTCAATGTATCCGCATATAAAAAAAACTGTGTCTCAAATTAGAAAAGTACAAAGGCACAACAATGGGATATCATATCAACCTCGGGTTTCCTTAAAAAAAATAAAAATAAAAATTTAAAAAAATAAAAAATAATAAAATAATAATAAAATAAAATAAAAAATATTGAAATGCGATTGAGAAATCTGTAATGAACGCTCCGATAAGATTAACATTAGTTTGGGACCTTCTTTTCGTGACTTACGTAAGCTCTTAATCCCATTTTGCAACACATAAATGGTTTATATATATATATATAAAGAAATTCTGAAAGACAAATAATTTCAAATTTGCTTCTAGTATAGGAAGTTTCGACCGTAATTTTCTGATGTTAATGAATAATGACGTAAACATCTTTAGAAGTTAGCAAGACGCACTGATAAAAAAATAAATAAAAGTAAAATGCAGGAATATAATTAACAACGCCGGTGAAGACTACCATAAATGACGGCTCCTGGTGCGGGGACACTGACCTAGCCGCCACACTTGCAGCAGCATTGCGGGTCTCCAGACAAAACCCAGATTTTACGCATAACTTTAAGTATAAATAATCCATATTATGGTAAAATTTAACCAGGGTTGACTTGCATTGTGTGAAATGTAAATATAAACATTGAAGTAGTGACAGTTCTGTTAGTGGACGTCGTGCCAATATATAACTCCCAAAAACATTGAAGTGGTAGCTTTGAGTTGGAAAATGTAATTCGAAATACACATAATATCACTGACAGAATAACTTTTCACTTCCAGAATGTTTTGGTAACGCCATGACGTTTTCCGCAAAGGAAGATAAATCTTTAAAAATCTCTAAACTCATTACTTTAAAAGTTATAAACAAAAATTTATTTGGGTTAAAGTGATTTTTGTTTATACGACACTAGTTTCCTATAAGACTATTGTTAAGCTTGTTGTGCGGTACTAAGTTTATCTCATCTTTTTTTAATCAATATATTCTTTTGAAGCGAAAAGTTTTGATACTGCAAGATATCAGCTAGCAGGTCAGCGCACGCGCCCTCCTTCCACCCACCAAAGGTTATGAAATTTTTTTACGCCACATAAGAAGCACACCCTTCTATAATTAACGCACCGAATTAAGCAAATTAAACAAGCAACTGTGAACAAAAGATCTGGCTAAAAAATCATTCTGTTAGAGATAATGACATACATTTTAAAAATTTAAAAACAAAAGAATTTTTTTCAAAAGTTACTTTTTTTTTTTTTTTAAATAGGCGACAAAATTTAAATAATATCAATCAGTGGTTAACTACTACAGATTAACATTTGTCAATTATTTACTATTTCTCAATTAAAAATATTCACTTACTTACAGTTATCAACGTACCAATAGCGTCAATTAAGTACCATTTTAATCAAATGTAAGCAAATCATTAAGCATGAATATCTTTATATCATAACACTTTCGTCTCCATTGAAAATATTTTATTTTCGAAAAATTTTCATCAACAAGCAAATCCCCCCCCCCCCCCTCCTGTATCCAACATCCTTTCAAGTCGCATAAAAAAATACATCATTCTACAATTATTGCATCGAATTAAACAAACAACCCTGTTCAAAAGACTTACCTAAAGAATTTATTACAGACAATGACATATGTTTTAATATTTTAAACAAAATTTAATATTTGTTCACAAAATTTATTAAAAAAAGAGTAAATTTTCTTTTAAAGACGACATTCATTAAATAGTATTAATCAATCATTAACTAACCGCAGTCAATTTGTCAATTATTTACTACTTGTCAATAATAATCATCAATTACTATCCATAACTAATAATACCGTCAATTAAGTGCTATTTTAATTAACAATAGCAAATGATTAATCATGAACATATCGAAATCATAACGATTTCTTCCATATTGCTTGAAACATCCTTTCGAAAAATACTCATTGTCCTTCAAAAGCTTCAATAACTTTATACACTTTGTCAGGCAATTCATTGAATAATAGAGTAACCACCCAGGACATCTTAGTTCGAGATTAAGTTACTCGGGTTGAGTGTGTAAAATTTCAAAACGAGTAACACCCGAGTTACTCTAAATAATGGTACTCTGCTCCCAGAAACTTTTCGTTATAAAAAATACAAATTTTCTTCGAATGAAAATTTTTTGGTGTTCATATGTATATTTTGCATATCTTAACATTCTATAACAATATTTAAATGATATTAATAAAATTTCGGTGGGTATTCCAAACGTCGGTAAAAAGTTTAGTTACTGACGAGGGCGGGTAGGACGGTATTGGTGTGTGTGTGTGTGTGTTAAAACATTTGTTAATTAATACATCTTTTACTGAATGAGAAGAGCAGCTCAGACTGGAAAACCATGTTTATAGAGCATAGATGTCCCTCCCGGTCCACTCTTTTGAGGTATTAAAATAAATGGGGCCGGGAGGGACAACTATGCTCTACAGATTTCGTTACCTAGTCTGAGCAGTCCCTCTAAGGCAGTAAAAGATATATTAATTCACAAAAGTTTTAATATATAGCTATATCACAATTAATACATCTATCAAATCACAAGAAAAGCGACAAAATATGATTTATCCAAAAAGTATAATACATTAGAAAAATATCTATCCAAGATTGCAAAATGTGAAGGCTGAAAGAAAAAGGTAGGAGGAGAAAAAGTCCAAATAAATAATGTAAAAACATGAGAAGCTGAAAATGGAAACTTATATTGCGAAACGCTTTATCAAAGGCAATATTCCATAATATAAGTAAATCCCAATTGATTTTTGTTCGAATATAGTAAGCCGTTAAGAAGGAATTACTGCACATAAATTGCCCGATCAGCTACTACCCCACATGTGAAAATGTATCAGTTCTGAAATCCAAACTAGAGAAATACCCAATCAATGAAAGGCAGTGAAATATCGTAATATATCATCATTTATCGCAATAAACTATCCTACGTAAGAAGAATGCATAAATATGAACAAAATTTAATCAAATAGTGATTAAAAAAAAAATCTACTCGTACCATTACACTGTCAACCAATGATATTCATAGTTACTCCTATTTTTATTTTCAATTTTTACGACTTAAATTTGATGTTCTATATTTCTTTGGTTTTTATAAATATGATTTCATTTTAATTATATATATATATATATATCGCTCACCCGCAAAAAAAAAAAAAAAAAAAAAAAAAAAAAAAAAAAAAAAAAAAAAAATGGCACATCTTGCAAAAATTCATTTTACGCTCTATTCTAATAATAGGTCTGTCATAGGTGCGTCTTGTTACACAAACAGTTTCAAAAGTTTAGCTATGCGGAAAATCACTTTATTATGCCTTATATATACATTAATATATATACTTAATGTATATACATTAATATATAAATAATTAATATATATACATTATAATGAAGAAATAGCTTGCTGAATTTATAGCAAGTTTGTTACAAACTGCTTTGAGACTTCGTATCCTTTAAAGTTAGTAATATATTTGTTTGTATAAATTTTGTATATTTGTCAGATATTTATAAAACTATTTTTCTTTCTTTCAGGTGAGTACTCCTAATCTTTAACTACATCATTTGATGAAGTGTCACCATGAATTCATTATTTATAATTTAGTAAGTTTGATTCTTTAATTTATGTATGCTATATGTTTATTTAAAACAAAATGCCAAAGTTTAGAAAATTATAATCAAAGGAAGAAATGTTAACTGATGATATGCTGATTTTAAAAGTATCCCATGCAATAAAAATCAAAAATTCTACATTTAAAAAAAAACGGACTAAAAAAGCGGAGATTCTACTGGCAATCTAGACGCCAGACTATTTCCGTATTTTTACGGAAATTTCCCCCGATAAATTACAGAAATTTTTCCGTAAAAAAACGGATATAGTACTGGCGTCTAGATTGCCATTAGAATCTTCGTTTTTTAGTCCTTTCTTTCTTTCTTTTTTTTTTTTACAGTGTATGTGCAACAAAATGCCACATGCTAAATTATGCTTTAACCCTTATATCTGCACTTGGCTTTAATGCCTTATAAAAGTAATATTCATATAAAAATATTTAATACATCTAATAAAGAAATGGCTATTTTCTTGACTTTTATGTCTGAACAGTTCACGCTGTTGAAACTTATGTGATGGAAAGATTCTCCCTCAACATATTTCTAATTCATAGCTGAAGCCATAATATATTTACTTTTACTAAATCGTATGAATTGAAAATGTTCTACACAATATTATTTTTAACCCATTTGCATCATTTGGAAAAGTAGAAAATGGGCTCTTATCACGAAAAAAATTATTATTGTTCAAAATGGAAGTAGTTCAAATGTATAAGGCTAGTTCCATGAGTTTTTGTAGTGTAAGTTACATAGTTGATTACTGTTATGCTTGTTGCCCACCGTTATTTTCGAAAAGTTTGCTTCGCCTTTTTCAATTAATGAGATATCTCCGATAAAATGTTACATTTTGCCGTTCTAAAATACTGGTAGCCAAAAATCGTAGTATGTGACTTACACTACAAGTACTTATGGAACAAGCAATAAAAAACTAAAAACAAAAGACGTAAACAAAAAAATCTATATAATTTTCTTTTAGCTCAATAAAGTTTATACATACGAAATCCATGGGGTCGTGTCTAACATTTTTATATATAAATTAGCTTTGTACTTAAATTGTTTAACTCTAAAACTTTTAAATTATATAGTATTATGGTTACTCAACATTTATATTCCGGAATATAGCAGAATCGATTTTCTAATTCATCATTTTCATAATAAAAAAATATATTACCGTAATTTACGGTGTATAATCGGCGGATCAAACAATTCTCTTTGGACCCAGAAATTTTATTTAGTAATTGAAGCCAAATATTTATCTCGATCTAAAAAGTTATATATTTTTTTTAATTGTGGGTCAAAAATGATTGTTTGATCGGCGGATTATACGCCGGAAATTACGGTAATTATCGGTTTCAACATATAAAAGTTCTCCATTTTTTAGACATGAAGTTGATGTTTCCGAAATTTAAATCAACTATATTACGATAGATAACTGTTGGGCAAGCAACGTAATTTAAACACATATGCAATTTAAAAGTCTGAGCTTAGACGGGCGGTGGTTCATTTATGGACCACTTAATTTTAATCCCTAAATGCCGCATTGGCACAGGATTCTTGAATGAATCCCTTTTATTAAGTGCATTAAGAAGACCTTTTACTTATATATATGCGTGTAATGTGTGTGTAAATTCTGGTGCTATTCTATATTTTCAGCATTTTGCGAGTAGAAGTACTTTGCCCCTGAAAGGGTTAAACATATTAAGTACAAGTAAATTTTCTAATATACCTTGAAATGTTAATCGAGGTATATTTCAAGGAGGAAAGTTTCATATTTCTCAGTTTGGAAAAGAAATGGTTAAAATAATTTGACAAAACCTAGCGAATGAAAGCGAACACTTTTGCAATTTACAATGCCTACCTATCTCCGATAGGTAAAAAATTTAAGCAAGTTTCAATCGTTCTGGGCCCCCCTGTATTTTACTGAAATAATTTTATAAAGAAATTGTACAAAAAATACATTCTGTAAATAATAGATAGCATGAATAATGAACTTGATAATATTGATTTTGCTGCATATTACAATGAAAAAAAAAAAAAAACAACACGTCATATGGCGTGTTTCATTATAAGAGTGTTAAAAACACTTTTTAATGCAATGTAATATTTATTAATATTATTTATTTGAAATTCTGTTTTATGATTTTTGCATTGAAAGTTTTTTTAAATTTTATCAGTAACACATTCGGAACAAATTACCTATAATTTGATTCAAAACAAAATATAAGGTGTTACGATTTGATCTGAATAAGAATTAGTTGTTTTGTTTAATTGATAAATTGCATATAAAGCACCTTAAAAATTGAATTTTGTTTGCAATGATATGAAATGTTGAAAATTGCCTTTCAATGTTTTTAAGGAATGTGCTTATGATTCCGCTAATTTATTGTATATGAATTAATATATATACCTGGCATCTTTCAGGTTTTTAAAAGATAAATAAGCATACTTTTAACTAGAATAATTATTTAATTTAATGTATCCCCTTTCTATGTGATAGTCTCTTGAGTTCAATATGATTTCATTTATTAAATAAAATTTCTTGTTCAAATATGCTTATTTGACTTGAAAAAAAAAAGTTTGGCAACTAGAAATTGCTTTAAAAATTGGGTTATTTCTGTATGAACAGCACTAGTCTTTTCTGTACATAAATAAGTACTTGTAAATTAAACAGCTTACATTGCACCATAATGAGTGTATCTAGTGGACTAGAGCTTATTTAATTCAAATTGTTTGATTTCCACCACTTTTTAGAAAGAATACTATTCTTCTTATAAATGGTAGATTAAATAGAGCAAAATTAAGACGAATATTATTATTTCAAAAAAGTGGTATGAATCAAGCATTTAAAAAAAAAAAAATACTAAAAATAAACTGTTTACTAAAAAGGTGCATAAAAATGTATTAAAATATACCGTTACAAAATGAACTGCACCTTTTTAGTAAACAGTTTATTTTTAGTTATTTTAACGCAAGGTGAATTTATCATTCCACTCTGGGCTCATTTGAGTTCTATGTTTTTCAATTAAAAAAAACTGCCTAATTGAAAAAAAGTGAGCATAATCTTTTAAGTGAGGGGTCTTCAAATTTTGACCTCAAAGCTGCTCGCCACCAGATTTTGCGAAATGTAATGATCATCTTATTTAATCGCTTAGTTTCTGTCATTAAATAATGCATATTTTTCTATTCTAAAGTAATGATAACTGGTGGCCTGTAGGCAACATGGTGAAGACCCCGGCTTTAAGATAGTTGATGAGTGAGACCCCAGACTTGCCTCGCTAATGTTAAACCTATTCTTACTTTTAAAATATCTCATAGAAATTTATATTTTTAACTTATTTTCTCTGTGTACTGTTACTGTTCTTAAAGGATGTCTCTATTTTTAACACTTTCCAACAAAGCTGAAAAGCGTTTATGATTTCGGTTCGTCTGTCTGTCTATCTGTCTACTGTAACTCACGTAAATATACCGTAATTTCCCGCGTATACGCCGCAGCTCAGATAATTCGATTTCCTAGCAGAGTTCGTTTTAAATAAAATGTGACTTGCTTTTGCTTAGCATTTATTTGACTTCGTTTTTTAAATAAAGTATCCGGTATGAAAAAGACTTAACTAACCCGCGGCGTATACGCGGGAAATTACGGTACTCGGATTGCCATGAAAATGATGTATGTTATTAATGTTTTCAATCATAATGTATGTTATTAATGTTTATTATTATGTTCTGTATTCAAAAGGAAATATGTAGCGTTAATAGTTCACATTACAAGGGCACTCAAAATAATTCCGTTACATTACGGTCCATGGGGGAAAATAGTTTGCGATGGTTTTTAATGATGTTTCACAATTTCAAACACATTGAAATTTATATATATCTCTGATGTGCATTACAAGATAGTAACCATAGAATATGCTATGCAAATAATTTGTCGTTCATTTACTGGGACGCTCAAAAGAATTCCGTTGCATGACGGTCTCTGAGGAAAAATCATTTGCGGTATATTTTGTCCATGTTACGCTATTTCAAACAAATTGAAATTGATATATATCTGTAAGGTGCACTGAAAGATGCTTACAATAGAACATTGTGTGCATAGCATTCATTGTTCATATACATGGACACAAAAAAGAATTCATTTACAGCATAGCTGCGAACTCTTACGCTTTTTTGTATTACAAAAATTTAATAGTAAATATTACTTTTATTATTCGCCGTAATCTTCAGATAAAATAAAACAAAAATTTCTGTAAAAATTTTTTGGTACAAAAAAGCGTAAGAGTTGGCAGCTAATGTTGATAGTAGTCTCTATGAAAAATGTTTTCTGGAAGTACGTTTTCACTTGTGGTAAGCGTTTTTAAATTAAACAGATTTCTTTTCTCTGTTATTTGGTGTGTATAAATTCTACAGATGATATACAGGGAAGCACAAAAGATCTCGAGTACATTTCCGTTTATTGATGGAAATTAATGAAAAGGAAAAATTTAACTGTGTTATGAGCTACGTAACTGAAATAAATTTTAGCATACTATGTATTATGTGTTAAATCTCGTATACAGGGCTACACAAAATATTCGGGGTTTTCCGAGCATTGGTGGTAATTATGAAATTGTGTTTTCAAATATATTATGCGTTTTACAAATTGTTTATTTAAACATCATTTTTCACTTTATTAAACAGTGAAGTTTTATTATAACACTCATAATTCCCTGGAAAATGCTTCATAATCTATGCTTGACACATGATTTTACGTTCTTGTTTTAATTTTCAAAATATTTCTAAATTCTGTGCTTAGTTTAATATTTTATTTGTTAAATGATGACGAGCTCTGAGTAAGATTTCATCACTTCAAACAAAATTAATTATATATTTTAGAAATATTTTGACAACTAACAAAAATAAAGACATTCATTAATTCCTTAACTGCCGCATTAAATTACGGATTAAAAATTTAAATTCCTCATTGGCACATTTTTTAGAAAAAGAAATTCACCTTATTTAATGACAGTTAAAATGATACCATAATAAAGCCAATTACACTATTTTGTGGGAACCAAGCAATCTAAGTAAAAGACACAGTCCGTGAATATAACGGGAGCGAGAATTAACCCTTTCAGGGGCAAGGTACTTGTATTTGCAAAATTTTGAAATAATTGACTAACAATTGTATATATAAGAAAAATTATTTGTAAACAAGTGAAAGTATATTTTCGTGCACTTAATAAAAAGGAAATTTTCATTAAGAAATTCGGATGCCAATGTGGCAACTAGGGATTAAAATTATGTGATGCTGTGACGGCATCCCCACCCTTCAAGGAATTAAGGGGTTAACCCTTTGGGAACGAGCGATCGGTATACGTGTCGCGTAAGGTGCTCAGAATCCGTGATTATTCTCACCAGTAAATTTTTTTTGCAAATGTTGCCTAATTCAATCCGAACATTTTCCCGATTCGGTTACGCAAAAATTTCTGTTTTGAAAAACCGGTGGCAAAAGATTAAAAATTCTGTAAAAGACGCTCTTCCCGAAGGGATTAAAAAGAAAACGAACTTAAAATTTTTAATTTCCTGGTGAGATATTTTAAAATTTAAAATGCATTCCCCGCCCATATGTTTAACATTAGCAAGGGGAATCTTAGATCTCAATGGCTAACAGCCTTCTAGTTTTTTATCTAGTCCTTCAAACATAATTTATTTACTTTTTTTTTATTTTCATAATGTGCCGATTTATATCTCACCAATAATTGAAGATTCAGTGTAAAAACGATGATAGTGACATATAACTAAATGATAATTGTTTATCGTTTCATCCTTTTACGAGCATCGACTTTAATTGTTCTTACCTCTTTATGCCAATTTTCAATTGTGATTTTTAAATGATTACTTTTACTTTTGACTATCGTGCATTCAAGTTCTAAGGCCTCCGATTTTTTTTTTCTAACTAACTACTCACCCGAAAATTATGAAACTGGTGTTACTTCTCGACGTAACCTCCCTGCAGACGTACACATTTTTCACAACGTCGAAACCATGCTTCCATGGCCGCAGCGAAGGCTTCTTTAGGAGTCTGTTTTGACCACTGGAAAATCGCTGAAGCAAATCGTGCTGTTTCACCAAGAGAACGCACCCACACATTAGGCTAACGTTACGCAACAGTTTCTTCGTGAAAATAACTTTGAAGTGATTTCTTATATTCCCTACTCACCTGATCTGGCTAGTGACTTTTGGCTGTTTTCAACAATGATAGACACTCTCCGTGGCCGCACATTCACCAGCCGTGCTGCTATTGCTTCAGCGATTTTCCAGTGGTCAAAACAGACTCTTAAAGAAGCCTTCGTCGCGGCCATGGAATCATGGCGTCGACGTTGTGAAAAATTTGTACGTCTGGAGGGAGATAACGTCGAGAAGTAACGCCAGTTTCAAAGATTTCGGGAGAGTAGTTAGTTAGAAAAAAAAAATCGGAGGCCTTAGGACTTGAATGCACCTCGTATATACTCGCGTATTAGTCGACCCACTTTCGAGAGGAATATCAGACTGTATACCAGTATTTTAAAAAAAGTTACTTTCGTCTTACATAAAATTAGAATTTGCAAATTTCTTTTTTTTTTTTTTTTTTTTTTTTTTTTTTTTTTTTTATCAAATAACGCAAAGATAACTAGTCGAAAATATTGGTTTTCAACATATATTTTTCTCGAATGTAGGGGTCGGCTTATACGCGACTATATACGGTAGATAAAATGTTCCCAAACGACCAGTGTTGCCAGTGGGCTACTTTTTTTTAAATTCGGATTTCTTGATTGGCACCACTTTTTTGAAACTGTAAAATTCACTTTGTTTTCTCTTTAATTAATATGTCATTAAATAAGGCACATTTTACCACTTCAAAAAAGTGGCGCCAATCAAGAATCTGATTTTTAAAAAAGTAGCCCATCTGGCAACATTGCAAACGACAACTCGCCTCTCACGGTAACAGACAACAATAACATTTCAATTTCCACAAAGCGTGAAGTAGCACCGTTTTCCCCTTTGACCCATCAATTATATTTTTTCAATTTATACCTTAAATACATAACAGTACGATCATTTTCCTCCTCCAGTCTATATTATCCATTCATTATAAGAGAAACAATAGTGATTCTAACAGGTAAAAGTTCCATATGTAACGATGCAGCACTATTTAAATTACCAAAATTGTGGCTCGAGTAACTCAATGGTTGTGAAAATAGAAATAAATATCGAAGTAAAATAGAAAAAATAACGTGTGTAACATGAAAAGCTGAATGATGGCGTTTCAGATCACTGCATCATAGATCATGCAATTTCAGATTATTATTATTTATTTGTTTTGAAAATGGCTCGGGAAGAGTTTAAACATGTCAGCAGTCAAATAAAACTATTTTATTGTTTTTAAAGTTTTAACCTTATACCTTTCCGCAATTAGAAATAGTAATTTATACCTTGTAATATAAAAGCTTTCCTTCACAAAGTAAAAACCCTTGATATACGAGCGTAAATTTTCGATCACCCCTCTTCCCTGGAAACGTCTGATTTGAAATGCTCCGAAGTTTACAGAAGAGTGCATATTTTAATATTCAGTTTGTTATTAGAAAAATTTAACATATTCAGAGCAGATTATTATTTGGAATGATTAGTCTGCGACTGATGATAATAATAATTTGAGATCAAACGATACTTCTTAGCATAATGAATATTTTCCACATCACTGTAAATGTTTTTTAACGCAAAGTGGAATATATATGCATACTAATAATAAATTAACGTTAGTTTTATTCTTCGCTATTTATTTTTCTGAGTTTTATTGTCATAAGTATGGCAAAAGAGGTAATTTATTTCAGAATACTTCTAAAATAACTTTCGGTAATCCTGAACTGAAATGGTATTTTTAATAGAATAACCATTTAATTTGATAATTTCTATTTCTAAAAATTAATTCAATTTCATCACGACATATAGTTTTGTTTGTTTATTAGTTCTTTCCTCAGAGGCTATCAAAGCCTGAGAGCTAATATCTCCGTATCTTCTGTATGTGCATATGGATGTACGTAACGCGATAATTCTTGATAGAAATATACGATTTGAATCAAATATTGTAAATAGGTTCATTCTGATAACATGATTTCCTGATTAGTTTTGGCGGTTCATTGGTTAAGTATAAAGGGGGTGGGGGCGGAGGCTAATCACCCCTTAATTTAGATAAATATGTTTTTGATGCAGAATTATCCGATTTGCTTCAAATTTGGTATATCGGTTTATTCTGATAAGGCGATTCCCTGATTAGATTTGGAGATTCATTGGTTAAGTATAAAGGGGAGAACGGGGGTAATACCCCCTTAATTTAGATAAACAGGTTTTTCATGCAGAATTACATGATTTACTTCAAATTTGGTGCCGGTTTGTTGGTTACGTAAATAGGAGGGGGAACGGGGGGATACTTACCCCCTTAAATTAGATAAATAGGTTTTTCATTCAAGATTATCCGATTTGCTTAAAATGTGTTATACCGGTTTATTCTGATAAGGCAATTTCCTAATTATTTACAGTTTTGCTCCAAAAGAGTCAGTTCTATTTTATGAATAATAGACATAAATACACATGAGGAGCAATAGAGCTCATTGCTGGGGGGAGGGACATAATTTCAATTTTGACTCAGCTACTATTATCAAGAAATGCATTACACCTCTAGATTTAGACATTTTTTGAAGCTGCTCATATTCATAAATTTAACAACTCCTTGGTTAATGATTTGTCTAGTGTACCTTACAACTCAACTTTCTGGGCGTATTTGTTATGTCACAATGCTTCACTTCCGCTTTGATTTCATTAGTTGTTGGAACTTTGGTGGTCTTTCGGTGCTGTGTTTACTGACATTTGTGTTTTCGCAGTGCATGTAGTTGGGGGGGGGGGGATATTGTTTTATACATAGATTTTATGCACTGATGATGTGAGTCCTGGAACTCACCGACGCGTATACGTTTGGTTTTATTCACATTACCTAATGTATTTATTCTGTGTTTAAGCGTCAATTTTTGATGATTTATAATTCCACACAAGATTTTATCTACTAATAACATAAAATGGTTTAATCTCAAATAATGGGGCCTCTAATAACCTCAAATATTCTAATGGTGTCATAGTCCATGGAATTTCTAAAGTGTTTACGCATCATGACACACGATAAGACGACTATTTTAAAAACATAAATTTTACAAAAGTTAGAGCCAAGGAGTAAAGGAAAACGGACATGCAATCAGACAAGAAGCCAAACAAGCTTTTTCTGTTCATTTCTTTTATCTTTTTTTTTTATCCTTATAATTTTACATCCGACGACCGCCGAAACGGGTTTTTTTTTTTTCTAAGATTCAATTATAAAAGCCGAAGCATTCCTTAAAAAAGTATGCTTTATAAACAACATATACAAACGGATAATGAATTGTATAAACTTTTCAAGAGCAGTGGTATATTATTTGTACCAATTAATTTTAATCAGTAAATTGTAAGCATTCACCGGATTTTTTTGGATAATTTTTTTTTTACTTATGCTGTATGTGAAGAAAAGCAATTATTTATTTTCATAATATTTTGTTCGTATATTCTGGTAGCAATCAGTAATTTCCACATTTTAGAAATATAGTTACTTTGCTCCTGAAAAGGTTAACCTTTAAAATCGGCTAAAAAAAAAAAAAAAAAAAAAAAAAAAAAAAAAATAGAACATTTAAAGAACAAGGACAGCGAACCAGTGTGCCAGAAAGCAGATTGCTACCATTTTTTCGAAAAAATATTGTTCAACTGGTTTAACTTTATACAGTCCTTTTTTTTATATATTCATATCAGGTATATATCAGAAATTTTAAAAGTATTTATTTGTCTGAATTAATAGAAGATTTTTGTGATAGCACAAGGTGAATACCTTTATATAAATATAGTGATTACAAAGAACTGAATTTCTTTATTAACCACTTAATTCTCTCTCCCGTGATATTCACGGGCTATGCCTTTTACTCAGATTGTTTGATTTCCACCACTTTAATAAGATAGTGTAATTGGCTTTATTATGGTATCATTTTACCTATTATTAAATAACGTGAATATTTCTTTTTCAAAAAAAGTGGTGCTAATAAGCAATTTGAATTTTTATACAGTAATTTAATGCGGCCGTTAAGGTGTTAAAGGTTAAATTTTAATCGTCGGTACCATATCAAACTATTTAATACGAAAACAGTATTGCCAGTGGGCTACTTTTTTAAATTCAAATTTCTTGATTGGCACCACTTTTTTGAAATAGTAAAATTCGCCTTATTTAATGACATAGTGGAACTTTGCCATTTCAGAAAAGTGTTGCCAAGCAAGAAATCTGAATTTTAAAAAAAGTAACCTGCTGGCAACACTGTTTTTGTTTTTTTTATGATAGATAGTTTGACATGGTACCGACGATATATTCATCACATCACTACATAAGGTTAACGAAAGAAATTCCGAGATTAAATAAGGTGAATAAAAATATTAAGGGAAAGTGGTGTCTATTAGTTTGCTGGCATGTTAGTTCATTAACGACGAGCCTCCTTTACATTTCTTTTAATTATTCGACACCAGTTTTTGAGACTTTGTAATTTTGAATTATTTAATCGTTCAAAATCTGAGATTAGATAATGTGAAAAATTCCAATCTAAAATACCGGTATTTAAATTTAAAAATTGTGTACGCCTTGCATGGCAAGTTTTCTTGCCAACCGACTTTAATGATTTAAAAACACGCTTTTCTTGAATTGGCGTCACTTTTGTTTGCATAATTGTTATATTCGAAGGCAGGGTGGGTGCAGTTCTATTCGAATTTTTGAATAGAATTATTATAATACTCCTTATATAATTATTATAATATTCCGGAGAAAAGAGTGAGACAAGAAGCCAAACAAGCTTTTATTTTTTCTTTTTTTTTTTTTTTTTTTTTTATCCTTTATAAATTCTAAGGCGTATAATCTCCTTGCGAGGGCCAGAATATTTTCGTCGATAACCACACATAAAATGTTTCACCAACTATTTTCACCCCTCATTAAAATAATTAAAAGCATTTTAATAGATATTCATTCCTTTTTATGAGACATCGAAAAGAATTCTAAAAGTTAATTAAATGCAGGTGAATTCATAATACTACAATGGGAAAAATAATTGTAAATCTGTTTTTAAATATCAAGAACTGCATAAAATAATGAAGGGATATATTATAAAATTAGAAAAAAAAATGGTGAAAAATAATTTAGAAAACCCGAATTTTTAATATTATTATTTCATTGTCCTTCGTTTTCTATTTATAGTTATTGCTAACAAAAAAATTCCTCATATTATTATTTTAAATAAAATAAATAGATTAACTATAACTTCGAAACGTCGTGTTCACCCTGAGACTATGTAAAAACATTTATGTGCTATATATATATATATATATAGATAGATAGGTTAAACTACCGTAGATCTTAAAATGTCAATTTTGTAACATCATTTTGACATCTACGAGGGTTTTTGTTTTAAAACCTATATATATATATATATATATATATAACCATTATAAACATATACAAATTATCATCAACAATTGTGAATATAGAAATTATAAATGATTTTTTATGCAAATTAAAAATTATATATTAACCTTTATAAAATCCTTTGAAATATAGATACATATAACACCTTTTTAGTAATTAAAAATCATAATTTTGATTTTGAATGGTTAAATGTTCTTCATAATTTCAAAACCAAAACTAAAAAAAGCGCTAAATTTTGTAGTAAACATATATATATATATATATATATATATATATATATATATGTATATTAGGTCATCCGGAAAGTTCTGCGGTTTTTTGAAAAAGTTTGAATCCACAAATGCCACGTTTTCACCGGAATTTCGGTACAAAAGATTGCTTTGATAAGGTTCGTGTAGAAAAGCTTTTATTTATTTTGAAATAAATTTGTTCCCAATTTCCGGTGTCATTCAATTATTTCAACATGATCTCAACAGAAGCATACCGCGGAACTGTCCGGATGACCCTATATATATATATATTAGAAGCTTTCTATTTTTTTCGACTATTGATAGAAATACGAAACATTATTTTATTATGTGTAAATATCCTTTTCAATGAATGCATTTAAATTCAACTAAAATATTTGATTTTTGAAATATTTTCGAACTGCATTGCATAAGGATTTAAATCATTGCATTTCAAAGTAAACGTTACTTATGCTTTGAAGATTTGTCGAAATGATAAATTGTTATTCAGAAAATATATTACAGAGTTTTGAAAACGGATTTCATATCAATAAATCTGCATAGATGGCAGCACCACATATTTTTGCAGTTTGTTCCTATCATTTTATGCATGTCAACCGATTTAAGCTTCGGGTTAATAAAACTTAAAATTCGGTTTATCTTTATTAACAGGTTTAAGATTTATTTATTTATTTATTGACTTTTTTTATTCAACAAGAGTCATAATTTCTCATTCTATTAATCTAGTTCCATTTTTTTTTTTTTTTTTTTTCTAATCACAAAAATATAATAATCGAGAAAAGCACAGAATTTCATACTAAAACAAATTCCAATGAATAGATAGTTTTTTAACTTAGACTTCACTCAGAAGTGAAAAATTATATTCAAGACAAATGGTAATTATTTAATCTTAAATGTAGAGAAAAGTTAATAAAATTTTACTGCGCATTTGAGAATAAATAGTAGCTAGTAGATGTCTAAAAGGTTGCCATGCTAGAAAAAGAAATCACATTACAATTTTTCTTTAAATAATAAATTATTAAACTGAATAAATTTAATATTTTATTATTTTGTTCGTTTATGTTTTGAATTAGGTCATCAAGTATGAAACTTGTGATTGCAAAAGGGCCCGATTACCAACAGGGCAAACTTCCACCAGTAAAAAAGAATAGACATTTTTGTGTTATTCATGACTTTAATTATTCATGAATATAGAGTTTATATAAGATGAAAATGTCTGTTAAAATTTACTGGTGGAAGATTGCCTCGTTGGTTATTTGGTCCTTCGATAATCATAAACTAGATTATCTGATAATCACTAGTACAATGTCAAACTATCCAATATGAAAACAGTGTTGCTAGTGACCTACTTTTTAAAAATTCAGATTTTTTGATTGCCACCACTTTTCTGAAATGGTGAAATTCCCCTCTTTTCGCCTTAATTAATATGTCATTAAGTACGGCGAATTTTACTATTTCAAAAATGTGGTGCCAGCCAAGAAATCTGAAATTTAAAAAAGTAGCCCACTGGCAACAGTGTTTTTATATTGGATAGTTTGATATGGTACCGACGATATTAGCACTATACAGGCCGCAAACTGTTTTGCCAAATCTGGCAGTTTTTTTATTCAGAAATTTCGAGTTCGCACCAGAAAATTTTTAATATTAATTTTCCTTTATTTTAGTTACGAAATATCTATCATTATAATAACCAAAAATAACAATTCAAATTTTCTGGGGAGAATTTACTATTTCTTAAGGATAGTTTAATAAATGATGCATAAATGCGTCATTGCGGCCTGTATAGTTTTAATTCTACAAAGATATATATATTTTTATAATTGATCTCTTTGATTCAACAAGTCGACTATTTCTTTAAAGAAATATTCGTATCCGGCGGGCCACAGTTTGACACCCCTGCGGTACAACATAACCTGAAGATTTTTAGTAGAAATTAAAAGTTTTGGTGGTTTCCTCTCATTAAAAGGATCATATTTGGTTGAAAAAAAAAATATTTAGAAGGTACTCGATGTCATGTTATGACAATGGAGGATCCACACAATTGTGCGGGTGCAGGCTTGACTTTAACCCTTTCAGGCGCAAGGCATTTCTATTCGCAAAATGCTGAAATGAGTGATTGACACTAGAATTTATAAACAAATTTATTTCAAATTATGCAAAAACTTTTTTTCACGTACTTAATAAAATGAAACATTTCATTCCAATATTCTGGTGCCAATGTGGCATTTAAGGATTAAAATTAAGTGTCCAAAAATGAGCAACTGCCCTTGAAGGGGTTGAATTGTACAAAAAGGAAGAAAGTGTTATTAAAAAAAAACTTGATATATGATCAAAACATACTCATAGAATGCAGATTCAACTTATACTGCAAACAAATAACTAAAAATTTATATAAATGTTCTAAAAACTCATGTATCATTTTATAAAAACGTTACTAAATGTTTTTAAAAGATATACTTAATGTACAAAACTGTATTTCCATATAAACCGAGCACTTTCTAACAAACACTTGCTCTTCATCAGGGTTATAAACGAATACGTAAGGAAATAAAGAATAGTTCAAAAAGAGATGTGATTAACGCATACGTCCCTCGCCCCCCCCCCCATTTCCCCTGTTTCATTTTAATGGTTTGTTCCGTTCTCCAGCAGTTAAATGATATATTTCACTGATTTTATCATTGTATATTTGTGTTCGTTTGTAAACCTGATGATGAGCAAGTGTTTGCTTGAAAGTGCTCTGTTTATATATAAATACAGTTTTGTATATTAAGTATATCTTTTAAAAACCTTCAGTAAAGTTTTTATAAAATGATATATGTGTTTTTAGAACATTTATATAAATTTTTAGTTATTTGTTTGCAATATAAGGTGAATATGCATTCTATGAGTATGTTTCGATCATATATCAAGTTTTTTATAACACTTTCCGCTTTTTCGTGCGATTTAACCAGATCCTACAGTTTTGTATATAAAGTATATTTTTAACCCCTTAATTATCGCTTCCGTCAATATCACGGGCTGAGGTTGTCGTTCGTTATTTCTCGTGCTCGTCATATTTCCGGGCTGGAGATTTAATTGCTGAAAAAAACTACTGAAACCAAAAAAATTTAACTGGTATTTCCCTGTGTAGTCTTTTAATATTGCCGCTCGCGTTTGGTTTACGGCTCTGATTGTAATGTTGGACTTTGTATTGCATGTTTCGAACTATATCACACTCAAGACAATTATTAATAGTCAAAATTTAGTGTATATATATTATTTCAAATATTATTTGTAAAAATTTGTGTGATGATGATCAATAAAGATCTGCGATGTGAAAAATAAAAGACTTATTAGCATTAATTTGTTTAGTGTAAAAAAAAAAAAAAAACATTAAGACACAGAATTTTCGCATGATGGCTTTTCTACAAATGTGAATTTGTTCTATAACATATTTTTTTCGCCTTAAAAAACTAAATGCATATTTTATTTAGAAACCTTATAATTATTCAATTTCTGTAATAAAAAATAGGTACTTTTTTGATGGCTTTTTCAAATATTAAGCGATCCTTAAAGGGTTAAACACCTTCAGTAAAGTTTTTATAAAATTATATATGTGTTTTTAGAACATTTATATTAATGTTTAGTTATTTGTTTGTAGTATAATGTGTATCTGGATTTTATGAGTATGTTTTTTTGATATCTCAAGTTTTTTACAAGAATTTCCTCCTTTCTGTGCGATTTAAAGTCAAGCCTGCACCAACACTGTGCGTACCCTCCCTTGGTATAGCCTAACATCGTGGGTTTTTTTAATCAAATATGATCCTATTAACCAGGGGAAACGACCAAAACTTTTAATTCTATCAAAAATCTCCAGCTTTTAGAGCAGGGGTGCAAACTGCGGCCCGTCCAATACCACTTATTTTAAAAGAAATAGTCGACATCTTGAATCGATGAGATTCGATGATTAGATAAGTTAATGATTACTATAGAGTTTTAGTGGTATCCGGCAGGTCACAGTTTGACGCACCTGTCCAGTATTGCCAGTGGGCAACTTTCGATTTTTACTATTTCAAAAAAAAAGGTGTCAATCAAGATATCTAAATTTTAAAAAAGTAGCCCACTGGATCTGTCTTAAACCCCGAGGGGCGGTAGGTAAAATAAAATTACATTTTACATTTATAACTTTGATCGAATAAAGTTCAAAAATTCCTTTACATTATTTCGAAATGAATTTTTTCGAAAATTCCCGTGAGAATTCATCATTACAGAAACACAATTACCTAAATTCCGGCGTGTAATCCGCGTATCAAACAATCATTTTTCGACCCAGAAACTTTTTAAAATGGAATGTAACTTATCAGATCACGGTAAATATTTGTCATCAATTACTAAATAACATTCCTGGGTCAAAACAGAATTGTTTGATTCGCGGATCATACGCCGTAAATTACAGTACTTGCCCCCGAAAGGTTAGGAGAAATTTCTGATGTGACTCTTGCTACCCTGTTTCCATTTACGATTATTTCCCATAGAAGTGAGTGGCGTTTACTTTTGTTTCCGGACAACACGCTATAATGATGTGATTATCCGTTATATTTTCTTCTTTACAAAATTTCTGGTACGAACAGTAATTTCTACCACCAATCTATAAAAACGTGTTTTCACCTTTCCCGCTTAACCCCTTGAAGGGTGCGATGCCGCTACGGCATCACCTAATTTTAATTCCGAATTGCCATATTTGCACCAGAATTTTTCAATGAAAATTTCACTTTTATTAAATATACGAAAATATACTTTTTCTTGTTTAAAAATAAATATTCGTATAAATACTGGTGTCAGGCAATTATTTTAACATTTTACGAATGCAAGTACCTTGCTCCTGAAAGGGTTAAGATATGTCAGACAGAAAATTTCACTTTACGACAAAATTTAAGACAGAAAATTTGTATAATATAAAGTACCTTGTTCCTTCATTTTTAAAATAAATTTGTTTTTTCAAAACTTGTTTACTTAATCCACGATTTATACACCTGAAATTGTGTAATTAAAAGCAGAAATATCTATTTGAAATATATAAGCTCTCTGTGTTTCATACGTTAATCGCAGTCACCTGAACCAGGGTTGTCAGTTTGGCCTTCATTTTTATTTAGATATTTCGAGTTCATACCAGAAATAAAGAATAGTGTTTTATGATTTATAAAATAAAATAAGACACATTTATCTATCATTTAAAGTAAAAATTCTCCTTTCGAAATTTCCGGTATGAATTTGAAATTTCGAATAAAAATTGGAGGCAAAACTGACAACCCTGACCTGAACTACATACTTTACCATATGGATTGAATATTTCCAACTGAGCAAAAAATGCCCAAGCCGGGAATCGAACCCAGAACATTGGCTTACATTGCCAGTGCTCTACCATCTAAGTTATCTGGACTGACAACCGGTGAGCATATTTCGCTCAGATAACCTTATTGGTAATAACATCTAGTCTTTTACGTAGACAGCTCAACAGTATAAACCGCAGGTAAAGAAACTCAATATAAACGATGGGTAGGTAGATATACTATTATTTTACCACAATCATATTGATTGGTAATGTTATCACACGAATTGAATATTTCCAACTGAGCGAAAAAATGGCCAAGCCGGGAATAGAACCCAGATCCTTGGCTAACATTGCCAATGTTCGATTCCCAGCTTGGGCATTTTTTCGCACAGTTGGAAATATTCAATACGTATGATTGTGTGAAAATAATAGTATATATCCTTTACGCTACGTTTCACACAATTTTTAGCTACAGGACGGTTCGTACATGCACCGTTATTTTCAAAGCCAAATATCATTATTTTTTTTATTGAATAATAAATGTAGTTTAAACGGACAAAATTTCGCCTCATTAAAGGAGAGATTTTTCATAAAAAAAAAACTGGTATCGAAGAATTTCTTAGTCTGGGAATCCAGTGACCCGTACTAACCCCGTACAAGGTGAAATGTAATTGTTTGAAATTACTTTAATTTTCCCGGTTTTGATGTATATTATGGATTCAACGTACAGTCGTGGAAAAAAAAGTAAACACCCCCTACTAACTCCTCAACAAATTATCGTAGAAGAAAGTTACTGGTACTGAACGATTGGAAATAAAGTCTCTTTTTAAATTATGTACATAAAATTTGCTTAGGGGGACATCTACATATTAAAACGAACCCTAACTTTGTTTTCTTCAATAGCAGTACACAATTCTGACAGCATAAATGAACTCTACACCCTTCAATTAGCCTAAAAACGAATTTTTATGCAATTCGTACCATAAGTTTCTGAGAAATTAATTATTTTAAAACGAGCGTATTTTAAGGGCTGTATCCAAATTGAAGTTCGGAACTCGATTGTTAAACGAGAGAGCCTCAATCTTGATCAAGGCACCTTAAGAAGTCAATGAAGCCTGCTAGATTACAAGGCAGCAGAAGAAATTTCAAAATATCAAGTCACTTCTATTATAGACGGCCCCTTAAACCATCATTTTGCCGTTTTTTAAGCATAATTTGAAAACTACTTGGAAGAAAAATGTAAAATTTTGGATTTCCATAAAGCAGGACCTAATAAATCTAAATCCATCAAAAAAATTGTAGGTTGCAATTCATAATTTTTCGAGTATTAATTTCATAAATCATAATTCATATCATAAAATTATAAAAATTGCAAATTCAGAATATTTATGTTTGGGTACATTAGTATTATTGCTACACAAAAAATTCGCACATTGGGAGCATAATTCCTGGAGATAGAAATAAAAATATGAAAATGTAATTTAACATTAGAAGCACTCAATTTTGAATGTTTATAATTCAAAAACTTATTATTCAAATGACATGAAATTCCGTGTCTGGGCATAGTTTGAACTGAAGTTTTGAAATATCTCGTTAAAATTGGGCATTGCCATTGAAAAAAATTAAGTTTGGATATGTTTTAATATGTAGATGGCCCCCTAAGCAACTTTTATGCACATAATTTAAAAGTAGACTTTATTTTCAATCGTTTGGTACCAGTAACTTTTTTCTACGATAATTTGTTGAGGAGTTAGTAGGGGTGTTTCCTTTTTTTTTTTTCCCACGACTGTACATATGCTATGAATTGGTTTTCAATTTTTATTGATTGATTGATTTCGAGCTTTCAAGTCACATTTTACACACGACAGATAAACAGAGCGCCACCTCCAAAGCCTAACAGAGCCTGATAGTAGAGGATTAGATTACGATAGTCTACCAGTACTTTCGAATCGTAATTTTAACCTAATTTAAACTCAGATTTTCTGCTATTAAACAGTCTATGGGATCCGTGTATGAAATAAATTATCCGAATAAATGGGGCTGAAATTACTATTCGAAATATTGAAGACGCTATGTTCCTGCGGTAATGAAGTTCAATTCTGCCCTTAGAATCTCTATTTAACCGTTATATTATGGGTTTGGGACTTACGTCATCCCAGAGACTATTAACACTAGAACCGCTGGCTATTTTACTCAATTTTTATAAAAAAATGTTTCACACCAGAATTTTTTTTTAAACTATTTAACTTATTTAATTAGCCCATTTTTTGCCCTTCAAGCATATGACATATCTTATGAAATAATTTCTGGTACGATAAGACTATTATCAATTTTGGCAGGGGTCAAAATGACACCTAACGACGGTTCTAGTGTTAAATTATTCTATTCGCACCACATTTTAGAAAACAGTTCTCTGCCATACACTTATGGCTAATCGCATGAATACTTGTCATGTCTGTCACACAGCTGGAAATTGCTATGCTTGTTGGCTACCAGTATTTTAGAACGGTAAAATGTGACTTCCTTTATTGAAGATGTCTCATCAATTGAATAATGCGAAGCAAACTTTTCGAAAATAACGGTGGCCAACAAGCATAGCGATTTTAAGCTGTGTGGCAGACATGACAAGTTTTCATGGAATTAGCCTTATACCATAATAATTTCAAGGCTATCTACCACAATGAAATTTTTTTCTAAATTATGATGTGAGTAAATATAACCCTTTAAGACCCGGTGTATTTGTAAGCAAAACTAATCATGCCTGTAGAAAGTAAAACATGGACTGCAACCGCTACCTGTTGATGAAAAATGATACTTTACTCTATCTGCAAACCAGAACGATCGTCCAATTCGAGTTTTTATTATAAACGACTTAGAAGCAAACAATTAAATGAATGTCTAACCCGCACGATCGTGCGGGTTGTGTCTTAAAGGGATAATAAAAACAGTCGCCAATTCTAGTCCACAATCAAAACCTTTTCAAGAGAGATGGTACGTTTATGTAACCACTTAATTTAAATTCCCAAATGCTACATAGACACCAGAATTTTGCGTATAAAATAGTCCCTTTATTATGCAAGTGAAATATAGCTTTTCCCTATTTCGAAATAAATTTGCCGCAAATTCCGGTGTTATTCATTCATTTCAACATTTTTGCAATAGAAGTGCTTTGCTCCTGAAAGGGTTAAAGTAGAATCAGCTCACAACAAACATCCAACCCTGAACCGAGATTCCAGTGGGGCATACCTTAAGCCTTTCAGTGGCAAAGTACTTCTGTTGCTAAAATGTTGAAATGATTGATTAACACCTGAATTTATGAACAAATTTATTTGGATCTCAGTAAAGGCTTTTCTTCGAGAAGCTTTAAAAAAAATTGTACCGAAATCCTGGTGACATTGTGACATTTCGGGAATGAAATTAAGTTATATAAATTATGTAACGCCGTACACCAAAAGGTTAACCAATACTATGTATCCTAACAAGCAGACAATGAAAAAGAAAGAAAATAAAGCAAATAAAAAATGAATGAAAAGACAGAGACGGTTTGAGAATTGGAATATGGGTTAATGTATGGAATCTTAATGCGAAACACCAAATAAAGCTAAATATCTACCTTAACTTATTGAAGGGTGGTGGTATATTATTTATACCACTCAATTTTAATCCCCAACTGCTAAATCTGTACCAGAATTTTTCAATAAAGTTTTGATTTTATAAGATACGTGGAAAAGCATTTACTTATTATTTTCAAATCAACTTAATCGTGAGTTCTGGTAACAATCAACCATTTCAATATCTTAGCAACAGAATTACTTTTCCCCTGAAAAGGTTAAAAACTGGAGTATGAGACGAAAAGAATTTTTTTTATTTATTTATTTACGAAACAATAATTAAAATAAGTATTACACCAGAGAACGTTTAGTATAATAAATAAAAATTTTCGGCATACCAGTTGTTTCTGTACTAGAAATTTGTTTCATACTTTATTATATGGCTAAAATACATTCACCGCTTATTGCAAATAAAATGGTGAATGGTTTTTTCTTAAATTTATTATTTAATTTTTAATTTTTATTTTCAATGAGTTTTAAGTTTAAAGTAAGGATTTTCATTCTGTGGCCAAGACCCGATTAACAATGGGGCAAACTTCCACCAGTAAATTTTAATAGAAATTTTCGTCTTATTTAAACACCCTAGTCATCCAAAATTACTGCCATGAATATGAAAAAAAAAACTGTATTCCTTTTTAGTGTTGGAAGTTTGCCCTATTGATAATAAGGCCTTGCCTGTGACAATCAGTTTAGTACTGAGAATTTCGCCTTATTTAATGACAGAAACTTTATGATTAAATAAAGCGAAAAATTCCTTTCTTAATATGTAATGCAAATGATTTTCGGAAAAAATGGTAACGTCCCTCGGTTTAACAGGTAAATAAACTTTTCTAACGATTTTTTATAGAGAATGACACAAATTAACCACGGTTGGAATATTAAAGCTCTAGGGATATTTCGCAATAGTTACTAACTGAGCCGAATGCCATTTCAAATGTTATCTATTGATTAAGCCTCTGTTTTATTTATACTGTTTTCATAGTGATAAAGGAAAATAACTCACAGTGATGTGTGGATAGGAGCATATTCTGAATAATATATCTGATATCGATTTTTTTTAAATCATCGAGCAAAATAATTTATCTCTAAGCTTGCTGCGTATTTGGCTCTAGAAATTAGCTCTACAGGTACTTTTGCTTTGAATAAAAACACATTTTCTCTATTTTAATCATAAAAATGTTTTCTGCAGGTTGTTATTTCCAGCAAATTATTTTTCGTTCAAACACGAGACCAGGTATTACATTACATGCAATTTTCAAAAGCGCTTTCGTGAATAAATATTCATCTCTTTTCTATATGGTTTAGGAATAACGTCACAATGAAAGTAATTACTGAAATGAATACAGAAAAAAGTATCGCAAAATGGTATTGAAATGAATATATGATGAGAATCCGACAATTTTTCAGATAAACAAAGATACTCTTTCTCAAAAGGAAATAGTACATTTATTTTACAATGATAAAATTGGAATCATTAATGCGTATACATTTCCGTTACACACATTAAAATCAGAGCTGTTTAAAATGAACTTTTATTGCCTAAAGTTACATGTTTCATAAGCTGGAGTAACATATCAGATATTATTTTTTTAAAGTATTGATTAAATTAACTTCTCTCCAGAGTTGCTGTGTAGTTAGCCAGGGTTTGCTTACTTTTGAAAACCAGTATTTGCGAAGAGTTATCTCCGACTTATTTAATATCAGAATATTATAATTAAATAAGGAGTACTTACCTTTTATGGAAAAGTGGTAATCGAAAGTAAGCACCTGTTAGAGCCTTGGTAACTCTACAGGTATTTTTGTCTAGAATAAAGTGCATTTTTTTCCATTTTTAATACTCGATTACTATAGTCAAAACTTGCGTCATGGCTGTCGTTGGATCCAGTGGCGTAGCGTTTGGAGAGGGCGGGGTCGATTATTTTACTACTAGCACTATTATATAGAAAATTTGGCTTTATTTAATCATTAAACGTTATACGATTAAACAAAGTAAAATTTAGCATACAGTAACACTGGTAGTAAAATGATTTGAGCCCCCTCATTCCCAACGCTAAGCCACTGTTAGGATCTGTGAAATCAAATGACGTAATTTCCATATTTATACACATTATGAAGCAATATTTAAGTAGTAAATAACTAGACGTGCGTGTATTTTAGTCTTTTATCATAAAAACTAAAAGAAATTACACAAAATTGGCGTCGCTAAATACGCTTTTGCAGGCAGAACAAAAAATCATTGTATCTTACAAATACAAGGGTATTAATCAAGTGTTTAATATAAAAATGCAGGTATCGCAGAGTTCGATATTTTTTTATGTATTTGCTTCCAATTTCTTCCCAAAATATTTCTAAACTAGATTTTTATTGCATGCACTATTAAAAAAAGACAAATATCTCTTAACCCTTTCAAGGGCGGTGGCTAGACGGTCTAGCCACCTAATTTTAATTTCAAAACTGACAAATGGCACCAAGAATATTTTAATAAAATTTTCCTTTTCTAATGAAAGTGCAAATTACCGGTTTTTTTATTTACTGAGAAATACGTTTGAATATTCTGGTGTCAGTCAATTATTTAATCAGATTACGAACAGAATTCATCTGCCTCTGAAAGGGTTAATATAGAAAAATATAATATAACCACAAGGAATAATATACAATAACCTTCTCCGACTCATCCACAATTCCGAAAAGCTTTATTTATCTTTAGAAATTTCAAAAAATAATCTGTTTCCAGATCTAAAGAAGCATTTATAAACAACTAAGTTCCCTTTTCTGCCACTGATTTTCGGAAACGTTTGCGAGTACATTTATAGTGTATTAATAGGTTTTTCATCCCTGAATACAAGCTTTTTGGATGCTATTCATTTTCAAGTAAGCATTTTCCTGTTCAACAAGCATGTTTTTCAAACAAACATGAAAACTTAACCCCTTAACTGCGCCCGTGACTGTCACGGGCGGTGTAGGCTTCTTTTCTTTTATTCCCACCAGTTTTTTAATTAAAGCAATTGGATTTATTCTCTCGACATTTTATCTGCCATTAAATGAAGAAAATATTTCAACTTGAGAAAAGTGGTGGCAATCAAACAATCTGAATTTTAAAAAAGTATTCGACACTTATCAGGCGCGATGATTAAGGGGTTAACCCTCTCGCTGCGCAACTCGAGATTTCCTCGGGCAACGTAAAAGTAGAAAAATTTGTACAATTCGATATTTTCTCGGAGACGCATTTTTTCCGTTTAGTTAAATCTCCTTGGTTATTCCTCCCGGTTATTTTTTATTGTAAATTTTGCCTGGCATTTTCACGATTAAATTATTCAAAAAGTTCTGTTTTGAAAAAGCGGTGATAAAAGGTTAAAAATTCTGTAAAAGACGCTCTTTCTAAAAAACTTTTTTTTTTTATGATCAAATCCTATATTAAAAAAATCTTTAAAAAAATTTTTTTACATATTTTAACTCTAAAATATATGTAGATTTGTAATATGTAATAAAAAAAAATTGCTCAATTTTTGAACCCATTTTGAGGAAACAATTACGCAGCGAGAGTGTTAACAGCATTAACCATTTCAAGGGCACAACACTTCTATTGCCAAAATGTTGAAATGAAAGATTGACACCAGAATTTACGAACAGTTTTACTCAGGAATAAGAAAAAGCTATATTTCAGACACATAATGAACAAAAAAATTTTGTACCAAAATTGTGGTGCATCTGTGCCATTTGGGGACTAAATTTTAGTGGTTTCATAAACGTATTACCGCCCTTGAAAGGTTAACGTTAACACTAAAATTAATTTTATTTTAAAATGGTTCCCCGAAAATTGATTGCATCTTTAAAACCAATATTCTGGGTTCAGAAAATTTAGTAATACACCATAAAAACTACTCGGATCTTTTCCGAAAATTAGTGGCAGCAAAAGAAACTTTATTCTTACATTCCTGCCAACTCCCGACTTAACTTCCGTAAAATGCGAGTTAATTTAAACCAGGTTAAACATAACAGTTGTAAATTTCCAAGTGGGTGAATAATTGTGTTAAAATTTAATCTAATACAGGTTAAACATGTTTGGTACCAGAACTTTTTTTAAAGAGATGATATCAAGCAAGTTCCACGTGCAAAAGGGAAATTAAATAACTAGAGATACATTTAAAATATTTTCCGGTTAAACTGCTATGAGATTCACCAACTTTTCGAGCAACCAACTTTTCAGCCGATTTTAACCCCAACTTTTCCTTCAAAGGGAGAAAAAGGTTACAATTGTCGTTGTTAAAGTTGGAGGAAACCAGCACTACTAGTACCAGCCGTTACTGTTTATCGCCTATTCGTATCAATAGCTTATCTCTGATTCACTGAAATATTGAAATTTGGGGGATAAAGTCGCGGCTAGCGCAGATTATTTAGAGCTGCGGATAAAATGTTGGGGATATTGCTGTTTGCTTTCACACTGGGTGTTGAGACAATATTTCGGAAAATTTGGAGGAAATCCCGAGTTGGCTCAAAAATTACTCAAAAAATTGGTGAACCTGATAGCAGCTTTAGAAACCTGTTTATCCTGGTTTAAATTAACTCACATTTTACGAAAGTTAAGTCGGAAGTTGACAAGTATGTTTTTATGTTTCTTTAACCTCTTAAGAGGCTCATTGTTTTACGCAATAAACTAAAATAGGCACAATACACCACTTCCACCGTACTAAAACACTTACCATATATAATCGGAATAAGTCTGCCATTAAATAAAGTGAATATTCCAGTTTAAAATTAGTGGTATTCGAAAAGATTTTAGAAACGAAACAAGCAATCTCTTCTTGCACATGCGATGTACGGGCAAACCTGGTAACCCCTTGACTGCCAGGACGTGCTGCATACGTCCTCTCATTTCAGTAATTAACGACCATGACGTACACATGGCACGTCGTTCACTGAGTGTTGCCGCATCTTACGGATTTTTCATTTAGAAATAATGATTCACACCAGAAAATTTTGAATAGCAATTTTCTTTTATTTTATTTATGGAATATCTATCATCTTATAGAGTAAAAATAATTATTAAAACTTACTGGTGATTATGCGGAATATCTAAATGAAAAATCAGCCAGTTGCGGCAACACTGGTTACATTCTGTACCAGCAGCACTTTAAAATATTTAAAAAAAAAATACGTTCTTAACCATTTAGCGAGCGGTGTCCACAAAAAAAGACACCTAATTTTAATCCCGAAACTGATAAACGGCGCCAAGAATATTTAATTAAAGTTTTTCCTTTTATAAAGTACGGGAATAAAAGCAAGTTTTTATTTTCAGATAAATTCGTTTGTAAATTCTGGTGTCAGTCCATCATTTCATCATTTCACAAACAGACTTACTCAGCGCCGTAAAGGGTTAATACCTTTCACTATACAGTAATGTTTGCATATTTGAACCGGATCAGTTTGTGATATGCACCTGATATAACAGGGTACTAGTCGAAGGTGAGTAGTAATTACCCACATAGCATGAACATTAGCAGCAAGTTTGATTTTTTTCTAATATTATCTTGCCGTGACAAACTTGAATTGAGAAATTCGCAGCAAATCTCCCGCAAGGTATAACATCACCCACTTGCATGAGTAGTTAGTTGTAAAATTGATGGCGAGACTGTCTTTAATTCACGAAAGTGACGAAAGCAAAAATCCCTCTGTTGAGAGAATAGACAATCAGCAGATACGCAGAAATTGCAGAAATTTTATTCGATTGGCACCGCTTTTTTGAAACGCTATTCTTCACAAATACCAAAAATGGCCCGAGGCCGAAAGCGCAATTATTTTACTAACTTGTGTAAGGTAGAAAAAACGGTGCGTGAGCCTTAACGGTGCGTATTCGTCTGTAGACTTTGTTCAGGTCTATGGACCCCTTCGAAGGAGTTAAGGTGACCGGGTAAGCTCTATCTACTCCATGTTAAAATACACCAACTTTATGTACATTTTTCTCAGAATTGGTGAAAGATAGAGGTCTAGATTTTTTACAGGAGTTTGAGTAACATGCTTTAGGTATTTTAATAGACCATTTTCATTCTAAGTGAAACTGAAAATTGATTATTATTATTTATTGAAAGACATTTTTAACTTAGCATTTTTGGTAAGATTTCACTGCCCAAAATAAATAATTGCCAACGAATCATTAAATCCCCGTGTTAAAGTATGCACTATAACATAAGTATTTAGAAAAATCTGAGTTCTTAAGTTTAATAGGTATTGAAATAAAGGAACACAAACCTGAAAAATCGAAGTTTTGAGAAAAAGTCAATTAAAGCTGTGAAGCAGTGTTGCTAGTGAACTACTTTTTTTAAATTCTGATTTCTTGATCGGCACCACTTTTTTGAAATAGTAAAATTCGCCTTATTTAATAACATATTAATTAAGGCGAAAGCAGTGGGAATTTTACCACTTCAGGAAAGTGGTGCCAATCAAGAAATCTGAATTTTCAAAAATTAGCCCACTGCTGTGAAGTGCTCTTAGAAAGAATGAAAAAACCCAACACATTTTTTATGAGTAAACATGTATAATACATCGTTGGAAATATAAAAGTTTAAACTATTTAATGCTACAAAAAAGTAAAAATCAATTTTTTGGTAGAATTTCGCTTACCCGGCCCCCTTAAACTTATAGTGTGACAGTTGTAAACAGTTAATGTGGCATGGAAAGATTACTACTTTGCAGTAAGTTTGCAGTATTTTTGATTACTTTTGTTGCTGTTAATTTGCAATAAATTTCACACAGCGTGAATTTAACTTGCACGACAAGTTAGCTGCAAGTTCAAAGTGTGGTGGCTTCGGTGTTTGCGTTATATTGCTGCAGTCGTGTTATAAACTTTTAGTCTTGTCATGCTGAGCTTGCTGCAACTTTGCAGGTTTTCAAAGCGAGACTTCTGCAAACTAAAAATGCTCTGTGGGTACACAAATATTTTACACCGCATAGCCCGGTATATAGCCCTTCAATGGCAAAATTAAGCCTGGCAGCCAAGGGGTTAAGGTTCTAAATCTCAAAAATATGTTGTTTTCTCGGGTTTCTAAACATGAAGAACGTTATTAAGTAACGTGGGTAACTCGGAAAAGTTATTGTATATTTTTGTAGATTAGAAAATATTAGTATTATTTTAAAGTGTATGTAAAAGAAAGCTACCTTAAAATCATTGCTTAATGGTAGTGGTAACAAACATAGGACACTGTAAACCCTGAAAATGTTTTCAGTGAATTATTATTCTGCAATTTGTTTTCCGTTTAAACACGAGGCAAAGTATCATATTAAGTGCAATTTCAGAAAGCACTTTCAGTAATGAATATTCATCTGTTTGCTATATGGTTTAGAAATAACCTCACAATGAAAGTAATTACTGAAACGAAAATGAAAAAAATATCAAGATAGGGTTGTGAAATGAATTTCTAATGAAAACGAGTATAACACTTTCAGATAATTAGAAAATAGTTTCTCCTAAGTTTAACTACTCTATTTGTCTTGCACTATTAAAAAGGAATTCATTAATACGTATTTGGTTACAAGTTTTCTCAATCATACATATTTAAAATAATTTTTGATTGCCTAAGTTCTGATGTTTCATATTTCGAACTCATGAGATTTTGTTTATATAAATTCAAAATATTATGAATAAATCATGATGCTATCTTGAAATATTTTTGAAATGATTTCCAAACCATATCAATAATAGGCCGCTGTTCAAGAATGGAATAATTTATTTAAAAAATTAGATAATGCGTTTTTAAACAACAAAGTTATTAAGAGTGTGAAAAACTTTTAGAATGCATTCTGCGTAAAATTTTACTTTTACATTGTCTTATGGTAAAAAATGTAACGTGCTCCGGTTCTACTTTGCACTTGCATGGGTAAGTTTGCAATAATCATGAAAACAAAATCAACCAGTAGTGACTCGTCAGGGGTGCACTCATTCGAAAATGTTAATCCAATGGGAGAATTTTTTTAAAGATATCTCGTTTGCATTTCAATATTTTTAAATGATTTTTTTGCATCCGATGGCTGAGGTCGATCTCTACATAGGCCGTTTTTTACTTTTTCGGTTTTGTTTTCAGGTAATTTTAATTAGGTCCCTTTCACTTTCGGAACCGATTTCAAAAGTAAAAGCATCCTCATAAAAAAAATTAATAAAAAAATAAATAAATAAATAAATAAATAAATAAAAAAATCTGCAAACAAAATCGAAAAAGTAAAATCGGCCCTTGTTCAGATCGGTCTTAGTTTTCAAAAGAAAAATAAATAAATAAATAAAAATATTGAAATGCAGGCCTCCTACTCGGTCCATTTTTTGAACATCACCTTTATTTAAAGAAAAATCTTTATAAATTTGCTAGAAACATACCAGGAAAACCGCTTTTCTTGCAATTGTTGCAGAAACCTACCAAGAATTTCTTTTTAAAAATTACTGGTTTTCAAAAAATGGACCAGTGGGAGCCCTGGAAATGCAAACGTGATATCTTAAAAATTTCTTCTATAGGATTAGCTTTAGCGAGCGGGTCTTTTCGCATGACTGAAGTAGCCCCTTAATACCAGTATTTTCCTATACTAATGTTCACCTTATTTAATGTTAGAATATAAGTTAAAACTGGTGTGAATGATACAAAATTTTTTTTTAAATGCGCAAAAAATATATATGCGCAAAAAAATGTAGCGCATTTAAAATTTTGTATGGTGTTTTAAGAAGTTCTTTTGTTCTTAATGTTAGAATATTCTACGATTAAATAAGGCGAAATTTACTACACGAAAATACTGGTAGTAAACTGATGCAGCACACCCCTCACGACCCGCTACCGGATTCAACGCGTGCTGCCAGCTATTCTAATAAATATGGTCTAAAATTTTCGATTCTGGTCGATAATTAGAATTTCCTGTAAACTTATGTATGCGAGACACTCATATAATCGCCATTTTGGATGCATTTTGTTAAATGTCATGATTTTATGTAGGAATTTTTGTCATCAAAATGTTTTATTTTGGTATTAAAAACTTTTTAATTACAAGTTATGTATCGTTTATTTGTGCGTAGAAACCAATTATTACATAAAAGTATACCTGTAAAATAAATTATTTGACATTACATCATAGATTCCAATCTTCCGTTTTTTTTTTTTTTTTTTTTTTTTTTTCGAACCAAAGAAACCAGAACTTTTTTTAACCACTTCACTGGCGACAGGTATCGAGAAACAATGCTTTTACCCCCGACTTATCTCGGGGCAAACGGTGAAGTGGTTTTAAATAAAAAATCTAATTACAGTGATGGAACAGTGAAGCAGCAGAGAATCAATTTACACCGCAAAATTTTATTAGTATTTTTCATCTAACTTCAGGACAGAATTTCTGAGATTTTTGAAGGCGAAGAATACTATAAAAGTTTAGTGGTGAAAATCGCTCAACTACTGCGCCACTGTTCCATCACTGTAATTAATAACGATATGTAATTAGCAAACTTTTCTGATATTTTTGTAATCAAAATTATGCTTATTTGACTAGAGGAAAAACCTTAGAGTGGCAGCTGTGTATTACATGATTAATAGTAGTTCAGGGATTGTTAAAACTTTGAGAAAATCTGAAGTAATTTTTTATCGTCTAAATAGCAAAGCCAAGGTACAAAGAAAGAAATATTAAAGCAACCGCTATAACTTAGTTTTCATAGATGACTTGAAATCAACAATAGCTGCATGCAATTAAAAGCCCAAAATAACGAAAGTCTTTTCCAGATTTCATTTACGTTAGCTTCTGAGTTTAAATGTTAAATTCAATGAACTGCACTTTTGTGAATTTTGATAATTTTCTACATTTACAGGCCTGCCACTGACGGCTATATTCTATGTAATAATAAGCTACCTCGTAGTGCAAATTTACCTCCTCGTATGGGTTACTTTTCAACCCTGTAAAAAAATACAAAAAAAAAATATTGTTGATATTTTTTATTGTAAAAACAGTCTTTATGCATGTATTAGAATAAATCAATATCATTTTCAAAAATCGTTTAAATTTACTGTGCATTACCTGAGTTTTGTTTAACAAACTATAAAAGGTGGTGCAAAGTAGCTCCAGATTATCGCATATTAAGTCTAAAGTTTTAAAATCTGAATTTGAGATTTTTTATTCACACATTAAAATGATTATATCAAGTTCTAAAGCAATCAAAGACAGTAATTTTGTTTGTAAGTTTTTTGCTTACAGATTTGTGGCCTATTGATATATGTCAAAATAAGTAGAAAGTAATGCGTCACTCTTATATAACTATAGTATCTGTTTCTGTATATTCACACAATATAATGATCAACATCATTTTCAAAATTAGTATAAATTTACTGTGCATTACGTGAGTTTTGTTTAATATCTCAAAAAGGCGGTGCAAAGATTATGGTAATTTAAAAATAAAGTTTAAAAAACTGAATTTCAGATATTTTTTCCGCACATTGAAATGATACTATCAAGTTGTAAAGAAATCAAAGACAAAGATTTTGTTTCTAAGTTTGTTGCTGAAAGACCTTTGGCCTATTGATATCATCGGTACCATGTCAAACTATCCAATATTAAAATAATGTTGCCAGTGGGCTATTTGTTTTAAATTCAGATTTCTTGATTGGCACCACTTTTTTGAAATAGTAAAAAACGCCTTATTTAATTACATATTAATTAAGGTGAAAACAAGGGGAATTTTACCATTTCAGAAAAGTGGTGCCAATCAAGAAATCTGAATTTTTGAAAAGTAGCCCTCTGGCAACGCTGTTTTAATATTGGATAGTTTGACACGGTTCCGACGACATATGTAAAAAAAAAAAAAAAAAAAAAAAAAAAAAAAAAAAAAAAAAAAAAACTAGAAAATCTAGCAGTCTCACTTATGTAACTATACAAATTTCCAAATTTTCACGCATTATTACTAAAATATTCAACATCATTTTCAAAAGTCGTTTAAATTTGCCGTTCATTACGCGAGTTTTGTTTAATAAACTCTAAAAGGCGGTGCAAAGTAGCACCATATTATTCTATTTTAAAACTGGGTAAAGCTAAAGTTTTAAAAATCTAAAAAGTTCGCACATTGAAATGATTCTATCAAGTTCTAAAGAAATCAAAGACTGAGATTGTGTTTGTAAGTTGTTGCTTGATGATTTTTGGCCTAATGTGATATGCTAAAATAAATAGAAAAAAATGCGTGATAGGTCACACTTATATAGCTAGATACGTTTCAGCATTTTCACACATGAACCCCTTAACCCTCCAGCCGCAGGAAACGCTGTTTTCGCTGTCCACTGGGATACTTTTTTAAAATTCAGATTGCTTGATTCCCACCACTTTTTAAAAAGAGTATAATTCGGTGTATTCTCGCATTATTTAATCTGTAATTAAATAAAGTGATTATTTCTCTTCCAAAAAGTGGTGGGAATCAAACAATCTTAATTTTTAAAAAGTAACTTACTGAAAAAGTCGCCCGTGGCTGGAGGGTTAAACGTCGCGTCACGCCCAATAAATGTAGGCCCCCTTTTTTAAAATTCAGATTGTTTGATTGCTACCACTTTTTTGAAGTAGAAATATTCACCTTATTTAATGGTCAGATGAAATGATGCTAGAATAAAGCCAATTACACTCTTTTAAAAAATTGGTGGGAATCAAACGATCTGAATAAATTAAAGTACCTACACTGCCCATGAAAGTCACGGGCACGAGAACAAACCCTTTAGTGCGCAGCTTTGCATATATGCAAAGAACGGTGTTTTGAATTTAATAGATTTTTTTATTCGAATATACCTAATTCACACCAGAAAATTAAAATAGCATCATATGCTTTAATTAATAACTGACATTCCGTATTTAATTAAATCGAAATGAACCATTGAAATTTTCTGGTGTAAAGTCAGATTCTCCGAACAACGTAATTTCTAGAACGCATTCTATCATGAAAATTAAAGGGTTAAATATTAAGTTTTACAAAATAAATAATTATATAAAATAAGATATTTGAAGGCATACTTATGAAAATATTTACTACTTTGCAATATTTTAGGGTAAACACACGACAGTAATTTTTACTTGAAATTGCAGATGTGAAGCAGAAGAAAAGATTGACGTGTTATATGAAAAATGTATCTCTGATTTTATTTCATTATTTTTTCTGTGTAATAAACCTTTCAGAGAATCATATATAATTTTTTCGAAACAAAATGAAAAATCGCACATTTAAAGGTTAAGGCAGGGGTCGCAGCATATAAGACAAATTCTATTGCTGTTACCAGTATCTTTTATCAATAAACATCATGATATATTCCTATTGCATATCTTATAAAAATGTCTCTTGAATATTATTGATAAAACATACTGGTAAGAACAATAAAATTTGTCCTATGTGTTCCGATCCCTGATTAAGGGGGTTAAAATCATCAACATTATTTTCAAATGTCGTTTAAATTTACTGTGCATTATGTGAGTTTTGTTTGATAACTCTAAAGAGCTGTACAAATCAGCACCAGCTTATGTCATTTAAAACTGGGCAATACAGGGGTGTCAAACTGTGGTCCGCTAATACCACTAAAATTTTACAGTAATAATTCCTTTCTATAATCATCGAATTTCTGCAATTCAAGAAGTCGATTATTTCTTTTAAAAATTAGTGGTATCAAGCGGGCCACATTTTTACACTCCTGGAGTAAACCTAAAGTTTTAAAAACTAAATTTCAGATTTTTTTTCATACTTAAAAATGATTCTATCATGTTATAAAGAAATCAAAGATAGAGATTTTGTTTGTAAGTTTGTTACTTGATGACTTTTGGCCTACTGATGTATGTCAAAAAAAGTAGAAAACAATGCGTGATAGGTCACACTTATATAGCTAGATATGTTTCCGCATTTTGTTCTTCGAAAATATATTTGATCGATTGCAGAGAAGACTTTCATTGGATGTATGACCGGAAGAATTAAAAAAATAAAAAACTCTAGAAAGTCGTTATTTATATTTCATCTTTTTTGTAGTATGAAACTTTTCAAGTGCCTTAAAAATATCTTCCTTACCCTATTGCCATATTCATATTACGCAAAAGGCAAAACACTATTTTAAAGGTAAAATTATTTCCCCCTCCCCCCCACCCAAAAAAAAGAAAAAAAATCATACCTGAAAAGGTTAAAATTAATTATACGTGGAGAATCAGTAAATAAAGCATAAAACGCTGTAAACTGACACGAAAACGGGTGTAACTGTCGTAAGCACAAATTTTAGTTATTTCATTCCTAATTTTTTTCTAAACACAATCTTCAATAATATGTTTACTGATTAAAATAGCAATTAAAGCCTTAGTGGAGGAATATTAAAAAGCAAAAAGCCAACGTTTAAAAATGCACAAATAAGGCGTGAAATGCAGCAAACAGCTGTTTCGAATCTACTAGCGAGATTCTTTTTCAGTGCAAGGTAGAGCAAGACACAGCGTGCCAGAAAAAGCAAGGCTGAGCAAAATGACAGAGATACACGATACGGGTAGCGAATGCGTCAAAAACAACCAATGACAACCAAAAACAAACAAATTTTGTAAAAATATATCCCACAAATTATTGCTCTTGCAAAAGTTACAGAAACTTTCCACGAAATTTGAAGAGCTAAGTGGAAGAACATGTTAAGTAACAAAAATTACATTTGAAGACATTTGAAGTGAAAGTTTTTGCTGTAAATTTTAATGATTTATTTACTATTTGATAAAATTTATGATACCATTTGATTTAAAATATTAACAGGTATGGTTCTAAACTCTCTCAGAAAAATTTATTCATATTTAATTTTCAAATATTAAAAAATATTAATATTATTGACGTTATTAAATAATAAAATATTAAATATTAATGAATAATGTCTTAAATCTTCAGGACTAAATAGAATCTTAGTATTTTAGCTTCATCATATGATAGGATACCTTATAACAATTTCATCCAAAAGATTTAAAAAAAATTTAGAAAATGTAGCATAGCATGTTCATCCACTCAGCTCTTCATTTATTCTTCCTAGTTTCTGATACTCAAAAAATTGGACATTTGGGAGCACTGTCTCTATATTTACATTAGATAATATATAGCACAGGACTTGCCGCTGGAAAATATTCCTTTATTGTTTTATCTCTAATTCTAAACAATAACTTTTGTCGTACATTATACTTATCTTCCAGGTAAATTAATATTTATAATTGTAACTAATTTTTCAATTAATTTTCAGCTGTGAAATTACGCTCGAAATTATTGAATACTTAGTACGTGATTTATCACATTGCTAACTAAGCGTAGAACCAACAGAGTGAAAAGTGTACAAGCCGGGAATCGAACCCGGAACCCTTGGAATAGCGCTCCAAATGCTCTACCAATTAAGCTACGAGGACGATACAATTAAGCTACGAGGACGATACACAGCTTGGCATCTCTCACTCACATATGTTGGTAAGGCTGCAACTGCAGCACAAAATGAAATAGTCTTCATGAGCACACAATCCTGTGGTGAAACATGAGACAAAAACAAGCCCAGCATCGGTAAACACATATATAATTTTAGCTACATTTTCAATTAATTTTCAGCTGTGAAATTACGCTCGAAATTATTGAATATTTAGTACGTGATTTATCACATTGTTAACTCAGCGTAGAACCAACAGAGTGAAAAATGTCCAAGCCGGGAATCGCATCAGGAACCCTTGGAATAGCGCTAGTGCTCTACCATTTAAGCTACGAGGACGGTACATTCGAGCGTAATTAGTTGGCAATTGGTTGGCTTAGTTGGCAATGTGATAAAACACGTACTAAATATTCAAATTAATATTGTTTAGAATTAATAATACGAAAAATATTTATTAAAAATAAGTAACAACCCTGTTAGGGTTGAACATTTACCACGAAAAAAATGGTAGGGGTCCCATTGGTAAATTTTATACCGCTATATCCAAACAATAATCTTCGTAGTGGATATCCAAAACATTTACAAAAGTAATGTATCCTGAAGATTATTGTTTGGCGATAAGGATGTTAAATATGTTACCAGGCGAAAAAATGACTCTCTTTACGAAGCAACGTTGAATCCTAAGGAAATGGTATGCGATTAACAATGCTCATACACTTGCCATATCGTAACACAGCCATTGGAGATTATTTTTTTAATTACCTTGTGAAACAGTATTTTAAAACAATAAACTTTAGATTATTAATCTTCGAGATTGATTTTTTTTTGTTTAAGAATAGTAGTAGGAAATTTAATAAAAATAGTTTCCTGTAGCAGTTTTTGTATCAGCACCTTAACTTTACGAAAAGTTATAAAAAGAAAAATTAATCATTCTTAAAATATTCCATGTTAATAATAACAAAATAAATTGTCGACTCATCAATATTAAGTTACATTTATATAAATTTTTGCTCTTTAAATTATATATTTGGCGTAAAAAATAGGTATTTAAATTTTAAGCAATACAAATATATATATATATATATATATATAATATATATATATATACATATTATACAGATGTATTTCCACCAATTTCAAATAGAAATATTCTCTTTATTTAATGACAGAAATTATGCGGTTATATTACGGAAAAATTAGTATTGGAAAATAGTGGTAACACATGGCATAATTTATAGGGCACTACATAAGGAAACACATTTGTAGTCTATATATACAGTTTTGCCTGCTTATTATAAAACACATTAAAAACATCTTTATGTTTACAAAAATTTGGAGTTTCAATATACAAGACCATTCAGAATAACTGTCGTATTTGAAGGGTGGTTAGGAATATAAAACCAAATAATAATAGCATAGGAAAATAGGGCCGCAATCGGCTTAATTAGTCAAAAATACAGCGTGTTCTACTTTAACCAGAGCTGCCCGTTTGGTCTTCCTCTTTTGATAGAGTAATTCCAAACAGTATTTTTTTCCTTATTTAATTCATGGAATTATGAACTGACATATTAAGATTATGAATTGACATTAAGGAATTGATATATCCTCAAAATACTAAGGCTTCAACTGTAACCGCAAGGCCTCATAACTGCTGGTGAAAACTTCCATCTGTAAATTTAAACAGAAGTTTCCTCTTTATGTAAACGCCTTATTTATGCAAAATGTCTCTCAGAAGTAAAGCAAAAACTGGCATTTGTTTTTACTGGTGGAAGTTTTCACCGGCGGTAGTCAGGTCCTGCTGTTCCGCCATATTACGACAACATAAACAATCATCATGTCAATGTAAATGCTTTTAATTAACGCCGGTGCAAACTTCCACCAGTAAAGTTTAGTAGAAATTTTTGCTTTATTTAAACACCTTGTTCATGCAAAATTTTGTCGTAAATAAGGAAAAAAATTATTCTTATTTACTGGTGAAAGACTGTCCCGGCAATAATTATTCTCTGATCCGATGTAAACAAACCACCACTGCCATCTTGCGGCAAAACACAGCTGCAACTCGTAGCCAGTAGTCACTATACAGGGTTCCCTCTCTGTCCGTTTTTCGAAGAAAAATGTACTTTATAATTTTTGTCAAAATTTACTTCGAAATGCGTTTTTGTTGTTGTTGCAAAAACCTACCACGAATTTTTCTTTAAAAAAAATACTGCTTTTCAAAAAAGGGACCGTTGGGAGCCTTGCATTATACTATTTGTCTTCTAATTTTTATTCATAGATCCACTTTTTAACACCAGAAAAGCCGGAATATTTTACTCAAGTTTTAAAAAATTATTTGACACCAGAATTTTACTTAAAACTGTTTAACTTATTTAACATTTTTTTCTTCTTCGTATCGGTTTACCTTATTTTATAAAGAAATTTCTGGCCCGAACCGAAATATATTCGTTTGGAGAGGGGGGTGGTGGGGACCAAATCGGCCTGAAATCGAATTCTAGTTAATAACTTTGAGAGAAGTAAAGATATTGAAATGAGAATTTATAGAGATCGACGTTGCTTTATGAGAAATGACACAACTGCATAAATGATCTATTACTGTGCTTTTCCAGCACTTCCCCTGATATAATCACATTTTTAGCAAAACCAGTATAATCGTCTTAAAATTTTCATAAAAATATATTATTTTCATCAAAGTTATTAACTGATGCACGCTTTTGGTGAAATCTAAACCAGGGATACTGTTTTTTTTTCATCCAGAAATTCGAAATTCACATCGGAAATTCCGCAAAATTATTTTTCACTATATGTAATCTCAGAATGTCTGCCCTTAAATAAACAAAAATTACAATTCAGAAATTCTTGTTTGAATTACTAATTTCTGCATAAAAGGCAAGGCTAAACTTGCATTCATTCGCGGGACACTCTTGTGACGCAATTTGTCTGTTATCAACGACCCCTTAATACTAGGCTTGTGCGCTGACACAAAAATGGCGTGTGTCGCAGGCGGATTTTTTTTTTTATTGTTGGTACTGTTCCTTGAATTTGAATACCAATAATTTCTATAAGTTTCCTCCGCCTAATTTTTCTGAGATTGAATAAGTCAACTAAAACTTTTAGAAAATACCGGTTTCTAAATTCAGGTGACCGTACAAACGCTTAAATTAAAATACGCCTACGGCAACCGTCATTTTTGTGTCAGAGCGTAGGCCCTAGTACTCAGGGGGCTGTTATTATTACTCAGATTTGTGTTCCTGACCTCATTAAAAACATCTAAAAAGTTATTCTCATTCACCCTATAAAAATAACAAGATGGAAATTGTACGCCAAACGTGGAAAATGAGGTGCGTTCGTACTATGACTAGTTTTATAAATAATCAGATCTTCGTGCAATAGCTGTTGTACTCTAATGCAAAAATGCATGAATACAAAGTTTATTACGATTCTATATATTAAATTCAATAATACGGAAATAATATGACTCCATCTTAAATAGGACGTACATTGAAAAAAATGAGTACTCAAAATTGAGTAAAAAGTACTCAATTTTAAATACGTCACATACTCAAAAAAACTCCGATCCGAATGTATTCAAAATTGAGAAACGCATGTAGTCATTTTTGATTCCATGGTTGTGTTTAACCCTAGATCTACCGGGAATTTTATTCAAGTTTTAATAAAACGTTCTACACCAGAATTTTTATTTAAAACTATTTAACTTATTTATTTACCTTATTTTTGTCTGGTTTATATACTTAGTTTATTTTAAAGAAATTTCTGGTTTGAATGAATATTTTGTATGTACCTGTCGGGTCCAATGGACCCGTCTGGTAGACGGAGGGTTAAATATGTGTCGTCATGTACTACCCCCTGAACCTGCAAATTAAAGTAAAAATGTTCTGACATTTATTTCCCTTTCACGATTATTAACAAGAAATGCTTGATTGATTATTTATTAAGAAAATTAACAAGATTATTAGCAAGATATCCAAATCGAATATTTTAATGACAAAAGCATTATTTAAAAGCACTTTTAAATCATTTTAAAATACTATGCATAATTTAATTCTTACATTAATAAACATATTTTATGTCGCCATAAATGAAATAAACCATTACAGGATACACAAATATATATATTTTTTTTTTGAGTTTGATAACATGTGATGGATCAAAATTGAGAAAGGATATGTTCATTTTTGATCCAAACATACTCAATTCAATATGAGTACATCGATTTACTCATTTTTGAGTACTTCATTTTTTTCAGTGTAATCACCATGGCAACCTAGAATCATTACATATCATGGGATATAATTTAATTTGTTACGTATGGTAGGATTTAATAGAATGAAGAAAAATTTTATTAATATCTTTCTAAGTTTTGATTTGATTTTCATAAAATTTGAAATGACTCGACAAAATTCGGCATCGAATTATTAAATTTCAAACCACTCGGTTGGGTAGTTTTTGCGCTGTTATATGTCGACATTCCGTGCTTAGCATAACAGCATCAATAAAAGAGAATTATAATTTCGGAAAATATTTTTTCTTTTTAAAGGAATGTATACATTATCAGTGTGCATGAATACATCCCATGCATCCATCACAGTGATCATTAAAAGTAATTTTTCTAAGGAAAATTAGGGACCATCAATTCTTCTTACATTTACTTTTAAAAAATCACTTTTATTTATCTTCTTGAATTTCCGTTACATGTAAATATACTGAGCTTTAATTTAAAATTTCTAGTTATTACATTTTATATTTCTGTAAATAAATATTCTTATTCGCATCATTACATTCTACTAAAATCTACTTCCTTTAAGAGCAAGAAAATTTAATGAAGAAAAATATTCTTCGGCGTTTTTTTAAAAATAAACTCATAAATATTTCCTCAATGACGTACATTAATTTACATAAGAAAAAAATATTTATTTAATACTACAAGTACATTTATTAGGTAAGAAGAAAAGTTTTAACTAAAAAACGCAATTAAGTAAAAAATGAAAAAGGAACGCCAATATACAGTTTTTAAGTGTTGCATGTTTTTTAAATTTCGATTTAAAATATTATTCATCAAAATTTGATTACATGCCGTTTACCAATATCGTTTTTGCATTAACAATATTATATTGCGCTTTTCATATAAATTTTATTTATTTATGATAATTAACTTCAGGACTAACTATGCTGTGTGTAATATATTCAACTCAATAAGATCTGATTTCTTTAACAAGTTCACGCCGGCGCGGTGGGTCACACTCGACTGTCTCAGAGTTGTCAAATCTCCGGCTTTTTGTACACCACTATTATTTAAGAGAAAATGTTGTTCCTTTAAATCGCCCAATTGTTTTAATTAAGTAAAGAAACAGTTTCTGTATTAAAATACTGGTATCCAAAGAGCCGGAGACTTGGCGGCTCCGAGACAGTCGAGTGTGACCCACCGCGCCGACGTGAACGTGTTAAGAATAAATTTTTACAAAGTAAATGTATATATATATATATATGTGTGTGTGTGTGTGCTACCATTTACTCTAATTCGGAGATCAAAGAAGGAAAATATCTCTATTTGAAAATAATGGTGTTCGTAATCAGGAGGGTTACACTTCTGACAACAAGATTTTTAAAATACGTGTATGTTCCTTTTAAGAATTTCTGTATAGTTTCATTTTTGTCTGAAATTAATTACTTTTAATTTAACAATACTCTTCGTGATATTTTACAGGTTTTCATCGCAGTTTTTTATTTATATTGTTACACACATATGAGGGGCCCTATAAAATATGCCGAACGCTTACCACAAATTTTGACTAATAATCTTCTTTTTATTTAACCCCTTATCTACTGACGGTACTTATAAGTACCATTCACTTTAAACTTTTATACCATATTGAATATTACTAATATTCGAATGGTACTTTGCAAAAACACTCTTTTAACTCCACTTTATCCGAATACAGGGCAGGAGTAGTTCTAGGTTTGTTATTTTAGCGAGGAAGAACCCTGGAATTGAAACAGTCGATGTATTTTGTGCCGATATTTTGAACAGGTTGTCGCGCTCGTCTTTTTATTGCTGGAAATACAGTAAAGGGTGTGCGATAAGTGTTGGATTTTTTTTTAAGTGTTCATTATAATCTGAGAATACAATTTGACTAGCTATTTTAGGCGAACGGTGTATGTATTTGATTTAGCAGTTAAATTACTCGACGGTACTTATAAGTACCGTCAGTACACTGCGTGTTGGAGAAAAACGTCTTGTTTACTTTTCGTCTGTGTAGTTATCCATCGTTTTTATCTGCTTTAAAATGTAATTTCTAAAATGCAATGTAGTAATGATTTCCCTGGTATTTCTTTCCTTTTTCATTGTTATTTTTTATAGGAACTCGAAAAAGTTGTGGCACAGGCTCGTTTTTTGCTATGCAAGAAATGGCATATGTAAATTCATATTACTATATATAATACATATTACTATATTGCAGATGTGGAGATGCGAGAGAACATGTTGTCCCTGGAATATAGGCGTCGCATAATTAAAGGACTGCTAACAAGAACGAAACCTAAAAAAAAAAAAAAAAAAAGAAAAAAAATAGCTTGTTTTAACCCATTTAGGAGCAAAGCATTTTCAATTCTAAAGTGTTGAAATAAATGATTTTCTGGTGCCAGTTGAAATACCTTGTGGGTTTTCTGTTACGATATTTTAGTCATAGTGTACTGACGGTACTTTAAAGTACCACTTTAATGAATTGCCTCTAAATAATTAAATTTCTCACGGGTGAGTATTTTTTTTATGTTTATCCTTTAATTTTCATTGTAGTAACTGAAAAAGAAATATTACATGAAAAAAATTGCAGTAGATCATAATGCCGTAGATAAAGGGTTAATCGCAGAATTTCTTCCTTTATATAAAGAGATTACTTATATTTTAAAATAGTGGTACATTTTTCGTATAATGTATAAGACCATAGCTGCCAAAATCTTACGCTTTTTTATACAAGAAAAATTTAATGGAAATTTTTGCCTTATTTAATCGGCAAATTACGATGATTTAAGAAGAGAAAAAATTACTATAAATTTTTGCGATGCGGAAAAACGTAAGAGTTGCAGCTACGTATAAGACCATTTAAGCCTTTCAGGGGCAGTTGTATGTTTATGAAACTACTTAATTTTCATTCCCAAACGTTACAATGGCACCAGTATTGTGTTAAAATATTTTCCATTTGATAAGTATAAGAATTATAGCCTTTTTATAATTTACAAATAAATTTTTCGGCAAATTCCAGTGCCAATCATTTATTTCAAGACTTTAGCATTGAAAATGCTTTGCCCCTGAAAGGGTTAACCGTTTGTGGCTCAGTGTCCCATTACATGGAATACCCAACTTCATTCCCAAATGCCATAATGACTCCAGAATTCTGGTATAAATATTTTTCGTTTATTATGTATAGGAAAAGTAGTTTTTTCTTATTTTCAAATAAATTTGTACTTAAATTTATGTGTCATTCATTCATTTCAACATTTTCGCAATGGAAGTTCTCTGCGCCAGAAAAGGTTAATTCAGATCAATCTCCTTTAAAAGATAAAATTTACAAAAGAAATAAAATGTCGGGCTTTCGCTAACAAAATTTTGAATACTTCATTAACAACAATAGCTTCTGCAAAGAAGCATTAGATTCGAGAATTGTTTTTTCTTCTTTCTAGTAAATGAAGTATTTGAACAATTTTATTTCATCCAACTAAATTATTTCTTTTGAAGAACAGAGAGGGAGTGCGTTGAATGCACGACATTTATTCCATAAAAGGGTTCTTTTGATCCTTAATTTTGAGTACCATGATTTCAGAACAGTAATATTTGCCTTATTTATAGTAATTTCCGGCGTATATATCATATTTGGATCCAGAAATTTTATTTAATAATTAAAGTCAAATGTTTACCGCGATGTGAGAAGTTATATTTTATTAAATAATATTTCTGGGTCCAAAAATGATTGAAATAGGTTTGACAGTTTGGCCTTCATTTTTATTCGGAAATATCGAGCTCATACCAGAAAAAAAGAATAGAATTTCATACTTTATGTACTAACAGAAATTTAGCGATAACATAAAGTAAAAATTCTTCTTTCGAAATTTACGGTATGAATTTAAAATTTCGGATTACAATTGGAAGTCAAACTGGCAATCCTGTGTTTGATCCGTGAATTATCCACGGAAAATTGTAGTAATCATAAAAATTGTAATGAATTTCTATGTTCAAGTAAAATCAATATAACTACTTGGAAATCGTGGTAATTAAAAGTGGAGACCGTACGAATCCTGTGTAACAAAATAATTAACACTTTTTCACGATGAATTCGACAAGGGAGATATACTTTGGCTACCATTATTTCCAAACAGTGACATACGTGGTAGCACATGCTGTATTGTTTTGAAATCTTGATAGCCAAAATAGTCGCCATATGCAAAACGTTTTTTTAATTAAAAGCCTGATTTAGCAAAAAAATTATATTAATGTTAATGTTTTCCAAAGCATGAGATAAATAAATATGTAGGTAATCAAATACAAATTCTTATACCAATGCTTTTAATAGTTTTTATTTTATGAAACGTTAAACATACAGGGAAAAATACTGCCGCACGTTTAGAGGGTTAATAATAAATTTCTTAGATGTACATTTATTTTTTAAGTTCTGCATGCTTTCAGGTTTAACTAAAATTAATTACCTTTATTTAACTGGTGCTGTTCTCAACATTATGCAGTTGTACATATGCACTTTCTTATATATAATATTTTAACTTTATATTTCCAGGGATCCCACTTGGTCCTTTTTTGAATACCACTTATTTCAAAGGAAAATATTCTTTCTAGATTTCCCCAGTGTCTCAGCAAGGACGGAGGTTTAAATACCGCTACTTTAGTATAATAAACTTCGTCTTAATAAATTGTGGAACTTTTTGGAAAAAATAAAGCGAAAAAAAAAACTATTAGAAAAAAGTGCGTCTCTGGACACCTCCCCCCCCCCCCCCCCTCACTCCGTGTGGTGCACCAGTGGATTACTCTTGGAAATTCTGCAGAAATCTACTCTGAAACAAGGTTGCCAGTTTGGTCTCTTTTTTAATTAAGAAATTCCGAATTAATACTAGAAATTCTGAAGGAAGAGTTTTACTTAATGAAATCACGATGCGTCTGTCATTGAGTAAGGCAAAAAGTACTACTCTTATTTTCTGGTATGAATTCGGAATTTCTGAATATAAAAGATGGTAAACCCTGCCCTGAAACTCATTTCGCCACGAATTCTCTTAAAACCTACTACGAAAATTTGTATTCAGATATACTGTTGTATATTAAACAAGTTGGAAATTGCTCGTCAAACGTGGCAAATGAGGTGCGTTCGTACTATAACTAGTTTTATAATTATTTTTTGCACCCCATATTGTACTGAATGTATACTTTTTTGCACTTCATAAAGCGCATAGTCTGATACATCATTAAAATGCACTTCCAATAATTTTTTTCCCATTCCCCGCAATGTAACGGAACACTTTTGACTGTCCCTGTAATTAAACTATACATCCGATTTCCCTAAAATTTGAAATAGCTCAACAAAACTTTGCAACAATTATATCTTTAAAATTTCAGACCATTCGGAAGGCTGTAATATCATTAAAATGCACTTGCAATAATTTTTCCCATTCCCCGTAATGTAACGGAACACTTTCGACTGTCCCTGTAATTAAACTATACATCCGATTTTCCTAAAATTTGAAATAGCTCAACAAAACTTTGCAACAATTATATCTTTAAAATTTCAGACCATTCGGAAGGCTGTAATATCATTAAAATGCACTTGCAATAATTTTTCCCATTGGCCGTAATGTAAAGAAAAACTTTTGACTGTCCCTGTAATTAAACTATACATCCGATTTTCCTAAAATTTGAAATGGCTCGACAAAATTTTGCAACAGTTATATCTTTAAAATTTCAGATCATTCGGAAGGCTGTAATATCATTAAAATGCACTTGCAATAATTTTTCCCATTGGCCGTAATGTAAAGAAAAAATTTTGACTGTCCCTGTAATTAAACTATACATCCGATTTTCCTAAAATTTGAAATAGCTCAACAAAACTTTGCAACAATTATATCTTTAAAATTTCAGATCATTCGGAAGGCTCTAATATCATTAAAATGCACTTGCAATAATTTTTCCCATTGGGCGTAATGTAAAGAAAAACTTTTGACTGTCCCTGTAATTAAAGTATACATCCGATTTTCATAAAATTTGAAATGGCTCGACAAAATTTTGCAACAATCATATGTTTGAAATTTCAGACCATTCGGTTGGGTAGTTTTTGCTCTGTTACATGCGGACAGACGGACGGACAGACGGACGGACTGAACGACGACTATAGGTGCTACGTATTTATATAATTACGAACGCACCTAAAAATGGGATAGTGACAGTAGTGTATCCAGGGGAAGTCGGTGGAGAGGTCCAGAGATTCTGGATACACTATTTAAATAAAATGTTCTTCGCCTTCTCCAATAGCAGAGTTTTCTTCGATTTAACAGAAGGATATAACTTTACGGAATTAGTGGTATTCAGAGTATCTGCTCATTCTGGCTTCACCATACTTACCTGAGGGAACCCCGCATGTCCTAAAGTAGGGATGCACAACCTGTGGCCCGCGATGGGTTAACGTGTGGCCCGCGAAGTTTGCCAATTTATAACTGGAAAAAATTGCAATTTTTGTCCAAAAGTTGCAGGAAAAAATCATGAATTTCGTCAATTTGCCACGGGAAAAAATTGCAAATTTTGTCGGTAAAGAATCTGGAATTTCGTTGATCGGGCGTGGAAAAATCACGAATTTCGTCAATTAGGCTTGGGAAAATCGCGGATTTCTTTAATCGGATACGGCAAAAATCGCAAATTTTGTCAGTCAAGCGCAGAAAAATCACAAATTTCGTTGATCGGGCACGGGAAAATCACGAAATGAGGCGCGAAAAAAATTGTAAATTTCGCCGAGCAGGCACGTGAAAATCGCGAGTTTTGTCGATCGGGCGCGGAAAAATCGCGAATTTACTTTGTCGGGCATGAAAATATAGCAAATTTTGTCGATCGGGCGCAGGAAAACCGCAAATTTCATTGATCGGGCACGAAAAAATCGTCAATTTTGTTGATGATACGTGGAAAAAAGGGCAAATTTTCTTGATCGATTGCGGAAAAATCCTGAGTTTCGTCAGTCGCACGAAAAAATCGCGATTTTTGTCAATTTGCTGCAGGAAAGAATAGCAAATTTCGTTAGTTAAAAATCATGAATTTCGTCTATCAGATGAGGAAAAATCGCGAATTTTGTGGATTAGGAACAAGAAAATCTCAAATTTCGTTGATCGGCTGCGGAAATATCACGTGTTTCGTCTTTTTATTGCGAATTTCGTCAATTCGCCGCGGGAAAAATTTCAAATTTCGTCAGTGTCAGTTAAGAATCGTTAATTTCGTTGATCGCATGCGAAAAAATCACAAACTTCGTCGATCAGGCTTGGAAAAATCGCGAAATTCGTTTGTCGGCACGAAAAAATTCGCGAATTTTTCCATCAGGCTCGGAAAAATCGCAAATTTCGTTGTCAGACACCGAAAAATTGCGAATTTTCTCTATCATGTGCGGAAAAATTGAAAATTTCGTTGATCGGATGCGGAAAAATCGCGAGTTCCATCTGTTTATCGCGAATTTCGTTAATAGGGCGCGGAAAAATCGCAAACTTCGTGGATCGGGCACGAAAAAAATTGCGAATTTTGTGGATCAGGCTCGTAAATATCGATAATTTCGTTGTCATGCGCGGAAAATTTTCTCGATGATGCGCGGAATAATTTAAAATTTCGTCGATCGTCTGCGGAAAAAAACATGAGTTTCGTCAGTTTATCGCGAGAACAGATCGCGAATTTCGTCAATTTGCCGCTTGAAAAAATTGAAAATTTCGTCAGAGTTAATTAAGAATCGCGGATTTCGTTGATCGTTCGCGGACAAATCGCGAATCTCGTCCATCAGTGGAGGAAAAATCGGAAATTTCATCGTTCTTGCGCGGAAAAAAATCGCGAGTTTTTGTCAATCGGGCTCCAAAAAATCGCTGATTTTGTTCGTCGGGCACGAAAAAAGTAGCAAATTTTGTTGATCAGGTGTGGAAAAATCGCAAATTTCGTTGATCTGGGACGTTTCCTTCGTTCGTTCATAAACTTCACATTTTTTTTCGGCAGCAGCCACTTTCATGCTTATGTTTATTTTCTAGCACTTTTAATAAAACAAATTTCACCCCACTCTCCGAATAAAGTCAAGGAATATTATCACTCCTTCAAAATAACCCTTGTTATATATACAAACGTAAACTGTTGATATATCCTTGCCAGCTGGATATGTTGGCTGGGTAGGGGAACCTAGAAGGGTCCCCCCCCCCTCACAAAAAACCGTGATTTTTATCTGATGATAGGTCACAAATCACCTCCCCGAAATAGAATAGTCTTCATGTTACTGATGTGGCCCTCGACAACACAGAGATTTTTGTAAGTGGCCCTTCTCTTAAAAAGGTTGTGCACCCCTATCCTAAAGCAATGGTGTCCAACAAGCGTTTCATGGGCATTAGAACTACCACTATTTTCGTTTAGATGAGTTCTCCTCAATTAACCTCTTAACGGTCGCATTAAACTACCCTTAAATAATTAGATTGCTTATTGCCACCACTTTTTGAAAAAGAAATATTCAGCTTATATCATGACAAGTAAAATGATACCAGAATAAAGCGAAATACACTATTTTGTAAAACTGGTGGGAATCAAATAATCTGGATAAAACACACAGCCCGTGAATACCACGGGAGCGAGAATTAAGGGGTTAATGACAGAAATTTTGTGATTTAACTCTTTAATTCTCGTTCCCGTGATATTCACGGGTTGTGTCTTTTATTCATATTGTTCGATTCTTACCAGTTTTATAAAGTAGCGTAATTGGTTTTATTCAGCTATCATTTTACTTGTCATTAAATAAGGTGAATATTTCTTTTCCCAAAAAGTAGGGGCAATAAGCTGTCTGAATTTTTAAACCGTAATTTAATGCGACCATTAACCCCTTCGCGACGGGAGCCTTTTACGAAATGTTTATTACTTTGCTACCGGTTTTAAAAAAACAGAAGTTTGTGTCTATTCAAATCGGGAAAATGCTCGGATTAAATAAGGCAAATTTTACAGTAAAATTTTACTGGTGAGGATGAACGAGGATCCTTAGGCCTATTTCCGGCACGTATACGTGTCGCTCGTCCCCAAGTGGTTAACCCTTGAGGGGCGGTGGTATGTTTAGGAAACCACTTAATTTTAATTCCCAAATGTCACACATTGGAACCAGAATTTTGGTTTAAAAAAATTCCGTTTATCATGTGAGTGAAATATAGCTTTTTCATGTTTATAAAAAAAAAAATAGTTTTCTAATTCCGGTGCCATTCATTAATTTCGACACTTTAGCAATGGAATTGGTTTGCCCCTGAAAGGGTTAAGGGGTTAATAAGGCGAAAATTTTAAATCAGAAAAACTAGTTTCAATCGTTTTTCAGACTAAAATGTTGTACACGTGCCCCTGTCCTAAAGAGTAAAGTTATACTAAAAAAGGAAAATATTTGCTATCGCTTTCTATAATACAATCGTGAATATTTCCTTCGAAATAGATATTAATAACAATAAGCTTCTTAGAAGAAGCATTTAATTCGAGAACTGTGTTTTTCTTCTTTCTAATAGTAACTCAAGTATTTGAACAATTTTATTTGATCCGACTTAATGATTTCGTACGAAGAGCGGAGCGGGAATGCACTGAGCGCACGACATTACTCGCTGAGCTGCATACAAAGAACAGAACAAAATCAATATCTGGAATTTTCAGCATTTCTTCGTCAAATACATGATAAAATTCGTTAGAGGTGGTTCGTTACTTTATGTACGGCTTAGTTTTAGGTATCATTGGTGAATAAATAAAGTAAATTATGATTGCGAACAGTGCATTTGCTATAACAGCTTCGAAAGTCAGGAAAGTTGTGCAACAAGCGCTTCCTAAACCTCGACCTCCTGTTGTCAGAAAAAGTAAGTAGTGATAATCTAAACCTTTATTTGTTAACGCTTTGGGATTTAAATTTACTAAAATTTTCGGTATATAATCCAAGGATTAACTCTGTCATGGCACAAATGCACCCTGGATAGCTATGTATCTACAAAACGAAGTTTTTGTTAAATTGAACAATTAAAATTTATTAAAAATAAAAATAGTCTACACTTTTATTTGTTAACTCTTTGGGATTCAATTTAATATTACGCTAATTTTCGGCATATAATACGAGGATTAAGCCTTTCACAGGAGAAATGCACCCTGGATAACTATGTATCTACAAAACGAAGTTTTTTTTTTTAATGGAATAGTTAAAATTTATTAGAAATAAAAATAAATATTCTACACCTTTATTTGTTAACACTTTGGGATTCAATTGAAAATTACTCTAATTTTTTCGGCATATAATCCGAGGGTTAACCCTTTTACGGGACAAATACACGCTAGATAACTATGTTTCTACAAAACGAAGTTATTATTTTTAATTTTTAACACGAAAAAGACCGTGAGGGGTCCTTTTGACCCCTACCATATGAAAATATTTCAGTTCGAACTAGAAATTTCTTTGTAAAATATGTTTAAAAGGTACAAAGAAGAAAAATGTTAAATAAATTTGTTAAACAGATTTAAATAAAATTTCCGGTGTAAAATATTTTTATAAAACGTGAGTAAAATTTCCGGTTGCTTTAGTGTTAATGGAATAGTTAAAATTTATTATAAATTAAGATAAGAAATTTGCACTATTATTTGATAATCCATAAGCAATTTTGACAACGTTTACGCAGTTGTCAAAAGAAATAAACATGTTTTGAACCAGAAATTTCATTTAATAAATTGTGTTTTGCGCTTCAAAAACCTCACCCTCCTATTGGAAGAAAAAGTAAGTAATTTAAATCTACTCCTTTATTTGTTAACTCTTTAGGATGGAATTTAAAATTAACCGAGGATTAAGTCTTTCACAGAGCAAATGCACATTGGATAACTATGTGTACACAAAACGCAGTTTTGTTTAATATTCTGAACAGTTAACATTTATTATAAATAAAAATAAATAATGTACAACATTTATTTGTTAATTCTTTCAGATTCAATATGAAATTACTCTAATTTTCGGTCCGAGGATTAACCAGCGACAAATGCTCCCTGGTTAACTATGTATCTACAAAATGAAATTATTTGATTTATTTTTTTAATGGAACAGTTAAAATTTATTTTCAATAAAGATAAATAACCTAAGCTTTTATTTATTATTCCATTAGCATAACTGTCAAAGTCCACGCCTTTTTCAAAAGAGATAGACATGTTTTGAACCAGAAATTTCATTTAATAAAATGTGTGCTCTTGTGGCGTTTATTTCATTTCATATATTAAATGAGATTTCTATTTCAAAAGATGTTTATGTGTTGTTAAGTGTTAAAGAAGATTAACCGGCACTATAATTTGCGAGCAAATGGATTTAAAAACAAACAAATAAATACTTTTCATCGCGTATAATATAGAAGGGAAAAAATGTATTCCAAACTTCTGGTACAATTTCGGCAAATGGGAATTAAAATTAAGAGGGAAGTATACTACCCACAACCTTTATAAAAGATTAAATAAAATATGGATCCGTTTATGCCAGCGTGGAAAATAGAGTTCTCACATTTGAATATCACTACCGGCGAATAGAAAAATTCTCCTTATTTAATTACAGAAATTCTGCGATTAAGTAAGGATAATATTACTATCCGGAAATCGTGGATTTCAAAGGTAAGCACGAATGGAAATCCTGCTTTCTGATAAACAGTTTCATACTGTAATTAAGTATTCAACCAGAAATTTTACTTAATAAATGCTGTCAAACTTATATAACTTAAGAATAAGTTATATATTACGGAATGAAATTTCTGCTTTTAAAGATGTTTCTTTGATTTGCGCCTTATACACTGGAAATAGCGGCTCTACAAGTGTTCGTACAGTCTTTTCTTTAGATTACCACCATTTCCAAATAGGAAGTTTCGCAATATTTAACCATAGGTAATGTAACAAATTTTTATGATTACGTAATATAAAAATTACTATTCGGAAATAGTGGTACTCAAAAATGGGACCGAACGTACACTAGCTAACTATATATCTACAAAACAAAATTATTTTTTTAATACAAAAGTTAATACACAAATTTCTTTTTAAAAATATTTGAATCAGAAATTCTATTTAATAAAATGAACCTTGCTGTGGTACTTGTTTTTTTTATTGAATTATTTGTGTTTTAAAATATGCTTATCTAACTCCAAAAAAGATTAAATGTCGGTAGCAATGCCATTAGCAATCAAGTTAAACGTATAAAGTTGGGATTGGGAATTTTTTTTCTAATTGGGATAATTTTCATTTGCTAATTATTTAGCTTCCAAAATAAAACTGAAATTTAAAAGTTCAAGTGTTAAAATTTAGCATACAATATAGATAAATAATTTACACCTTTATTTGTTAGTCTTTTAGAATTCAAATTATAATTACTGAGAGGTAGGATATTTAAACCTTTCAGGGGTAAATGGCTTCTGTAGCTAAAATGTTAAAATGATTGTATGACACCAGGATTTACAAACAAATTTATATGAAAGTAATTAAAAACTTTGTTTCGCGAACATTATAAAAAGCAAAATTTAATTCAAAATTTCTCTTGCCAATGTGGCATTTGGGAATTAAAATTAAGTGGTATATGTAATATACCGCAGCCCTTCAAGTGGTTAGTCTATTTAGTTTTCTTTTTATGGTGAATTACGTAGCGTCAAAACGAAACGGAAAAAAATGAAACAATTTAAATTTTTAAAAATATAGATAATAATCTACATGTTAATTTGTCAACACATTAGCATAACTGCCAAGTATTACGCTTTTTTTCAAAACCAATAGATATTTTGAATCAGAAATTTCATTTATAAACATGTGTTTTTTTCTATGCGGTGCTTAAAGGATTTCTTTCATAACCCTTTTAGGAAAAGTAATTGTGTTTCTATAATGTTGAATTCACACCCGAATTTTCGAAAAATTTTATTTAAAAAAAAAGGAAATGCAATTTAACAGTTCTTTTTCCGCAAAATTATAAAAATTCAATTTTGTATAAACCTTTTGGCACAAATCTAATATATAAAAATGAAAATTTGTCTGTCTGTCTGTAATGCTATAAAAATCCACAGTTTGGAAGCAAGAATTCTGAAGTGTTACGTACATGTGTATTAAATCAACGAAAGTAATTCGGAATCGAAATAACTTATGGTTCCTTTTTAATTAATAAAATTCCACCAAGTCAACATCAATTTCCTCTCAAATGTAATCATTTTTCGTTATAGCAGTTGCCAAAAATTAAAAGACAACAATAAAATTCTTACCACAACAATTGCCTTTTTATTGCAAGACGCATTGCATATTACGTACGCCACGCTGCACTAAAATCTGTAGCGGGTATTACGATAATTCTTTTACCTCACATGCAGATAATTAGAGATATACATATTACGTACGCCAAGCTGCAATAATCAGAAGCTTTAGCGGGTATTACGATAATTCTTTTACCTCACATTCAAATAATTTGAGATTATTTAATTGCGCTTAATTATTACAATTTTTTAAATTTAAGAAACACATTTTATCGCAAACATCAACAAAACTTTTTTTCTATTTATTCCCTTATCCCAAATATATCGTTTTATCGTCTAATGCCATAGTAACACGATAAATTAAATTTCATAAAAAAAGGCACAGTAGTAGAAAAATATTTTACTAAATCGAATAGTTATTTTTAATTTTGGTTTTAGAATTAAATTTATGAACTCCCGTGCATAGAACGGGTTTAACAGCTAGTATTAATTAAAATTAGTTGGGGGTTGACATGTTAATGCCATACGACGCGTCGGTCGTTGTATGCATTTCTGAATGATTACGCCATACGACGGCGGTGTCATCGTAAGTCAATTTATTCAAAATTGTACCAGAAATTTCGAAGAGTAATCATTTCTTTATTTAAAAGTAGATATTCCACACTAGATCAAGTTAAGTTTAGAGCCGGGGTGTCAAACTGTGGCCCGACGGGTACCACTAAAATTTTATAGCTATTATTGCCTTATCTAATCGTCGAATTTCTGCGATTCATCTTGTCGACAATTTCTTTAAAATTTTAGTGGTATCCGGCGGGCCACAGTTTGACACCCCTGGTTTAGAGGCAGACAATTCTGGTAGATATTTTGAATAAGAAGTGTACTAATAAAGATCATTTCGTGTCTTCCAGATTCGCAAGGATTCAATGTGTGGGTGGCAATAAACGTATTAAGTACATAGCTGCCAATGTTTACGCTTTTTTGCGACGACTAATTGAAAATATCCCCTTATTTAATCATCGAAATCTGAAAATTAAATATGGCAAAAATACCTGTTAAATTTTTAGTGGTAAGATAAAAGCGTAAAAGTTAGCAGCTATGTTAAGTATGATTTCTGGTTGAAAATATGTCTAACTGGCCTGAAAAAAAAGGATAAATGTTGGCAGCTATGCTTTTATGATGCGCGTTAATTTTAACCCTTAATTGCATAGTGATGTAAATTTCCATCACCTTTTTATTTAATTTTTAATACATAAATTAAGTTCTTACAACCACTATATTTATATAGAAATATTAATCCTCTAAAAATTACAAAAATATGCTAGTAAATAAAGTTAAAAATCTATCTTAAGATTTCTGGTGTCTAATCCTTAATATAAAAATAAAAAACACAATTCTAAAAGAATAATTCATGCAATTAAGGGTTAAGGAGTTGAGATGTGATCGTTTCTATTTAGGCTAATTTTCATATTCCAATTACTGTATAAATATCGGGAGGTAGCTATGCTTCACTGTAACGAAATATTGGTGCTCAACACAAAAATGGTAAAAGTGGTGTAAAGAAAAACCACATGTAAATTAATTTAATGCAACAGAGCAAAATAATTTCTTTCATGAAATTATAAATGCAGTCGTCATACGCTTCAGGGATTTTCTCAGGGCAAATATCAGTATTTTTTTATCGAAAAATAAATCTAGGTTGAAGGCGCGAAATTTTGTCTTATTTGAGAAGACGCTTTCTATGAGAAAATACTGGTACTTCAGAATTTCCTGGTCTTGAAATTTCAGGACAAGTACGGCCCCTGCAAATGGTACTAAATGCATGGCTGCCAAATTTATTCTATCCTTACCACTATTTTTTTTTTAAAGAACTGTCATTTATTTATTGATAGAATGTTCTGCCGTTAAAAATATTAAAAGATTTATTTTGAAAAATAATTGTGAGAAAAGAATAAGAATTTCAACCATGCATTTAGTGCCTCAAAAATAGCCAGTCAAGGTCCGCCACTGCTCACTGATTCATTGATATGGTTTTAAATCATAAATTTAAAAATGAAAGTTTTCGCCTTATTTAAACGCAGACTTCTGTGTTTTTATAGTGCGGAATATTTTTATTTAAATATAGTGGTTGAATGAAACTGAATTTGTTTATTGAAGATTAAATTTTAATTGATTCATATATACAGAGGTGCTAAGCTCCTACTAATTTTCCGTATTGATTAAATTCCGTATTCCCAGGTTTAATACGCTTTGCACCAGATTTTTTTTAATGTAATGAAATTAAATAGTACATTTCGTGTAAAAGAAACTGATAATAACATAGCTGCCAACTTGTACGGATTTTTGCTACCACTAAAATTTTACAGAATTTTTTTCCTTATTTAATTATCAACATTCGCTGCAATTCGGCGATTGAATTAGGCAAAATTTTCTATTAAATTTTAGTGGTAGCAAAAATCCGTACAAGTTGGCAGCTATGTAATAAAGAAATAAATTTTAATCAAATCAATTTAGTGGTTCAAAACATTGTTAAACCGGAACAAATTAATCGACATCCACACATTACAAAAGATTAGTTGGAGCTTGCACCTCACTATACGCATCAATGAACAGTGGCACGCTTTCTCAAAACAGAAATCCTTGACACACACTTTGGCAGCATTTGCAAGAGAAATATACTTCAAAATTTGTATTAGAAAAATACTAGTGCAAACAGAATATAAAAATAGTCGCCTGCATGTGAACGCCATCCTTGAAAGGTTTACGCATTACAAAACTTTGAAAAGAAACACCCGCTAAATGGTAGCGCTACAGCTCAGAATGCAGTAGACTTCGCTAAGCTGTTATATCCACTGCTGCTGTTCTGCTATTTTTCTTTCATGCAGATTGCTTGACTGCCACCACTTTTTTTAATAAATAAATTTGTTATTAAATAAGGGTGTTTTGAAGATGCGCTAGCATTCAAGCAATCCGAATAATACAGTAGCTCTCAAAAGTATTTATATTTAATTCTTATTACAGTAGCGCTCAAAAGTATTTTGACAACCTTACATTCTCCCTTATTTTATTTAATATAAAAATGTAAAAGAAAATATATTCCCTATAATTGAGAACACTATGACTGCACTTATTCAAATGTATCAAGTTTCAACTTGTTTGTTTACATTCGGCGCTACCGAAGAAATATGACTCCTCCTTAGCTCAAAAGTATTTTGACAATTAGTTTCCATTTAATTGTTGAAGGTGTCAGTGGCGCTATAGCTTCGATTAGTGTTTATATTGACTTATTGTGATTATTTTTAAATGCCGAAATGTAAAAAATATTGAAGTGATTCTAGAAAATCCGCTGTAAATGCACTTAAGAATGGTAGACTGCAAGCAGAATTAGCTCCTCCTTCTTTTAACGTGTCTCGGCAACTTGTTATTACATGGAATAAAGTTTTTAATAAACAGAAATACATCGAAAATAAGCCTGAAAGTGGCCATCCGAAAAAAACAACTTACAATGTTGACTGTATTATAAAAATGATATTTACAAGTGATTGTCGTAAGTCCGTTGTAATAATAAAAAATGAATTGAAAGAAAATTACGGCATAGACATACACGTTTCATCAGTCAAACGACGCCTAAACCTCTTTGGTTTACATGGCAGAAGACCAGCAAAAACACGTTTGTTATCTACTAAGAATGGGAAGGCTAGAGTCGCATTTTTAAAACGGCATAACCCTTTCAGGGGCAAAGCAATTCCATTGCTAAAGTGTTGATATTAATGATTGACACGAGAATTCTGGTTAAAAAAAATTCGGTTTATTATGTGTGTGAAATATAGCTTTTTCTTATTTACAAATAAATTTGTTTCTAATTCCGGTGTCAGTCATTAATTTCAACACTTTAGCAATGGAATTGTTTTGCCCCTGAAAGGGTTATGCCGTTTTACAAATGCGACTCTAGCCTTCCTATTCTTAGTAGATAACAAACGTGTTTTTGCTGGTCTTCTGCCATGTAAACCATAGAGGTTTATGCGTCTGACTGATGAAACGTGTATGTCTCTGCCGTAATTTTCTTTCAAATCATTTTTTATTATTACAGCGGACTTACGATAATCACTTGCAGATATCATTTTTATAATACAGTCAACGTTGCAAGTTGTTTTTATCGGATGGCCACTTTCAGGCTTATTTTCGATGTATTTCTGTTTATTATAAACTTTATTCCATGTAATAACAAGTTGTCGAGACACGTTAAAATAACGAGCTAATTCTGCTTGCAGTCTACCATTCTTAAGTGCATTTACAGCGGCTTTTCTAGAATCACTTCAATATTTTTTACATTTCGGCATTTAAAAATAATCACAATAAGTCAATATAAACACTAATCGAAGCTATAGCGCCACTGACACCTTCAACAATTAAATGGAAACTAATTGTCAAAATATTTTTGAGCTAAGGAGGAGTCACATTTCTTCGGTGGCGCCGAATGTAAACAAACAAGTTGAAACTTGATACATTCGAATAAGTGCAGTCATAGTGTTCTCAATTATAGGGAATATATTTTCTTTTACATTTTTATATTAAATAAAATAAGAGAGAATGTAAGGTTGTCAAAATACTTTTGAGCGCTATTGTAATAATAATTTAAAAAAAAGCGGACTATATGCACTGCTGCTAACTTTAACACCCTATTTTATAGCAACTTTCTTTAGAAAAAAATTCGCGTTGCTTAATCGCTGAATTCTGTTATTAAATAAGTTGATTAAAAAAATGTTGGAGTTTGCCTAAGCAGTAATGAGTATATAATCATGTAATTCATATCCGAAGAGGGTTACGTAATGGAGTTAAGAATAAAGAGGAGGAGACATATAGTGTACTGTCTACCAGTTGCGAGTGAAGTAACTAAGGAGGTTGACACAAGGTGGTGTCTGCTTTTTCTAAATCGAATCTACAGTTTCTGAATACCGCCGGTACAAACTACCCACCAGTCAAATTGAATAGAAAATTTTGCCGCACTTAAGCGTCTTATGCTAAGAAATCCTTTCTCACAAATATGGTAAAAATTTCTATTTGCTTTTACTTGTGTCAGTTTGACTGGTAAAACAGTAAGTTTGTTTTACCGGCTGTCACAATATGGCGGAAACGAAGGGTCTGACAACCGCAAAAGTGAACTTACGTCGGTTAAAATGAAAATATGTTTCTGACATTATTTATGAGTGAAATTTTGCATTAATAAGGCCTTTAAAACAGAGAAAAATTCTATATAAATTTATTGGTAGAAGTTTTCACCGGAGGTAATCAGCCCTTGCGAAAGCGGTTACAGTTGAAGCTTCACTATATTAAGAATATATCAGTTCCTCATTATTAACCCCTTAACAGTGTGGCCCGAATTGGATTCGGGAAAGGACACTTTGCTTGCTTCGTTATTAAAAGCATTTTGATACCACTAATTTGTAACTGTAAATTTATCTTTATTGATTGTCAGATATTTTTCGATTAAGTAGGGTAAATATTTTAGTATGAAAAAAGTGGTGTCCAGCCCCATTTTTAATTTTTTTGTAGGAAAGCAAATGTCACTGTTAAGGGGTTAATAGTTCCATAGGTTACGTGCGCTTTTTACTTGTAATCAAGCTCATTCGTCAGGTATCTCGTTAACCCTTCTAGCACCAGGTTTTAATATGTTCTGAGCATTCTTAGTTTTATATGATCTGAACCCGAAGTTTACTTTTATTATATGTAACTTCTTTCTAGGAGGTGTCTGTTTAATTTCATACACTAAGTATAACTTATACAGTTATAAATAATATTCATTTTTTTTTCTGGTTTGAAACGTTAAAAGTTTCAAAATAGAAAATAGCTGGGGACAAATAAGACCCCAGTGGTACTAGGAGGGTTAAAAGAGGCTATGCACGTTAACCCTTTCATGGGAAAAGCATATCCATTGCTAAAATGTTGAAATGAAGGAATGACACCGGAATTTAAGAAAGAATTTATTTCGAAATAAGAAAACGCTATATTTCACAAACTTGACAAACGGGAAAATTTTGTACCAAAATACTGATGCCAATGCGCATTTGGATATTAAAATTAAGTGGTTTCATAAACGTTCCACCACCTTTCAAAGGTAAAAAAGGGATAGTTGTCATATACACACATTATTCAAAATATTGATAAAAACTAAGAAAATGTGAGATAATTTTATAAAAGTCATTTCACAGTTACAAAGAAAAGATTAACTTAGTTGTTACGTTTTTGTAAGTTCGTGTAATTGTGATGAATCTGTGACGTCAGTGTCGCAACAAGGGTGGTAGTTCAGAGGTTTTCTGGTTTCATACGCATTTTCTTGATTTCACAAAAGCGGAAGTTGGCAAGTGTGCATCAGTAATGAAGTTTAAAAAGTATTGCTTTCTCATGCAGAAAATTTTGGAAAGTAGTAACTGAAACCATTCAGGTATACCATGTATCTAAAATAAAGCTTTATCTCAAATAGAAGTAGATATAATTCATGCTTTGAAAGAATATAATTTTACGAAATCGGAAGAAGAGTTATTCAGTATTCAATGTTAGAACCTGACAATAATATTTTGAAGAAACCTAATAATTACACTACAAAATACAAAGTATAACCTTCTTTAACCCATTAACTTCCTATAGGGATTTTAAACTTTGTTGCTGAAAAACGTTTGCACCACAAATTTTGAACGATAATATTGTCTTTATTTAATATTCAAAGTTTCTGTTACTAAATAAGGCAATTTTTTTCATTTAAAAATAGTGATAGCTTGATAGTTAATTTAAGCATGCGCATTTATTTATACAGTTGCGTGAACGCAACACTACCAGGTAATGGGTTAACTGCTCGAGAGAAAAGAACTGTGATAATAATAGCTCCAGAAAAAGAAATCAATTTCTGAAATAGTACTTTATCTGAATCTCTTATACTAGTCGAACTTTTCACAATTTGTAACAAAATTCACATGTCAAAAATGAAAAAAGGAGGAATCAATCTCCGTTGACGAAGACATACAAAAGGAATCGATTACAATTTCCGAAAACGCATGTGGTATTTGGAGAGAAGTGGAAAATGTAATTTTTCTGGGCGAAAAGTTCAATTTTGTTGGACCGGAATGTTTCCATTATAACTGGCATGATCTTTGGCGTCAAAAGCCATATTATTATCGAAACAGCAATTCTCTAAAGGAAGAGGGTGTTTGAAGTAGTGACGGGCAGAATGAATTCTTTTACTATTCGAATGAACCATTCGGGCATGCGCAAAAACATAGTTTCCAACTTTGTATATATTTTTAATCAATTACTACCTGAAATATTGTAAAAAGAAAAGAAACAAAAGCATAGTTGCCAGCCTTCGCAATTTATTTAATTGATCATCTTCAGAAACATTGATGAGAATTTTTAAAAAACATTTTTATGGGGCTCTCAAATTAATTCTAATTAAAACAAGAAACTTCTTTTTTGATACAAAATTTCTGATAGAAATTGAATTTTAAAAAACAAAGTTTGGCAGCTATGCTTTTGCACATGCCCGAATGATCCCTTCGAATAGTAAAGCCATTCATTCTGTCCATCACTAGTTTGAAGCAGTGTTGACAATTTTACATTTTTTTTATTCAGAAATTACGAATTCATACCGGAAATTCCGGAAGATGACTTTTTACGTGAGATAATCACAGAATGTCTGTGATTAAATAAAGCAAATATTACTATTCAAAATTTCTGGGATGGATTCGAAGTTTGATATTAAAAAAGGAAGGCAAACTGACAATCCTGTTTTCAAGACGTTTGACTTATAACGGGACAACACAAATCCGTAATTCCTGGCGTATAATCCGAGGATCAAACAATCACGTTTGGACCCAGAATTTTAATTTAATAATTAAAGTCAAATATTTACCGGGATTTAAGAAGTTACATTTTATCTTAAATAATTCCTGGGTCCAAACACGAACGTTTGATCCGCGGATTATACGCCGGAAATTACGGTAGCATTTTAACGGTCATTAAATAAGACAACATTCATAACACAACAAACTCTCACGCCAATCAAGCTATTCTTTTTTAAATATTTTTGCAAGAAACATATCTCATACAAGTCCTTATTACATCTGGTGTATATACCGGTAGGACCGAAAGTCATTGACATATTTTAAAATTCAATTACAAATCATGCAACTGGTGTGTGAGAGCAGTGTTGCCAGATGGGCTACTTTTTTCAAAATCAGATTCTTGATTGGCACCACTTTTTTGAAATGGTAAAATGTGCCTTATTTAATGATATATTAATTAAGGCAAAAACAAAGTGAATTTTACCGTTTCAAAAAAAGTGGTGCCAATCAAGAATTCCGAATTTAACCCTAGAACTACCGGAAATTTTACTCAAGTTTTATAAAAACATTCTACACCAGAATTTTTACTTAAAACTATTTAATTTGTTTATTTAACTTATTATTGTCTGATTTATACATTTAGTTTGTTTTGAAGAAATTTCTGGTTTGAATAAATATTTTGAATGTACATGTCGGGTCCATTGGACCCTTCTGGTAGACAGAGGGTTAAAAAAAAAAAAGTAGCCCAATGGCAACACTGTGTGAGAGTGAGGCTTGGAGGAAGATAATTGTTATGGTTATAATCTAATACGTCCTTTAATGAAATACGAAAATTAATTCCAATAACTGTACATAAATGGCGGTGTATCCGTAAAGCTACCCAAAAATGCATCAAAATTTTCCGATAATCAAATATTTGATCTCCTACACAAGGACTAAGCGCAGACATAAAAATGGCGGCTGTTGTAGGCGGATTTTATTTCCGCGTTCATACGGTTCCTTGAATTTTAACACCGATAATTTCTAAAAGTTTTGTTCGCCTTATTTTTCTGAGAGTAAATAACTCAAGGAAACTTTTAGAAATTAATGGTGTGTAAATTCAAGAGACAGTAGAACCTCTTAAAAAAATTGCCAACGCAAGCGGCCATTTTTATGTCAGCGTGTAGGCCTAGTATTCAGGGGGCGACACTGAGCTCCATATATAATAGGAGATCTGTCTTCCTATTTCCCGACATGATTTCCAGCGGTCAGTTCGGAAGGATACTGTGGCGATAATTTTCGTTCGCATCCATAGCAAAAATATGGAACTATTAATAAAAAAGAATTGATATTCTTCAAAATAGAGAAACTTCAACTGTAAACGCTTTCGCAGGGGTTGATCACGTCGGTGGGATGTTCCACTAGTAAATTTATATAGAAAATTTCTCCTTATTTAAACACCTTACTAATGCAAAATTTCAGTCTACTTTAACAAATGGCTAAATAGTGATAGCTAAATAATGGTAGAAACAGAATTTCATTTGTACTGGTGGCAGTTTACTTTAGCATAAGTCAGGTCCTGCGTTTTCGTCATATTGTGACAACCACTGAAACAAACAGACTGTTTTACAAGGCAAACTGATACCGAGATATGCAAATAGAAAATTTTACCATATTTGTAAGAATATAGTTCCGTGAATAAGACGCCTAAATAAGACGAAATTTTCTATTCAATTTTATTGGTGCGAAGTTTTCCCCCGGCGGTCATCAGAAACTGTAGATCTGATTTTAAAAAAGCAGCCACCATCTTGTGACAACCTCCTCAGTTACTTCACTCGCAACTGGTAGACAGTACACTATATGTCTCCTCCTCTTTATTCATAACTCAATTAGCAAAAAATGCTGTTTATCGTATTCCCTTACATTATTAGAGAATCATTTATTAATTTGATAAGTACAGCTTAATTAGAGAAGCATAAATTAGGATAATAGTAAATGAGAACACTAAATATCTAACATTGACATAACGAAATACTTTTTACCTTTGCCTTGAAAGCTAATGACTGTCGACTAAGAAATCCTGCTATATCGTCGGTACCATGTCAAACTGTCCAATCTGAAAACAGTGTGCTACTTTTGTAAAATTCAGATTTCTTGATTGGTACCACTTTTCTGAAATGGTAAAATTCCCCTTGTTGCCTTAATTAATAAGTCATTAAAAAAGGCGAATTTTACTATTTCAAGAAATCTGAATTTTAAAAAAGTGGCCCACTGTTTTCACATTGGATAGGATGACATGGTACCGACGATATATGGAGCTCAGTGGAGGGCGATGATTTGACCCACCCCCCCTGAATACTAAGCCTGAGAGCTGACAAAAAAATGGCGGCTGTTGTCGGCGGATTTCTTTTAATATTAGTATAATCCCTTCAGTTTCCAGACCAGTAAATTTGAAAAAAATTCCCTCGCCTTTGCTTTTTAAGAATAAAGAAAATGCGAAGAAATCTTAAAGAAGAAACTGGCGTCAAAATTTAAGGGGCCATATAAACGCCGCAAAAAACCCGCCTACGACGACCGCCATTTTTGTGTCAGCGCGTAGGCCTTGTATACAGGGGGTGGTGGTTTGAACGCAGATGATGCACTAGATGGATTTCAAGAGGAAAATTTAACCCCTTGAAGGGCGGCTGCAAATTTTTGGACCACTTATTTTTAATCCCTAAATGTCATATTGACACCAGAATTTTTGCATCGAAATTTTCTTTTTAATAAGCACATGAAGAAAAGCTGTTAGTTATTTCCAAATAAATTTGTTTGTAAATTCTGGTATCATTCAAACATTTTACCATTTTACGAATAAATATAGAAATATTTTGCCCCTGAAAGGGATTTAAACCAAGAAGCCAAATCTTATATTAAACCTTTCGAGCGCAAAGTACTTCTGTTGTTAAATGTTGAAATGATTGATTGAAACCAGGATTTATAATCAAATTTCTTTGAAATTAAGTAAAAGCTTCGCTACGTACATTATAAAAGTAAAATATTTATTCAAAAATTCTGGTTCAAGTGGGGCATTTGGGTATTAAAATTAAGTAATATATATAATATCCCACCTCTCTTTAACCTTTTAAGGGACGCCGTTTGAAGTCTGCAAACGGTTAATTTTAATGCCCTAACTGCCAAGTAGCACTAGTAATTTTTTAGTACAATTTCGATCTCATAATATACGTGAAGAAAAGCTTTTGGTTATTTTCAAATAAATGTCTTCGTAAATTGTGGTGTGAATTAATTATTGGAACATAATTGGAGCAGAAATGCCTTGCCCCTGAAAGGGTTGAGGGATGGCAGCGGTTGTGTGAATCAAGCGGAAAAAAATCGGAGTAAAAGCGATAACTATTTTTTTAAATAGTTTAAATGATACATTACATAATTAATATAAAACAAGGCAATTACGCAGACAAAATCTCACACGCTGATTTTTAAAGATCACTTGAAAATATGAACACTTTAAAAGTCGTGTGTTTTGTTAACCCTAGATCTACCGGGAATTTTATTCAAGTTTTAATAAAACGTTCTACACCAGAATAAAAACTATTTAACTTATTTATTTACCTTATTTTTGTCTGGTTTATATACTTAGTTTATTTTAAAGAAATTTCTGGTTTGAATGAATATTTTGTATGTACCTGTCGGGTCCAATGGACCCGTCTGGTAGACGGAGGGTTAATTATGCAGTTAATCTTTTAATCACATTTTTAGCATTTTTCACCTAGTTTTATCAAAAAATTAATCCCCATCATAAAAATTAATTCTCATTCGTGATTACTCTGATTTATTTCTGAACGATTAATACAAACTCTGATTTATTTCTGAACGATTAATACAAACTCTGCTTTAGTCGTGATTTTTTAACTTAAGAGTCCATGCGACACTTAAACTTTCAAAAGTGTTGCTTTTTAGAGAAAGACATTTTCTACACATTAGAATTATGCCAGATATGACTAAAAATATGTGAGGTATTTTCCGTAAGCAATAGTTAAAAGGACAATTTCACACCCATTTATGGTTGGCAGAAAGGAAACTCTCAGCTGAGCTCTTCTTAGGTCTTGATACCGAACCTTATTGTTACATTTCGAAATCGAAGATAAACGTTCTGTTCATTTCTACGACAACAATTCTTTACTCCGACACCGACGTCGCAAAGTCAACTTAATTTTCGACTTATTTGTAATTTTCCTTACTTAAAATATTTGTTTGCTTTTGAGAGAAAACATATGTATTTACAACCTATATTTAACAACAATATTTTATTAGTTTTTATCTAATTTTTAATTAAATTCATACATTTAGCTATTTTTATTTATGCGTAGGCATATATATTTTTTCTAAACTCATAAAAATAATATCAATAAAAACTTTGAGAAGAAGGATTGATTGAAGGATTGCAGTAATTTATTCAAAAGCAGTTTTCTTAGAAAATCGCAGGTCATTCAATAGTTCATGTAATATACCTATAGAATATCTTAATAATGTTTAAAGAATATATTTTATAAAGTATACATTTATTACCGAAACAAAAATACAATGGCAGACATTAGTGCGAAAAATATTTATAGACATAGTGAATGAAAAACGATCCGAAATTAAACAAGGCGAAGAAATTGATTCATAAAAAGTGGTGACAATTGACCTTCTGGCAGACGGGTTCATAGTCTCTCAAGTAGAGAATTGGAAGTTTCAAGTTTTAATAAAACATACTATAAGCATAGCTGCCATCTTTAACTCTTTTTCGTTATCACTAAAATTTAATTGAAATAGTTTGAAGCCAACGCAAATTTGTCAGTTTTTGCTTCCTTTTTTATACAGAAATTTCGAATTCATACCAGTAATTACAAATAGTAATTTTTGTTTTTTTATTATATACATTCCGTATACATGGAGTAAAAAAAAATCTTAGTTCGAAAATTTGGTATACATTTGGAAGGTCTGGATAAAAATGGAGGAAAACGGGCAACTCACAAGTACTGTAGTCTGTGGCGGCAAATTTCGATTTTTATAGCTAATTCGATTCGTCTCAACGAGCTTAGTAATTTTATACTTCGAATATTGGCTATTGAGTTTTTATAATGACAGGGAGCCGGGTCAAGATTCAAAATTTCGTTCATTAACCCTAGAACTACCGGAAATTTTACTCAAGTTTTATAAAAACATTCTACACCAGAATTTTTACTTAAAACTATTTAATTTGTTTATTTAACTTATTATTGTCTGATTTATACTTTTAGTTTGTTTTGAAGAAATTTCTGGTTTGAATAAATATTTTGAATGTACATGTCGGGTCCATTGGACCCTTCTGGTAGACAGAGGGTTAAAAAACAGATGCCTTCAAAGAAATAAGTGCGATTTAAATTTACTAATTGTTTTTACCGTGCCATGCATTCCAATAACTACTAGTATAAGATTATATTATTGCTGCTATTATAAGAATTGTAATTGCAGATAAAATATTCACATATTACTTGACAGCCAAGTTTTCGTAAGTTATGCTACCCTCGTCTATTTCAGTGTTGCCAGTGGGCTACTTTTTTTATAATTTAGATTTCTTGATTGGCACCACTTTTCTGAAATGGTAAAATTCCCCTTGTTTTCTCCTTAATCAATACGTCATTAAATAAGGCGAATTTTACTATTTCAAGAAAGTGGTGCCAATCAAGAAATCTGACTTCTAAAAAAGTAGCCCACTGGCAACACTGGTCTAGTTTTGTTCATCCTGTCAATACTTTTTCCCGAATTACAAGCAAAAATCTTTGAAACCACACATTGTCGGTTCTTTTGTCAGCTTTGCAGTCACTTCGTAAATTGCGGAACTTTGCATGCCAAGGAATTTTCTGCTACTGTTTTATTTTCGGAAGCTCTTATTATGCAAATTTTTAAATTTTGACCCTGCCCCCTGTCATTATTAAAACTCAATAGCCGATATGCGAGGTAGAAAATTAATTAGCTCGATGAGACGAATTGAATGAGCTATAAAAATCGAAATTCGCCGCTAGAGACCAGTGTTGCCAGATGGGCTACTTTTTTTAAATTCAGATACTTGATTGGTACCACTTTTTTGAAATTGTAAAATGTGCCTTATTTAATGACATATTAATTAGGGCGAAAACAAAGGGAATTTTACCGTTTCAAATAAGTGGCGGCAATCAAGAAATCTGAATATAAGAAAAGTAGCCCACTGGCAACACTGCCATATACTATAGTATCTTTACTTGTCAGGTTAGAAGCTGGTTTTATAAAACAAGGAATAAAGTTATTTAATTAATTTTCAAGATCACATTGCGATACAGAATTACGATCACAGTTACCAGAAATTACGAGGCAATGAAACTCAAGTGTACAAACTTTTTCGAATGATATATGTTTATCATTATTTTGTTTTGATTTTGTTGGTTTCATTCTTTAGATTACATTAAAAGCCAGAAGCCATTGATATGCCATAGTACACCTTATTCTATTTTTACACGAAAATAGGTTTAAAGAATTACGGAGATTGAATACTATTGGCTAGTTCCATGGGTTCTTGCATAAATGCCAATATCTGTTAATTTTTCCGGAATCTAATCCAAGACAAACATGTTTTTAACCGGAATATATATATATATATATATATATATATATATATATAAGGAAATGTGTACTCTTTCGGTAAGGTACATTTTAGATTACATTTTGAAATTTTTGTTTAAATAAAATTTCCGGTTGAAAACCTGTTCGTCTTGGATCATACTTCGGAATAATTAAGAGATGTTGGCATCTATGGTTTTTGTAGTGTGAGTCCCTTAGCTGATAACTGCTATGCTTTTTGGTCACCGATATTTTCAAAAAGTTTCCTTCGCCTGATTCAATTAATGAGATATCTCCGATAAAATAAGCCACATATTTCCGCTCTAAAATACTGGTAGCCAAAAATCGTAGCAATTTGTATTTATGTGACTTATACTACAGGTGCGCATGGAATTAGCCCACTTTATTTAATAGTAATTTTTGCTTTATTTAATCACAGAAATCCACAGATAAATAAGGCGAAAAATACTGCAATAAATTGTCAAATTCAATGTCTGTAAAAGTATAAATCTATGGAAGTGTAAAAACAAAAATAGGCATAGGTGACAGTTTCCAACTAATCTTTCGTAATATGTGGGTTAATTTGACCCAGGTTTTATAAATTTCGCACCAGAATATATTTTTAGAAATGAAATTAATTAAGTTCCCTGTAGAAATCTGAAATTACATAACTAAAGATTCATCAAATGAATTTTTTCGTTCGAAACCTGGTTAAACTGTGTCAAATTAATCCACATATTACGGAAGATTTCATGAGAGGGCAGCTGTGAATAGGTGTACTATAGTAAACAATTTTTTCGCCTTAATTTTAAATGGAAATTATTTGTACTATATGCGAAATCTAAGCATAGCTGCCAACCTTCCACTAACCTTCCGTAATGTCTGGATTAATTTATCCCAGGTTAACCACATTTCGAACCAGAAAATTTATTTCGCTAATAGTTATTTATTTAATCCCAGGTTTCTACGTGGAACATATTTAATTGCATTTCTTAAAAAAATTTCTGGTACGAAACTTATTAAACCAGGGTCAAATTAACACAAGTATTACGGAAGATTAGTTTGAGGTTGGCACCTATGTCTAAGCTACAAAAAACTTTAACCCTTTCAGGGGCAAGGTACTTGTATTCGTAAAATGTTGAAATAATTGGATGACACCAGTTTTTACAAGAAAATGTATTTGAAAACAAGGAAAAGTATATTTTCACGTTCTTAATAAAAGCGAAATTTTCATTGAAAAATTCGGTTGCCAATGTGCCAATTAGGGATTAACTTTAGGTGATGCCATAACTGTATCACCGCCCTTCAATCGTTTAAATACAGTATTTTACACTGAAGAAGAAATGAAATAAATTTTCCACTAATCACATATACAAGAACTAAACTGCTTTCTTATATACTGAAGACAGCATCGCGGTTAAACTCAACATATCATCGTGATGTCGTAATTGGTGACTATCGTACCTAATACATATACAGTCTTTAAATAGCACAAACGAAAATTCTCATTTCAAAACGGAATAAATGTCCTTTTCGCATATATGTTTAATTTAACTTTCTTTTAAATCCAAATTTCTGTTACAATCATCTTTAAACATACATTTTGTTTAGCCTCGCCATCATTCATTTTTTAACTACATAAAAGAATGCTTTCCGTAATTTCCGTCGTATAATCTGCAGATCAAAGAGACATATTTAGACCAAGAAATATTATTTAATAATTAAAATCAAGCAAGGACTACGTTAAAAAAAGTTACATTATATTAAATAAAATTTCTGTATAAATGTTTGTCTTCTGAATAATTACTGTCAATATCTGAAACTTCACGATCGCTACAAGAATAATCTTATAACTTAGAATGTTTCCAATTCTGGCGGAATCTCTTAGCCAAAAATTCCGAATTCTAACCAGAAAGTCTGAATAGTTTTTTTTGCCTTACATGATGATGGACATCCCGTAAATAAAATAAAATAAAATTGTTATAGAAATTTTTCTTGTATGAATTTGGAATAATAATCATAAAACTGACGTTATAGTGACCCGTTTCAACATTTGTTCTAATCAAAACTGTGAGCACAGTCTCCCGCTTGCAATTTTAATTAAATAATTCGTTTTCCTCATTGTTTTCATATGCTAGATTCTTTCCTGGTAGCTTCCCAAACTCTTCAAATATCATAAGAAATTGGCTTTATTATGGTATCATTTTATCTGTCATTAAATAAGGTGAATATTTCTTTTTCAAAAAAGTGGTGCCAATAAGCAATTTGAATTTTTAAATCGTAATTTAATGCGACCGTTAAGGGGTTAAATAAAAACTTTAATTTTAAAATAATCATTCTGCTAACACACTTATGAGCCACATTTTAATTTCGGCAATTACTCTTAATATCAATTTGGATGCCTTGCATTTATATACTGTTATTTCAAATATTTTACAGGAGTTAATGGAAAGATAGAGTTAATTATTCCCCAAAGTGATCAAGTAAATGGATATTTTTTTCATCCAAGGGCATTATATAATAACAACAAAGAGTTTTAAAGGATTAGGAATGAAATTACGACTTTTACTTATGAATGTTTTATCGTTCATACCGTAAAAAATGTAAAAATCTGTTTTTGAAATACCGTATATACTCGCGTATAAGCCGACCTATTGCATTTTCAAATTTAGGATAGAACATATTTTATTTTTCAGCAATAAAAAATGCTTTTTTAGGGTCGGAAATTCGAAAACAAATCCAACCAAGAAGAGGTTGAAGAATCATATGAAAAGAGTTACAGGAAAAATGCACTTCTTTTCTGTGCAGAACCGCGTTGCCAAATTAAAGGACCTTTTTATTATCATTTATCTGCGAGATTTTTCGAAAAGTAATAGACGTATTATTTAATGACAGACTATATAAGGCGAATATTAATAATCGGAAATTCTGGTAGATATTGTATTAAAAAAAATCCTCAGTTAAATTGTAACATTTGTGCAGTATGTCCGGTACTCTCATTATTAACCCATTTATGCCTGAATTTTTGTTTTCCCAAATTTCTTGGCAAAGTCGCTTTAAAATGTTGAAAAAAAAAAAAAAAAAAAAAAACGCTAAAATATTTTATTTGATAAAATGTAAACATTTCAAATATGGAATTATGCCTAATATTTATAGTAGCATAACATGCATAATTATATATTTGGCCAGAATTTATATAAAATAAGCTGTTAAATTGTATATTATGTACTATAATTAGTATTTTTATGAGCTGCTAAAAAAATATATGTATTTCTTTACAGAGACTATTAATAATATGAGTATTATTAATAATAATTTAAGAATAATCGTATTTGAGGTTTAAAAATAATTTATTTGATAATCATCTTGAAAAGGACTTTACATAAATAACAGTCCCCTAAATGGCTAATAAATGTAGCAGGGCTCCCAAATGGTCCGCCAACTGAATAAAAATATTATTTTAGAAAAATTTTCTTTTTAGATTTTTCTTACAAACCGCCCCGGAAACACCTTTGAAAGTTAATTCTAGCGCAAACCTACCATAAAATTTTCTGTTAAAATTTATTGGTATTCAGTTGGCGGACCATTTGGGAGACCTGATATAGGTACTCGTTTGTGCCCAGCGCCCTATATTTTGCACGTTTCAAAAACGCATAAAAATAGTCTTGAACTTATAATTTCACAATTTAAAAAAATACGTATTTCAAAGAAGTCTACAAGCTGAGATTATGACTTATTTATTTGGATCCTCGATAGAAAAAAATAGAAATAAACTTACTTTTTACATTTCGCCATCTTGAAAAATGAAAAATCTATAAACGCCAAAAAAAGGCTTCATTTACACAAATAAATATCCATCTCTCGATAACAGATAAAGACAATTATAGATAATTATTTCGTACAGTTTTCATGTTATAGAGAAGAAGAAAATTATACAAATTTATTAAAATTGAAAGCGTACCAAAAATGGGATACTATGCATAAATGGGTTAACCTTTTCAGGGGCAAGGCACTTCAGTTCGCAAAATGCTGAAATGAATGAATGACACCAGAATTTACAAGCAAATTTATTTCGAAATAACTTAAAGCTTTTCTTCTTGCACTTAATAAAAGGAAATTTTCCATTCCAATATTCTGGTGCCAATGTGGCATTTATGGATTAAAATTAGGTTGTCCAAGAAAGAACCACCGCCCTTGAAGGGGTTAATGCAGTGTTGCCAGATGCGTACTTTTTTTTAAATTAAGATTCTTTATCGGCACCACTTTTTTGAAATAGTAAAATGCGCCTTTTTAATGACATATTAATTAAGGAGAAAACGAAGGGGATTTTACCGTTTCAAATAGGCCCCACCAGTGGCCGAGAGGTTCTGCTCTCGAAGCTGGCAGACGGGAGGTGCTGGGTTCGAACCCAATCGCGCCCGTCGACCTAATCGTTCGGAGTTTTCGTCGGACCGTGGATTTTCCATGCGTAAATACAGATTAGGTTCCCTTAGAAAGACCCCCACGGAGGGCACTTCCCCCCGGGCCTATATCCCTAGTGTAGATAATTGGCCGTCAAAAAGCAACCCAACCCAACCCGTTTCAAATAAGTGGTGGCAATCAAGAAATCTCAATTTAAAAAAAAGTAGCCCCCTGGCCAATCTGGGTTAGTGATAGTAATCCAAGGCTCGCAGCGTTCCTAAATTTTACTGCATTTTGTACCACTATTTCAAATCAAATCTCTTCCTGGTATATTCCTTTTCAATGTCTGCAATACAAGTCTACAAAAAAGATTATAGTTTTAAAATAGTGATATCAGAGTTAGAAAATTTTAGGAACGCTGCGAGCCCTGAATAATCTCAATGAATATTTGTAATCCTATCTCCGTTGCAAACAGTACTACGCCGTAGACACGACTACAGCGCCACTTTTTGCAGGAAATTGTCAACTATTATTAGTAGCTCATCCAGGGCAAAAGCTAAGGGGATCAAAGGTGCCACTATTTACTAATTGTAATCTTCGGCTTATTGAATTACAGAAAATTATTACAAGGTCAACGTCTAAATAAGCAAAGATTACTATCCGTAAATAATGATATCCGTTTGTCACCACCCAGTGTGCACCAATGACAATCCTGGTACAAACATTTTCGTTATTATAAATTTCCTTCCTTTTTTTGCGCATGTCTGTGAAACCCGACTTCTATTACTAGTGAGTTACGGATTTTTTTACTTTTTCGGTTACTATCTACACCAATTTTTCCACGAACTTATTTTTAAACAATGCGATATTTGTTATTTTGCAAATAAATATTGACTTTTAAAAACATGTACATCTTCGGGACTCAATATAATCAATAATAGTCACAGCATAAATGTATGCACTCACTGTATGCGTATAATCAGCTCTAATGTTTTCTCGAAATCATGATGGATAGATGAATAGAAATCAGAAAAAGACAATATTGAGAATAAATCTAATTTCATCATTTGATCATTCACCGCAAAATAACATAATTCCAAGAAAGCACTTTGAATTAGAATGGGCTTTTTATATGAAAACTGGTTTTTGTTTTCACGCCTATTTCAAATCTACCAAACTTGAGTGACAGTTTTTTTTTTAAACTATAGCATTTATTCTGTGAATTAATATTATCTTATGTACTGTGATCAACATATAAAAAATCTAGACATTAAAGTTTTGATTTCGTGACAGGACTGGGGACTATTTATAATTCATTTAAATCACAATGAAAAAAAAAATTGTGGTAGATCGATTATTTTAAAAATATTTTAGTATAAGTATATGGCAAAGATTATTTTTCAAAAAGTACTGCGAATAAAAGAACAAGAAAACAGTCGCAGGACGTATTGTCCACATGGAACTAATTATAAACATAAATTGACATATCATTAAAATACTGAATCTTCAACTGTAACTATTTCCGCGGGCGTTGTTCATTATCGAAAAACTTCCACTAACAAATCTAAATAGAATTGTCTTCCACATTTAAACGTCAGTGTAAAATTGCAGTCATAAATAATAGCAAAAACATATATTTGCTTTTACTGGTGGAAGTTTACTTTGGCGGTAATCAGGCTCTGAGGTTCGCCATATTGTGGCAACTTAGATAACCTCCTGTCACTGAAAAAGATTATAATACCTGGAAAAACTGCCATCCAGTAAAAACAAATAGAAATGTTTATCATATTTGTTAGAGAAATTTTCCATGAGTAAAGCTCTTAACACTAGAAGTAAGGTTAGTTGGGGTAGCTGGACCCACGAGGTAACTGGGCCATAGGTTATTTCAGTGTTGCCAGATGGGCTACTTTTTCTAATTCACACTTCCTGATTGGCACTACTTTTTTGAAATGGTAAAATGCGCCTTACTTAATGCTATATTAATTAAGGCAAAAACAAAGGGAAATTTACCGTTTCAAAAAAGTGGTGCCAATCAAGAAATCTGAATTTAAAAAAAGTAGCCCACTGGCAACACTGGGCTATTTTATAAAAGTTGATGTTCTTTAAGTTTTAGCTTTGTGAACAATGCACCCTAATCTCTACTTCCTAAAACAACGTGTGTTAACTCAATCATAAGTCTCACTTTGCTGTGATAGGCTGTCAAAAATTTACGTATATTTTTTTTTTAAATCAACGTCAATATGGTTGACCTTCCTCGGCTTTTTATTAAAATACTGTAAGTACTTTTATTAAACAATCTTTTTTTTTTTTTTTTTAAAGATTATGCATATAACTACATTAATATTATTAGGTATCTATAAATATTTACTTCATGTTCCAAATGTAAACCCGATGTCCCAGTTACCCCATAAATGTTTCAAGAATGGGGTAACTGGATCATGTTGGATCCAGTTACCCCAATAGTTAAAAATAATTTTTTTGAGTTGCTCTTACTACGGGAAATAAATTTCTCCATTGTTTTTTGCTCAAAATAAAGAAATGTTTTTTGCTCAAATTAAAGAATACCTTATTAAAATTTAAAAAAAGCATATTGGGTGGTATAAAACCAAATTTCTTGACCCCTTGAAAGGCGGTGATGCCGTTATGGCATCACATAATTTTAATCCCTAATAGCCACATTGGCACCGGAATTTTATAATGAAAATTTCATATTCATTAAGTATGCGAAAATATACTTTTACTTGTTTACAAATAGATCCTCTTGTAAATACTGGTGTCATTACATTATGTCAACATTTTACGAATGCAAGTACCTTGCCCCTGAAAGCGAGATAGCCAAACTTTGAAATTGTATGATACAGAGGTCGCATTCTATAGGGAAACTTTTATTGTTCCTACCATTATTTTGAAAATAATATCTTCATCGCACCTTTCTTTAGAATATGTTAAATAAAACGAGCATGAAGGTAACTCATTAAGGGTTCTGGTAGGAACAATAAAATTTTCCCTATATAATCAACCCCTGGATACAGATCAAGTACTTAAGTACTTACGTAGCCGTTTGTTCATAGCTTTACCTTGCTATTTTTTTCCTTAAAATTCCCATGTGACTTGTATACTTACTACCTATACTAAAGTACATAAGTACTTACTTAATTTTTATGTTTTTGGTATAAATAAATCTAATATTTTCACTTTTACTGCTTTTTTTAAACACATTGACAGCAAAGGTTTCCCTTACAACGCTCTTTAGTTGATATATAATTTACATGATCTGCCTGCTTAATATTTTTTAAAGTTGTTTACACTTTTTCAAACAGGACCTGATATCCCATATGAAAAAAATGAACGCGTGATGCACGCAGACCCTCCTGGTCCACTTACCCCATTTTTATGGGGCAACTGGACCCATGATGATAGAAAGATGAAATATGCATATTTTTATGTTTTTAAATATTAAAATGTAATTTTGAGCATTTCTGTCTGATAGAGGGAACCTAACTGAACACATTTACAAAAGTTCAGACTTTAATTCAAAAGAACATTAGCTTTTTGAAGCTGAATTGTCAGAAGCTCCAGGGTCACATTGTAAAATCATGGCCCAGTTGCCCCAACTAACCTTACCGTGAGCCGCCATTTTGACGGCTAAAGTATGAATATGTTTCGGTTCAACCGGGAAATTTGATTATGAAATCAGTTTAAAAAACACAAAGAAAAAAAACGTTAAATAATAAAGTTAAACTGTTTTAAATCAAAATTCTGGTGTAAAATATTTTTATAAAACTCAAAATTCCGGTTGTTCTAGTGTTAAATAAGACGAAATTTTCTGTTCAAATTTAATAGTGGAAGTTTACCAAGGGTTTAATCAGAAGCTTTTGATCCGTTTTAAAATATGCCCCACCAGCAGCCGAGAGGTTCTGCTCTCAAAGCTGGTGGACGGAAGCTGCTGTGTTCGAACCCAATTGTTCGGCCTAATCATCCGGAGTTTTCCGTGGCTTTCTTCGAAGTGTGGATTTCCTTGCTTAAATACAGCTTAGGTTACCTTAGGAAGATCCTTACGGAGGACACTTCCCCTCGGGCCTATATCCCTCGTGCGGATAATCGGCCTTCATAAATAACACGAACACCGTTTTAAAATAAAAGCAGCATCTTATTCAGTTATTTCACTCGCAACCGGTATAGAATACACTATATATCTCCTCCTCTTTATTCATAGCTCCATTATTGTCCCCTATGCTGTAATCAAAGTGTTAATTACACTGGTATTGTAAAATATTACCTACCGGAGATAAGGCTATAAAGCATTTTCTATTACCCAACTTAATGGAACATAGTTCACACCCAACATGCTCAAAATGTATAGTAATAATATTTACACAAAGAAAACTCGTGATTTTCATTAACTTTCTAGATTTAAAAACTATCTTGCCACATTATACATAAAAATCTTGTTATAATGTTCAATAAAATTTGCTTTTTAGTTGAATCTTAATTTTGCTGAAATATTGTGTGTAGGAAGTGGTGCTTATTTTGAGAACTACCATTTCCGACTAGCAATCTTCATCTAATTTAATCACAAAATTTTATGATTCAGAATATTTATTTTGTTTCAATAATAAACTAATTAGGTGCAAATATATGGACAAAGTACCACTCTTTCCAAATACCAGTATTTTACTCATTTAATCAAAGAATTTATATTACTAAAAATTTCAGGGTCAAAGTCTTTCCGTGACCCTGAACGGAAAGACTTTGGTTCAGGGTCTTTGGTTCAGGGTTATTTTAACATCTATAAAATAATTGTACACACCAGAATTTTCAAATAAATTTATTTTGAAATAAATAAAAGCTTTGCTTCCTGTAACTTATGGAAGCAAAATTTCATTCCAAAATTCAGGTGTAATTCAGGGTTCCCAGTTTGGCGATCTTTTTTATTCAGAAAACTAGAATTTATACCAGAAATTTTGAAAAAATATTTTTTGCATTATTTAATAACAATCCACAGCAGTGTTGCCAGTTTGGCCTCCATTTATAGTCAGAAAATCCGAATTCGTACCGGAAATTTAAAAAAAAAAGTATTTTTTAGCTTTATTTAATGACAGAAATTTTGCGATTACATGAAGTACATATTCTTCTTTCAAAATTTCCGATATAAATGTGAAGTTTCTAAATAAAAATGGAGGCCAAACTGGCAGCCCTGATCATCAGCCACCTGAAAGCTAGTCCTACGAGCTGGCTCAAAAGTGGAGGCTCTCGTAGGATGATTTTTTACAGCGTTTCCACGCTGCCATTGAAATACTCAAGGCCAGAGGACACGAGTTGTGACGTCATCACTAATCAACCGACTTCTCACTAGTGTTGGAATTCACACAGGAAATTTTTTAATAGCAATTTTATGTTATTTGTGGAAAATCTATCGTCTTATAAAACAATAATAACTATCTAAACTTACTGGTGAGAATTCGGAATCCCTTAACCCTTAATTGCCGGATGTTGCTTTTCGGCAACATACCCAATTTAGGCTCTAAAATACTATTAGAATAATATTGAGGCTATAATGCCTAATGTTGCCAATAAAATACATTTTGAAAATATTATTAAATCGATTTTCAACATGTAAATGGCAACACTTGTGCTGTTTAAGAGTAAAGATAATTTTATTTTTTCAATTGTTGATACTTGTTCTTTTTGTTTTGTTTGGAAGCTTGCGAAATACCCTATTTTGTTTTACAGTGAGCAAGAAAAATTTATTTCTTATTATAGTTCCTAAAATTCTTGTGTGTTTAATATTACAGAATTTTATCAAGGAAAGTTATTTTTTCAATTAAAGACCAGTATTGCCGATTAGTAACAAACTGTTTTCTAGCCGTAAGCCATACTTAAAACAAAATATGATTTTTTTTAGTATTTTTCCCATGATTTATTTAAAAAATGAAAGCCGAAAAACATTATTGCAATGATTTTTGAAAAATCAGGCATTTAAGGGTTAAATAAAAATTCAGTCAGATGCGGAAAGCTACAGTGTTGCCATATCTGGCTGATTTTTTATTGGGGGATTCCAAATTCTCACCAGTAAGTTTAAATAGTTATTATTGTTTTACAAGATGATAGATATGCCACAAATAAAATAAAATTGCTATTCAAAATTTTCCGGTGTGAATTTCACCACTAGTGATAACTCGGTCGATTAGTGATGACGTCACAACTCGTGTCCTCTGGCCTTGAGTATTTTGATGGCAGCGGCTTCTACGGTCCCTTCAATTTCAATAACAGTATTTTTTTAAGTATTTTTCTCTTTATTTTTCTGAGATTAAATAAGGTGCTGTAAACTGTCATTTCGAGATTACATAAAGTAAATTTAATTTAATTTTTTTTTTCGAATTTACCTTATAAATTCGGATTTTCTGAAAGAAAAGGAGGCCAAGCTGACAACCGTGGTACAGTTGTGGAATTTGAAGATGAAAATTGAGTGGTATAAATAATATACCAGTGTCCATTTAAGGGTTAAATAAAGAGAGATTACTATTAAAAAATAGTACTAATCAGAAGCTATTAATAATAGAACAAAAAATCTTCAAGCGGTAAAATAAGTGAAGTGGTAATTAATATTATTACTGTTCGGAAAGAATGGTGCACAAGCAGAAACACATTTACTCACCCCGTCAGATTAAAAAAAAAAAAAAAAAAAAAAAAAATAGCGCTTCTAAAATAAACGTAAAACATGATTCTAAAATTTTACATTTATTCAGCAATGTTTTTATATAAAATACTTCTGTGCTTTCCCTATAGAGTTACGTTTTATTGAATAATATAAAATAATATATACGACAATATAATTTTTCGTTTTATTCTTTTCATATTACAAACTTTGATTAACGATGAAAGATATTTTAGATCAATGTATTATATGCAACAAAATATTTGAAACATTCTGTAATAAATCATTTTGTTTTCTTTTGAGGAAAAATAATCTATTGTTTGTTATTTTAAATGAAAGTCTCGAATCTTTCAAAACTAGGGCAAAATATATTTCTAGTAAGCTTCATAGACCTTTTAACGTATATTTCAGAAAGTGGAACATAATCGATAAAAATATTTACTTAACCCTTCATTAGTTGAGCCTGTACACCGTACATGTAAGAATGGCAATTTTTTTTCCTTACTTAAATCTTTTGGATACTCCTAAATTTTAATTGTGATCTTCGTTTTATTTAATTGGAAGCACTGCTCGATTGAATAAGGCAAATATTTCAGTTCGTAAAGCGGTGTTTGGTCCATATTTTTAGTTTATTGTGTCAAAAAAGGAAAGAAAATGAAACTGTTAAGCCTTTGAAGGGCGGCAGTACATTATACATACCACTTAATTTTAATTCCCAAATGCCACAGTGGCACCAGAATTTTGGAAGTAAAATTTGCTTTTTACAATGTATACAAAGAAATGCTTTTCATATTTTAAACTATTATTTTAACACAATCAAACTGATTGGTAAAATTATCATACGAATTGAATATTTCTAACTGAACGAAAAAATGCCCAGGCGGGCAATGGAACTCAGATCCTTGGCTTACAGGGTGAATGCTCTACAGTTTAAGCTAACGGGGCCGACAACTGTTGAGCATATTTCGTTTAGACAATCTTATTGGTAATATCTGAGCGAAATATGCTCAACGATAATGGCCCTGGAAGCCAAGGATCTGGGTTCGATTCCCGGCCTGGACATTTTTTCTTTCACTCGGAAATATTCAATTCGTATTTCATACTTTATTCGTAAATCCCGGTGTCATTCAGTCATTTTAACAACAGAAGTATTTTTCCTCAGAAAGGGTTAAGTTATTAAGACAGAGCACGAAGCGTATGGGAGAAATTTTATTATTCTTCAAACTTTTTTTTTTAAAAATAACTTCGTGGTATAATTTATGTTCAATTGTAAAAAAAAAAAAATACTACAAATATTATTGATCGTGGATACTGTTAGAAAAAATAAAATTTTTCCTTTACTCTCCGAGCCCTGGATTAAGGAATGTTAGTACCTTTTACAACTTTGAACATCCGCAAATTTTACTCACGTTTGACAAAAATATTTCACATCAGAATTTTTATTTAAAATTATTTAACTAAATTTTTTTAACCTATTTCCCTGGCACATATTTAACTTATTTTAGGAAGACATTTTTGGTTCAAATCGAAATATATTAATTTGGTGTCTCAAATGACTGCTATGGCGGTTCTAGTGTTAAACTATTGTTTTTTGTTTGAGTTATAACTTATTGAAATACCAATTTGCACCATTAGCGCATATATTCGTTTATTTTTAAACTTCTTTTTTATACAGAAAATCGGACTCAATAGCGAAATTTCAAAAACAGAATTTTTACCTACCTTAACCCTTAAATGCACAGTGATGCATATCTTCATCACTTTTTATTTAATTCAAAGCAACCAGTATATTTATATAGAAATATTAATCCTGTAAAAATTACAGAAATATAAAGTTAAAAATATATCTTAAAATTTCTGGTGTCTAATCTTAAATAAAATTGTTAAAAAAAATAATTCTAAGAAAAGTACTTATGCATTTAAGGGTTAAGTTCTACGAAGTGAAAAATTACGTAAAATAAGGTATTTAGCTTCATACTTATTAAAATATTTACTAATTTTTTATGTTTTCGTTTTTACTTGTATTGCAGAGGTGCAGCATAAGAAAAGGTTTACGTATTATGCGAAAAATGTATATCTGATTTTTTTCATTATTTTTCCTGTGTAATAAACCTTTCAGAGAATCATATATAATTTTATTCGAAACAAAATAAAAAATCATGCATTTAAGGATTAAGTAATCGCGATTATATGTCATTAAATCGCGATAATGTCATTAAATAAAACAAAAATACCATTCAGAATTTCTGGAGCCAATTCAGAATTTCTGAATAAAAGGGAAATTCCTGAAATACACGCTTCATATGCAAATGGGTGAAAGGTTTTTATAAAGAAAAATTTATTTATCCCTTAAATGCATGAATTATTATTTTAGAATTGTGTTTTTTATTCTTATGTTGAGTATTAGACACCAGAAATTTTAAGATAGATTTTTAACTTTATTTAGTAGCATATTTTTTGTAAGATAGAAAAATATAATATAAATATAGTGGTTGGTAAGAAATTAAGTTATTTATTAAAAGTTAAATAAAAAGTGATGCAGATCTGCATCACTATGCATTTAAGGGTTAATCAAAAAAATCTATGTATAGTAAAATCTGAAAATAGATCATTTTGTTTCCAGAAATTAAAGAAAATATTTAAACCACTCTACAATTTGAAATTTTTGTTACAAACGGTTTGATATCTATCTTACAATGTGCCCTATAACTGCGAGGAACAGATTTCCAAAAAGATAATTATTGTAAGGAAAACAAATAAAATGTTATGATACTTCTATATTAAAAACTGAAAACAAATCAGATTATTTTTTGACAAATTGAAAAAAAAAATGATTAAACCACAGTTTTCCTACAATTTTGAATTTTTTGTAAAAAAAACTTTTAGATAATTTTATTATAAATGTGTTCTAGAACTTTAAGGTCCAGTTCTCCAAAAAGTTAATTACTTCAAGAAAAAATAAATAAAATATCCTGACATATATAAAAATACACTAAAAATCAATATTTACCTAAAAGTTTACTTAAAAAAACTATTACTGAAAATCTTATCCTTCATTTTAAGAAATGCACCACAAGGAAAGTTCAAATAAAAATCGTGTCAATGGAAATTTTACCATTTTTTATGTTATTGATATAGTCAAGAAATACAAAGTAAGAAAAATAAATTAAAAATAGCAACTCTGAGTTAAAAAAAAAATAATAATAATACAGTAACAAGCCCTTTTCTTATATTTTTAATCATGGGATGTTTAAAAAAATGGAGCTATAGATGAAGAGTGGGAGACAGATAGTGTAGTGTCTACTGTTTACGAGTGAAGTATAATAACTGAGGAGGTTCTCAGATGATTATAGTTGTTGTTTGTTTACGTAGGATCACGACCTGGTTAGCGCCGCGTAAATTTCCACCACTAAAAATAAATAGAAAGTTTTCCTTTATTTATGACAGATATTCTGCCTAATTAACCCATTAACCGCTGACGTTGCGTTCACGCAACAGTCAAAATAATTGCTCATGCAATGAATTAATTACATTGGCATCACTATTTTAGAATTTAAAAAAAACGTCTCATTTATTGGCAGGAAATTTGCTATTTTAGTAAAGCGAAATTTACCTTACTGAATTTGTGATGGGAAACTACTTTCAACAAGAAATTTGAAAATTTCTATCGTAATAGTTTTGGCGGTTAATGAGTTAAGGCGTTTAACACTAGAACGCCCAGAAGGAGTCGATCCTACTCCGACCATATGATTAAATGTCAACTGGAACCGGAAATTCTTTCATAAAATAAGTTAAATTTAAACTACGCTGATTTACGTTAACCCTTAAATGCGCGATTTTTTATTTTGTTTCGAAAAAATTATATATGATTCTCTGAAAGGTTTATGACACAGGATAAATGATGAAAAAAAAAAATCAAAGATACATTTTTCATACAATACGTCAATCTTTTCTTCTCTTGCACACCTACAAGTAAAAACTACTGTCGTGTGGCTGTTTTACCATAAAATATTGCAAATTAGTAAATATTTTAATAAGTAGGTCTCCAAATATATTATTTTATATAATTATTTATTTCAGAAAATTTAACATTTAACCCTTTAATTCCCATGATAGAATGCGTTCTAGAAATTACGTAGTTCGGAGAATCTGATTTTACACCAGTAAGTTTCAATGGTTAATTTCGCTTTATACGGAATGCCTGTTATTAATTTAAAGCTTATACTGCTATTTTAATTATCTGGTGTGAATTAGGTATATACGAATAAAAAAAATCTATTAACACTAGAAAGACGCTGAGCGTTCATTTTGACCGCTACCAAATGCTCATATTTAGGTTCGAACCAGAAATTTCTTCTTAAAATAAGTTTTAAAAATACAATGAAAAGAAATGCGGGACAAGTAAGTTTAAAACTTTAAAATATATATTCTTGTATGAAATTTGTTTAATAAAATTTGAGTAAAATTTCCCGCCTTTCTAGTGTTAAATTCAAAACACTGTTGTTTGCATATATGCGAAACTGCGCACTAAAGGTTTAAATAAATCAGTCAAATAACTTTAAATAAAAATTTTGGTGTCAAATACTATTATGAAACTTGAGGAAAATTTCCGGGCGTTCTGGTGTTAAATTGCGCGAAAATTTTTATTCAAGTTTAATGGTGGAACTTTAACCTTGTGGTAAAATATAATCGATTATATTTGATATTGACAGGGGAATTGTATAGGTCAGGATTGCTATTGGTCTCCATTTTTATTCAGAGATTTATTGTTCATACCAGAAATAAAGAATAGTACTTTCTATTTTGAGGATATGTCCAGTGTTGCCAGAGGACTACTTTTTTTAATGGAGTTATGAATAAAGCGGAGGATACATATGGTGTATTGTCTACCAGTTGCAAGTGAAGTAACTGAGGAGGTTGTCACATGATGGCGGCAAATTTTTTGCATCGGATAAACAATTTCTGACTACCTCAGGAGCAAACTTCCACCAGTAAATTTTGAATAGAAAATTTTGCCTTATTTTAGCGGCTTGTTTCTTCCAAATTTCTCTCAAAAATATTGTAAAAATTTCTATTTGTTTTTACTGGTGGCAGTTTGTCGAGAGATTATAACTTTTTCACTGACTCTAACAGGAATGTTGTCGTAGTTGTCACACTATATCGGAAACGCCGGGCCTGACAATCGCCATAGTAAACTCCCACCACTGAAAATGAAAATCTGTTTTTGTCATTATTTATGACTTAAATATCGCATCAATAAGTGTTTAAATAATCAGAAAATTTCTGTTTAAATTTACCGGATGAAGTTTGATCCGGTGGTAATCAACCCCTGTGAAAGCGGTTACAGTTGAAGTTTCACTATTTTAAGAATATGTCAGTTCCTCTTTATTAATAGTTCCCTGCTTTTTTTTAATTCAGATTTCTTGATTGGTCAATTAGGAAAACTAAATTTTAAAAAGTAGCCCATTGGCAACGCTGAATATGTCAATTCCTCTTTATTCATAGTTTCATGATTTAAAATCGTCGTTACACATATCTAAATTTATTTTTAGCACAAATTCAGAAAAATTATATTTTCGTCATTTTTCGTAAATTGAATGTTCACAATAAAGAATGAATAAGACCGTTTCTAAAGAAACCTGTTAAAAATACACAGAAAAAGTGAAATTTTAAATGACTATAATATTTCACCCATACAACAGAATGCTGTTCACAGCTAGACGCAGTTTTCTTTAGAGATCTAACATAAATATTTTAGAGCGCTTTCTTACGTCCAGACCGTTTCATGAAACACAATACCATTGGCAATATTCGCCGATAGTTTACAAAAGACTCATAACAAACTTGTCGTAATAGTAACTAATGTCTTCTTTTCGAATAATATTATCGATTTATCGGATTTATTTAGATTTATATTTCTCTACTGAATGAAAATTTTACTAAATTTAAATTTTTTAATGGCGCTTAATATTTTTCACAGTAAAACAGTTTATCGCATTGCATTTAAACCTTTGAGGAGCATGAAATTGTGTTTGTGTAATGTTGAATTCACACCGGAATTAAAAAAAGAATTACTTCAAAAAGAGGAAAAGCAATTTTTTTACTTTTTTCCACCAAAGTTTAAGAGAACCTTCTCTATTAGGAAACAATAAAGGCACTTTTTATGATTTTTTTGTAAGAAAACTGCATGATAGATCTTTTTGAAATTTTAACACTTTATTGTACATATCTTACGGTATACGCAAGAATTTTTTATTAAATTTTGTTGCTTCTACTCTAAGCTATAAAGAAATATGTTCAGCCACATTTTTTGACACAGTGGGCGAGACTAAAAAAACTACTCAATGGATCATCTTGATTTTTTTTTAATTGAAGCTTATTTAATTGCCTTCGATATGAATTAAAGCTTTTATTAAAATTATTTTTAAGAAAGTTATTAACAAATAAGAACGAATTTTTTTAACATTTTTTTATATCAGCCATTACATAACTTTTTTTTAAAATAAATTTATGGGTTCCTTTAATTTAACTAGAAGCTATACTCACAAAGTTTACGAAAAAAAATTATTTTTGTGTTTCAGATAATTCTACAAGGCACTATCACGCGCACCGTCCAGACGAAATTTACCAAAGCCATTGAACATATTTGTTTATAACTTAGAGTAGAAGCAACAAAATCTAATAAAAAAAAATCCTTGTGATATGTACAATAAACTGTTAAAATTTAAAAAAGATCTATCATGCAGTTTTCTTAGAAAAAAATCATAAAGAAGTGCCTTTATTTGGTCTCCTAATGTAGACGGTCCCCTTAAATAGTGAAATTTATTTAAAAGCTTCTGGTGCGAATCTGCATTAAAATTAGGTGAGATATAATACATCCCGCCTCCCCTCGAGCGGTTGACCGATGCACAACATTTCAAACAAATACATCAACATGCATGGTCGCATCTTCAATGCTTGCAACATATGCAGATTTACAACAGTATTTCAGAAGAGTATTTTTCTCCATATAAAATGAGTTAGGTATCTTATAAAATGAGGCAATTTTACTATGCTGAAATACCGGTAGAAGTTTACACATATTCAGAGGTGCCAAGTTCGCACTAATCTTCCGTAATGCGAGGAATAATTTAACCCAGCAAAGTTTCGAACCAGAAAAATTATTTGATGAATCGTTATTTATTTAATTCCAGTTTTCTATGTGGAACTTATTTAATTTCATCTCTGAAAAAAAATTCCGGTACGAAATGTATTAAACCAGGGTTAAATTAACCCACATATTACGGAGGATTAGTGGCAACTTGGCACCTATGCATATTGCACGTTTTTATAATACGGTCTTGTCTTCTTCTATAGGAGGTATAAAAGAAAATGTGTTAAAGCTATATCCATGAATTACCCTAAATAAAATTAAGATATTACGGGGAAAAGTACGAGGTCATTCCATTAGAAACCGTAAAAACTGTATAAAAATTCGAAACGTTAAGAAATAGTAACTATTAGAAAAGAGAGTTTTATATATCTTCTCCGGTTACTTTTTAAGATTCTGTGTCTATGGATGAAAACGTAATATTAGGCAGCTTGCATAGGCTGTTGAAAATAAAAAATTCTGTATATAGAGTAACTCCGGGATTTATGCTGCATCTTTTTTTGAATTTGTATATATAGTCCCATGGTGGACATAAAATAAAAAAAAATCATACTGTGCTATTTAATATTAAATATACAACGCGTGTACTGCAACAAAAAAAATTCAAAAATAAAAATTAATAATTTTTAACAATTTTCTTCTAAAACATTACACTGCGGCGCGTCACTCGTATATTCAGGCTAAGACGCCGCATTTGTGCGGTAGTTATGCCGCATTTGTAATAAGAACAGAATGAAATTATAAATAAAAATATTAAAAAATATATTCATATCTGGACTATAATTAACGATGTAATAACAAAATGAAAGTAAATGAGTATAATGAAACGTATTAGTAGATTCAAATTAATAATTGTTGCCTACTTTTTACAGTATGACAAAAATCAGATATATATATATATATATATATATATATATATATGGATATATATATATATATCAACTTTTGAACGGAGGGTGGTTTCGGGGTCTGGGGGTCATGATCGATGAAAATATACCAAAATTTTTTGAAATCGCTTTCCTCCGAAAGGCTGCAATAGGTATCTTTTTTTAATGAAAGCTACCTAAAAATCCCCAATCTGGCAACACTGATTACCGCTCAAAATCCATGGTTAATTAAATAAAACGATAAAAATGTTCCTAAAACTTTTATACAAATTGATTGCAAACTGTTCCATATGCTTTGTAGTTATACCTCGTTTATAAAATATTGATTTTTTGTGTAACTCGCTATTCATGTTTTCCCTTAAATGAGCGCCATTACCCTATTTTCCCCTATATGTGAGAGAAATTCTGCATGAATAGTAAGGCGCTTAAATAAGACGAAATTTTCTTTTCAAATTTACTGTTGGAATTGTATCCCGTCGTTGATAAGAAAGTGTTGATACCAATTTAACAAAAAAAAAAAAAAAGCCGCCATCTTGTGACAACCTCCTTAGTTACTTCACTGGCAACATGTAAACAATACACTATGTCTCCTCCTCTTTATTCATAACTCCATTGTTTACTTAGACATCGTATTATTACACTTTATTGGACAGAGAAGTTTTGTTAAAGTATTCTGGAATTGTTGCAAAGTGTCTTATAATCTACGCTTGAAGCATGACTTGTTGTGTTGTTGACAATTCTTGTTGTGTTTTTGTTGATAATCTGTCACAAATGCACACACCTCATGCATATGTTTCTAGCATTTGTAATATAAACCAGTGTGGTCCAACTGCGATCAACATGGAACCATGAATTTCTTGCAGACGTTTTCGTTTCATTTAATAAAAAGTTTTCTGAGAGAAATGTGCTACTCACAGTAATCTACTACAAAGACCATTGCTTAAAATAGCGTTATTTAAGACATAGGACGCTAATTTAAATAAATAAATAAGTAAATATTTTAAATCGTTATTTCTGTTTAGAAAATTAACACTTTCTCAAGCACAATGATATCACTACGATAAACCCAGATGAAAGGAAAATGTCTGTCCCTCTTCGAAACCATGGAACTATTAATAAAGAGGAACTGACATGCCCTTAAAATAATGAAGTTTTGACTGTAACCGATTAAAATAACGAAGCTTCAAATGTAACCGATTTTGCAACGACTGATTTCATTCGGTGGGAACTGCCACCAGTAAATATATACAGAAATTTTCTGCGTATTTAAAGGCTTTATTAATGCAAACTTTCAGTCATAAATAATGGCAAAACCAGATTTGCATTTTTACCGGTGGAAGTTTACTTTTGCGGCAGTCAGGCCCTGCGTTTCCGCCATATTGTGACAACCGGTGAGACAATCTGACTGTTTTAACAGACACTCTGACACCAGTAAAAAGATTTGAAGTTTTTAGCACATTTATGGGAAAATATTCCACGAATAAGACGCTTAAATAAGACAAAATTTTCTATTCAATTTTACTGGTGTGAAGTTTGCACCGGCGGCATTCAGAAACAGTACATCCGATTTTTAAAAAGTAATCGCCATCTTGTGACAACCTCCTCAGTTATTTTACTCGGAACTGGTAGACATTACACTATATCTCTCCTCCTTTTTATTAATAACTCCATTTTCAAAACACGCGTTTACGAATTGATAAAATTAAAAACTATTCAAAAATTTTTGTTACATGCGTTTAAGCAATTTAATCATCATATAAAATTAAAACTTTCAAATAGTATTATACTTTAGTATTTTCAATTACCATTTATATTCGCGTATAGCGGGCTCCCAAATTTGAGATTGAAAACTGTATTTAAAAAAAAATATTTCCGAATAGTCAAGTTCTCTCTCTCTAGTTAATCATAAGAAAAAACTTTTTCTGCAATTAAATAAGGTAAAGAAAACTATTTGGAAACACTGGTCTGCAACGTGTTATACACATCAAATTCTGGGGTCCACATATACACGAACATATAGAGCAATATATTAAAATCCCGCTTACATTTATTAATATTCCTGTAATGTGACGAACTGTGTACTAGCTCGCTTCTATATACAGGGCAGTCACACCGGGAAAACGGACAATCACACTTTTTAATACTAATATTTATTTATTTCAGAATTACGGTTTTAACCCTTTCAGGGGAAACGTACTTCTGTCGCTAAAATGTTAAAATGATTGACTGACACCGGGATTTATGAACAGATTTATATGAAAATAAGTAAAAGCTATTTTTCGCGTACATTATTCAAAGCAAAATTTAATTCCTAAAATCTGTTGCGAATTTGGCATTTGGGAATTATAATTAAGCGGTATATATAATATACTAGTGTCCTTCAAGGGGTTAAATAAGGCGAAGGTTAAGATTTGAACCAGGGTTGCCAGTTTGGCCTCCAATTTTAATACAAGATTTCAAATTCACACCGGAAATTTCGAAAGAAGAATTTTCACTTTAGGTGACTTCTAAATGTCTCTCATGCAATAAAACATACAATACTATTCTTTATTTCTGGTATAAACTCAAAATTTCTGAATAAAAATGGAGGTCAAACTGTCAACCCTGATTCGAACATACTGGTAATGAAGTTAAATTTTCAAAAAAGTGATATGTGCATAAAACTTTACGCTTATAATTTTCTCTGGGGATTTTTTTTAATACCTCCGTAAAAACAGTCCTCCAAAAAATATTTCTCGTTCATATCACTTAACCCTAGAACTACCGAAAATTTTACTCAAGTTTTATAAAAACATTCTACACCAGAATTTTAACTTAAAACTATTTAATTTGTTTATTTAACTTATTATTGTCTGATTTATAAATTTAGTTTGTTTTGAAGAAATTTCTGGTTTGAATAAATATTTTGAATGTACATGTCGGGTCCATTGGACCCTTCTGGTAGACAGAGGGTTAAACTCAAACAAGACTTAAAAAAAAACAAGCCATTCTTAAGTCATCCATCAAGAGTTTTGAATCATATCTCACTATAATCGGAACAAAAGTTTTAAATTTTGTTTTTTACACATATTTTAAAAAATCCGTTTGAATAGAAGATCCCTTCAAAAACTCACCAAAACTGAACGCCGAAGAAAAGTTTTAATATGTATTGGTAGTTTTTCAGAAAACTTTGGTTGCATAATCCATTATTGGACATAAATCTTTTTACATCGAAACGCAGAAGAACGAATTTTAACATACTCTATCATAGCTGCCAACATCTTACGCTCTTTTGTACCACTAAAATTTTATAGTAAATTTTACCATTTTAAATCGTCGTAATCTGCCGATTAAATAAGGCAAAATTTTCTATTAAATTTTTGCAGTACAAAAAAGCGGAAGATTTGGCAGCTATGCTCTATATTTTCGATATTTTCAAGTTTTGACTTCCTATTGAAATACGTTCACTTCTTATTTTCTATAAGTAACTTTCAGGTATCGAGTGATTGATATTCAATTTATGATTAGATGACCGCTGTTCATAAACCAGGTGCGTAATGGTGCTAACGTTCGACTAATACTGATTCCAAACAGTAAACTTAGGCTCATATAATCACAGAAATCTGGGAATAAGTAAGGCGGAGCTTATTATTTGGAAACAGTGGTAGTCAAATTTAAGTACCAGCGACATAGCGTCAGGGTATGTTGCATCATTTTAATACTACTCATTTTGCTGGTGGAAGTTTAGCCCAATGGTAGTCACGCCTAGTGTTGCCAGGATTTTTGCATGAATAATAAGGCAAAATTTTCTATTGAAAGTTACTTGTAGAAGTTTGCTTTGGCGGCGATCAGAAACTGTTGATCCGATGTTAATCCTTTCAAGCGCAGTGATCTACACGCGGGACCACCTAATTTTAATTCCAAGCCTACAAACGGCACCAACAATATTTTAACCCCTTAACCCTTTATCTACTGACGGTACTTATAAGTACCACTCACTTTAAACTTTTATACCATAGTGAATATTACTAATATTATAATGGTACTTTGCAAAAATCGCTCTTTTAACTCCACTTTATCCGAATACATGGCAGCGGTAGTTCTAGGTTTGTTATTTTAGAGAGGAATGAGGCTATCTTTGAAGCAGTCGATGTGTTTTGAGCCGACTTTTTGTACAGATTGCCACGCTCGTCTTTTCATTGCTGCAAACACAGTAAAGGATATAAGATAAGTGTTGGATTTTTTTTATGTGTTCATTATGGTCTTAGAATACAGTTTGACTAGCTATTTTAGGTGAACAGTGTATGTATTTGATTTAACAGTTGAATTACTCGGTGGTACTTATAAGTACCGCCCGTACAATGGGTGCTGGAGAGAAACTTCTTGTTTACTTTTCGTCTGTGTAGTTATCCATCGTTTTCATCGGATTTAAAATGCAATTAGTAAAATGTAGTGCATTAGTGATTTCCCTGGTATTTCTTTTCTGTTTCATTGTTATTTTTTATTGGAAATCGAAAAAGTTGTGGCACCGGCTGGTTTTTGCTATGCTAGAAATGGCATATGTAAATTCATATATTCCATATGTGGAGATGCGAGAGAGCATGTTGTCCCTGGAATATTGACGTCGCAAAACTAAAGGACTGCTAACAAGATCGAAACATTAAAAAAAATAGTTTTTTAAAACCCTTTTAGGAGCAAAGCATTTTCAATTCTAATGTGTTGAAATAAATGATTGGCACCGGAATTTGACAATCAATTTATTTGCAAGTATGAAAAAGCCTATATTTTATATACTTATTAAATCGAAAATATTTTCTGGTGCCAGTTGAAATAACTTGTGGGTTTTCTGTTATGATAATTTAGCCATAGTGTACTGACGGTACTTTAAAGTACCACTTTAGTTAATTACCTCTAAATAATTAAATTTCTCACGGGTGAATATTTTTTTATGTTAATCCTTTAATTTTCATTGTAGTAACTGAAAAAAAATATTACTTGAAAAAATTGCAGTAGGTCATAATGCGTAGATAAAGGGTTAATTCTCGTTCCCGTCATATTCACGGGCTGTGTCTTTTACTCAGATTGTTTGATTCCCACCAGTTTTATAAAATAGTGAAATTGGCTATATTTTAGTATTGTTTTACCTGTCATTAAATAAGGTGAATAGTTCTTTATGATAAAAGTGGTGACAATAAGCAATTTCAATTTTTAAACCGTAATTTAATTCGAGCGTTAAGGGATTAATAATATTTCGCTTTTATAATGAAAACTTGAATATACAAGTTTTTATTTTTTAAGAAGTTCTTTTCTAAATTCTGGTGTCAGTCAATCATTTTATCATTTTACGAACAGAACTTTTCTATGCCGGAAAGGGTTAAAAAATAACCGCCATCTTGTAACTACCTGATCAGTTACTTCTCTGGTAACGGGTAGATTCTACACCAGTATTGCCAGCGGGCTACTTTTTTAAAATTCAGATTTCTGGATTGGCAACACTTTTTTGAAATAGCAAATTTCGCCTTATTTAATGACATATTAATTAAGGCAAAAACAAGGGGAATTGAACCATTTCAGAAAAGTGGCGCCAATCAAGAAATCTGAATTTTAAAAAAAGTAGCCCATCGGCAGCACTACTCTAGAATATATGTCTCCTCCTCTTTATTCATAACTCCATTTTTCATACGATTGTGGCTGCAACAATTACGATTTAAATATTAAAAAGGAATTTTCTAGTAACAAATTGTGGTGCCAGCTTCTTGGAAATTCCAAGGAGTGTACACACCTCGGCACTACTTCGTCTCATTCACCATCATATGAGAGTAATTAGTTGTTTACTTTTTAATCGAAAAATAGGTTTACAGCACCGAACAAATTATCATAGCTGCCAAACCTTTCAATTTTCGAGTACCCTTACTTTCGGATCGAAATGTTCACTTGATTAAATGACTGAATTCGCAAACAAATAAGAACATTGAAAAATAAATATTCTCAAAAACCGGAACATTTAGCAGAGAGAGACTAGAAACTAGAAACTATCCGAGTGCGTTCCCAATTTGAGATATTAACCATAAATGCCTGGCACTCTCTACTGTCTATTTATTATTCTGCTAATTTTGCAGCCATTAAAAAATGCTATTTCACAATATCCTTGCATATATAAGAATTTTATGAATTACTCTCTATATTGAAAGAATTCATCTCAAAATCGGTTGAATGAAAAAATGATCAACTATTCTTTTAACCCTTTGCACTCGAGAAGAGACTCTCACTCAGCAATATTGTTCCCAGGTGTCCTGCGTAAATCGGGACTCCAAATGCTCTCGACACCACTAATTTCTTACAGTTTATTTCAGTTCATTTCGCCATCTTTAGTCTCACAGGGGCACCACCAAACATGATGCGCACAGATTTTGATGATTTCAAAGTATGTTGTAGGGGTCATATCACTAATTATTCTGATGAAAGGGTTTCTTCAAATGGGTCATAGTTTTTGAGAAATTGGGGGTTAAAGTTCAGCGTATATTTCAAATACTGATTAGTGTGACTTTCTGAACGTGAATTCGTGGTGCAGCGTTAGCGTGCGAACTTACGGGACAGGACATTGCGGGTTCGATTCCACTTAGCGGCATTTTTTTACTTTTTACTTATTTTTATATTTTTTACACGTTAAAAATTTTAAGCAGAATTGGGCATTCTACAGCTTTGAACTTTGATGTTTTCTCAATAAATTGCATTTACATTTTCGAATTTTTCATGGCAATTTATTTTTCTCTTCAATTTTTAAACTAATATTTCTATTTATAAAACTCCAAAACTAATTTATGCCTAAAACTTTTTTTTAAATTAATTATTATTTACATTTTTTATTTTAAGCACAATTCTGAAATAATAATTGTTCTTTTTTCTGTCTTTTTTTTTTAACTTTATGGAATTTTAAAGGAAAATTTATCCTTTTCTTCTATAAATTATACAAAATAATTTCCAGGTGCAATTTCTCAAACGTATTTAGGATTAGATAATTCAAATAATGCATCTCTTGAAAGAGTAATAAAATATTAAAGCACTAATGCTTAAATACAAGTTTTTTACCAGTTGTACAAATTTTTATTACTCTGTAAAATACATTTATCTTTAAAGTTCAACCTCAACGTCATTTTTCGTTTGCACAAATAAAAAATGACAAATTACATTTAAAAATATTTTTTTATTATAGCAAATAAAAACACTCTCTACGTGATTCATAAAAATTCAACTGGATTGCAAAAATCGTCTGTTAAAGAGATAAAATTTACTATACATGTAAATATATTTAATTTATATATTTTTTAATCGTCTGCTTTGCTTTTCCCGGTAATACTGGTTTAAATAAAAATTTCTTTTATTGATCTCGTTTAGCTTCTTTTGAAGACAATTAGAAGATTTGAAATATTGTTATATATAGGGAAAATTTCGATATGAAAATTAAAAGAAGGCTACAGATTGTGACAGATTGAATACTAAAGATTGTGTTATGGAAGGAACCAGCGCTGAAGCGGAAAATTCTCGTTTGGAAGAGAAAAAAAAGGCCGAATTACAAATGCATTAAAATATTGAGAGACGTTGTTATAAAATGACGATCTGTTTACAAGTTCTCCACCGATGAAATATCCGGTGCTTCTATTGCTATGGCTGAAGAATTTCATGGTGCAATTTTAGAAATATTAGAAGATCGACAAATTATTGAGGCCGAGGAATTAATATTGAATGAAGAAGATGGATTTAACGTATTTACAAAGGTATGATTTTTTACTTTATCAAAAAAAAAAAAAAAATAAATAAATAATTATATATATATATATATATATATATATATATATATATATATATATATATATTCGTTATATTTCATTGCTTAAAAAAAATCGAAATCAAGCAATTGAATTTTAAATATTTTTTATAGTGTTCAGGATTTCATGAAGATGGTGAGAATTTTGTACCTGAACTACGCGATTATATTCGATTGTAGTACAAAAAGAATGCTGTTGCATTAGATGAAGCCTGTAATAAATAAGTAAAAAAGTAAATAAAAGTAAATAATAAAAAAGAAGTGCCCCAGGGTAGAATCGAACCCGCAATGTCCTGGTCCTTAAGCTCGCACGCTACCGCTGAGCCACGAATTCATACAGATACTATCATACTAATGGGTATTTGAAATATACGCTGAACTTTAACCCCCAATTTCTCAAAAACTAAGGCCCATCTGAAGAAATCCTTTCATCAAAAAAATTAGTGGTATGACCCCTACAACATACTCTGAAATCATCAAAATCTGTGAGCATCATGTTTGGTGGTGCCCTTGTCAGATGATTCTGCTATTAGATAACGTGAAGAAAATTACTTCAAAATACTGCCGTCCGGAGCATTTGGAGACAATGTTGCCAGATGGGCTATTTTTTTTAAATTCAGATTCTCGATTGGCACCACTTTTTTGAAATGGTAAAATGCGCCTTATATAATGCTATATTAATTAAGGCGAAAACTAGGGGAATTTTACCGTTTCAAAAAAGTGGTGCGAAGCGAGAAATCTGGATTTAAAAAAAGTAGCCCACTGGCAACACTGTTTGGAGACCCGGGTTCCGCAGGAAACCTGGCAACACTGATGGGGAGTGAGAGTCACCTATCGAGTGCAAAGTGTTAAACTTTCATATACAGGGTAGTTCAAATTAAAGTTTCCCTGTTTGGGACGCTCTAGCGAGAAAAGCAGTGGATGTAACGACTTCATATTTGGAGGATATACATATCAGACCATGGGAAACTGATTGCTGCTAAAAAAAAAAAAAAAAAAAAAAATAGTTAAAACAAAGGCCGTTAGGGGAAAATGAGGCGCCGCGATCGGTTTGGAAAATGTAATATGACCAAAGGTGTAAACATCTAGGTTCCAATAAGTCGATTCCCACCAATAAATTTTATTAGTATTATTCGTTTAAATTTTATTAGTATATGCTACGATTAATTTTGTTAGTATTCTTATTGAGCGAAGAATACTAAAAATTTAGTGGGGGAAATTTAAAAAAAAATGTTAATTACCGACACCTTGTATTCTTTGCTTATTTGTTTCGCTACATTTTCCTTACCTTAAGCCGATCACAGCGCCCTAGCGGCCTTTATTTGAACTTTTTTTTTTTTTTTTTTGCACCATTCAGTTTCCTATGGTTTGATATGTATATCCTCCAAATATGAAGACGTTCCTTCCACTGCTTCTCTCACTAGAGCGTCCGAAACAGAGATACTTTAATTTGAACCACCCTGTATATTAATGTGAGAAAAGAAAACTTCTTGCAGAAAAATGTTTTTGAAGAAACGCTTTTTCAAAAGCCTAGAAATCATACTTGCCAACTTCCAATTAAACTTCCGTAAAATGTGAGTTAAATCAACCCAGGTTAAACGTTTCGAACAAGAAATTTTTTTAAGGAAAAAATTCAAATAGATTTAATACAGAAACATGGTATTAAAAGTACAATGATACATGAAATGACTTTTCTGGTTAGAAGCGTGTGTAACCTGGGTCAATTTAATTCACATTTTACGGAAGTTTAGTCGAAAGTTAGCAAGTATGCTAGAAATGCTTTTTAACAATTGGATAGTGATGCATATCTGCATCACTTTTTATGTAACTTTTAGCAACCACTATATTTATATAGAAATATTAATCCTGTAAGGATTGCAAAAATATGCTACTAAATAAATTTAAAACACTTTCTTAAAATTTCTGGTGTATAATCCTTAATATAAGAATAAAAAACACAATTCTAAAAGAATAATTCATGCATTTAAGGGTTAAGTTCTACAAAATAAAATTCATATAAAATAAGTTACCTAGATTCATACTTATAAATATAATTACTAATTTTGCACTATTTTAGTTATAACAGTAGTTTTTGATTGCTTTGCAGATGTACAACATAAGAAAAAGTGAACGTATTATACGAAAAATATGTCTCAAATTTTTTTCATTACTTTTCCTATGTAATAAACCTTTCTTATATCCATATATATTTTTTCGAAACAAAATAAAAAACCATGCATTTAAGGGTTAAGTATACTAGTAATACGCAGGGCACCCACTGGTTCGTTTTTTGAAAACTAGTAATTTTTTAGAAAGAAACTTGTGGTAGGTTTCTGCAACAATTCGAAGAAAAACACTCTTACTGTTATGTTTCTACGAAATTTATAAAGAAGATTTTTCTTTAAATAAAAGTTGTGCTCAAAAAGTGGACAGAGTGGAAGCCCTGAATAAGTCACATAAAAGCAAATAATAATTAATTTTCAAAATACTTTATTTATTGAAATATTTTTCCTAGGAGAAATCCTTAATGTTCTTTTTATGAAACGTGATCCGATTTAAAGAAACAGGAAAAAGAAAATGTATTTTACGTAGCATTTCAAGGTAAATAAGTAAATGTATTTATGTATTTCTCAGATGGAAAAGAAGAAATGAATAACGTTGTTTGGAGTAGCAAATTATTAAGCTGACTTCATAAAAGAAAAAGTATATATTAATAAAAATGTGTGTTCTTTCAATATTTTATTTTATTTAAATTTCAATAAGAATAGGGTACGAAGGAGTGTATGCGCTTTGGAAGAAGTTTCTCCTAAAGTTTTTTTTTTTACTGTTTTTAGACATATTTTTTATTCCTAAGAGCAGTGAATGTAGTTCAGAATAAAAATGTGATCCATCTTCATTTATTAAATATTAGAAGGAAAAGCAGATTTCTGAAAATTTTGTTTTTCAAATTTATTTTTCGTCTCTTTTTACATTTTACTTATTTACACTGCAAATAAAAGCGTTTTAAATTTAGACACATATATGACTGAATTTCAGATACTTAAGTGTTTTAATCTGAAAATTAAGACATTATAGACATTCAGAGCTGCCAAATCTCCGGCTTTTTGGATACCACTATTGTAATACAGAAAATTTCGTTTTATTTAATTGGAACATTTGGGCGATTTAAAAGAACCAGATTCTGTCTAAGAATCAAAAAATCTTCAAAAGATCTTGGTGTGCAAAAAGCCGGAAAATTGGCAACTCTAGGCATTATAGACACATAACTGTCTTACTATGATCATGGTGTAAACTAACTGATAATAGTGTCTAAAAAATTCGCAAACGTCATATTTTAAGACACTTCGTTGCTCCAAACGTGTCTTAATTTAAGACATTTTGTTGCTTCCGTTCTTCCTACGTAATAACCACCAGGGTGCACTCTCAGTTGCGCATGCATTTTAGATGTCTTTCGTTTTAACTTGGTATACGTTGTTATTTAAACGGAAAGTTTGTTTTTATGTACGCGTATATTTTAATTCGTTTTTTTTGCGGAACGTGAAATTCTGTGATTTTAATTCGTATTCATTTAATTTATTTATTTATTGAATACATACATCTGACTTGTGTGCTTAACTCCAAATGCCTCTTATAAGCTGTTGTCGATATAAGACGGGGTAGACACAGAAGTAGACAACACTTGAAGATTACATCCGGTAACTCTACAAAGTGTGTACAACGGACTTAGTGTTAATTAGTATGAATTTATACAGGGTGGCGAGTGGTCAGGGAAAAACACAGTCAAAAAAAGGGAAACTACCAGCATTTCCTTCTAGAAAATACTTCGAATAATATAAAGGGATTAAAGAAGGCTCTTTAACAAAATACTGGTATTTAACACCTTTTTTGACTGTTTTTTCCTTGCCCACTCGTCACCCTGTTATATCAATAATATAGTGTTATTCATGTTTGTCTTGTCAAAGCTGGCTTAAAAAAACAACTTTTGTCTGGCGGATTATGTTTTGAGGATGAAACATTTCATTCTTTTAATATAGCTAGCCAGATATATTAAGCGATTTCCTTCTAAAATTATGCTAGTCTTTCTCCCTCACTGTCATAATTTTTAAAATTTCAAAGCGAGGAAATTTTCTAACCTCTTACAACAGCGATTCAAGTAAGTGTCATAATTTTCTTTATGGTACTAAACAAAATCTTGCCTGAAATGCAATAACTTTGGAATCTGTTTGCGAAAAAAACCACTAATTCTAGAAGTATATATTTTTAGACTTATGACGGTTGTCTTGTTGTATTTATGACGGCCAATTATCAGCAAGAGGAATATCGACCCTAAGGGGGAGTGCCTCCAGGGGGGGTCTTTCTAAGGGAACCTAATCCGTATTAACGCTTGGAAATCCAAGGTTCGAAGAAATCCAAGAAAACTTCGAACGATTAGGCCGACTTTCGGGCGCGATTGGGATCGAACCCAGCACCTCCCGTTTACCAGCTTCGAGACCAGAACCTCTCGGCCACTGGTGGGGCGACAGTTGTCTTGTATTACAAATTATATATTCTAAATTATCATCTTTTTCCCAAATTTAAAGTGATAATATCCCTAAAAGAAAGATATTTTAAGTTAAATTCAGTCTCTTGTTTTCAATGGCAGTTTCTAATTCTTATTTGCCAGTAACCGACTACAAGTAATAAATAAATAAATAAATAAACTTAAAAAGATCTATGCTTTTAAAAACATACTTCTTCTTCTGCAGTTAGTAAACTCATTCGTTAAGTTTTAATCAGCTAGCTTTTTCCTAGTCCAAACCGCAGATTAAAAATAAGATAAACAAAGTACATGAAAATATATGACGTTGTATGGGGGCCTATTTAATCTGAGATCTGCTTCATGTTCTTTAATTCTATCACGAAATTTCAAATTTAATAAGGATTCTATTTAATCATGAAGATTTAAATAGACCCCCATACTGCATTATCTAGATTAGCTCAAACTCTACCTATAAAAGTAGATTTTAATAAATCAAAAATTATCTTTTGTACAAATAATTACCAGGAAGCCATCATAAGAGAATCAATTGAAATAATTGCTAATAAAGATACAGCTTATAACGATGCACTATCATACGAGATCCATGGAATATGGAGATATTTGATGCATAATAGATGAAAGCTCGTTTTGTTAAAAACTTTATCTGGCATCTCATCTGACGTACAATATTTAAATTTAAATTACAATGTTTTTCTTCTGGACAATAAGCGCAAAGAAAATAATAACAACATTTAAATCCTGCTGATGATGGCCTTGTTATGGTTGAAAATGTTCTAGGCTTTTCTGGTGTATTTTAAAATATTTTTAATTTGTATTTTAAATACCTTTATATAACATTTATGCACATGAAAGTAATTTTTGTACTATTATTTGTGCTTTATGTGGAAATGTTATATTTAAAATCTATGCGATCAGTGTTTTCAATTCACTACTCTTTTTAAATTAAGATTGGTCGATTCATATCTGTCAATATTACGAAATTTTGAGTATTACTATTTCTGAATAGTAACCTTCATCTTACACAATAGCTTATTTCTATTCAATAAAGATAATCATTCTATTCGGAATTAGTGGTAGTGGACAATCGGAAATTCTGTCAGAACTCGTTCATTATTTTCCTCTAACCATTGCATAAAAATCAAAAATAGTTTTCATTCAAAATATATAACTGTACCAAGAAAGTTATAGAGAACACTTGTAACAGTACAGCGTGATGAGGTGAAGCTTTTGGCTTTCTAGGCAATGTATCCTGTTCACGTGACTGCGAGTAGTTCTTCGACATCGCGGGGTCTTTTGTAGATGTGATCGTGTTGTGCGTGAAACGGCTCATGTTTCATGCAACACTTTGTTCAGGGATGCCAATTTGACTTTTTCTTAAATTAGAAATTCGAAAAGAAAAATGTTCGATCTATGTAGCTACGAAATGAAAATAAAACAAAAAATACTAGTATTAATTTTTGGTACGAAATGAAATTTCTGAATTTTTTTAAAAAAAGGCAACCCGGGAACAGTGTTGCCAGTGGGCTACCTTTTTAAAAATCAGATTTCTTGACTGGCACTACTTATTTGAAATTGCAAAATTCGCCTTATTAAATGACATATTAATTAAAGTGAAAACAAGGGGAATTTCACCATTTGAAAAACGTGGTGTCAATCAGGAAATTTGAATTTAAAAAAAGGAGCCCATTGGCAACACTGCATGGGAGCACTGACTTTGTCCTATCAGATCGTAGAGATTTTGCGAAATACCTTATTTAACCCTTTCCGGCACGGGCAATTTTTGTTGTAAAATGATGAAATCGTCGACTGACACTGGAATTTTAAAACGACTTTTTCAGAAATTGAAAACGTGTTACTTTAACTATTCATTGTAAAAACAATATTTTACTAAAATATTCTTGGAGCCAATCGTTAGTTTGGAATTAAAATGAAGTATCCCGACACAGGCACAGTGTGCCGGAAAGGGTTAATAATTAACATCAAATGTGCACAAAGCTAAATTTAATTAATTATTTTTTCTGGATCTAAACATGTTTGTTCGATTTACAGATCATAAGACAAAAATGTGACTGGTACCAGTCAATTATTAATAACGTCTACTAACTGATACTATGCTTAAGGCTAATTCCATGGGATTTTTTAGTGTAAGCCACATAACTGATAATTGCTATGCTTGTTGGTCACCGTTATATTCAAAATGTTTCCTTGGTCTTATTCAATTAATGAAATATATCCAATAAAATAAGTCCCATTTTTCGTTCTAAAATACTGGTAGCCAAAAATCGTAGCATGCGACTTACATTACAAGTACTCATGGAAATAGCCCTTAAATTTTGCTTAGGTGGTCATCTACATTTGAAGCTTTGAGAACCAGGGTGAACTACCCCGCATTTTTCTGAAAAAGAAAAGAGTTTGAAGTTTCATGTCATCTATTGGCTGTATAATGAGTTTTAATGTGTTTGTAACTATTCAGTTGACAGAGGCAGTTTAACAGCTAGTCAAGGGTAACTTTACTACCAAGTTTCCAGTACAAGTGTGGATCAAATGGCTTAATTCATTCTGGTACTGCACACTTAATCACTAGACTCTTGCTGAAGAGCTTGTTCTCCTGTATCACGAGCAGAACTAGCCTAAAAGAGACTGACAAATATTTGTAAAAATTCTGAAAAGCATTTCCTCCAAAATCACAGCTGCCGAGGTTGGTCTACTCTGGTTTTCAACGGCTCATATACAAATAGAAAAAATCTTCAATATTTTCAATACAAACACCTAATTTTGATATGATATTTGAATTCTACGATAAATTTACCTTCGAATACGAAACGGTAAATTATTCCGTCATGTAATTTACAAATTATTCAGGTTTGAAATTAAAATTTTTTATATTTTGTATTCATTTTTAATCGTTGCAAGACAAATTGGAATGCGAGTAGTTTTTTACGCATAACTCAAATACTACTAGGCGCAGTGCTGCCAGTGGTTACTTTTTTTAAAATGCGGATTTCTTGATTGGCACCACTTTTCTGAAATGGTAAAATTCCTCTTGTTTTCGCCTTAATTAATATGTTATTAAATAAGGCGAAATTTACTATTTCAAAAAAGTGGTGCCAATCAAGAAATCTGAATTTAAAATAAGTAGCCCACTGGCGACACTGACTTAGCGAAAGAACTGCAATTTTGGGTTATCAGATTTGAATCTTTTAGAAAATGATATTTCTTAAAAAAATTATGCTAAAAATTTTCTGAAGTTAAATTTCGAAAAATTATATACTTTGATTTGTTTTCGAAAAAAATATGAACTTTTAACCTATAACTTTTATTTAAACATAAATAGATTTCTAGTAGCTTCAAATAGTTGAATGCATAATTTTAGCTCATTCAGCCAAGTGATTTTTGAGTTATGCTAAAAAATAATAGGAGTACAATCTGTTTTGCGCCGAATAAATTCAAATTTAATATATTGATTATGGCTAGTTTTCGTCTTTTAAAAATTTCAGTGGCAAAATTCTTACGCCACTAAAATTTTGAAATGGTTTAGTGACACCAGGATTTATGAACAAATATATTTGAAAATAAGTAAAAACTTTTTTCACGTACATTATAAAAGTAAAATTCTATTGCCACTGTGACATTTAATGATTAGTATTTAAAGAGATATGCCATGCTCTCAACTGCCGTACGGCTGCAGCTATAGTCATGAAAGTGGTGTCTAGGTACGGTAAAGTGGCTATGTGCCACTAGATGAGACCCCATTACAGAGCCATATGGTGTAAAAAGTGGAGTTAGCATTCCTATCTCGAAAACTGTACCATAGCTGCCAACTTTTACGCTTTTTTCTTACCACTAAAATTCAAAAGAAATTTTTACTTTATTGAATCGCAGATTTCGACGATTACACAAGGCAAAAATTTCTATTAAAATTTAGTGGTAAGAGAAAAGCGTAAAAGTTGGCAGCTATGCTGTACGATATATGTGAAAAAGGAAATTACAAAATTGTTGAGCATCATCGATTTAGCAAGATAAGCCATCGTGTGAACATCAATTTTAAAAACAGAAGGCTTAAAACGCTCATTTGTTTGTTAGCAATTTCCTACCCAGGGACGCGACGAAACGATCTTAGAAAGAAAAAAAACTACTAGTTATCGCAAGATACCTTAATTTTCGATGTTCAAAATTTTTCTCCGTCAGCCGCAATGCCCTCTGAACCCTTTTCTGAGCTCCACGTTGAACACGCTGTAGCATAGTGGGTGACACATTGGCACAAACGTCCGTAATGCGTTGTTGGAGGTCCTGCAATGTTGGCGGAGGGGTCACATGCACCTTCTGTTCTAAGTATCCGCATAGAAAAAAATCCATTGGAGTCAGGTCAGGTAGAATGTGGAGGCCATTCTACGAAATCACCATACCCGATTATTTGTTCCCCAAATTCCACCACCAGGGCAATTACAAGCGACACAACTGTGCCGTGATGCAGTCTCGTTTTTCGTCCAAATGATAATCTTTTTTTCCTTTCGTTCAATTTTTTTGACATCAGAGTTTCAGAAATCACGAACAAACAAATGCCCGATTTAACCCTTTCAAGCGCAACACTTTTCTGCTCCGATTATGTTCAAATAATTAATTCACACCGCAAAATACGAACAAATTTATTTGCAAAGAATCAAAAGCTTGTTTTCACGCTTATTATGAGATCGAACTTCTACTAACAAATTACTGGTGCCACTTGAAATTTTGTGCATTAAAATTAACCGTTTGCAGTCTGCAAACGGCGCCCTTCAAGGGGTTAAGCGTTCTGTTTTTAGCATTTATGTTCACAAGGTGTCTTTTCGTACAAAATCGGTATTTTTCTACAACTTTATAACTAACTTTTTTAACCATATATCATACCTTTTTCGAGATAGGAACGCTAACTCCGCAGTTTTGTAGCAGGTGATGGTGTAAGTGGCTTTATCTAATAGCGCATAGCCACTTTACTATACCTAGACACCACTTTTATGACTATAGCTGCAGCCGTTCGGCCTGTAAGAGGGTGGGAACGGATTTTAGTGGGCCGAACTGGCAACACTGCGTAATACCGTTGTGAAACATTCATTGTTCCCATTTATAGAAACCAATTGTTAAAGTTTTTTGTCACGATGATTTCTGAATGGAAATTTTTGCCTTATTTAATAGCAAAGACTCAGCGGTTTCAGGTAAAAATAATATTTTTTTCTTTTTCTTACAACCAGCTTTTGTAAAGAGATTAAGAGGTCTGTAATGCAAACACATACTTTTATTTGAACAGTCATTATACAGCCTTTATTTAGTTTGTTATTGTTGTCATTTCTTCTTTAAGACTTTAACCCATTAACGGTCGCATTAAATTACGGTTTAAAAACTCAATTTGCATATTCGCACCACTTTTTTGAAACCGAAATATCGACCTTATTTAATGGCAGGTAAAATGATCCCTTAACACGAGAAAGACGGCGAATTTTACTCAAATTTTAGAAACGTATTTCCCACCAGAATTTTTATTTTAAATTATTTACTTATTTATTTAACAAGTTTTTTTTTCTTTGTACCTTTTAAACAAGTTTTTTTAAAAAGTTTTGGTTAGAACCCAAATATATTCCTATGGCAGCGGTCAAAATGACCGCTCGCTGTCTTTCTAGTGTTAATAAACCAATTACATTATTTTATAAAACTGGTGTGGATCAAACAATCTGAATAAAAGACACATCCCGTGAATATCACGGGAGCGAGAATTAAGTGGTTAAATTTCATGTTAACCCTTTCAGGGGCAAAGCACTTCCATTGCTAAAATGTTGAAGTAACATTGACACCCTAACTTACGAAACCTGTTAGTTGCAAATGAGAAAAAGCTATAGTTCACATGCGTAATAAACGGAAAACTTTATACCTAAAATTCTGGTGCCAAAGTGCCATTTGGAAAAAAAAAAAATTAACTGATTTCATAAACGTACCACTGCCCTTGAAAGCGTTAATTTAAATTACTGAACAATGATGAACAACCAAAATAGAAGGAAAAATAAATTCATGTACCCTCGGACAAATAAGCATAGACACCAAGGATTTCAGATTTTCAATAACACTATTTAAAAAATTCTTCACCTTAAGTAATCTCAGAGATCTGTAATTAAGCAAGTTAATTTTTTATTTTTTATGTGGTAATAAAATTCGTAATGGTTGAAGTTTACTCTAAAATTTCACTTGTATTTTTGTGACCCGCTGTCGAGTTATTGCAAACTCATAGTCGATTTTATTCAATTTTTGTATCGACTTTGTGCAGTCAGTATATATAAAAAAAAAAGATGCACGTGATTTTGTTCGCAGGTAATTTAAGATAAAACCCCACCAACCAACGTTAAAATTAGACACAGAATATTGTTTTCTTTAAAAATATCAATGTCATTTTTTTAAATAGGGGTCATCTACATATTTAAAAGTGCACCAACCATGCACCACACAATGAACCAACTTCGATTTTTCGAATAGCAACACTGACTTTTGACATTTTATTTGAGTTCCATGGATCAAATCAACCCAAAAAAGTACCGTAATTGCTGGCGTATAATCTGCGGATCAAACAATCATGTTTGGACCCAGAAATTGTTTTTGATAAAATATAACTTCTTAAATCACGGAAAATATTTGTCTTCAATTATTAAATGAAAATTCTGGGTCCAAACATGATTGTTTGATCCGCGGATTATACGCCGAAAAATACGGTATATATTTTGCGTAAGGTCATTGACCCTAAATGTGATGACCCTTAAATGCGATAATGCACTTGTACTTAAAATCTTACGGCAAGAATCGTATATAAATGCTAAAGGGTGAGACATCCGAACTTCAAGAACAAAACGCGAAACATTTATCTACATTTAAACGTTTTCTATTAAAAAATTCCAATTCCAATGGACGCCTCTCATTTTATAGCACATGATGTTTCCTAAATGCGATAAAGAATCCTAAAATTGGTTCAAGTTTTTTTCCTGTAAGTTTGATGATCAAATAAAATTACGGACGTCAATAGTTACAATGTGTGTTTCATTTGCCATCAAAGTTAGCTCAGGGAAACGCGAAAAGTTTTCGGATTTGAGTTCTAAAGTTTTCTACGCTTTTAGGTAGCTTGTATTCTTCAGTGGCCTATTAGCGACAAAGATAATGTCCTAAATGCCGGGAAACTTTTAGGATATTAACTAAGGTAATTTCATATGATATTTTCATAAATTGTATTATCATTATGTTTAAAGCAGAAATTGTGTTTAAATAAGCTGTGTTGAGACAATAAATTAAGAATTTCAACATGATACTCCAATAGTGTTTTCTTTTACTGCGTACTTAAACATGTATTTGAAATTATCAAAATAGAAAAATACTCATCTTTGAAATTTTAAATTTAAAAAATGGCATTTTTCAATTCAGTGAGTGCACCGTAAAAATATGGTAATGTTCCGCATATGTTTCGGGATCGTTTTCCCTTTTCCAAAGTTTTTATAACTGGAAGTTATAATTTTATTTTCTGAAATATTCCTACTAATCGTATGTACTTGTGACAATTAACTCGCTAGCAAGCGCATTCACCACCAATGTATCTGTTCATTCCACAGGAAGTTTACAGATTTTTCAGTACAACGGCCCAGAATAATTTAGCAAACATTTAGATACACTGGTGGAAATTTATTTATGAAACTACAGTTTTTTAACAAGAACTTCTATAATATTCATTAAAAATGAATTAAATTTCATGGGATATGCATTGTATGTATAACAAATGAGTTACAAAAATAAAATTTCATACATGATATTAAACAAAAACAAGCTGATAAAGTGTGTCTGTGATTTCTTTGACGCTGGAACAGTTGATTGTTTCTTGGCCCTGGAATATTCTATGGACTGATGAAGCGCATTTTTATTTAAACGGATAAGTGATCACACACAACTCTCGAATTTGGGGGAAAGATAATCCTAATGTTGTCCAAGAAGTTCTATTGCATGCAGCTAAAGTGACGGTGTGGTGCAGTTTCACAGCTACGTTTATTATAGGGCCATATTTTTTGAGCAACTAACATCCACAGGACCCATTACATGTTCCGTAAATGGGAGAAGGTATCTCAATATGTTGTCAAATTTTCTGATTCCCGAGCTGCAACAACGAGGCTGCCTTCAAAATATCGTGTTTATGCAAGACGGTGCACCACCGCACATTACTAGAGCAGTTCGGACTTTATTAACAAGCCGTTTTACAGATGACCGCATCATAAAACGTTATTTTTAAACAGTCTGACCACCACGATCGCCTGATCTAACTCCACGCGATTTTTGGTAGTGGGGATTTTTGAGAGATTCTGTATCTAAAGACAGATGTCAGACAATCTCTGGTATGAAAGACAGTATTAGACTTCATAATCGTTCAATCTCACAGGACTTTTTACGCAATGCTGTAGAAAGCACAATTCTGAGAATGGAATGCGTTATTGAAAATGGTGGAGGATTCATTGAGCATGCGTAATATTATTCTTCGTTATTTCCTCGTTTCCGAGCGACATGTTTTATTTCTGTTGATGCAGATTACATCACATGAAATTATATTAATTTTTCTGTATTGTTTGGAGTCATAGGTCAGGCTCTAGAGCTGTCTGATTAGGTGAACTTTAATTATAACAATTCGCAGTTCCTCGAAGTTTGTTGAAACTTTTAAATTTGTGTGCTTCGTCTGGATTGACTGAAATTGATATAATGAATCTGCAAACATCGCCATCAATATTGGCGCAGCGCCATCTACTGACGAAAACTGTAACTAATTTTTTTTTTTTTCGATTTTCACAGAGCGCATCACTTCAACTACGTACTAGTGAAATTTTTTTTCGTTTGGAGCCATAGAACCGGCTCTAGAGCATTCTGAATAGGCGAACTTTAATTATAACAACCCTGTATTTAATTTTTATCTTAAAATATATATTTTAGCCTCAATCGTTGTTAATAAGGCAGATCTTAAAAGTTTTCAATAGAAATATTTTTGTAAATTTTTCCTGGCTTTTATCTTCAGTCGCTATCCATAATTGGGGTGCCTGACAATTTTCAGTGTTCGCAGTGCTTTTCAGTCTTTTGTGTTGCGCATTAGCCTAGAAAATATATTTTTAACCTGTTAGGTTCCAAAATTGCGAGAGCTTAATTACCGCAGAGTCAAATTCCTACCATTTTTCCCAAATAGTATTTTTTGCCTTTTTTATTACAGAATTTTTCTATTTCATTAAGAGATTACTACTCACAAATACTGGTGGAAATTCATACTACTTTTTTCTCGGAACTCTGTTTTTAAAATGATAACTTTAAAAGAGGTAAAGTGACATTTCTATGCTTATCAGGCACAGGGTGCGTATTCGCCTTGATTTTTTCGAGTAATATGGCAATTACTTTTTTCCGTATAGGTATCTTCACCTCATTTAATCGCAGAATCTGTTATAAGTTTCATCAACTGAATAAGGCGAAGAAATCTATTCAAAATTAGTGATATACAAATTAAGGACCGTACACAGACATTTCAGACAGTGTTTCGAAATAAATATTTAACTCTAGAATCACGAAAAAATATTTTACGCTATGATTTTTATTTAAAACTTTGTGTGACTTGTTTTTGTGCACTATAGATTTAATATATCTTAATAAGAAATTTCTGGTTCTAATCGGCATTTATTCATTTGGTATCAAGTGACCACTCATCGTGTTAAATTTGCACAATAAAACTCAAATATTTTATAACAAAAAGATTTTCTAAATAATTGTAAATTACCATCCATTGTAGCATTAGTTCGATTTGTAACTTTTGTTAAGGTTAACAAATGATCGGCATTTTGTTTTAAATGCCTTTTGTTCCGTTTTTCGTAAAATTAAACCTACCGTAAAACTTCCAACACATCGACGAAAATAGACCATGCTGTTTCAGTTAGACGTAACTTGTTTTGGTGTAATGATGAAAATAAATATCTCTACATAAAATAATTTGAGTACATTACTGTCTACGGACATATAATACATACTTCAGATGTTCTAGATACTGAAACAATATAGTTTTTGCGTAATGAAAAATTATCATTATTTCTTCCATCAGAAATTGTGCGAAAATGAGAAAGAAAGAAAGAAAGAAAAACTCAAATAAGGTATCTAATTTGGTGTTTTTTGTTTGGTTTGTTTGGCTATTAAGTTTTTTTCTAAGTCTGGGAAAAATGTATATTACTATAAGGTCAAAATCACACATTTTTCTGTTTTTAGCTAACTACTTCAAACTAATATTTATTTACTCGTCACTAAAATTCTTAAATATTTCCTAAAGGCAGGTATAAATCGAAAGTCATGGTGTTATTCCTATTTGTAACTTTTTCTGTAGCCCTTTCAAAGGCACTGGGAAGTATGCGTCACACTGAATTTTAATTCCCAACTTCCGAAATTGTATTTTTTTTACATTAAATTTTAATTGAATGAATTTTTGCATTAATAACTAGGCGTAAAACTAACAAAAACGTGTCCAAGTCAGAACTCGAATCTTGGTCATTAGCATAGCGCACCAATTCCTTACCAACTGAGCTACCCGGACGACACCCAGCCAACCATCTCTCACTCTTATATGTTGTCAAGGATGCATCTGCATCATAAGATGGAATAACTTCGTGTGCCACAACCCTGTGGCAAACCAAGGAATCAATCCCAGCATCGGTGAAATGATATATATATATATATATATAATTTTTGTAGCTATGAAGTACCCTCGAATTATTGAATTTTAATTGCATACATTTTTGCATTGCTAACTAGGCGTAAAACAAACAGACAGAAAAAGTGTCGAACCCGGGTCATTGGCATAGCGCACCAATGCTGGACCAACTGAGCCATAGTTGCCAACTGTTACGCTTTTTTGTACCACAAAAATGTAATAGAAAATTTTACCTTATTTAATCAGAAGATTACAGCAATTAAAAAATTTAATGTTTACAATTAATTTTTTGAGGTATAAAAAAGCACAAGAGTTGGCAGCTTATGCTACGCTACTTGGGTCATACCAAGTTTTTTATATTTTTAGCCTTTTATTGCACAGAAAGAAAAGCAATTATTCATTTTGAAATCAGTTTTGTTCGTAATTACTGGCAGCAGTCAAAAAACAAAATATTATTAACATATTTTTGGCGCCTTTTGTAAGTTTGAAATTAAAATTAGGTGGTCCTGACGTACGACTACTTCGTCGGAAAGGGTTAAAACAAGAAATGTTATTTAATAAACTATATTTTATTCTTTTGTCGAGATTTTATTTTCCGTAAAAGTTTTGGTTCGAAACACATTTGTTTGGACTGCGTCTAATACGCCAGTTTTAAAAGCAAATAACAGGCCTGTATAAAACCATGGAACTATGAATAAAGAGGAATTGATATAGCCTGAAAATGGTGAACCAGTTTTGCATGGCTAATTACCGCCGGGGAAAACTTCCACCAGTAAATTTGAATAGAAATTTTTTCCTTACTTAAATTCCTTATTCATGCAGAATTTCAGTCATAATTATGGCAAAAAATAGATATTCAATTTTGCTAGTCGAAGTTTAAAGTGGCGATAGTCAGGCCATGAGTTTCCTCCATATTATGACAACTTAAACATCCTTTGCCAGTGATAGTGAAAGAGTTCATAAGAACGTGGACAACTTCCCCCAGTAAAAATGAATAGAAAAATTTTCCGTATTCCTGGGAGAAATTTTGCATGAATAAAGCACTTAAATAAGGTGAAATTTTTTATTAAAATTTACTGGTGACAGTTTGCCCGGCGGTTGATCAAATCTAAAAAAAAAAAAAAAACAGACTTCACCTTGTGACTACGTCTTCAGTTACTTCCCTCGCAATTGGTAGACACTACTCTATATCGTCGGTACCATGCCAAACTGTCCAATATGAAAACAGCATCGCCAGTGAGTCAGTTTTTTAAAATTAAGATTTCTTGATTGGCACCACTTTTCTGAAATGGTAAAATTCCCCTTGTTTTCACCTCAATTAATGTATTATTAAATAATGTGAATTTTACTGTTTCAAAAAAGGGGTGCCAATCAAGAAATCTGAAATTTAAAAAAGTAGCCCACTGGCAACACTGTTTTCATATTGGATAGTTTGACATGGTATCGACGATGTGTCCTCTTCTTTATACATAACTTCATTAGTTATTTAGACCTATACAATCACAAAAAGCTAGCTCAAATGTTTCGTTCAAATAAGATGAAGATTTCCTTACAAAATTACTGGTATGTATGCGACCGCGGTTAAGTTCTTGGAAACTCCTGTTTTATAATACGAGTATAATAAAATAATTATAAATTAGGAGCCCACTTCGCGGGGTCGAAATAGGACATACTTCATTAAAATAGTGATTTTCTCTATTAAGTCACAGTAATTAATTAAAGCAAAAGTAATATTCTAAAATTAGTGGCAGAATTTTGCTTGATTTGCTCCTGTCGTCCTCTTGAAGTCGGAGCCTATGGTTTTAAAATACTTATTACAGATAAATATGGTAATTTTTTGCAGTGTTGCCAGCCTGCTGCTTTTTAAAAATTCAGATTGTTTGATTGCCGCCAATTATTTAAAATACTGAGATTCGTCTTTTTTTCGCTTTTTTTTTTTTTTTTTTTTTTTTTTTTTTTTTATAGGTTATTGAAAATGAGGAATATTTCTGCTTCCAAAAAGTGGGGCAAACTGAATTTGTTTTTAAAGTAGCGAATTGACAACACTATTTTCTGAATTAACACTTTGATTACGGGTGAAATTACTTTTCAGTGGCTTATTTTTTGTTTTATTCGTACCACTTTTTCAAAAATAAACTGTGCCTTACACTTTGTTGAGATATGGCCAAATGTTCTAAAATTTTCGACGCCCCTTTACTCCTTGAAGGGAAGGGGGGGGGGGTTTCTAAAGTTGCTGAAATACGTGTTTAATTATTTTTTTGTAGATTTATTTTCTGGAATTTCACGCTCCTACCTAAAACTGCAGCTGAGATGTGGCCAAATGTTCTAAACTTTTCGATCTCCCACCTTTAACCCCCTGTTAAGAATAAAACAGTAAGTTACTCAGTGACACCATTTTTAAGGAACTCTTCGCAGTGAACTGTATATTTCTTTATTTTAAAACAATAATTGTTAAGAGTGAAACAGTCTCTCTGGCCGTTTCCAAATCAAACATTCCATTATCTCAATAACAACAACAACAAAAATTCAGTGTTTCCACTCACTAGTAACTAAATTACAATCTATCGTCAACACGCAGACGATTGGAATAATAAATAAAATTACGGCGCTGACACAGCGCCCTCGTACGGGAGATTTTAATTACGATCAGTAACATACTCCCGACCGTTGAAACCTGCTGGTTTCAAAACTACTCTAATATATAATATAAAATTACATAATACTACATATAACAATGCAAAGATATAATTAATAACAAAGGAAAAATGGCTAAATTACTTTACATTTGAATACAATAAAACATACTATAGAAATTAAACAACAAAATATATTCAAAATATACCAAATATATACATTAAAGAAATTAGTTTCCATTAATTGGAAGAGGACAAATACTTCTCACATCTCTCTTTATTATTGTACCGTTAGGCAGACGAATGTTCACTACTCGAACTTTTTTGTCCTTACCGAGAAATATCTCGGAAATCCTACCTGTTGCCCATTTTGTGCTGAGCATATTTTCATCTTTGATCAATACGAGAGAACCAACATTTATATTGTTTTTATTTATTTGCCATTTATTACGTTGCTGCAAGGTGTTCAGATAGTCTCGCTTCCATAATTTCCATATTTGCTGGCTATATTTTGTTATTTTTTGCCAGTTGCTAAGTTTGTTTTCCGAAATTTCAGTGAGCTGGGGTTCAATAATAGACGTTAAGGGCCTACCTATAAGAAAATGACCCGGTGACAGAGTCTCGAAATCGTCGAAATCTGATGACAATGGGGACAGAGGTCTTGAGTTCAAAACACTTTCAATTTCTAGAATTACTGTCAGAAATTCCTCTAAAGTGAGGTGCGCGTTACCAATTACACGTTTTAGATGGAATTTGAATGATTTAACCCCTGCCTCCCAAAGACCACCGAAGTTCGGCGCTTTCGGAGGAATAAAATTCCATTCGATATTTTCCCTTGCAAAATAATCAGCTAATGCTTCATCTGGGTGTCTAACCAAATTGTGAAGCCTTTTCAATTCTAAGTTTGCCCCTACAAAGTTTTTTGCATTGTCAGAAAATATTTTTGAACACTTTCCCCTTCTGCTAACAAAGCGCTTAAAACAAGCAATGAAGGCTGCAGAAGTGAGATCTGAAACGAAATCTAGATGAATAGCTTTGGTGCAGAGACAAACGAATATACATACATACACTTTATTATATGTACCTTTCCTTTGATTTTTGAATTTAATGTAAAAAGGGCCACAATAATCAGTTCCAATAATGGAAAATGGAAATGAAGGTGTAACACGCTCTTTGGGCAAGTCACCCATAACTTGACTCGCTAATACAGGCTTGTTTTTAAAACAAGTGACACATTCATATGTTATCTTGCGACAGATGTTTCTACCATTAGTTATCCAAAATTTACGACGAATATGGTACAACAATGTTTGTGATCCTACATGTAAATACTTTAAATGAAAATATCTTACAATAATTAAAGTAAGGGGATGCTTACTTGGCAGAACCATAGGATGTTTTTCATTTGTTGTCAAATATGAGTTACCCAATCTACCCCCAACTCTTAAAATATTACTTTCATCTAAGAAACAATTTAAAGAATTTAGTTTACTTTTATTTGGTACCGAATTACCTTTCTGAAGACATTTTATTTCTTCCTGATACTCACTTTGTTGAACCATCTTTATCAGTGATAATTCTGCAGCATTCAATTCTTTAGAAGTAAGATGATCTTTCACTCTATTAACATTTCGAAGGTTATGAATAAATCTAAGCACATAACATAAAATACGAATGATAGTTATATAATTATTACTAACACTAATAATATAATCTAATAAATAATTTTGATCATAAATAGCTAGAGTAACTAAAGAGTTATCATTTTCACATTTAACTGTTTTCTTTAGTTCATCAGAATAGTCATCTGGCGAATTTTGGATGTTGCAGTCATTAGTTGGGAGAACAGTTTCTCTCAAAAAGGGGGGACCTTTAAACCACAAATCCTTTTCTAAGAGCATATCAACACTGACGCCTCTGGTAAGGAGGTCGGCTGGATTAGACTTTCCCGGACAATGAAACCACGAATTGGAGTCAGTCAAAGATTGAATCTCGTTGACACGATTCGCTATGAATGATTTCCATCTTTTACTAGAACCTCTAATCCAGTACAAAGTGATTTTCGAGTCTGTCCAGAAGAACACATCTGATGGCTTCTTATGATCTACTATTTTCTTGACTGCATTACCTAGTCGGGCAGCAAGTAAAGCTCCCAATAGCTCTAATCTTGGTAAAGTGATTTTTTTAAGAGCTGTAACTCTACTTTTTGAAGTCACAAGGTTAACTTCAATAGCATTTTCTTTTACAATTCTGAGGTATATGACAGTGCCGAAGGCTTTCTTACTAGCATCGCAAAAACAGTGAATCTCTACCACATCTGAATTTTCTTCTTTCGTTGAATTTAGCACAATTCTTGGAATTTTTAGGTCGGAGAGGCGTGGGATCTCAGAACACCATTGAAGCCACTTTTCTTTAACATCTATTGGTAGATCTTCATCCCAAGCAATTTTCCTCAACCACAGATCTTGAAATAGGCATTTCATGCGAATAGTATAAGGAGTGAGCAAGCCAAGAGGGTCGAATATTTTTCCAATAGCACGCAGGATGAAGCGCTTGGTGTTTTCATTTTTTGATAACATTTCTAATAAGCCTTTTACATCTACGATAAAGCAATCTTCACTCGTATGCCAAGACATTCCTAGAACCTTTGTTGAGTCAAATCCTAATTCAATTGGGTTGTGTAGAGGCTGAGTATCAAACCCTTCTTGTTTCCATCGCTCCATCAAATCGTTATCATTAGTTGACCATTTTCTGAGTTTCATACTTGCCTCGCTCATAATATAAACAGCATTTCGAGAGATTTCTAACGCATCTTGCAAGTTGTCAGCACCAGCGATGAAATCATCAACGTAGAGGCACCTATCTAATAACTTTGTTGTTGTAGGATATCTAACTTGAAATTTCTTGATATGTTTTCTTAGAGTAGCAGCAAGAAGAAACGGGGAAGCATTTATACCAAAAAGAACTCGGTTGAAGCGATATATTTCTATACCTCTATCTCCAATCCACAAAAACCTCACTGCATCTCTGTCTTTCTCCGATAGGGATATCTGCAGAAAGGCCTTTTCTATATCACCTATCAATGCTATTTTGTTTAATCTAAAATTGATAAGTAGATCAAATATGTTTGGATTAAGATTTGGACCTGGCCAAAGACAATCATTTAACGATAATTCGCCAACATCGTGTGAGCTGGCATCGAAGACTACTCTCATTTTTGTTGTCAGGCTTTGTCTAAAGACAGGTTGATGTGGAAGATAAAAAAGTGGTTTCTCCACTGGCTTGTGCGTTTCCGTTATTTTTTCTATGATTTCTTTATTTTCATAATCTTTCAAAGTCTCACAATATTGAGCACGAAGCTCTAATTTTCGCTTCATTTTCACTTTAAGACAGTTTAGTCTATTATTGGCTATTTTGAAATTGTCGTTCATTTCTCGCCAATCTTTTTTCCATGGTAAGGTAACTTCGTAACGTTTATTTTTATAAGATACAGATTTTTCGAATATTTCTAATGCTCTATCTTCGTCAGTACATGTGGGATCGTCTTTTATCCCTAATGTTTCTAACTGAAAGAATTTTTGAACTTCTTTTGTCAATTCTTCATAGTTACAAACAAGCCCACAATGAGTATTTTGCGTGATTTGATTGTCAGGATTTAATACGCTTCCACAGGCAATGAATCCAAATACCGAGTTTTGGAATTTTAAATTAGAATTGGGGACTTCAATTCGACCGACTTCTAAAAGATCATAAAATATTTGAGCTCCCAAAAGAACATGAATTTTTCCAGGTTTGTAAAATTCTGGATCCGCTAATTTAATGTTATTAAGGTAATGTTCTGTTGGAACGTTAATCCGATTTACTGGAATAGTATCCGATATTTTTGGTACACAAAGAAGTTCTATTTCCGCCTTAAAATTTGAATTGTTCGAAATTAATGCTTTTACCTTGGAGTTAATATTCACGGAGATGCCATTTAATCCTGAAACCGCAACTTTTATTTTTTCTTTCTTAATTCCTAAATAATCAGCACACTGAATCGTAATGAAATTACTCATTGATCCAGCATCAATCAAACCTCTTAACGGCTTAAATTCACCAAATTTATTTTTAATATAAACAATGACAGTTGATAAGATGCCAGAACTTAAATAATTCATCTCACAAACAGATGTACCTGAAAATGCTCTTTCGTTAGAAATGTGAAATGTTGCAGCATTCGGGTCTAGATTTGAATGCGCTACGATTTGATTCTGGTTTTGGGTATTGCAATCACTGACCTCGGGTTTTGAAATAAATTCATTTTTTCTATCGCTGTTTTGAATTTGCTTTTCATTTTCATTCTCGAAATGCAGTAAACTCGAATGTTTTTTCATACATTTCTGACAAGAATAAGTAGATTTACAATTTCTAACCGAGTGGAATTTTAAACAGTTAAAACAAATATTATTTTTCTTTACGAATTCATATCTAGAAGCCACTGAAAGATTTAAGAATTCTGGACATTTGTGCAAACCGTGGAATTCATTACTCTGACACTTAACACATTTAAATGTTTTTGAGTTTTTACCATTAGATGTAGATACCATACTAGTGATTCGTTGTTGAGCATTGCGTTTAGGAGTTACATTATTTATAAGAGGTTTGGAAACTTGCAGTGTTCTCGCTTGTCTTTTTAAAAACTCGATTAATTCTTTTAATTTTGGTAGCTCGTCTTTTTTTTGTTCACGTTCAAACCATAATTTTGTGGACCCATCTAATTTCTGCCACAATATATAAGTTATTATTGTATCCGCAAACCCTTCAATTTTTTGATCGAGAATTTCTAGAGATCTGATACATTCACTGGCGGTATCTGCTAAATTAAGAATAGCACTAGGTGTTTCACTTTGTATTGAATTAACGGACATTAATTTTTTAATGTGAGCAAACACTTGTTGTCTTTTATTGGAATATCTTTCCTCTAATAAGGACCACGCTGTTTGATAATTATCATCTGAAATCGTTATACTTTGTACAACTTTTGCAGCTTCAGAATGAAGCGAAGATTTCAAATATGATAACTTTTGAGCACCCGAAAGTGCGCTATTATTGTGAACGCTAGATTTAAAAAGATCACTAAAATATATCCAATCCTGTACGTTTCCACTAAAAGAAGGTAGATTAATCGTGGGAAGTCGAACTTCCGTTACACTATTCTCTTGTTTCGGCTTTGATTCATTAAGAACATTTATTTGTTTTTGTTTCGCTCTTTTAATTTTTAACCAAGTTTCATCTAACTCTTTTTCAATCGATGATTGTTCATCGATATATTTATCAATTTCCTCCTCATCGCACAATGAATAAATTTTATCAAACGTTTCTTTCAATTCTGTATTGAATTGATCACATTTCGTATTTACAAGTTCTAAAGAGCATTCATCAGAGTCACTTAATTTAATTTCACTCACAAATTTAGTAATTTTACATTTTAAAACTCTTTTTTTAGTCAAATTATTTTTTAATTCAGTAGACATGTTAAAGAAAAGGTCCTACCTTATTCGAAGAAACCAAGTCTCGTCGCTGATTCTTGACTTTTAAAAGCAAACGATAAATCTATTTACTTTGGCCTCGAAGGACCAATTTCTGTTAAGAATAAAACAGTAAGTTACTCAGTGACACCATTTTTAAGGAACTCTTCGCAGTGAACTGTATATTTCTTTATTTTAAAACAATAATTGTTAAGAGTGAAACAGTCTCTCTGGCCGTTTCCAAATCAAACATTCCATTATCTCAATAACAACAACAACAAAAATTCAGTGTTTCCACTCACTAGTAACTAAATTACAATCTATCGTCAACACGCAGACGATTGGAATAATAAATAAAATTACGGCGCTGACACAGCGCCCTCGTACGGGAGATTTTAATTACGATCAGTAACAACCCCCTAAGGGGTAAATTTTCAAAAATCCGTTCTTAGTCCGTGCCTGTGTCATAAGATGTATTTTCTTCAAAATTTTAATGCTTCCAGGTGGAGTCGTTTGGGATGTGCATTGATTATGAGTCAGTCAAGACAAACTCTTATTGTATATATAAATATTGGGTCATACACAAAAAATTTGAATATATAAGTTTGCCTTATAGATTAATTACGTACAAAAAATATTTAGATACAAAAGTGTCAGATACGCCCACCCACAGTATTATTTATTTGTATGAACAAAATATCTGAAAATTTCATTGAAGTAATCTCATGTAGCTGGATGTACCGTCGTGGGAATAAAAGTAAGCACCCCTACTAACTCTGCCACAATTTATTTTTTGAAGAAAGTTACTGGTACCAAACGATTGGAAATAAATTCTACTTTTAAGTGATATACTTAAATTTGCTTAGGAGGGCATCTATATATCAAAACGAACCCAAACTTTGTGTTTTTCAATAGAAATATCTAAGTTTGACACCAATAAATTCTACACCCTTCAATTAGCCCAAATCCAAATTTTCATGAAATTCGTACGATTGGTTTCCCAGAAATTAATTATTTCAAAATGAGCTTATTTTAGGGGGTATATCAAAACTGAAGTTCAATACTCAATTGTTGAAATGCTACAGAATGTCACTTCTATCAAAGTATTATTTTTTCAGTGTTGCCAGATTGGGGATATTTTTGTCCCCAGATTGTTGATTGTCACCGCTTTTTTTAAATAGAAATATTCGGCCTATTTAAAAGAAGATTAAAAATTGTGAAAAATAAGGCAAATTATACTATTTAAAAAAGTGGTGACAGTCAAATAATCAGAATTGAAAAAGTACCCAATTTGGTAACACTGTATTTTTTGCCAATATGACCATTTCATCATATCATCATATCATCTTATTTAATCACTTGATTAATATTCTTCGACTATTGCAAGCCCAAATGTTTCAATAAAATGAGTAAAAAATATATTTTTTTCAAATTATGCTTTTCTGGGCATCACAGACGGCCACTTAGCCCCTTAAAGCCCACTTAGTCGCATTAAATTACGGTTTAAATATTCAAATTGCTTATTGGCACCACTTTTTTGAAAAAGAAATATTCATCGTATTTAATGACAGGTAAAATAATACCATAATAAAGCCAGTTACACTATTTTATAAAACTGGTGGGAATCAAACAATCTGAATAAAAGACACAACTCGTGAATATCACGGGAGCGAGAATTAAGGGGTTAAAGCACCATTTTGATGTTTTTTACTCATAATTCGAAATCTCCTCGGAAGAAAAATTTGAAATTGAGAATTTGAATAAAGCAGGGCATAATAAATATAAATCAATCAAAAAAATTGTACAGTTAACGACTTAACTGATTTGCCCGTAATCCGTACAGGCAAGAACTGTTAGCTTGATAAATCACTTCTTCCCGTCACGTGCCTCTTTGATACCAGAAATTTTTTAAATTACAATTTCATACTATTTAATGACAGAAAGTTTTAGACTAAATATTACGAATATTTTAGTTTAAAACAAGTGGTGTCTATCCAATATTTTCAATTTATTGGGTAAAAAAATAAAAGAATCACTTAAGTGGTTAATATTTTTTTCGAATATTAGATTTAAATGTACAATATATATATAAATATAAATATTAAGGTATATAAAATTATTAAGGTAAATAAAATATATATAGAATATTAGAATTCATATTAGAAATTTTTTTAAATTACAAATTCAATGTATTTATGTTTGGGATTTTTAATATTATAACCAAACAAAAAAAATATCACATTAAGATTATAATTTCAGGAGATATTAATAAAAATATGAAAATGTAATTTAACATTAGAAATTCTAAATTTTGAATATTTTTAATTCAAAATCTTATCATCCATATGACTTGAAATTTCGTTTCTGGGCATAGTTTGAACCAAAAATTTAAAATATATTGTCAAAATTGGGTGTTAACATTGAAAAAAACAAAGTTCGTCTGGTTTTGATTTGTAGATGGCCCCTAAGCAAATTTATATACATTACTTTAAAGTAGATTTTTTCCAATCGTTTGGTACCAGTACCTTTCTTCTATTATAATTATTTGCTGACTTAGTTGGGGGTGTTTACTTTTATTTTTTCAGGACTTTCGATTATGTGCAGGGCTCGCAGATTCCTATATTTTCACCAACACTCATTCCAAGCAATAATATTTTCAGTCGGTAGAATTCTTTTAATTGTACAATAGAGGTGTACCACAAAAACTATTGCTTGAAAATAGTGATACAGAAAATACAGGAGACTGCGAAAACTTTTTTCCTGTTCTTTTCATATTTGGTGTTTTTAATACATCTTTTCAGATATGATGATGTGATTTTGATGTCCGTCTGCGTGTCAAATAGTTAGGGTACTGGCTTAATCTAGAGCTGCTGGTATCGTTTTCCGATTCGCACATATGCGTTAGTAGTGGATCGGTTACCACTTTAAATTAGATCCCGGTCTGTTTAGCTTTGGTGTGCAAATTGACCATAGCACCCCAAACCAACCAATCAACGATGTCGTAGGCGTAGTAAAGAATAAACCTGGACTAATCTGCGATAAATTTTTATTGAATGTCAAAGCCCTTAGCCCTTAACACTCCGTTGTCTCCGCAACGGAGACATCATCTTTCTTTACAAAATTTGTTTTTGGCACCAGTAATAAAGGAAAATAAAATTTACCTTATTTAATCAGAGCATTTTTGAAATTGTGTTCTTGAAGGATACATCTTTTAAAAAAGTGGTGCCGATCAAATAAAATTTGTGTAAGAGACGCCGGAGTCCAAAGGGTTAATTCTTGCTCCCGAGATATTCACAGACTATGTCTTTTATTCAGATTGTTTGATTCCCACCAGTTTTATAAAATAGTGTAATTGGCTTTATTATGGTATCATTTTACCTGTCATTAAATAAGGTGAATATCTCTTTTTTTAAAAAAAAATTGTGCCAATAAGCAATTTGAATTGTTAAACCGTAATTTAATGTGACCGTTAAGGGGTTAAATGACATCTGTTTAAATGGAGTTAAATGTAGAAATGCAAATCCGTGCATATTCTGGTGCTACGGAAACATTTAAACATTTTAACTGATCTTAATATTAGGTGTATGTTCAACATGAAATTAAAATCTGCATTTTCTACGACAGACTTTAGTTTAGCACCAAAATGCAGTATCTTATAATTGATCTGCTTCTTTTTTTCTTTTTAGATGCGTTCATAATTATATAAATACGCAGCACCTATAGTCGTCGTTCGGTCCGCCTGTCTGTCTGTCTGTCCGTGTGTCCGCATATAACAGAACAAAAACTACCCAACTGAATGGTCTCAAATTTAAATATATAATTGCTGGAAAATTTTGTCAATGATTTCAAGTGCATTTTAATAATGTTACAGTCTTTCGAACAGAATAAAATTGATATGCACTTGAAGTGCACTAAAATATACATTCAGTACAATATGCAGTGCAAAAAACATTTATAAATCTAGTTATAGAACGAATACGCCACATTTGTCACGTTTGACGTGCAATTTCCAACTTGTTAAATTTACTCTAGACAATCAACTGCCAATTCTGGTAACCTTACACTCACTCCTTTTTTAAAATCATATAACATAACATGGCGAAAATGTAAATTTCACTTTCTATTTTGAACATTAAACTTGCACACTTGAAAAAACTTTTTTTTAACGTCATGTTCCCTCACGACACGTGTAGATAACTCTCAGTTAATAATATTGTTATTATCAGGGGTGTAAAAATGTGGGCGCCAGCGGGCGGTTTCTCTCCACTAAATTTTATTAGATTTCTTTGAGTAAACTTTATTAGCATTTTTACAAAACAATTAGACGAAAAATAACGAATAAAATTTAATTGTGGGAGACTACCTACTGGCGCCTAGATTTTTACATCCCTGGTTATTATAGAAACATCAGCACAGTCAAAATAATGGAGTTATGAATAAAGAGGAGGAAACTTTTAGCGTACTGTCTACCAGTTGCAAGTGAAGTAGCGTTGCAAGTGAGCAGGTTGTTAGAAGATGGCGCTGCTTTTTTTTTTTTAATCGGATCTACAGTTTCTGAATACCGCCGGGGCAAACATCCCACCAGTAGAATTGAATAGAAAATTTTGTATTGCTTAAGCGTCTTATTCATGGAAATATTTTCTTAAAAATATGGTGAAAACTTCTATATTTTTACTGGTGTCAGATTGACTGGTAAAACAGTCAGTTGTTTAACCGGATGTCACAATATGAAGGAAACGCAGGGCCTGAATACCGAAAAAGTAAACTTTCACTAATAAAAATGAAAATCTGTTTCTGCCATTATTGATGACTGAAATTTTGCATTAATAAGGCCTTTAAATACGGAGAAAATTTATATATAAATTTACTGGTAGAAGTTTTCACCGGATGTAATCAGCCCTTGCAAAAGTGGTTGCAGTTGAAGCTTCACTATTTTAAGGATATGTCAGTTCTACATTATTAATATTTCCATGGTCAAAGAAAGCTACTGCCATCTATGAAAATGGACACAAACTATTGCAATCACCCAATGTATCCCACTTAATCGTTAAACGCCACAGTAACACCGAAATTTTCGAACGAAATTTTGTGTTTATAACAAACGTCAGGAAAGGCTTTTACTGATTTCCAAATGAAGTGGTTTATACCCAGATAGCATGAACATTAGCAGCAAGTTTGATTTTTTCTGATATTATCTTGCCGTGACAAATTTTAATTGAGAAATTCGCAGCAAATTTCCCGCAAGGTATACCATCCCCTACTTGCATGAGTAGTTAGTTGTAAAACTGATGGCGAGACTGTCTTTAATTCACGAAAGTGACGAAAGCAAAAATCCCTCTGTTGACAGGATAGACAATCAGCACATACGCAGAAATTTTATTCGAATTGCACCGCTTTTTCTAAACGCTATACTTATTAAATAGCAAAAAAGGCTCGCGTTGGAAATTACAAATACTTACCATGACTTTTTTATGGTGAAGAAAACGATGCATGCTTCTTCTGACGGCGTGTTCGCGTCAGTAGACCTGTTCAGGTGTATGGACACCTCCGAAGGGTTTAAACGTAGTGGAACAGATATTGGGGCGTGGAAATATTACCACTGTGCAGTAAGTTTGCAGCATTTTTTATTACTTCTTTGCCTTTAATTTGCAATAAATATGATACAGTATGAATTTAACTTGCACGACAAGTTATCTGCAAGTTCAAAGTGTGGTGACTTCGTTTGCGTTATCTTGCCGCAGTCTTGTTATGAACTTTCAGTCTTGTCATGCTGAGCTTGATGCAACTTTGCTTTCAAAGCAAGTTTTCAAAGCAAGACTGCTGCAAATTTTCAGAAAATTAAAAATGCTACCTGGGATAGCATGAACATTAGCAGCAAGTTTGATTTTTTCTGATATTATGTTGCCGTGACAAATTTGAATTGATAAATTTGCAGCAAATCTCCCGCAAGGTATACCTTCACCAACTTGCATGAGTACTTTGTTGTGAAACTCATGGTAAGACTGTCTTTAATTCACGAATGTGACGACAGCAAAACACCCCTCTGTTGAGAAAATAGACAATCAGTAGAAACGCAGAAATTTTATTCGTTTGGCACCGCTTTTTTTAAACGCTATACTTATCAAATACCAAAAAAAGGCTCTAATTTAATAGCACACATATTACCCTAACTTGTTAGTGGTGGTAAAAACGATGCATGCACCTTAACAACGCGTATGCATCAATAGACGTGATAAGGTCTGAGGAACCCTTCGAAGGGGTTAAACTTATAGTGTAACAGTTGTAAACAGTTGATGTGGTATTTAAAGATTACTACTTTGCAGTAAATTTGCGGTATTTTTGATTACGTGTTTGCCATTAATTTGCAATAAATTTGATACAGCATGAATTTAACTTGCACGACAAGTTACCTGCAAGTTCAAAGTGTGATGACTTCGGCGTTTGCGTTATCTTGCTGCAGTCTTGTTATGAACTTTCAGTCTTCTCATCCTGAGCTTGCTGCAACTTTGCACGTTTTCAAAGCATGACTTCTGCAAATTTTCTGGAAACTAAAAATGCTATGTGGGTAAATCCTGACCAGATAGCATGAACATTAGCAACAAGTTTGATTTTTTCTGATATTACCTTGCCGTGACAAATTTGAATTGAGAAATTCGCAGCAAATCTCCCGAAATGTATACCATCATCCACTTGCATAAGTAGTTTGTTGTGAAACTGATGGCAAGACTGTCTTTAATTCACGAAAGGGACGAAGGAAAAAAGTCCCTCTGTTGAGAGAATAGACAATCAGCAGATACGCAGAAATTTCAGAAATTTTATTCCGTGGGTACCGTTTTTTTAAAACACTATACTTGTCAAATACCAAAAAAATGGCTCGAATTGAAGTGTACGAATATCATTACCCTCACCTATTTTTGGCGGCAAAAACGATGCATGTACCTTAACGGTGCGTGTGCATCAATAGACCCCTTCGAAGAGGTTAAACTTATAGTATAACAGTTGTAAACAGTTAATGTGGCATGGAAATATTACTACTTTGCAGTATTTTTGATTACTTGTTTGCCGTTAATTTGCAATAAATTTGATACAGCATGAATTTAACTTGCACAACAAGTAACCTGCAAATGCAAAGTGTGGTGACTTCGGCGTTTGCGTTATCTTGCTGCAGTCTTGTTATGACTTTTCAGTCTTGTCATGCTGAGCTTGCTGCAAATTTGCAGGTTTTCAAAGTAAGACTTCTGCAAATTTTCTGCAAACTAAAAATGCTTTGTGGGTGGTGTCATTTAATAATTTCAAAATTTCCGCGACAGAGGTATACTCTACCCTTTAAAGGGTTAATATACAGGCAATTCCTTTATGACATCCTTTTATTTGACGATAACTAATGACATCATAATCTGCGCACATCACACACGTTTGACTGACACATATATTAACACTAGAATCGATGGCTATTTTACTCAGTTTTCATAAAAAATGTTCCACACCAAAATTTTTATTTAAATTTATTTAATTTATTTAATTAGCCTAATTTTGTGCTTCATACATATAACATATCTTAAGAAAAAATTTCTGGTTCGAATCGACTATTATCAATTTTCGCAGGGGTCAAAATGACCCCTAATGGCGGTTCTAGTGTTAAAAACTAAAGCATTAACATACATAATTTTGCATTTTAATCCGGGAATGCTCGCGCATATCCAGTAAATGAACGATTAACACTTCCCCACCAATAAATTCAAACAAAAATTGTCCTTTTATTTAATCGTTGACATTGCTCACAAATTCTGCGCTAAAATAATTAGAAGATTACTTTTCGAAAATTAGTGATGAGAAATTTAATAACTGTGCGAACCCTGGGTATGACATACCCTGATCTTGCAATACCGGGTTAACGAAATTTACTTTTATCGAGCTGCATACAGAGGAGCAGTCAATCTTTTAACATCATTAATTAAAAAATATATATATTTTTATGGCAGATTACTACAAGAATTGCAATAAAAAGCTGACCATGAAGCGGGTTCTTGCGATATTTCCAAGATAAATCTAAAACGAAAATTTTCGTAAGGAAATAGTGGTGGTAAAATATTTTATTTAGTCTCTATAAAAAGATACTGCTCCGAGGTCTGCATACAAGTAAGGATACTGGCTCCCGCTTTCATCGAATATATACATCACTTAAATCCCTAAATCTCGATTTTCGGCGAAATAAGCATAAATAGCATTTATAATTTATATATACATGGAAATTTAAACGATCAGACGAATCTGGAATTTTCAAAAAGCTACTTAAAAACTTGGCCGAACATCGATCATATAGTGACGTCAAACTGCAACAAAATGGCAGAACAATTCGATAAACTTTTTGATATTTAACCTATGACGTCATAGCGTTGTTTTATAATGATAAAGTTAAAACAGATTCTCTAGCATTGTTACCAATACAACTTAATTTTATGTTTACATCTAAGAGAAAAAAAAAATATATTGATCAGAAATAACGATAACGGAATAACTCCGTTGAAGAGCGGTGATTAATTTTTATAACACTTAATTTTAATCCCCAAATACCACAATACAGCAGCATTTTGTAATAAAATTTTTCATTTATAAAGTACATGAATAAGAGCTTTTACTTTCTTTTAAAAAAATTGTTCGCAAGTGCTAACGTTATCCAGTGTTGCCAGATTGTTGATTGTCACCGCTCTTTTGAAATAGAAATTTTCGACTTATTTAAAAATAGATTAATAATTCTGAAAAATAAGCGAATTATATTATTTTAAAAAAGTGGTGACAGTCAAATAATCTGAATTAAAAAAGTCTCCAATCTGGCAACACTGGCGTCATCCAATCATTTTAACATTTTAGTAACAGAAGTACTTCGCCTGTGAAAGGGATTGCGAAAAATAACTTTTTATGGTAATTAAGTTGTTTTAAATTCCTATTACATCTGAGAATGCTTTAAAGTGAAATTAACGCTTATTTTTTTAATGCCATCAAATATTAAAGAAAGAGGATTTTGGGGGTCATTTACTATTTTCTTATACTATTATTGCTTATTTCTTGATATTTTTTAGACTGCGGAATATAATTCAGGCACAAAAGATCAGTATCAATATAGTACAACAATTTTCCCGAAGTTAACCCTTGAGGGGTGTTGGATAAATTATATCCCACCTAATTTTAATAAAGATTTGCACGAGAAACTTTTGATTGATTTTTAGTATTAAAACATTGATGGAAAAAAGTTGTAAATTTGCTTTTCCTTATTTTGAAATAAACTTTTTTCGAAAATTCCGGTGTGAATTCAACATTACTGAAACACATTTAATTGACCCTGAAAGGGTTAAGGGGTTGCTTCACTGATACGAAAACACCCACTCGATACTGTTAATCTTATGGGACATTTTTTTAAAAATATCTCGTTTGCATTTCAATATTTCAAAATGTTTTTTTTTTCATTGGATAGCTGGTGTCAATGTCTATAAAGGCCTTTTTTTTAACTTCTTTACTTTTGTTTGCAGCGTTTTTTTATGAGGATGCTTTCACATTCGAAATCGGTTCCAACAGTGAAAGAATCGAAAAAGTAAAAACGGCCTTTCTAGAGATTGACCGGGGCTATGCAATGAAAAAAGAATCATTTATAAATATTGAAATGGAAACGAGATATTTAAAAAAATTTCTGCTAAAGGATTAACATTAGCGAGCGGGTGTTTTCACGTGTGTGAAGTAGCCTATTTAAACAAGAATTACATCTTAACCCTTCGCGCCCTCAAACGCCACAGTCTTAAATATTTCTGTTCAAGGGCGTCTACAAAAAGCAATCCAGGGAGGGGCACGATTTTACAACAAACGTCTTCGTAGTCGGCAGCCTAGGCAGTGTGTTTTAAAATAGAAGCTATAAACATGAGATAATCTAAAGTAAATATTTTTTGTCAGAAAATTCTGTGCAAGACCTATTTTAAGCATCTCAACATAAAAAAGCATTTCAGAAATTCAACAAATAAGGAATATTAAAGATAAAAATGTAAGCTTCTACATTTTTTAAATGAAGAATTGCGACATTTTACTATATCTTTCGTCATGAGGTCCTGTCCCCCTCAACCCCGTTTAAGATAATTTTTAAACATGTGGATTTAAAAAGAAAGAGAGAAATATTGACTTTAACCCCTTAATTCTCGCTCCCGTGATATTCACGGGCTCTGTGTTCTATTCAGGTTGTTTGATTCCCACCAGTTTTATATAATAGTATATTTGACTTTATTCTGGTATCATTTTCTTGTCGTTAAATAAGGTGAATATTTCCTTTCAAAAGAAGCGGTGGCAAAAGCAATCTCAATTTTTGAACCGTAATTTGGTGCGACCGTTAAGGTGTGAACGGGGTATTAAGGGGGGAGAGATCTCCAAAAGAACACTTTTTTTTCTCTTAGTAATTACTTATTTTAATTTCTTCGCAACTAGCGTCGCATATGCGCGTCATATGAAAAGCTCAGAATCCGGTAATTTTTTATTTATTTTTTCCCTTTTTAATCATTATCCCGATTAAATTACGCAAAATTTTGTATTTTGTAAAACCGGTGATACATGCTTAAAATTTCTGTAAAAGTCGCTCGTCACGAAAGGGTTAAATTATTTGAATTAAATATATATATATATATCGTGAGAAGAAATGAAAATTTAGATATTTAAATTTGAAAATCCAGAGAGGTGAAATGGGTCTCCCTTGCGGGCGCCCATATTTCTCTTAGCAACAATACTAAAAATTATCACCATTCGGAAATCACCATTTTAATGAATGGATTTATCTCTGCTATGTCTTTCTGGCTCTGGCACAAAGATATGGGGAAGGTACTCGCGACAAAAAGAAGGACAGGGGGGGGGGGGGAGAGTTTCAACGTGAGGGAGGGCAGAAGCCAGAAATAGGGAAGTTTTGGGCGGTGGGCCAAAAGAGGGTGCAACTGCTCCTCCGGTTCTTTTTCCCGAATTCAAAAGGGACTGAGAATGCAAGGGATTCAGACCCGCGCCACGCCATGCAACCGACCCGTAAAGAAAAGGGCGAAAAAGAAAGGGGCCGGCTCTGGCGGCAGTGAGTATACAATTAAATTGTAAACATAAGTCACACTTCGTGCGACAGTATCAGATATGTTTATTTTTTATTTCATTTATCGTCTGAAAAGAACATTCTGAAATAACATTCTCGAACGTTTAAAATTTAAGAATCGAATCCACGTGTTTAGCTGCCAAGCTTTTCGATTTTCGAGTACCACTATTTCTGAATGTTAATTTTAGTCTTATTTAATCACTTTTTTGTCATTAATTAACCCATTTCTATTCAGAAAGGTTTTATTTTTAAAAAAATGGAAGGTTTGACGGCTGTGCACGTGTTTTGAGTATTTGTTTTCTTTGTAGTTTAAAAATATAAGCATAAAGTTAATACATTTTTCGATTTTTTTCAATGAATGTAAAGTCTAAGCTTTTTTTCTTTCTGTGTGTGTGTGTGTTTGTTTAAAAGATACTTTAAAAATATCGCCATGCAGTTTATGTTTTTATATACTAGAAAATTTCCTATTGGTATAAAAAATTGCTTTACATATAAAAATATTGATTCAGTATAAGTGAGCAAATGGTAATTGTCATCCAAACGTCCCACAAAGAAACGGGAAAAAATGAAAGTCGCTGGGTTTGGTGGCAGAGATTATAAAATTAATTTGTAAACACAAATCACGCTTTATGCAAAACTATCAAAAATATAGTTTTGTCTGATTTTTTCCGACTTAAAAACATTCTGAAATAACATAATCGAATTTTAAGGGGACTGTTTACCTCAAAATTGGTCAAAAACATTTTTTTAAATATTAAATGAAAGCCTGTTAAATTGTGAATATTTTAATATCTCATTTTTACCCATATGACAATTATATCGCGAGGTATTGTAAATTTTCTTAATACACCCAGTGCAATTACTCATGCAAATTAAAACTTTAAAAGGCTTTTTCTCCATGTTCATATTTTCTTCACTTTCATGTTTTAAAAAATGCTCAGGCATTCTTTGTATTTGAGATAGAGATTTAAACTTTTTTGTACATGTTTTTTATTAAATATATGATAAAACTGCGCATGGAATTAATCTTCAGATATTTTGTTATTTTTTAAAAAATGAAAGTGGTTGAAGATGTGTTAGATTTCATCGCTTTATGCCATATATATCAGTAAAAAAAAAACACTAAAACGACCGGAAATTTTATTCAAGTTTTATAAAAAATATGTTACACCAGAAATTTTATTTAAATCTGTGTAACATATCTGTTTGGCGATTTCCTTAATTTGTATCTTTTAAACTTATTTTAAAAAGAAATTTCTGGTTCGAACCGAAATATATACATATGGTAGGGTTCAAAATGACCCCTCACGGTCTTTTTAGTGTTAAATGTAATATTAGATGCGCCGTGTTGCGTAATACACATTTGAAAATCTTTAAAATAAATTGTCAAAATATCAATATTTAAAAAATATATAGCAGGGATTTTAAAAAATTCAAATTTTTTTTAACTTTTTAAAAAGTTTAATTAAATATGCAGTTAGTTTTTTTTTCAAATTGTACTTTTAATTGAACATTGAAATGCAGTGAGTTCACCATTTGAACAATATATTTTTTAAATATACAAAATTGTTGAAAAGGAAAACTGTCCCCTTAAGTTTTAAGAATAGAATACACGTGTTCTGGGTATTGTTTTCTGAATTATTTAAAAGTATGTGTATAAAAAAAAACATACACAAGGATCGTAAGGTCCTAACTTTTCAGCACCAGCATTTCTGATTATTTATCTTCATGTTATTTAACCACAGTAAACTATTCGAAATTCTGCCAAAAATATATTTTTATCTCCTTCTCTATGAAATACCCCTTAACGGTCGCATTAAATTACGGTTTAAAAATTCAGATTGCTTACTGGCATCACTTTTTTGGAAAAGAAATTTTCACCTTATTTAATGACAGGTAAAATGATACCATAATTAAAGCAATTGCACTGTTTTATAAAACTGGTAGGAATCAAACAATCTGAATAAAAGACGCAGCCCGTGAATATCACGGGAGCGAGAATTAAGGGGTTAAATGTATATATATAAAAAAAACATGCAAGAGGTTCGTGGGGTTTTTACTTTTGAGCGCCACCATTTCTGATTATTTATGTTCTTATTTAATCGCAGTATACTATTCCAAATAATATAATAATTATTTTTTTAAACTTTTTAAAAATTTTAAATAAATATGCAGATCAATTTTTTTTTCAAAATATACTGTCGTGGAAAAAAAAGTAAACATCCCCTACTAACTCCTCAACAAATTATCGTAGAAGAAAGTTACTGGTAGCGAATGATTGGAAATAAAGTCTACTTTTAAATGACGTGTATAAAATTTGCTTAGGGTGTGGATCTACATATTAAAACGAATCTAAACTTAATATTTTTCAAATGCAATACCCAATTTTAACGAGATATTTCAAATCTTTGGTTCAAGCTATGCCTAGACATCAAATTTCAAGTCATTTGAATGATAAGTTTTTGATTTATAAACATTCAAAATTTAGTTCTTCTAATGTTAAATTACATTTTCATATTTTTATTTATAACTTCGGAAATTATGATTCTAATTTTTTTAATTTTGTGTAGCAATAATACTAATATACCCGAACATAAATACCGTAATTTCCCGCGTATATGCCGCAGCTCAGATAACTCGATTTCCTACCAGAATTCGTTTTAAATAAAATGTGACTTGCTTTTGCTTAGCATTTAATTGACTTCATTTTTTAAATAAAATTTCCGGTATGAAAAAGACTTAACAAAGCCGCGGCGTATACGCGGGAAATTACGGTACGTTGAATTTGCAATTTTTATAATTTTCAGATATGAATTATTAATTATGAAATTAATATTAAAAAAAATTTTGATTTGCAACCTACAATTTTTTTGATAGATTCAACTTTATTAGGTCCTTCTTTATGGAAATCCAAAATTTCACATTTTTCTTCTAGTAGTTTTCAAATTATTCTTAAAACACGGCAAAATGATGGTTTAAGATGGTCTATGATAGAAGTGACTAAATATTTTGAAATTTCTTATATTATCCTGTAATATAACAGGCTTAATTGACTGCTTAAGGTGCCTTGATCAAGAAGGGAGCTCTCTCGGTTAACAATCGAGTACCGAACTTCAATTTGCATACAGCTCTTAAAATACGCTCGTTTTAAAATAATTAATTTCTCTGAAACTTATGGTACGAATTGCATAAAAATTTGTTTTTAGACTAATTAAAGTGTGCAGAGTTAATTTATGCTGTCAGAAGTGCATCATGCTTTTGGAAAAACAACGTTATGGTTTTTTTTAATATGTAGATGGTCCCCTAAGCAAATTTTATATATATATCATTTAAAAGTAGACTTTATTTCCAATTGTTCGGTATCAGTAACTTTCTTCTACGGTAATTTGTTGAGGAGCTAGTAGGGTGTGTTTACTTTTTTTTTTTTTTTTCCACGATTGTACTCTTAGTTTAACATAAAAATGCACCGAGTTCACGTTCGAACCATATCTTTAAAAATAGACAGAGTTGTTGAAAAGGTAAACCGCACCCTTAAATGTACAGTGTGAGAAAACTGGTGTGAAAGTGAACTGGTATCTATATATTAAAAGAAGTGTAAGTAACAATAGTCGTTAATGGGTTAATCTTAATTTCAAAGTTCTCTTAGTTTGTCCGATATAACCTAAATTACAAGAATATGGAATAAAGTAAACGTTAGCATTATAATACTATTACATTATTATACATTAATATTAACAGTTTTTTGAAAAAAGAAATATTCACCTTATTTAATGGCATGTAAAATGGTGCCATAATAAAACCAATTACACTATTTTATAAAACTGGCGGGAGTCAAACAATCTGAACAAAAGACGCAGCCCGTGAATATGACGGGGGCGAGAATTAAGGTGTTAAATGTATAGATATACAGGGTGTCCATAATTAAACGACCCTACTTTAAAGTTGCCTACAGACAAAACTATTGTTCATAAAGTTGTGAAATTTTGTGAAAGACATAATAAAGGGATGGGAATTTGTTTAAGTTAAAAAATATATAAATAATAGTAGTTCAAAATTTCGCCACCAGATGGCATTTTTTTAATAAATTACACATTTACCATTACGATAGTTTAAAATTTTTATTCATTAACTTATCCTTATTCTAAAGACGGCATCTTACGACATGTTCCTAGCATTTACCCGAACACACTGCGGTCAACTGTGGAACATGCTATCTTACGATTCCAGATGGTATCTGAAAATGATCACCGTCATGCGGACCATTTTTGGCTATAACAAAACTTGTTAAACTATCGTAAATCGATGCTAAATGTGTAATTCGTTAAAAATTGGCTTCCTAATTTTTTTTTCTTTTCGCTCAAACAAATTCCCATATTTTTATTATGTCGTCCAAAAAATTTTTACAACATTCTAAACAATAGTTTCGTCTATAGACAACTTTAAAATAGGGTCGATTAATTATGAACATCCTGTAAATAAAATTTCTATCGTAATGCTAAATGTGTAATTTATTAAAAATTTCCTCTGGTGGCGAAATTTTGAACTATTTTTATTTATATATTTTTTTCTAACTTAAACAAATTCCCATCCCTTTATTATGTCTTTCACAAAATTTCACAACTTTATGAACAATAGTTTTGTCTGTAGACAGCTTTAAAGTAGGGTCGTTTAATTATGGACACACTGTATATAAATATATACAAGAGATTCGTGGGGTTTTTACTTTGGAGCACCATGATTTCTGATCATTTATGTTCTTCTTGTTTAATCACAGTATACTATAACAAATTCTGCGATTACACAAAGCAAATATTACTATTTGCTGTTCTAACATAATTATTTAACCCTCTCGCTGCGCAACCTGCGATTTCGGCGGTGATGCATTTAACCAAGATTAATTATCAGATTTTCTCTTTTATGCAATTATTCCTCAAATTCAGTTTTCTGACAATCTTTTTTTAGTGGTCTAATTCTAAAAAGTCTTTTACAAAAAATTTTTACATATTTTAACTCTAAAATATACGTAGATTTTAAATATGTAATAAAATAAAGCGCAATTTTCGAACTTGTTTTGGTAAACAAATTACGCAGCGAGAGGGTTAAAAGTTTTTCGACTTATTTAAACGCAGAAAAAATTACAAATTCTACGATTAAACAAAGCGATTGCAAGTTATGCGATTTAAATAATTAATTACAAATTTTTAATCTGAAATAATGGTGTCATTCTCCTTGGAAATCCCAAAGAGTATACGAACCTTTTATTCGGTAACAGTGATATGCAAAGATAATAACTATACGAACCTTGCTACATTTTCCCACTTTTTTCCAATGTATTGCAAAAACCATTATTTTCTGTAAAAGAGATTAAAAACAAATCTTTGTATATCTAATGTTTAAAGTGTAAAATTCAAGAATAAAATGCTAATGTTTTAAGTATTTTTCTTTTAATATTTTAAAAGTATATGCTTATAAAAGACATTTGCTCAATGAAATTTAAAAATCGTGCTTTTTGCGTAAAAAAAAAATTAAACACATCGCCATATAATGTATGTCCAACTTTTAAAATTAACCCCTTAATCGTTGCGTAATTTTGGGAAAATCCCTTCAAAAATCGTCGATTTTTTTTTTGTCCAATTTCATTATTCGTGAAATTCTGAGTTCATTAGTAAAATAAACAGGGTATTTTCTTAATATTTAAACCTTTTAACCCTTTCCGGCACAGGCAATTTTTATTGTAAAATGATGAAATGATTGACTGCCACCGGAATTTAGAAACAACTTTTTTAGATATTAAAAACATGTTACTTTACATGTTCATTGTGAAAGCAAAATTTTACTAAAATATTCTTGGTCCCATTCGTAAGTTTGGAATTAAAATTATGTATCCCGAACTGGGCACACTGTGCCGGAAATGGTTAAGGATGGTTTGAAGTGTATGAAATCCCTTAATTTTAATACCAAAAAGTCCAATAATCTCAGGGAGGTGCTGTGTTCGAACCCTGTCGCGTCCGTCGGCCTAATCGTTCGGAGTTTTCGTGGTTTTCTTCGAACCGTGGATTTCCACGCGTAAATACGGGTTAGGTTCCCTTAGAAAGACTCCCACGGACGGCATTCTCCCCATTAGGGCCTATATCCCTGGTGTTGATAATTGGCCATCATAAACACAACCAACCAACCAATAATCCCAGAAATTTAATACAAAAGTTTTTCTTTACTAAATTTGCAAAATTCGGCTCTTTCTTATTTAGAAATAAATCTGTTCATAAATTCCGATGTCAATCCTTTATTGCGACATTTAAGCAATGAAGGGGCTTTGTTCCCGAAAGTGTTCAGGATGGTTAAATTTTTTAAAATTTATATACTTACTTATTCATTAAAATTTATTAATATTTTATTTGATTGTATTGTACACACATGACCTGTGGTTTCATTTTAAGTAAAGGTAAAGACATATATAAATCAGGTAATTTTTATATTACTACAAGGACGATAGTTTCATTGAAGTTTAATTTGAAAATTAGCATTCAATATATTTTTCAAAATTTAGTAAATTTTCAATGTAAGGAAAACTTTGAAACATGACATGCATAGTCCTGCATTACAGTCCTTCCATTCATATTTGGTTTATTTTATAATTTTGTTTCCATATTTATTCTCATGGGAAGAACAAATTTTTCATTCTGTGTAAGGTTTTGTCCGTAGGGGTCATAACATCCAGAAAATTTTGTTCACATAAACGACTTGATGATGATAATTGTTCTTCAATGCAAATCATTCAGATGCGCACAAACAGTCGAAGTTTTGTAAAGTTTTGGATTAAATGGATTTTGAGGATGGTGAGCTTCATTATTGCAAAAATGTATTTTTTTTTTTTTTTTTTTTTTTTTTTTAAATTCGCTGTACCTATTGTATGTCATACTATCGCGAAAAATGGGGTTTTAAGAAATAAAGAGTAGTCCAAAATATATTTTCTTTAACTTTTACTTTTAAATATTTTTTTTTTCTTTACAATTTTTTCGACAGTAGTAAGAGCAAGAAACAACCGCATTTTATTTTAAGAAATATGTTGCCATTCCAATCTGCCTTTCTCCCTTTTTTCTCAAACAACATTTCCCCATTTCTCATCATAGCGTTTAGTTTCGATTACAATATTATCCACGAATTCATCATTTATAAAATGTTCATAATACTACAGAATACCCTAAATAGCTTCAAACGAAACGTTAATCTTAGGCTCCGATTTGAATTGCAACCGTGGAGGTGCATAATATTGGATCATCATCACCATTTTCAGTTTCCGATATTTTCGGAGTCAAAAACATCTGAAAAAATGGAATCTTCTGATTCCTTTCCAGATATCTCAACACTAAAATCTTTCTCTTCACTTGAGCTACTCAACATAGAAACAATTCCTTAAATTAAGCATTACGATCATAAAAACAAGCTTGTCATTTCAGAGTTTCCCATCTTTTAAGCGTTTAAGACATCCTTAACGGACCGATGCTGCAATATCGGCATAAGGCAATTTATTTCCGTGGCACCACTATTTAATTAAGAAACAATTGTACTTAATTTCCAACAAGAAGTGCAAGAGAAATTTACTAAAATGTATACTTTAAAAATATAGTGGTGCGAACGGAATATAAAAATAAAATCACGTATTTAAGGCTTTAAAATATTTTCGGGAAAGAAAATGCAAAGTAGATAACAGAAAAAATTAGCTAAAGTCATGAGACGTTCAGCCCGTGAGTGTCACGGGCGCGACGAAATTTGTTCATGTGGGTTTACCGTGAATGTATCGGGCGCGACGATTAAGGGGTTAAATTCAAAACACCGTTGTTTGACTATATGCAAAGCTGCGCACTGAAGGGTTAAAGACGTGCAGTCGTTGAAAAAAAAGTAAACACCCACTACTAACTCCTCAACAAATTATTGTAGACGAAAGTTACTGGTACCGAAAGATTGGAAATAAAGTCTACTTTTAAATGACGTATATAGAATTTGCTTAGGGGGCCATCTGCATATTAAAACGAATCCAAAGTTCATTTTTTTCAATGGCAGTACCCAATTTTAACGCGATATTTCAAATCTTTGGTTCGAACTATGCCTAGACCCCAAATTTCAAGTCATTTGAATCATAAGTTTTTGAATTATAAACATTCAAAATTTAGTGCTTCTAATGTTAAATTACATTTTCATATTTTTATTTATAACTTCTGAAATTATGATCCTAATGTTCTAATTTTTTGTGTAGCAATAATACTAATATGCCCAAACATAAATACGTTGAATTTGCAATTTTCATAATTTTCTGATATGAATTATGAAATTAATATTCTAAAAAAAATGAATTGCAACCTACAATTTTTTTTGATGAATTCAGATTTATGAAGTCCTGCTTTATGGAAATCCAAATTTTCACATTTTTCTTCCAAGTAGTTTTTAAATTATGCGTAAAAAACGGCAAAATGATGGTTTAAGGAGCCGTCTATGATAGAAGTGCCTATATATTTTGAAATTTCTTATGCTATCCTGTATTCTAACAGGCTTAACTGACTGCTTAAGGTGCCTTGATCAAGAAGGTAGTTCTCTCGGTTAACAATCGAGTACCGAACTTCAATTTGGATACAGCCCATAAAATACGCTCGTTTTAACCCTTAATTGCATGAATTATTCTTTTAGAATTGTGTTTTTTTATTTTTATATTAAGGATTAGACACCAGAAATTTTAAGATAGATTTTTAACTTATTTAGTAGCATATTTTTGTAACTTTTAGAGGATTAATATTTCTATATAAATATAGTGGTTGTAAGAACTTAATGTATGTATTAAAAATTAAATGAAAAGGTGATGGAAATTTACATCACTATGCAATTAAGGGTTAAAATAATTAATTTCTTCGAAACTTATGGTACGAATTGCATAAAAATTTGTTCTTAGACTAATTGAAGGGTGTAGCTGTCATTTATGCTGTCAGAATTGTGTACTGCTATTGAAGAAAACAAAGTTATGGTTTGTTTTAATATGTAGATGGCCCCTAAAGAAATTTTATATACATCATTTAAAAGTAGACTTTATTTCAAATCGTTCGATACCAGTAACTTTCTTCTACCTTAATTTGTTGAAGAGTTAGTAGGGGTGTTTACTTTTTTTTCCCCACCACTGTACATCACAATTAAACTTCTCATACTTGCTAAAAGTTTGTCATTTAGCTAACCGCGTTCAAGAAGTTCGCGGTGTTTACAGAAAATTTAGGGGACGAAAACGCAATGCTTTCGCATGTAGAAGACAAAACAATCTTTGCTACAAAGAAACTCATTTGGAAAATTAACTTATAATTTATTGGTATGAGTTGCGCATAAACTGTTTATTATTCTAAATGTCTTTATTTGAATGCATAAATGATATTTTTCATATAAATTGCTTTTTTTATCATTTTTAGTTGGCAAAATAAAAAATACTTTAAATGTAAAAATTCTATTAAAATTTCCAATTAAAAGTTATTTTCACCTATGTTCTGTACACCGAGTAGCGTGTTCATTAACCCGGGAAGCCCGGGCTTGGATCCACAAATTTAAATAATAACGCAACATAGCTGCCAACTTTTACGCTTTTTTCTTACTCCTAAAATTTAGCAGTACATTTTGCTTTATTAAATTTCCAAAACCTGCGATTAACTAAAGCAAAATTTTCTTCTCAATTTTAGTATTAAATAAAAAAAAGGCAAATGTTGGCGAATATGGCGCAGTGGTACAATAATCTATAAAGCACTTTTATTAAAAAATCACATTATAAATCATTTCTTAAGAATCAGCCCATTTTTTCACAATTAAACTACCTATGCATCCAAATATTATTAATATTAATGAATCTGCATTAAATGTTTAATAATCTTTCAAACTTAATTGGTTTAGATAATCATCAAAGTTTATTTTTATTTGCCCCACATCTACCTGTATTATAAAGGACAAACCTCTCCGTACATAACTCTGACGGTATTTTGACAGTAGAAGCGGAAGAAAATTAAATTTAAATTTTATTATTTTTTATTGCATTTTTTTAAACTTTTAAATACTGCAGAATTTCAATTTTTACAACTTCGAATAAAGGAAAAAAAAAAAGATATTTTTAAATGCAATTTGTTTGAAAACTGTATCGCAATTTACTCTTTTTTCTTTTTTTAATAATCTTCAAGAATGAATTTTTTTTTCAAACCCATCTCTATCGCGTGCAGTGTTACCAGTGGGCTACTTTTCTTTTTTAAATTCAGATTTCTTGATTGGCACCACTTTCTTGAAGTAGTAAAATTCGCCTTATTTAATGACATATTAATTAAGGTGAAATTGAGGGAAATTTTACCATTTAAAGAAAAGTGGTGTCAATAAATAAATCTTAATTTTAAAAAGTAGCCCACTGGCAAACTGATCGCGTGCAGACGATTACGAAAGATAAATCTGCTTGCACTTAAATTAATATCAATACTGTAATTTCCGGCCTATAATCCGCGGATAAAACAATTAAGTGTGGACCCGGAAAACGCATCTCATAAAACGTAACTTATTAAATCGCGGTAAATATTTAACTTCAATTATTAAATAAAATTGCTGGGTCGAAACATGATTGTTTGATCCGCGGATTATATGCCGGATATTACGGTAGCTTTCAAATAAATCATTCGTTTCCAGCTGATATTTCATGACGAAATTAAAATATTCATCAACAAATAAATAAATAAATAAAATACAAATAAAACACTAAATTTAAGATCTTTAACCCTTTACGGCTCAAAGTACTTTTGTTGCTAAAACATTGAAATAATTAAATGGCACTGGGATTTGCGAACAATTTTTTTTCAAAATACTGGTGCCGTTGTGTCATTTGGGGATTAAAATTCAGTGGGACTGAATTTAACTCACCATGCCGGAAAGGGTTAACCCTTTCAGGGGCAAGGCATTTCTGCTCTAAAAATGTTCAAATATTTAATTCACACCGCAATTTAAGAAGAAATTTATTTGAAAATAATCAAAAGCCTTTTTTTTTTTTTTTCGCGCATATATTATGAGATCGAAAGTGTACAAAAAAATTTCTGGTCTCATTTATTAATTTCGGCATTAAAATTAACCGTTTGCAGACTGCAAACGGCGCCCCTCAAGGGGTTAATCGAATTTCGCACTTAACCCTCCACTTACCACTGAATTATCAGACATATATTATCAGACATTTCAAACTATGTTTTTGAGACTTTTACAAAAGTTGCTCTATACATTTAGCTAATACGTTGTGCACATTATATTTTGATTGCATTCTCGCATGCGCAGTGAAATATTTTTTAGTAAACCTGCTCATTTTTCATCCAAATTTTATTATTTTTTAATTCTGTCTGCAGAGTATTGTGTACAATGTTGTTCGTCATATTTTCTGAAAAGAACTTTTTTTTTTTTTACATTAAGAACTCTGCAAATTATAAGCAAAAAAACTTGGCGAAATTTGGGACTGTTTTTATAAAAACCTTAATTTCTCTACGAGTATACATGCTATCCTCATAAAAATGAACACAGTATATTACAATAAGCCACTTATTAATAATCTCGAGTTTAAACGCTTTTGCTCCATTAGTTTTTACAGGGTTATCCAAAAGATATTCGTTTTTTTCAATTTTTTGACGGTCCCCTATGGGGTCTCAGGAAAAAAACATACGCGGAATTATATGACCTATACTATACTGTTTACACACCTGCAGTTTCAGGTTAATTCCTCATGTATTTTTCTAGATATTTAACAAAACGTCAAAAATCCCAAGTGTTTAGTCACATTTGGCCATATAGTGTATATGATTGAATATGGGTTCTGTAGTCCGTTAAAACGCTCTTACTGAAGTAATTAAGAAATATGAGGAAATTTTGAAGAATAAAGGAGGTTTGTTTACAGTGCGTATTCATACGCTCTTACTGAAGAAATTACGAAATATGAGGAAATTTTGAAGAATAAAGGAGGTTTGTTTACAGTGCGTATTCATAAGCCTATTTTGGAAAATGAAGGTGATGCTAGGAGGTATTTCGTGCTTGAACTTTCAAGAAAGCAGAAGTCTGTTAACCCCTTGAGGGGCAAGCAAAAATGTCCCTAGATATTGAATTCTCCCCGGAATAATCGAAAAATTTTATTTTTAAATAAGGAAAAGCAATTTTTCAACTATTTTCTTCCAAAGTTAAAAATATGAAATCTAGTTAAAATTTTCTGGTGAGAATCTTGTTTAAATTAGGTAGGATATATTTTATCCCACCGCCCCTCAAGGGTTAACCCCTTGGTATGTTGATAATTTTATGTATATTTTGTTGCTGTGTTTTATAGTAATGTTTTCTATTAGTCGTTTATTGTATATTTCTCCTGCATTTCGGGCATTTATGAAATTGGGGAACAGCAACATACGTGCATTATCTAACTGCTGCTTTAACGAGTTTTATGCATTTTTGTGATTGCTGCAGAAGGAGTTTGCTGACTCCAGTGATTTTTCTTTTCGGTTAATGAACACAAAGCGTTTATACTACGGTTACTGATTGCCGCTTTAACGAGTTTCGTGAATTTTCCAGACTGCTGCAGAAGGAGTTTGCTGAATCCAGTGATTTTTTTTCCGGTTAATGAACGCGTACCGTTCATACCACGTTTAGTGTTTACCGCTTTAACGAGTTTTGTTTATTATTTACATTTTATTTTTGTTAAACCTAACATGTGTATACATCGGTGCATGGCGACATTTACTACTTGGCGGAAAAGCGGTTTTCACGCTAGGAAAAATTCCAAGATTACGTTTAACCCTATTTCAGAACAGCCTTAATCTCTGCCTTATGTAATCACAGAAATTCTACCATTAAATGAGGTATAACTTGCTCTTCCTAAATAGTGGTACCAAAAAAGAGTAAAAGCTGGCGGCTTAGTATTTTATATTCGAATTTTCCCACGCTCTTCATGTTAAAATTAATCGAATCTTCACTTTTTATAGAATTTTTTGTTAAAGTATGGTGTGTGTGTGTGTGTTTATGGGCGGTATGGAAGGAGAGGAGCGTAAAGCAATCGAAAAAATACGGTACTATTCGATAATAGTGGTAGCAAAATTCAAAGATCGTATGCACCCTGACGAAAAGTGCCGTATTCTGTTTAAAATACAATGTTAACCCTCCAGCCGCGGGAAACACTATTTTCGCGTTCCAGTGGGCTACTTTTTAAAATTCCAGATTGCTTGATTCCCACCACTTTTTTAAAAGACTATAATTTGGCTTATTCCCGCATTATTTAATCTGTAGTTAAATAAAGTGACTATTTTTACTTCAAAAATTGCAAACAATCTTAATTTTAAAAAAGTAACCCTCTGCAAAAGTCGCCCGCGGCTGGAGGGTTAATCAGCTTAGCTTTTCAATTTTTTTTTCTTATTACCCATTACCAGTTTCCGCCTTATAATGCCAAAATTGCCTGCTTTTTAATATTACCTCTTTATGACATAATTTATTTTCAGATTCCCCAATAGTTTAAATGTTTTCACATCATTTTCATAAATTATACAGATGTTTAGTCCCTTATCATTGTTTGCTTCGAGTCGAATTCTCGATACGTTGCTTGCGACATCTGAAGATTTAAAGACAAGCAGACTGACTTGGCATAAGCCCAGTAAAAATTACAGCTGGGTAAACGCTCAAATCATGATGGAAAACATTAGGGATATTTTAAAGCTTAATGAAAAGTTTAAACTGCAGTTAACTAATTTGTTTCAAGAAAATTTATAAGAATGACTATTGTGTATTGCAGTGAACATTATGAGGTTGTTGACAAATTATGACGCAATTTTAATTCATTTTACAGCGTGAAATATGATTTGTCGCTGTGTCAAGCCCATTTTAAATTAAGATCTGTGATAATGATTCAGCGGTAGGAGACTTTTTAAAATTTTCTTTTGACGTAATTGATATACTGATTAACATTATTCAGGCCGCTGACGCATTTATGTGTTATTTATAAAACAATCGTTAGGAAATTCTAAATTCTCCCCATAAAGTTTGAATAGTTATTTTTGATTATTATAATGAAAGCTATTTCGTGAATAAATAAAGGAAAAATAGTATTAAAAATTTTATGGCGAGAACTCGAAATGTATTAACAAAAAACCCCGCCAGATTTGGCCACACTGTTTGTGGCTTGTATAGTTTTAATATGCTCTATTACGCTTAGTTTTTGTAAAAACAGAAACTAAGGTTTGGCAATTCTCTAATTACCAGGCTTAGTGTTGTTGCATGCACTTTCACTTCATTTGAGTATGCTGTTGAATAATATAAAGGGAAATTAGTATTAAAAGTTTTCTGGTGTGAACTCGAAATTTTTGAATTAAGAAACTGCCAGATTAGGCAACACTATTTGCGTTCTCTATAGTGTTAATATACCAAAGAGAAGAATGTTGCAATTAATTTAATCCCTTCAGACCATAGAACAATTAATAAAGAGGAACTGCCCTATCCTTAAAATAGTGAAGCTTCTGTAACCACATTCAACTGTAACCGCTTTCGCAGGCGTTGATTACCGCGGTGAAATCTTCCACCAGTAAATTTATATAGAAATTTTCTTCTTTTTTTAAACGCATTATTAATGCAAAATTTCAGTCAGATATAATGACAGAAACAGATTTTCATTTTTACTGGTGAAAGTTTACTTTGACAGAAATGAGGTCCTGAGTTTTCGCCATATTGTAGCAACCAGTTAAACAAACTGACTGTTATACAAGGCAGGCTTACACCAATAAAAGCAAATAGATAATTTCACCATATCTGTGAGAATATACTTCCATGAATAAGGCGCTTAAATAAGACGACATTTTCTATTCAATTTTACTGGTGGAGCGTTTGCCCCGGCAGTAATCAGAAACTGTAGATCCGATTTAAAAAAAAAACAAACAAAAAAACAAAAACAAAAACAACAAAAAAAAAAACAGTCGTCTCCTTGTGTCAACCTCCTTAGTTACTTCACTCGCAACTGGTAGACAGTACAGTACACTATACAGGGTGCAAAGGAAAATCCCTTTAACCTGAAAATACTTGCGAACGGAGAGAGCTACAGCTATGCAAGTGAGGTAACAATATAGTAAAGCGACTACGTCCGACCTAATGCAAACGACAGCTGCGCCCCTAGTGGCGAAATTTCGAAGTTAGCCTTTGCAAATCGAAAAGGAATAGAGATAGACCAAAATTTCCAATTAGAAAGTTTTAGAGCATCAATTAATTAGTACGAAACGATATTTGGTTCACACGGATAAGATAAATCGTCGCCTGTATACCAAAAATGTTCGAAGCCGATGAGCGACGATCCTACTTTGCATATTCACATTCCGGCAAGGTAGTAGTGCACAGTTGCTGATCTTGACGTTGTACCGTGCTGTAACGTCTGTAAAAATTTAATTTCCATTGCATTTAAAATTTTAGATTAACCCTTTCAGGGGCAGAAGAATTTGTAACTGTAAACTGTTCGTAAACTGATGAAATAATTGTCCAACACCAGAATATTCAAACTATTTTTTTAGAAACTAAAACCCCACTAATTTCCACTTTCATTACAAAAGCAAAATTTTATTAAAATATTCTTTGTGCCAATTGTCAGTTTTGGAATTAAAATTAGGTGGCTAGACCGTCTAGCCACCGCCCTTGAAAGGGTTAAATCTATGTCGTCGTATTGAAGAAGCTTGCAATAGAGGTTCCACGCTGAAAGATGTGCATGCAGAATAACTCTTACGAATACAAACGTGTATCGCGAGCAATGACGAACTTTTCAAGCATACTGAATATTAACTTTTTATCACTTGGGAGACAGTTTGTCTTTTTTGTTTTTTGTGTGATTTTTTTTGTGTTTATTAAAAATGTATTGTGATAAGTACGTATTTATACCATAAATTGTGCGTATTTCTTCATACTTCTGGCTATTCCATTCAAACGTTTACACAAAAAAAGAGTGCATCGATTTCGCATATTTTTGGGTATGCAGGCGAAGATTTCTCTTATCCATGTTAACCAAATGTCGTTTCGTACTAATTATTTGATGCTCTGAAACGTTCTAATTGGAAATTTTGCTCTATGTCTTTTCGTTTTCGATATGCAATCGCTATCTTCCAAATTTCGCCACTAGGGGCGCTGTTGTCGTTTAATTAAATCGGGCGTAGTCGCTTTACTATACCGTTACCTCACTTGCATAGCTGTAGCTCTCTGGGTTCGCAAGTATTTTCAGGTTAAAGGGACATTCCTTTGCACCCTGTATGTCTCCCCATCTTTATTCATAACTCCATTCTTCAGACTTGAGCAAGGTTCGTACGCATTAAGGGAGTCAAGAGATTTTAAGTGTTTCAGTACCAGAAATTTCATAAAGTACTGGTCGCTATATCTGAAGATAGATTTCTTTTTCATTAAATAAAGCAAATATTACTTTACACAAATTCTGGTAACATGTGCTTGAAAGTCCTTGAAGCGTACGAAGCATGGACCTGAGGTACAGAAATTTGCCCCTTGATTCTTTTATTTGTAAAAACTGAACTATTTGAATTCTTTTACATTTTAAATTTATTTCTATTGGCTGAATGTTTTTGGCTTTGAAGCAAAACGAATAAATGTCAGCCTTGATCCTCATTTCTCATAAAACAAATGTTACTTTCCTCTGAGTTTGCAAAATGCTTTCAGGGAAGTGTGCCCCAAAAAATCGAAAATTATCATAATTTTGTAACTTAAACCCTTTACACACACAAAATAAAAGAGGATTTGTAGACCATTCACTTGTTTAAGAAACATAATTTTGCTATTGCGTTAAGTTAAATAATTCATAATGAAATTAATACATTGACTCTTTAAAGGGTTTTAGGACTCTTAAAATTAAAAAAAAAAAAAAAAAAAAGAAAAGAAAAAAAAAGAAAGAAAGAAAGAAAGAGACCATTTTCAACATTTAATATCTTAAAATACACTTGATTTTAAGGCAAAATTTTAATTCAAATGAAAGATATAAGTATGTTCTTTCATTTCATGTAATTAAGGAATCTCAAGATGCAGAATTAGCATTTACAGTGGCTCCAAACTGTCAGGCATTTGACGAGCAGAAAATCCGCATAATAGCTTACGCACAGGATTACAAAATAAATTTTGCAACTAGAATAAAAGTTTTGGTTACTTATACTTCAGATTGTAATAATTACCCTGAACCTAAATAAATTTGTATTTAAAGCCTTTTATATTTTTAATGCAAAGTTGTATTTAGCTAATGCTAAATTTAGAAAAATTAAACAATATAATCACCTAAAAAATGTATTTTTGAACAATAAACAGGAAATTTTAGGTTCAGATTATACAGACTAACATGAAACATGTGTTTGGAAAATTTCATGAAAAAATATTCAGAAGTTTTTGAGATATCGTGCGCGTTATGCCCAAAAACGTCATTTGGAGAAAAATGACTTCAAGGTTTCGGAAACGCCGCTTCAGCTATTGAGCAGATATAATTCCAAAAGCCATAACTTCTGTTCTAATGCGAATATCAAGGAAATAATTATATCAAAATGTTCGAAAAAGGCAGAAGTTTAACATCTAAAAAAATTAAAAATTCGAAAATTTTAAAGCTTTAACCCTCTCGCTGCACAACCCGAGATTTTCTCGGCCAATGTAAAAGGAGCAAAATTTGTGCAACCCGAGATTTCCTCGGGGATGCATTTTTTCCGTCTAATTAACCCTCCTTGATTATTACCACCGGTTATTTTTTTTATTGTAAATTTTGCCTTTTTTAATCGGAGCCTTTTTCCCATTAAATTAGACGAAAAAATTTGTTTTGAAAAGCCGGTGACAAAAGAATAAAAATTCTTAAAAGACACTCGTCGCGAAGGGGTTAAATACGCAATTTTTGAAGCTATTTTGATAAAACAATTACGCAGCAAGAGAGTTAAGAGTCTTGAGGCCACTTAAGGGGCAAAGTACTTATGTTACTAAAATGCTGAAATGACTGATTGGAACCAGGATTTACATACAAATTTATTTTCAAATAAGTAAAAGACTTTTTCACAAATACATTATTAAAGAAAATTTTATTTCAAAATTTTGGCGTGAATGTGGCAATTTGGAATAAAAATTAACCTTCCGTCTACCAGACGGGTCCATTGGACCCGACATGTACATTCAAAATATTTATTCAAACCAGAAATTTCTTCAAAACAAACTAAATGTATAAATCAGACAATAATAAGTTAAATAAACAAATTAAATAGTTTTAAGTAAAAATTCTGGTGTAGAATGTTTTTATAAAACTTGAGTAAAATTTCCGGTAGCTCTAGGGTTAAGTGGGATATACCTTACGCGCCCTTGCTTCAAATGTGTCATAACTCAGAAAACTCCGTTTTTCAGGAATTGCGAAACCCTTTTTCCGGTTGTGGTAGGGTCAATGGCCATCCTGCAAACAAAACTGTTATGTAGTGGCTGGATTTTCACTGCACTACCTGGTACTTTAGAGTGATTGGTAGAGGCGTAAACACTATAAGTAGAATAGCACCCGTAAAACCCCTAATTTTTGAGTTGTGGTACTTTTGAAGCAAGGTGTGCGATATTATATCGCACCGCCCTTCAAGGGTTTAAGGGGGCTTGTAATTTTAGATGCACTTTTGTGAGTATCAATTACCAATCCTTTAAAGAATCAATTTCAGAAAAAGGGCTATTTTTGTCATGTATGGCATCATATTGTTTGTGCAAAGATAATGCATATGTATTTGTAGTATTAGTTTAACTTCAGATCGAAGGAGGGCAAAGAAAAATTTCATGCACCAAAATGAATTCTTAATTTTTTTAAAACAATGTACGATTCAATACTTTTTCTGAATGATTACTCTGGGAATTCTTAGTTGGTTAAAAGATGCAAACCAGTTGTCACCACTAAATTCAATCTGTCTAATTTTCGCCACTAAATTAAAATAGGTTTTTTTTCGGCTTATGTAATGACGGAATTTCTGAGATTAATTAACTCTTTCATGGGCGGTGGTCACACGGCGTGGCCACCTAATTTTAAGTCCAAAACTGACAATTGGCGCCAAGAATATTTTAATAAAATTTTGCTTTTATAATGAAAGTGTAAAAAAGCAAGTTTTTATTTTGTAAGAAATTCGTTTCTAAATTCTGGTGTCAGTCATTATTTCATCATTTTACGAACAGAATTTTGATGCCCCTGAAAGGGTTAAGGAAAAGAATGCCATTGACATTTAGTGTTAACCGTCGGCACTGGATCACATTTTTTCCGCCACTGGATGCTCTTCTGTTCCCATGGGTCCTTTGATTTGAAAGCACTCTTTTCGAATAATAATCGTCGTCTTATTCAATCTCAACGTTTCTGTAATTAAATAAGGAAACATCACAATTCAGAAAAAGGGGTATTCTATTTTAAGTAGCCCCAAAAACCCTGTGTTATTTGTACGATTGATTAACCTTTTAAATGCATCTGCCTTTTTTAATTGAAATCTTATAATTATATCGTCGGTACCATGTCAAACTATCCAATGTGAAAACACTGGGATACTTGTTCTTAAATTCAGATTTCTTGATTGGCACCATTTTCTGAAATGGTAAAATTATCCTTGTTTTCGCCTTAACTAATATGGCATTAATAAAGGTTAAATAAGGCGAATTTTACTATATCAAAAGAACTGGTGTGAATCAAGAAAGCTGAATTTAAAAAAAAGTAACCCACTGTTTTAACATTGGATAGTTTTACATGGTACCGACGATATTAAGAAGGTGTGTTTGTCCGTCGTTTGCAAGAAAAAGATCTGTTATTGCGGATAGCAGAAGTCGGAAGTAGCGCTCTATAAGTAGCGAGACTACTATATGCGGTTTATTTTCAAGTAGTTTGTAGTGTACCGCGATAGATTTCGAAATTTGTAGGGTAGCGAGTAGTGCGATATAAAAAAATCCGTTTTTTGAAACGAGCACTGACAGTAATTTTAACGCTACTTCGGGAAATAAAAATGTGTCAAACGTCAAATCGTACCATGCCTCTTTTGTGAAAAATGTCTTCTAATCAATAATTTGCGAATTTAAGCCACATATTACTATACGAACAGTAAATCAAATTTATGCAGTGCATGGTTATGCATAAATATGTGCTAGTTTGGTAGCCTCTTGTTAAAGCGCTTGTTCAGATACACACCTCTGTTTTCTTGTATCCCTAAAAATATAATAAGCTGTAGTTTAATCGCATTTTTATGTAACAATATAACTATTTATGACCGGGATAATTTTGGGCGAAATGACAAGTTTTGTTGCTTTTCTCTAATTCATAGGATCATATAAGATTGAAAAAAATATTTTAAAAAAATACCCGATGTCAGGTTATGCCAAGGGAGGATCTACTCAATTCTGTGGGTGCAGGTTCGACTTTAACCCTTTAGTGCGCAGCTTTGCATATATGCAAACAACAGTGTTTTGAATTTAATAGATTTTTTTATTCATGTATACCTATTTCACTCCGGAAAATTAAAATAACAACATTTATTTAATTAATATCAGACATTCCGTATTTAAATAAAGCGGAATTAACCACTAAAACATTCTGGTGTAAAGTAAGATTCTCTGAACTACGTAATTTCTAGAACGTATTCTATCAAGGGAATTAACCCTTTCAGGGGCAAGGTACTTGTTTTTATAAAATGTTGAAATAATTTACTGACACCAGTATTTACATGAGAATTTATTTATAAACAAGTAAAAGCATATTTTCGTATATTTAAGAAAGGTGAAATTTTCATTACAAAATTCCGGTGCCAATGTGGCAATTAGGGATTAAAATTATGTGATGCCAGGACGGCATCACCGCCCTTCAAGGGGTTAAAGGGATAAAAATTAAGTTTTATTAAATAAATAATTATATAAAATAAGGTATTGTGAGACATACTTCTTAAAATATTTACTATTTTGCAATATTTTAGCGCAAAAGAGCCACCCGACAGTAGTTCTTACTTATTGCATATGTGCAACAGAAGAAAAGACTGACGTATTATATGAAAAATGTATCTCTAATTTTTTCCATTGTTTTTCCTGTGTAATAAACCTTTCAGAGAATCATATATAATTGTTTGAAGCAAAATAAAAAATCGCGCATTTAAGGGTTAAATCGTACAAATAGAGGAAATTTTTTTTTCTTTTTCTTTAGGATCACCTACACAATAGTGTAGGTCAGCTTTTAAAGGGGCATAAATTTTATATTGGACATAGCTCAGAATGTTTAGAGTAAAAATATAATTTGTGTAATATAGCTATCATTTTGGAGAGTAACACAAAACATTTTGTTTTATGGTGTTTTTCGTATATTTTGTTTTAATGCCGTCAGTTATATCGCATTTATTTGATTGTTTATCGTCAGACGCTATACGAGGCCACTATATTGATTAATCCGTGTCCTCAATTTCGGGTGTAGATTAAAACCCCAAAGAAAATCTGAAAGCAGCGAAGTAGTGACTACTTTTAAAAAGTAGTTTGTAGCAGCTACATTTTAAAACGAGTAGTTTACTATTTTCTATAAAATTGTTGTAGTTGTAGCTCTCTACAAAATCACTTTTTCCGATGACGGAAATAGCAAATAGTTTTCACATATAGGCATATTTTATTTTCAATATATTGTCTGAAAAATATGGATAGAATAATAAAACTACTATAGAGTAATGGCATAGCTGCCAAATTTTACGCTTTTGTCCTACCGATAAAATTAAATACAGATTTTCGCCTTGTTTAAGCATGAGATTTCAATGATTAAATATGACAATATTTATTATAAAATTTTAGTGGTAAGTAAAAGCGTAAAAGTTGGCAGCTATGTGTAATGGTCAAAATTGTAGATACAAAATTAAAATTTCTGTTATGAGAATAAAATCTGAATAAAATTTGAATAATAAAAGTATTTTAACACTAAAAAGACGGGAAATTTTACTCAAGTTTTACAAAAATGTTTGAACCAGAATTTTTATTTGAAATTGTTAGAGTTATTTATTTAACTTTTTTTTTCTTTTTCTTTGTCTCTTTTTAACTTATTTTATAAAACATTTTCTGGTTCGAACAGATATATGTCCCTTTGATACGGACCAAAATGACCCCTCATCGTCATTCTAGTGTTAATAATATTTTTTTAAAATAAAATATTAAAATTTCTTTCAAATGATACTACAAATATTATATAAAACAACTTTTTTTATAACCATACATATTTCAAAAGAATGAAGAATTCAAACGGTTTCCAAAAATTTCGTATTTAGATGGAATTTGTAATTTTCGTTTGATTAGTATAGATCAGCGATGTCCAATCTTTTTGCCTGGGGGCCGATTGTCATCATTATTTCAGAAGAGTAATCTTCACCTTATTTATTCACAGCGTTCCTGATTTGGGGAGTTGTAATATTCGAAAAAAGTGGTTGCGCTGTTGTCGACGGGCCTCCGATTGGATCCCCTCGCAGTCGTAGCAACTTTGCGTTCTTTTTCAAGTCAAATAGACATATTTTGAACTCTGTGTTGCCATATTGGCGAATTATTTATTCGAAATGTGTATCCCTTTTCCCAACTAATAACCTTCTCTTTATGTAATCGCGGAATGTATAAATAAAGCAAAGTTCACACACCTGAAATAGTGGTAGAAACTTTGAATAAAAAATTCTTTAATTTGGTAACACTCTTTGAATTTGAAAATGTATTTGAAGTGCTTTTTTCCATGTAGCATTTTTATGCTTTTATTTATTAAGTGAAATTTTTTGTTTGAAAAATGTTAATTTCATTTATAAAAAAAAAAAAGCAGAATGTTGTCAGCTACGCTTTAGATGTAATATTAACACTTTAAGGACGGTGGGATATATATTTCCCATTTAATTTTAATTTTCAAATTCCACAATGGCAACACAATTTTTAAACAGAATTTTTTATTTATAACATATGTGGAAAAATAAGCTTTTACATACTTTGATACAAATTCGATTCTAAAATTTGGTGTCAGTCAATCATTTCAACATTTTAGTAAATGAAGTACACTGGCACTGAAAGGGTTAAAGATATGCTGTGTGCTTTTCGATGCAATTTGAAGCAAATTTGCTTTTTAAAGAGATAAATTTGATACATTCTGAAGTGCTCATATTTTTCAAATCTGCATGTATACAAAATATATAAATATATTATGCAAGGTAAATAATAATCAATTCAAAGAAATTTTAACATTCGGAGGGCTGAAGATTTTCCCCATTTTTATAAAAATGCTTATATGATTCAGGTTAATAAATTAAATCAAGTCTCTCTATAACGAAACTCCATACATCAAATTTCTCTATATAACGAATTTTTAGTAGTAACGGTCCCCCTTTCCCATGACCTCATTAAAAACAGTCTCCATATAGCGAAATATCTATTCCATATAACGAATTTTTTCATAAAATGTTTTTAATTTATTCAGTTTTTAAAAAGCGTCCAAATCACATGGAATCAATTTTCCATCACTGATTCCGGATTTATCGTTCAGTGCTGAGTTTTTTATCTTACTTTTCTACCTTGAATCTACTTGTTCTTTATGTCAATGAATACCATCCCCCCTCCCACACGCCTTTCAAACTCCTTTTTAAAACAGCGTCAATTGAATTGTTACACATATAAGAGCGGGACCAGAGAGGTAATTGAAGCAGTGTTGCCAGATTGGGGACTTTTTTGTCCCCAAATTCTTGATTGTCACCACTTTTTTGAAATAGAAATATTCGGTCTAGTTAAAATAGATAAAAAAATCTGAAAAATAAGATGAACTATACTATTAAAAAAAACGGTGACAGTCAAATTATCTGAATTAAAAAAGTCCCCAATCTGGCAACACTGAATTGAAGTACCCTTTGAGCTCTGGTGGGTGAATTTCCTCCCACTTAATTTTAATCTCCAAATGTCACGATGGCACCGGAATATTCGATCAAATTTATTGGGAAAAAAAATGAATGCGTTTTTTCGTGTATATAATGAACCGAATTTTTTGTTTGCAAAATACTGGTGGCAATGTGACATTTGGGTATTTTGAAGAAATTCCCACACCAGAGCTTAAAGGGTTAAGGTGAATGAGATCGAAGATCATTCAGAAGGTTAAATTAGAAAAATGACCTTCTTTTAATCAAGCACAACAAGTCGATATTCATTAAAGAAATTAATTAAGGAACGCGGAAATGTCGAAGAAAATGTTACTCTCTCTCAGATTTTTTGGAAGTGGATGACAATCTCACTAATACGCAGTGTCCTACTGATAGTGATATTTTAAGCAGCGTTATGAACAATAAAGGGGAGAGTGATAATGAGCATGAAAAGAAAAACGTACAACAAGAGATAAAAACCACCACGCAGTGAAATGATGAGTTCTTTTGATCTTATAAGGAGAGAACTTCAAATGGAAGAAAATGTTCCCGATACAATTTTTCATTCCTTGCTAAAGTGTGAACATTTTTTCGAGGGTGTAACAATTTTGAAATCAAAACAGAAAAATTACAGATTTCTTCGTCCAAAATTAATGTAAGTTTTCTCAGGGATGAGATTTCTGACTTTTTGCATACCAGTATAAAAAAGGAGAAAATGTTATTTCATTTAATCGGAACATTTTTATGATTTAAGAGAACAACATCTTCTCTAACATTATACTGGTATGGAAAAAGTCGGAAATCTCATACCTGTTTTCCTTATGTGATTTTTATTATGTTTTCAAATAAATGTCTGTTCTCTTTTTTGAAACTGTTTAAATAATTAAGAAATGCCATATTAGGTTAATATTTATAGTTAAACATTTCAAATTCTTAATTAAACACCTCAAAAATAATTTTTGTTCAAAATTTACACATTAAATAAGAATTTTTACTCATTCTCTATATAACGAATTTCTCTACATAACGAATTTTTTACTGAAACAATGGATTTCATTACATAGAGACTCGACTGTATATGTTTTACGACGCTAAGTACTAAAATAAGTTTCATATCCCTTCATCTAAAATTTCTTTTAAATAAAATACTCTTAAAAATACTTAAATTCCAAAAAATCTAAATTAAATTCCAATCGAGTAACCACTATTTTTTAATAAAAAAATTTGTCTTCTTTAAAAACGGAAAATTTGATCATTAAATAAAGTGAAGATTTTCTTTCAAAATTTGTGGTGGCAAACGTTTTTCTGAAAAAAAAGATCCCTATATTTTAGTTTCGGCGGTTAATGGGTTAATAGGTTTTCTAGAATAGGAAAAATACAGGATTAGTGTTTAGACCAGTGATGCACACTGTTATTTGTAAAGACAATTCTCACACCACTACTTGCGAAAAGTACCAACTTTTCGCAACTAGTGGTGCGAATGGGTTCGCCTTATTTAATAACAGTAATTCTAAGATTAAAACTGATAAAGATTTTTACTCGAAACAAGTAAAAATTAAATTTAAAAAATAAAAAAACCCGACTGCCGAATTAATTAATTATTTCTCATCAATGTGAAACTATTTTTTATATAACTTACCTATTTTTTTTATTTCCTTGTATTGATGACTTTTAAGTTGTGTTTAATTGTTAGTTCCTATCTACAAACACTGTTTTGATGAGGTCTATAGATGTCTACGATGGTTAGAGTTGCGGTAAATCTAGAGATCCTACCTGCAGTACTTCCAGGTTGTGTAATATTTAAACGGAGCTTCTGACTGTAAAATAGTCAATGAAACATCGTCTTCATTTGAAAGACCTATCCAATGATATGCCACTAAATAGGGTGCGTAAATTTTTTTCGTCTCTGCCACCATTTTGAATTTATGAAAACAAAACCTAGCCTATAACTATCGGACGGTTAAGAAGAATCGATAGAGGCCTCATTCATTAAAATCCATTCAGCCGTTGGGATGTTTCGAGGGTATAAAGAAATCCACATACCAAGATACGCGTGAAACACATAACCCTTCTTGGCAGTCGGGTAAAAAGAGGTAGCCCCACGGGTTGAATACTAAGTACCACTGGCTCAGAACAAGGTGTTTAAATTTTCATCGCATTTGTTTAATAGAATTTTCACCTTTTTAAACCACAGAACTGTATTAACCCACTACCCGCTGGTGTTGCGTTCGCGCAACGGTGAAAACAAATGCACTTATTTAAGTTATTTATATACCCACCGCTATTTTTCAATTAAAAAATTGGCCTTAGTTAAAGACATAAAATTTTAAGATCATATAAAGCTAAAATTATCTTTCAGAGTTTGTGGTGGCAAACGCCGTTCAGCTAAAAAGTTGAAAATTTCAATCTTATAGTTTTGGCGGTTAATGGGTTAAAAATTATGTAAATAAACCAGGCGATTACGAATTCTGCAATTTAAATATTAAAAAAGAAAATTTCTTATTTTAAATGACGGTAACAGACACCAAGGTGTGTACCCTTTTTTATTAGAGTGTTATTGCTGAATTTAAAAATGTTAGAAGTTTTCCTGTTAACCCTCTGTCTAACAGAAGGGTCCAATGGACCCGACATGTATATTCAAAATATCTATTCAAACCAGAAATTTCTTCAAAACAAACTAAATGTATAAATCAGACAATAATAAGTTAAATAAACAAATTAAATAGTTTTAAGTAAAAATTCTGGTGTAGAATGTTTTTATAAAACTTGAGTAAAATTTCCGGTAGTTCTAGGGTTAATTACCGCATTAGTATATTAGGGCCTTAACACCTTCAAGGGCGGTGGTTCATTTTTGGACCACTTAATTTTAATCTCTAAATGCTACATTGACACCAGAATATTGGAATGAAAAATTTCCTTTTATTAAGTACACGAACAACAGCTTTTGCTTACGGTGAAATAAATTTGCTTCTAAATTCTGGTGTCATTCACTCATATCAGCATTTTGAAAATAGAAGTACCTTGCCCCTGAAAGAGCTACAGCTTATAACCTTCTGATTAGAGATTACTGGTTAGGATTTGCGATTATTTTTATATTCCATCGCACGACTATTTACAAAAGATATTCTTTGTGGTAAACATAGCTTTTAAATATCTTAGTATAAGTGTATGGCACTGAGTATTTTACAAAAGTGGTACGAATGGAATAAAAATGGTCGATGGGATGTACAGTGTCCCAGCTCCGTAATCAAAAGGTTAACTACAGCCATGCGACCTCTGTGACCTCTAACCTTTTTAAAAATAGCAAAGTTCTATGTAATTAATTTCTATATAAATTCCCCTTTCAGTATTTTCAAGTCAGCATAGATTACATTACTCCAAAGTTTACATGCCAAGCTCACAAACTAACAAATAAGTAAATATTAGGGTAAAATTCTTTTTCATAAAACTTAACGTTTATTATTTATTGACTTCAATAAATATTGAGTTTAAATTTATTTAAGTTCTATACTTATTTGATAAAGTAGAAAACATAAAATAAAAATATTGCATATTAAAAGTAATTTTTACAGCTAACAATTAATGCAAAATAGAGATAAAATGAAAGAAAAAAAATACATGGATTTATTCTATCAATTTAAGTGAAAAATATGCCAAATTGCTAACATTTTTGCAGGCAGGGATCGTCTTTCTGTTTTTTTCAGAATAGCAACCTTCGTCTTATTTAATCGCAGAGTTTCTGTTATTAAGTAAGTCTAATTACACTTTTCGAAATATTGGCAGCTCCCAGAACATCAGTTTGGATGCCCTTATCTTAATGAACATAATAATAATAATAATAGCTGTCAACCAGTGTTGCCAATTTAGCGGATTTGTTTATTCGGATTCCGATTAGTAATTTTCACTTAATTGAATGACAGACATTTTTTAATTAAATAAAGCGAAAATTAATGTTTGGAATGTCTTAATAAAACAAAATTCGCCAAATTCGAAACTCTACTGCCAGCTTCCATCTCCTTTCAAGTGAAATAAACATTTTTTGACCCAGAAAAATTATTTATAAAAATGTCTCTTAATTCTATGTGGTAAATGTTTCATTTCATTTATTCATCCTTTCGAGTCAATTTTTTTTTTCAATTTTGAGAAAAAAATTATTTCTACGTTAACCCTTTCACGGGCAAGGCAGTTCCATTCGTAAAATGCTGAAATGAGTGAATGACATCGGAATTTAGAAACAAATTTATTTCAAAACAAGCAAAAGCTTTTGTTCACGTACTGAATAAAAGGAAAGGGTTGAATCCTGTTGTAATATGATATTTTCCAAACTTTTACAAATACTCTTCTTTAGCCAATTGTCATATGAATATGAATTGAATACTAAGCAAAATAATTACATTCATTAGATTTCAGACAATGACATGTTCGTTGAACTTCAATAAATCTACTTGGATAGCTACCATTAACTGCTACCGTTAACATTATTAACCCCTTCAAGGGCGATGGTTCATTTTTGGACCACCTAATTTTAATTGCTAAATTCCACATTAGCACCAGAATATTGCAACGAAAATTTTCCTTTTATTAATTACGTGAACAAAAACTTTTGCCTGTTTCAAAATAAATTTGTTTCTAAATTCAGGTGTCAATCACTCATTTCAACATTTTGCGAATAGAAGTACCTTGCCCCTAAAAGGGTTAACAGATATTACAACTTTCTAATATTTTTTGCATTTTACAGTGATGGAACAGTGCGCAGCAGTTGAGCGATTGCCACCACTAAATTTTTACAGTATTCTTCGCATTAAAAAAATATCAGAAATTCTGTCCTGAAGTTAGATGAAGAATACTAATAAAATTGATCTCTGCCAATTGATTCTCTGCTGCTACACTGTTCCATTACTGATTTTATCACACACGTTTTGTACAGAAATGTAACTGATATTTTAAATTTAAAGAGTGTAATATATTGAATATTAATGATGTGAATTATCACATTGCTACAAAGCGTAAACCAACTTAGTGAAAAATGTCCAAGGCGGGAATCGAACCCGGGTCCCTGGAATAGATCTCCAGTGCTCTACCACTAAACCACAAGGACGATGTCCAGCTTGGCATTTCTCACTTATATAAGTCGGTAAGACTGCTACTGCTGCACAAGATGGAGAAGACTTCATGAGCACACATTCTAACGGCGTAACATGACACGCAAATAAACCCAGCATAGGTGAATATACAATTTTTAATTAATTTTTCAACTACATTTCAGCAGTGAAATTACGCTTGAAATTATTGAATATTAATGATGTGAATTATCTTGGCTTGGACATTTTTCACTAAGTTGGTTTACGCTTTGTAGCAATGTGATAATCCACATCATTAATATTCAGTAATTTCAAGCGTAATTTCACTGCTGAAATGTAGTTGAAAAATTAATTAAAAATTGTATATTCACCGATGCTGGGTTTATTTGCGTGTCATGCAGGGATGAGATTTCCGCGTTTTTGTACACCGGTATTTTGTTAGAGAAAATGCTATTTCATTTAATCTGAACGTTTTTGCGATTTCAGATAACAACATTTTCTCTAAGAATATACTGGTGTGCAGAAAAGCGGAAATCTCATCTCTGGTGTCATGTTACGAGCTAGAATGTGTGCTCATGAAGACTTCTCCATCTTGTGCTGCAGTAGCAGCCTTACCGACTTATATAAGTAAGAAATGCCAAGCTGGACATCGTCCTTGTGGTTTAGTGGTAGAGCACTGGAGATCTATTCCAGGGACCCGGGTTCGATTCCCGGCTTGGACATTTTTCACTAAGTTGGTTTACGCTTTGTAGCAATGTGATAATTCACATCATTGATATTCAATAATTTCAAGCGTAATTTCACTGCTGAAATGTAGTTGAAAAATTAATTAAAAAAAGAGTGTAATATATGTTTAAAATTAAGGAATCGCCAACGGTGCGAAGAAAATTAACCGATTATTATTATTATTACTATTATTAAATACCAAATTATAAATGAAGTTATAATAAGAAATAGATAGACATATTCTATCATTACTACATATTGGTAGTACCAAAAGTAATTGTTAAGACAAAATAATACTCAATGAAAAGATTTGTACTATTACTAGTACGCCAGGCCCTAACAGATTAAGTTAAAATCATTGTTCAAAATATTTAATAGCTTTGATGGATATTTGGAATTAATATATATATAGAAATATTTTGTGAAGAAATTGATTCTTGTTTTTATAATAACAACTCATACATATTCCTTCTGTCCTTCTTTACGTGCTATCGAAATACATTTACGGGGAAATCTTTATTCTAAATGATAGAGACTGATGCTCTCGCTGCAATCGTTATGTTATGGGAAAACCTATATATGACTAAGGGAAAAGCCTTTGCACCATTGCCAAAATAATCCATTAAGGTTTTCTTTATAAATCAATAGAAAATCTGCAATGCTTAGGAGTTGTTAAACAAAACTTGAAACAAAAATAAATAAAGTCAACAATAATCTTTTTAAAAATATTATTAATAAAATTTATTGTTTTAAACTTATTATTTGATAATATGTAACTTTTGAATTTAATTACGTATGAGCTTTTGTAATATTCGGGATTTTAAAGCATTACAATTCTTAAAAATTGCAAATTTTGAGCAACCGTTTATTAAAATTTGAAACTGCATAAAGATTTGAATTGCATCGAAATACTCAAGGCCAGAGGACACGAGTTGCGACGTCATCACTGATCGACCGACTTCTCACTAGTGTTGGAACTCTCGCCGGAAACTTTTGGATAGCAATTTTCTTTCCTTTTATTTGTGGAATATCTATCATCTGGTAAAACAATAATAACTATTTAAACTTACTGGTGACAAATCGGAACCCTTAAATAAAAATTCAGCCAGATGCGGAATGTCACAGTGGTGCCTGCGGATACGATTGCATAAAAGGAATAAAATTATCCGAAAAATGTGATATTGACAACTCTGAATTGTACAACTCTTGGGTGTTATGGGTATACAGGGCTCCAGCTCGGTCATTTTTTGAACACCACTATTTTCAAACAATGTTCCATTTTTTAAAATTTCTCTTGCAAATTTTGAAGAAACACACTGCGAAGCTTATTTCTATTGCAAATGTTGTAGAATACCTAGCAGGAAAATTATTCTTTGAAATTACCAGTTTTGAAACACGGACGTGGGTAACGAACCTGGTAAGGTAAAAATCGACTGAGATAAATGTTCATTATAGAATTCTATGCACCCTCCGATATATTAAAAATAAGTGGCGTGCAAAAAGGAAACTACAGTCTGCAACTATTTTTTAATAAATATTCTCGCCTTATTTAATCGGAAAATTCTGCGATTACATGTCGTAAATTTCTATTGAAAGATAACGGTATACTGGACCCCACCCTCCTGTACGTACCACTGTTAAAAAGTGTACCAAGTTCCTTTTTTCCAATGACAACAGTCATTTTTGACGCTAAATTTGAGTTCTTTTTATCAAATCAATCCAGAAGATCATGCATTTTATGTATTTTTCCTATAGAGTAAAAAAAGAAAAATTGTTAGGGTTTTATCCACAGCTCCTGGATACTAGGCCTGAGCGCTGACAGAAAAATGGCAGCTATCGTAGCCGAATTTTTTATAGAATTTGTACGGCCGCTGCCATCGATATACTGGCCAGATGACACGAGTTGTGACGCCATCACTAATCGACCAACTTCTCACTCGTGTTGGAATTCACACCGAAAAATATTGAATAGCAATTTTCTTTTATTTTATTTCTGCAATACCTATTATCGTAAAAAAATTTCATCAATCATTTCAAAATTTTTTCAACATGTGTATTTAGCCCCTGAAGAGGTTAAGCCGCTGCCATCGAAATACTCAATGCCAGAGGAGACGATTTGTGACGTCATCTCTAATCGAACGACCTCTCACTAGTGGTGGAATGGACACCGGAAAATTTTGAATAGCAATTTTCTTTCATTTTATTTGCGGGATATCTATCAGCTTATAAAACAATAATAACTATTTAAACTTACTGGTGATAATTAGGAATCCCTAAATAAAAATTCAGCCAGATTAGGAAGGCCATGGTGTTGATGCATCTGGCTGATTTTTTATTGGGGTATCCCAAATTCTCACCAATAAGATTAAATAGTTATTATTGTTTTATAAGACGGTATATATTCCACAAAAGAAATAAAAAAAAATTGCTATTCAAAAATTTCCTGTGTGAATTCCCACACTAGTGAGAAGTCGGTCGATTAGTGATGACGTCACAAGTCGTGTCCCGGGGCTAACCAGAAAGACAGGCTACCGCTGTGGGTCTGATTCTTCTTCTTTTACAGACTGCTGGTGTCACGTGATGCTCTTTCAGCACACCTTCATTGGTGCATTAGACCATCACGTGACTCCAGCGGTCTGTAAAAAAAGAAGAATCGGACGCACCGCTGTAGCCTGTCTTTTTTGTTAACCTCGTCGTGTCTTCTGGGCTTGAGTATTTCGATGGCAGCGGTACGGTGCTTTGAATTTGAATACCTTTAATTTTCTGGGATTGATTAAGTCAAAGAAAACTTTACGGCTGTACAAATGCTTGAAAAAGTCTGCCGACAACAGTCGCAAATTTTGTGTCAGCGCACACACCCAGTCTTCAGCGGCCGGTGGTTTTATACTTAAACCCTTGAGGAGCAAGCAATTACGTTTGTGAAATGCTGAATTCCTACCGGAATCTTTGAAAAATTCTATTTCAAAATAAGTAAAAGCAATTTTACGGCTTTTTTTTCCCCACCAAAGTTAGAAAAGTAAAATTTAATAAATTTTTTCTGGTGTAAAACTTCATTAATCGTAGGTGGTATATAATATATACCGGTTCCCCTCAAGGGGTTAAAGGGCATAGCCGGATAAGCATTGGAAACATGCCTTTTAATCAAATTTCCCGATTTTGTTCTCAGACGTAGTTATATATCAGACAATATGGTTCCCCTATTATCACCATAAAAATAATGATATTTAATGAGATAAAAATGTTTTTTCGATTTTTTAAAAAACGGATTTTCTCAAAAACTGCTCCGCGAAATTTCATGCCATTAATTGAGGATATATAGATACCAAAGATGCATAACTGATAATTTTTGTATAATTTTCTATTTATAAAAATTGTGTGAAATAGCGAAATAAAAATTAAAAAAAAATAAAAATCATGTCTTATGGTTATCCGGAAACTACCATTTTCTTGTAAAAAATTTCCCATATGTGCCCGTATATTCTATATAAATGCCGAAAGTTTCATTTGGGTACTACATATAAATATTTACAAACATGTATATTAAAATTATTGAAATTCATTTTAAGCAGTTATTTTGAGCGGAGCTACTCAACTTCCAAACCGAAAAATTTTTTGAATAAACAGTTACAAAATTGCTGTATTTTAAATTTTAATGAACACATAAGCAACATTCTCAACACTGTCGATATCAAAATGAACATGATGTTGAGAAACATGGCTTATGCATAATGGAATGTAAAATACATCAGTTGACATATTGTCTGCTGACTTTGTTCCAAAAATTCTTTGGATGTTGAAGTTAAGTACCTCCGCCCCAAATAACGCTTTAAAATGAATTTCAATAATTTTAATATACATTTTTGTAAATATTTATATGTAGTACCCAACGAAAACTTTCGGCATTTATATAGAATATACGGGCACATATGGAGAATTTTTAATTAGAAAATGGTAATTTTCGGATAACCGTAAGATATGATTTTTATTTTTTTGAATTTTTATTTCGCTATTTCACACAGTTTTTATAAACAGAAAATTATACAAAAATTACCAGTTATGCATCCTTGGTATCTATATATACTCAGTTAATGGCATGAAATTCCGCGCAGCAGTTTTTGAGAAAATCCGTTTTTTTAAGAATCGAAAAAACATTTTTATCTCATTAAATATCAATATTTATAGTGTGATAATAGGGGAAATATGTTGTCAGATATGTAGTCACATCTGGGAAAAAAATCAGGAAATTTGATTGACAGGCATGTTTCCAGTGCTTATCAGGCCCTTATAATTACCCTTTAGAAGAATAAATTAAAATCAAACAGTCAAAAAGAGAAAGAGTCATTCAAGTTTTTACCGGAAAAGTTTTATATACAAAATAAAGTCATTGTAAGCATAAAATAAACTAATTGTATATAAAAGAATATACTATAAAAATTTTCTAGTTACTTCCTAGAATTTCTTTTTACATGTAGATGTAAACGTTAACAAGAGACGGCTCCTTTCAACCGTTGAAACGTACAGTGTTGCCAGCAGTATTGCCAGTGGGCTACTTTTTTTAAAATTTAGATTTCTTGATTGGTACCTTTTTTCTCAAATGGTAAAATTGCCCTTGTTCTCGCCTTAATTAATAAGTCATTAAATAAGGCGAATTTTACTATTTCAAGGATTTGGTGCCAATCAAGAAATCCGAATTTAAAAAAAAATAGCCCACTGGTATTCATATTCGATAGTTTGACATCGTTCAGACGATATATGAGTTTTACTCAGTTATACATTCAAGAATGTCTCATTCTTGAATCACATTGATCACATATCTTTAAGAATCAAACATCTGTATTCAAGTAATATCAATTATTATTATCCCGTATTATCGTTGTCTCAAAAATTAAAAATATAAATACGGGTTGTCTTAAAATCCCTTTCATATTTTCAACATTCCTAAAAAATAGCACATTATTGATAATTAGATAAGTTTGCCCCAGAAGAGGTTATCTGATTGGGTCCATAAGTACTGTGCCCCTGAAAGGGTTAAGATTGATTCCTTTAAACATACAGTCATTTTACTTTAAAATCTGTAATTGATGCCTGTGGAGATATTTATCATTTATTGTTGAATTATTGTTTTTTTCGCTTAGTAAGAAAACTTGCCAGGGGGAAACAGCGCTGCGAAGTGAAAGGAAATTTCAGGGGTGATGTTACGCTAATTATTGGGTCGTTCGGAAAGTCGTGTCCGTTTGGAAAAAATCAATTCGCACCGGAAAATTCTCTCATTTAATTGTTAGATATTGATTCCGATATCAAATGTCTAAAAATTACGGGCAGAATTTTTCGATACGAATTTATTTTCCCAAACGAACACGACTTTCGGAACGACCCCAAAAATCCCCTTAAAAGTAGATGTATATTTATGGCAATAATTTATACTTCTACAATTAAAAATTATTAATTCCACAATTAAAGTATTGCAAATGTTTACATCCATACACAAGAAAGAGAAATCATGAAAATGGAATAGACGATGAATTACTTTTTAAAACTAAAAGAATATTGTTGAGAAACTTTATTTCTTCATGCAGTGCAAGGAGCTATCAGAATAAATAATTTAGAAAGCGCATAAAACAATTGATTATACACATTCACATATTACTACCCATAGACTGTAATATATTATTCAGATTCTATTGGGAATCCTTGTTTATGATATATAGTTTTTTAAACAGAAGACATAAGATACTAAAGCTTTATTAAGCTTGGAATCGCAAGTTTGAAAACACATTTCCACCAAATTTCAATCGTGTTCGGTAATTCTTTTGTATGGTCATGTAAAGATTAATAAATACTACATGCAAAATATATTACAGATATTATATTATCGTTTAGCCCAATATTATGTATCAAATTCATAACATCGATAAAACGCATTTTAGACCATTTCTTCCTATAGACAGTAAAATAGAGCGTATAGAATCCTTTTATCAGGGCTGCCGCAGGCGACTATTTTGTGTTCGCACCACTATTTAAAAAAACAAAAAACATTTTGTAGTATATTTCTCTTGCAAATGTTGTCAAAGCGTATGTAAAACATTTTCGTTTTGAAAATCTGGTGCGAAATAGAACTAAAAAATAGTCGCTTGTGGTAGCCCTATTTTATATATCCTATAAAAGAATGATTAACCCTAGAACTACCGGAAATTTTACTCAAGTTTTATAAAAACATTCCACACCAGAATTTTTACTTAAAACTATTTAATTTGTTTATTTAACTTATTATTGTCTGATTTATACATTTAGTTTGTTTTGAAGAAATTTCTGGTTTGAATAAATATTTTGAATGTACATGTCGGGTCCAATGGACCCGTCTGGTAGACGGAAGGTTAAAGATACGTTCGCTATTTCTTATAGGAAAAGTACAGCTGTGCATATCAAAGTGGAATATAATTTTCGTAACTTTTAATGAACTGTAATGTCAAACTACTTGAAACTATTATCACCAATAGACGAATCTGAAATCTTTTGAGCATCACTGTGAACGAACTGTAAATTCTACACAGTCTATGTTCATCAGGGATCATTCTGTGGTAAAGCCCAGTAACATGTAAATAATTTTTGAGGTTGTCCAAATATGTTTGCAAACATTAGAGAATGGATAAGCAGACGAACAGTCAGACAAGGAATCAGACGAACAGATTAACAGATGAATCGAGCTGTTAACCCCTTGAGGGCCAAATGATTCTGTTCCTGTAATGTTGAACTCACACCGGAATCTTTGAAAAATTCTTTTTCAAAATAAGTAAAAGCAATTTTACGGCCTTTTTCCCACCAAAGTTAGAAAAGTAAAATTTAATAAAATTTTTCTGGTGTAAAACTTAATTAAAGGTAGGTGGTATATAATATATACCGGTGCCCTTCAAGGGGTTAAATACTTTCAACTATGTTGCAAAAGTTTAAACAACCGCAACATATATTTAAATTGTGGGAAAGTGGGACAATGTTAAAAATTAACAGTATGCTCGAAATACATCTGATATTAGTGAAAGTGAGATCTGGCAAACATGAATAAAAGTGGTCTGGTCTGTCGAAAGTGCCATGTTGCGAATTCATAACCCAATTTGAAAAGTGCATACTTTAGCTTTAATTTGACACGAAGTTTATCTTTGAAATTGATGAGGTGATCGAGGCATGGAACTATGAATAAAGAGGAACTAATATAACCTCAAAATCTACAACAAACCTCAACTGTAACCGGATTCGCAAAGGCTCATTACACTCGGGGTGAATTTTCACCAGTAAATTTAAATAGAAAATTTCTCCTTATTTAAATACCTTATTAAACCAGAATTTCAGTCATAATTATGGAAAGAAACATATATTTATTTTTACTGGTTAAATTTTACATACGTAATATTCAGGCCTTGCGCTTCCGCCATATTATGACAACCTAAGCAACCTCTCGTTAGTGATAGTGAAAGAGATTATAGTACCCGGGTCAACTTCCACCAGTAAAAAAAAAAACAGAAATTTTACGATATTTGTAAGAAAAATTTTGAATGAACAAGCCACTAAAATGAGGCTAAATTTTCTATTGAAAATTTACTAGTGTGAATTAGCTTCGGCGGTAATAAGAAACTGCTCATCCGATGTAAAATAGCAGCCGTTATCTTGTGAAAACTTCCTCAGTTACTTCACTCGCAAATGGTAGACTTTACATTATATGTCTCCTCCTCTTTATATCTTAACTCTATTGATTGGGATCTTAACCCTTAAATGCATGAATTATTTTTTTAGAATTGTGTTTTTTATTCTATATTAAGGATTCACACCAGAAATTTTAAGATTGATTTTTAATTTTATTTAGTAGCATATTTTTGTAATTTTTACAGGATTAATATTTCTATATAAATATAGTGGTTGCTAAGAACTTAATTTATTTATTAAAAGTTAAATAAAAAGTGATGCAGATCTGCATCACTATGCATTTGAGGGTTAAAAATGAAATTCGATAATTCGGTCTGCAGCAGTACATTCCTCCACAGGTTCGGTTATACCTGAAACCAACCCGAAAATTCCATTTTAAGTCAGCCCGAAATCCGATTCGATTCCGAAAAAAAAATTTGAAGACCCAAAATCTGGTTCGAACCTGACAAATAAAACCTTCTTCTACCCAAATCCAACAAACTTTTTACCACAAATTTCGATGGAAATTTTACGCCTTATTTAATCGCAGAAAAACAGCACAAATTCTACGCAGTGAGATTTTTAATCTGAATAAAAATATTAGGTAAAGATATTATCTGATGGTTTCTGATCTGAAATAACGTATACAGTAATCCCTTAACATTCGCGAGGGTTAGGTTACACGAATGTCAAAACGGCGACCGCAAAACTGCTATTTTTATATTCTGTTCGCACCACTATTTTAATAAAATATATTTTGTATTATACTTTTCTTGAAAATGTTTTCAACGCCACTGTAAAATATTTTTATTTTTAAAAAGTGGTGCGAATGTTGAAATGTTCTGCATTTTCTATTTCAAAACCCGCGAATGTTAAGGGATTATTGTATATTAACACTGGAACGCCCGGAAGGAGTCGAATCGACTCTGACTAAATGAATAAATGCTAATTGGAGCGAGAAATTTTTATATAAAATAAGTTACATTTAAAATGTACTAAAATACGTTAAATGAATCAGTTAAATAATTTTAAATAAAAATTCTGGTGTGAAATGTTTTTGTGAAGTTTAGGTAAAATTTCCGGGCGTTCTAGTGTTAAATAAAAATTTAGGCATTATAGCACAATGGCCATATACTCATTGGAATTGCCAAGTATAACGATCACGTCGTCGTCCGACGTATTAAACGCCGCCTCACTCCGCATTCGCTGGTTTGACGTGTTAAACTTATTGAATTTAGCTCTTAAATTTTTCCGCTGGAAACTTCCGTAAACGGGCATACAGCAGTTCTAATCGGTGTGTGAAGTAATGGACCTCCGATTCCGGGCGCCCGCCACCTTTTCCGCAAAGGCGTGATGGTTGCCACCGATAGTTAACCCATTAACGCCGGTTGGTACGAAAATTTTAAGTATGAAAACTAGCATTTTAGTAAGGAAGCTTTCATATTACTTAATCTCAAACTTTGAGAGATCAAATAAGTTAAAATTACAATATGGGAAATCTGGTGTCAACTGGTACCGAGGTATTAAAAATGTGTAATAGAAACTCGTCATTAATGGGTTAAGATAAGAATTTTTCTTTTTAATATTTAAATTGCAGAAATCGTAATCGAGATTATTTGCTGAATTTTTAATATTTATCTGCTGTTAAAAATTTCACGCTCCCAGGAAACAAATTCAGCTTTTGATCTGACGGTACTAATCCGCTCGAAGTAACTATTTTTTATATATTATGTATATCCGAATTAACTGGAAATAAATTGGAAGACGGATAAATGCATCAGTGCGCGTAAAGTTTCTTACTTTTCAGTACCACTATTTCCATATTGTTATTTTTGCCTAATTAATCGCTGGAAAACATTACCAAAATCTGTGAGTGAATAAAGCTAAGAATACTGTTCGGAAAAAGTGCTGAAAAGTTAGTACATGCTCTACATTATTATACGGGGGCTATTAATCTACATTATATACAAATTATTATATTATTATGGAATTATACAAGGTTAATATATAATAACAAATGGTAGCATACATCTCCTTTCTTTGGGTACCACTTCTTTCCAACAATACTCTTCATCATAGCTGCCAACTCTTCTGCTTTTCTGTACCACAAAAATTTAATATTAAATTTTACCTTTTATAATTACCGTAATCTGCCGATTAAATAAGGCAAACATTTTTTTTTTTTTTTTTTTTTTTTTTTTTTTTTTTTTTTTTTTTTGTACGAAAAAGCCTAAGTGTTGGCAGCTATTCTCTGCATCGTATATTTCTACAACATTTGCACGAGAAATCTAAAACGAAAATTTTTGTTGGAAATAGTGGCAGCAAAACAGTGAACTTCTATTTTAATATTATAGCTGCCAACTTTTACGCTTTATTCTTACCACTAAAATTTTATACTAAAAATTGTCTTATTTAATCGTCGAAATCGCACAATTAAACAAGGCGAAAATCTCTATTAAATTTCAGTGGTAGCAAAAAAGCGTAAAAGTTGGCAGCTATGTAATATATGGTATTATGGGGAAATACTGGTAGCCAAATCAGTAAACTTCTATTTTGTTATATAGTATTATGCAGTAGCATTTGTTTAATTAAAATAACTAATTAAAAGAAGATTATCTGCTCTTAAATTTAATTAAAATATCATGAGCGATTGTTTTTGCGAGATTTTTATAACTACTATTTCTGAAAAGTTACATTCGTTTTATATATTCCGCGATTGTATAGCGCGAAAATAGTTGTTACAAAAATCTGGAACATAATCACCTCTGTAATATTAAATTATCCGATCAATGGAAATGCAAATAGATTTTTTATAGTTCTATACGTAAGTGCACCTTCAAGGAACAAATTTGTGGAATTTATCAGACACTTTGACTGAACAAACATTGTTTAGTGACACGATAAGCCCTTGTTTCAACATTGATTAAATAGTTACTCATTTACGAGAAATACTTGGCTATCATCCCGGCACTGAACTTTTTATGAAGGACACCGTTTTCTTAAATGAAACATTTTACGTGCATTACGCATCCTTTTCTTCTTTCCCACAATTATTACAATAAAAATTAAAAAAATACAAAAAGTTCTAAATTAAAAATTAGATTTTGAAGAATTGTGTGAACATTTCTACATAATATATTTTTTTAAATATCCCATTATAGTTAAAAACAGCGAAACAGCACCGAAAACTGGCGATATGAAACTATTAAAATGATAAAGCTCTGTAGAAATTCACCATAAAATAAAACAAAATACAGGACGCGTTTCGAGCTAAATATATTAACAGCTCGTCATCAGCTACATTAAACACGTGTCCGAAAGGGGACAAGGTCAAAAATGAACTGGATATAGTTCATTTTTTACCTTGCCCCCTTTCGGACACGTGTTTACTGTAGCTGATGACGAGCTGTTAATACCAGTTCATTTTTGACCTTGTCCCCTTTCGGACACGTTTTTACTGTAGCTGATGACGAGCTGTTAATATTTTTAGTTCGAAACGCGTCCTGTGTTTTGTTTTATTTTATGGTGAATTTCTACAAAGCTTTATTATTTTAACATTCCATTATGATACTACGTGATTTACAGGGTTTCTGAAGTCTTTTTCTTCCTTCATTACAAAATTTTGTCGTATCCGCTATATATAAGATAGACATGTGAAACTGGCTCCAAAATGTCAGAAAACTAACCGTGTTTTTTCGTTGCAGGTCTCCTTAACGTGGTAATAGTGTAGCTGTGTCAATGTCCAGGAATCCGGTACTGTTCACAAATCAGGAAAAATCTAAGAGCCTTTAGGGCCTCGTAATACCCATGGAACTGTTAACTCCTAAATACTCGCTCCCGTCAGTATGACAGGCTGAAGTGTCGTTGTTTATTTCTAGTGCCCGTGGTATCGTCGGTACCACGTCAAATTATACAATGTGAAAACAGTGGGCTATTTTTTTTTAAAATTCAGAATTCTTGATTGACACCACTTTTTTGAAATAGTAAAATTTGCCTTATTTAACATTATTTAATGAAATATTAATTAAGGCGAAAACGAGGAGTATTCTACCATTTCAGAAAAGTGGTACCAATCAAGAAATCTGAATTTAAAAAAAAAAAAGTAGCCCACTGTTTTCACATTGGATGGTTTGACGTGGTACCGACGATATCGCCGGGCTGAAGATTTAAAACTAAAAAATACTTTTAAAACCAGAAAAATTTAACTACCATTTTCATATGAAGTCTTTGAAAATTTATGTCTAAGCGGTGTAAGTGAGCGTCCTATCTTGAATGGGATAGGTCACATCAATCAATGTCGCACGCCACGTAGCGGACGGGGTTAAACTACAGGAAGAAGCTTAACTATTTTGTTACTTCACACCACTAAAATTGTAAAGTTTTTTTCACCTTGATTTATAACTGAAATGTTTCTGACAAGGCGAAGAAAACTTCGTGGTGTCAAGTGCATCTGGACGCCCCTCTCGCTACACCGCTATTTTGCACTAAATGTGGTAAACCAAATTCAGTTACATGAGTGACTAAATATTTAGGAAATATGAGCATATGGTAGATATTCTGTCATATATGACGTTACACTAAAAGCCCGCGTATGTGGATTATCACCCCGTCCACAAGAGGGCGCAAATGTGTTAATTTACGCCCGGTTCCAGAATTAAATTTCTACGCTTACTTATATCGCTTTGCCACGTAGCGGACGGGGTTAACCGTTGTCCTCGAAATACTCAAGGCCTGAGAACAAGAGTTGTGACGTCATCACTAATCGACCGACTTCTCACTTGTGTTGAGTTCACACCGGAAAATTTTGAATAGCAATTTTCTTTTATTTTATTTGTCGAATATCTATTATCTTATAAAACAATAATAACTATTTAAACCTACTGGTGAGAATTTGGAATCCCCTAATAAAATATGAGCCAGATGCGGCAACACTGTGGCGTTCCGTGTTTGGCTGAATTTTTATTTTGGTATTCAGAATTCTCACCAGTAAGTTTAAATAGCTAGTATTGTTTTATACAATGACAGATATTCCCCAAATAAAAGAAAATTGCTATTCAAAATTTTCTGGTGTGAATTCAGTTCATTGTTTAACCCCTTAATTCTCGCTCCCGTCATATTCACGGGCTGTGTCTTTAATTCAAATTATTCAGATTTGTTTGATTCCCACCAGTTTTATAGCATAGTGTAATTAGCTTTATTATGGCCTTTATTATCATTTTACCTGTCATTAAATAAGGTAAACATTTCTTTATCAAAAAAGTGGTGCCAATAAACAATTTGAATTTTTAAACCGTAATATAATGCGATCGTTAAGGGGTTAAGTATAAAGGGGGAATGGGTGGCTAATACACCCCCTTAATTTAGATAAATGGATTTTTCAATCCGATTTTCTTCAAATTTGGTATACCGGTTTATTCTGATAAGGCGCTTCCCTTATGAGATTTGGAGGATCATTGGTTAAGTATAAAGATGTGAAATAGGGTGTGTGTGTGTAATCCCCCCTTAATTTATTTTTCGAGAGGCATTATACTTTGAAGTAAGAATATAATATACAATTAGTGTGAATAGCCTGTAAGCTCAATGCCATCAGTTTAACTGAATACTTTTTTTTATTATATGTTTAGTCATGAGTTTCGATTAATATATTTTTGTTGTACAGCTTCGATTTTGTTACCTGATAAATAAAAAATAATATTTTCAGAACTAATGCGCTTTCAGCTTGATTCCAGTGTTACATTAAAAAGTTAACACTAATGTTTAAATTTTGTACGATGTATGAGAATTACATCCAACAACATAAGTTAAAACTATATAAAGTGAAAACTATTACTTCAGAAAGGCAACCAAGAAAGCTAATACATGGTTCATACGCCTCCTTAAATTTTGCAGACTAGAAAATTCTTCGGCACCAGTATTTTCTTATAGAAAATTTCTTCCTAAAAGAAGGAGAAATTTTCCGCGTTTAACCTAGATTTCTTTTTCTAGGAAAAGATATTGGTAGTTCACCTGCGAAAATAACGGTATCCGTACGAACCGTGTAATAGTATGTAAAAACTGAATTATTAATATTAATTAAATATAGTAATGAGCAGTTTTAGAAATTTTAAAATCACGCTGTCTCGCGCCGCCGCCGACGAGGAATTTTACCCGGCGCACACCTGTAGTTTCTGCCCATAGCAAAGCTGCAAATCCAAGGCAGGAAAAATAAATTCTTATATATTTTTTTAGATGTTTCCCAGAGGTTGAACTCTTAAACAAATAATAGTTTACCAATATTAAATTAGAATAAACAAGTTCGAAATTGCACGTCAAACGTGGCAAATGAGGTGCGTTCGTACTGTAATTAGTTTTATAAATATTTTCGCACCGCATGTTGTACTAAATGTATATTTTAGTGCACTTCATAAGTGCATATCAATTTCACTCTATTAGAATTATTTACCAATTACAATAATTGTGTTAAAATTAATCTTGTGCAATTTCAGTCTGTTCGAAAATCTGTAACATCATTAAAATGCACTTGAAATCATTTTTTCCCATTGGCCATAATATAACTTTAAAAATTGACAGTCCCTGCTATTAAACTATACATCCGATTTCCATAAAATTTGAAATGGCTCGGCAAATTTTGCCACAATTATATTTTTATAATTTCAGACCATTTGGTTGGGTAGTTTTTGCTCTGTTACATGCGGACGGACGGACAGGTAGGAACGACCACAGTAGGTGCTACGGATTTATATAATTACGAACGCACCTCAAAAGGTGTTTGAAATTTATTTGCAATTTTTAATGTTGAAAAAAGCGAGTAGATCTGAAAATAGTGTTTCCTTTTATTTTTTCACATTTTTTATGTAATATTTTAACGTTCCATAACATGATTTTTTTTTATATTGAAAAAATTCATTTTTTCCAACTAGCTTGCATTTATGAACAAATATACTACGCTTATATTTTTTGTTAATCTTGATTCCAAAAAAATTTCCGGAGGGTTCCGGACAAAAGTGGTGGCATTAAGTTGCCACGTCCTTTTTGCTCTTACGTTTCACAACAAAGAAATAATTGGAATGTTTCACTACCTTGTTATGAAAGGTTTCGGAATATATATTACGGAATGTTTCTGAAAAATTGCAATGTTTCACTACTTAGTTGTGAAACATAACAGCAAAAAGCCGTGGCATCTTAATGCTACCAATTTTTTCCGGAACCTTCCGAAAAATTTTTACAGTGAACTGTTAGACAGTACACTATATGTCTCCTCCCTTTTATTTATAACTCCATTTTTATACCAGAGGACACACTGATCTTTTTCCTGATTTGTGAACATTTCCTGTTTTCTGGACATTGACACTGCTACACTGCAGCCACGTTATGGAAGCCCGCAACCAAAAGTCTTTGTTAGTTTTCAAACATTTTTGAATCAGTTCCAGATGTCTATCTTATATGTAGCTAATATGAATAAATTTCGTAAAACTTTTCGGACACCCTGTATTTCATTTAATTCTTAATTTAATGCAAGTGTCTTCAATTTGTCAGCAAAGTATGTGCAATGTTTAAAATTACTTCAGTTCTAAATTGTAAAAATAAAGCAATATATCGCCATAAAAATCAGAAATTAGGTTGTTTTGTATATGTCGAGAAAAATTACTCTATTATTCTTAAATGAGTTTTTAGAGATGTCTCTTGATCTGATTTTATTTGTATTGAAATATGTTATTCAGAAATACTATCTTAGTAAAAGCTCTTTATAAAATTTAATTCGAATTTCATTCACTCATAGTTTAACTTAACTTGATCAGTGTAGCGAGTGGTCAGGGAAAAACACAGTAAAAAAGTCGATAAGTACCAGTATTTTCTTATACAAAATACTTCAAATAATATAAAGGGATTAAAGAAGGCGAATATCTCTTTAACAAAATACTGGTATTCAACACCTTTTTTGACTGCGTTTTTCCTTAACCACTTGCCACCCTGTTGATTCATTTCGTCATTAGATACTTGATTTACTGTTATGCCTGTAACAATAGAGTTTAAAGAATAGCAGTATGGTGTAGAGATGTAATAATATTGCTAAAACTGGGATATGGACTCTAGCATATTGAAAAGCTTTTTAACCCTTTCCGGCACACTCGGGGATACCTTTCGGGATACCTAATTTTAATTCCAAACTTACGAACGGCACCAAGAATATTTTAGTAACATTTTGCTTTTACAATAAATCGTTAAAATAATATGTTTTTAATTTCTGAAAAAGTCGTTTTAAAATTCCGGTATCAGTCAATTATTTCTTCATTTTATAACAAAAATTGCCCGTACCGGAAAAGGTTAATGTCATTCCTGTCGTTCTTTTGTCTGTTTCCCTCATTTCTATGACCGTTGTTTGCTATTTTCCATCAAAATCGTTGCTTGGCTATGCGTTCAGTTCAGTTCATCTTCCTACAGTAAATAATAGCATCTTAATCATCCATTTTTTGCTCTTTTGAGCAAAAAATTAGTAAAAAATGCACTGATTGGCATTTAAAATAAAGGAATTTTTATTAAATTACTGTTTAACCGAGTTAAGTAAATATTTATTTGTTTTAAATATAACAGGTTAAACTAGTCATTTATTCATATCATTAGCCATTTATTTGTTTATAATTCTGCTTTATTAATTATTCTTCATAGTTTTCCGTTATAGAGAGGTCCGTCTTAATTGAAATAAAATTAAAGAAAATTTTTTTAAAAGGTGCATTTAATATGCTACAAATATAAAAGATATTTTTACATAACAATATAGCTTTTAAAAACTTAAAAACTTCCACAATTTCGCGCCGAGTGCTTTCAATCAGACCTTGATCGTCATCAGTGAAGCTTTGATTGCGTGCGCAATATTTTCTCCCAAATATGCTGAAACATTGTATTTGTTTTTACCGGTGTCAGTTTTCCGAGGTATTATAATCTTTATCTTTGACACTGACAGGAGGTTGTTTAGGTTGTAACAATATGGCGGAAACGCAAGGTCTGACTATATGCAAAGAAATCTTCCACCAGTAAAAATGAATAGATGTTTCTTCCATTATTTATCACTAAAAGTTTGCGTTAATAAAGCGTTTAAGGGGGTCCGAGACTCATTTTCAAAAAAAATTTATTTGTTGAGTTAAAATTTTGAAATTTTTTGTGATGGTTAACCATGTCATTTGTAAACAAAATCGCATGATAAAACTTCTCATATTTTTTTTAACCCTTTCGGGGACAGGGCATTTCTGCTCCAAAAATGTTCAAATATTTAATTCACACCGCAATTAACGAACAAATGTATTTGAAAATAATTAAAAGCATTTTTTCACGTATATTATGAGATAGGAATTGTACTAAAAAATTACTGGTGTCATTTGGCCATTTAGGCGTTAAAATTAGCCGTTTGCAGACTGCAAACGGCGCCTCTCAAGGGATTAAAAAATTTAAATTTTAAATTTTGTTAAAAGAGTGGGGTAGTTTAAAATCGTTATAACTCGAAATATTATTTATAGAATTTCATTTTTTTTTCATTTAAGTAAATAGAAATATATAAATTTTAATTTAGAGCCAGCATTTTAAAAAATATTATTATTTTTTTTTAAAGTAAAAATATTTAACGAAAAAATTACAAATAAAGTGGTGCAACTTAAAAAAAAAAAAAATCATATTTTCAAAAGTAAATATTTTTTTCAAATATGCTGGCTCAAAAGTAAAGTAAAATAATTGAGAAAGATATGTTCCGAGTTTCAACCCTATATCTTTAACGGTTCTCGAGTTATAAGAATTTAAATATGAGAAATGGTGAAAAAACCTATCATGAAGAAAAACGCAATTTCACAAGAACTCGTTTCCTTGACAACCATAGCTTGAAAGGCAGATTTTGAAAACAAACCAAAACGAAAAAATTAATATTTCCTGTTCTAATTAAGACAGAAACATGATTTAAACATCATTTTAAGCAGAAAACGGCAGAGAAATTTTTAATCCAGTTAAAAAAAAAAAAAATGAAAATTTGAAGATTTTTGTGTCCCGGACCCCCTCAAATAAGGAATAAAAAATTATTTATATTTACTGGTGGTAGGTTCCCCCGGCGGTAATCAACCACTGCGATAGTGGTTATTACCGTTAAAAATTTTGTAAAAAAAAATGAAGATTCTTGTTATTGTGTGGGTCATAATTTAATTCTAATTAAAATAAAAAAAATATTTTTACTTACAAAATATCTGGTAGTAATTGATTTTAAAGAATAAGAAGGTTGACAGCTATGCTTTTGCGCATGCCCGAAACATTAATTTGAATATCAAAATCATTCATTCTGTCCATCGCTATTACAAACTGCACTGAATTATTTTAATGGGAAATAGTTAGTGAAATCTTGTGAATTTTCAACATTACAGCAACAAAATGACTCGCATTTGAAACATAAGTTGCGGTGGCCTAATTCTAATCAAAATTTGTGCCAGAATGATTGAATAAAACTTTGCTTTTATTTCCACGTGGAAGAAGATTTAAGATTCCATATCCATTCCATTCTATTTCCAAATGAAATTGTGAAAAAATTCTGTTGAGCTTTCACCTTTACAGCATATCTGCAACTTTCTGGATTTGTTTAACACTAGAACGGCCGGGCATTTCCCTTAAGTGTTAAAAAAAATATTTTACATAAAATTTTTTATTTAAAACTATTCAACCTAATTATTTAACTATTCCTCCGTGGTACATATTTAACTTATTTCAGAAAGAAGTTTCTGGTTCGAATCGAAATACTTTTATTTGGTACCGGTCAAAATGACCGCTTATGGTCATTCTAGTGCTAATTCAAATAAACCGTGAACAAGAAATTTTAGTTAACCCTTTCAGAGGCAAGGTATTTCTATTCTTAAAATGCTCAAATGAGTGAATGACACCAGAATTAAACAGGCAAATTTATTTCAAAATAAGCAAAAGCTATTGTTCACATACTTTATAAAAGGAATATTTTCCAATATTCTGGTGCCAATGTGGCATTTAGGAATTAAAATTAGGTGGTCCAAAAATGGCGGATCTAAAACGGATCCAGGCCTGACGAACTCCGATGCCATCTTCCCCTTATTAAAACGAATAGAAAGTTTTGCCCTATTTATGTCACAAATTCTGAATGAATGTGCAGTTAAATGAGGCAAAAATGTCTATTCAAATTTACTGGTGGAAGAATGCCCTGGTGATAATCAAATACACTGGCATTGATAGGAGGATAGTTTAGGTTGTCACAATAAAGCTGAACACCAAGGACTGATACGGCTGTGCTGAAATTTCCGCCAGTAAAAACGAATATGTATCTTTGTCTCAATTATTACAGACATTTTGAATAAATAAGGTGTTTAAATAAGGAGAAAATTTCTATTCAAATTTACTTGTGGAAGTTTGTTTCGGCAGTAATCAAGCCGTGCGAAAGTAGTTACTGTAGAAGCTTCGCCATTTTGAGTATATGTCATTTCCTCTTTATTAAAAGTCCATGAAGCCTTTCGACCGTTGAGAGTTAATAAGTGAAATCAGATAAAGTATCTCAGACAAACAAGACACATTATTAAATAAATTCATTAAAAAAATATTTAGGTTTCATATAGGATTCTTCCGGCGGCGGAAGGTTGACATCTATGTTACTGCATCATAATTACGTGCTCCTCGAAGTGTTAAGTTAGAAGCCTCTTATGGAGTCCAAATGGACAAAAGTGTTAAATCAGTGGTGCTAACTTTTATTCATGAAATGTATTCTCACACCGCTATTTGCTAAAATTAATATTCGCCTTATATTAACCCAAAATTTGGCGATTAAATGACCTAAAGATTTCTATTAAAAAATGTAGAAGCTTTGTGGTTCCTTGTGTTGCGTAGTGATCAACCACTGTGTTAAATAAATTTGCTTTAGAAAAAAAAATATAGTTAAAAAAATGTTCGCGTATGTAAAATATTGTTTTCCATATTCATAAATCATAATGCTGTTAAAAGTAAATATTTTCATACTATCACAGAAATTTAAATTACCGTATATATTCGTGTTACACCCCTTACATTCGAGAAAAAAATATGTTGAATACCAGTATTTTTTTCTAGTTTTCTACGGGTTATTTAATATGAATTTTTTTTTTTGGAAATTCGACCGTTAGATAACATGAATATAACTTTTTTAACCCCTTCAAGGGCGGTGGTTCATTTTTGGACAACTTAATTTTAATTCCTAAATGCATCATTGACACTGGAATATTCGAATGAAAGTTTTCCTTATTTTATGTACGTAAAGCGCTTTTACTTATTTTGAAATAAATTTGTTTGTAAATTCGGGTGCCATTAACTCATTTCAGCATTTTGCGAATAGAAGTACCTTGGCTCTGGAAGGTTTAATACTGGTATATGGTCAGTTAGTCCTCTCAAATTTGGGGTCGACTTATACGTCAGTATATACGATAAGAAAGTTGTACAGTTCTATGTATGAATAATCTAGACACTACTTGTTTTGCTTGTCTTAATTTATAACATTCTCATTATTTTTCATGTTGTTCTACACACAATGATGTTCTATGACACACTGATTTACTAAATAAACTCTTCTTTACTTGTGAAAATCATAACAAATTATACAAAGATTTCCAAAAACATTATCGCTTTACAAATCCAGTTATAAACATTGGACTTCATAAAAAGAGGGAGATGCATATCATTTTAATTTTTCCAATGTCAGCATCTGAAATGTGTTTGGCGTACGTTCTAAAATGTTATTTACAAGAAAAAAAATGAGATGAAAATGAAACACAAGACGCATGTTATTAAGAACACCATCATAAATATTTTTACGCTCACGCCGACATTGCTGGCATAATCATGTCATAGACAAATTTTTTTTGAAATTACAAACGAGTGAAAATTGGTTATTATCTTGAAAGAATATTTACAATCTAGACACTATTTGTTTTACTTGTCTTAATTTGTAATTGTCTCATTATTTTTCACGTTGTTCTACATACAGTGATGTTCTATGTCACGATGATTTACAAAACTCTTCTTTACTTGTGAAAATCGCAACAAGTTAAACAAAAATTTTCAAAAACATTATCGCTTCACAAATCCAGTTATAAACATAGAACTTCATGAAAAAGGGGAGATGCATATCATTTTAATTTCTCCAATGTCAGCATCTGAAATGTGTTTGGCATACGTTCTAAAATGTTATTTACAAGAAAAAAAATTAAGATGCAAATAAAACACAAGACGCATGTTATTAAGAACACCTTCATAAATATTTTTACACTCACGCTGACATCACTGGCATAATCATGTCATGGACATAAGTTTTTTTGAAATTACAAACGAGTGAAAAATGAGTATTATCTTGAGAGAATATTTACATCTTCAAGAAGAAAGTCGTGGGATAGATGTAGAAGATTTATAATAGAAGATATATAATAGAAGATTTATAATAGAAGATTTATAAAATATCAAATGAAAAATGGTGAAAAAAACTGCTACAATGCAGTAAATATTAGATTTCGCTATCTAGCTGAATAATTATTTTGCAAATTACTGCTAAAATTGTACGGTTTATTAAAAAGATTTCTTATATTATGGAAAAAATTAAAGAATATACCAAATTGATGGCGTTTTGATTATACAAATTTAGCATATCAATTAAAATGTAGATAAAACTAAAAGACGCAGTTTTCAATTAATAAAAAAGAGCACGATAAGAAATATATACTTTAGAGATAGATTAATTAATTTTAACACTAAAGCATAAATATTTAGAAAATGAGTAGAAAAAAGTTGCAGTATAAAGAAACAGATACTAGCCAAGGTTTTTTTTTTTTTTAATTATTTGCGGGATTTTAACCCTGCAGGACTGACTATAGTCAAAGTAACAGGGCTGCCACTGACGACTAATTTTTCATTATTTTTCCTACCACTTTTTCTGTGCAATAATTATGTACCTCGCTCGAAGATCAGAAGAAATCTACGACGAAGATTATTATTTTCAAATATTGGTAGAAAAATTCTAATTAATACAGCTGGACCTCCTGCAATTTTCTATTTTTTTTCTTATCATTTGGATAAACTAAAGACTATTACCATAGCTGCCAACTTTTATGATTTTTTGCTACCACTAAAATGTAACAGATATTTTAGCCTTGTTTAATCGTGAGATTTCGGTGATTAAATAACTACAAGCTGACTATAAAATTTCTGTGGTATGATGAAAGCGTAAATGTTGGCAACTATGCTATTACTGTAATTTTTGTTTTACTTCATAAAAAACCTTGATGTGAAATAAAATTAAACTGAATTATAAGGTCAGTGCGCCTAAATGTGATGACCTCTAAATGCGATAATGTTCGTTTCCTTGTAATCTTAATGCAAGAATTATAAATAAATGCTGTATAATGAGGCATCCGATCTTAATGAACAAAACCCGAAACATTTATCTACATTTAAAACGTTTTATATTAAACAAATCCCCATTCCAATGGACATCACTCATTTTATAGCGCCCCAGTGTTTCCTAAATGCGATAAAAAATCCCGATATTGGTTCAAGTTTTTGTTCTGTTAACTTTGAAGATCAAATAAAATTACGGAAGTCAATGGCTGCCATGTGTGTTTCATTTACAAGCAAAGCTAGCTCGTGAAAACGCGAAAAGTTTTCAGATTTGAATTCTAAAGTTTTCCACGAATTTAGGCAACTTGTTTTCTTCAGTTGCCTATTAGCGACAAGGATAATGTCCTAAATGCGGCATAGCTGCTAACATCTTACGCTTTTCTGTACCACAAAAATTTTATAGTAAATTTAACCTTTTTAAATCGCTGTAATTTGCCGATTAAAGAAGGCAAAAATTGCTATTAAATTTTTGTGGTACGAAAAAGCGGAAGAGTTTCAGCTTTGAATGCGGAGAGACTTTCAGGATATAAAGTAAGGTATATTTGCATGGTATTTTCTTAAATTGCATTAAAATTATGTTTAAAGCAAAAATTGTGTTTAAATAAGCTGTGTTGAGTCAATAAAATAAGAATTTCAAGATGATCCTCCAATAGTGTTTTCTTTTACCGCGCCATTTGAAATGAGCAAAATAGAAAAATACTCATCTTTAAAATTTTTAATTTAAAAAATGCCATTTTCTAATTCAGTCAGTGCACCGTAAAACAATGGTAACATTCCGCGTTTATTCCGGGATCGTTTTCCCTTTTCATAAGTTTTTATAACAGGAATTTTTAATTTTCTTTCTGAAATATTCCTACTACTTGTATGTACGGGTAACGATTAACTCGCTAGCACGTGCATTCGCCACCAATGGATCTATTCATTTCACAGGAATTTTCATATTTTTCAGTAGAAAGTTACAGGATAATTTAGAAAATCTTAAGTTAGTTTAAAGCATTTCTAGCGTTTCCCAAATACAGACATACAGCGCAATGCAAGCAGTGTTGCCACTAGGCTACTTTATTTTAATTCCGATTTCTTGGTTGCCGCCACTTTTTTGAAACGGTAAAATTATCTTTTTGCCACCTTAATTAATGTGTCATTAAATAAGGTACATCTTACCATTTCAAAAAAGTGGTGCCAAACACGAATCTGAATATTATAAAAATCCCATCTGGCAACAAGAATGCAAGTGCACCCCCAGCAAACACAACTCGCGTTGAAAAAGCGTTTCAAAAGAAAGATTCACGGTTTACGGGCGTGTCTTTTTCTCCCGGTACCACCTTACTTTCAGAAACACAGAGAGAAATAAATATCTGAACAATGCTTTTAATGTAAACTGGTGGGAATATAAAATTTTATTTGTTAGTCAAATCAGGGGGAAAATATTATATCGTAAACAATTTCGAAACTTGCTAAATATTTTAAATTTCATAAAACAGATCTGTATTTTGTAAAGCAAGGGTGGCAAACCCGTTGCCAGTGGACAAACTGCTATCATTATTTCTGAAGAGCAATTTATTTAATACTAGATTAATTTTAACACAATTATTGTGTTAAAATTAATCTTGAGTAACTTCGTATCGAGTGATTTCTGGTGTTCCATTACCTGAGATTCACTCTGTTGAGCTGAACCACGTTTCAGACCAGATGCTATAATCTTTAAGGTTAGCTGGGTGAAAAAGTTCCGCCAGATGCGTCCGGGATAGCTCAGATGGCAGGGCACTGGCGGCTTCAGTCAGGAGGTCCCTGGTTCGAATCCTGGTCCGGACATTTTTCACCCAGTTGGAAATTTACATCTAATACAATTTATTTAATGACAGAAATTATGGAACTAATACTTAAAAAGAAAAAAAGAATTTTTAAGAAATGCTGTAATTCCTATAAAAAAGTTTCCAAAGAACAAACGTCTTTGGAATATACGTAGGACTTTATAATTTATTTTCAAGTCTAAAGGTTTAAATCAGTGGCATAGCCAGAGTGGGGGTCCAGATGCTCGGTGTACCAATAGTTTTGTAAAGTTTTCTTTGCCTTATTAGATCTGAGAATTTTTTGCTATTCATTAATACGGAGAAAACTTTTGAATATTAGTGGTATCCAGATCATTTGGACCACTCACTCTGGCTACGCCACAGGTTAACCCCTTCAGGGGCGCCGTTTGCAGTCTGCAAACGGCTAATTTTAACGCCTAAATGGCCAAATGACACCAGTAATTTTTTAGTACAATTCCGATCTCATAATATACGTGAAAAAATGCTTTTAATTATTTTCAAATACATTTGTTCGTTAATTGCGGTGTGAATTAATTATTTGAACATTTTTGGAGCAGAAATGCCTTGCCCCTGAAAGGGTTAAAATGTTTATCTGCTTTCAAATATGTTTACAATGTGATGTTTTTAATCTGCTTATGCAAATATTCATTGCCACAAGATTCCACTAAAAGCGACGTTGAAATATAAATTTAGTTAACATGTTTGGGCTTACATTTGCCAAGTTCTGGTGTGTACCTTGAACTTAAACGGTTCCATTCCATGCAGTGGTTTGTTAATGCCAAACGCTCGTGTGTAGTGGAACCAGGGGACATTTCTACGTTGTCATACTCCGCGGACACTAATCTATCCTTTAGTTTTGAAAGTCGTTTTATGAAAACAGTTTCACAGACAATTCAAAATTCTACCAAAAAGCGAAAATCCGTAGAGTCACATTTTGCTGCACGTTTAAAAACTGTAGCATAATATGGAAAAACAAAATAGGACAATGAAAAAGCAAAAGCAGCATAAAAAAATGAAAAAGAGAAAATAATTAAAGCGTAAAAAATCAAAATCAGCATTTCAAAAACAAATTTGTTAAAATCCTGTGTCAGTCACTAAAAAAATCTGGAAGTAAATCTTCAACAACTTAAACCTTAATCGTATATAGATCCATACCATTCAGATATCAAAAAGAAAAATAAAGGCCTACACGGAAGGTGAAAATTCAAAATGCGTTAAAATCAAACTTAAAATATTTGGTAAAATATGTTGTATAAGTCATTCATTAATTACTTCCTGTTTTATCGATGGGCCAAGTTAAAAGTCTGTTAAATATGGATTTTGAAGTATGCATTACTTAAGTAAAATGTATTCAAGATTATGTACCGTTATGATTTTTTATATAAATTATTATTTTATTCAATTGTTCAATAATAAGCTATTCAACATTCAATTTGAGGTATTTCAACTCTTTACTAAGTAATCAAAATATGTATAGCAATTAAATTAATATTTTAACATGAAATGACATGTGTAAAGCACATTGTCACACTTTGGACATTGAGTGTCTCATTTAGGATTTAACTACAGTAAATGCGACAAAAATGACCTAAATACGACAATGGTATATTGTTGGGTTATAGTAAAAATAACGATTCAATTTTTACGAAACAAGTTAGTTTTGAACTAAAGGCACAGTATTCAACAATTTTCCACTTATTAAAATATAAATTTATTGACAAAATCGCAAATATTCCCTAAATGCGACAAAAGTTTGGGGAATCGCGTCGCATTTAGGCACAATGACCTTACTCGTAGTATATATTGTTGACCATTAAGGAGTATACTTGAACTTAAATGAACAAAAATCCTCTAGCGAAACCTCCGTCGAAATTTCAGCTTCTTATTTGGTAATATTTTTTTGTATAAAGTTCAAAATTAAGCTCACAAACACAAATTCTGTATTATCAGAAAATATAAAGGGTCCAGGGCAATGTTTCATGCATGTGGGCTATACATGAATTAGCTCAAAAGTGATCACCCAAATTTGATATATTAGATGAGGTGTGATCAACATGTCACCAGCGGGGCGCACACTGTACCACTATTTACGTACAGAATAACTTGCCTTATTTAATGAAAAAAAAAATACGCTTAACCCATTAACCGCTGGTGTTGCGTTCACGCAGCGGTGAAAATAATTGCTCATGTTTAAATTAATTACATTGATACCATTACTTTAGAGTTAAAAACGCGGCTTTTTTTATTGGTAGAAACTTCGCGACTTCTATAACGCAAGAATTACCTTACTGAATTCGTAGTGGCAAACGACTTTCTTCAATAAAGTTAAGAATTCCTGCTTTGCAGCTTTGGCGGTTAATGGGTTAAAAAATAGGAACATTATTATTCCAAAATAGCGGTGGCAAAGGACTTTTAGGGAAAACTAGTTGGATGTGCCAATCCCAAAACTTTCTTCTATCTTATACATCTTAATATTTCAAAAACTAGTTACACATGTTAATACTTCAATATTATTAGTTGATTACTATACCAATTTTGATTTTCATCTTAAATTCCTGCTTCGGTCAATTAAATGAACTAAAAACGAGTTAATCTATATCATGATATTTGTTAAAATTAATAGTTTTTCCGTATTCTGCTGTTATCAGACGTTTGCGAATAGCCGGCTTAGCAGATGTGAGTTCCCGCATTTGCACGAGCCGCCGATGGACAATAGAACTACGAAAAATCAAGAAAAGTATACAAAAATCGCTATCACAGAGCCCCTTTATCGCGTGATATTTCCAAAAATTCAAGGAGGACCTGTTGGCCAAAGCCAAATACATACACAGAAAATTTGGCTCAATTGTAAGCATATTTTATACACTTTTCGATTGTACAATAAAGAAAATGGTACAGACATCGTAATTATAGCGCCCCCTTCCAGCGGAATTTTTCCAAATTCAGAGAGGACCTTTATGCCATGACCAAAAAGAAACACAAAAAATTTAGCTCAATTCTATGCATAACTTCATACACTTTTCGATGGTACAATATTCAAAATGGCACAAAAATCGCTACTAAAGCGCCCCCTACCGGCGATTTTTTTACAAATTCAGGGAAGATCTGCTTGCCATAGCCAAAAACTTAAAATAAAAATTTGGTTCAATTCTATGCATAACTTCATACACTTTTTGATGGTACAATGGCAACAGACAGACGGACACACGGACAGACAGACATTTTCTATAAACATGTTTTTTTGGATCTCTGACCACTAAAACATGTAAATCCGTCGAAAACCGGAAGTCGAAAAAAATTTCGATTACAATACTTTTTTCTATTGAAGATAGAAGAAAGTAAAAATTGAACAGCCCTGACCAGAGCCGGAATGCTGGCGGGGAAAAGTTCCACCAGTAAAATTAAATAGAAATTTTTGACTTATTTAAACGCCATATACAAATTTCTGTCAAAAGCAAAGCAAAAATTTCTATTCATTTTTACTGGTGGAAGTTTGTCCCTCCGGTAATAAGGTACTGTCTCCGTATAAAATGTATTAATAAGTGTGTATTACCAGTATGGATTGATCACTGAAATCAACAAAACAAATAAATGGGAAATACTTTAGGAAGAGCCATTGTACGATACAAAAGACTCCAACAACCATCGGGGTATCAAATTCCTTATTTTTAATAGAAAAAGATTTTTTGCCAAAAGCTTTTTTATCAAAAATCTGTCTTACAAAGATTTAGTATTAGGGAATTTTAAAGCTCTGGGGAATATCCAATTATTTTTTTAAGCAAACATGTTTGGGGGTACGATGCATCATATTTTGACTGTTTTAGACAACATGTTCATGTTCTGACGTTACTGCAAGATGACTTATTATATGAGACAATAATGAAGTATTTCATTACAACATATATATATATTTAAATCAATACTGAATTTATGTTTACATTTTTAATTTCGGATACATTAGTCAAAAAACGTGTGTATTTTAAATAATGCAGGTATTTTGATATATTCTTGCGTTAAATAGTTTAGTAATTTCTTGAACTAAAAAAATGTACAATAGATCCATTTATTTAAGAAATTTAAAGGTAGGCTGTTCTCAAATCCCCTGCTCAACAGCAAGAAACTTTGTCATACATTTTCTGAATCATTTTTAAACGTAAACGTTTTTAAAACGTAAAATTCACAGATTTGACTGCTGAAGCGATTAGGAATCGAAAAAAGGTTTCCATTTTTGATAAACAAATTACTTATCGAGTTATAAGCAATTGCGGCCACGCGACGACTCGTTTTCTTCCTTTCTCACGGCATCGCATCGGGAAATTTGGTTCAGTGTTCAACATTGACAGTTCATTGGTGTGCAAAAATTAAGGACAAGATAATTTTTCGAATGTAACGTCGTGCGGAAGTTTTTCACATCGACCGAAATCATATCATAAGAAGTCCAAGATGTGAAAACATGGGACAATAAAACAAAACCGTCTAAACAATCCGCTCTGTTGCCTTGTTCGGCTTTTATGCTAATTTATCTGCTTTGTCCCTAATTTTTGTACACCAGGGACAATTTTTGTACATTCTGAATGAACTCTTGCCTTTACCAAAAATTGAAAACGCCTTTCGATTACAAAGCTTTGAACAGGAATACCTGCCAGTTTCATGCGCTTCCGAACTAATATGAATTTTAAAAATATATATATGTCAAAAGTAGCTCTTTTCCTTTACTGAACAGCTTTAATCCTTTCAGGGGCAGAAGATTTCTGTTCGTAAAATGATGAAATAATTGACTGACACCAGAATATTCAAACGAATTTCTTAGAAAATAAAAACCTGCTAGTTTGCACTTTCATTTCAAAAGCAAAATTTTATTAAAATATTCTTGGTGTCATTTGTCAGTTTTTGAATTACAATTAGGTGGCTAGACCGTCTAGCCACCACCCTTGAAAGGATAAAAGATTTTTCCTAGTCATGTCTACAATTCCACTCTTTAACCCTCTCGCTGCGCAACCGGAGAGTTTCTCGGGCAACGTAAAAGTAGCAAAATTTGCGCAACCCGAGATTTCATCGGGAATGCATTTTCTCCGTCTAATTGACCTGCCTTGATCATTCCCTCCAGTTACTGTTTATTGTAAATTTTGCCTTACCTAATCGGAGCATTTTCCCTATTAAATCAGGCGAAAATTTTTGTTTTGAAAAACCGGTGGCAAAAGAATAAAAATCCTTAAAAGGAATTAAGTACGCAATTTTTGAAGCTATTTTGGTAAAACAATTATGCAGCGAGAGGGTTAATGTTAAAACTATGTGCATAGGATGCATTCGTACATTAAAAATACGTCTTAGCAAATTAATAAATTTAACAACTTTTTTCTGTGTACTCATTTTATGAATTAAAATCTTAGCAAGGCTAATGAGCCATAAGATTTTAAAATTTCAAATAAAATTATCTATTTCAGAAATATTTTGTCAAATACAAAAAAAAAAAAAAAAAAAAAAAAAAAAGAGATTATTTTAAGAAAAGTATGCAGAAAAAAGAAGTAAATATATGCAATTTCTAAAGAGATATTTTAAAAATACAAATGTATTCCACGCCCATAAGTTTAGAATTAGCGAGCGGAATTCGAGATCTGGCCGTTAAAGTACTTCTACTGCTAAAATGCTAAAATGATTGATGGACAGCAGGATTTAAAAGCAAATTTATATATAATTTTCTAAAAGAATTCTTCGCGTACATTATAAAAAGCAAAACTTGATTTCAAAATTCTGGTGCCGATGTGGCATTTAGGAAATAAAATTAACCACTTCGGGATCATGGGTGCATATATGCATCTTCAAAAGATGCTTACAGCACTCGTTTTTGATACCATTAAAAAAGAAAAGTAAAATTTTCCTTATTTAATTAAGACATTTTCTTGGTAGAATAACTAAATTTAATTATTTGACAAAAAGTGGTGTCACCAAATAAAATTCATGTAAAGGATGCTGGTCCCGAACGAGTTAAGTGGCACATATAATACACCACTGCCCTTCAAGGGATTGACCCACAGCTGCCAACATCTTACGCTTTTTTACCTTTTTTAAAACGCCATAAACTTCCGATTATATGAGGCAAGAAATTCTATTAAATTTTTGTGGTACAAAAAAGCGGAAGAGTTGGCAGCTCTTACGCTTTTTTATATCATACTACTATATTATACATACTATTTTGTTTTAAATCCACACAACGAATTGGCACCCAGTACTGTTTAATAAAATATTGCTTTTATACTATACGCGACGAAAAGCGTTTATTTTCACATTAATTTCTTCGTAAATTCAGGTAGCAGCCAACCATTTCTGTATTATAGCAACACAATAACTTGTCACTGACTCGGGTGGGGAAAAACCATCATAATCTCTGCTTTGAATCACCCAATATATCTAAAACATAACTGCACACACTCCTTAATCCTTTGGGACGAGAGACACATATACGTGCCCCAGAAGATGTTCAGATTCCGTGATTATTCCCAAAAGTTATAGACCGGGAGCCGGCAGCACAAACACATGGTTCGTACGGATACCGTTATTTCTCCAGGAAAGGACCAGTATCGTTTTATAGAAAAACAAATCTAGGTTAAACGCGCAAAATTTCGCCTTCTTTCAAAAAGAGATTTTCTATAAGATAATACTTGTGCCGAAAAATTTTCTGGTCTGCAAAATTCAAGGCGGCATGCGAACCATGCGACAACCACCTCATCGAGTTGGAGGCTGAAATTCCAGAATTAGCTAAAACTCGATTCCCATATTAAAACGCAATCGGTCTGCCAAGTCATATCTTGGTGGAAAATACCTAAAAACCCGATTTTACCGGTTGACTGGTAGGTTTACCATTGTGTTTCCTGCTCCCAGTCCACCATGTTTTCATACCTTTGGGTGCAGGAAAACGCAATGGTAAACCTACGAGTCGACCGCTAAAATCGGGCGTTCAGATGTTTTCCACCAAAATATGACTTGGCAGACCGATTGCATTTTAATACGGTATCCGAATTTTAACCCTTTCAGGGGAAAGGCATTTCTGCTCAAAAAATGTTCAAATAATGAATTCACACCGCAGTTAACAAACAAATTTATTTGAAAATAATCAAGCGCCTTTTTTCACGTTTATTATGAGATCGAAAGTGTATTAAAAATTTACTGGTGCCATTTCAATATTTAGACATTAAAATTAACCGTTTGCAGACTGCAAACGGCGCCCCTCAAAGGGTTATCTAATTCTGGATTTTCAGCCTCCAACTCAATAAGGTAGTTGTCTGTGTTGCCAGCTCCCGGTCTATTACTTTTTTTTGTAAATTTTGCCTTTTTCAATCAACACTTTTTCCTGATTTAATGATGTAAAAATTTCTCCTTTGAAAAACCGGTGACAAAGGATTAAAAATTCTTTAAAAGACGCTCGTTGCGAACAGGTTAAAATTTTCAAAGAGTCGGAAATTACTATTTCTGCTCAGATAACTTCTATTTAATATTAAAATAGCAAACTTTGTAGTCCTCTTGTTTCATTGCAGGGTCTTTAATATTTTTCAAAGATTAAATTGTTAAAATAAATAAAAAGGCAGACATAAAGACGTGGATCGAAGTGAGTATATTTGATATTAACAAGAACAATTACACAAACATACTGAAAGAAAACAGAAAATTTACAGGTATTTATAGATTTTGCAAGGCCCATGGCAGAGAATTGGCGGCCGTGAAAGAAAGCTACATTAAACTACCAATCACAAGAAACATAGTTGTACAAAAAGAAATTAATAAGAATTTAATGTAATGCTGTGATTATTTTCAACACCCGCCCATAATCTAGCATTACATCAGAAAACAAAGAAATTTCTTGAAATCAATCATTAATAATAATATGACACAATTTAAACATTACTTGTACAAACAACAAAGAAATAATAGTTCATAAAATTTAACTTTAGGTAATGCCTTTGTAAATAAATCAGCAATTTGCATATTCGTAGGAACATATTCAATTTTGATGTTATTTTCTTTTATAATATTGCGAACAAATTTCAATTTGATATCAATGTGTTTCATTCTACCATAATTACTCTCATTACTGATACATTTTATACATGATTGATTATCCTCAAAAATTACTAAATCCTTAATATTTACAATTTCACTAGCAATATTTTTAAACCATAACAAGTCTTGCAAACTTTTAGTTAAAGCAATGACTTCAGCTTCAGTTGACGATAAGGCAACTGATTTTTGTTTATTACAACACCACAGAACAGGCATGTTACAAAACATTAAAATATAACCTGTTACTGATTTGCGGTCATTTGTGTTAGCCCCCCCCAATCAGCATCAACATACATGGATAATTTAGGATCAGAATTTTGCTTTTTATACACAAGTTTTAAAGACAATGTTTCTTTTAAATATCTTAAGATTTTCATAAGTGCTTTCCATGCAATTTCAGTAGGATTTTCTTGCAATTGACTTAAACAGTTAATAGCGTACAAAATATCAGGTCGAGAAATATAAGCTAAATATAATAAACAACCTACAAGTTCACGATATGGGCCATTAAAAGGTTTACCATTTTTGAAATGAGATGGGGTGGACTTAGGAGAAATAGGAATGTCACTGGGTTTACAATCTAGCATATTAAACTTACTTAACAATTTAATTATGTAAGACTCTTGATCCATTATTAAACTATCAGAATTGAATTTCATTTGAATACCTAGAAATTCTGAAACACTTTCCGATTTTGACATGTGAAACTCGTTATGTAATAGGGAAATAACTACATTAGTTTCATTTACATCTGAACCTGCAATTAACATATCATCTACATACAAAGCAATAATTATTTTATGATCATTATTATACCGAATAAAATTACAAGGTTCATTATCACAAGATTTAAAATTTAACTTTGAAATAAATTCATGAAACCTTTCAAACCATTGTCGTGGGGCTTCTTTTAAACCATATAAACTTCTTTTAAGTTTACACTTTCGCCCACTTTTATCATCATAGCCTTGCGGCTGATCCATAAAAACAAGTTCATTTAACTTACCATTCAGGAACGCTGTTTTAACATCTAACACAGATGCATATAAGTCTTCATTTAAAATCGAAATAAGAACCAAACGTAAAGCTGGCATACTTATTACAGGGGAAAAGGTTTCACTATAGTATAGCCCTTCTTTTTGCATAAATCCACGAGCTACGAGTCTCGCCTTATGTCGACCATCTCTTTTGATGGTAAATACCCATTTGCAGGAAATAGGTCGTTTGTCAGGTGGTAATTTTTCAAGATCCCAGACATCGTTGATTTTCATACTTTCAATCTCCGCGTCCATAGCTTCTTTCCACAAGCGTTGTTCATCACTAGGGAGGGATCTGATATCATCAAACGTTAATGTTTCTTGTTGGCAAAGTAATGCTTCGTAAACTTCAGGATCTGGATACCGTACAGGTTGCTTTTTAAATCTTTCAGATTTTCTTGTTTTGTCTTCTTTCTCTTCAGGATCATCTAATTCATCACTCGTATTTTCTAGAGCATCTGGATCAATTTCATTATCGACTGGTTCTGAATTTTCTAGAATGTATTGTTTCGACTGAACATTTTCCTTTTTCTCTTCGCCGAATTTCACATTTCTTGATACAGTTATGCGTTTCGTTTCAGGATCTAGTAATCTATATCCCATTGAAGAATAACCAATGAAGATCATTTGTTTAGACCTATCGTCAAGCTTCTTTCGATGAACGGAAGGAATTAACATGTAAGCACTGCATCCAAAAGCACGTATGTGCTTGAAATCGGCTTCTTCTCCATATTTCAGGAAGTACGGAGTTTTGTTCTCAATAGTGCTGCTTGGCATTCGGTTTTTCAAGTAAGCTGCTGAAAGGATAGCTTGACCCCAAAAAGTCTTTGGTAAATTTGATTCAGCAATCAAAGCACGTCCTATATTCAGAAGCGACCTATTGCAGCGTTCAGCTACTCCATTCAAAGATTGCGTGTGTGGAGGAGCGGGATCTATCACTATACCAAGATCTCTAGTAAAATTCACTAAATCATTAGAAAAATATTCCTTCCCGTTATCACATCTAATTTTCTTCACTGTAGGGTTGGATTTTAAGAACATTTTTAATTCTTCTGAGACTTCACTTTTATGTTTCAGTAAACGTACTTCAGTAAAACGAGAAAAATCATCGATAAGAGTCATAAAATAGCACGGAAAAATAGGTCCACAAATGTCACTATGAATCAAAGTCATTGGCTTAGTTTCTCTTTTTCTTGGTCCTCTTCCCATTGGTGTTGCACTCTGTTTTGCCCGAGCACAAATATCACAAAAAGAATCAGGTACCGGAAGCTTCATATCTTTCAATACTTTGTCACTCGAATGACCAAGTCTGCGATGCCAGATATCACAATGATTTTTCTTTGAAGTAAGAACGGTTTCGTAAACAGGCACAAAGTCACTTACGTATTGTCCATTCAAATCCCATTCACCGAAGTAAAAACGGTTTCTTCCTTTTTCGATAAATACTTTTTGGTTCTTGAAAATAACTGTATAATTTGCACTTTCAATTTTCCTAACGGAAATGAGTTGCCCGTTTAAGTCTGGAACATAAAGGACATCCTTTAAAGTAATTTCCATTCCATTTGACAGTTTTCCATTAATATTTCCAATACCTTTGATTTCTAGATTCGTTGTTTTTGATGCGCATTTAACAGTTCCTGAAGAAGGTACTAAGGATGCGAAATAATTCTCATTAGAACACATATGGGAAGTTGCTCCGGAATCTACTATAAATTCATTCCTTTTCCTGGAAGCATTTCCAGCAACGAAAGAAACAGCTGAAGAGGCAAATTTTTCTTCATTTGAATTTTTAACAGCTTTACAGTTACGTTTTATGTGTCCGAATTTTCCACAAGAATGGCAAGTAATTTTCTTTCTACAATATTTCGCTGTATGCCCTTTAGAGTTGCAAATTTTGCAAAAGAATTCTTTGCGAGTCGACACAAATGCAGTATTATCATGAGCAGCCTTAGTATATACTTTTTCTTTCTTTGAATCGAAAAGAAGTGCTTCAGCATCTAATAATCTTTGTGTCACGAAATCTAATGTCAAAACAGAATTCGGTTGGTTTTCTAAAGCAATCTTAACATTTTCAAATTCCTGAGGCAATGACATCAAAATATAAACAATAGTATCCGTTTCATTAACTTCTGCCCCAGACAGCTTAAGATCCGAAATTAATTTATTTATTTCATCAATGTGATTTCTCATAGAAACGGTACGATCTTTCTTAATCGTTGCCAATCTCTTCCGAATTAAAATTTGATTCACTGCACGCTTTGTATCATAAGTGCGTTCTAATTTAATCTACATTTTATGAGCTGTATTTTCATCTTGAAGTGATGCAAGAACATTATCACTTAATAATGATAATAATAAAGCGTAAGCCTTTTTTGCTTTCACGACATCGGCGGCATTGTCGGGAGCCGCTTCAATTTCCAAGAATTTTTCCAATTCTTTAGCAGCAAAAATTGCCATTACTCTTCGTTTCCATACCGAAAAATCTTTTCCATCACCTTCAAAAAGAGGGATGCCGTAAACATCCTTTGAAGAATCCATTCTGCTCGATAAAATATATAAAAAAGAAAGATAAAATCTGTTTCACTCAAAATCCCAGCAGAAATGAAAAACAGAAAGATAACGGCGTCAGTATGTCTCGCAGCTCATTTCAACACTTGCTAGAACCAACGCTCTGCTGTTAAAATAAATAAAAAGGCAGACATAAAGACGTGGATCGAAGTGAGTATATTTGATATTAACAAGAACAATTACACAAACATACTGAAAGAAAACAGAAAATTTACAGGTATTTATAGATTTTGCAAGGCCCATGGCAGAGAATTGGCGGCCGTGAAAGAAAGCTACATTAAACTACCAATCACAAGAAACATAGTTGTACAAAAAGAAATTAATAAGAATTTAATGTAATGCTGTGATTATTTTCAACATAAATAAAGTGTAATAATCTATGAAAATTTAAGGTAAAATTGTAGTCAGCCTGGTAAAGGAAAACAAATTCTACGTTTCTCCCTACATTATCAAAGAATAAAGTCCAAACCTTGATGAATCTTTATTGTTCCTCTTCTCTGACATATCTTTGAAGTATATCATTCTTAACGAAACTGTCACACCAAAAGTTCGTAATATTGCTTCTACCTTTCACGCCTATCTGAAAATTCTTGTTCATGACTCTATATTTCTTTCGACTAGTAAACAAATGTAAAAAATATCTCCGTTCAGAAGTTTTTATTAAGGTAAATCAATACTGTAGATTTTCTTAATAGGATAGAAGAAACTTCCAAGATAAAGAGTGAATTTTTCTTTCCATCTTCTAGTTTTTTTTTCGCTTCTCAGTAAGTATTTATGTTTCATTAGTGGAGATTTAAGTAAAGCCATAAAAGTTAATTATGAAATTGAATACATTTGCAGAAAAAATTGACAAGTCTTACTTCTTTGCTTTATTTAATGAAGTTTATTCTTAAAGAAAAAAATAATTAGACAGTCAAAGCACATTATTTTTGTAATTTATCTTCCTTCTATAATTAAAGTAACATTTACGATCACATTTACCGCTGATATCTTTAAAATGTCATTTATCCTTCTAATTAAAAAAATTATACAAAGAAAGAGCTTTCAGAACATTACTACTTTCATCTACACTAAGCATGCGATATATTTTTTTAATGCAAAGTAGTTTAATATAAAACTAGAGACAAAAGGATTTAATTTGGGGATTATATTACATTTGATTCTCAAAAGTGAGCTTCTTAACCCTTATCGGTCCTATATCACTTCCCACGTCATAGCTGCCAACATCTTACGCCTACTTTTACCACAAAAAATTAACAGATTTTTTACCTTTTTGAATCGCCGTAATGTGCCAATTAAATCAGGCAAAAATTTCTATTACATTTTTTCTGGTGCAAAAAAGCGTAAGAGTTGGCAACTATGCTTGTGACATCCGGGCCGGCATCTCTTACAGGTATTTTATGTGGTTGGCGCCACTTTTTTTAAGAAACACTTTTACTTGTATTTTGACAACATGCGCAAGAGAAAAGCACTACAAAATTTATTCTTTAAATACACTGGTGAGAATAGAACATAAAAATAGAATCATGTATAAAAAGCTAGGGTCTGATAATAGTTAAAATCCAAAATCTTGCTCAACAGGGTTGCCAGTTTGGCCTCCATTTTTATTCAGAAATTTTGAGTTCACACCAGAAATTATGAGTATATCTTTAATTTTATAAAATGCGAGAAATTTTGTGATCACCAGAAGTACAACATTTTCTTTGGGAAATTGCGGAATAAAAACGAAGGCAACCCTGCTACTCCAAAAATTATCATTGAAGTTTCCTATTCTACAACTATCAAAATGGGCATAGTTCTACCAGAATTTTCCACCATATTAAATCGCAGAAAAGCATTATTCAGTTAACCGCCTGTTGATTCATAATCCGAAGGAAAAATAGTCGTCACAGATTTCCAATCTGAAAAAGTGATGATATAGTGACTCCTTGAAAATTCTAAGAACAGTGCTCACATTGTACCAGTGTTGTCAGGGCGCAACTTTTTTCATTTTTCAACTTGATTTGTACCACCTTTTTTTTAAAATAGCATAATTCACCTTAATTTATTAGCCCCACCAACAGCCGAGAAGTTCTGCTCTCAAAGCTGGTAGACGGGAGGTGCTCGGTTCGAAGCCAACCGCGCCCGTCGGCCTAATCGTTCGGAGTTTCCGGTGAATTTATTTGAACCTTGGTTAACCTTGCGTAAATACGTGTTAGGTTGCCTTAGAAAGACCCCCACGAAGGGCACTCCCCTCTCGGTCCCATATCGCTCGAGTAGATAATCGGTTGTCATAAATAACACCAACAACGCCTTTTATCTGTAATTAAATAGGTCAAATATCAATATATAACAAAAAAAATGGTAGTAATCAAGCATCTTGAAAAAAATAAACGTAGCTGACTGGCCAAGGCCTGATTACCAACTGGGCAAATTTACACATTAAAAAGGAATAGTGTTTTTTCTCTTATTCATGACAGTGAATAGACCTAAATGCGGAGCTTAAATAAGGCGAAATTTTCTATTAAATTTTAGTGATGGAAGTTTGCCCCTTTGATAAGCAAGCTCTGTGACTGGCTACTCTTCCTTGTTATTTATTATCAAATTAATATCTATCTATCTATCTATCTATCTATATATATATATATAGGGTGATTCATAAAAGATGGGCAAAACTTTAAGAGGTTATAGTACACATCCTAACAAAAACTTTCATCAAAGAATGCATGGTCGGATATAAAACGCAAAGGTTCTAGAGCATTTGGAAACTTGGAGCAGTGTTGCCAGTGAAATACTTTTTTAAATTCAGATGCATTGAGTGACACCATTTTTGTAATAGCTAAATTCGCCTTATTTAATGACAGATTAAATAAGGTAACAAAGCGGAGCAAGTTAACAAGGCGGATTATCAATTTTAAAAACGTTAAACCTCCATTTCTATTGGGAGATATCGGAAGAAGAATGACACTAATAGCATGCAAATAAGATATGAGAAAGAAGAAGAACGCGAATGCAAAATTTCGCCTGGATGAATACATAAAAAGCTGCTGATCCGAGTGTGCAACTGTCAATCTCAGTAGGAACGTAACAGAAGATGTTGTCTTTCACTAATAAGGAAAAGGCTGATATGCATTTTATCTACGGAACTTCAACTGCAAATGGACATAGCTCTGAGACCCAACGATTGTACGGAGAGGGGTTTCCCACCTTGCTTTTTCGCTTATTCGTTCTTTGCTTGTTTTTGCCTCGCATAACAACATGCCCAGTGTTGCCAGTGGGTTACTATTTTTAAATTCAGATTTCTTGATTAGCACCACTTTTTTGAAATTTAAAAATTTGCCTTATTAAAAAGGCTAAAACAAGGGGAATTTTGCCATTTCAAAAAAGTAGTGCCAATGAATAAACCTGAATTAAAAAAACGTAGCCCACTGGCAACATTGAATATCTCCTTTCACTCCTTCTAGCATCTTTGCGTTTTAATACCGACCATACATTCTTTGATGAAAATTGTTTGTTTTGATGTGTAGAATCACCTCTAAAAGTTTTGTCCATCTTTTATGAAACACCCTGTATGTACATTTTAAGCAAGCAATCTTTTTTATGCAAAGCAATTTACAATTAAACTAAAGACAAATAAATTCATTTTAGTGATTACATTATATTTCACCCTGAAAATTGTACTACATAAAATAGGGTTTCAAAACTTGTAGATTGAAAGCCACGAAATTACAACTATTTTAGAATAGAAAATATTGTCTTATTTAGCACTTTCACGCCGGCACTGATATTCATGTTTTTCGCTGTGGAACGGCGCTCGAATTCTTATTTCGCTCATCTGGCGGCGCGGTATTGTCGCTTATTCAGACACTGTGTGTAATGACCCGCCTCTCTCATATTTATTGACTTGAACTCGAATATAACAAGCAGAGTTGATTGTGAATGTCTGAAAGTTCGTAAGGAGTAAGCAAATTACCTAGAGACATGATTTTATTGAAACATATGTACGAATTTAATATAAAATGTCTTACAATCTAAAGAAATATGGACAACATGATATAAATGCATTTTTGCATGATATTTTTTGAATGAAAACGAGAATTCTCGTTTCCCGTCTTGAACGTACTAAGTTTATAATAATGAATTGTTTTTACTGCGGAATTTTCGAATATTCAAGTGTGACCCACCTGTAGTGCAAGCCGTCTATAGCATAGTCGAGTGTGACCCACCTGTAGTACACGCCTTCTTTGGAAAAGTCGAGTGTGACCCACCGGTGATGCACGCGGCTTGATGCGACAGTCAAGTGTGACCCACCGATGATGCCCTGCGCCAAATGGGACAGTCGAGCGTGACCTACCGGTGATGCATACCGGCGTGAACGTGTTAATGACGGAAATTTAGCAATCAAGTGAGAAAAACAGGCCTCGGAGCGATCACATTTTTAGCCATCACTAATTTTATAAAATAATTTTTATTGTCCGTTACTACTGGAATTAGGAATGGAAAACTCCCCATGAATCAAGTTCCTACCATCTTTCCAAGATAAATCTAAAACGTGAATAGTGTTGGTAAAAGTTTTCATTTAGTCTCTAGAAAAAGAAACCGTTCCGAGGCCTGGGCGTATGTTGCATTTCGGAATTTGCGTGTAAACGACTTTCAAGCAAAAAAGTAGGAGATCCCTAATTTAAAATCAAAATCTTACTGGATAAAATATTATGGGATTGAATTTTCCACTGCTCTATACGACAACTCTGCGCAAACTAAATGATAATGCGATTTGCCTTAACCCCTTGAGGGGCGGTGGGATATATTATATCCCACCTAATTTTAATTAAGATTTGCACCAGAAACTCTTAATAAATTTTTCCTTTTATAACTTTGGTGAAAAAGAGCTGAAAATTTGCTTTTTCCCATTTTGAAATAAAATATTTCCGAATTTCCAGTGGGAATTCAACATTACAGAAACACAATTGCTTGCCCCTCAAAGGGTTAATATCTTTAACACTAGAAAGCCCGCGAGCAGTCATTTTGACTGCTACCAAATGAAAAAATCTCGGTTCGAACCAGAAATTATTTATAAAACTAGTTTAAGAGATACAAAGAAAAAAAAAAAAACTAGTTAAATGGATAAGTTAATAATTTAAAATAAAAATTCTGGTGTGAAATATTTTTCTAAAATTTCAGTAAAATTCTCGGTCTTTCTAGTGTTAAAATATCATTTGTTCTTGTATTTTAAACAAGTGAGTAAGTGTGATCACTGATCACACAGAGGGTTTCGTTTAATATTCCTTTCAAAACACTTTATCCTTTTGAAAAATCTGTTAGTTCCACATTTCGCAACCAGGGGCGCACTCTATTCTAAACAAACCTCTATCCGAACGAAACTCTGTTTTACATACTATCCGTATATATATATATATTAATCGAAGGGATTGAGCCCATAGCACCCGAGATAAGTACGCTCCCCTGGTGGTAAAAAGTGGTACTAAAATATGTAAGGCTATGGTGCATAATAAGAAAGAATGGTCAAAGGCGTGTCAGCAAAAGTTGGAAAAGTGCTCCCCGGGTGAAAAGGGCGGAGGTTAGAAAAATTACTTAAAATATACAAGTTAGAGCCCGGAAGAGTAAATAATATAAGACTTTTTGAAAATTTTATGATTTTTCGTGTAGTCAGGTATTCAGCTATACGTATGCAAAAATTCATGTCTCCAACTTAATTAGGGGCTCTCTTAGAAAGAATTGCTTAAAATACATATGTGGTAGCTCAAAGGGTTAAACGTAAGACTTTTTCAAGATTTTATGATTTGTCGCCTGGCCTCGGGTGTTCTACTATAAGAATGCAAAATTTCAAATCTCCAATTTAATAAGGGGCTCAGTTAGAAAGAATTGCTTAAAATACGCATGTGGGAGCCCAAAGGGTTAAATGTGCGACTTTTTCAAATTTTTATGATTTGTCGCATGATGGTGTTCAGCTATAAGTATTCAAAATTTCACGCCTACAACCTAAATAGGGTGTCACTTAGAAAGAATTGTTTTAAATACACATGTAGGAGCCCAAAGGATTAAATGTACGACTTTTTCAAAATTTTATGGTTTGTCATTTGATGTGAGGTGTTCAGCTATAAGTATGCAAATTTTCGCTCCTCCAACCTAATTAGGGGGTTCACTTAGAAAGAATTGTTTAAAATACACATGTGGGAGCCCAAAGGGTTAAATGTACGACTTTTTCAAAATTTTATAGTTTGTTGTTTGATGTGAGGTGTTCAGCTATAAGTATGCAAAATTTCACGCCTCCAACCTAATTAGAGGTTCACATAGAAAGAATTGTTTAAAATATACATGTGGGAGCCCAAAGGGTTAAATGTACGACTTTTTCAAAATTTTATGATTTGTCGTTTAATCTGAGGTATCCATCTATAAGTACGCAAAATTTCACGCCTGCAACCTATTTAGGGACACACTTAGAAAGAATTGTTTAAAATACACATGTGGGAGCCCAAAGGGTTAAATGTACGACTTTTTCAAAATTTTATGATTTGTCGTATGATGTGTGGTGCTCATCTATAAGTGTGCAAAATTTCAAGTCTCCAACATGTATAGTTTTTTAGAACGTACTCTGTGACGGACAGACAGACAGACAGAGGAGTGAGACGAATAGGGTTTCGTCAGATGAACGAAACCCTAAAAATCATCTGGAACAATTATAGGTATTAAAAATCAGAATAATACATTATAGGATTATGAAATATTCTTCAACATAAATGAGTATTAATTACCGAAACGTCAGTGAAGGCTTACTGTGGAGACACGAAAAGTTTTGGTTTCTGTTAGTCTGTCTGTTAGTCTGTCTGTTAGTACGTCTGTTAGTCTGTCTGTCTGTTCCGCGATAACTGCCGCAAAAAGCATCCGATCGGCTTGAAATTCACTGGGCATGTTGCTGAGGTACCCGGACTTAGCTGTATAGTTTTTCGTTAAATTTGGTTCATTCGTTCGGGAAATATGGAACATTTTATTTTGGTCTATAATACTTTTCTATGCCAAGTCAGACGATTTCATATTTTAATTTGTTGAAAGAAATGGCTCATATGAAAAATGGATTTAAATGGTAAATTTTTGATGCTGAAATTTTTAAATAAGATTATTAAATTATTCCAATTAATTTGAAATTTTGTCAATATATTTGCGAGATATTTTGAATTAGGTTTATAATATTGGGGGGAATTTTATGCATGTTTTCCAATAATATAAAGGATTTTGTGTTATCAATTTGACATAATGCATATTTAATTTTTTTCCTTTTCTTTCATCTGTTGCCTAGCAACGTATTTGGTCCTAATAATATTAGTATAATTGCGTGTATAATGTTTGAGTAAAGCCAACGTGAAAACGGATGAATGAATGCATTTGTATCTTTGCATATAGATGGATTTTAGCCCAGAAATAAAAATAGGCAATATTTCATTTATTTTATTTATTTTATTCAAATATTTTCCTTAAAAATACAAAAGTTCATTGTTTTCATAGAGAATAACGTAACATTTTTCCATAACATTTACCAATATTTCTTTAATTGTTGCCAAGAAAATCAAAACCCGGAATAATATTTTCGTTTAAACAATTTTCAATTGAAATGTTTTGTCGTGAAACAGGAAAATGAAAAATAAAATTAAGAATAGCAAATTTAATATGGTGGCATATTGGAAATAAAAAGAAAACTCTCGAGTATTTCTTAATATAACAAGATGAAAAGTTTTGAGTAAGTACACATAGCAGGTGAATTAGACGTCATTTATTGAAAACAAAGATGCTGGAATAAAAAGATCTTGGGTAAAATAAAAGTAATTATTATTCACGGAGGAAGGAGATAGATGGAGATGCAGTATGACGTAAAAACAGTTTGCAATACGATGTGCGTTATCGGTCAGATTTAAATGCACTCATTCGGCCCAAACAAAACAAGCACCTGGAACAGGGACCCAATTCTTTGACTTCATCCGTGCATTTTTTCTGTAAAATGAAAATGATCTGCTTATATTTAAGCAATAAGCATTCTAAGGTAGCATTTCATTGTATTATGAATTAAAAACTGCATTACAATTTTTTTTTTTTAAGCACGTCGTTGTGTTGTGCCGAATGTAGCGGATTTTAGGGTTACATTTTTCGCGTTACTTCAAGATTTATTGTCTGTGTACAGTTAACATGAATATTTTATTTTAAATTTAAATTTTATTAATTTATAAAATATCTTATGCTTATCCTTATAAATCACAGCGTAAAAAATATCTAAGATATACTATAACCATCCGCACAATCAATAAAAAAATACGAATGTAAATTTAAATAGACTACGGGGGTTCAGGGGGGCTTGAAGAAATGCAATTTTTGATTTAAACATTTACCAGAATAAGTAGCTGATCAGAATTTCAGAACATCAATGTATAACCACACTTGTTTAACACTTTTAATTTCTGAAACTTTACGAAGTATCTTGTATGCTTATAAATATTTATGTAATTTGAAAACTTTAAAAAGTGATTTGTAGGATGTTGAATATTACGCAATGAGTGTTAAAAAGCAATGACTTGCAAAGATGACGTTGAGGCTCCTGATCTGCAGATTTACTAGTTAATTTTTATTTGAATCGTAAATATAGGAGATTCATCAGTTGAATTGATTCCCCATTTTACATTTGAGGACGTGAGTTCCAAAATTTAAAAAATCGAGTTTTCTGTACCAATCTATTCTATTGGTGAACCTGCACAGAAAAAACACTATAATCTGTAAAAAAAATATTTTTATCCTTTATTTTTCTGTTCTTAAAAAATTGGTTTGGTTTCAAAACTCGCCTTATCCACTAGGGAATTGGCAACAAAACTAGCTTTATACCTGCGCATGCGTAGATCAACGTACAACTGGCTTATCAGCTACTATCACAGTAATTTTCTTCATTACTCTGCGACCTGTTGCTATTTTCGTTTAAAGTTTTTACCTGTTCTATTCATACAAACTAATTAGGTAAGTTTTAACTCTTGTATTTTGTGGGGGAGGGGGGATGAAGAGAAGAAAAAACGAACACAATGGCTAGTATATAATACACGCAAAAGCAGATTAAAATGTAAGTTCAAAATGGAGAATCCCTTTCTATATTTCTTACTGTCAGAAGGTGTTAAAAGATTTAATTTTTATTCTCAGGCATTAACCTAAGGCATTTCCGGTCCTATCAAAGTGTACTCACCAGAAAGAGAACTTCGAGTATTCAACTCTTTCAATGCAAAATATATGATGCTTCCACCAAGCTTTCTTTTTTTCAAGCAAAGACAAAACTGCATAAGATAACTTTATTTTGAAGTTCACATCTCAAACATCTCCTTCAAGAAACCGTCCAGGTTACATTCCTTCCATGAAACAACTAGAAAAATAAAATTTTCACCTTGATAGATTTTTTTAAGTGCATCTCAGTGCGTTTTCAAAGGTATTGTCATAAGGTACTATATAAAGACTCAGAACCATGGCCATCTTCAAATTTGTGGAAGTGTATTTCAGAAGATTCATGGAATATCAAAATTCAGAGTGTAAAAGTTGTGCTAGAGGCATAAAAAACTGGATTTTTTCTTTTTAAAAAGAAGGGGGAGGGGAGGGAGTCCCCGTGAAGCAAGAGAAACTTAAGGATGTCCATTCTTCGTTAAAAAAAAAAACATTTTTATGAAAACTGGTCAGAAATGGAGGTGCATACTTTCTATAAAAATATTATTTCTAATAAACCAGAACAGAAAGAGATGGTCGAGGAGGATTACGTTGATATTCCTGAAGGAAAACTCAATGAGTTAATTTTTTAAATTTTTTTTTATATTCTGTAAGTACATTATATTAATATATATATATATATAATATTTTATGTTATATATATTAATATATATGTATATATAATATTTTATGTTATATATATTATATCCCATTAAAAAACAAATTATTTTAATCATGAGCTAGTTATGATAAGTTTTATTTGATTGTTGATACGTTTGCTTTTTTATAATAAAACGTAATACAAAATTGTAATCATACTTATTGCTGTCATAAAGACTATTTTCGAATATAAAATGTTATCATTCAATGACCAAAAATAGAAACTATTAATTTCTCTCAGCAAGCATGATAAACGATGTTTTCTTAAAGAAATTGATATCAAAACTTTCTTATTCATAGGTTGGCAATAAAACTCTTCTTATCAACAGGTTGGCAACAAAACTCTCCTTATCCATAGGTTGGCAACAAAACTCTTCGTATCCGAAACTTTTTCCAAATTATTAATTAAATGAATTAAAATAGATTTTCCAAATTAAGACAATGATATCAAAGAGCAACTAGCTATAAGTATACAAAACATTGGAGGTATCCGATGCACGGAGTCGCTGTTACATGTTTTTCGCGATTTCCGAAAATTTGATTTTTTCGATAAGGCGAGTTTTGAAACTCATGTCCTCATTTATATTTATTAAGTTTCAATTGAACCAGAATTGTGGATGTTTCAACAATAATAATAGGGTGGGTGTTATTACTTTCATTTGTTGATGAAGCATTATTGTATAGATTGTGTATGTTGTACTTATTGTAATTACCGTAATTTCCGACGTATAATCAGCGGATCAAACAATCATTTTCTGACCCAGAAATTTTTAAAAAGAAAATGTCTCTTTTCAAATCGCGGTAAATATTTGGTTTCAATAACTAAATAAAATTTCTGGGTCCAAACAGAATTGTTTGATCCGCGGATTATACGCCAGAAATTACGTTATGCTGTATGTACTGTAAACTTCTGTATGTAGGTATGTATATGAATCTTGTATGTACGTAAGTATGTAAGTAACGATGTATGTAAGAATGAAGAAAATCACAGCTGCCAACCTTTATGCTTTTTTTCCCAAATGAAATAAATGTATTTAGAACAAGAAAAATTATCAAATAGAATGTATATTGTTTCTAATACGTATTTGAATTCATACATGAAGTAAAATTTTTGTTTTAAAATATGATTTTTTGATTTGGATAAAAGCGTACATGTTGGCAGTTATGGGTAATGCAAGTGTTGCTAGTTGGACAGTTTTATTTAATTATTTTTATTTAGCTTGCTTATTTGCTGCCACTTTTTTTTAAATAAAAATATTTGTGTTATTTAACGACTGATCAAATACGAAGCGTTCGAGCAAAAAGGTTTAAGACTCACGTTCTAAACTATCAGAAAGTATAAAATTAGAAAAAAATATAGTAAATCTTATCTACTCTGGCGCGAAAATAATATCTGGTAATGAGGCAGACAGGGCCGTATTTTGGACACTTTCAACATGTACAAACTTCTACCAGTAATCGAGAATCGTTTATTTAATTGCGGATAAATACGGTGAAAATTACCGTACTAAATTTTTGGTTGAATTTCACACATGCTGCACGTATTCAGAATACACTCTGAAAAGCAGGTATTGTTTTATGTTTTCATCTATTATTTTCTTTAATTTTATTTTTTAAATGTTTTTTACAGAATATTTTTTATTATATCAGTGATGGAATAGGCGCATACCAGTGGGTCGATTGTCACTACTATATTTAATGGTATTCTTCGCCTTATTTAATCTCAGAAATTCTGTCACTGAATAAGGCGAAGGATATTATTAAAATTTAGTGATGACATTTGACTCGCTGCTGGGCAACCGCCCCGTCACTGTTATATGTACTAACTTCTTTATTCTCATAAACTTGATTTTCCTTTTACATTTTATTTTGAACTCAGAAACAATTCAAGAAATCGTACTGGAATTTCTTGCTAACCATATTTCCCCGTGCCTCCAGCCATCTCTTGAGAGGATGAAAATGAAGATCCAGCAACAGGCTATTGAAAATAGGGTAGAGGAGACATCAAGTAGGAAAAATGTTTCTTTGTGCATGTCGTTTGATACATGCTACTGGACAAGTCATGTCAACCACTTTCCCTACGGAATTAACCACCTGGATCATTTTAGCATTCCCGTTGATTTTCTTCCTTCGTCGTGAATGTAATCACAAAGTACGAAATTTTTTGCCACATGTTGCATGAATTATCAGACCTTGTTTGAAATTTTCCTTCTTACCTCTACCTGAAAAAGCATTTTACTGCCTTTCCGTCCTTCTGTTTACCAATTTTAGTTATTGAGACTATATATGTATTTTATTTGTAAAATATATGTGTAAATGCGTGATTTGTATAATTTGAACTGAAAAGGTTTTCGGAATGCATTGTATTGTTTATAAATATGGAATTCAAAGACACCATGCTATTGAGAAGCATATATGAACAGTTAAATGTTTATTTTGTTATGTATTCTATGACATGTTACTAGAGATGATATTTTAACCAGTTTTAACCACTCGGATATCATATAAGTTGTATAAAGAGGGAGGGGGACTCTGGCAACAAGTTCATGTGCAGGATAGCATTGAAGAATATGCAATGTGCCAGTGCCGTAGCGTTGGGGGGGGGGGGGGAGGGAGCTCAAATAATTTGACTACCAGTATTATTGTATGGTAAATTTTACTTTGTTTAATCGTCTAACGCTCAATGATTAAATAAAGCCAAATTTTCTATATAATAGTACTGGTCGTAAATTAATCGAGCCTCTCCCCTCCCCCCCCCCCAAAAAAAAAAAACTCTACGCCCCTGCAATATGCTATGTGAGCTACTTTCACGATTACAGCTCAAACGTTCAAGATCAATACTTTCTTTTCCGTAACAATTTTTTATTGAATTATTCGTTTCATCTCATTTTATTGACATGGCTAGCATTTTGTTAGAAATGTTTGTGTATAAGAACTAGTTTCAAATAAGTACACACATATATCAAATTAACCATTTTTTTATTAAAACAAAACAATATACAGGAAGGTCTTATTTACAACAGAGTATCTACATTTCAGTTTTACATTATTATCACAAATCAGCAATTTCTTATTCATTACAATCTTGATTAATTCCATAATCACCATAAGCTAAGACATTCCATCTAAAGAACTATATATTTCATTATCAAAAGTTCTTAGACTAATTTTATTTTATGTTAATGTATATGAGTAGTGAGCATCTTGGGAGATCATTATTTGCTTTTATATACTTCTTGTAGACATTGGAAAATAATCTCCATTCTTTATTTTCTGTCGAACAGTTTGTATAGATACTTCTTTTGTGCGTTTCTTCTGGTCCAGGGGTGGCCAACTGTGGCACGCCGGATACCACTAAAAGTTTGCAGAAAAAGTCGATTTCTTGTATCGCAGAGATTCGGTGATTAGATAAGGCAATGATGACAATGAAATTTTAGTGGTGTGGAGCGTGCCACAGTCGGCCACCCATGTTCTAGTCTTTCGAGGATTTTATAAAATATGTTTTTGATTTCAATCCTACAAACTCAAAGTCGAACTCATCATTCAGCTCGTCATTAAATTTTTCTATAACCTTCTAATTGTCACTGTATAGTCTATGATTCTTGATCGTTTCTAAGCTTATTCCGGACAAACAGACAGAAAGATAATTTTCGCCTTATTTAATCTCCATAATATCACCATTTACATAAGATAAAGATTACTATTTGGTCATTGTGGAACACTGGAAACCGTTACACTTACCCTGGATGTGCCACTGCTTCATAGAGATTTAGTTCTACTCAGGGATTCATAGCGTTAAAACACACATTTTTTATCAAAGCAGTTTTAAGAAAAAAGTGCTTTATTTTGGCATAACCCTTTCAGGGGCAAAGTCGTTCTGTTCCTAAAAGGTTGAAATGATAGATCGAAACCTGAATTTACAAATAAATTAATTTGGATTGTTTCTTTTTCTTTCTTTTTTACGTACATGATATTAGCAAAATTTTATATAAAAAAAATCTGCGTCTCATTTGGCAGTTTGAAATTCAAGTTAAATGGTATAAATACTATATCACCACCTTTCAAGAGGTGAAAAAAAAATTTCATTTATAGAATTTTCTATCAGTATATAAATTAGTGTTAAAAAGCAGTAAACCAACGTTAAAAATGCACAAATAATGCGTGATAAGCAGCAAACAGCTGTTTACTGCTTTTTAATATTCCTGCACAAAGGCTTTAATTGCTATTTTAATATAAATTAGTGGTCTACAAACCTTTTGCCAGAAATTTGTTTGTTACCAGAAGTTCCGAAAAATAATCTTCACCTTATTTAATTGCAAAGTTTCTGTCATTAAATTATGGATTATTTTCTATTTAAAATAGCGCTACATTGATGGTTTCCAGGCCACAGCTTAAAGACTTTCTAATTTAGATGAACTGACTATGGAACTATTAATAAACAGGAACTGACATATCCTTAAAATAGTGAAGCTTCAAATGTAACCACGTTCGCAGTGGTTGATCATCGCCGGAGAAAACTTCCACCAGTAAATTTAAGTAGGAATTTTCTCCTTATTTAAACGCCTTAATAATGCAAATTTAAGTGATAAATAAAGGCAGAAACAGGCGTTCAATTTTACTGGTGGTAGTTTAATTTGGAAATAGTCAGACCCCGCGTTTCCTTCATATTGTGACAATCAAGACAATCATCTTTCAGCGTCAGTGAAAAATGTTATAATACATGGGCAAATTGTCACCAGTAAAAACACATAGAAATTTTTACCATATTTGTGACAAAACATTTCCATGAATAAGGCGCTTAAATGCGAAGAAATTTTCTATTCAAATTTACTGGTGTGAAGTTTGTCCCAGTGGTTATCAGAAACTGTTGATCGAATTTAAAAAAAAAACAGTCGCCATCTTGTGAAACCTCCTCAGTTACTTCACTCGCAAATGGTATACAGAACACTATATGTCTCCTCCTCTTTATTTGTAACTCCATTGAACTGACCTGCATTTGAAAATGTCCGGTATTTTACCCATTAACCCCTTGAGGGGCAAGCAATTACGTTAGTGAAATGCTGTATTCCCACCGGAATGTTTGAAAAATTCTATTTAAAAATAAGTAAAAGCAATTTTACGGCTTTTTCCACCAAAGTTAGAAAAGTAAAATTTAATAAAATTTTTCTGGTTTAAAACTTCATTAATCTTAGGTGGTATATAATATATACCGGTGCCCCTCAAGGGGTTTAACACTAGAACGGCGGCGAGGGGTCATTTTGACCCCTGCCAAACGAATACATGACGATTCGAACCAGAAAACTTTTTATAATTTAAGATTAATATAGGCTGCACAAAAATAACTTAAATGAATAAGTTAAATAGTTTTAAGTAAAAATTCTGATGTGAAATATTTTTATAAAACTGGAGTAAAATTTCCCGCCGTTCTAGTGTTAACCGCCAAAATTACAAAGTAGGAATTAAAAAGATTTTCGTGGAAAGTCGCTTCCCACAGCAAATTTATAAAGGTAGTATTTGCTTAATTGAAATCTCAAAGTACCAAGGCAATTTTTTTTCATTTTAAAATAGTGGTACCAAGGTAATTAATTTCAGCATGAGCAATTATTTTGACCGTTGCGTCAACGCCATACCCGCGGACAATGGGTTAACACCGTGAGTGGTTGTGGGATACATTATATTCCACTTAATTTTAATCGAGATTTGCACCAGTATCTTTTAATTAAATTTTACTTTTATAACTTTAGTGGGGAAAAAGGTGTAAAATTGCATTTCCTTATTTTCAAATAAAATATTTTCAAAAATTCAGGTATGAATTGAACATTACAGAAACGCAATTACTTGCTCCTGAGAGGGTTAAAAAACAGTCCTTGGTTTCACGTTCAGTAACGCCAGGGAAAAAAAAAAAGAACAAAAAATGATCCGTCTTCTCCATATATTTCGTGGCTGCTTCCTTTTCGGCGATAGACTTTATTTTAACTTATAGAGATGACAAAGTTAATTCCTTTTCAGGTCACATAAAATTTTATTGATATAATACATTACAACAAAAGATTACAAAAAGTTATTATTATAACAGAAGTATTTGAGCTTTGATAGCTAACATTTTCTCTTCGTGTTGGCAATTTTTAGCACCTAGTCTGAGAACTAAATGGAGTAGAAAAAGTATTTCAATAAAAAAAAGAAAAAATCATCAACAATTTCAGAAACTTTAAATGCTCACAAACGGAATGTGACAGATCTCAGAGAAAACAGAACTTAAAGCGAAATTTGGAAATAAGCCAAACTAAGATGTGATAGTGAAGTTGACCTAATTTTTGCTCAGAAATTGGTAATTTGTGTATAATTTACTTAAAAATAAGCGACCAATAACAAAAAGACTATAAAACTTCATTAGAAAAATTTCCTAATGCAGATGTTAAAAAAATACCGCTATCATTTTTTTTTTTTTTTCATTTTGAAAAAGTTCAAGAATTTAATTGAATTTATTTCTCATTCATTAATTTTCAATATAACACGAATTCAAGGAAATTACGCAATATATATATATATTTTCTAATTATTTATAAAAATATTATCTGAATTTCCCAAGCTGCATCACTTCTGTATTCCTAAATTGTATACCCTTAACCCTTAAATGCGCGATTTTTATTTTGGTTCGAAAAAATTATATATGATTCTCCGAAAGGCTTATTACACAGGAAAAATGATGAAAAAAATCAGAGATACATTTTTCGTATCCTACGTCAACCTATTTTTATATTGCACATCTACTATACAAATAAAAACTGCTGTTATAACTAAAATATTTCAATTTAGTAAATACTATAACCCTTTCCGGCGCGGAGTAAGTCTGTGAAATGATGAAATGATGGCAGAATTTACAAACGAATTTATTAGGAAATAAAAACTTGCTTATTTTCCCATACTTTATAAAAGGAAAATTTTACTTAAATATTCTTTGTGTCGTTTGTCAGTTTTTGAATTAAAATTATGTGTCCTTTTTTTGTGGACATCGCCCTCTAAAGGGTTAATAAGTGTGAATCTAAATACCTTATTTTATATAAATTTTTATTTTGTAAAACTTAACCTTTAACTCTTAAATGCATGATTTTTCATTTTGTTTCGAAAAAATTATATATGATTCTCTGAAAGGTTTATAACACAGGAGAAATAATTTAAAAAAAAACACAGATACATTTTTCGTATAATATATCAAGCTTTTCTTATGTTGTACATCTGCAATGCAAGTAAAAACTAAAATATTGGAAATTAGTAAATTTTTTAAGTATGAATCTAAATACCTTATTTTATATATTTTTTTTTATTTTGGAAAACTTAACCCTTAAATGCATAAATTATTTATTTAGACTTATGTTTTTTACTCTTATATTAAAGATTAGACACCATAAATTTTAAGATAGATTTTTAACTTTATTTAGTAGCATATTTTTGTAATTTTCTCAGGATTAATATTTCTATATAAATATAGTGGTTCCCAAGAGTTAAATAAAAAGGGATACATATATGCATCACTGTGCATTTAAGGGTTAATAAGCAAGTCTTTATCTTTTGAAGGGTCATACATTTCCTCTTAATTATATGCATATCTAATCATTTTTGTCAAATCAAATAAACATATTTTGAAAGAGAAATTTCACTGAATAAAACTGAAACCAAATAAGCGCCCAATAGAAAAAAGACATATTTTATTAAATAAATTTCCTGCTTCATAGCATCTTTATTTGACTCGAAGAATATCTAAATTCCATGTGCAAGCATTATTCATAATTTAAGTTGGACAAGTTTCAGGCAAAAACACCGAAGATAGTTGTTTGGAAGCAGTGGTGTTGAAAATTTTTGGTGCCTTTTTATTCTTCAACAAGCAATGAACCTTGCTCATACGGTAAGATCCTGAAGAAAATTTTTAGAACACAACATAAATGTAGTCAAACATACGAGTCTATTATTCTTTAACCCTTTCAGGGGCAAAATACTTCTATTCGTAAAATTCTAAAATGAATGACTGACACCAGAATTAATAAACAAGTTTATTCCACGGTAGTTAAGAGCTTTTATTCATATATTTAATGAAATAAAATTTTTCATTCCGAAATTCCGGTGCCAATTTGGCATTTCGAAATTAGAACATGGTGTTGGCAAATGCCAACACTGCCCCTGAAAGGGTTAAATAATAGGTAAAAGACACAGTTTGTGACATCTTATTTAAATAATAATAAAAAAAAAATAAGACCTTTCTTGCTTTTTTTTCGAATGTTAGTTTTTAACATCCTGTAACTGACAAGTTTTTATCAGCTAGTAACATCGATATAAACAATCATAAAAGTTTCCTTTTCAGAGGTAATAGTTATCATTTACCATACCTGGCAACCTTGTTTTTTTTTCCCCAAATCAAATGAAACCAGTAATTTTAATAAAAAATGAGGGTTAATTAATAACAAGATCTGAGCATGAATCTTTTCTTGGAATATTTTTTCTGGTTCAAATTACATGATATTATTGGCAGTTATGTAATGCGTAACGCCATAATAAAAAAATTCATAGAATTGCATATTTCGCACACACAAAAAAATTATATTATCATTTGAACTGCTATACCTGAAAATTTGATACGATTATTGACGCACAAATATTGTTAATTTGGATTACAATTACCAGATTTGTCAATAAAAAATAATAAACAATAGTTCAACAATTGGTATATTGGTGTAAAAATTATAAAAGCTCTCCGAGAGATGTTGATATAAATTTGAAGTTTCGCAAAATGTGTTTTTATGGGGAAAGTTTAAAAAGTTATATTTTACAGATACGGTTATTCGGAAATAATTTCTAGAATGTAATAATTTCATCATCCGATAGATGGCGCTAACCTGACAATGAGTTATGCGTCATTAGTTAACCCTTTATCTACTGACGGTACTTATAAGTACCATTAAAATAACTTGTTATAAAATTCATTTAATACATCGATTTCTTGTAATACAGTTTAAAATGAGTTATAAATGCATTCATTTATCTTCTTCCAAAAGCATTATTGATTACACAAAACAAAAATATTTTTAAAAGGATGATTTCTTTTGCCTTTGCATCTTTTCAGCTTTCTTGGCGTTGGGGGAGGGGGGCGAATTTCTGAATCCGGAAATATTTCTATATTTCTATTGTAAAAACATTATATTTGTACATTTCCTAATTCTACAAAATACTAAGGAAAATATTTAAAATAAAAGATTTCAGTGGGGTTATAAACATTGCACGAAATTCCTATAAATTTAAATTTAATTAATTCTTCTAAATCCTTCAATACTTCTAAAATCCTTCTAACATTTATTAAATGATTATGTAAATTTTCTGATGTAGTTTAAAGAATTCGCGAAAAGTACTTTCGAATATAAAATTTTCATGAATTCATAATTCAGTAGATAAAGGGTTAAAACGTCATAACAAAAAGTTCGTATGGTGAAATGCCGAGATGTATAAATCTTGTGCTAAAGATGTTTAAGACTGTAGAAGGTCTCGGCAATTGTGGGACTCGATGGGATCTTGTGTCACACAAGCGGCATGTGGCACAGAATTGTCGACATTATCAGAAAATGACACCATCAACAAGCAAGCCTGCTGCCATCGACATACTCAGGGCTAGAAGACACGAGTGTGACGTCATCACTAATCGACCGACGTCTCACTAGTGTTAGAATCCATACCGGAAAATTTTGAATAGCAATTTTATTTTATTTGCGGAATATTTATCATCTTATAAAACAATAATGACTATTTAAATATACTGGTGGGAATTGGAATCCCCCAATAAAAAAATCACTCAGATGCAGCAACACTGTGGCATTTCACATCTGGCTGAATTTTTATTTTGGGATTCCGAATTATCACCAGTAAGTTTAAATAGTTATTATTGTTTTATAAGATGATAGATATTCCACAAATAAAATAAAAGGAAATCGCTATTCAAAATTTTCGGTGTGAATTCCAACACTTGTGAGAAGTCGGTCGATTAGTGATGACGTCACACTGGTGTCCTCTGGCCCTGAGTATTTCGATGGTAGCGGCAAGCCCCGTCTCTTGTTTTGAATGGTACGTGGTAGCAGTGTTTCCAGTGGGCTACTATTTTTTAATTCAGATTTCTTGATTGACACCACTTTTTTGAAAAGGTATAAGTACCTTTGTTTTCTCATTAATTAATATGTCATTAAATAAGGCGCATTTTACCATTTCAAAAAAAAAAAGCCAATCAAGAATCTGAATTTTAAAAAAGTAGCCCATCTGGCAACACTGCGTGGTAGCTTTTTCAAAGTTGGATCATAAGTATTGGCATTGACGGTTTTGTTTCTCGGTGTGAAGTTCATAAATATGACACTTTAACTGACGCAAAAAATGGCAAAGATTTTGCGTGTGGAAGTAACCCACTTATACTTTGGGAAAGTCGGCGGGGCGATGTACTTTCCATGCATCCAAAGAATGATATACAGAACGGATTTCACAATTGATGGGGCCTTTTATACTACAGTCTTAAAGATTTTTTGTATTAGATTTATGCGCGACACCGTTTCACAAAGCGAATATTTTATTCTTATGATGAATTCTACTGTGATTGGCGACGCGACACAGCAAAGCAGATTAGTGACATCTGTCGGGATCAGAAATTATAGCATCCCGGATCTTACTTCCCTATTAACCTTTGTATATATAATTCATTTCTGAAACCACTTAATTTTAATTACCAAATGCCACAATTGCCCCAGAATTTTGGGTATGAAAATTTCCGTTTATTATATATGTGAAATATAGCTTTTTCTTATTTCTAAATAAATTTGTTCATTGCCATTTATTCATTAAACTTTTCTTATGTTGCACATCTGCAATACAAGTAATTTCTATATAAATATAGTGGCTGCTAAGAGTTATATAAAAAGTGATGCAGATATGTTAGAATATGCAGATTAAATTTCGGGAAAAAAGTATACACAAACGCTACCTTATGTCTTATATTTATTCCGTAACGTAAATTATTCAATAAATACAACCGATTTTTTTGTGATAGTTAAAATATAATACATTAGTATACGAAACAACAAATATAAAATATCGTTTTTATACATATATTTTCAATTTTCTAATCGATATTATTTCAAAAATTTTTTAGCAGCGGCTTAGATTTTCTTGGCATACATCCTGTTTCAGTAGAATAATTCTATCATCTCAATACAAAAACAGATTGCCTAGCTGCAAAATGTTCTGAATCTAGAGTACAACTACTTCTGGAAAGAAATATCGGGTTTTTTTTTATGACAGACATTTGTGAATAAATAAAACTATTAAAAAATATCGGTACTCAAAAATTGAAGATTTAGCGGATATTACTGGATAACATGCCAAATATGTTGAAAAGCATGCATAGACACTGGTTTAATCTTTAATCCCTTAATTATCGCTCAGTGATATTCACGGGCTGTGTATTTTACTCAGTTTGTTTGATTCCCACCAATTTTATAAAATAGTGTAATTGGCTTTATTGTGGTATCATTTTACCTGTCATTAAATAAGGTGAATATTTCTTTTTCAAAAAAGTGGTTCCAATAAGCAATTTGAATTTTTAAACCGTAATTTAATGCGACACCATTAACCCTCTCGCTACGCAAACAGAGATTTCCTCGGGCAACATAAAAATAGAAAAATTTGGGCAACCCGTGATTTCCTCGTAGATGCATTTTTTTCGTGTAATTAACCCTCCTTGATTATTCCCACCAGTGATTTCTCTATTGTTTTTTTTTCTTATTTAATGGAAGCATTTTCCCGATTAAATTAGACAAAAAAATTTGTTTTGAAAAACCGGTGACTAAAGAATAAAAATTCTTAAAAAATATTCGTTGCAAAGGGGTTAAATATGCAATTTTTCAAGCTATTTTGATAAAACAATTACGCAGCAAGAGTGTTAAGGGTTTAAGTAATGTGTATACCAGTGGCGGTGAAACTCATTACCATCAAGATTATTTTCTCTACTATTTACGAATAGTAATCTTCAGAATGGTGGGATATTGTATATGGTACTTAAATTTATTTCCTAAATGACAGAACTGTATCAGAAATTTTGGATAAAATTTTGCTTTCATAATTTACATGAATAAAAGCTTTTACTTATTTTCGAATAAGTTTGTTCGTAAAGCTGGGTGTCAAAAAATCATTTCAACATTTTAGCAACTGAGCTTTGCCTCTGAAAGTGTTAATAACATAAATTCGGCGATTAAATAAGCAGAAGATTGCTATTCGAAAATAGTAGTGATTATTGGCATCCTGGCTGGCGGGTTCGCCAGCCCTTGCACACACAGTACGCTGTCCGTGTTCTTAAAGTTAATTCTTACATTTAATACGGTACGTAAATATTTCTATAAGTACAAAGATTTTTTTGTTTCAGTTAAAAAAGTATTGCGTTAATATTCGTAACAAGAAATATAAAATATTTTTATGGATACATACATTTTCAATTTATTAATCGAGATTATTTCAAAACTTTTACATCAGCGTCTTAGATTTTCTTGGCATACAGCCTGTTTTAGTCAAAATATTATATCAACTTAATACAAAAAACATATAAGATGCCAAATATTCCCAGAGACATGCAGAAAATTGATATGAATAGATATCGTCAAAGAAACGAACATAGAGATGATAACTTGGCTAAGGGGCAGAAGTGACAACCCATAAAGGCCTCCAACGTGATTTAAAAAAAAAAGAAATATTATAACTATTGTAACATTGAAAAAAATAATAATATGGAAACGATTAGAATATCAATTTTCTATTGAGAAAAAGCATAACATAGACACTAAATAATCAAAATCTTGGAACATGTCATGATAGTTTTGATCGCTTACTCACCCATTAATATTCAAATGAGATGGGTAATTGAATGCTTCCCAAATAGTTCACATCTTTTAATATTAAAATAAGCTGAGGACATAAAAGCATAAGTTTGGAACAAAATACAAGTAATTTACATATTTGGCTCAATGTTGGGGAAATTTTGACATTTTGCCTAAAACTTTTCAAGTCGAAAGCTGCAAAAACCATGCCGTGGTTACTGACTTCAGTTTTACTATATTGTCTAACTGTTGAAGGTTTAAAGTTAAATTTTTATCGAACTCTAACAAATTGCTGAATTTTTATGGAATGCTGATATCGTAAGTAAATAATGCATTTTCCCTGTTTGTATTATGTTAATTTTCTCTCCACTTTCTTGTTTTGTATATTTAATAATAGTAATTACCCTAAATTGTGTATAACATTTAATTATGTATAACATAAACATTTTGATTTTTAATTTATGTCTAGATTTGATCAATAATTTAAAATAATAGTTGCGAACATTAAGATTTTTCAAGCCAAATATATATATTTTCGTACCAGAAAATTTATTTAATAAAATATATCTTTTTTCAGTATGTTACTTATTCGATTCCATTTACGAAATACACTTTTGGGTAGAAATTACATTTAAATGACTTATAAAAACAAAATATATGACATATAAATAATGACTTATAAAATAACAGGTTGGAAGCAGTACTGCTAATTTAGCAAGTTGTTATTCAACATACCAGAATTTTCAAAAAGTAAACTTCACTTTTCTGTAATCTGGAAATGTACCATTAAATAAAATGAAATTTGCTGTTAGGAAATCCTGGTAAAAATTTGAATAAAAAATATTCTAAATTGGCAAGAGTGTTTAGCAGTTATGTTCAGTGTTGCAAGTTCGTTACTTTTTTTTTAAATTGAGAGTGCTTGATTGCCATCATTTTTTTAATAGTATAATTTGCCCTATTTCCGCATTATTTAATCTGTAACTGCATAAAAGCATGCATATCTACAGCAAAAAAGTCAGTCAAAAGTCAATCAAATAAGTCAGTTGACAATCAAGAAATCTGAATTTTAGAAAAAAAGTAGCGAACTGGCAAAACTGGTTATGTTTTAAACTTATGATTTTTTTTATGTAGCAATGTCACAGTTTTTTTATTTTATTAAACGGAAAACAAATTAACGGATATTATTGTTGATAAACTAAAATTTTATATTGAATTTTGCCAAAAGTGTACTTTAAAGAAACTTTTTGTTCATCAATTACGAGTATATTCATGTTTATGTAACAAACGTTTCAGTAATGGCGTGATTGAAAACGTATCATAAATTTTTTTAACACTTTTATATACATAAAACGTTTTTTAGCTTTTACTGTATACAAGTTTATCTTCAACAAAAAATAAAACCGCATTCTAGCAATTGTTTTCTAACTGAAGATCTGCTTATAATTGTGCAAAAACATTTGTATAAATATTGCCTGTTTTATTATTAACTTGATGCAAACGAATTTGTCTATTTTTAGCTAGTGGTGTGTTCGGGATAACAGTGTTTAATCGGACAACACTTTAATGATATCAACATTCAATTTGAATTACATTGTTAACAGTATTGTTCATGTTTGACTAACAGTATACAATTACATAGCTGCCAACTTGTACGGATTTTTCATACCAATAAAATTTAATAGAAATTTCTGACTTATTTAAACATTAAAATTTCTTGAAATTCGGGGATTCAATTAACTAAAATTTACTAATAAATTTTAGTGATAGGAAAAATCCGCACAAGTTGGCAGCTATGCAATTATATACTGAAAATTTTAACGCATGTGTAAGAAAATAAATACGATAACATCCACTATTTTTCAAACGTAAAGTACTACAGTGTATAACGTAGAGAAGGAATTTTTTTTTCAACTAGATAAAACATCTTCAAACTTGGAGTAGCATAGTTGAGCAGTTTTCCCAGTGGGCTACTTTTTTTAAATTCAGACTCCTTGATTGGCACCACTTTTCGGAAATGGTATAATATCCCTTGTTTCGCCTTAATTAATATGTCATCAAATAAGGTGAATTTTACTATTTCAAAAAACGTGGTGCAAATGGAGAAATCTGAATTTAAAAATAGTTGCCCACTGTCAACACTGTAGTTGAGGTTTTTTACAACAGAGCGAAAAATGTCCTGGACAGGCCTCGAACCTGCGTACCTTATCTTGCCGCTACAATGCTCTACATACTGAGCTATCGGGCGATACCTGTCTGACATAATTCACTTTTATTTGTTGGACGTGGCTATGAACTACAGCACTAGTTTCATTCATCCGAGCTATAGCCTAGCATTTACATGATGAAAGTGTGAGATAAACGGAAACTCCTGAATACCATGTAATTAGGTCATAATGAAGAGAAGGGTTTCTTTTTTCAACTAGATAAATCATTTTCAAAATCGAAGTAGCATAGTTGAGGTTTATTCCAACAGAGCGAAAAATATGCTACTCCAACTTTGAAGACGAATTATATAGTTGATTTTTACCTCTTCTCTTCTTTATCACCTAATTATATGGTATACAGAAGTTTGCTTTTATCATGTAAATGCTATAGTTATAGCTTGGATGAATGAAAATAGCGATGTAGTTTGTAGCCTTATCCAACAAATAAGAGTGAATTATATCAAACAGGTATCGTCCGTGTATAGCTGTAGGCAAAGCATTGGAAAGACAAGCCAAGGTACCCAGGTTTGACTCCTGGGCCTGGGCATTTTTCGCTCCGTTTGAATTTACCTAAACTATGTTACTCCAACTTTGAAGATGATTTATTTAGTAGTTGTCATTTTCTCCCTTCTCTTTACTATGACTTAATCACATGGTATACAGAAGTTTCCCTGTTATCGCACATCTTCATCATGTAAATGCTATGGTTAAAGCATGGATGAATCAAACTAGCGCTGCAGTTCGTAGCCATGTCCAACAAATAAGAGTGAATTATGTCAGCCAGGTATCGTCCGGGCAACTCAGTAGGTAAAGGATAGGCAAGGCAAGCCTAGGTGTTCAGGTTCGATCCCTAACCTGGGCATTTTTCGCTGTTGGAATAAACTTCAGCTATGGCAGTTCAACTTTGAAGATACTACAGTGTACTTTAACCATTAAAAACTTGTAGGTTTGACCAGTTTTAAAGCGCAAGTTTTTATGCGCATTCGGGGGGCAATGATCCTTACCTAGGAGTACTGCTATTCCCGATTGCTAAATTTTAACGTATTTAGTTGCGGAATATCTGTGGTTCCAAGTGAAGATTATAGTTCAGACATAGTGGTATCCAAAAATAAATGCAGCACAACACCTGATGTAAGGGCTTTAAAAGTAAAAATTAAAGACAAGAAAACAATCAGGCAACAAACACACCATTTTTGTAACTTGGTGAAAATTACCACCACAGAAACGAGTACTTTCTTTTAAAAAGGAAAATAGAAAAAAAAATATCCGGCAAGCATAGATTATGAAACATTTTCCAACACATTCAGAATACAGTAATGAAATTTACCATTAAACTATTGCGCTCTATGACGTACGCAGCGTACATCCTGCTATTATGGTCATTTCCGACAATGACGTACGTAGCGTACGTCATAATATAGGGCTGATTTTTTAATTAGACATTCCGAATTTGCATCAGAAAGTTTTAACGTTTGCTTTTGCTTTACAAGATGATTTATTTTCCATAAATAAATTAAGGAAATTTACCAATTAAATTTTTGTGGTGTGAATTTAAAATTTCTAAAAATAAAAAAGCTGTCAGATGCGACAAACTGGTGGCTAGTCACATACATACGCTAACAGCGCCAGAACGCAAGGGTTCAAATAAGGCTAAAGATGATATCTAAGTATACAATTTGAAAAACGTATAACACATTTGAAAACATAATTTCAGCAATATAGTTAGAAATGTACTCACATTATTTTGTAAAACCCTGTATACACAGATTTGTATATATATTACATAATAAGCTAGAAACTAGTTGAGTTAGGAAGCGGATAACACAGTTGAAAATTTCCCTTCAGCAATTGCCGTCAACAAACGGATATTTACTCCAATTCTTCTGTGCAGCCCCGTATGTAATCAATAGAATTTATACACACTCAGTAAAAAGCAAAAACTTAGTTGAAATTAAAAACGCATACCACACCTGAAAACGCACTTTCAGCAATTATCCCTCTGAGACAATACTATAAACGAATGCTTTTGTGTCCTTGTAAATGAAGGATAAATGCTATGTATACCATATTCTACAGTAAGCATTTTGTAGAACGAAATAATGTAATAGCATTAAAATACATTGCAAACGGTTGTTGCTTATAGACCCTAATATAACGGAATAGTTTTGAGTGTCCATGTAGACAAACAATAAATGCTACAAACTTCACTTTTAAAGGAGAACATGCATATTAAACCTTAATATTACATATATCAGTTGCATGGCGGTCCGATTATATTTATGAGAGTTAGAACACGTAAAGTGAGACGGCCAGACAAACCGAAGTCATTCATTTTTCATCTATGTTGGAAAGTGTTAAAAAAGGGATTATCAAAATCAGAACATTCCTTCAAATCGTATGTGACGGCATACATTATAATGTATAGGGTGTTTCAAAATTATATGTCGAAATGCAAAGGCAGGTAGAGGAAACCTAAATAAGCATAATTCGTATAGGAATGTGGGCGCAGAAATGCAGCGTTGAGGCAGTAGAAGGCGCTGTTACGTTCGGTGGTTAAAAGCGCTTCACTGGCTTAACCCTTTATCTACTGTATTATGATGTACTGCAATTTTTTTCATGTAATTTTTTTTTCAGTTACTATAAAGAAAATTAAAGGATAAACATAAAAAATACACACCCGTGAGAAATTTAATTAATTAGAGGTAATTAATTAAATTGGTACCTTAAAGTACCGTCAGTACACTATGACTAAAATAGCGTAGCAGAAAACCCACAAGGTACCGGAATTGTGGTAAAATATTTTCGATTTGTTAAGTATGTAAAACATAGCCTTTTTCATAGTTATAAATAATTTTTTTTTCAACTTCCGGTGCCAATCATTTATTTCAACACTTTAGCATTGAAAATGCATTGTCCGTGAAAGGGTTAAAAAACTATTTTTTTTTAGGTTTCTATCTTGTTAGCAGTTCTTTGGTTATATTCCAGTGACAACATGTTCTCTCTACATACTCAACATATGAATTTACATATGCCATTTCTAGCAAAGCAAAAAAGAGCCGGTGCCACAACTTTTTCGATTTCCTATGAAAAATAATATTGAAACAGTAAAGAAATACTAGGAAAATTATTACTACACTACATTTTAGTAATTACATTTTATATCAGATGAAATCGATGAATAACTACACAGACGAAAAGTAAACAAGAAGTTTTTTTCCAACACCCAGTGTACTGACGGTACTTATACATACCACCGAGTAATTGAACTGTTAAATCAAATACATACACCTTTCACCTAAAATAGTTAGTCAAATTGTATTCTAAGAGCAAAATGAACACATAAAACAAATCCAACACGTATCTTATATCTTTTACTGTGTTTGCTGCAATAAACAGACGAGCGTGACAATCTGTACAAATTGTCTGCACAAAACACATCGACTGTTTCAAAGACACCCTCCTTCCTCTCTAAAATAACAAACCTAGAACTACTTCTGCTATGTATACGGATAAATTGGAGTTAAAATAGTGTTTTTGCAAAGTACCATTAGAATATTAGTAATATTCACTATGGGATGAAAGTTTAAAGTGAGTAGTACTTATACGTACCGTCAGTAGATGAAGGGTTAAAACGTCGTTCACTCAAGGATTTTGAGAAAGATGCATCGTTACACCAATGCGGAGCTTGCCGACATGCATTTCATCTATGGGGCTAAGCAAGGGAATGGCTCACACCGAACGCACCTCCAACAGCTCTCGAGCTTATCGAAGGACTATCCTCTACTGTACGCAATACTGTTTCTTTTCTATTGCAGAAATTCCGCGATATCTTACTGTGCCCGCATCATGCCTGGAAACATAAAACGATACACTCGAACACAACTCCCAATGAAGACGCTCAAATGTACGGGGATCTGGCAGAATCCTACCGGGAGTTGTTTCATGTACAGTCGTGGAAATAAAAGTACCCCCTACTAACTCTTCAAAAAATTATCGTTAGTTATTGGAAGAAAGTTATTGGTACCGAACGATTGGAAATAAAATCTACTTTTGAATGATGCGTATAAAATTTGCTTAGGGGGCCATCTACATATTAAAACGAACTCAAACTTCATTTCTTTCGATGACAATACCCAATTTTAACAAGATATTTCAAATCTACGGTTCAAACTATGCCTAGATACCAAATTTCAAGTCATTTGAATCTTAAGTTTTTGAATTATAAGCATTCAAAATTTAGTGTTTCTATTGTTAAATTCCATTTTCATATTTTTATTAATATCTCCTGAAATTATACTCCTAATGTTCTAATTTTTTGTGTAGCAATAATACTGAAATACCCAAATATAAATACGTTGAATTTGCAATTTTTAAAATTTTATGATATGAATTATGAAATTAACCACTTCACCGGCTGCCCCGAGATAAGTCGGGGGTAAAAGCACTGTTTCCCCATACCTTTCCCATACCTGTCGCCGGTGAAGTGGTTAATATTCGAAAAATTATGAATTGCAACTTACAATTTTTTTGATGGATTTAGATTTATTAATTCCTGCTTTATGGAAATCCAAAATTTCACATTTTTCTTCCAAGTAGTTTTCACATTATGCTTAAAAAACGCAAAATGATGGTTTAAGGGGCCGTCTATGATAGCATTGACCAGATATTTAGAAATTTCTTATGCTATCCTGTAATGTAGCACTTTTCAATGACTGCTTGAACGGCCTTGATCAAGAAGGAGTCTCTCTCGGTCAACAGTCGTGTACCGAACTTCAATTTGGATACAGCCCCTAAAATACGCTGGTTTTAACCCCTTAATTCTCGCTTCCGGCATATTCGAAGGCTGAGTCTTTTACTCAGATTGTTTGATTCCCACCAGTTTTATAAAATAGTGTTATTGGCTTTATTTTAGTATCGTTTTACCTGCCATTAAATAAGGTGAATATTTCTTTTTCAAAAAAGTGGTGCCAAGAAGCAATTTGAATTTTTAAACCGTAATTTTATTCGAGCGTTAAGGGGTTAAAATAATTAATTTCTCGGAAACTTATCGTACGATTAGCATAAAAATTTGCTTTTAGGATAATTGAAGGGTGTAGAGTTCATTTTAGCTGTCAGAATTATGTACTGCTGTTGAAAAAAAGCAAAGTTATGGTTCGTTTTAATATGTAGATGTCCCCCTAAGCAAATGTTTTGCACATCATTTAAAAGTAGACTTCATTACCAATCGTGTGGTACCAGTAACTTTCTTCTATGATAATTTTTTGCAGAGTTAGTAAAGGGGTGTTTACTTTTTTTTCCCACGACTGCATAACCTTTGATCAGCCCATCCATTTTCTTGCGCAACCCTATACATGAAATGCATTTCGGCAAGCTCCGCATTGTCTGTAACGATGCATCTTGATCGAAATGCGTGCGGGAAATGACGATTCAAGCCAGCGATGGGCATTCATCCGAGGTACTGAACATCGTTCTCGTCTGCCTGAACGCTGCATTTCTGCACCCACATTCCTATACGAAATCTGCTTATATAGGCCCCCTCTACCTGCCTTTATATTTCTGACATATAATTTTGAAACACTTTGTATACACCGTATTACACATGGAATAAATAAGCGTATTTAGGACCAGAAATTTTATTTAATAAATAAAGTAAAATGAATACAAAACCATTCGCTAACCGTCCCAGCTATTACAGGGCTGCCGCTGAAGACTTTTTTACCGGCTCTAGAGAAAGGGTTGCAAGAATTAATTCCAAATTTTTAAATTTATACAGGAAATTCTGAAAGAAAAAAAAATTACTTTAGGCAATCCCGAAATTTTTGTGGTTAAATAAATTAAATAAAGTTATAGGAAAACTCACCGCCCTCTGAATACTAGGCCTGAGTTCTAACACAAAAATGGCGATCATCATAGGCAAATTCTTTTTACCGAATGTACGGTCCCCTAAACTTAAATACCAGTATTTTATAATAGATTCCTTAGATTGGTTTAATCTCAGAAAGTTAAAGCGGAAAAAACTTAAAAGAATAGTATTACTAAAATTTAAGCGACCATACACCCGCTGCAAAAAATCCGCCTCCTCAGCCGAAATTTTTGTGTCAGCGCTCAGGCCTAGTATTCGGGGGGCGGTGGAAATCTCTTGTATAAATGCAAAATTTCGGAATTTAAAAAAAGTCAAAACTCGCAATCCAGCTCAGAGCGGTCACTTTAACCCCTTAATGATCGCATTAAATTGCGGTTTAAAAATTCAAATTGCTTATTGCCACCATTTTAAAAAATATTCACCTTATTTAATGATAGGTAAAATGATACAATAATAAAACCAATTGCATTATTTTTAAAACTTGTGGGAATCAACCTATCTGAATATTTTATTCAGATTGACACAGCCCGTGAATATCATGGGAGCGAGAATTAAGAGGTTAAACCGCTGCCATCGAAATACTCAAGGCCAGAGGACACGAGTTGAGACGTCATCACTAATCGACCGGCTCCTGACAATTGTTGGAATTCACCCCGGAATATTTTGAACAGCAATTTTCTCTAATTTTACTTGCAGAATATCTGTGATCTTATTAAGCAATAATAACTATGTAAACTTACTGGTAAGAATTTGGAATCCCCCTATAAAAAATCAGCCAGATGCGGCAACATTGTGTCATTCCGCATCTGGCTGAATTTTTATTTAGGGATTCCGAATTCTCACCAGTTAGTTTAAATAGTCATTATTGTTTTATAATATGATATGTATTCCACAAATAAAATAACAGAAAATAGCTATTCAAAATTTTCTGGTGTGAATTCCAACACTAGTGAGAAGTCGGTCGATTAGTGATGAATGTCACATCTCGTGCCCTCTGGCCTTGAGTATTTCGATGGCAGCGGTTAAACACTAGAACGCCCGGAACTTTTGCTCGAGTTTTATAAAAACATTTCTCACCCGAATCGTTGTTTAAAACTATTTAATTAATTTATTTAACTTATTCCTTTGTAGTTTATAGTTAATTTATTTTTTGAAGAAATGTATGGTTCGAATGCTCATATAATCATTTAGATGGAGTCGAATCGACTCCTTCTGGGCGTTCTAATGTTAAAAAAGACGAAATCAAAACGAAAATTTTCGTTTTATATTTATCATATAAACGCCGCAGAAAGCCGCTTTTTCTTGAAATCGTTGTAGTAATCGACCGCAAAAATAATTTAAAAAAATTATTGGTGTCCAAAAAAGAGACATCTCCAAGAACTGTTTATGATATTCTATTCATAGTTAGTGTCACCAGTCAACTACTTCTTATAAAATTCCAATTTCTTGTTTGCTACCAGGTCTTTCAAATAGAAATATTCCTCTCATTAATAACAGATTAAATAAGTCGAAAATAATGAGAATATGAAAAATAATTAGTAAAAATTTTGTGGCATTCGAACAACCAGAATAAAGTAAAATTGTAGCGGTGTTGCAACACTATTCGTGCTACTATTTTGGAAACATTTTCTTTATAGTAGACTGAAATTGTACTATAAGCAGGGCTGCCATTGGCTACTATTTTTTATTTCTATCTCGCACCGCTTTCACAAAACAAAAATGATTTTCATACACGTTGACAACATGTGTTAGAGAAATATACTAAAACATTTATTTTTTTTTAAATAGTGGTGCGAATAGAATATAACAATAGTCGCCAGGAGCAGCTCGGTATAAGAGTATGGAAAAAATCATTTCTTTGAAATTGCGACACGAATAGAATATAAAACAAGGCACGAACGGTAACCTTGCTATTATAACATATCTCACAAAATCATAACATCACATTTTATTAAATAAAATTTCCGGTTGTAAGTATGTTTGTTTGATCTGAACTTTTTATGCTAAAATATGCAGTATTTCCTAGTGTTTTTCAACTTTTTTGCTTGAAAGATGTTTACAAAAACAAATTTCGAAAGGCATTCGGCGCCTTATTTCTAAAAATTAAAAGCGTCTATAGATTTTAAATTGAAACTATAAACACGGTACAAGACATTTGCAACTGCTGCCGTTCGAGGCAGTATAGAGAAGCCCTCCCTACAACCCCGCCTATTTAGCGAGTAACGGCGGTCGTTAGATACGTGTAAATGGTAAGTCGTTAAAACAATGTCGTTTCTCAATTAAATAAGACAATTTTTTCTCTTCTAAAATATTGGTACCTTGGTGGACCGCGGGCAACAGGTTGAAGACCCGTAGTATATATATACATATTGCGTAGCCTCTCTTGTTTGAAACCGGTTAAAATTTCTTTATATATATTATACAGTTCGTTAAGAAATTATAAGACCACTGATGAATTCATAACACGTTGAAGAGGAAGAAATAATATACAAATTTTAATTCATTTATTTAAAATTGATTGTAGAAGATATTTTGTACTAATCACAAATTTAAAAAGAAACTTAAATTTTATTAAAATTTAGTTATTCTTCTATAAACTAAATATAGGATCTATTAAGAAATTATAAGACTACATGAAAAAAATTTTACATTACATGTCAATTGAGAATAATAAAAAAGCGTATGCGCTAGTATTTTGCAAAGTCATTAACAGAAAAGTAAATTTTCAGGTTTCGATTGTGAAATTCACAATTCGCTTGGAGACATGTATGCCATGAGAGGAAGTTGTATCTGAGTAAGAAGTGAGAAAAATTTATTTCATAAGGCTGCTCGTAAATCTGAAAGAGAAATAGCAATGAAACGTTCAAACAAACAATATAGCTGTGGCAACAAAGGATATTTTCTCATTAAACAGATCAATTTTGAGGGTCCAGATTCAAATACTATTGGGTTTGTAATCAAATACTATTGAAATGTGTTGAGAAAAGAACCAAAAGAAGGCCTCAGTTGACAAATGAGCAAATGCTTCATAATGGTTTGGGAGAAGCGGTATTTCTTCGTGAAGCATTCTGTGATTTGCAGCAAATTTGGAATCGTGCGAACTATGAAAAATATCAACCTTATATTACATGATCCTCAGATATCATTGGGGTATTTATTAAGTTGAGCTGAGTGGATGTTTCAGCAAGAACTGCTACATTCCATGCATCTAACTCCATTCAGGAATGGTTTAAAAAAGCAAAAACTGTGTTTTGCTATTGCCCGCAGTCAAAGTTCAGGTTTTAATCCTTTGCACTTGACGTCTCTTACACAAATTTTATTCGATCAGCACCACTTTTTTAAAAGACGTTTTGTTCAAGTATAGAATTTCAAAAATGCTCTGATTAAATAAGGTACATTTTATTTTTCTTTATGACTGGGGGCGAAAACAAATTTTTCAAAGAAATATTATGTCTCCGCAGCGGAGCCTCGAGTGCTAAGGGTTAACTCTATGAAAACCCTCCGGGGCAAGGGTGCAAAAATCTAGGCGCCAGCGGGCAGTCTCTCACCACAAAATTTTAGTAGTTTTCTTCGCTTAAATTTTGTTAGCATTCTTTCAGAAATTTTAGACGAAATATTAGACGAGAAATAACGAATAAAATTTAGTGGTAAGAAACTGCCCACTGGCGCCTAGATTTTTACAACCCTGCTCCGGGGTACTTTAAGTCAGAGCGATTATGCTAATAATAAGCAGTTTTCTTCTCTGAATGAACAAGAAATCGCCATTGCAGAGCACAATATTCCCGATAGTGCCAATAATCCTGGAACGCACGATATTCCTAAAACAAATCTTAAAAGCATGTTCATTTCTATGAAAGACAGTACGTTTGAGGCTACGGAAAAGGAATAAAGAAAACGTAGGACTTATAACATATTGATTTTCATACCTTTTTCTGTTTTTAGACAAGTAGTCTAACAATTTGTTAACAATTCACTTTTTATTTATCTAAAATATTTCAATGAGTTTACACATTTATCACATTATTCAAATTTATTGAAACATAACTGAAATAATTACGTTGTAAATCATATTTTTTATGTTTAAATTATAATCAGAATCCTTATTTATTTCATAATATATACGGTATATAATATATACCGCCACCCCTTAACCCCTTGAGTGGCGGTGAGATATATTTTATCCCGACTACGATTAATCAGGATTTGCACCAGAAAATATTCAGGAAATTGTAGTTTTCTGACTTTAATGGAGAAAAGTCGTAAAATTGCTTTTCCTTATTTTGAAATAAAATTTTTCTAAATTTCCGGTGGGAATTAAGCATTACACAAACGCAATTGCTTGCCCTTCGAGAGGTTAATCTTCATTTGGTACGTCACGAAATCAGTCCGGAGGCCTTGAGTATTGAGATGGTAATGGTTCTGCCCGATTCCAGATTTTCTGGAAATACCATAGCGACGCCTTGGAATCGAAAAACTCTTGACATGCTTCTTCAACATCATGAAAGGATTCAAATTGACGGCCCTTGAAAAAAGTATTGCATTGATCGAAAAAGGCCATAATCGAATGGAGCCACGTCTGGACTGTTGGCGGGGAGTGGAAGAATTTCGACGCCGTCCAATTGTGCAAACTTGTCTTTGGTCCACTGGGCCACTTGCGGTTTGACATTGTCCTGCTGAAACAAAGCGCGATTTCAGCGGGCCAATCTTGGATACTTCTGCACCAATTTGTCGTAGACGCGATCCAACTGCTGAAAATAGAGTTCGGCATTCATGGCACGACCATTATATACGATACAAATTCTCGTAACTATTAGATTAAAATTTTCCCAGAACTTTTTGCTCAACCTAATAAAAACAAGAAAAATGTAATAAAATTGGTTCTTTCGCTGAAAAAAATCTGGAAAAATATTCACTATTTCTATGGTAATATTACACATTCCTTATTTTTCCGGTGAAATTCGACCACTAGTTTCGTCACAAGGAATTCTTTTCCATCGGCTTGAGGAACATGCTTTAAACTTGGGAAAAACGCATTTCTTTTGAAGGGCTATCGATTCATGTAGGACTCGACCTGGTCGATTCAAGAGTGTATTTTACTATGAAACCCAGCTATACCCTTTGGGCAGTCAATATTGACTTTATTCAGCGCAAACTTTCTGAGATTACATTCAGTAAAATTTTCCATTTCAGAGTTAGTACGGGTCCCGTTATTTTCCAGGGGAAATATCAGTACTTTTTTTTAAATAAAAAAATAAATGTAGCTTAAACGCGCGAAATTTCGATCTTATTTAACCCATTAAGAACCAGCATGTTTTACAGGAATTTTATTCAGTTCACACCACTTTTTGTTAAACACTTACTTTTACTTTAAGAATCACTGAAATGTGTTAATTATGTACCACAAATTTTACTTTGCTCTTTTACTGGTATCAAAACCAGTGCAAAGATCGCAAATATAATGTTGCAAAAACGCAGTCTTTAACCCCTTCAGGGGCGGTGGGATATATTATATCCCGCCTACGATTAATGAAGATTTGCACCAGAAAAATGTTATTAGATTTTACTTTTTTAACTTTGATGGAAAAAAGCCGTAAAATTTCTTTTCCTTAATTTGCAATATTTTTTTTAAGATTCCTGTGGGAATTCGACATTACAGAAATACAATCCCGTGCCCCTCAAAGCGTTAATGTGTTAAGGGCTAGTTTCATGAGTTTTTGTAGTGTAAGTCACGTAGCTGATAACTGCTATGCTTGTTTGCCACCGTTATTTTCAAAAAGTTGGCTTGGCCTTATTCAGTTAATGCAGGGGTGGCCAACTGTGGCACGCCGGTACCACTAATTTTTTAAAGAAATAGCCGACTTCTAGAATCACAGAGATTCGATGATTATATCAGGCAATTAATATAAAATTTTAGTGGTGTCGAGCATGCCACAGTTGGCTATCCCTGAGCTTAAGAGATATCTTTTATAAAATAAGTCACATTTTTCTGTTTTAAAAGACTGGTAGCCAAAAATCGTAGCACGAGACTTACGCTACAAGTACTCATGGAACTAGCCTTTACCTCTTGAAGGGAGGTGGTTCATTTTTTGACCACTTAATTTTAATCCACAAATGCCACCTTAACACCAGAATTAAAAAATAAAAATCTTCCTTTTATTAAGTAGACGAAGAAATGCTTTTACTTATTTTAAAATACATTTGGTTGTAAATTCTGGTTTCAGTCAGTCATTTCAACATTTTACGCATGGAAGTGCTTTGCCCCTGAAAGTGTTAAGGAGATATTTTCCATAAGAAAATACTGGTACCGAAGAATTTCCTGGTAGGGAAATTCCACGATCCGTACGAACACTGTATTTGCAAATAGTGATGATAAACGAATAGATATTCAGTTATGGAATTTGATCACGAATGGCTTAACCCATTAACCACCGAAACTATAAAAAAGGGATTTTCAACATTTTTACAGAAAATCTTTTGCCACCAAAAATTTTTAAAGATAATCTTAGCTTTATTTACAAGTCAAAGTTTCTGTTATTAAATCAGGCAATATTTTTAATTAAAAAATAGTGGTAGCTTGATAGTTAATTTCGGCCTGTGCATTTATTTTTACCGTTACGTCAACGCAACAGTAAAAATAAAACGATTAGCGGGTAATGGATTAATGAAACAGCTCTTGTTACTAAGTGGTTTTTATTTTACGAAATAAAATTTCTGTCTCAAAATATATTATTCTGAGTTGGAAATAACCGAAAGTTTCGCAATTAGCTGTCTGTTTCAAAAGTGGAAGGGCCCTAAGTGGTCATTTTGAAAAATACTGAATAATAAATATATTTAGATTCGATCAGACTTTTTCCCATACAATAAGTTAAATATATACCACGCAAAAATAAGTTCAACAAATAAGTTAAATATATTTAAACACGAATTATTATGGAAAATAATTTTATAAAGCTTAAGTAAAATTCCCGGTCGTTCTAGTGTTAATCCCCATAACAGCCAGCCTTCCAGTTTTTTAAAGTAAAATAAAAATATTTTGAACCAATCATTTACTTAACAAATGGAATAAATACTAAATAGAAACAATGTTTATTTTATATTTCTAAAAAGAATTTTGCCTCTAAATATGTTTAATTGGCTTTTAAAAAAAACTTGAAATTTGGAATCCATGAGTTAATTACAAGATTAAAATGTGAATAACTGGTTTGATAGAATTATATTTTGAATCTCATTTATCACCCGGAAGGAGTCGATTCGACTCCGACCACATGATTAAATGTCCATTGGAGCCAGAATATGTTCAGAAAATAAGTTAAATTTAAGCAATGAAGAATTAAGTTAAATAAATAAGTTAAATAATTTTAAATAAAAATTCTAGGGTGAAATATTTTTATGAAACTTGAGTAAAATTTCCGGGCGTTCTAACGTTAAAGTTGCAAAGCATTTAGATCTTAATCAAATGAAAAATATTACTGAAGATGAATTAAATTTTAAAATTTCTTATTACTTTTTACTTTCTTCTATCTTTACAAGAAGAAAGAATTGGATTCGTGAAAACTTTCGAATTCCGGTTTTTGACGGATTTATACGTTTTAGGGGTCAGTGATCCCGAAAAACATGTTTTTACAAAATATCTGACTGTGAGTCTGTAAGTCTGTGTGTGACACAAATTTTGAGGGCGTTCTATCTCAAAAACTAATGAAATGAATTTAATAAAACTTTAGATTCTGTTAGTCCCTTATATAAATTGTTGCTGTGTACTTTTTGGTGTAAATTGTCCGTCAGGTGGCGCTGCTAAGCTGCATTATTCATGATTTCTACAATAGCTATATCTCAAGATCTAAAGCACGGATTTTCATCAAATTTCAGTTTCAGTTAGTCCTCGATATCAGTTGGTGCTCACTATGTTTTGGTATAAATCACCCAACAGGTCTCACTGCTATACAGCATGTTCCACAATTTCCGCAATGGCTCTATCTCAAGAATTAATGCGTAAATTTTCATCAAACTTCAGATTCATTTAATCCCTGATATGATTTGGTGCTGTTTACGTTTTGGTGTAAAACTCCCAACAGGTGTCGCTGCTATGCTGCATTTTTCACGATTTCCGCAATATCTCTGTCTCAAGAACTAATGCACAAATTTTCATCTAACTTCGGATTCAGTTTGACCTTGACACAAGTTGTTGCTGATTAGGTTTTGGTGTTAATCGCCCAATAGGTGCGCTTCTAAGCTGCATTTTCTAGGATTTACACGATTTTAGCGATAGTCATACCTCAAGAACTAATGCACGGAATTTCATACCTTTAGAATCCTCATGATGAGCATAGATCGCCATTTCATTTTGGCACGATAGCAAATATGTAATAGCGAATTTTGAAGTATTAACATGTATGAGATAGAAGAAAGTTTTCGGATTGCCACATCCGACTAGTTTGATTATAAAAAACGGACATTCTACATTTTAAATTTTAACTTCTAATTTCTAATTTCAGTAAGATGCACGCTTCATATGATTTAACCCCTTAATTCTCGCTCCAGTGATATTCACAGACTGTATCTTTTATTCAGATTGTTTGATTTCCACCACTTTTATAATACAGTGTAATTAGATTTATTATGGCATCATTTTACCTGTCATTTAATAAGATGAATATTTCTTTATCAAAAAAGTGTTACCGATAAGCAATTTGAATTTTTAAGCCGTAGTTTAATGCGACCATTAAGGGGTTACTTTATCATTATCATAGCTGCCAACCTTCCACTAATCTTCTGTAATGGCTGGATTAATTTGACCCAGATTAACCACGTTTCGAACCAGAAAATTTATTTCATGAATGCTTATTTATTTAATTCCCGGTTTCTACGGGGAACGTGTTTAGTTTCATTTATTAAAAAAATTTCTGGTTCGAAGCCTGTTAAACCAGAGTCAAATTAACGCAAGTATTACGGAAGATTAGTTTGAGGTTGGCATCTATGCATTATATAAAATGTGAAAAACTGGATTTATTGTTTTATTTTCTGAATCTCATTTGAATCCAGAAAGAAATTATGGACAAAATTAACTTTAAGAACACTGACGGCGTACTGCTTACGCAAGGAGGGATAAACTAGGGTTCAACCACTATTTCCTAATAGTAATCTTTAATTCAATGACAGACATTGAGCGATTAACCCTTTCAGGGGCAAAGTACTTCTGTTTCTAAAATATTGAAACGATTGATTGACACCAGGATTTAAGAATAAATTTATTTGAAAATAATTATAAACTGTTTTTTACGTACATCACAAATTCAAAATTTATTTCTAAAATTCCGGTGTCAATGTGTAACTTTGGTATTAATTGCAAGTTGTATATATAATATACCGGCGCCCTTCAAGGGGTAAAATAAATAGAGTATTTCTCAGTCAGGGTTCGTCATCTCAGGAGATTTGGATACCAGATTTACCGTAATGTAGCAACTGCCTTATTTAATTAAGAAGTTCCATTTTTTAATATGACGACAATTACTTTAGAAAAATTCGGATGTTCAAATCCCCTGAGAGTAGAATACTTAATAGCAAAGTCGCTGCAACACTAGTTGGTGCCTGATACTAAAAATAAGTAAAGAAGTAAAATAAACTCAAAGTAAAAATTAGTTGTCTTTGTCATCTCTCCATCCACTTTTTTTATGTTTAAACTTAAAGAAGATAAATTACCACAACTATTTTTAATTTAAGCAACTACTTACGTGTTACAAATTTATTTCAAAATATAAAAAGATTCATTTTAGGGAAAAGTGAAATTATAGAATAATAATGAAAATTATTTTGCTAATTGGAAATCCTTGATACATACTTTTATATTTAGAATAATAAATGCTTTCTTTTTGTGACACTACTTAACGTCAAATGCAAATGCCATCGAGAAATTTAAATAGAGAAAACAGTTATTGGAAAAAGTTTTATTTCTATCTTTGATTTTACAATGAAACTATATTTTCTTTTATTATCTTTCACCATATTTCAAATATATTTCTATATTTCAAATTTCTCAGAGTGCTTTTTTTCTCAAATATAATAGGTGACTTCTTTATTATTTGTTTTTTTTTTTTTTTTACTTAGCGCAATATATGGCATATTATCTTGTTCATTATAATGGCAATAAAAAGTCGTATATATTTAATTACAATATCTTTTAAATGGATATTCTAGACACACACAAGGCTTTTAAATCATTTGAAAATGAATATATTTTTATTATTTCAGAGAGTATAATAAGACATTAAAACTATTACACCGCACTTTTATTTGCTATTTTTTCTCCCCGGTATTGTGTTTAAAATGTATTTAACGCTATTAAAAAAAACATATATAATAATAATAATAATAATAATGAATAAATATTTTCTTCTGCATTTTGGAGAGTTCCGTGCAAATTATTTTTAATTTTATATAAACACACTGCCGCTAGAGCATCAGTTGCAGTGTTGCCAGATGGGCTACTTTTTTAAAAAAATCAGATTCTTGATTGGCACCACTTTTTTGAAATGGTAAAATGTGCCTTATTTAATGACATATTAATTAAGGCAAAAACAAAGTCAATTTTACCGTTTCACAAAAGTGGTGGCAATCAATAAATCTGAATTTTTAAAAAAAGTAGCCCACTGGCAACACTGATCAGTTGTGATAACCAGAGGTCTCAATCTATAGGGAAAATTCTATTGCCCTTACCATCAGTTCAGTGATGGAACAGTGTAGCAGCAGAGAATCAATTGACACCGCAAAATTTTATTAGTATTCTTCATTTAACTTTAGGACAGAATTTCTGAGATTTTGGAAGTTGAAGAATACTACGAAAAATTAGTGGTCTCACAATCGCTCAATTGCTGCGCCACTGTTCCATCACTGCTAGTTTGAAAAAAATATCTTCATCGTACCTTTCTGTAGCAGGATTCGTACGGGTACCGTTATTTTCAAGGCGAAATACCAATATTTTTTTATACAAAAATAAAACTAGTTCAAACGCGTGAAATTTCACCTTATTTAAAGAAGAGAATTTCTATAAGAAAATACTGGTACCGAAGAATTTCCTGGTTTTGAAATTCAAGGACCCGTACGAACCCTGTATAGCATATCTTAAATAAAATGATCATGAAATTACTGATTAACCCCTTGAAGGGCAGCGGTATATTATATATACCACTTACGTTTAATTCACAAATGCCACATTGGCACCAAAATTTAAGAATTAAAATTTGCTTTGTATAATGTACGCGAAGAAAAGCTTTATTTATTTTCATATAAATTTGTATATAAATTCCGGTGTCATTCAATCATTTTAACATTTTAGCAACAGAAGTATTTTTCCCCTGAAAGTGTTAAGGGTTGTTGTATGAACAATAAATTTTTCCCTATATAATGCGGCACCTGGATAACTAAAGGCGTGAGAGCTCTGAAGTACTTGGCGCCCGTCTCGCGGGCACTTCCGTGTCACCCTTGCTGCGGCTCTGCCTAATAATGGAGATTTTTAGCTTGCTGGCACAAGAGTTCATCATCCCTCGCTTACAAGGCGTACACAAAACGCTGTCCCTGTTCTGAAAGTTTAAATTTGAATTTTGAAAACTTTTGTTAAAATTGTTATCTGGGTTTACATTTTCTGCATTTCTCTTATTTTTACGCCATAATTTTAGAGCATATTATTCTGCCAGTTCATTCAATGACGAAAAAGTTCGGATATTTTTAACATCATGTTTATAGTACCTGCAAAATAATTCCCATAAATTACGTTGAAATTAGTTTTAAAACTACATTTTAGAAAAAATTCATATAAAAAACCCTTAAATGCTCTACTTTAAACAATATACAGTTGTAAAAGTCAAAGGGGACAATTTCATAAGAATTATGATGTTTTACTCTGATCTATGAAATTAAAATTCTTCCATTCCTTCCTACTCCATTCCTTAAATTATAAAACGACACAATCTACCCAAACAATTCATATCTATTATTTTCTTTAACATTGTTAAATGGTGTTGAATAATGATATTAAACAGAAATTAAAATAAAAATGTTTTAACTCAAAATGCAGGAATACTCTTTATCTAGTGAAATTAAATACACTTGCATTTAAAAAAAAAAGTTGATAGTTTAAATTTTATGCTTAAAAATAATTTTATCATGTGGATTAATACAAAGTTTTGTTTAAAAAAATATTTTTTCTGGTAAATAATCTGGCTGTCTGCTGAAAAGGAGCATATTTGCCAACCTCCGTCTTTTTCTAAATCCAGAAAACGTATTCTGAGCCGGAAAATTTATTAACCCTCTAAGTTTTTGGGGCGTAATATTCCGTTCACTAAGCTCGAGGTTTCACAGCAATACAAGCAATATTTATGATAATATAATTCTATAGATTTAATGAATTTTAAATACATTGAAGAATGATTAATTTTCTCAAGGATTACATTTATATTTGTAATTGAGTTTTTTTTTTTTTATAATGTTGAAATAATCACATTTTTTAGCATTTAAATCAAAATGCAAAGAAAACAACATTACAATTTTACCCTTTTGCAAGACGCTCGGAGGGTTAAAATAAATGTGTCTTGTTTTAACCCCTTCAAGGGCGGCGGTTCAATTTTAGACCACGTAATTTTAATCCCTAAATGGGACATTGACTAGAGAATTCTGGTTTGAAAAATTTCGTTTTATTAAGTACGTGAAGAAAAGTTTTTACTTATTTATTAGAAATAGAAAAAGATTTAGTCCTTTTTGTGTCACATGTCTAGTGAGGCAGTTTTCGTGGGCTGATCCTTTTATCCGGCGGTTATTGATTCTATTACCCGGTGATTTATTAGCTGTTGTTTCTCTTATACTTGAATCGTGTTTTCCTGTTTCGCTTTTTAATTGGATCATTTGTGTTTTTTCTGACCCCACGGTCTCTTATGTAAGCTGAAAGGTAGTTCTCATTGTAAACGTACGCTAGTGAATTGTCGGTGGTTTGTTTTGCTTTTTCAGTTAGAGGGTCTTTTGTGATAGTTATTGTCGATAGAGGGTCTTTGGGTTGTATTAAAAGTCTTTGGTGGTATTTGTAGGGTTCTAGGATTGGTAGGATGGCTGATAATAATGTAGAACAGTGGATCAAGAATGCTGAAAGTAAAAGATTTATCGAGGTAGTTATGGATATCAATGCGAAAATTCATGATTTGTTAGAACATAAGAGTTCAAGGGGTAATAAAATATCGACACCAACTGTGAATTGCGTAAAGAAGGCTTTAGATTTTATCCTAAAACAATGTACCAAAATAGCGGAGGACAATAAAGTTATGAAAGCAAGACTTGATGACCGCGCTGAATATAACGCAATGATGTCAGATTTAGCCCAGAAAATCAATAGAACTTCTGTTAGCTCAATTGAGGAGGCCCAGACGAAACCTAAGGAAGTAATACAGAAAAGGAGAGATGAGCACACGGTAATAGTGACACCGAACGAGGAGAACCAAGATGTTTCACAACTGAGGGAAAAGATCAAGTTGGTTAATAAAAGGAATAAAGATCTCCCATTGCCAAAGAACATCATAACTACTAAGACTAACAGGGTTATACTGAAATATAAGACCAAAGCAGAGGTGGATGTGATTAGAGATTCTCTAGCAGATTCAGAAGAGATTAAGGATATTGCGAAGATAAATGTTCCGATCAGAAGAAGGGAGAGAATACTGATTTTAAGTGTTGATCCAGAACTTAAAGAGGAGGATGTAAAGCAGGAAGTGGAAAAGTGTTTGCAGGACGGCTCGTCGGAAGATACTTTGATGGGACTTAAAAGAAAGCTACAGTCTTCTGATGTAGACTCAACTACGAAGGCGATAATAGAAAGTTTAATGAAAGGTACAGATAGGGAAGTGCGGATAATACGTAAAATTGAAACCAAGCAGGGAAAAAGTAATTGGCTGATAGATGTGGACGAAGAGTGTAAGAATATCCTACTGAAAATGAAAAGAATATGCATTGACTTTGAAAGATATAGGTGGTTGAGTTTGTGTCAATAACCAGATGCTTTAAATGTCAGAGGTTCGGGCACATGTCCAATAGTTGTACTGAGAGAGTTAACTGCGTTAAATGTGCTGCAGATCATTACTTGAAAGATTGTAAATCGGATAATCTTTGTTGTTCAAATTGTTATTTTGATGATGTGAATAGGGATTGCAGTCATCGTGCTGAAAGCAGTAATTGTCCGGCATTCCAGAAATATAGACAGAAGCTAGTAGCTAATCGTAGCTAAGGGCACTGTCACGGGTGTTTCTCATGTTGGTTTGTTGGATTTTGTGCAGGTGAACTTGCATCAATGTGCTGATGCAAGCGATGCTTTGGTACAGTATGTTTTGTCTAATAATACAGATCTAGTTCTTTGCCAAGATATCTATGTTTCTGATTATGAGGCTCCTAGCATTCCACCAGACTGGCCAATCTATTTCTCTTTAAGATATAATTCTGCTATCATAATAACTAACAGGGATTATGCCGTGATTGGTAACCTGGCTCTGGATAATTCCATTACCATCTCTTTAAATGTAAATGATGATGTTATTTTTATTTGTTCTCAGTATTCATCTCCTAATAACAATATAGATAAAGACTTTGTGGATCTTGGTTCACATTTTAACAATTTTGATAAGATCCTGATAGCTGGCGATTTTAATGTGCCAATCATGGACCTGGGCTACGCCCGTCAAACGGAACGTACAGAAATATTCCTGGAACACTTTGTAGAAAAAACAACTGAGAATCATGAATGATGTCACCGCTCCACACTCGTTTGTGCAGGGCACACAGAAGGACTCTACACTTGGCGGTCTGGAAATATGTGATAAACTGAATAACTGGTTTGTCGACGACAAAATATTCTCCTACAGTGATCTACTACCGTTACATAAGGTTTTCTTTGAATTATACCCCTATAATTAGATTACGACAGAGATTCAAAACAAAGAATAAAAGTTTTCGGAAATTTATTGAAGATATTAGGAAATTTGAGAAAAATTGGTTACAAGATCTTATATTGATTAATAATACTAGTGATTTGGATGATCACGTAGAGGATTTTATGAAAATAGTGACAGAAATGTCAGAGAAGCATTTTAGAAAAGGTACTTTGTCCTACAAACCAACCATAAAATGGTTTAGTGAAAAGTTAAAATCTGCAAGAAATAAGGTGTCTGCACATTACAAACGATATATCAGGAACCCAGAAGATGTAAACTTGAAAGAAATATATATTAAACATAGAAGAGAATATAAAAAATTGGTAAAAAAGGCGAAAAGAGATTCGTGGACAAACTTTTGTCATGATACTTCGGATACTTATGGGACTTTGTATAAGTACATCACTGGTAAAACTACAAAGCCAAGTGATTTTATTTTTACAAGATTTGATAATTCGACACCATTTGATTCATACGACGATGTAGCAAAGGATCTGATGAAAGAACATTTTAGCGTTGACAAAATTCCCACCGAAATTTTTAATTTTACTTCAACAGGCAAGGTTGCGGGTGATGTCATGGAGGTGACAACTAGAGAAATGCGATATGCTATGTCTTGTCAAAAAAATAATAAGGCTCCAGGTTATGATGCAATCGATGCTCTAATAGTGAAGAATATTTGTAAAGCATGGCCAAACTATGTTAGAAAACTCTTCACGGCTTGTTTTAGATTCGGGCATTTTCCTAGGATATGGAAAAATGGATTAGTTATCTTTTTTCGTAAACGGAACAAAGATGGGAAAAGTGCTAGATCGTTTAGGCCAATTACTTTACTTAGCATTTTTGGCAAATTATTAGAAAGAATTATCAAGATTAGAACAATGCCATTGTTAGAATCAATAGGATTCTGGGATGAGGCTCAATATGGCTTTAGAGAGAAGAGGAGTACGATGACTGCAATCCATTTTTTGAGGGAGTTGATAAGAGATAAACTTAGATGTAACAAGTACTATGCAATCACTTCTATTGACATACAAGCAGAATTTGATGCGGTGGATTGGATGACACTTGCGGAAATTATTGATGGTTTACCGTTATCGGATTATCTTAAAAGAATTTTGAAGAACTACATCAGCAATAGACGAATTGGATTCAGCTTTACGAACGGAATCATTTGGTTCGCACTTTTTAAAGGCTGTCCCCAAGGCAGTTGCCTTGGCCCATTGTTGTGGCTGATTGTCGCCGATTATTTACTGAAGAAATACAGGATCAAGTTTGAAGAAATTCTGTCCTATGCCGATGATTTCGTAATTTTTGCTGGTGCTGACACCAGAGCCGAATTAGAGAGGAACATGAATGATCGTATTAAGTGGTTTACGGATATTAGCAATGAACTGAAACTAACGATAAGCAGGGAAAAGTGCATGGGCATGCTTTTCGGTAGATATCTTTTGGAAAATCGGCATCCCATCTTCAAAATTGACAACATCTCAATACCAATTAAAGATACCATCACTTATCTAGGAATGACTTTGGCCGCGAAGTTCAATTGGATCTCACATTTGGAAAACATCAGAGAAAAATTAGAGATCTGGCATCAAACATTAAGAAAACAGATAAACGGGATCGAGGACTCCAAGCGAACTTCCGAAAAATATGGTATAAGACAGTAATAGAAAAGCAGATAGTTTATGGTGCTGAGGTTTGGTACAGAGATTTGAAAGAACATGCACTTAGTAAATTAAGCATATGCCAGCGATTAGGTCTTCTCACCATCTTGTCTACATACAGGACAGTCTCTACGGATGCATTGTGCGTACTAAACGGAATCCCTCCTTTGCACATTAGTTTAAGATATCTGGTTAAGAAATATGATATAATGATTGGAAAGGACAATATAAAATATGTGATGTAGTAATAAAAAGACAGAATATAATGATTAATCTTGCAACAAATGATTTTCCTAAGTATACTGCAATGCATAACCTACAAATCACAGATAAATCGGATGATGATATTAAAGAACAGAAAGTTCCCATCGTATACACGGATGGATCGAAAATGATAGCTGGCGTGGGTGCCGCATATACAGTTTATCTGTATGGTGAATTTATTGAAGATTTTAAAATCTCGTTAAATAAGATGAACTCAATTTATCAGGCTGAGTTGATAGCGATTAAATATGCTATTAATTGGTTTTTGGATACCGATTACAAGAAAGTTTATATATATACCGACAACAAATCTTCAACTCTAGCTCTACAAAGAAATTTTCCAGCAAATTTGATAATTAAAGAGATTTATTTGATACAGCATCCTGACAAGATTGTGATTATTGGGTGGACCCGTGCACACGTCGGAACCCTGGGAAATGAACGAGCAGATACTCTTGCGAAAGAGACTATTAATCGTGAAAATGCTAATATTAGCGAGAATGTTCCTTTTCCTGTCCCCTTAATTAAGAGAATTTGCAAAATCAATACGGTAAAGGATTGGCAAAGAGAGTGGAGGTATAGTGGTAAAGGTAGAGAAACTTATACAGTATTAAATAGGGTGGATGAAAATTTTGTATGTTCAGGCCAGTTATTACAATATTTTATTACTGCTCATGGCAGTTTTCCCGAGTACCTGAAGAAAATCGGAAAGAGAAATAGCGACCTCTGTGACTGTGGTTATAAAGGGAATGTTAGACACTATTTATTTGGAAGATGCCCCAAAATGCCTTATTTTTTCTATTTTAATAACTCACTTACAGTTCGCCAAAATATATCCAGAGTTCTTTTTTGTAAAGAAAACTATAGAAAGCTCTGTGCTAACTATAACGTCCTTAATGAATTGTACTCGTTCATAAGATACAAGTTTTAAACCTAATATAGGGTGGTTCTTTGGTTCTGATGCATGGATCGTCAACAGTTACTGCTGACTTTTTTTTAATAATACTCAGAATTCTTAAATATCATATATTGTGTCTGTAGTATGCTACAACCATTGTTTAATTTATAAGAATATACTATCCTATACAATTGTCAGATAGTCATTAGTATGTAGATGATGGTCTTTGAGCTGGGACTTCCTGTCTTCTACGGAAGATTGGAGTGCCATTAATTTGATGATCTGAACGTTGGTCATTGTGGAAGTGATATATGCTTTTAAAAATGTGCGACATTGGTGCTGCAGTGTTCCAGACTTTTGGAGATGGTAGAGGGTCATTGAAGTGGACCTTTTACTGAGTTTCATTTTCGTGATGTTACATGACTATGGGTATTGAAGTGTAATGACTGAACTTTGAGGATAGTCTTCTCTGACTCTGTCTGTGAATGTGGTGCGTTAAGTTTGGAACTTTGTATAGATTTTATGCATGAACTATTTATCAGTATAGACTTTGATACGTCAATGGTTGCATGTTCCCCATAAACATGCGAATTATGTTATCTTAGTTTAATTTTGTTTTTGCCAGATTTGCATGTAACCTCTAAATATGCGATATTTGTTCATTCAGGTTAGTTAATCTTAGTTCTTATTTTATATTATATTTGCATGGAACCTATAAACATGCGTTTTTGTTAACTTTTGTTGGCATAGCAGGAATCTGTGCTGCACAGGATTGTGCTTTTGTTTTTCTATTTTATTTGATTAAATAATTGCCGTTGGTAAGCCTGTTCCGGCGGATGAGGTGGAGCTGGATTGTTGGAGAGGGTTTTCCCGCCAGGACATGCGGTCCATTAGCCTAACGGTTGGCGTCCTGACTGGGTGTCCAAGTACGTGAAGAAAAGCTTTTACTTATTTTCAAATAAATTTGTTTGTAAAATCCGGTGTCATTCATTCATTTCAGGATTTTACTAATAAAAGTGCCTTGCCACTGAAAGGGTTAAATGTGGTTGTCATTTGAAATCTACCTAATTTCATTCGCTAAATAAATTTATGATTCGAAGAATGTTTCTTTGATTTTAAAAAAAGCCGCAGGTTGGCATTTACGCCTAAGGAGTTATCAATAAAGAGGAGGAGGCATGTCGAATAGAGCAGGGGTTTTCAAACTGTGGCACTGAGGATACCAATAATTTTTTAAAGAAATATTCGACTTCTTGAATCACAGAGATTCTAGATTCGATGATTACATAAGGGAATGATAACTATAAAATTTTAGTGGTATTTAGCGGGCCACAGTTTGACACTCCTAGTGTAGAGTCTACCAGTTGCGAGTGAAGTAACAGTAAGGTTGTCACAAGATGGCAGCTGATTTATTATATTGGATGAACACTTTCTGATTACCACCGAAGCAAACTTTCACCAGTATAGCTTGAATCATGGAGGAATGAAGACTAAAGGAGACTAAATAACGTTACTTGAAGCTATTCCTACCCCCGTGATTTTGCCATATTTGACCGCGGTGAGCTGCGCTGTGAACCAGTTCTTCTCGCTGCGCAAATCAACTACGGAAATGTCAAATATGGCAGACGCTGGAGAGGAGGAAAGAACCCGTCTTTCAGCTTCAACACTCTCCACGGGACACGATTGATATGTCGTCTCCTTTTAATATTTATAGTTCCAGGGTTTGAATAAAAAAATTCGCCTTTTATTAGCGGCTTACTTATGCAACATTTATATCACAAATATGACAAAAAATTTCTATTAGTTTTTACTGTCTGAAATTGGCCCGGGTATTATAATCTCTTTCACTGACACTTACAGAATGTATTTTAGGTTGTCATAATATGGCGGAAACGCAGGGCCTGACTACCGCCAAAGTAAACTTCCACTCGTAAAAATAAATGTCTGGTTTTGGCCATAATTATGACTGAAATTCTGCATTAAAAAAAAAAAAATTATCCCTCTCGCTGCGTAATTGTTTTATCAAAATAGCTTAAAAAATTGCATATTTAACCCCTTCACGACGAGCGTCTTTTAAGAAATTTTATTCATTTGGTTCCGGTTTTTCAAAACAAAAATTTTTGTCTAATTTAATCGGGAAAATGCTCCGATTAAATAAGGCAAAATTTTCAATAAAAAATTAACTGGTGGGAATAATCAAGGTGGGTTAATTAGAAGAAAAATGCATCCCTGAGGAAATCTCGGGTTGCGCAAATTTTGCTACTTTTAGGTAACCCGAGGGAATCTCGTGTTGCGCAGCGAGAGGATTAAATAAGAAAAATAATTCTATTCAAATTTGCAGGTGGAAGTTTTTGCTGGTGTAATGAGCCACTGGGAAACTGGTTACAGTTGAAGCTTCACCATTTCGAGGATAGGTCAATTCCTCTTTATCATAGATGCGAACTCTTTCGCTTTTATGTACCACAAAAATTTAACAGAAATTTTTGCCTTATTTAATCGGCAGATTACGGCAATTTAAAAAGGTAAATTTTACTATAAAATTTTCGTGGTACAAAAAAGCGTAAGATATAGGCAGCTATGCTTTTTATTCATAGTTCCAGGATTTCTGTGGTAACAACAAATGCAATAAAATATTAGTATAAGCAAAACTATTTAGAGAGAAATACTTCCATATGAGACCCTCAGTTTCTGATAATTATATTTGGCATACACCAAAGTAATGTATAATAAACATTATGTTACACGGATTTGACAAATTATTAATCGACACGAAACTAGACCCGAGAATGATTTTACCAAATCGACCCGCAACCCGACACAAATCCGATACGAATCGCAAATCGAAGGAGTTAATGTAACGTATTTATGGAAAATATAATCCACAATCATGCTTTTAATACAGGGGTGGCCAACTGTGGCACGCGCCACACCACTAAAATTTTACAGTAATCATTGCCTTATCTAATCATCGAATCTCTGCGATTCAAGAAGTCGAATTTTTCTGTAAAATTTTAGTGGTATCAGGCGTGCCACTGTTGGCCACCCCTGTTTTAATATTACTTTCCTCTATTACAAATAACGAATAATAAATAGGAAGAGCTCAGATGATAAAGGTGGTATGCAACAAAATTAAAACAATTGAGTTAATCATATGATTGAAGATAATCAATGGTCCTCTACCATCTGGTAAATTACTATTTGAATAAATCTAATAGTCACAGAGATTTTAATTGATCAACGAGGCATTTGACAATGCACGCAAATACATATTTGGAAATTTACAGCTTTTTTATTTTCCGAAAATGATGATTGTGTTACTTACCGTCTTTATCATCTGAGCTCTTCATAGATTAATTCATATTAAAATATATAATATTTTTCATCTAAAAGAAGATTCTACACTTCAATTTCAGGGCTGCCACAGCCGACTATTTTTATATTTTGTTTGCACCAGTATTTTTCTAATAAAATTTTTAAAGTATATTTTTCTTGCAAATGTTGTCAAAATGTCTGTTAAGGATTTCTGTTTTGAGAAAGTGGTGCCAACAAGAATTAAAGAACAGTCACCTGTGGCAGCCCTGTCATTTGAAAAATAGCCTGTATATGAATCAGAGCCGCAAGAACAAAAATCCAACCCGTAACCGAAATAGTAACCCTTAAATGCATGATTTTTTTTGTTTGTTTCGAAAAAATTATATATGATTCTCTGAAAGGTTTATAACACAGAAAAAATAATAAAGAAAATTAGAGATACATTTTTCGTATAATACGTCAACCTTTCCTTATGTTGAACATCTGCTTTACAAGTAAAAACTAAAATATTGCAAATCAGCAAATAGATGTTTTAGTAAGTATGAATCTAAATACCTTATTTTATATATACCGCAATTTCCGGCGTATAATTCGCGGATCATAAAATTCTGTTTGGACCCTGAAATTTTATTTAGTTACTGAAGACAAATATTTACCATGATTTAATAAGTTACATTTTATTTAAAAAATTTTCTGGCTCGAAAAAGGATTGTTTGATCCGCGGATTATACGCCGGAAATTATGGTATATTTTTTGTAAAGCCGAACCATCAAATGCATGAATTAGATTTCTAGAATTATGTTTTTTACTCTTATATTAAAGACTAGCAGACCCACCCGGCGTTGCCCGATCCCGTGATGAATGAACTACGAATTTGTATGATTTTGTAACTTTAATTCCCTTTTGTCTGAATTTATATTTTTAAATATAAAAAATCGCAAGAAAAATATTAAATTGAAGATACGTACTATTTTGCGTAAGTTGATTTTGGGAGTCTATGCGTACCGAAAGCGAGCGGAACTGCGACAAAACACTCAGGTTTTTACTGGTTTCAGACATTTTATTTGTAAAAAATATTTCTACCCCTCCGAAAGTTTCAAAATTTTTATAGGAGATGTAAATCTGGTCTATTTAGATGCTTCGATAAACATTGTGTTAAAATAAGGACGTTGACTAAAATAATAAATTAAGAAATTTGCTTAATTTACTATTCGAAAATAGTGGGTAGTGCAACCTTCCACCGACAGGGAGCGCAATATGTTCTATACAAATATTACTCAATGAAACACTAGTCAAAGGGCTGTTATAACTTATGTGAAAATTTCAAGTCGATCGGTTAGTTGGTTTTCCAAATTTTAACGTATTCGCATTCATCCTCTATTTAAAAAAGCGTTTCTTTTTCTTTTTAAAAGTCGATTTTTTTCTATCTCGAACAAAAAGTTCTGAATCATTTTTTTTTAAATTTACATACTCATAATTAGTCTACAAATATAGGCCGAGAAGCTAAAGTTTAAAATCTGTAAATGCTGTATTTTTAAAATTTTGGTTTAAATTTGAACTCCCATTAAAATTTTACCCTATGGTTGTTATCCAAAATAAAACTAGGTGTTTTTCAAAGCAGAGATAATGTTTGTAACTTTCAATAAGTAGCATATATCTCATGACTCCCTGAAAAAACGGCATATAAAAAGACAGAAACGCTGATTTTTTAAAAAGGAATCTAGAGCCCTCCAACCTACCCTGGAATTTCACGCACCATTCCTTTTTACTCTTTATCTTTTATGTTATAAACGTTCTTAAAGTTTCAAACAGATCGCCTTGCTAGATTTCCTAATTTTAACAAATTGCTTTATGTTAGTTCTACATTCCACCACCAGGGAGTGCACTCTATTCTTAACAAAAGCTCCTTTACACAACCTATCAGTAGATATGTTACTCGAGGAGGTGGCGGTCTTTAGGAAGAACTTAAGATATTTGTTGAAATTACTATTCGGAAATAGTGGTAACTTAACTTTTGTCACATTTATATGTACTAAGTAGCATGTATCTGAGGACTCCGTCAAAAAAACGCACCTGAAACAGTGTGAAACGCAAAGGTAAAGAAAATGAAATATTTCGCCCCTCCCCTCCCCCCCCCCACCCTCCTGCCCGAAATTTCACGCGTTATTTTTATAAACTTTTTCTTATGTGTTATAAATTATCTTAAAGTTTCAAGCAGATCGCTTTGTCAGATTTCTACTTTAAATGAAATCGCGGTCTCTTAGTTTCACTTTCCACCACCAGGGAGCGCACTGTATTTTTAACAAAACTGTATCTGACCATAACTCCGTTACACAACCTATCAGTAGATATGTTACTCGAGGGGGTGGAGCTCTTAAGCAAGAAATTAAGATATTTTGGAAATTACTATTCGGAAATAGTGGTAACAAACTTTTGACATTTTTATATTTAATAAGACTCATTTATCTCAGGACTCAAAAACCGCACTGGAAATGGTAAGAAACGCAAAAGTTTAAAAAAAAGAAATCTATCGCCCCTCCTCCTCTCCCCACCTTCCCGATATTCCACGCGCCATTCTTATATAAACTTTTTCTAATGTGTTATAAACTATCTTGAAGTTTCAAACAGATCGCCTTGTTAGACTCCCTACATTAAATGAAATCGCGGTCTGTTAGTTCTACATTCCACCACCAAGGAGGCGCTCTATTCTTAGCAAAAGCGTATATGAACGAAACCTCTTCACGCAACCTACCCGTAGATACATGGATGGGGGGGGGGGGGCTTAACCAAGAATTTAAGATATTTGCTGAAATTACTTTTCGAAAATAGTGGTATCAAGACTTCTGAAATTTTTATCTAGAATAAGTAACATTTATGCTGTATTTTTACAAATCGCACGCCGTTCTGAAGAATACTTCCACAAAACGTAACGTTACTGTTTAAATAAGCATATAAAAGAAATAAACCTATTAGTGAAATTAGCGCCCCCCACTCATAAATTAAGGGTGCAAAAAGTTCTGTACGAACATCCGACATGAGTTCCCACTGCCTGCGGCACTGTATAGTAGGCGGTCGATAAATTCGGAACATTTTTCTGTATTTAAAACATAAAAGAGAGCAATTAAAGAATGCGTTTAAAAATGTCTTTAAAAAAAAACAATTCTGAAAAAAAAAAATCATTATCAGTATCAAAAATGAGAATTTAAATTCTATTAAAACTGTTGCCACCCGCTACAACAGCAGAAAGCATTAGAATGCAAGGGCTTATTGTTGCCAATTTCTAATTTCTAGTAGTAAAAGAGCCAGTAAGGAGCATTCTAATCTTTTATTTAACGTTTAAAAAACACATTTCTTGCTATCTAGATAAATCAGCATCAAACAGGCACCTCCAATTTTCCGTAAACCAACCAAAATCGCCGATTTTTTGCAGATATTATCGTTCAACCAATCAAAGCAGGGAAAAAAAACAGAAAACAGTGTGGCAAACAGAAAGCCTGCCAGGTTGTCAAGCTGGTTGCTAGGATGTGACGCCATTTGAAACTAATCTCTTCTCTTAAACGCTCATTATTATTAAATATGTTTTCAAAGCATGTGTTTCACCTTCATGCTAAAATTTAATGTTTAGTTGAAAAAAACAGTCACTCTTGAAACATTAAGCACTCAAATTGGTTTATTTAATTGTATCCCGGTTTACTTAATTATTTCTGCGAAAGCTTTATAGAACCAACTAACCGAAAGCAAGCGGAAACAATGGAGTTATGAATAAAGAGGAGGCGACATGTAGTGTGTTGTCTACCAGTTGCGAGTGAAGTAACTGAGGTGGTTGTCACAAGATGGCGGCTGTTTTTTTTAAATAGGTTCTCCAGTTTCTGATTACCACTAGGGCGAACATCCCACCAGTAAAATTTAATAGAAAATTTTGTCTTATTTCTACGTCTTATTGATGGAAATTTTTCTCAAAAATGTCGTAACAACTTTTGTTTGTTTTTACTGGTGTCAGTATGCTTATTAAAACTGTCAGTTTGTTTCCCTGGTTGTCACAATATGGCGGAAATGCAGTACCTAACTATTGCCAAAACAAATTCCTACCAGTAAAAATGAAAATCTGTTTCTACCATTATTTATGACTGAAATTTGGTAATATTAAGGCGTTTAAATAAGTTGAAAATTTCTATATAAACATACTGGTGGAAGTTTCCACTGGCCGTAAACAACGCCTGCGATAGCGGTTACAGTTGATGCTTCACTATTTTAAGGATATGTCAGTTCCTCTTTATTAATAGTTCCATGGCGGAAACAAAGAAACGTATTTTTGATGAGCGATGCTTTATGAACCAACCAACCGAAAGTAACCTGTGGAAAAAAGGCGTACTTTTGATGAGAGTGATGTCCGAATATTAATTAATTACTCAGCTAATAATTAGAATATTAAAATTCTGAGGATATGGTGCATTAGAAGAGGCCTTGAACTCTTTTCAAAAAAATTTTGAACCTCGTACACGCCGTAGATTTTGCTAGCCATCGCACACAGCCAGACACACAGACACACAGAGCGATTTGTTCTTTTATTAGTATATATTTGACACCCGAAATTTTAGGACAGCTTTTTAGCTTTATGGTGTTATAATTTTTTACTGGATTAATATTTCTTTATAAATATACTGGTTGCCAAAAATTAAATAAAAAGTGGTGTAGATAAGTATCACTATGCATTTAATGGTTAAAGATCTGTTGATCTAAATTTGAATTGCACCAAAGACACTACTATATCTAAACGGAACCCGACACATGGGTAGTTTGCAGTTCGAGTCTCCCGGACCAAATGCAATACTCTGCCATCTCCTGCGAAGATACATGAATCAGGGGCCGCATTCAATAGGGAGAATTTTTTTGTTCCTACCACTATTTTGAAAATAATATCCTCAACGTACCTTTCTATAGCATATCTTAACCCTAGAACTACCGGAAATTTTACTCAAGTTTTATAAAAACATTCTACACCAGAATTTTTACTTAAAACTATTTAATTTGTTTATTTAACTTATTATTGTCTGATTTATACATTTAGTTTGTTTTGAAGAAATTTTCTGGTTTGAACAGATATTTTGAATATACATGTCGGGTCCATTGGACCCTTCTGGTAGACAGAGGGTTATATAAAATAATCATGAAGATTACTGATTAAAACCTCTTGAGGGGCGGTGGGGTATATTTTATCCCACCGATTAATGAAGATGTACACCAGAAAATATTTATTAAATTTTGCTTTTTTAGCTTCGGTTGGAAAGAGTCGTAAAATTGCTTTTGCTTATTTTGCAATAAAATGTTTGAAGATTCCGTTGTGAATTCGACGTTACAGAAATACAATGACTTGCCCCTCAAAGAATTAAGGGCTCTGGTAGGAATGATGAAATTTTCCCTATATAATGCGAATCCTGATAAATGCGACTTTAACACTAGAACCGCCAGAAATTTTACTCAAGCGTTTTTAAAATATTTTACACCAGAATTTTTATTAAAAGCTATCTGGCTTATTTATTTAACTTATTTCTCCGTGGTATATATTTAACTTATTTTAAAAAGAAATTTCTGGTTCGAATCGAAGTATTTTTATTTGGTACGGGCCAAAATGACTGCTATGGCGTTTCTAGTGCTAAGGCGTCCCGCGATTTTGTGGATCATATAAATGAAGAGCATATTGACTCACGCGCAGTTTTTCTGACACAGGTTCTATTTATCAGTTGCTCATGGAATGCAGTTTCGAGTGCGAGTCTGTCACGTATTGCTTTTATAGAGCAAAATGACTCACCTTTAATATAAAGCAAGATCTTTGACAAAATACTTTAAAAGATGTCAAATTAGTGTGATTAATTATTTCAAATTATATAATTCATAATTAGTAAATTCTAAATATTTGTACTTTTCTAATTTAGCTCTATTTTGTATCTTTATTCTAAATTTCCGCTTTTTTAGACTTCTGTTTTGATAAGTAAATACTTAAAGAATAAACAAAGTAAAATTTATTTTAATTAGTAGTTTTAATTTTGCTTTTGTAGCGATGTTCTTTTTCGCAAAATTTTTGTAAATTAGAAAATTTTTATATTACAACTTTTTAAACAATTTACAATATCTTAAATTTATTGTTTGAAGACTGAAGTTTGGACAATATAAATATACATTTTCATGTATATGTATTTCAATAATAAACATGAATTCACTTTTGTTTAACGATTTTTCCTAAAATTTACGAAACATTTTGCTCACATTTAAAAATGGCTATGAAAATGCAATTCTTTCTAAATATCATAGAAATCTTTTTTTAAACAAAAATAAATAAATGCTGTACAAAATTACTCTTTTTAAATGTATAAATAATATTTTAAGTGAAAGGCAACATTGAAAACGCGATAAACTGTTCAAACGTAATGCAGAATACTACTATTAAGCGAATAATAGAACAACTATAACACTGTTAATATTATACGCATATACGCAATTATTTTTAAGCGAAGATTCTTTTAAATGCACATTAAAAGCCTAATGATCATTTTAGCCTTTATTAATATTAGTATCAGAATCTGGATCTGAACTTTAAATCGATCTACTCAATCAAATATACATGACGAATTTCCTTAACAATGTCAATAAACATGACGGAAAACTAAGTCGCAATATGGGCTCACCCTACCTCGGGCAGTTTTTTCCGACCTGTGTCACTATACTTGCGTCTCAACGTGCGCCTTGGCTAAGATTTAAAATTCTGAAATCCAGCGTTACAAAAAATGAAAGATCAGTAGGACAGATGAACAGTATTTGATGTTGTACAAATTACAGTATTTGTGCAGCTAGAAGGGGATGTTATGGATACCACCGTTTTTGTGCAGATATCTTCAACGTATTAACCGATTAACCGCCAAAACTATAAGGTTGAAATTTTCAGCTTTTTAGCTGAACATTGTTTGCCACCAATAACGCTGAAAGATAATTTTCGCTATATATGATATTAAAATTTTACGCCTTTAAGTAAGGCCAATTTTTAAATTCAAAAATAGTGGTGGGCATGTAAATAACTTAAATATGTGCGTTCATTTTGACTGTTGCGCGAACGCAACACCAGCGGGTAATGGGTTAAATCGAAAAACTCTGCGATAATATACTTCGAAAAATTTGGTACAAAAATGGTGGTATCCATATCATGCCCTTCGGGCTACGCCATTAAGACATAGCAATAAAACTTTGGACAAAATACATTTCAGCTTATCCCTCTAGATTTTCTAAACAAGTTTTGCCAATGGTCTTCTTTTTCTAATTTCAGATTTCTTGATTGGCATCATTGTTTTGAAATGGTAAAATTCGCCTTATTTAATGACATTTTAATTAAGGCAAAAACAAGGGGAATTTTATCATTTCAAAAACATGGTGCCTATCAAGATCATGGAGCTATTAACTCTTTGCAATCCGCGTCATTTTGACTGTGGGCTACCAGCAACTCCACGTAATTACACAAAAATGTTATTCGGCAGCACCACTTTTTAAAAAGAAGTTTCCTTCAAGTACACAATTTCAAAAATGCTTTGATTAAATAAAGCAAATTTTATTTTCATTTATTACTGGTGCCGAAAACGAATTTTTCAAGGAAAGATGATTTCGCGGAAGCGTTGACAACGGAGTTTTTCTCTTACTGTACCATGTCGCCGCAGCGGCGACAACGGAGCAGTGTTGCCAGTGGGCTACCTTTTTTAAATTCAGATTTCTTGATTGCACTAGTTTTTGAATTAGTAAAATTTGTCTTATTCAATGACATATTAATTAACGCGAAAATAAAGGGATTTTTACCTTTTCAGAAAAGTGGTGCCAATCAAGAAACCTGCATGTTAAAAAAGTTGCCCACTGGCAACACTGCAACGGTGTGCAAAGTGTTAATAAAGAGGAACTGACATATTCTTAAAATAGTGAAGCTTCTACTGTAACCGCTTTCAAGGGCTGATTACCTCCGTTGAAACTTCCACCAGTAAATTTATATCGAAATTTTCTGCGTATTTAAAGGCCTTATTAGTGCGACATTTCAGTCATGAATAATGGTTGAAACATATTTTCATTTTTACCGGTGTAAGTTTACTTGTGCGGTAGTCAGACTCTTCGTTTCCGCCATATTGTGACAAAAGGTGAAACAAACTTACAGTTTTGCCAGTAAAACTGACACCAGTAAAAACTAATAAAAGTTTTTACCATATTTGTGAGAAAATATTTCCACGAATAAGACGCCGAAATAAGGCAAAATTTTCTATTCAATTTTACTGGTGGGAAGTTTGTCCCGGCGTTATTCAGAAAATATAGATTCGATTTTGAAAATGCAGCCGCCATCTTGTGACAATCTCCTAAGTTACTTCACTCACAACTGGTAGACAGTACGCTAGATGTGCCCTCTCTTTATTCATAACTCCATTATCAAGATATCCGAATTAAGGAAAAGTAGCCTGCTGGCAACACTGTGGTGAAGATAAGCAGGTAAAAACTGTGTTTTCGTACCTTCTTCTGCAGGAGGAATGCTTTAGTCGCTCTAGGAAAAAAGTTCTTTAAAAACAACATTCTCTGTCAAAGTTTGATTATGCATCTAACAACTTTAAATATTCAGTGTGCAGTGCCTATTTTCTCGATACTTTACTTGCATGCACTGTGACGGAATTAGCGCATCCAGAAAAGGCGAGTTGTTAGTTGTTTCTGCATTAAGTTGAAGACTGGATTTCATAAATACTAGTATCTATAGACTATCCATTCTGGATAAGCGCGTAGTTTAATTTTCGCAAAACTGTAATTTAATTTCTTAGACCAAATTTTTATGGTGCATATTTATTATATAGTCTCGCAAATAAGTCAATTCAAAAATTCGAAAGAAATAACAGGTAAAATACAAGTATTTCAGAATAGTTATTTTCGATTTTTTAGGGGTTTTTTCCTTCTTCTTGATTAGGAAAGGCAAAGATAACTGTTTAGAAATACTGGAATTAAACCTATATTCCTCTCGATTTTGGGGGTCTACTTATAAGCGAGCATACGCGATAATACAGTGACCTCTGACTTATACGCGATGTATTGTAATTAATTTTAATTTCACTGCTTTACAAAGTAAAATTATATTTATAATTTATATGAATGAATAACCTCCTCAGACCCCAGCGTTTATTTTTATAATTTTTTTCTACTTTAGTTATGAATTTTTATCAGCAGACTGCTAACTAAGAAAAATTTAAAAGCGAGAAAAATTAAAATTTATTTTTTGTACCTTAAATTGGATGTATCCTACAAGATATATGGGGACTGAATGAGTACATATTCTGACAGTTTGCTATGAATTTTTTGCATGACAAAAACAATGAAAAATAAGAAATAATTATGCATTTAATAACTTTCTATTATTAATGGACTCAGCAAATCGTATATTAACATATAGAAAAATTATTTACGTTTTCTTTTTACTTCTGTTTGCACTTTTTTTATAATTAATGTATGAATTTGTTATAAAAATGTCTTGTCGTTTGCATTGATGATATTTCATGAAACAGTTCATTTCCTTCGTGAGACAAAGAAACATATTGCAAAAAGTACATCGTGTTCTAGCTTTCGTAGAGTTACAGCCAGGATATCTGCAACGTGATGTATATGTTTGCTGTGGAATTTCAGGAAGGTGGGATGCAGACATTTTTCATAATTCAGAAGATGGTTCACAGGGATTCCTTCTTTTCATTTTCAGTGGAGACATAAACTCAATCATAATTTCATGCAATGAAGTGCTTAGTTGTTTAACTTTCTTAAAAAAATATGTCCGATGTGTCAGATCAGCTATTTCAGAAAATATAATACCGTCTAAATATTTTTCAAAATACTCTTTAGGAGGTTTGCATGTGTAATTTACAGTTTTAGGAACAAATTCTGGAACTGGAGGTAGAGGCTCAAAGTCTTCTTTGTGTTTTCAAAACACTCTTCTTAATGAGTCATTACCGTTATTTCCAGATGGTTCTTCATCTTCATCTTCTCACTGACAAGTCAGTTCATCACTTACAGTCTCAGCTATATCTTCATCCACCTGACTGTATGATGATAATCCAAAATCTGAATCTTCTAACAATTCCAGACTTTCTGCTTCAGAAAGGCGTACATTTAAAAAATTAACAATGATTTATCGTATTGCAGATGTAAAAATATCGTTAAAAGTTAGTGTCGAATTCAGGCATATTGGTCGGGGGGGGGGGGGACTTCCCTGGAATATTGAAATGTTCCCCCAGGAAGGTTTGAGATTTTATGCTTTTTAATGGACAAAAGTGCCATTTCCAAATCGGATCTCTAAAACATCGCCCAGGAGCTGCAACGCTCCATCCCGGCGGAAAACGTCTGACTTCAACCCTATTAAAAACAGGGTGGGCAGGGGGACTCCCCCCAAAATATTGAAATGTCCTCCCCGAAAGGTTTGTGAAATCCCTCCTGAAAAATATCTGAACTCAACACTGATTAAAAACATTCATGTTATTCAATAACCTTAATTTATGTACATTATAGTAAATAGTCATACCAATTTTACTGTTATTTCGACTCCATTGTATATTTTAGACAGCATAAAAAATTAACATTACGTGTTAGGGTCAATCCCCATGTATCCTATTGGATATATCAAATATAAAGCGAGTTCATACTATTAAAATTACACATTATTAAAAAACATTTTGTACCAGAATAAACTTCATTCATATATTTTTAATTTATTTTATAAATAAAGGTTACAAGATTAATTATTTTTTAAATAATAATTGTTTCCTTTTTTCCGAAGTAAACTGCTAACATTTTGCTGCAAGCCATTTTGAAATAACACATATACCGTCAAAATAGCGCTCAAAAAATCAAATTATTATTTTGCTTAAATGCTACCCTCTGTTAGGTTCCAAGCATACCAACTTCTCTTTTTTAAACATTATTTTTTATAAGTGAAAAAAAAATCAAAAGATGTGTATCCTATAGGATACACGGGGTCTGAGGAGGTTAAACCGAAAACTAATGTTCAGAAACAATTATATTAAAAAATAATTTTCTTACATTCGGTAAAACTTAGAAATCATTTTATTATCTTATGGTCTTAAAATGTTCACCAAAAAAATAACTCCACAAATTTCTTACTGCTTGAGTACACTCAGTTTTTCTTACGCGTTCCTCTGAATAAATTCTAATTAGCGATAAATATTACTGTCAACATCCCGGTATTCTTTGAAGTCAATTAAATATACATTGAACCAGAAATTTTAATGAATAATTGAAATCAAATTAGTACCATAAAAAAGGCGCTTTTTATTACATGGATATTCTGCCTCAAAACATGTTTATTTGCCACAAGGATGGCAGCTTAACTGTAAAAGTAATAATTTGTGATAACCCTGCCCTTTAACCCCTTGGGGACGAGCAACACGAATACGTGCCGGAAATAGGTCTAAGGATCCTCGTTCATTCTCACCAGTAAAATTACACTGTAAAATTTGCCTTATTTAATCCGAGCATTTTCCCGATTTGAATAGACACCAACTTCTGTTTTTTAAAACCGGTAGCAAAGTAATAAACATTTCGTAAAAGGCTCCAGTCGCGAAGGGGTTATACGTCCTGCTTAATTTTCCATTTATGTTTAAAGATTCATTAAACAGTAGCTATGAAAAGTATTGGTATGAGAATTTTTATTTGATAACCTTACATATTTATTTATCTTATTCACTTCAAAAATTTTCTTTACTACCGATTTTGTGTTAAACACCAGCCTTTGATTCCAAAAGGTACGTGACGGAAAAACACGGTTAGGTCGCTTAAAGGGTTAAACCTCCAATTAGCCAGGTTTTGATTTTTTATGGCCGTTCATAATTTTACATTATTTGAACCACAAATTTTATTATCAATGCAGCTTCAAATATTTGACATTAATTTTAAATAACTTTTTTTCTTTGGTTCGAAATATAAACTTTAAAACAGAAAACAAAACGAAAAATGGGGTCAAAATAGATCTTATGGTACTATGAGTTTTATCACGGGTAAATGGTTCCATACTGTAAAAAAAAAAAAAAAAAAAAAAAAAAAAAAAAAAAAAAAAAAAAAAAATTAAAAAGAAAAAAAAATTTAAAATTTTTTTTTTAGTATAGTGTAGTGTCACTCAAAATAAGATTAAATTTATAAACATGCATTTTTAGATATCTTTCTCTACCTGTTCATAAATGTACACATATTACGAAGTGTTTGGTAATTATCTATTTATAGTCATATGCACTCGTGTTTAGCATGATTAACAAAATTTTTCTAATTAATGCATTTATATAAAATTTTTCAAAGACTATTTTTACTTTTATGATGCACTTTATATTAACCCTTAACGGACTAATGCCTCCATATAAGCGGCATCGGCACCCTTAACCAAATTTATTTGTTTGGCACCAATTTTTGTTTAACCCCTTAAGGATCGCTTAATATTTGGAAAAGCCTAAAAAGAGTACCTATTTTTTTTATTAAAGAAATTGAATATTTATTAGATTTCTAAATAAAATATGCAATTAGTTATTTTTTTATTTTTTTAAGGAGGAATAAAAAAAAAGTTGTTACAGAACAAATTCATATTTGTAGAAAAGCCATCATGTGAGAATTCTCTGTCTTAACGTTTGTTTTACACCATACAGATTAATGCGAATAAAACCTTTATTTTTCACATCTTAGATCTTTATTTATCATCATTACTCAATTTTTTACAAATAATATTTGAAAAAATAGATACATGCATTAGATTTTGATTATTAATATTTTTTAGAGTGTGATATATTTGGAAACATGCAATACAAAGTTCAAAATCACAAACAGCGGGAAAAACCAAGCCAATCCCTAATATTCAAAGACTTCACACGGAAATGCCAGTTAAAGTTTTCTGGTTTCGGAATTTTTTGCAGTACCTAAATCTTCAGTCCGGAAATATGACGGGCACGAGAAATAACGAACGACACCTCAGCCCGTGATATTGACGGGAACGAGAATTAAGGGGTTAATAAACGCTTTTACTCGCACTCTGACAATATGTGAAGAGAAGTTTACTAAAAAATTACTTTTAAAATATAGTGGTGCGAATAGAATATAAAAATAAAATCATGCATTTAAAGCCACCGCCCGTTAAGGGTTAATCCTTTCCGGCGTGGAGCAATTATGTTTATAAACTAATGAAATAATGACTGACACCAGAATCTATTAACGAATTTATTAGAAAATGCGAAATTTCTTATTTTCAGGTACATTAGAAAATGAAATTTTTAATTAAATATTCTTGGCGCCGTTTGTTAGTTTTGGAATTAAAATTAGGTGTCCTTTTTTTAAGGACACCGCCCACGAAGGGGTTAGTAAAATCAAAAAATATAAACTATATTGAACACAGTATTGTTAAACACGTCAATGCATTTTAATTCTCAATATTTACCTCACCAATGGCAATTTTTTCAGTTTGTCATACGATGAATAGCGAGTACTATGTCTCTTGTAAGTAAATATATTTGCTATTTTCAAAGAAAAATAGATGCAACGGAAATGAAAATAAATATCTTTCAAAATGTTGGAGATATGAACTTTATCCGTTTTTATAGAATTTAAAGAAATATATTTTCAGCATGTTAAGTTATTCGTTTTGCATTTATATGATAAATGCGCATGAATTCTCAAAATTCGCAATGTCAAAACAAATGAAAATATTATTACTGTTACTGTTTTTGTGCCTTTTGAACTTCAATAAAATTTATAACCAAATCAGAACTTTTAAATGGGACTATAACAAAGAGTTATTTATTTATTATTCAAACAATTATTATTTATGGAATTTATTTTCTTCTAGACTATAAGTACTTCTTTTTTGCATATGCCAAAATTAAATCACCCGACTTTTAGTTAAATATTGCGGCTTAACCAATTAACGAGGAACCTCTTTTACGTTTCTTTTAATTCTTCGACACCAGTTTTTTCCACATTGTAATTTTGAATTATTTAATCACTCAAAATATGAGATTAGATAATGTGAAAATTTCCAAACTAAAATACTGGTATTCAAATTTAAAAGTTTTGTTCACCTTTCATGGCAAGATTTCTTGCCAACCAGCTGTAATGAGTTAACATATTATTGATGCTGATGATTTTATGATTTTGTTTGAACATTTTTCAGAGATTTCAGGGTGCTATGCCATCAATCAACAACATTTACTTACGAAGCATTCCCTCCGTCTCTCCTTAAATAAGTACCAAATTTGTTTAAAAATTCCAGGGTTCGCGCGGTCTTAAGCCACGCCCCATTTGTAAGGATTCTTCCACCAGTAATCTCACAAAACTACCTTCTAGCTAATGAATTGTTAATTATTTAGGAAGAAAATGATCTTTATAGTACACTGGTGGTAGAGTCCTTAGAAAATGGCGTCGATCTGCTAAACTGCATAGGAAGTTATTTATCACTCCACCCACTTGAAATGTCGCATCTAATTTGGGACACAATTTTCGACCTGAATATCGCAACTAATTTGGGACGGAGGGAGTAATAAATTTTACCTTCCTAAATTGCTGCAATCTGCCGATTAAATAAGGCCAAAATTTCTATTAATTTTTTGTGGTATGAAAAAGTGGAAGAGTTGGTAGCTATGTGCATTATTTTATTTGATATGTGTAACATTACTTAACACATTCACGACGGGAAACGAGAATTCTTGATTTCATTCAAAAAACATCATTGATTAAGGGCGTGTCTTCTACCTTATAGAAAATGCATTTATATCATGTTGTCCATATTTATTTAGATTGTGAGACATTTTATATTAAATTCGTACATTGAAAGATATTTACCAATGCCTAAATTTGGTAAACCTATCTAGAACACCGATTTACAAAAGACGGAGGAAAACAGGGGAAACAGGGAGGAGCTTCTAATGTTTTAAAACTCAAATTTGATAAAAATTGTCCGTCGGCAATGTGTTAACAAAATTTATATTTATATTTATGCAGTGAATAACTTATGCGCGTTGTGTATAACCCCTTGAGGGGCAAGCAATTGCGTTTGTGTAATGCTCAATTCCCACCGGAAATTTAGGAAGATTTTATATTCAAAATAAGGAAAAGCAATTTTACCAGTTTTTTCCATCAAAGATAGAAAAGTGAAATTTCATAAATTTTTTCTGGTGCAAATCTTCTTTAATCGTAGGTGGGATAAAATATATCCCACCGCCCTTCAAGGGGATAAAGTAAACTTATACTTTTTTATTATAACTTATAGCATAGCTGCCAACTTTTACGCTTTCTTCTTATCACTAAAATTTTACTGTAAATATTGTCTTATTTAAACGTCGAAATCTCACGATCAAACAAGGCGAAAATCTCTATTAAATTTTAGTGGTAGCAAAATAGCGTAGAAGTTGGCAGCTATGACTTTGTGTTTTTAACCCTAGAACTACCGGAAATTTTACTCAAGTTTTATAAAAACATTCTACACCAGAATTTTTACTTAAAACTATTTAATTTGTTTATTTAACTTATTATTGTCTGATTTATACATTTAGTTTGTTTTGAAGAAATTTTCTGGTTTGAATAGATATTTTGAATATACATGTCGGGTCCATTGGACCCTTCTGGTAGACAGAGGGTTAATGTAAGTGTTCATTCGTAACATATCTAATAAACATGAATAGAATTAAAACATTTACTACTAAAGTAGGGGAATATTGCATGGATCGTGGGACGCGTCACAGTATGTCACATGATCAATATTGCTAGTTTCTAGAATGGTCCATAAACTAAAAATGTATTTAATATCATTTCTGAAGCATAATAAGATCGTTCAATTGTCGTAAGATTTCTCAACCCCTTGAAGAATAGTCGCATATTAAAATATCTCACAAAAATTTAATCCCCAAATGCCACAATGACACCAGAATTTTGGAGCAAACACTTGTTTTTATTATGTATATTAAGAACAGCTTTTATCTACACTGTTAAAAATTTGCAGCATTCTGTCCAGTCATTCGACCGTTTTTTGAAAAAACGGTTTTATAACCGTAATCTATCTATATTCTGACCATAAAATGGCCAATAATATGGTCAGAATAGTGTTAAATTACGGTTGTGTAACCGTTTTCGGAAAAAAACGGTCAAATGACCGGACAGAAGGCTGCAAATTTTTAACAGTGTATTTTCAAATAAATTTGATAGTAAATCTTGGTTTCATTAAATTAAATATGTAATTTTAGCAACAGAAGTATTCGGCCCTCAACGGTTTAACACATTGATATTGTGTAATTTTGTCTTTTATACAGATATCTCCACCTACACGTATTAATCTTGTACAAGGGTTTCAAACTGTGCCTCAATGGCTTCAGTTTTTGCGAATACTGATGCCATCGAGCACCACCTTTCGACTAATCTGCACCTTAACCCTTTCAAGCGCAGTGGTTCATTTTTCGACCACCTAATTTTAATCTCTAAACGGGACATTGAGAGCAGAATTTTGTTTTGAAAATTTTCGTCTTATTAAGAACTTGAAGAAAAGCTTTTATTTATTTTATGAAAATTCCGGTGTCAGTAATTCATTTCAGTATTTTACTAATAGAAGTGCCTTGCCTCTGAAAGGGTTAACAACATACAAATTCGGCTATTAACCTTTTCAGGGGCACAAAATTTCTGTTCGTAAAATGATGAAATAATTGACTAACACTAGAAATTTCAATCGAATTTCTTAGAAAATAAAACCCTGCTTTTTTTTTTCTTTTTTTTTCACTTTCATCATAAAAGCAAAAATTTATTAAAATATTCTTGGTGCCATTTGCCAGTTTTGGAATTCAAATTAGGTGCTCATGCCGTATGACCACCGCCCTTGATAAGGGTTAAATAAGGCGATGATTACCGTAATTTCCCGTGTATACACAGCTGCTCAGATAATTCGATTTCCTACCAGAATTTGTTTTAAATAAAATGTGACTTCCTTTTGCTTAGCATTCATTTGACTTAATTTTTTAAGTAAAATTTCCGGTATGAAAAATACTTAACAAAGCGGTATACGCGGGAAATTACGGTACTATTTGGGAACATTGGTGCCAGTCAGATACCGTGAGTCGCAATTAGACAACAATGTTTTGCATGTTGCTCTATTGAAAAAAAAAGAATTCCTGTGTTCCTGTTTTTATTACAAATAAATATATGATATTGTTCCTAATCGGAGTAAGGTATCAGGGTTCACAGATTTTTATTACAAATTAGTAAGAATTTTTTGAGTAAGATAACCACGATTCAGATTTATAAGCATAGTGTGTTAATTGTATAAATACGAGTATTGTATATATGTATAATAATTAGTGTAATATATAAAATGCAAATGTAATGCAGGTCGAGTAGTTAAACATAACCATTAGATTCAATGTTGTGTCAGCCATCAGTAATGTCGTCGTCATAAAATTGCCGTTTCAAACAATAGAAGGTCTACTTTACTAAAAACGTATTTTACATTAACTGCGTGACTACTGTTAACTTCGTCTTACTGTATCGTCTTCGTATATTTCTATTCAGAAATAGTGTTGCTCAATAATAGGAATTTTTAGCTGCTATGTGTATGGATGCAACATAAAATCAGTTGTTATAGTTTTAACACTTTATACCCGGGTTGTCTATTAACAGAGCTCGAAGCAAAAATGTGAAATAGCATCAGCCCCAGCAGAATTCCCAATAATAATTTTCGAAGGAAATTTCCTTTGCAAATGCAATTTAAATATACCAAGCAGATAATTTTTTTTTTCAAAATATGGTACACACAATAAAAATTCTTCTATAAGAAAAAAGCCCATTAACTATCTCAGTGGTAAAGTAATCCAGTTTATAATGTTTAAATGTTTGAATGGCATCAGAATTTACTAATCTATTAACTTAGTACCCATAGTCCTGACATGCTGACTTTCCTTAATTTCTCTAAGTTGCGTTTAACAGTTTATTGTGAGATATTCAAACTTTCTGCAATTCCTTTTGTTAGTTGACGTGGTTTTTGCTCCAATATTGCCTTTAAAAGGTTGTCGTCAATGTCGGAAAGACGTCCCCTACCGTTGCCATTGAAATACTCAAGGCCTGAGGACACGAGTTGTGACGTCATGACTAATCGACCGACTTCTCACTAGTGTTGGAATTCACACGGAAATTTTTTGAAAAGAAATTTTCTTTTATTTGTGGAATATCTATTATCTTATAAAACACTAATAACTATTTAACCCCTTGAGGGGCACCGGTATATATTATATACCACCTACGATTAATGAAGTTTTACACCAGAAAATTTTATTAAATTTTACTTTTCTAACTTTGGTGGAAAAAAGCCGTAAAATTGCTATAACTTATTTTGAAATAGAATTTTTCAAAGATTCCGGTGGGAATTCAGCATTTCACAAACGTAATTGCTTGCCCCTCAAGGGGTTAAAATTATTGGTGAGAATTTAGAATCCCAATAAAAAATCAGCCACATGAGGCAATACTGTGGCATTCCGCATCTGGCTGAATTTTTATTTAGGGATTCCGAATTCGCACCAGTAAGTTTAAATAGTTAGTATTGTTTTACACAATGGTAGATATTTCACAAATAAAATAAAATAAAATTGCTATTCAAATTTTTCCGGTGTGAATTCCAACACTAGTGAGAAGTTGGTCGATTAGTTATGACGTCACAACGCGCGTCCTCTGCCCTTGAATATTTCGATGGCAAGGCCCGTCTTCGGTTCGTCTCTCAAGATCGTAAATCCAGAATGGAATTTTACAAACCACTTCCTAACTGCCCGATCAGTTATTATTTCTTCAGCGAACACACTGCATATTTTTTTAGCTGTCGCCTTAGCACTATTGCTTTTTTTAAATTACTAAAGCATCGCATGACGAATATGCACTTTTTGACTATCAGAGGTTAAACCTTAAATGCATGATTTTTTATTTTGTTTCGAAAAAATTATTTATGATTCTCATAAAGGTTTATTACAAAAGAAAAATAATGAAAAAAATTAGAGATACATTTTCCGTATAATACGTCAACCTTCTCTTATGTTGCACATCTGCAATACAAGAAAAAACTAAAATTTTGCAAATTAGTAAATATTTTAATAAGTGTGAATCTAAATGCCTTATTTTATATGATTTTTTATTTTGTAAAACTCAACCCTTTAATGCAAGAATTATTCTTTTGGAATTGTGTTTTTTATTCTTATATTAAAGATTAGACACCAGAAATTTTAAGATAGATTTTTAACTTTATTTAGTAGCACATTTTTCGTGCCTTTTGCAGGATTAATAGTTCTATATAAATATAGTGGCTGCTAAGAGTTAAATAAAAAGTGATGCAGATATGCATTACTATGCGTTTAAGGGTTAAGAAAAACAGTTAACAGAATAATAACTGAACCCTCATCTATATAGTAAAAACAAAGACTCGTTTGTCCCGGTGACTCATAGTGTATAGATACGAACAGGGGTGTAAAATTCTAGGTGCCAGCGGGCAGTCTCTCACCACTAAATTTTATTAGTTTTCTTCGCTTAAATTTTATTAGCATTCTTACAAAAAAAAATTAGACGAAATATTTGACGAGAAATAACGAATAAAATTTAGTGGTGAGGAACTGCTCGCTGGATCCTAGATTTTTACACCTCTGGATACGAATAATAGATTCTACTTAACTGAATTGGCAGTTAATCATGACTCGACCAAATAAAACTGGTACTTTCAAATATCTGAAGCTCTAAACTTCTCAGAGTGTTTTATGCATTGATTTTCCGGTAACGTTTTCAGAATTTTGAATCAGATTTGGTTTAAAGGCGCATGCGTGTAAATTCGTGAACGGCAACAATATGTTTATCCTTTGATTATGATTTGGGATATGTATGTCGTACTGGACTATTTTTATTCTTTGGTACCACCTCTTGAAAAATTACGCCTGTCATACACATTTACAGGGAGAGTTTGGAGAGAAATCGGTGGCAAAAGAAAAACAACTTTTGTAAATTATGGTACGCTTGAAAATTACAGTTCCCATTCTGCAACGTTTTTTATTTGTCCAGATTGCTTGATTGGCACCATTTTTTTAATCCTTGGAGGGCGGCGGTATATTATACTATATACCAGTTAACTTTAATTCCCAAATGATACATTGGCACCAGAATTTTTTAATTAAATTTTACTTATTATAATGTAAACGAACAAAAACATTTACTTATTTTCGTATAACTTTGTTCGTAAATCACAGCGTCATTCAATTACTTTAACCTATTAACCGCCAAAACTATTACGATAGAAATTTTCAAATTTCTTGTTGAAAATAGTTTCGCACCACAAATTCAGTAAGGTAAATTTCGCTTTACTAAAATAGCAAAATTCCTGCCAATAAATAAGACATTTTTTTAAATTCTAAAATAGTGGTGCCAATGTAATTAATTCATTGTATGAGCAATTATTTTGACTGTTGCGTGAACGCAACGTCAGCGGTTAATGGGTTAACCCATTAACGCCCAAATTATTATCTACGTTAAAATGTAAATTTTGGATTTCCCACCACTTTTAAAAGTAGAGAAATTTTTATCCTATTTTATCAAGGAATTTGTCTCGTGAAAGAAAGTATATATTTTTTCTTCATATTTACTGGTGTGAAAAGCATTTTCTTGCCAAATACGTGTGATCCCCAAATGGGGATCATGGCAGGGAATGGGTTAATATTTTAGCAATGGAAGTACTTTGCCTCTGAAAGTGTTAAACTAGTAATATTCACCTTATATAATAACAGATTAAATTTGGCGAAAACAAGATTGACTTCTTGAAGGGCGGTGGTGCATTTATGCGCCACTTAATTTTAATCCCTAAATGCCACATTGCCTCCGAAATATTGGAATGAAAATTTTACTTTTAGCACTTTCAGGGGCGCCGTTTGCAGTCTGCAAACGGTTAATTTTAATGCCCAAACTGAAAGTTGGCACCAGTAATTTTTTAATACAATTTAGATCTCATAATATGTGTGAAGAAAAACTTTTGATTATTTACAAATAAATTTGTTCGTAAATTGCGGTGTTAAATAATTATTTGAGCATTTTTGGAGCAGAAATGCCTTGCTCCTGAAAGGGTTAATAGTACGTTAAAAAAACGTTTATTTATTTAATTTTTTTTTTTTTTTTTTTTTTTGCAAACGCTTGTGTCAGCCAATGAATTCAACATTTTAGCAACAGAAGTACTTTGCCCCAGAAAAGGTTAATTAAACTCTTTTAGGAATGTCGTGGCAATCAAGCAAGCTTAATAAAATAAAAACTATTAAATTGTCAACACTGTTGAACATAACATAATCGCCAGCTCTTTTCATTATTCAAAAGGTTAACTCATTCGCGATCGAATATGTATTTTAACCTTTAAGGACGGTGGGGTATATATGTCCCATTTAATTTTAATTACCAAATACCACAGTTGCACCAGGATTTTTAAATAGAATTTCACATTTATAATGTACGTAAAGGAAATGCATTTACATATTTTGAAACAAATTTGTTCGTAGAACCTGGTGTTACTCAATCATTTGAACATTTTAGCAATTGAAGTACTTTGCCCCTGAAAGGGTTAAAGAGTAGCCCCACCTACACGCAGCACTGCTCGTGAGAAAAAACATTTATTAAAATTTTCCAATCAGTGTTACCAGTTTGGCCTCCATTTTTATTCAGAAATTTTGAGTTCATATCATCGGTACCATATCAAACTATCCAATGTGAAAACAGGGAACTACTTTTATAAAATCCTGATTTTTTGATTGGTAACACTTCTCTGAAATGCTAAAATTCCCTTTGTTTTGGAATTAAATAAGGTCATTAAATAATGTCATTAAATAAGGTTAAATAAGATGAATTTTACTACTTCAGAAAAGTGGTGCCGATCAAGAAATCTGAATTTAAAAAAAGTAGCCCACTGTTTTTACATTGGATAGTTTGACATGGTACCGACGATATAAGAAATTAATAACGGTATTCTTACCTTTATTTAGCCCTTTGATTACGGAGCTGTGACATATGTTGACCCACGGACTATTTCTTTATTCCATTTGCACTACTATTTGAACAATAATCTCGGTCATACTCTTATACTAAGATGCATTCAAGCGAAATATACAACAACGAATTTTTTTGTAAATTGTGGTGCGAGTGAATATAAAAATAGTCGCCGGTTCTGTCCCGCATTCGAAAGGACAATGAGAGACATTTCATGATTACATAAAATAAACATTTTTCTTTCGGTAGGAATTCGAAATTTTGAAACAAAAATAGAGGCCAAACTGGCAACCTTGTTTTCAAGGAGCTACAGCAGCAAAGTTTAGCCGCAATTTCTCGAAGTTATTGAGAAGTTATTATAAAACACCAAACGCTTCAGTGTTGGAGACGTTTTGAAATGGCATTTTTATTTTTCATGGTTTGAATGTCTACTTAATTTTTTTTTTAATTATAAAAATGTCAAAAACGCTTGTAAATAAATAATATATTTTTTAATATTATTTCAAGTGGAATAATTAAATTATATTATTGCATTCATGACTGACTTTTCTTTGTCTATTTAACCCTAGAACTACCGGAAATTTTACTCAAGTTTTATAAAAACATTCTACACCAGAATTTTTACTTAAAACTATTTAATTTGTTTATTTAACTTATTATTGTCTGATTTATACATTTAGTTTGTTTTGAAGAAATTTTCTGGTTTGAATAGATATTTTGAATACACATGTCGGGTCCATTGGACCCTTCTGGTAGACAGAGGGTTAACTATAAGTCTCACTTACAAGCGTTATTTTTACAAGTTGGATTATTTAACAAAATATTTTTTAAATTCAAGTTTACTTTACAAATGATATAATATAATAATACTGTTTCTAATCGATGTATTAACATGTATCGCGCAATGAATGCGTAAATACATGGGCTGCCACATATCACGGCTGCCACAGGCGACTATTTTTTAATTCTAACTGGCAGCGCTTTCTCAAAATAGAAATCCTTAACAGACACATTGACAACATTTGCAAGAGAAATAAACTTCAAAATTTATATTAGAATAATACAGTTGCAAGAAGAATACAACAATATTCGCCCTGAATACTGTGCATAAATTTGAGAAGTCATATAAAATATAAAAAGTGAAAAGAACGCTCGTAGCTGGAATTCTAAATGGCTAAATGAGGTGAATTCCAATCAACAGTCATAACTATGTTAATTCAACAAAAAAAAATTACAATGCTTTTTAGATTAGGCATAGCCATGTTGTTTTATTTGAAGTTACATTTTTATATTTTGGGCTAGAAATATATGATATTTTATTAAATCGAGAAATTTGACTTAAAAGAAATTTAATAGATTAATTAAAAAAGCAAGTTATTTGATTCGAGTCGGCCAAACAGAAATGGTCAATAAATTTTTGCTAAAGGAAAACAAATCTTTGAATAAAAATAAATCAATGTATTTCGAAATAATAATTAACGTCATTTTCTATCTAAAATTCAGGCTGAACTAAAATTAATAGATCAAAATTGGGTTTCAAAGAGTTTCTTATTTAGCGTTTGCTGCGCGTCGTGCACGTCTTAGAATTTCCACGTAGTATGGTGCTACTAATCCATCACAGAAAACGTTGCCTAATAGTTTTTCTTTAAATTAAATTTTTTTGTTGTTATTCGCAGACCTTGTAACATTTTTTATTGATTAAAAAAGGCAAAACTGCTTAATGCATAGCTGCCAACTTTTACGCTTTCTTCTTACCACTAAAATTTTATAGTAAATATTGTCTTATTTAATCGTCAAAATCTCGTGATTAAACAAGGAGAAAATCTCTATAAAATTTTAGTGGTAGCAAAAAAGCGTAAAAGTTGGCAGCTATGTTAATGGAAAATTTTAGCATAACTGTATATCCTGGTATAAGGAATTTTTCTTTCGTTTAAGAAAATAAATTCATTCCTTTCAAACAGGGGTGGCCAACTGTGGCACGGCGGATACCACAAAAATTTTACAGAAAAATTCGACTTCTTGAATCGCAGAGATTCGATGATTAGATAAGGCAATGATTACTATACAATTTTAGTGGTGTACAGCGTGCCACAGTTGGCCACCGATGATTTAAAACAGGTTGTTAATTTTTATCGTCTTTAACACGTTCACGCCAGCGCGGTGGGTCACACTCGACTATCTCAGAGTTGTCAATTATCCAGCTTTTTGCATACCACTATTATTTTAGAGAAAAAGTTGTTCTTTTAAATCGCCCAATTGTTCTAATTAAATAAAACAACATTTTCTGTATTAAAATACTGGTATTCAAAAAGCCGGAGACTTGGCAGCTCCGAGACAGTCGAGTGTGACACACCGCGCCAGCGTGAACGTGCTAAATAAAGAATTGTACTACAACAAGCATGCACAAAAAGTTTCGAATGATTTATTCTATTAAATATTTAGCGCACAAACCAAGGAGTCCTGCTCAAAACTGTTTTATATAAATTAGTGTGGAACTGAAAACGTTTAAATGCCAAGCTTTTAAATTAAAAATGTTTATTATTAACTAACGTTTATTTACCTTAATAAGTCATCGTCTATTCATATTCCAAACCGTTCCCACAAAGCTATTCGATTTTTCGTAGAAGATTTTTACTTTTATGATGCAATTTATAATAACAGAATAAAAAAAATAACCAAATTGAGCAAAATATTTTTAAATATCTCGAAGTATTTGAATTATCAAGATATATCTCGCCAACGACAATTTTGAAGGATTGTTACACGACACGCGACAAATAGAATGGCATCTACTGCGTACCAAATAAATCTGTTTCCAGTCTTCAAACAGATATTGGTGCAGCGAAAATGAAATTTTTTTCAAAATTTTAGAGAATTGAATTTTGTCCATTTTTATAGGATTTATTCTCTTAACGGTCGCTTAATATTTGGAAAACCCATAAAAAAATACCTATTTTTTTCCTTCAGAAATTGAATAATTATAAGCTTTCTAAATAAAATATGCCATTGTTTTTTTTTTTTTTTTTTTTTTTTTTTTTTTTTTTTTTTTAAGACGAAAGAAAAATGTGTTACTGAACAAATTCACGCTTGTGGAAAAGCAATCATTCGAGAATTATGTGTTTTGCTTGTTTTATACCATACAAATTAATGCGAATAAGACCTTTATTTTTCACATCTTAGATCTTTATTTATCATCATCAAACAAATTTTACAAATTATATTCGAAATAGTATAATATACATTAAATTTTGATTATAAATAATTTTTTTGAGTGCGATATATTTCGAAACATGCAATACAAAGTCCAACATCACAATCTGCGCCAAAAACCTAACCCAAACGTTAAGATTCAAAGACTTCACACCTAAATGCCAGTTCCCTGAAATATGACGGGCACGAGAAATAACGAACGACAACTCAGCCCGTGATATTGACGGGAGCGAGAATTAAGGGGTTAAAGAAATATATTTTTCAGCATTTTACCCCTTTGACTCGGACGTCTCTTGCACAAATTTTATTCTGTTGACACCACTTTTTTAAAAGAAGTTTCCTTCAAGTACACAATTTCAAAATGCTCTATGCTTTTATTTAATAATAAAACAAATTTTATTTTCCTTTATTACTAGTGCCAAAAACAAAGTTTCAAAGAAAGATGATGTCTAGTCAGACTGGACATACGAGTGCAAATGGTTAAGTTTTTCGTTCTGTATTTATATGTTGAACTTGCATAAATACTCAAGGTTCGCAATTTTAAAAAAATGTAAATGCTTTACTATTGCTATTACTAGTTTTTTTTTTCCTTTTTATTTTCAATAAAATTTATAGCAATATCATATATTTTTAATAAGACTATAATAAACAATATTTAATTTATTTTTCAAAGAATTTTTATTTATAGAAATTATTTGCTAAAAATTATATTCATATTTATACAGTCAATATGCGATGATTGTTTTGTAAAAAGGAAACTTGGACTTTATTATTATAACATTTTTATTATAATATCTGCTTTCATTTGCAACATGACTAATAAACATGAATCGAATAAATATATAGAATATATTAAATAATAATAACATGTATAATGAATCGTGACACTTGCATAACTGCCAACTCTTACGCTATTTTGTTCCACGAAAATTTAATAGTAATTTTTACCTCTTTTAATCGCCGTAATTTGCCTATTAAATAAGGCAAAAGTGTCTGTTAAATTTTTGGGGTACAAAAAAGCGTAAGAGTTAGCTGATATGCACTTGACAACAGTGTTGCCAGTGGGCTACTTCTTTTTTTATTGCAGATTGCTTGATTCCCACCACTTTTTTGAAGTAGAATTAGTCACCTTATTTAATGACAGAATAAATAATGCTAGAATAAGACGAATTATACGCTTTTCAAGAAGTGGTGGGAATCAAGCAACCTGAATTTAAAACAAAATTGCCCACTGGCAACACTGCTTGGCATAATAAGGCACATGGGTGATATTACCAGTTTCTAGGCTGGTTCATAAGCTAAAAATGTAATTAATAACAATTATACATCTTAATAAGATCTTTCAATAGCCGCCGAAAAACTCCTTAACCCCTTGAAGAACGATAGTATAATATAATATCCCACTTAAATTTAATCCCCAAATGCCACAACACATCAGAATTTTGAGCATTTTTATGGTACGCAAAAAATATTTATTATATATACCCACGTAAAAAGATATACCAAAATTCGAAAGAAATAACAGGTGAATTACAAATATTTTAGAACAGTTATTTTCTATTTATTCAATCTCAGTATTCGTAAAAAATTTCTTTCTGTAAATAAGGAAAAGAAAACTGTTCGGGAATACTAGTATTCGAAATTCTCTAATATAGGGGTATAATTACATGTCAGTAAATATGATAATACGGTGTTTTCTCACCTCCCGCGATTCTTTTAACCCTTAAATTCATAAAAAAATATATATGATTCTCAGAAAGGTTTATTACACAAGAAAAATAATTTAAAAAATATATCAGATATGCATTTTTCGTATCATACGTCAACCTTTTTATATGTTGCACCTCTGCAATAGAAGTAAAAAATATTGTCATCATTAAAATATTGCAAATTAGTAAATATTTTAATAAGTATGAATGTAAATACCTTATTTTATATAATTTTTTATTTTGTAAAACTTAATCCTTAAATGCATGAATTATTCTTTTAGAATTGTGTTTTTTTGGTGTTATATTAAGAATTAGACACCAGAAATTTTAAAATAGATTTTTAAGTTTATTTAGCAGCATAGTTTTGTACTTTTTAAAGCATTAATATTTCGATATAAATATAGTGGTTGCAAAGAGTTAAATAAAAAGTGATGCAGATATGCATCACTATGTATTTTAGGGTTAAGTCAATTAACCCCTTAAGTGCCACAGACGTACATATCCGTCGCGCATAGTCGATGCTTTAAGTGCCACTGACGTATATATACGTCAGTCCAAAATATTGTTTTTTATACTGCGCTGTACCAGTAAAACCACGCCCACGGCTTTGGAATTAAAAAAAGAAAAAAGACTTTGAAGGTGTTTTTGAAAGACTGACCTATTTCAGAGGAGAGGGGGTAGAAGGAACTACCTTCATAAAGGCTATCGCACTGAGTAGTGACGTGAAAATACAAGCGAATTTTTTTCCATATTTGACAAGGCTCCGCCCTTTTTGTACACCACTATTATTTTAGAGAAAATATTGTTTGATTTGCCGTTCACTTTTCGCCTTTCTATCGCTTTGCTATTTTGATGTCGGTACCTCAGTCTCATAACTTTACCCGTGCAGCTTCTCGAATTTCGTAGGAGTATGTTCGATACTGATGATAGTGAGTTGGATGACGACTTTCCGTCATCTTCCGGATCAGAGACGTCAGAATATGATATGTCAGATGAAGAGGATTCAGATAACGACTATTCTATGAAAGATGCCAGAAACTGGGTACGATTGGATATAAAAAATTTACCTATGCCACCTTCACGGTTTCCATTTTCGGGACAACCAGGAATAAATAGAAATGTAACAGATGTTACGAACCCACTTTTATTTTTTGAATTATTTTTTGATTAGAAGCTCGTGCTTCATATTGCTACAGAAACTAACCGTTTTCCGGACCAGTATAACAACCAGCATCCTGGAAATGAGAAATCAAGGACGAAGTTGTGGCGTCCAACAAATTTAGAAGAAATATATGTTTTTTTAGGTATACTTATTCTGCAAGGAATACTTGTAAAACCTCACGTTGCGCTTTACTGGTCTAAAAACAAAACTCCAATTTTTGGGAAATTTATGAGCAGAAATCGCTTTTAACCCTTTCAGGGGCAAGGCATTTCTGCTCTAAAAACGTTCAAATATTTAATTCACACCGCAATTTAAGAACAAATTTATTTGAAAATAATCAAAAGCTCTTTTTCACGTATATTATTAGATTGAAAGTGTACTAAAAAATTTCTGGTCTCAATTGTTAATTTCGGCATTAAAATTTACCGTTTGCAGACTGCAAACGGCGCCCATCAAGGGGTTAACTTGTCATGAAATTTCTGCACTTTTCTGATAACAGTACTTTTGATAAAAATTCACATCCAAATCGAAAACTAAGTAAAATATGGCCTGTTTTTTCTGACATGATGAAGAAATTTTCAAGTGTCTATACACCTAAAAGGGACCTGAGCATTGATGAGAGCTTGATGCTTTTCAAAGGCAGGATATCATGGGTACAATACACACCAATGAAAAGAGCTCGCTTTGGAGTAAAACTCTTTGTACTTAAGCAGAGACAGGATATATTCACAATACGATCGTGTACACAGGGCAGAGTACAATTTTTGATAAAAAGTATGAGAACTATGGAGTCGCAACAAAAGCAGTGATGACGCTTATTGAACCTTTTTTGGGAAAAGGTTATTGTGTAATTGCGGACAATTTTTATCTCTCACCAGAATTAGCAGACCTTCTTATCCAAAATTCAACTGACGTATATGGAACTCTTCGTCCTAATCGACGTGATTTGCCGGAAATTTTCAACAAACTTACTTTGAAGAAAGGCGAAATAGCCGCTTTCCAAAGAGACAAAATTACCGTATTGAGATGGCGTGACAAAAAAGATGTTTCGCTTCTTAGTTCTATCCATACGGCAAATTGCTCTGAAACTGAAAAAAATGTCATGAAGCCAGCTATTGTTATAGATTATAACTTGAATATGGGTGGGGTTGATAGAGCGGATCAGGCATTAGTTTGTTATTCAGCAACACGAAAAAGACAGAAGAGGTATTATTTAACAATATTTCGCCATATATTAGATATGGCTATTTGGAATGCCTTCACATTACAAAAGAAACAACTCCGTAACGTTGATAATTACAACTTCCGCATGAATTTGGTGGAACGTACATTTGAGAAATTTCATATTACTCCCCCACAACCTGCCAAACGACAGAAATTAGAAAGGGGCTGTCCTTTACGACTTTCTGCTAGACATTTTCCGGACTTAGTAACATCAACGTCTTCAAAGAAAAATGCATCGAGAAGATGTGCGGTTTGTTCAATGAAAAAAATTCGCCGTGAATCCCGCTATCAATGCACTGAATGTGATGTTGGTTTATGTGTCCAACCATGTTTCAGGATATATCACATGGCCACTAAGTTCTAACATCTTTTTTATCATATTGTTACACTATAATTTTACATTTTTGGCGTAATTTTTGTACATAATTTTTGTATTTTCGTTTCTTTTTATATTTTCGTGGAAGTACACAATGTTTATATTAAAAGCTTGTCTCTTATTTCCCCCAATACACCGCGTAACTACGTGCACCTGTTTCGAAAACTGTGGCACGGGGAATGAATCTCGTAAGTTTTTCTCGGAAGGTAAGAGATTACAATAACTACTAATCGTTTAATATTTTACTTATGACAGTAATTTTTGCTCGCGTTGCAGATGTGCAGTGCAAGAAAATAATTGACGTTATACGAAAAACACATCTCTGATTTTATCATTATTTTTGCAGTGCAATAAACCTTCCATTAAATCACATATCATTTTTTGAAAAAAAAATCAAATAATGTATAAAGACATGACATATAGAATCCGACTGAAATGAACGCAAGAAAAACTTTTTTCGTATAATGAAACGAATAGAACCAATATTGTTACCAACAAATTGTTGGTTCTAAAGCTTACTTATTTATCGGAAAAGAATCAATATATCATATTCGAAAAATATGAATTATTTACCTAGATGAATTTTTACATACAAAGTTTTTTTTTTCCGAAATATGGTTTTGTTCACGTAAAACTCACTCCTGACTCTTTTGTTCGAGATATATACAATAGTTTCTTATCGGTAGCTTAAGGACACAGTTTTCAGTTATTAGTGAATACACAAGAATTAAAAATTGAATGGAACATCTTCTATCTCTTAATGATTATTTACAGAGTTTGCACGCTCTTAAGCCACGCCCCATTTTGTAAGGCCACTAAGTTCTAACTGTGGCACTGGGGAGTGAATCTTGTAAGTTTTTCTCAGCACTTAAGGGGTTAAACGTGCGTTGGACATAAAATTTATTTAGCAAACTAAATCAAATAAGTGCCACGTAAAAACAAGGTACATTTTATACCATAAATTTTCTATATAGGTGAAAAATCACTATATTTCCCAATCGTCGTAATGTGGTCATCAAAATTATAATTCCACAAATACCTTAACTACTTGTGTTCTTTGCGCATTCCACTGAATAAATTATAATTAGCCTTAAAAATAAAGCTGCCAGCCTACCGAGATTCTTTTTAGTCAATTAAACATACATTGGACAAGGAATTTTAATTAGCAAACTAAATCAAATAAGTACAAAATTAAAACAAGTCACATTTTATAACATAAATTTTCTTGTTTGAAACATGTTTATTTGTGAAGAAAAAAATACGAAATGTTGACAGCTATGCATAATGTACATTTCGGACCGAAATATTCCGTGATGTATTTGCTATCGCAAGAAAATCTCACTTACTCCGAAAAGGTACAAAATCAATCACCAAAAGAATGTCTAGTCGATATTTTAATACTAAGAAGATAGCACGAAATGTGTTTAATTGTGTAATATTGTATGTGAAATACACATACAATATTATGTATGTGTATTTGACATATATAATAAATGGAAAATTGTAGATTAAAAATCTGGTGCCATTGTAGCATAGAGAATTTAAATAAAGAGGTTTCATAAACATAGCACCGCTCTTGAAAGGGTTAATCGCTAAATTCTGTCATTAAATAAAGTAAATGTTACGACTCGAAATAGTGTTAACTCAACAAAAGCACACCATTAACCTTTCCGGTGCGGAACAATTCTGTTTATAAACTGCTGAAATGATGAACTGGCACCAGAATTTATAAACTAATTTATAAGAAAATAAGAACTTTCTTATTTCCAAGTACGTTATAAAAGGTAAACTTTAATTAAATATTTTGAATGCCAGTAAAATAAAAATTAGGTGTCCTTTTTTAAAGACACTGCCCGCAAAAGTGTTGCAGCATGGTATGGAGTCCTTTATCCAGAAACAGGATTCCAACAATTGCTTACTTTATAATACAAGAATTTTCATATAGTAGTATACACCTTAACCCGTTGAGGGGCGCCGTTTGCAGTCTGCAAACGGTTAATTTTAATGCCCAAAATTCTAAATGGCACCAGTAATCTGTTAGTACAAATTCGATCTCATAATAAGCGTGAAAAAAAGCTTTTGATTATTTGTAAATAAATTTGTTCGTATATTGCGGTATGAATTAATTATTTGAAAACATTCGGAGCAGAAAAGTCTCGCCCCTGAAAGGGTTATTGCATGCAAAATTTCTGTAATTAAATTAGGTAAAAATAATTATTCAGAAGTAATAGTTAATCCGAGTTAGTTAATATTAAGTCCGAGTTTAACCCTCCTAATACCAGGTTTTATCTTTTGATGTGCGTTCTTTGTTTTTCATGATTCGAATAATAACATTAATTCTATTAAAATATCTTCTTTCAATCATCAGTCTGTTTGAAGTTATGTATTGATTTTACATTTCTTTCTGATTCAAAATACAAAATATCATCAAACCAATAAAAACAAAAAAAAGAGGGTAAAACAAGATCCCAATGGTACTTGAACGTTTAACCCGGGTTAATATTTCCATACCGTAAATAAAATACTGTCTTAAGAAACATAATTTATTGAAATATTGTATAATTTCGTTCACAATAAGATTAAATTTGTAAACATGCATTTTTAGATATGACCAGTGTCCGCAGCGTTCCTAGAATTTTTTCCACTTTGCTATCAGTATTATTTTAAATCGAAAATCTTCCTGGCAGATTCCTTCAACGTCTACAATAGAATCCTACTATAAATATTATTGATTTAAAATTATGGTAGGAAAGTGTGAAAATTTTAGGAACGCTGCGAGCCCTGTATGTCCCTTACCTGTTTATTCCTTTTAGCAGTGTTGCCATTGGGCTACTTTTTTAAAATTCAGAATTCTTGATTTGCACCACTTTTTTGAAACGGTACAATTAACTTTGTTTTTGCCTTAATTAATATGTTATTAAATAAGGCACAGTTTACCATTTCATAAAACTGGTGCCAATCAAGAATCTGATTTTTTAAAAAAGTAGCCCATCTGGCAACACTGCCTTTGAGGGGCAAGCAAGAGTGTTTCTGTAATGTTGAATTCTCACCGGAAATGTCGACATTTTTTTTTCAAAATAACGAAAAGCAATTTTCCAACCTTTTTTCCACCAAATTTGTAAAAGTAAAATTTAATTAAAATTTTCTGGTACAAATCTGAATTAAAATTAAGTGGGATATAATATATCCCACCTCCCCTCAAGGGGTTATAGATATAAGCATATTACAAGGCTTTTGGTAATTTTCATTTTATAATCACACACATATAATATCATTTACGAATTATCTTGTTTTTCAAAATTCCATTTATATTAAATTTCTTATAGAATATTTTATTCCATAATGCAACTTATAATACCAAAAAAAAAAATGTTAACCTTATTGAACAAAATATTTTTAAATATCTCGATGCGTTTGAATTCTCAACATATATTTCACCAACGACAATTTTTCAGATTGTTATACAATGAATAGCAACTACTACGTCTCATGCAAGTAAATCTATTTGCTGCTTTCAAAGGGAAATAGATGCAGAGGAAATGAAATATCTTTCAAAATGTTGGAGATATGAGCTTTATCCGTTTTTATAGAATTTAGAGAAGTATATTTTTCAGCATTTTAAGTTATTCGTTCTGCATTTATATGATAAAATTGCATGAATTCTCAAGGTTTGCAATTTAATAAATAAGATAAATGCTTTACTATTACTATCACTATTTTTGTGTCTTCTGAACATTTATGATCAAATCGTAAAATTTAAATTACAACATAACAAACGAATATTAATTTACTATTCAAAAAATTATTATTTATAGAGTTTATTTTCTACTAGAGATACAGATGTATACTTACTCGTTGCACATGCCAAAATTAAATCGCCCTCTTATTTAATTAAAACTTTGTCTAAACATCCACGAGTTTTGAAGATGTACGACATAAGATATTTCTCGAACCGTAGGCATTATTTTTAAAAGCCTACTACGTGAGTTAGAAAAATTATATTCATATTCATGAAGACAATAGGCAATTATTGATAATTATAAAGTTAACTTGGAAATTATTATTAAAACTTTGTTATTATAGAATGTTCTTTCATTCGTCCATTGCTAATAAATATGAATAGAATAAATATATTGTAATAATGTATTGCAATATTGTATGAATTGTGTTACGTGGCATAATATAGCAATAGGTAATATAACTAATTGCTAGACTGGTTTATAAGCTAAAAATGTATTTAACCCCTTGACATCCAGGACGTACGACGCATACGCCCTGAATTTTCGTAGACGACTACCAGACGTACAGCGCGTACGACCAAGTGGAAATTTTACACAAATTTACACTAAACGTTGCTATATACATCCATATTTTAGAAAAGCGATCTGGGTGTATCTTATTTATACCTTTCAATCTCCGTAAGATTCCTTAACACTTTCAGGGGCAAGGTACTTCTATTTGCAAAATGGTGAAATGAGTGAGTGACAACAAACAAATTTATTTCAAAATAAGTAAAAGCTTTCGTTCAAATACTTAATTAACCCCTTCGGGACCATGGGTGCATATATGCATCTTCAAAAGATGCTGAAAGTATTTGTTTTTGATACCACTAAAAGTAAATGTAAAATTTTCCCTATTTAATGAAGACACTTTCTTGATTGATAAACTAAATTTATTTATTTGAAAAAAGTTGTATTAACCAAATAAAATTCATGTAAAGGATGCTGGTCCCGAACGGCTTAACGAAGTATTTGATTAAAATATTCTGGTGCCAATGTGGCAATTAGGGAATTAAATTAAGTGATCCAAAAATGAACCACCGCGCTTGAAGGAGTTAACCCAGAGGTGTCAAACTGCGGACCGCCGGATACCACTTTTTTTAAAGAAATGGTCAACTTCATGAATAGAAGAGATTCGATGATTAGATAAGACAATGATTACTATAAAATTTTAGTGGTATCCGGCGGGCCACAGTTTGACACACCTGCCTTAACCTCTGAAGAACGGTGATATATTATAATATCATAGTTGCCAACTTTTACGTTTTTTTTTCTACCACTAAAATTTAATAGAAGTTTATGCATTATTTAATCGATGATTAAGACAATTAACCCCTTGAGGGGCGGTGTTTCCTCGGAGGTGCGGCCCACCTAAGTTTAATCAAGTTTTACTATTACAGATTTTGAGGAAATGTGTTGGAAAGTTGCTTTTCCTTATTTTTTGATAAAGTTTTTCTATATTTCTGTTAGAAATTCAGCATTACACAAACGTAATTGCTTGCACCTCAACTGATTAAGTAAAGGACAATTTACTATTAAATTTTAGTGGTAAGAAATAATCGGAAATGTTGGCATCCATGATAATACCCCACATATTTATTCCCCAAATGCCACAATCATACCAGAATTTTTGAGTATTTTTTTTATTATCTTTTGTAAAAGAAGAAGAGCCTTTTCTTATTTTCAAATATTTTTGTTCTTAAATGCTGGTGTCCGTCAATCATATCAATATTTTAGCAACAAAAGCATTTCGACGCTGAAAGTATTTACACATTGCTGACCGGTAGTTATGTCTTTTAAGCCTCTCGCTGCGTAATTGTTTTATCACAATAGCTTAAAAAATTGCGTACTTAATTCCTTCGCGACGAGCGTCTTTTAAGAATCTTTATTGTTTTGCCACCGGATTTTCAAAACAAAAATTTTCGTCTAGTTTAATCGGGAAAATGCTCTGATTAGATAAGGCAAAATTTACAATAAAAAGTAACTGGTGGGAATGATCAAGGCGGGTCAATTAGACGGAGAAAATGCATCCGCGATTAAATCTCGGGTTGCGCAAATTTTGTTACTTTTACGTTGCCCGAGAATCTCTCGGGTTGCGCAGCGAGAGGGTTAAACAGAAAGCTTCATCTTACGGGTGTTAATATTGCACAGGGGCGTCAAACTATGGCACGCGGTGGCTGTATGTAACAACTAATGCAATAATCTATACCAATTTACACACAAATTCGGATATTAATACAATAATTAATAATACATTACAAATGAATATATATAATAATGCTAATGATTCTAATCCATAAATTTACATGCTTAGTGGATTGAATATTTAAATACTAATATTGTGTATAAATTTTAGAAATTACACTGTGCAACAATGGTTTGTCCCAGAACTGAAATTGGCGTTCTAGCAAAGTTTTTTGCGCTGATTTCGAATATGTTTTCAGTTTTTCTCTAGGTGAGAAATTTGCATATTTAAGTTTTTGCAAATTTAAGCTTTTTTGTGCTGTTGTATGCACATGTTAGATACAATATATGTCACATTGAATTGTCTTTTCTAGATAATAACTACTGGACTATTTTCTTCAGATAAATATCACGATTTGCATATTTTTAACATTTATCTGACAGTTTTTAAGCCTAATTTGCATATTTTTAATGGTGTAATGTTTACATTAATATCAACATTAACCCTTTAAGCGTCCAGCATATTTTTTCCTTTATGTTTAATGATTCATAAAATAACAGCTATGAAAATTATTTGTAGAGGGATTTGTTTGTGATTACCTTACATATTTATTTATAATATGCTCTCTAAAAAAATAGAATTAATATCAGTTTTGTGTTATATAAGCCCTTGGATTCAAAGAGTAGACGGAAATATCCGGTTAGGCTGCTTAAGGAGTTTTTAAGTAGTTGCCACAGAATTCACGTAATGTATTTCTAGAATTGATTTTTATGCTTATTTAAAATCGGCAATCTCTTTTTTTATTTACGTGTAGTTTTTTTCTACTTTTGCACGGCATTATGATATAAGATGCTTTTTAGGAGTGCGTACCTCATTTTCTAGAGTGTGAACAGTGTCAGATTGCTACCTGGGACATAAACAACAAGTTATATAATGGAAAAAATTGTTAAATATAGTAGAATCTATCCTAATTAGTTGAAGTACATCAAAAAGTATAATAAAAAGCGATTTCTGGCTTTTTTGACCAAAAAATAAAATTTCACTTTTTTCAAACAACTGGTCATGATAGAAGAAAACTGATACCAGATTTAAAATCGCGCAAAAAAACTGGTTCAGATATATATTAGCTTACTCATGTGGCAGAAACATTTGAACGTCAATAAACTTTTTGCTGAAGAAGGACATTTATTTGCATAAAAAATAAATCTATGTATTTCAAAGAAACAGATAGGTCATTTCTTGCTCAAAATACAGGTGGATCTAAAATTAATACATCAAAGTGGGGTTTCAAAGAGTTTCTTTTTTAATATTTGTGGCTAAATGTATCGTGCACACCTTAGAATTTCCAATTACTATGGTGCTACTAATTCATGTCATCAAACGTTGCCTAATGTTTTTTCTTCAGACTAAAAAACATTTTGTAATTATTCGCAGGCATTCTAACATGTTTACCGTTATTTTCTGTGTATAGCCCGCGGATCAAACAATCGTGTTTCGACCCAGAAATTTTTTAAAATAAAATGTAACTTTTTAGATCACGGTAAATATTGGTCTTCAAATACTGAATAAAATTTCTGGGTCCAAACTGAATTGTTTGATCTGCGGGCTATACACCGGAAATTACGGTAATTGATTAAAAAAGCCAAAACGTATTATTAGTAAATTTTTGTAGAACTATAGCAGGGCCCCCACTCGGTCCGTTTTTTGAACACCACTTTTATTTAAGGAAAAATCTTGTTTATAAATTTCGTAAAAATATACCGAGAACGACGTTTTTCGTGAAATTGTTTTAGAAACCTACCACGAATTTCTTTCTAAAAAATTACTGTTTTTCAAAAAATGGATCAGTGGCAGCCCTGACTGTATGCACCCTAGTAACAGCTATTTTCTGGGATGAGATTTCCGGCTTTTTGCATACCAGTATAATCTTAGAGAAAATGTTGATTTGTTAAATCGCCCCGATTAAATAAAATAACATTTTCTCTAAAATTATACTGGTATACAAAAAGTCGGAAATCTCAGCCCTGTATTTTATTTTATTTTATTTATTTATTTATTTATTTTTGTAGTTGAGTAAAATAGATTGATTCCTTCAAAACAGGTTGGTTATTTTTATTGGCTTAAAGACAATAAAATTAAACTATAAGGAAGTAAACAACAATATGAATAACATTGAACCTTAACATACAAGATTTAATAAACAACGAGGATGTTTTGTGTTCCAACAAGCATACTTACACAAAATTTATATTTACTCTATTAAATATTTAGCAATCAATCCATGGAAGCATGCCCAATACTTCCCCAATTGACTCAGCCTAGCACTACAGAGTTTTAAAGGCAAAGCTGTTTAATTAAATATTTGTTTTAATTAACTTATTTTTACTCATCCTACTAAACCAGGTATGTCAAACTGTGGCCCACGAACACTAGAAAAATTTTATTAAAATCACTGCCTTATCTAATCATGGAATCTCTGCGATTCAAGAAATCGGCTGTTTCTTTAAAAAAATTAGTGGTATACGGCGAACGGTGGGCGATTTACCGATTCTAGCTGGCCAAAAGCCGATTTGTAAAAGTTTATCCTATCATAATTTATTTTTCGCCTGTTATAGTTCAATAGTTAGGGTGTTGTACACTGCTATTGGTTTTGATATAAATAGAATTGTATGGCCCATAGACTAGTGCAAACTTGGTTCTTCTTAGTTGGGAGTGAATCAACCAGTTTGAGTATAGTTCTTTAATCTGTTACTTGAAGCAGAATAAAATATATTGCTCGATTGCGGACGCTTCCAAACAAAATATGGACTTTATTTCATTGGATTTATGTGCACAATGTTTGCACATATCAGCTGTTATTTCCTATTTAATGTCGCAAAAAACTCTGTATTTTATTACAATTTTTCAGTTTTAATATAGAAAAAGTTATATGATAAAGCACGATTAAGCTCAATTTTTGATATGATTAAATAGTTTAGATTGCTACCTATTCGTTCCAAATTAATTTGTCTGCTTTTAGGTGCCTGCCCAGTTTTTAGAATTGTTTGTAGCTTATTAAGTATAAATAATTTTTTTTGAAATTTTAGTTCAAGAACCATTTTCTGTTTATCAAAGACAGTAGAATTTAAGTTAGTCACATAAGTAAACTTTTGCACCATTATGCAATGGCAACAAGTTTTAAAATTTAACGAAAATGTGAATTTGGTTGAAAATATTTTGTTTATAGAGGAAAATTACAATGAAGAGAACAGGAAGTTTTGCAAGAGCGAAATGGTTAAATTTATGACCAAATATGGACAAAAATTACCAGTTGTATGTAGATATCTCAAGACAAAATTATATAAAATATATTACTTGGTTGCTAATTTCGAGTGGTTACAAAATTAATCGAGACAAATTCTCCAAATTCAGATTTGATACAATACAAAACATAGTGTAGGCATTTTCTCATGAGATCTTCTGATTCCCATTCTTTACATAAGGTTCCTCTGTTCAGAGAGAAATATAAATATACAACAGAATATACAACACAGCAATTTTCATTAAAGATGTCGAATGTTTGCCCCGTATCTTAAATTTTAGAAAAAGAAATTTTAGGGTTTGTTATAATAATACAAAAATAGTTTTATCACTTTAGCTTCCATACAGTTAAGAAAGTATCATTAAAATTATCAAGAAGAACGTAAAATCATGCGTAAATCAGATTATGAAACATATTTCAACGCATTCGGACTGCTGGTCAATCTTCATGTCTGTATCAAATTCATAGCTTAATAACGTGAAAAACGATATCTAAGTAATAATTTGCAAAACATATAGCACGTTTGAAAACACAATTTCAACAAAAGTTGAAAAAATAGCTGAAAATTCTGTACATCCTTGTATATAAACTATAGATTTATCATATAATTCACAATATGCTAAAATTTAGAAGAGTTAGTGAACGCATACCGCAGTTGAAATTTCCTTGTCAGCAATTTCCGTCAATAAACGGAAATGTACTTCAGATGTTTTATGCAGCGCTGTATAGGATTCATAGAATTTATACACACTAAATAGTAGAGGAGACCGGAGCTAGTAGTGACATTTTCGACATTTTTAATATTAGCCGTAAGATTTGAACTGAAGCGACATATGTGAATGATATGAGACACTACATTTAGCGTATCATATCATTAGAGTAAATCTTGCTTAACATATTTATAAAACTACTATTAACATTATTAACGTTTTTCATAACACAAAATGAATTCTGCGTAACCTCGAAATTTGTCACTACTGCGCTACGCGGCAAGTTGTGACATGCTTGGGGCACATTGTGACACATAAATGACACATACAATTACATTGTAACATATACAAATAATGTAAGAAAGGCGATTAAATGGGATATGTTAAATCAAGAATGAGAAATTTATTCATTTATCACGTTCTTAACACAATTAAACACTTTCATGTTTTAATAATATTGTAAATCAAATGAAAATAAAATAGCTAAATTGTTAACACTTGTAAACTCTTATTCCTTTATAAAGATACTTTTAGAGACACTTAGCAATAAAAAGAAAAAAAAACTGTCTTAATCAGGAAAGAAATAAAAAGTAAGCCAACACTAATCTTTGGCCTTATTGTAGCCTACTACAACGTGTAGGCCTATATCCTATATTTTTAATCACTCATTGTCATCGCTTGTTTCAGCGTCTGATTTGCAGTTAATAAAAATATAAGTTTCATTTTTGGTACATTTGGCATGCGCCCATCTTTTACATGTTATGCATTGCACACAGTCTTCTCCGAGTCTAGAAATTTTGTATTGCTCCTAGCAAACTAGACATAAGCAATATTTCATCATCTTCAAAGCTATCCAATACTTACTTCTCCCTTGTTTTCAATAACCTAGGTGTATTTTGTTATGTACTGTTTGGCCTTTCCATACAGTTTTTTTTTCTTTTTCTTCTTCAATTTGTTTTCTGTGTTCCTTTGCTTTTTGTTCTGCTCGAATTTTCTCTTTTATAGGTGTGTTTGTTAGAATCAGTGTTGCCAGATTGGAGACTTTTTTAATTCAGATAATTTGACTGTCACCACTTTTTTTAAATAGTATAATTCGCCTTATTTTTCAGAATTTTTAATCTACATATAAATAGGCCAAATATTTCTATTTAAAAAAAGCGGTGCCAATTAACAATTTGGGGACAAAAAATTCCCCAATCTGGCAACACTGGTTAGAATGGCAGATTTCAAACATTTACGAATAGATCGCTTGCCTTTTCGAGGTCCTGCTTTAAGGAGTGGTCTTATTTCTGTAAGACTTACCACTGACATATTGCTATTATCAATTGTCAGAGAATCATCTGATTCAATGAGATTTCTTACTTCTGAAGACGGTCCTGCAATCTCACCATCATTAATTAAAGTTTTTGCTCAAGTGCTTGGTTTATTTAAAGTATCATATTTACTAATTTTTTTTTTCATTGTCATTCTGGTTTTAACGCTCTCATCTCTGATGGATAACGGTCGATCAGGTACTGGGGAACATAGGAAGTTACAATTATGAGGAAAAATAATGCTGGGTAAGTAGTGACACTGTCACAACGTGCCTCTTAGACTTCGTCACAGCAAGCCCCGCTTTACGCCATTTTGAACTTTATTCATTAGTTTCCGAAATGGTAGCATGATTAACAAATGAAATACACAGAATAACAGCTCAAATTATAAGCATTTAACCCTCCGAGCGTCTTGCAAAAGGGTAAAATTGTAATGTTGTTTTCTTTGAATTTTCATTTAAATACTAAGAAAATGTGATTATTTCAACATTATTAAAAAATCTCAATTACAAATATGAATGTAATCCTTGAGAGTATTAATCATTCTTCAATGTATTTAAAATTCATTAAATCTATAGAATTATATTATCTTAAATATTGCTTGTATTGCTGTGAAACCTGGAGCTTAGTGAACGGAATATTACGCCCCAAACACTTAGAGGGTTAAATAATGTTAGGGAAGTTTACATACCTTAGTATCGCTAGTGGTAATGACGATTCCAACGTAGGTCGCAAAATTTACTTTTACGATAGAAAACAAGATAAATATTTTTATCTCGAAAACGACTCAACGCTATACTTCAAAACATACGCAGAACACTGAGACAATCAATCTCTTCACTCACATGACGCGACAGGAGTTGAAGACTATTGGCTCAGTCAGGAAGCTCGATGGCACAACTTGGCCCTGGCACAACTAACCCCGGTCTCCCCTATGCAATTTTTATAATTTAAAAAGTGTTCTACAAGTGAAAACGCACGTCCATCAATTATTATTAAATACAGAGAGAAATATAACTGATAAATTTTGTGTGCTCCTGTATATGAAAGATGAATGGCACATCATATTCAATAGTAAGCATCTTATACAGCACCTCGGAAACATATATCAATTTAAATACTTTTGAAATAGTGTCACATGAACAAAATACACCACAAACAATTTTTCGCCATAGACCGTATTGTAACATAATTCTTTTTAGTGCCTCTGTAAATGATCGATAAATGCTATTCATACCATATTCTATAGCAATCATCTTGTAGTGCACTTCATAGATATGTATATAAATTTCAAAGTATTTGAAATTGTGAAACATCATTAAAAACAACAGCAAACGATTTTTCCCCATAGGCCGTAATCTAATAAAATTGAACTTTTTAATTGAACTTTTGAATGTCCCTGTAACTAATTTATGACTGCTACACGCTACATTTTGCAAAACCTAACATTCAATAGTGAATATCTATAACATATTTCACTTTTATGGCGGTGCGACTATATTGACGCCAAACATAATTTTACCTAGCTAGAATCGGTAAATCACCCACCCTGCGGCGGGCTACAGTTTGACACCCCTGTAATAAACCAACACCGATTCATATTCCGAACCATTCCCACCAAACCATTCGATTTTTCATAGAATATTTTTACTTTATGATGCAATATATATATTAAAAGGATATTAAGAAACAATCATATTCAACAAGATATTTATATATATATATATATATATATATATATCAATATATTTGAATTATCAGCATATATGTCACAAACGACAATTTTTGCAGATTTTTATATGATGAATAGCAACTACTATGCCTCATGCAAGAACATCTATTTGCAGTCTTCAAAGAAATATTGATGCATCCGAAATGAAATATTTTCCAAAACGTTGGGGAATTGAACTTTTTCAGTTTTTATAGAATTTAAAGAAATTTATTTCTCAGCATTTTAAGTTATTCATTATGCATTTAAATGATAAACCAGCATAAATTCTCAAGCTTCGCAATTAAATATATATATATATATATATGCATTATAAATTTAAAAATTATATTTATATTTCTGCAGTGAATAAGCGATGCGTGTTGTGTATAAAGCAAACCTGGACTTTATTATTAGACCTTATATGTGCTTATAATATGTTATAATATGTGCTTTCATTTGTAACTTGACTATTAAACACGAAAAAAATATATATATTAAATAAATCAGTGAAATATGCCATGGATTGTGGCAGATGGCACAATATGGCACATGCAAAATATTAACAGTACAAACTTCATAGCTTCATAGGCTAAAAACGTATTTAATATCATTTATAAATTTTAATAAGGCCATTCAATCGCCACCGTAAAATTTCTTTACCACTTGAAGAACGGTGGTGTAATATAATATCCCACTTAAATTTAATCCCCAAATGCCTCAATGACAGCAGAATTTTAGAAAATTTGCAAAAAATATTCTCATATTGCTATTTTAGAAAAGAAATACTTGCCTTACTTAATAATAGAAATTCTGCGATTATGTAAAGTGAAGATTTTCATTTAAAAAAGTGTTCAAATGCAGGCCGTGTAGTGAGTACATCTGGGTTAGAAAAAATTGTCAACATTTCAGGCCCTTCTAGGATGAGGCAAAGAGAGTAGAATCATACGTACCTTTCGAGATAATCGAAGGTTACGACTCATACCTTCTTTTTACGGAAAAAAATAACGATTAATAATGTTTTAACCCCTTAATTCTCTCTCCGTCATATTCATGGGCTGTGTCTTTTACTCAGATTGTTCGATTCGCGCCAGTTTTATAAAATAGTGTAATTGGCTTTATTTTAGTATCGTTTTACCTGTCATTAAATAAGGTGAATATTTCTTTTTCAAAAAAGTGGTGCCAATAAGCAATTTGAATTTATAACCGCAATTTAATTCGAGCGTTAAGGGATTAATAGAATTTTTCGCCTTATTTAATCATTGTAAATCGCGACTGAAGAAGAAAAATTTTGTATTAAAAATTAAATAGCAGACAGGACGATTATACTTGCGGATTGGATTTGTTAACACTAGAAAGACCGAGAATTTTACTCAAATTTTAGACAAAATATTTCACACCAGAATTTTTATTTTAAATTATTAACTTATCCATTTAACTAGTTTTCTTCTTTGTGTCTTTTAAACTAGTTTTTTAAAAAAGTTTCTTGTTCGAACCGAGATATATACATTTTGTAGCTGTCAAAACGACTGCTCGCGGGTCTAGTGTTAATGAACATTAGCGCCATATTCCTTTCCAGCAGGCAGTTAGTAAAAACAAACGAGCGTTGAAATGGAGTTATGAATAAAGAACAGGAGGTCAGTAGAATAGAGTTATGAATGCAGATGAGGAGACATATACTGTATTGTCTAAGAGTTGCGAATGAAGTAACTCAGGAGATTGTCACAAAATTTCTGCTAATTTTTTATATCGTATCGACGGTTCCTGATTACTGCCGGAGCAAGTTTCCACCAGTAAATTTTTAATAAAAACTTTTCTCATATTTTAGCGGCTTTTTCACGATAAATTTATCTGATAAATATGGTTAAATTTTCTAATTGTTTTTTCTGGTTTCAGTTTGCCTACGTATTACAATCTTTTCCACTGACACTGAGAGGAGGTTGTCCAGGTTGTCACAGTATGGCGGAAACGCAGGGCCTGACTACTGCCGATGTAAACTTCCATTCGTAAAAATGAATATCTGATTTTGCCATTATTTATGACTGAATTTTTGCATTAATAAGGTGTTTAAATAAGTAGCAAATTTCTATTAAAGCTTACTGGTGGAAGTTTACCCCGGCGTCAATCAACTCTAGCGAAAGCGGTTACAATTGCAGCTTCACTATTTTAAGGCTATGTCAGTTCCTCTTTATTAAAAGTTCCATGGTCTGTAGTGTCAGCTGTCTACAGTGGGCTACCAGTTGTGAGCGAAGTAACTAAGCACGTAGTCACAAGAGAGTGGCTGTTATTTTACATCGCATCAACAGGGCTCCCTCTTGTTCCGTTATTTGAACACCACTTTTATTTAAAGAAAAATCTTCTTTATAAGTTTCGTAAAAACGTACCGGGAAAAGCGTTTTTCTTGCAATTGTTCCAGAATCTGCCACAAATTTCTTTCTAAAAAACTACTGGTTTTCAAAAAACGAACCAGTGGTTTTCCTGCATCAACAGTTTCTGATTAAAGCCGAGGCAATCGTTGCCAGTAAATTTGAATGAAAAATTCCGTCTTATTTAAGAGAGCTTTATACATGTAAAATTTCTCTCACAAATATGATAAAAAATTCTATTCGTTTTTACTTGTAGAAGCTGGCCCCGGTATTTCAATCTCTGCTACTGACACAGACGGGTGGTAGTTTACATTGTCTCTATATTGTTGAAACGCAGACCCTGAATACAGCCGGGTTAAACTTCCACCACTAAAAATGAATATCTTCTTTTGCTATAATTATGACTGAAATTCGGCATGAAGATGTATAAATAATGAGAAAATTTCTAATCAAATTTGCTGGTGGAAGTTTGCCTCTGTGGTAATCACCCCCCGATACCGGTTACAGTTGAAGCTTTATCATTTTAAGGATATGCCAATTCCTCTTTATTCATAGTTCCATGAGCGTTGATAGGAAACCAACTGCTAGTTTTTTATGTTTTTCATAGATTCCTCTTTAACCTGTCACCCCTTTAAGGACAGTGGTACATTGTACATTGATCTAGCAATTAATTTTAATATTCTAAATATTGGTGTCATTGTGGCAACAATGACTTCTTTTTCATTTATAATGCACGTGAATGAAAGCTTTTGCGTGTTTTCAAATAAAGTTGGTAGTAAATTCTTGTGTCATTTAATCATTTCGACATTTTACAACAAAAATACTTTGCGCGTGAAAGTGTTAAAAGCTTTCTTATTTCTGAATTCATTAGTATTAATTCTAAAGATCTAACAAAAAAAATTATTTTAAATTTTTATTTTATTTTAATTATTTTATTTTAAATTTTTTTAAATAAGCTGTTGAAACAGCATTTTTTTAGGTTTTAATATCAGACTTGGTACGAATTAACACTAGAACCGCGGGAATTTTTACTCAGGTTTCATTAAAATATTTGATACCAGAACATTTTTTGAAAAACTATTTAACGTATTTAATTAATTTATTTTTGTGAAGTAAGTATTTAACTTATTTTATGAACAGATTTTTAGTTTGAATCGACATCTAGTCATTTGCTACGAGTCAAAATGACCCATCATCGCAGTTCTAGAGATAATATTTTACAATAACTAGACAAAGTTAGCTGTTTAGCGTTTCTAATACAGAAATTTAAAATTCATACCTGGAATTCTGAGTAGTAATTTTGGCTTTATTTAATTTGAGGCATTTCGTGATAACCAAAACTAAAAATTTTTCTTCGGAATTTCTATATTATAAAATGAAAAGGCGAAACTGTAGCTAGACGTCAGATTTGAATTTTTGTGTAATCGGCCTGTAGAAGGCGCTACTTTAAACTCGTGGAACTTATTCCATTCATCTACGCATGTATAACATATAAGGGATTTGATATAAGCTGTATCTGGATACTCACTGCTTTCTACCCAATGATGTCCTGGTCTACATTCTTTGACATTTCCAAATAATATGTGAATACTTACATTAGTAGATATAATTAACTCTTCCTGAGTCAGTGGAAAGTATTGTTTCTAATTAATTTTAACCCATTCATGGTTCGTATGCCTCCTTGAATTTTGCAGACAAGAAAAATTTTCGGCACCAGTATAATCTCATAGAAAATCTCCTCTTAAAAGAAAGCGAAATTTTGCACGTTTAACCTAAATTTATTTTTCTATAAAAAGATACTGGTAGTTTTCCTCGAGCAATAACGGTATCTGTACGAACTATGCCATTAATGCCCAGTGGCATGTTTTTAGATCAGTAGACTTAGTAGCAAGAAAGCGCTTTTCACACCAGTAAATACGAAGATAAATATATACTTTATTTCACGAGACAAATTCCTTGATAAAACAAGATAAAAATTACTCTTCTTTTAAAAGCGGTGGGAAATCCAAAATTTAAATTTTAACGAAGAAAATAATTTGAGTGTGTTGGTTAACCCTTAAATGCATGTCTGCATCACTTTTTATTTAACTTTCAGCAACCACTATATTTATATAGAAATATTAATCTTCTAAAAATTGCAAAAATATGCTATTAAATAAAGTTGAAAATCCATCTCAAAATTTCTGGTGTCTAATACTCAATATAAAAATAAAAAACACAATTCTAAAAGAATAATTCATACATTTAAGGGTTAAGTTTTACAAAATAAAATTCACCTAAAATAAGTTTCCTTGATTCATACTTTTTTTAAATAATTACTAAATTCGCACTATTTTAGTTGTAACAGTAGCTTTTGCTTGCAAACATATAAAGTTAACTCATTATACGAAAAATATATCTCTGATTTTTTTCATTAATTTTTCTGCGTAATAAACATTTCTTAGAATCGTATGTATTTTTTTCGAAACAAAATAAAAAATCGTGCATTTAAGGGTTAATACTAGAAAGGTCAAAAATGTTACTCAAGCATATATTAATACTTGAACATGAATTTTTCGTACTACATAACATAATTATAAAAACATTTTTTGTGCGTGCACATATTTTATAAAGAGATTTTTGGATCTAAACGAAATATATTTAGTTGATCCCGCTCAAATTGATTACTAAGGAATGGTTTCGAAAGGGTTAAAACGCATAATAAATATCTTCTCTTCTTTACTTCTTAAATCTCAAAATAAAAAAATTATTTCTCTTCGTTTAATAGAAACAAATACGGTCTCTGTTTTTTCTTAAGAAAATAATTTATTCCATTGATTAAATGTCCATAAATATTTTTTTTAATTAACATGAAAAGTTTGCACTGATTGCAAAAGATAAACGGATAAGAAATTAAAATATTATCTGAAATCGAGAATTGCCAGGGAATTGAACTTTAAGGCTGGTAAACTTGCCAAAAAATCACAAAAACCATAAAACTTCCATTAGCAAATGGAAACATGATGGATTAGCTGATAACGAAATGTAGCTTAAATGATAAAAAGTGCTTTGCAACTTAAGCACTTTTTCTCCTGAAAAAAAATGACAAATGAGTTTACAGAGGCTGGAATACTATGTGAAGAGATAAATCAGATTTTATTTAGAAAAATAGTTTTATATTTAAAGCTTTAATAAAGTATCATTTACCTTTATATGAAGAAGTTTTGAGATTGGATATACCATAGCTGCCAATTTTTTACGCAACGCTAATATACCTAATATTTAACAGATTTTTGCCCTATTTAATCGCAGATTTCGTCGATTAAATAAGGCAAAAAAAACTGATATTCAATTTCATTATTAAGAAATAACGTTGGCAGCTAAAAGCATGATATACATATTAACACTTTATCGGGTAATGGGATTATACTTCCCACTTACCGTTATTTCTGGCGTATAATCCGCGGATCAAACAATAATTTTTCGACCCAGAAATATTTTTAAATAAAATTAAACTTATTAAATCGCGGTAAATGTTTGTCTTCAGCTACTAAATAAAATTTTTGGGTTCAAACAGAATTGTTTGATCCGCGGATTATACGCTGGAAATTACCATAATTTTTATTGAAAATTGACTGATTCGCATCGGCAATTTGTTTTTTGATGACGTGATGAAAAAGACGCTTTTTATTTTCAAAACTTTTGGTAGATTCTGGTGGCATTGAATCTTTTCAACATTTCAGCCACAGAATTGACTTGCCCAATAAAGGGTTAACACTAGAATGCCCGGAAGGAGTCGATCCGACTCCGACCATATGATTAAATGTCAAATGGAACCAGAAATTCTTTCATAAAATAAGTTAAATTTAAACCACGCAAATTTACGTCAAATAAATCAGTCAAATAATTTAAAATAAAAATTCTGGTGTCAAATATTTTTATGAAACTTTAGTAAAATTTCCGCGTGTTCTAGTGTGAAATCTTTTATTACGTGGTTGGGACATATGTCGTCCCAAAAACTATTACTTTATTCAATTAGCACCACTTTTTGGAAATTACTCTGTTTCACAGACATGTATCAGAATGATTTTGAGAAAAATTTACCACAGGGAAATTTCTATGTAAATTTTGGTTCGAATAAATATAAAAACAGTCGTCGTTCTAACCCGTAGTCAAAACGTTAAGATGACTTTCGGGGCACTTTTTTGAAGAATGTGAAATTTTTATTAAACACATGTATTTTTAATTACAATAAGGAATAAAACTATGAATTCAAATAAACTGGTAATGGAATTTTAATTAACTGTTCAAATTTAGGCAATATTAATTCAAACTTTAGCAAATAATTGCGTTTATGCCAAACCTTCTATAACGAAATCTATCCAATATATTTCACTTTTTTTTTCAACAATATATTAGCAAACCCCTTATCTGTGTTACGAATCAAAAGATTTTCAGTACCTCTTAAATTTACTAACATATGCCAAATTTTGAGTACATGAACAAACATGATTTTTCTTTTAAAAATGTGTATTTGACAATAAAAACAGCTCTTAAATTTAATTTATAGATACCGTAATTTCCGGTGTATAGCCCGCAGATCAAACAATCGTGGTTTGACGCAGAAATTTTTAAAAATAAAATGTAACTTTTTACATCACGGTAAATATTGGTCTTCAAATACTGAATAAAATTTCTGGGTCCAAACTGAATTGTTTGATCTGCGGGCTATACACCGGAATTTACGGTACATATTTAAAAGCTGTATTTTGCTTCATACATCCCAATTGAAGAACAGAACCTTGTGATCAAATTTTATTTCAATATCTTAAAAACTTTTAAGAAATGAGGTTTCTTGTATACGTAAACAGTGAAAAACTCAGTGTTCCAGAAAACGCAAATGAAGATTTTAAAGTAGCACAAAACTTATGTACAAAAGTTTATATTTTGGACTATAAGTTTGCTTCTAATTATCGCTGAACCAAAAATAAGACATTTTTGGAATCCTAAATGTTTGAATTTTCATTTAAAATAATAAAAGCAAAAACGAAATTTTTCGCAAAAACGGCGATTTGAGGGTAGACACATACCTTAACATAATAACGATCATATCGGTTAATTTGAATGCGACCAAATAAATACACTTCGATTTGAGCCAGAAACGTACTATTAAAATAAATACTACCGAGAAATAAGCTAATTAGTGTTAAATAAAAGTACTGGTTTAATGTTTTCTTATATGATGTGAGTGAAATTTCCGATCGTGCTGATGTTAAATATCAATGATTGTAGAAAATAAAGATTGCTTGGAGACTATTTACCAATGTTTCTATTCCGAAATTATTATTCTAAATGTTAGCGATTTTTTAAGAGATGGAAGATTATACAGATACACTTTTTATAAATGATGATATATATTACGCAGGTGAAGATAGTTTAGCTTTAATTAATATATTTATGTATTTAATTAATTAAAATAATTTTGGCTAGTTCCATGAGTAGGGAAGCTGTGTGATGAATGGGACAAGGGATGGATTGGATATTCTCAATACTTCATGCAATGAACGTTTTTCTATTCTCATATATGGCCCTGCCATAGTGTGCTTTAGAACCAAAAGCAAAACCACATGGCTCTTTTCATTTGTTTTTTTTTTTGCAAAGTTGCATTATTTGAAACTCTGCTTAAAAGTAACTTTTATTTAAATTTGAAGTTGTCAAATATTTTATATAATATAATATAATATAATATAATATAATATAATATAATATAAACAAATGAGATATGTTGTAGTTATTTATTTGAAGTTTCAATACTGGTAATTAAAAGAGGTGTATATTAACCAATGTGACAAAATAATTTCTGCGGCAAAATAGAGGACAATTGAATCTATGTATCATAGGGATGATTGGGACAATTTAAATGTGGATGAATGGGACATTCTTTTTCATCCCTAGAGATGTTAAAACATTTATTTATTAACTAAGAAATATAGGTTTATAAATTATAAGTTATATATTATAAATTATAGGTTTATAAATTAATCATTTATGTTAATTATTACTATTAAACTGTACTCCTGTTATATAGGTTGTTTATTATTAAAAATTATATTGAATCTTAAATATTGTATAAAGGTTAAATAGTTTATCAAAAAATTGCTATCGAAACATTATCAAAATAGATAAAATTGTTAAAAGTAGTATATGTTTATTGATCAGATGGGGTAAATTATATTTAATTTCAAACTTATGCTTAAATAAATTCCCACTCGCACCTTCCCTAACAAAATTTCATTTGCAGGTATCGTACGCTTAAAGCTGTTCTTAACTGCTCTGCTCAGCAAACGCAAAACGTTTGGCCACATTTACAAATTCACTTTTTAACGGAAAGGTATAAAATTGGAAAGCCTGGCGATGGAAGCGATTTGGAATTGAACTCTTTTTTTTTTCATTTTTTGGCCAATCAATTACCTATTGAGTTATAAGCCATTTTGATCACGTGACAAACACGTTTTTCGCCCGCTCTTGAGTTCTCTTTCTTCCTTCGCGCGGATATTCGGTTCAAAACGCCCACTTTGACACTATTTTCTGAAAGATCTCTTGCGTTTGCAAAATAATGGAAAAAACAGCTCAATTACATAGTTTCTGAACAACAACACCAGCTAGTTTGATGCATTTTCGAACAAAAATAAATTAAAACTTACGTCAGTAAGTTGGCCTTTTGGATTTGATAACACCCTTAAGTGATTTTTTCAGGACTAATATCACTACTTGTTTATAAAAAAATAAATCTAGGTTAAACGCACGAAATATCGCCTTATTTAAGAAGAGATTTTTCCTTAAGAAAGTACTGGTACCGAAGAATTTCCCGGCCGTGAAATTTCAGGACAAGTACGACCCCTGCATTTGTGCATGGTATCCAAGATACATTGAATTAATATTTATTAATAAGTTGTGAATGAAAAATATTGGCTATGCCGTATTTCAAACACCTTTTCCACTTTCATTTCATATCTAAAATGTCTCGTAAGTGGGAAAGAGGAACAGGTAGACAGTGGAAGTTTGTATTACTAGGTAAAACTGCAGTAAAAGGAGTGATGAGCAACGCTGACAAGCAAAGGGCCAACTTTGGTAATAACAGATTTTGATTATTTTAATATATGTTGTAGGGTAGAGACCCCGTAGTCTCAGGTTCAACGGATTTTATACAACGCTCCTTAGTTCTTGATAAACAGGGGGGGGGGGGTCTAAAATTAGTACAGAACTTAACACGTTCACGCCGGCGCGATGGGTCACACTCGACTGTCTCAGAGCTGACAATTCTCCGGCTTTTTACACACCACTGTTATTTTAGAGAAAATGGTGCTCATTTAAATCTCCCACTTGTTCTTATTAAATGAAACAACATTTTCTGTATTAAAATACTGGTAGCCACAAAGCCGGAGACTTTGCAGCTCTGAGTCAGTCGAGTGTGACCCACCGCGCCGGCGTGAACGTGTTAAATACCTACTTTGTAGCAAAAGGGATAGGTTAATATCGTACATTAATTATAATATTAACAAATTTAAATTTAAATGTATCAGTTTTTTTTAAACGATTATTTCTCATCCTTTTAAAGAGATTTAAAAAGAAATTGGATCTAATAGGGAATAATAAAAATTCCAAAATTGTTACAAAAGCTGTTGTGGCGCCATCTAGTTATGAATAAATAGCACATATTCAAATAAAATAAAAATAAAAGCAGAAAGAAGAAAACGGGAAAGCAAAATAATTGAAAGCGCAAGCATACGTATTACAAATTAAAAAATCTTTAACATGCAAAAAATCGGTTGTAATTTAATTCTGATGCTAATTTTTAATATAATTATGCTTGTTACTTTAAAAACAGAGTAATAGTATCATCGTATTGACTCCCCTTGTTAAAGCAATGCATAATTGATTTTTCTTTAAAATCACGAATTGACACAATTGTTGAATATCATTGCATCGATAAAGAATATATGAAATACATTTTAAAAGTGATTTTAAAAAAATTAACAGTTTTATGATGATACAACTATTTAGTTAAAAGTAAAAAATTAAATAGGTTAAAATTAAAATTGATATACAATATTATAAATTTTAATTGACAATGGGATTATTAAGTTAGAATTACAAGTATATTTATAAAACAAAAAAGGAGAAAAACAAATGCAGCGCGTTCGGGTATCGAACCGAAGCCCGCCGATCAGCCAGCAAACGCTGTACCAACTGATCTACGACAAACCTATCTTTTTTGTTACAAAGTAAGTATTTAAATTGTGTGCTAATATTAGACCCTCCGGTTCCTCAAGAACTACGGAGCGTTGTATAAAATCCGTTGAACCTGAGACTAAGGGATCTCTACCCTACAATATATATTAAAATAATCAAAATCTGTGATTATCAAGGTTGGCCCTCTCCTAGTGAGATATAAAAGCCATATAAAAAAAAAACATATATTACAAATATAAATACATATAAGTTTATAATTAGTCATTTTAACTAGGTAACATTGAATACAGGGAGAAAAATATTGGTGTCCCATCCATCTCTATTAGTGTCCCATTCATCCCTGCTATAGGAATTATTGGGACAGATAGTAACGTTTTTTAAATTTTATAATATTTTACTGTATAACAATAATCTAGTCTAAATATGGTGCATAGATGTAGTCAAATGCCCAATGTATGAAATGTGATATATAATATTGATAATAACTTTAAAAAGTATTAAAAATAAACATTTTTGTAAAAATGTTCCATTAATCCCCCCTTTTCCCCTACTTGTAGTGTAAGTTACATGCTACGATTTTTTGCCACCAGTATTTCAGAACCGAAAAATGTGACTTATTTTATCGGAGATATCTCATTAATTGAAAAAGGCAAAGAAAACTTTTCGAAAATAACGGTGGCCAACAAGCATAGCAGTTAGCAACTATGTGACTTTCACTACAAAATCACATGGAACTAACCTTTTGTAAAAGCTGCAGTTTCATCTTTCTTATTTTCCATAAGCTAAATTTGAGTTCGATTACATCAGCAAGTTTAAAATTTACTTCCGTGTAACGAAAGCTACCGGGTGTCCCAAAAATGACTGATGAATTTTAAAATTCAATAACTTGCAAACGGTGACAGATATTTAAAAAATACTCGCAGGAGGGTTATGTATGATGTCAGGAGTTTTTTTTTTACTGTGATTCCTGATTTTAGTTCGAATTTCAAACAATAGATGGCGCTGAGAGCAATAGGCGCTCAGTCCATTTTTGGTACATCGGGATCCATTCAATAAATTTTAACCTCATTTTTTCGCATGGAAGAAGAGAGAGGCTGAAAAGTCGAGCCTATTTTTTGCGGTTATTGCTTGCAGTTCCATCTATCGACACTATTTGTAACTAAAACTGAGAATCGCAGCATAAAAACTCCTGACATCTTACATAACACTCCTGCAAGATTTTTTTATTATCTGTCACCGTTTGCAAGTTATCGGATTTTAAAATCCATCTGTCACTTTTGGGGCTCTCGGTACATGCATAATTACATTTCTAAGTGAAGGTCATTTAACAGCCATAAACGACGTCAATTCTACAGGGAGTCTGGGCTAAAAGTATCCACAAGTTATGGCTTATTTTTGCGGAACTACCCATTAGATTTTTAAAAAAGATATTTAACACGTTCACGCCGGCGCGGTGGTCGCACCGATTCTCTCAGAGTTGTCAAGTCTCCGGCTTTTTGCACACTACTGTTATTTTAGAGAAAATGTTTTTCCTTTAAATTGCCCAATTGTTCTAATTAAATAAAACAACATTTTCTGTATTGAAATACTGGTATCCAAAATGCCGGAGACTTGGCAGCTCTGAGACAGTCGAGTGTGACCCACCGCGCCGACGTGAACGTGTTAAATAAAAAAAAAGCATCTCACAAAGTTTTAATATCAATACACTTCGATGTGTGCACCTTTGGTAGCACGACAAACGTCTAAACGGTAATCCATTTCTCCACAAATGTTTCGTAGTATACCAGGAGTTATTAGACAAATTGCTTTTATAATATGCTTTTTCCACCCATCCACAATTTCTGTTTTTTGCTTTGTTCAATGTTTTAAAATCTCGGGGGGTTTCCAATCCACGGAGGTGAAGTCTGTTATATTCTAATGGGTAGTTCCGTAATAATAAGCCACGACTTTTGGATACTTATAGCCTGGACACCCCGTATTAAAATTTTGGATAAATCACGAAAATCAGTGCTTAAATTTTTTAAAAAGCCAAAAGTGAACCTATCTTTCTGCAACACCTAAAAAGAAAATAAAATGCCTTTTTAAATTTTTTTAAATATCTGTTAAAGTACTCTCACAATTTTAAATAAGAAAACGTATAGAATTTTCACAAAAATATCCAAGTTTTTCAAAAATTAGGCGCATTTTAACGGCGGTCCTATTATTATAAAACTCTATGAGACCTTAAAAACATAAAAGTACCATGCAGATATTATATGGAAATGTGACTCGGATGAAACTGACTGAAAGTTTGATACGTTGTAGTTCAAGACGCTACTGATCATATACCCCAATATTTACAAGCCTGGAAAATGTTTGGTTTTGATTATGTGACTCTCGTAAGATCTTAATCCTTCAAACTCTGGTGGGTAAATTTCTTCCCAGTTAATTTTAATCCCCAAATTTCACAATGGCATTGGAATTCACGATCAAATTTAGCTGAAAATAAGTAAACGCATTTTTTCGTGAACTTAATTAACCGAAAATGTTGTTCAAATACTGGTGTGAGTGCGACATTTAGGGATTAACCACTTAACCCTTTCAGGGGCAAGGCATTTCCGCTCCAAAAATGTTCAAATAATTAATTCACACCGCAATTAACGAACAAATGTATTTGAAAATAATTAAAAGCATTTTTTCACGTATATTATGAGATCGGAATTGTACTAAAAAATTAGTGGTGTCCCTTGGCCATTTAGGCGTTAAAATTAGCCGTTTGCAGATTGCAAACGGCGCCCCTCAAGGGGTTAATCGTCGCGCCCGAGACATTCACGGGTAAAACTCTATGAACAAATTTCGTCACGCCCATGACACTCACGGGCTGGACGTCTTTTGACTTTAGCTATTTTTTTCTGGTATTTACTTTGCATTTTTCTTTCCCGAAAATATTTTTAAGCCTTAAATGCGTGATTCTATTTTTATATTCAGTTCGCACCACTATATTTTAAAGGTATAGTTTTTAGCAAATTTCTTTTGCATTTTTTGACGGAAATCAAGTATAATTGTTCCTTAAACAAATAGTGGTGCCAAAGAAATAAATTGTCTTAAACGCTTAAAAGAAGGGAAACTCAGACCTACTTCATAAAATAACCTACATAGGGAACCTACTTCATAAAATAAAGTAGGAAGAATTTCATCCACCAGAGTTTAACCCTTTAAGACCTGAAGATTTTTGATAGAAATGAAAAATGTTGTTGGATTACCCTAATTAATAGGATCATATTTGATTGAAAAAATATTTTTTAAATGCCGGATGTCAGGTTTTACCTAGGAAGGAACCACGCAATTCTGTAGGCTTGACTTTAAATCGCACAAAAAGAGGGAAAATGTTTTCTTTTTCTTTAGGATCACCTACACAATTGTGTAGGTCAGCTCTTAACCCTCTAGTGCATACTGTTGCCAATTGGCAACAAATTAAATTTTCTCTCCTTATCTCTTATTTACCGTTGCATCTTGATAACTTTATACTTTACGTGTTCATTTTGACCCTATACTTAGGTTTAGTTCATTAAAAATACCATAGGTAATAATAGTTGTTTATCAGTTTCAAATAAAAAGGAACTTTTGAATAAACTTTATAATATACTTATAACTACTTAAAAGGTGGCACAAACACATAAAAATATTATTTAATGCAACCCTGAGATCTTTCAAACAGACACGCCTTCATTTTCGAAGGGAAAAAAGATGATTGACTGAATAGAAATACATTTTCAAAACATAAACAAATAGTACGCATGCGCAAGCGGAGTTCCGTCCATTTCTCTGCACAGGAGTGAAAAGATCAGTTCATATCATCAGGGGGTCTTGAAATATTTAGGATATTGCACCAAATTGCGGGAATATTATATTATCGTTACAAACATTATCACTTCTAAGTAAACTTTCAGTGGATTCACGGATTATTGACGAGTAATGGTTAGACGTTGAAATGATCATTTTGGCTTTTTCGAAGTTTATCTTAATATTTTCTTTTCGATGCAATCTGGATAAAGCTGTATTTGGTTTGTTAAATTTGATATCAGAAATGTGCTCTTTTAATTTTTCCTTAAATTTTCGAGATGTCATGCCAATATAAAGTAAACTCTCATGCTGTTCTGTGTGAATGGGATGATGTAAACTCCTGCTTTTTCATAATCAGGAATGTGATCGATTTTACTGTTACTCAATTCTTTCAGTTTTGTTGGAGGTTTAGCTATTAAATTAATATTATATTTTAGTAATGCATATCTCAGTCTCTTATAAATCTGTGGGATATAATCAAATGTGCAATAAATAGACTTGCTCAAACTTAATTCATTCTTCTGTCTTGGTTGTTTTGCTTGAATAGAACTTTTGAAGCCTTCTATTTTCCTAGCCATAGATGGATTTCTAACAAAAATAAAAAATATTTATTTAAAATGCAAAATTTTATTTAAAAAACATTTTTCGAAAAAGAATATGCTTTTAAAAGTTATTTTAAAAATTTTTCAGTAAAATATTTTGGAACAAATATTGTATCCATGCGAATATACGTTTGTTGCCATTTGGCAACACCATGAATTGAGTTCCACTTTTATTTACATTTTTAGTATTCTCTTCAATAAATTTGTTGATTATTTCGTCTTGCTTTTCGTCTATTTTTTCATCAAAAAATTTGTTCTGATAAAGTCTCGGCATCTTCAACCTATATTTTAAAGCAAAGATACTAAAAAAATTATTAACAGAAGAATTGTGGATTGTATTGTCAAGTGAAAGCGTCATTTCTGACAATGACAGCGATGACGATCCACCTTTTGATCCAAACCTTCTGTTCAAAAACTGTTCATAACTGCCCCAACTCGTCTGTTCACAAGTGCCCCACCTGTCTGGTAGAGATAATTGATAAATCATTAACATTTCTCAATTTTAGAAGAAAAAATATCTGTACCAGAAATATTTATTAGTATTAATAGTATATGTTAAAACATTAAAGCTCAAGCAAGTGAATAAATAAAGAAAGTTATTCGCGTATCAAGTTGGATCTGAGATTTTACTTTTGAGGTCTACAAGCGCTGTTTTGGCTACTGACGACAAACAAAATATCAATGAGCTTCAGAGATTTTTTCGCCAGATATCTGCAGGTGCTGCCATCTTTGGAAATTTTTTTCAGATAAAAAAACATATAATAACTATTGAAAAATTGTGTTGTTCACATCTGCCGCATGTTCTCATGTGCCCCCTACTACATTTCGTTAAATGAACGCATACCGTATTGTATTAAATGATATTTTTAGTTCTAAACATGTTTATATGATTTAAAAAGCCTAGAAGTTAACACGTAAGGAAATAAAGTTGCTCTGAATCGGTATATAAAATATACTTATGAAATTAAAAAAAAAAAAAAAAAATACTCCAGGTCTGAAAAAGTAATTCTGTTATGACGTGTGATCAGTTATATGATTGAATATTTTAAATCATACTGGTTACATTACTATGTGTTAATTAGTTTTTCATAAAAATGTAAGTGTAATAATTGCAAAGAGTTGTTCATCAGCACCATTCTAACAGATAAGTACTTGTCGTTTATTGATTAGAACTGTTGTACGCACCTCTTTCTGCGAGAAATATTCTCACATCATTACTTCAGAAAAAAAAAATATCCACCTTAATAAATTACAGAAATTCTACTATTATATAAGTTGAAGAGTTGTATTTTAAAAAGTAGTACATTTGCTGACCGCATAGTGAGTAACACTTGATTACAATTATTCGTCTATATTTAGGGCGTATACAGGAAGAGGCCATGGAATGCCACCATAACACTTATTTTTAATGGAAGAGAATCAATAATATTTTAATGAAAAATTCGTTATTATTTAATCGTTGAAAATAGCAATTTATAAAGGAGAAATTTATTATTAAATAAAAGCGGTATGTTGGTACCGCCTGGCTTCCTCCTAGGGTCGACAGTGGCCTATACATTTTGATATTTCTGGATAACATGGGAATATTAACATTACTAGATAATTCTTTCTCTCTATTTTATTGGGGGGGGGGAGACTCTATTCTACTAATTAAATGTTCGTTAATATTTTTTTTTATTAACATGAAATGTTCGTACGTATTTATACAGATATACGAATAAGAAATTAAAATATAGTTATAAAAAGAGAATTGCCAAGAAATTGAACTTTAACGCTGGCTAACTTGCCAAAAGATCAAAATACCCATAAAACATCCATTAGCAAATGGAAACATGATGGATTAGATGATACTGAAATGTAGCTTAAATGATGAAAAGTGCTTTGCAATTCAAGCTCTTTTCTCCTTTTAAAAATGAAAAATACATTTACAGAGCCTGAAGCACAATGTGAATAGTTAAGTCAGAAAATATTTTGAAAAAATACTTAACTATTTAAAGCAATAATAAAGTGCAATTTACCTTTACATGAAGTAGTTTTACAGTTATATATGCCATAGCCAACTACCTTTACATTGTTCTTACACCACAAATATTTAACAGAATTTTTTGCCGTATTTAATCGCAGTTTTATACGATTAAATAATGCAAAAAAAAATTACTATTAATTCTACGGTTAAGGAAAAAGAGTGAAAGTTGCCAACTATGTACGATATACATATTTCCACAAGAACTTCTTTGCTGTCTATTTGAGTAGGACCAAATAAATATATCCTAATTTCCGGTGTATAATCCGCGGATCAAACAATTCTGTTTGGACCCAGAAATTTTATTTAGTTATTGAGGCCAAATATTTACCACGATTTAAAAAGTTACATTTCACTTAAAACATTTTCTGGGTCGAAAAAGGATTGTTTCATCCGCGGATTATACGCCGGAAATTACGGTAATTCGGTTCCATTTATACCCTAACAATACAGATCCGCAGCTGCCAACATCTTACAGGGTTCGTACGGGTGCTTGAATTTCCAGGCTATGAAATTCTTCGGTACCAATATTTTCTTATTGAAAATCTCCCCTTAAGTAAGGCGACATTTCGTCCGTTAAAACTAGATATATTTTTCTATTAAAAAAAATGTGATATTTGGCCTTGAAAATAACGGTAGCCGTACGAACTCTGTCTTAGGCTTTTTTGTACCACATTTTGTTTTAAATCGCCGTAATCTGCCGATTAAGGTATGTGCCTATAGTCGGGGCACTTTTTTGAAAAATAAGAAATTTTTATCAAACACCTGTGTTTTTAGTTGAAACAGGAAATAAAACTATGAATTCATATAAATTTTTAATAGAATTTTAATTCACTTTTCAAATTTACGCAATATTTAGTCAAATTTTTGTAAAGAATTATGTTTATGGCAAACCTTCTACAGGGTTCATACGGGTCCTTGAATTTTCAGGCTAAAAAAATCTTCGGTACCAGTATTATCTTATAGAAAGTCTTTCCTTAAATAAGTTGAAATTTCGCGCGTTTAAACTAGATTTATTTTTCTAAGAAAAAATACTGATACGTTCCCTTGAAAATAACGGTACCCTTACGAACCCTGTTCTATAACGAAATCCATTCAATATATTTCACTTTTTTTTCAACAATATATTAACAAATCACTTACCTGTGTTATGAAGAAAAAGATTTTTTAATGACTCTTAAATTTACTAACATATACCAAAATTTGTATGCAAAACATGATTTTTTTTTAAATGTATTTTTCAATAAAAAATAGCTCTTAAATTAATATATACAAACTTACAAGCTATATTTTGCTTCATAACATACCAAAGGATAAGCAGAACCTTGTCACAAACTTTTATTTCAATATCTTAAAAACTTTTTAAGAAATGATGTTTCTAAGATTTTGATATAGCACAAAAAATTATGTACAGAGTTTACAATTTTAAAATTCATCATATTTGTAGGTGTTTATATATTTGTGTATTAAAATGTTTTGTTTACCTTTCCGTGACTCTTTAACCCTTTCAGGAGCAGTTTTGGCATTTGCCAACACCATGTTCTAATTGCGAAATGCCAAATTGGCACCGGAATTTCGGAATGAAAAATTTTATTTCATTAAATATATGAATAAAAGCTCTTAACTACCGTGGAATAAACTTGTTTATTAATTCTGGTGTCAGTCATTCATTTTAGAATTTTACGAATAGAAGTACTTTGCCCCTGAAAGGGTTAAATGGCCACTTCCGTTTTCAGAAATTTCACTCCCGGTTTATATTTTGGTCTATAACTTTGCTTCTAATTATTGCTGAGCCAAAACTAAAGCATTTTTGGAATCCTAAATGTTTGAACTTTAATTTAAAATAATTTAAAAAATATATCGAAAATTGTCGCAAAAACAGCAATTTGAGGGTAAGCACACAGTGTTGCCAGTGGGCTACTTTTTTTAAATTCAGATTACTTGATTGGCACCATTTTTCTGAAATAATAAAATTTCCCTTGTTTTCGCCTTGATTAATATGCCGTTAAATAGGGCGAATTTTACTAGTTCAAAAAAGTGCCAATCAAAAAATTTGAATAAAAAAAAGTAGCCCAATGGCAGCGCTGTGGGCACATATCTTAAATAAGGCAAAATTTTCTATTAACTTTTTGTGGTACAAAAAAGCAGTACAGTTGGCAGAGATGCAGACCACACAAAAATAAGTGAGATAAATAGTATTATAAAAATGCTGGTTTATAGTATTTTTATGTGACTCGAATACAATACCCACCCATTCTAGTGTTAAATATAAATTCTATAAGGATCATGGGCAACTATTTACCAACATTTCTATCTTGGAAAAATTATTCTTGCTGTTAACAAGTTTCTAAGAAAGGGAAAACTATGCATTTTTAAAGTGATGATATATAATTAATATTAATTATATTAATTAATTATATTAATATTAATTAAAATCTTTAAGGTTTTTTTTCTTTTTTTACTTAGAATAATGGCATACTAATTCCAAATGCTAAAAGGTGCAAGTTAAATGTTTAAACCAGTAAATATACGTTTATTTCAAATGACTCTCCTGGAGTCATTTTCTAAACAAGTAAATAAAACAATTCTAAATTTGCACGGTCTATGAAACTCCATCATTCATTTTTACGCATATTCTTTCATATTATGCACATTATTTTTATTTTACTTGGAGGTTTATTTTATTTTTATTTTCATAGCCATTGAATAGCTCGAACGCTGCCATCGAAATACTCAAGGCCTGATGGTACAAGTTGTGACGTCATTACTAACCGACCGACTTCTCACTAGTGTTGAAATTCACACCGGGAAATTTTGAATAGCAATTTCCTTTTATTTTATTTGTGGAATATCTATAATCTTATAAAACAATAGTAACTATTTAAACTTACTGGTGAGAATTTGGAATCCCCTAATAAAAAATCACCAAGATGCGGCAGCACTGTGGCATTCCGCATCTGGCTGAATTTTTATTTAGGGTTTCCGAATTCACACCAGTAAGTTTAAGTAGTTGCTATTGTTTTATAAGATGATAGATATTCCACAAATAAAATAAAAGGAAATTGCTATTCAAAATTTTCGGGTGTGAATTCCAACATTAGTGACAAGTCGGTAGATTAGTGATGACGTCACAACTTGTGTCCTCAGGCCTTGAGTATTTCGAAGGCAACGGCTCGAGCCATATTTTTGTACGTGAAATGATGCTGCATCGTTACATATTGATTTTTTGCGCGTTGCAATCTCTATGTTTTCTCTTATAATGGATGGTTAGTACAGACTGAAGGGAAAAATTATTTTACTTTTATTGAAATTTATTTGGATGGTTTCTTCTTGATAAAATCTTGCCAGGGATGTGGTTTTTCTATTATATTTAATATTAGCTATATGCTCCTTTTTTCTATACTTAAATTTCCTGCAAATCATACCAATATAGTTATTCTTTGATCCGTCTGCTCTAATAAACACGGGTCGCAGCATTAGGACAAATTCTATTGTTCTTACCAGTATATCAATAATCCTCATGATATATTATTATCGGATATCTTATAAAAATTTCTCTTGAAGATTATTGATAAAAGATACTGGCAACAACAATAAAATTTGTCCTATATGCTGCGATCCTGAATAAATGGTATTTCATACACTCCGGAGTAATTTTCAAAATTAATTGGGTCAATTTTAGCGCAAACGATATTCTTCAATTTCGGAGGTGGTTTGGCTACTAAGCAGATATTGAAGCTTTTAAGACTATATTTTAATTTCTCAAAAATCTTGCAATATATTGAATAGTATAAAGTTTGTATTTTCGCGAATCAAATTTACGTTCAGGCTTCTTATTAATAGCAATATCCACGATTAATTTTTCAATATGTCGAATTTTAAAACCATTATTATGAGCAATTCTGGCAATATTATCTAATTCATTATTCAAATTATTTTGTATGCATACTATAAAAGCTCGTCTTACTAAAAATCTGCAGGTTGAAATTTTATTCGTAAATTAGAGAACATGCATTATTTGGTATGGTGACCTGGTTAGCCTGGTTTTGTCATAGACGTGCAAATTTAGAATAGTTTTATTTATTTGTTTTGAAAATGACTGGGAGAGAGTCGAAACATGTCAAAAGTCGAAATATACGTATTTTTACTGATTTTAAGTTTTAATTTACCTTTTAATTTAATTTTTTTAAGGTTTTAATTTAACCTTTTAGCATTGATGCCAACATCTTTAAATATTCCGGACTCTGGTCAAAGACAAACATGTTTTCAACCGGAAATTTAATTTAATCAAAAATAAAAAGATGAAATCTACTAAATACCTTATAGAATGCAGACATATTTTCTTATGTGGGCTTCTGGTTTTAAACATGTTTGTCGGCGATCAGACGCCGGAATAATTAAAATATGTTAGCATCTATGCTTTTAGCATTGGAAATTAGTATATTATTACAAGGTGTTAATTTGCTACATATTTAGAATAGTGGGTATACAAATAAACCATTCTAAAGACTACGTGTTTATAAAAACACTTCGTCAGCAATAAGGGCGTTGAGATTAACTTTTTTAATAATTTTGCATAGTGTCGTGACGTTGACTATGTTTTATAATATTTTTTTAGTATTTTAAACGGTTCGTTTAACAAGTTTTATAAAAATACTTTTCAATATTTTTCATTTCTCGAAACAATTTGTGACTGTGAGTTACTTTAACATACTGGCAGGGCTCTCACTGGTCCGGTTTTTGAAAACCAGTATTTTTTTGAAAAATATTCCTAGTAGGTTTTCGCAATAATTGAAAGAAAAACGCGCTTCCCGGGTAACTTTCTACGAAATTTAGAACGGAGATTTTTCTTTGAAAAAAGAAAGGTGTTCAAAAAACGGACCGAGTGGGAGCCCTGTACTTGTTTTACCCCGTATTGCATATATTTTTGCCTTAAAGTTATTTTTTACTGCAAATTTCATATAAAAACCTTTGCCGTTCCTTTACTATTCAATAGATTGAATAACAACCTTCGCTATTCAATCGCAAAGTTTTTATCCTTTATACGAGGGCAAGTCAGTAAGTAGGTCATAAAAGCCAATAAAAAAAGGGAAACCAAGATACATATTTAAAAGGCATATTTATTTCTCTATATAATCGTCATTTACATTGATACATTTGTCCCATCTCTTTAAGAGTTTTCTAATACATCCTGCATAAAAGTCTTTGGACAGCGCTCTCAGTCATCTGTGTGCCTCACATTCAACGTCTTCATCAGTCGGCTATAGGCTAAACAATGTGAACACCCTGTTGCAGTTGTGATTGGCACCAGTTCTTTGAAATGATAAAATTTGCCTTTTTCAATGAATATTAATTAAGGTGAAAGCAAGAGGAATTTTAACATTTTAAAAAAGTTACCCACTGGCAGTACTGTTCTACAATACCGTTGATACTGTGGCCCCCAAGAGCATAGATTGAGGAGACCCTATTTTAACCATTTCATGCAGAAAAACAAATCTGACTCTTGATGTATTTTCGTAGCCACAATGCTTAATTTTTAGTTATACCTTAATATTATTTTTACAATTGTACCAGAAATTTTATTTAATAAGCGTCAATTATTTTGGGGGTATGTACTTGATTCCTTTTATTAAGTAGAATTTTCTGGTAAAAAAAAAAAAAAAAAAAAAAAAAAAAAAATGGTTATGTGACCTAGATCTTGCCGCGTATTGTCCGCAAAATATATAGATTGGATACTGCACGAGAGGTTCAAAGAATAAAACATGAAATGCAATTACCTAAAAATGAGTTTTGCGTAACATATTTTGTAGCGCAAATGAAATCCATTGAGAAAAATTTGCTTTATTTGTTTCTTTGATTAATATATATTTTTACAGATTTCAAAAGATCCCATTTGTGTTTTGAAATATTAATTATTTTATAGCTGTATTTAAGATTTAAGAACACGGACGGCGTGATGCGCATGCCTGATTACCAACGGGGCAAACTTCCACCAATAAATTTTAATAGAAATTTTCTACTCATTTAAATGCACTTTTTATGCAAAATTAATGTGATGAATAAGAAAAAAACTTTTTCCTTTCTACTGGTAGAATTATTTGCCCCGTTGTTATTCAGGCTCTGGTGATACGTAGTCCAGGTGTATCAAACTAGCTTTCTAGCTGGCCAATTATCACCACTACTTCCAAAAAGTAATCTTCTACGTATTTAATTACAAAAATTCTTTGATTAAATAAAATGATGCAAATAGTGGTGTTAATTGGCCGGATGACGCGTTCGATCACCACCCCTGCACGGTTGCCAGTTTATTCAGGAATTACGAATTTCTGAATGAAAAATTTTTACATTATGCATAGCTGCCAACTCTTACGCTTTTTTGTACAAGAAATTTAATAGTAAAATTTACCTTTTTTTAATCATCGTAATCCCCCGATTAAATCTGGCAAAATTTTCTATTTCATTTTTGACCTACAAGAAAGCGAAAGTGTTGGCAGCTATGCTTATGTAATAACGAAATCATAAGGGGGGGGGGGGAACAAAAAAAAACTATTTGTAATTTCTGGTATGATTTCAGAATTTCTGAATAAAAAGGGAAACCAAACTGGGAAACCTGCATCCTGGCCTACGCAATACGCCAACCATGTTATTAAAGGTTTAGTTATTAAACAATTCCAGGGTTCGTTGGTTGCTTACTTTTGAATATCATTCCAGAAAGTCAATTTAACGGTTTGTTTTTAAAGATAAAGTTATTAAATAAATTTAGGGTTGGTATGGGTGCTTACTTTTGAATACCATTATTTCTATAAAGTGAATTGTGTTTTATTTAACCCTACGCCGTGCAGCGATGCAAGTATAAATTAATTAAAACTTAACGTCTAGTAAATAAATTCAGTTCCGAGGAATCACCATATTTAAATAAAAATATTCGCCTAAAGTAATCGAAAATTCTGCTATTAAACAAGACAAAGAATTGCTCTTTAAAATTTGTGGGATCTAACCATAAATATGTGTTAAAAAAAAAAAAAAAAAAAAAAAAAAAAAAAAAAAAAAAAACATATTTGTAAACAGGGTTGCCATGCCAGTTTGGCATCAATTTTTATTAAAAAATTACGGTATTATTACGGAATTTTGAAAGAAGTATTTTTACTTTTTTAATCACGAAATATCTGCAAGGTCGCTCACTCCTTGAAATCTCCAAGGCGTGTGGCACCACTATTAACGATATAGGAATTTCTAATTCACTTTTAAAACATAGAATTCATAACCGCTTCGTTTATTCACAGACATTGCAATATATATATATATATATATTCTCGTTAAATAAGGCGAAAAAACTGTTAAAAATTTATGGTACAGCTGTGGAAACTCTGTGTCTGTCATTAAATATAGCAAAAATATTTGTTCAGATTTACTGGTATGAATTCGGAATTTCTGAATACAAAAGGAAATCAAACTGGCTCTCTGCTATCAAAAGAAAATTTCGTGCAATGTAGACATGGAACTATTAATAAAGGGGAACTGACATACCCTTAAAATATCCAAGCGCCAACTGTAACCGCTTTCGCTAGGGTTGATTTCCAGCAGGGAAATCTTCCACTTGTAATTTTAAATAGAAATTGTCTCTTTTATAAAAAGCTTATTAATGCAAAATTTCAGTCATAAATAATGGCAAAACAGATATTCATTTTTACTGGTGGACGTTTATTTCGGCAGTAGTGATGCCCCGCGTTTCTGCCATATTGTGAAAACCTATACAACCTCCTGTCAGTTTCAGTGAAAAAGATTAAAATAGCTGGCCAAACTGCCACCAATAAAAACAAATAGAAAATGTAACCACATATATTAGAGAAATTTTTCGTGAAAAAGCTACTAAAATGAAGCAAATTTTTCTATTCAAAATATACTGGTTAAAGTTTGCTCTGGTAGCAATCAGACACTGTTGATCCGATTTAACCCCTTAACGGTCGCATTAAATTACGGTTTAGAAATTCAAATTGCTTACTAACACCACTTTTTTGAAAAAAAAATATTCACCTTATTCAATGACATGTAAAATGATACCATAATAAAGCTAATTACACTATTTTATAAAACTGGTGGGAATCAAACAAATCTGAATAAATCTAAAAAAAGACACAGCCCATGAATATGACGGGAGCGAGAATTAAGGGGTTAAAAAATCAGCCGCCATATCATAATAACCTATTCAATTTCTTCGCTCTAAGAAACAAATGAAAATAAAGAAATTCTTTTTACCTTCAAAATTTCTGAAGATAATCAATTAAAAAATTTACGAAGACTGTCAACTATGAGTTTGCTCCTCCTTTTTTTACTAAATTTCTAGTGGGATTTGATTGAAAATATATACAAAGGTCGGAAACTATGTTTCTGCGCATGCCCGAATAATTCATTTGTTCATAAAATCATTCTTTCTGCCCATCATTAATAGACCGGGAGCCGGCAGCACAGACAATCACCTCATCGAGTTCACGGATGGGATTCTAGGATTAGTTAAATCTTGATTCGCATATTAAAATGCAATCGATCTGCCAAGTCATATTTTGGTGGAAAACACATGAAAACCTGATTTTAGCGGGTGACTCGTAGGTTTAACATTGTGTATTCCTACACCAAAAGGTATGAAAACACGGACGACTGGGAACAGGAAAACATAATGTTAAACCTGCGAGCCAGCCGCTAAAATCAGGTTTTCAGGTGTTTTCCACCAAGATATGACTTGGCAGACCGATTGCGTTTTAATATGCGAATCAAGATTTAACTAATCCTAGAATTTCATCCGTGAACTCGATGAGGTGATTGTTTGTGCCGCCGGCTCCCGGTCTATAGGAATAAAGCCAGGGCTGCAATTGCGTCAAAACTCACCACGATTTATTTTTCTTAGAAAATACTGCTTTTGAAAAAACGGAGTAGGGAGAGCCCTGTAAACAGTGAACCACGGAAACTTATAATTAAATAAGGCGAAAATTATGGAAACATTAATATTCAAAAGTATTCACCAGTACGAACACTGGAAGTGGTATTTAAAACTTCGATTTTCTTACGTTAATTAATTTATTTTCTTATTCCAGATAGCGAATTCGACGAGATGGATGGCCCTCAAGCGAGGTTCAAGCCAGAAGCCATCGATACACTTTGCCAGCTTACAAAATTTAACAAGCGAGAGCTTCAGCTGATGTATCGGGGTTTTAAACAGGCCAGTGTTTTATGATATTTCTATATTTTTGTAGTTTAAGTAATTTTTTTTTTTAATAATGGCACTTAAATTTGTTCAACAGAAAAAGTTCCATACACGATACTGTATTCGTTATTCTATGATTTTTTTTATGAAAAAAAATATCTAGAATAACTTCTCATTTTGTAATAGTTGTAAATCCAAAGAAAAATGGCACGTGTGAAAATGTGTTAAATATTTCCTCAAATTTCGTGGCATGTTTATCATGTTAATTTAATTTATTTAATAAAATGATCATAGTAAATTTTTCCAATCTATTGCATCAGAATTAGTTTTTTCTAAATGTAGATATTATAAATATTTGACAAAAATAACTTTAAGCTAACTTAGTTTCTAGGTTATTATTATTTTTTTTAATAATGTCATTTAAATCTATTCTACAGAAAAAGTTCCATACACGATATTGTATTCGCTATTCTATGATTTTTTATGAATGAAAATATCTAGAATAACGCTTCATTTTGTAATAGTTGTAAATCCAAAGAAATATGGCACGTGTGAAAATGTCTTAAATATTTCCTCAAATTTCGTGACCTTTTTTACGATGTTAATGTAATTTATTAAATAAAAAGACCATAGTAAATGTTTTCAGGCTATTGTATCAGAATAAGTTTTTTTCTTCTAAATGTAGATATTATAAATATTTGATAAAAATAATTTTAAGCTAACTTAGTTTCTAGGTTATCATACGTCCAAACTTCGTGGAAATTCAGTGTGCTGTTCGATGCATTTGCACCGAGCCATGTAAAACTGAAATTATATTTTTTAAGTGTATTTTAGAAATTTTAAGGGAATAAGGTAAGATTTTTACATTTGTTTCTAGTTTAGAAGTCACCAACGGCATTTCTTGAATAAGATATATAAACAGGCAAGTAAATTATCTTTTTAATTGCATTTTTTACAGTTTAAAATCCATTTTATGGCGGAAAGAATGTGATGGTAAGTCTTCATTATAAAATACAGGGTTGCCAGAGGTCAGGGAGTTTCTCAGGAAAAATACCAGTATTTCTGTATAGAGTAAATCTGTAATTTTTCATCAAACAATAATTAAATTCAAGAAAGCAATTTTTTCTATAAAGAAATACTGATATTGCCCCTCAGAAGTATTCTGACCATTGGCCACACTGAAAAATTATTCAGAATATGGTTATTTTTAAAATAAGTATGTTACTATACAACTTGACTTATTTTTCACCAGATGTATGATCAACAAATTATAGGAATGTGGAGTAAAAAAGAAAATTACTCTTTCAAAAATTACTTTTTGAAGGGAATATTTTTCCCGTAAATAATCGCATATGAGTGCAAAACAAATTTTCAAAATATGCCCCGTTTACACGATTTTACATGCCGTATAAGCTGGTACATTAGCCACAGATAAAACAAAACACATTTAGAACAAAAAAAATTATATGATAAATATAACTTAGTTTTCTTTCGTGCTTATTTAGCTTAATTTATTAAGTAATATTTCTGGTTTGAAATTTGTTTGTTTGATTTGTAGCTGATGCATATGTTTTTACGGTAATATGAAACATCTGACTACGAGTCAAGGCACATAAATACCAGTGGAGTACTTTTATTATTAAATTCGAGCTACTTTTGGAGAAATAATCTCTGTCATGTACTTTTAATAGGGCATTTTCAAGAGAAATAAACAGCAATGAATAAATTTTGTAAATTTCGGTATGACTGAATATAAAAATAGATGTCAATACTAGCCCATAATCAAATGGTTAAGGATGTTGATCAGTCAGTTCTTCAATTCCCTTTTCCGATGTTAAACCTACAGGCAAAGAAAACATTCCTCTTTTTTACATTACTCATCAGGAAATTGATATTTTTAACTTTATTTTTTGTGTACTGTTCTCAAATCATGTCTCTACCTTTTTTAGTAGACAAAATATTTCGACAATAAAGGTTTAACCCCTTCGCTATTAGAGTCCTTTGCTTAATTTTTAATCTTATACCACCGGTTTAAAAAAAAAAAAAAAAAAAAAAAAAATCAGTAATTGAATCGCAGAAATGCTCTGATTTAATAAGGTAAAGTTTACAACTAAAAACTACTGGTGGGAATAATAAAGGATTCTGAGCTCCTTATGTGTCACGTATACGCGTCGCTCTTCCCGAGGGGTTAACCCTTATCGAACGCTAGCTTTTTATACATGATTCTATTTTTATAGTCTATTCGCACAACTATATTTTAAAAATAAATTTGTAGTTCATTCCTCTTGCACATGTTGTCAAAATACAAGAAAAAGTGTTTCTTAAAAAAAAAAAAAAAAAAAAAAAAAAATGTGGTGCCAACCGAATAAAATTCATGTAAGAGATGCTGGTCCCGATGTCACGTGGGAAGTGATATAGGATCAATAAGCAGGGCTCCTACTCGGTCCGTTGTTTGAATACCACTTTCTTAAAAAGAAAAGTCGTCTTTATAATTTTCGTCTAAACTACAGCGTCTAGAATACATAGTGTGGAAATATGCTATCCAAACAACGCTAAAAATTTGTATCCCTTAAATGTGCGATGATACTGCTGAAATCCAAAGAGTCGATCGCAGCGACAGCTGCGGGATTTTCGTATTACATTGTATAGCCTAGCAATATTCTTGCAGTTTAAAAAAATATCCTGCATATGCCGCTGCGATCTTTATATTTCAACAGCATCGTTGCACATTTAAGGGATACAATATTTTAGCACTTTTTTAAGTATTACAGGGATAGCCGATTTCTAAACTATATATTCTAGTTGCTATATCTAAGCTTACCTCGAAAGGTGTTTATGTTGCTATTGCTTCAAAACCTTACGGTGAATTTGTCTCATAAAAAATACTGGTTTTCAAAAAACGGACCAGTAGGATCTAGTATTGCCAGGTGTCCCGCGTAAATCGGATCTCTAAATGCTCTTGACACTACTAATTTCTTACAGTTTATTTCGCCATATTTAATTGCAGATATTCCTGCCGTTAGATAAGGCGAACTAAATTACTTTAAAATGCTGGTGTCCAGAGCATTTGGAGCTCCGATTTACGTTGGACACATGTCAACACTAGTGGCGGCCCTCGATAAAGTTTAATTTAATATTTTATGTGCTACAGTCCTGCAGAAGGTGACAAGCTGTGACTAAGATTTTAACACTTCAAATAAAATTAAGCACATATTTTAGATCTATTTTGTTAACTAAAAAATAAATACACATTCTTTAACCCTTTCAGGGGCAAGACATTTCTGCTCCGATTATGTTCAAATAACTAATTCACACCGCAATATACGAACAAATTTATTTGCAAATAATCAAAAGCTTTTTTTCACGTTTATTATGAGATCGAACTTGTACTAACAAATTACTGGTGCCAATTGAAATTTTGGGCATTAAAATTAACCGTTTGCAGACTGCAAACGGCGCCCTTCAAGGGGTTAAAAAAGTACACACTAAAAAAAAAAAGAAATTAAAGATATTAATTTCCTGATAAGATATTTTAAAAGTACTAATCCATTCCACATGTTTAACATTCGAGAGAGGAATTTGAGATCTAACTAGCCAACACCCTTAACTAATTTTACCATAAAAATACCCATTCAAATCAAATAAACACTGAAACTTAGTGGTATGTTATAATTTCCACACCTGCCGGCTTTTTTTTTTTAAATAAAAATTTAAAATATAAGCACAAAATCCAATAACTTAATTCAGGGGTGGCCAACAGTGGCACGCCGGATACCACTAAAATTTTACAGAAAACTTCGACTTGTTGAATCGCAGGAGTTCGATGATTAGCTAAGGCAATGATTGCTATGAAATTTTAGTGGTGTGGCGCATGCCACAGTTGGCCACCCCTGACTTAATTCATGCGATTTATAAAAAACAGTACATTTGAATTCTTTCGCTTAAAAAAAGCAGACTATCAAAAAGTGTCCAGAAAAAAATACTGGATCTTTCCGGAACTAGAAACAAATATTATTAAAACCAAGTAGAAATATATATATATATATTTATTCTTTTGGATTTTGTTTACATTTTAGTTTCTATTAAAACAACAAAAAATTCAAGTCACTCATAAATATTTATTCAAATTAACATACTTTAGGTGCAAATCAAGAACGTTTTTCCCGTATGTCAATAACATCAAGTGTAGTTTTATAGGTACGAAAAGAAAATCACGTAAAACATGGCTTTCCAAACATTTGTAGTTTTCAATATTCCTCCCTTTCAATATCACGCTCCGTGTAAACAGCTTTTATGGTTATTATCTCTATGCAAATCCTGCCTGTCTGTATATTTTTAGTAGACACAGAATACATAACTCAGTTGGATAATATTTTATAAATAATCGTTTTAAACAAGTACCCTGAATATAAGGTGGTTGTTCATTTGAGCTATACAGTTTAACATTCACGGTGTAAAAGTATTTTATTACTCAGAATCTTACTCTAAACTGAAAATATATTTTAATCTAGAAAATCCTTATACATAACTGCCTGCTCTCTTTTATTTATTTATTTTTTTTTCAGATTACGGTAAATATCACTATTAACTCGGTAGAACCCGCGCATACCCAGGGTATGAATAGATTTTATTTTGTCACCAATAAATACAAATAATAAATACAAATAGTCACCTTATTTAGTCGGAGACAATTGTTATAAATTCTGCGAAAAAATAAGTTGAAGATTGCTTTAAAAATAATTGTGGTGACAATTGTAAAAAACCACACGAACTCTGTGTCTATCAGGCCCGGCACGAGTCCTCCGGGGTTAAATTTTTGTGGTACAAAAAAAGCATAAAAGTAGCAGCTATGTTTATAAATAAAGATTTTAATGCTGCCAATTTTTGTACATTTTTACCATTAAAATTTAATAGTTAATTGTATACTATTTAATCGTCGATATCGGCCTTTCTATAAGGCAAAAATGTCCATTCAATTTTAGTGGCAAGAAAAAAGCGTAAGAGTTGGCAGCTATAACCATGCATAAAGTAAAAAAAAAAAAAAAAAAAAAAAAAAAAAACCCGTAAATTCTAATACAAATCTCTCCATTTATGTCAAGTAAACAAAAAAAAAAACTTCCTTTACATAAATTTCCAAATATCGTTAGGCCAAAACTTGGTTGGCGGCGGTTTTTAAACGTGTAGCATGCAAATCTAGTTATTGCACACGTGAATCAACTTAATAAATCGCTTCTGAATCACTGCTAGGAAAATTAAAAGTAAGATGGCGTTTTTTAATTGGAAAAACGTCTCTATCCTCTAAGTAATTACTGTCAATATCTGAACGTTCAACAATACTATAAGAATAATCTGATAACTTATATGACCTGCCAAATTTTTTATTCAGAAATTCCGAATTCTTACCAGAAAGTTTGACTAGTTGTTTTTGCCCTATATGAATCAATAAACCGGAATGTGTTTATTCCGATTACCTATAATGGTCTTACCGCCATCGTTCACTTTCGATAGAAGTTGTAGGATAAGGTAGTCTGGATGTATCATGAAACTGTGAATAAAAAGCAACTGATATATCCTCAAAATAGTAAAGCTTCAGCTGTAACTGGCTTCGCAGGGACTGATTACCGGCAGGGCAAACTTTCACCACTAAATTTGATTAGAAATTTTCTCATTATTTGAAAACACATTATTCTTACAGAATCTCTGTCATAATTATGGCAAAAATACTGGGCTATTCATAATGAATGGGGCAAAAAGAAAACATGATTGCATAGCTGCCAACATTTACGCCTTTTTCTTACCACTAAAATTTTATTGTAAATGTTGTCTTACTTAATCGTCGAAATCACACGATTAAGCAAGGCAAAAATCTCTATTAAATTTTAGTGGTAGCAAAAAAGCGTAAAAGTTGGCAGCTATGTGATTGTGAACGTTGTAATTAATATATTTAGAAGATTCAAATTTACCTCAAAACTGCATTTATTCAAGTTTCTACAGGTGTTCAATATGTGCCCCTCCGGTGAAACGACAAATGTCTACACGGTAATCAAGCCCCTGCCACACTCGTGATAGCATATCCCCTGTGATGGAGTTCAAGACTGCCGTTATCCGCTGCTTCAGTTCCTCAAGTCCCGAGGAAGTGGAGGCACAAACACCTTGTATTTAACGAAACCCCAGAGAAAAAAAATCATAGGGCGTTCACGAATTCTTTCAACCACTTCGGGTTTTGTGTCTTTTCGTCCTGAGTTTTTGTTCTTGCATAAGCAGTCTGTATCCTGGAACTGCTTCACCCACCTGCTTATGTTATACCGATGCGGTGGTTGTTTACGAAATTTCGTGCGAAAATATCTTTGCGCAACAGTTACCGAGGAGGTTTTGGCATATTCGAAAACGCAGTACGCTTTCTTCTGCATGGACGGCATTTTGTTTAACAGTGCCTCTAGCGGCGAGTTCGTCATTCGATGATTTTTCCCTGTTGCCAAATAAAACTTGTATAATTGTAGTTGCAGAATAAATTTGTTTCGGCTGAATAAATCCATTACGGCAGTCACACTGCGCTATTCTTTTTGGACCATTCATTATGAATCACCCTGTAGATATTCATTTTTAATGATGGAAGTTAAACTCTGCGGCAGTCAGACAGGCAGTGTTGCCAGTGGGCTACTTTTTTTTAAATTCAGATTTCTTGACTGGCACCACTTATTTGAAATGGTGAATTTCTCCTTGTTTTCGCCTTAATTAATATGCCATTAAATAAGGCGAATTTTTCGATTTCAAAAAAGGGGTGCCAATAAAGAAATCTAAATTAAAAAAAGTAGCCCTCTGTCAACACTGAGGACAGGTAGTTCCGCCATATTGTGACAAACTAAACAACCTCCTGTCAGTGTCAGTGAAAGAGATTACGACACCGGAGCCAACATCCACCAGTAAAAACGAATAAAAATTTTGCCATGCTTGTGAGAGAAACTCTGCATGAATATGGCGCTTAAATAAATCGAAATATTCTATTCAAATTTTCTGCTGGAAGTTTGCCCCGGCGGTAATCAGAACATGTTGATAAGATTTAGACAAACAGCCGTCATGGTGTGACAACCTCCTCAGTTACTTCACTCGCAACTGGTAGACACTACAACATATGTCTCCTTCTCTTTATTGATAACTGCATTGGATGCATACATGAAATAAGCAAGGTTTGGAATAGCGTAGCTATGAATAAAGCAGGAGAGACATATAGTGTAGTCACAAGATGCCGGCTATTTTTTGTTATGTTGTTGCTGTTTGTTTTATAATCAGATCAGGACCAGATTAATGCCGGAACTAACTTAGATCCATAAAAACGAACAGAAATCATTGCATTATTTAAGACAGAAATCCTGCATGAATAACGCATTTAAATAATGCGTCGATTCAGAATTACTAGTGAATGTTGGTCAAGGCGATAATAAAATTTATTGACTTCAACTGGAGGTTTGTTTATGTTGTCACAATATGCCAAACCTCGAAGCTTGTCTACTGCACGGCAAACTTACACCAGGAAAAACGAATAGATATGTTTGCCTGAATTATGACCGAAATTTGGCAGCTTAATAAGTCCTTTAAATAAGTAGGGAATTTTTATTCCAGCGGTAATGAGGCCCTGAAGAACCAGTTACAGTTGAAGCTTCACTATTTTCAGGATATGTCAATTCCTCTTTATTTATGGTTCCATGGTTGGATTTGCCAGGCAAATTCCGAAGCATTAGAGTTGATATTGTAACGACGTAGAACAGGAAAATTCGGATTTGTTGGAGCCAACTTCGTCCAACAGAGTAAGAAGGGAAGTCGAACAGAAAGATTGAAAAGGAATGAAAGCCCCTCAGAAAAGACCCCTTCATGAGAGATGGATTACCACAGGGGCGAACATCCACCAGTAAATTATAATAGAACTTTTTACCTTTATTTAACGCCTTATTCCAACAGAAATACTTTCACAAATAAGGAGAAAATTTCTATTCGTTTTTACTGGTAGAAGTCGCCCCTGTGGTAATCAAGCCGTAGCTTTCAGGCGCGATACATTTATACGATAAAATAAAAAAAAAAATTCCCAAACAAATACAAATGTTTACTGATTAATATAACTATTTACAGAATTAAAATTAGAGATAAAAATTTTCCTACCAAGAATGGGACAGAAATATAGTAATTTTCCTTACTCAAACAGAAAAGACAGTCTTCAGTTATTTATTTATTTATTTTTACAAAGAAATTTAGAAATTTAATTAGTATTTTGATCCCTTGTAATGAGAATTTGGACAGCCCGATGTTAAAGTTGTGACACAATTAATGTTTTGACCTTTTGAGCAATTATTTCCTCATATAATTTTTCAAAATAATTAGCTAACTCTAAAAAAGCATCTTCCTTAAGCTCAGTTTTAATTTTATTAAAAAATTCAAAAAGCTTGGTAAACTATCGTTCCCTAATTCATGAAATTCGTAAATTGGCTGGAGTTGTGGTGGGGGGTTCTTTGGGGGTTGCTGTGAAACGTCTTTAGGAGATAATTTTTCTTTGGTTTTGCGATATTCGCGTACACTGTTAAAAATTTTGTGGTATGTTGAACCAATTTTTGGTGCTCCCGTAGCTGCCGCCATAAGATGGTGAAATCTTGAACCAACATTTGGATCTAAGGTTCAATCGGAGCTCCAAATCTTGAAGTGAGATTTCACCATCTTATGGTGGCAGCTACTGGAGCACCAAAAGTTGGTTCAAGTTACTACAAAATTTTTAACAGTGTACGACTTTTAGAATTAAGAAGTTACTGGATATAGTTTGCATCGGTTAAAAGTTAAAGTCTGATTCTTGTTTCAATTACGGCGAACGTGGTTTTTTTTTTTTGTTTTTGTTTTTTTTTTTGTTTTTTTTTTTTTGTTTTTTTTTTTAAATCTTTTAAAGAAAATTTTCATGGGACAGGTGTTTGAGACATGGTTCTTGCCGCACCCTACGCACCTGGCCTGGATGTTACAATGTTTGGCAGAGAATTTTTGACAATTAAAGCGCTGCAGGGCTTTATGGTGAGTTCAGTAGGCTTCTCCCTGATCTCTGTTTTTATAGAAAGACGTTAGTTTAAAAATTATTTTATATTTTTCATTTTGGGGGGAGATATAGATGGAAGAAGGGAAACACTCTTCCATTTTTTCTACATTTCATTTGTACTACCTGCTACGGCAAATAGTTTTATGAGTTCTTGATTCTATCGGTCAATTAGAATAAAGCACTATTTGGGATACCTGTCAGTACAATTTTGAGAAGGGCTTCTAAGTCTGGGGAAACGTAGAACTGAACAGTGTTGCCAGATGGGCTACTTTTTTTTTTAAAAGCAGATTCTTGATTGGCACCAATTTTTTGAAATGGTAAAACGTGCCTTGTTTAATGACATATTAATTGAGCAAAAAACGAAGTGAATTTTACCGTTTCAAAAAAGTGGTGCCAATCAAGAAATCCGAATTTTAAAAAAAAGTAGCCCACTGGCAACACTGGAACTGAATAACATTTTCTGTAAGAAAATCTGTTATTTTCTTTTTAGCGCAAAAGGATTCGGGAAATACCGTTGCCCATCTACCGGCTAATGCTGCTGTCGCTGTGAAATTTTTATCACATTCTGCTTCAATTTTTTTCGGTGAAGACTGTTACGTCTTCGATGTTTAGAACCATTATACGTTTGGGCTTAGCAATTTTCATTTCTATGCTTTTATCATCTAAATTAGTTGAGCTTTCTCCTACACTGGAAGTATAAGTAATTCTTCGGTCATCAATTTGGGTGTCATTTGATTCCTTGACAATTATTTCGGAATTTTGCGTGAAATCCTCAAGATTACCTTCGTCTATTTTTTTCTCCTCCGAAGTGGCACAACATGACACCAGATCATCTAAACTTGTTTGGAAGTTTACTGTTTTTCTTTTTTTTTTCTAGAAATTTGGAACGATAAGGTCTGAGCACAGCAAAGGTTTACCTATTTTTTTTTTAACTTTAACTTTTTGGGAGGTTGGGCCCTAGCCATCCTAACAAGATGGGGTCCAAGGAAGGGGTACAACTCCCCCCCCCCCCCAATAGGGCTTGTTGGATCGGCAGAAATATTTTCATTGCGAAAAACAATGAACTTTTTAAGGAATTTAACCCTCTGTCTACCAGAAGGGTCCAATGGACCCGACATGTACATTCAAAATATTTATTCAAACCAGAAATTTCTTCAAAACAAACTAAATGTATAAATCAGACAATAATAAGTTAAATAAACAAATTAAATAGTTTTAAGTAAAAATTCTGGTGTAGAATGTTTTTATAAAACTTGAGTAAAATTTCCGGTAGTTCTAGGGTTAAAAGAGCAATAATAGTATGAAAGATAAGTAATAATATCAAGACCAAATAAAACGCAACTTGCTAATTTACTATTTGAATATTTGAAGGCTGAGGGCACAGGTAAAGCCAACAGGGCTAGAAACGGCTTGGGTTTGATTTTTTTCCAGTCTTCAGGATCGGTATCAAATTAAAAAAATTTATTTATTTACAAATTGAAAACTAGGGAGGGGGGCTTCTATTTGAGAAACAAGAATACAGTCTACAATTTTTAAAGTCTTTTACAATCTTTTAAAAATCAATTTAAAAGGTAACTGAATAGTTATTGATGGGATATAACGAGAAATAATCTACCTGAAACAGAAGCCTTTGAAGAGAGGTTAGTTTTAGTAACATAAAGAAGTCGCGGGGTATCTCTTGTCTATCCTCGCTTTCTATTTCCCTTTTCCAGAATGTCCTAAGTCCTTTTCCAGAATGACTAGAAAACAGAACTCATATCTTTTTGTCATAGTTGTACAATTATGTTTTTAAAGAATAAGAACTGTGACTTTTACAGATTTCTGGAAGTGGTTGGGTGCAAATAAAAAAATTGCTATTTAAAATAGATTTTCAGGGACATGAAAATCAAGGAACTTTGTCATGAGAGAGTATTTAGGATTAATACTTATTTCTATGAAAAATCTTTTTTAACTGCTTAACGGTTGTATTAAATTACCGTTTAAAAATTCAAATTGCTTATTGGCACCACCTTTTTGAAAAAGAAATATTCATCTCTTTTAATGACAGGTAAAATGATACCATAATAAAGCCAATGACACTATTTTATAAAACTGGTGGGAATCAAACAATCTGAATAAAAGACACAGTTTGTGAATATCCCGGGAGTGAGAATTAAGGGATGGGAAAATTAGTCTTGATATAACAATTTTCTATGGCGTTCTAGAGTTGATATGTGCCTTTTAAAAATACTTTTTCGGTCCGATTGATTTTAGAACATCTCTAATATGAAATAAATATTCCATCACATTCGGATATTTCGAAATTAGGGAGTAAGATGGGTATTGGTAGATGTCTGTACGGAGCCGGGCTGGACCCGGGCTTAACCATTTTCCGAAGGCTCGGAACGGGCTAGGGCTAGACATCATTCTTTATGTGCTGAGCCAAGTCATTGCGTTTGTTCTGCAAAATCTGGCCTAGTTGGTGCTGGATTGCACTTTTTCCGGACATTGTTGTGCCGAGATTTTTTTTCCGTGGGCAGTATTGTGACAACTTTCCACGTAAATGAGTGTAGAAAGTGAACAATAAAACATTTAATTGTTTCGTTTTCTTTATAGAGTTTTTAAAATACAATTAAACCTCCATAAGCAGCCACTTCTGTTTGACAAATTTTTTTTTTCAATCTCCCAACAACAGGGCTTCCAAATGGTCCGCCAACTGAATACCAATAAAATTTAACAGAAAATTTTATGGTAAGTTTGCGCTAGAATTAACTTTCAAAGCTGGATCCGGGGCGGTTTGTAAGAACAATCTAAAAAGAAAATTTTTCTAAAATAATATTGGTATTCAGTTGGCAGACCATTTGGGAGCCCTGCAATAACTATACATCTTTGCACGTTTTAGTTTTTACCTTTGAATAGCGGACCCTCCGAATGCAGCGAATTCCTTGATCCTGCGGTGTCAGTTATTCAGGGGTTTTAATTTATATGTATATAAAATCCTCCCAGTGTGTCATGTAAATTTTATTGCAGTTTAAAATTAATTTAGGCTTTAGTTATATTTACTGAAGGCAAAATAACTAAAAAGGGATATTTCTTCTCATGATTTTAAAATCCAAAATACGTTTTAAACTCTTTTAGGAGGGTTAAATCTTTCCATCCCAGAAGAGGAATTTGGCTGGAAGAAAATATGAATATACGGTATTAAAAGGCAAGAACAACGACATTGCATGAATGTTTGTGTACAACTATGTAAATCTTCTTTAAGAACTATATAACTTAGAAACAAGCGTATTTAAATTTAAATATTTTAGCTATTTCAACAGATTCAGTAAAACTTCTGAATAGCAGACACCTCGGGACCTGAAAATCTCCCGCTATTTAGAGGTAAAAGCATACAAATTCATATATAGTTGTTGGGGGATTCAAAAATTGTTTGCTAAATAGAGGTATCTACTAATTGGGAGTGTCCATTATGGAGGTTTTATTATATATATATATATATATATATATATATATTAACCATTATGAGTATTTCAAATTCGCATACTTGAAAAGGCAGTTGTAAATTTAAGTAAAAATGTTCGTATGACTGAATTGAGCAAGCGGCCAAAGGGAAAAAAAGAACATCCTATACATTTTAGTCACCAAACTGCTGCAGAGTAAAATGAGAAGAGCCTGTCAACTGGGAATTGTGGCTTCTTTCTTTTTTTTTTTTTTTTTTTTTTTTTTTTTTTTTTTTTTTTACCCGGAAGTTCTCGCGCCGGACCTGATAGACGAAGGGTGCGTATAGTTTTTACAGCTGCCCACGTTATTATTATTTTCTTTAATAATCTTCAACTTATTTTATCGCAGAATTTATAACAATTGTTTCCGACTAAACAAGGTGACGATTATTATTTGTATTTATTGGTTTCAAAGTAAAAACCATTCATACCTTGGGTATGCGCGCGTTCTCCCGGGATAAAATGCTTAGGCGTCCTGAAAGCTTGAAATTGTACCTAATTTTTAATGCAAACGCCCAATTTCGACATCATATTTGGATTTTTTGGAAAATTCTACCACTCGAGACATCAAACTGGAAGTCAACCGGTGAGGTAGTTTAGGATTTAATTATGCAGATAAAAATTTTCAACTCCAAATGTTAAATTCATTTTTAATAATTGCCAATCAAACTGCAATGCGGGTAGTTTTTTTAATATAACTTAAAAACTGCTAAGCTGAATGAGCTGAAATTTTGGATTCACATATTTGAAGCTATTAGAAATCAAATTCCGTTAAAATTTATGTAAGTTTCTGTACATAATGTTTTTGGTTATTAATTTCATAAATGAAACACTATGAAATTTATACTGGGTTAAAAATTGCAACTTTTAAAAATTTTAACAGAAATCGCTTTCTAGTAGCTTTCCAATCGAAAATTAAAGGCTGATCCGCCAAGTAGTTTTTGAATCATGCTTAAAAAATTACCCGCATTGTAGTTTGCTTTGCAACGATTAAAAATTAATTTAACGTTAGTAGTTTAAAACTTTCCAGCTTCATAATTTTTAAACCACTTCACTGAATGACTTCTCGTTTGGTACCTTAAAAGTTTTCAAAAAACACAAATATATTGTCAAAATAATTAGGCGGTATGGAAATTTTCAAAGTGTGGTTCAATTTCAGTATGAAGATGGTCCTCTAAGTTTTTTTTCTTATAGAAAAGGTAAATTGTAAGAAGACAAAATACTTAATGGAATGGCTATTTTCATTTTTCTCTGGGACAATTTGGCGATTACAATGTATGGGGGTGTACTCTTTTTTTATTTGGCTGACGGTACGTTTTCAGGAGTGTCTATTTATAGCGGTGTTATCTGTTGAGTATCATTAACTTTAACAAAAGTGTTTACTATTAGTTTTTGAAAATTCTGATATAGATGAAGCTGTGCCCTCCCCTCTTACAAAATCTCCTAGTTACGAAAATACTCTTAGCCCTCTCTAAGGATTTTACATTCTCTCTACATTTACTGAAGAAATAATTTTCCTCTTGCTTATTCATATTAGCAGGGATATACTAACCGTTTTCCACATATTAAGGTTTAACTTCCGCACACATCTCTTCATAGGGCGTAAAATTACGATTAATGTAATATTCCTGGTCAAAACGGGTGGAACTGTAAGATAGAACAAAGGGAATAAAGTGTTTTAAAGTTCTTGACTGGATGAAAATTTAATTGAAAATTGAATCTAGAACGGGTTTCCTCGCTTAAAATCTTCTGACTGCATTTAAGTTTAGCTGAATGCTTTAATATTTTCGATCCCTCAGGAACGCGGAAGGAAAGTTAGAAAGACAGCCTTGGTGACTACCGAAACAACCAGAATGCCTAGAGTCGCTGCCACCGAAATACGCAAGACCAGAGGACACGAGTTGTGACGTGATCACTAATTGACCGACTTCGCACTAGTGTTGGAATTCACACCGGAAAATTTTGAATAGCAATTTTATTTTATTTGTAGAATATATTTCACCTTATAAAACAATAATAACTATTTAAATTTACTGGTGTGAATTTACAATCCCCCAATAAAAAATCAGCCAGATGCGGCAACACTGTGGCATTCCGCAACTGGCTGAATTTTTATTTAGGGATTCCGAATTCTCACCAGCAAGTTTTAACAGTTATTATTGTTTTATGAGATGATAGATATTCCACAAGTAAAATAAAATAAAGTTGCTATTCAAAAATTTCCGGTGTGAATTCCGACTCTAATGAGAAGTCGGTCAATTAGTGATGGCGTCTCACTCGTGTCCTCTGACCTTGGGTTTTTGCGATGGCAGCGCTAGAGTCCGACATCCTTGCAACGTGAAAACACCGTTAGATCAGCTATCCAAGATTCAATCCGACCTTGAGTTGCCAGTTCGCTACTTTTTTTAAAAAAATTCAGATTGCTCGATCTCCACCTCATTCTTAAAATAGTATAATTCGTCTTATTTTCTCATTATTTATTCTATCATTGAATAAAGCGAGTATGCTGTTTTTTTTTTTTTTTTTTTTTTGGGGGGGGGGGGGTTGGTTTTTTTTTTTTTTTTTTTTTTTGGCTTTATATGATGCTAGACAATCCATGAATAAAATAAATCAAAATTACTATACGCAATTTTCTGGTGTGAATTCGGAATAATAATAAAACAACTGAGTTACAATCTCCCGCCTTCAACATTTGTTCTATTCAGGCCTGTTACCACAATTTCCCGCCTGTAAAGTGTTAAAAGGCTACTTCAGTCACGCGAAGAAACGAGAATGCTAATGTTAATCCTATGTGGGCGTTATTTTCAAATTTCTCGCTTTTATTTTAATATTTTTGAATGATGTTTCGCATAGGATAGCTCAGGACGATCTGTAACAAGGCTACTTTTTACTTTTTCGATTTTGGCTTCAGACTTTTACAAATTATTTTCGCTTTCTGAACAGGTGGTTGGAACCGGTTCTGAAAAAGAAACTATCCTAATATAAAAAAGCTACATCCAAAATCAAAAAAGTAAAAACTAGCCCGGTTGTATATCGTCCTCAGCCATCCCATTCATTCAAAAGCATTCAAAAATATTAAAATAAAAGCGAGACATTCGAAAGTAACTCCCCCATTGACTTAACATTAGCGCTTTCCTTTCTTCCCGTGGCTGCAGTAGCCATTTGAATAAAGCATATTTGAACACATTTGAACACATTTGAATAAAGCATATCAATTTGGACAACAATTTTATCATAAATTACCGTAATTTCCGGCGTATAATCCGCGGATCAAACAATCATTTTCAGACCCAGAAATATTTTTAAACAAAATGTAACTTTTTAGATCGCGGTAAATATTTGGCTTCAATTACTAAATAAAATTTCTGGGTCCAAACTGAATTGTTTGATCCGCGGATTATACGCCAGAAATGACAATAAAATGTAAGATATGTAAGATAAGAAAATGTAAGATAAAAACAAAAATAAAATCGATAATTTATATTAGATTTTATTGCCATCTGAAGTACTTGAAATTAAAATAATGCTACAAATATTCATTCATTGCTTTTGCACAAACAGAATGATATCATAGATGACAGAAAAAAGACCTTTTTCTGAAATTGAGGCTTTAGGTAATTGGTTAATTTGGTTTACAAATATTAATCTAAAGTTACTAGCCGTTTAAAATATCTATTTAACACTCCGTCCGTCGCAACTCTTGGACGCCCGAGTTCTGGCACAGTGAGCCTGACAGGCGCCTGTTAGAAAATCGTCATTAGCAATTAATTGACGCAATTCTAATGTTCTTAAAGTGACCAGTGACACCCATTAGGATGTACAAAGAGAGACTATTTCAAGTTTGAATGAAAAAAAAACCTGTGTTGTTACACTCAAAGTAAGTAACACTGAGCACTCTTGTGGCGGAGAGGAGAAAGGAAATAACTGCGCTTTGCCTGTCAGGCCTATTGCGACCGACGGAGGGTTAATTATCAATAGTCTCAATTCCCACAATAAGAATTTTAAAGACTTTAAACAACTGAAGGATATAAAAATCCGTAAAAAAAAATTATTGTTAATTAAATTATATAATTATGGAATTTACTTCTTTCTTGGCCTCACTTGAAAGCATTTTGCAAACCCAAATGAAAAAAAAAGGTATTTATTTTATGAGAAAATCAACATCGATTTTGCCATATTTTGGTTTGGTTTTAAAGCAAAAATCATTAAGTTATATAAAAGTGAAATCAAAATATAAAAAAATCAAACAGTAAAATTTGTATGAAGAAAAGATTAGTCCAGATTTGTATACCTCGGAACGGAAAAGGTTATGTAAAACATAGCACTCCCCCCCCCCCCCACCCTCAGCAAAACTTTAGTTTTATTTACAAATTTTAATACTTATTTCCTCCCTTTGATATCATTCTTTTATTCGTTGGTAATTTTAGACATCGAAGAATAACCCTCGGGAAATTTGTGATCAAATACAGTTATTGTTATTTTTGACTCGATTGTTTGTAAAAGTATTTAATTAAGTTTCTTTCCCTTATCTCGATACTTTCTTAATTAATATGTGTTGTGAAATGACGATCAGAACAGAATGTTTTGTAACGTAATTGCGTTTTACTATATATCAGTCGGTATTCTTTAAGGAGCGGAAACTTTGATTCAAATTCTGATTCTTGCAAAATAAAATAATTAACTTCGTGTAATACGTCGCATAGAATCTGAAAAGGTTTGTCTCGCATCAAAATTAGCTCGTTCTTTTAACCACTAACATATTAAGATATCAGTCATCAAATTTTCTGTGTCTTCTAGAAATATTTACTATGTTTACAATATTTTGTTGAAGAATATTGGCAATTTTAACCAGCAATAGTCCTGTTTCTAGAAACAGAAGCATTTTATAAGTCACACATGTATTCATTAAAAACAAATAAACGATCTTATGTGCATAATCATGTGATATACAATAATTAAACTGATTCGCAGTCGCTGAATAATTAAAGATACACATTCATAACCGATAGGCTTGAATTTGGGTTTTGAATACAAAAAACTGTCACGTACAGACGACTGATGCAGTGTTGCCAGATTGGGGACTTTTTTGTCCCCAGATTGTTGATTGTCACCGCTTTCTTTTAAATAGAAATATTCTGCCTTCTCAAATGTAGATAAAAAATTCAAAAAAATAAGGCGAATTATACTATTATAAAAAGTGGTGACGGTCAAATAATCTGAAATAAAAAAGTCCCCAATCTGGCAACACAGGACTGATGTGCAAGTTAATTGTAAGGAATGGTAAATTCTATTTTAACCCTTAAATGCATAATGATGCAAATTTGCATCACTTTTTATTTAACTTTTAATAAATAAATCAAGTTCTTCGCAAACACTATATTTATATAGATATATTAATCCTGTAAAAATCACATAAATAGGCTACTGAATAAAGTTAAAAATCTATCTTATAATTTCTGGTGTTTAATCCTTAATATAAACATAAAGAAACACAATTCTAAAAAAAAAAAAATCATGCATTTAAGGTATAGCTTCCAACACTTATGCTTTTAAGTAAAACAAAACTTTAATAGTAAATTTCACTTTCTTTAATCGCCGTGATCTTCCGATTAAATAAGGTAAAAATTTCTATTAAGTTTTTGTGGTACAAAAAAGCTTAAGCGTTGGCAGCTATGATTTAAGGGTTAAAATTGTTTCTCGGCACGATAGGTGAATGAAAGGCGATATATTTTTTCTGTTTATCGTTAAACTAAAAGTTTTGTCCCACTGCCTCTGGTGACTATTTTTATTAGTTTATCTACCACTATTAGAAACAAAATTCTTCGTATTAGATTTCAAGTAATCTTCAAGGTGGATTATTAGTTACTAGAAATAGTTGTACAGAAAAAATAGCTGCATTTGCTGTCCTGTTACATTAGAACCACGGCATGTCCCAGAAGTATATTTTACATAATAAAATAACATATTTAAGCGCTATGAGAGTTGATTACATATTGATACATATGTTAAAGTCTCAACGTAGACAAACGTAGCGAAGAAACTTTGTTTAACAAAATGCTTTCAGAGTTTTTCTTTTTTTAATTAGTTTTTAAAAATAGTAAAAATAAATATGTACTCTTGTACAAATTTTATCAATAACAAAACTCTAACTATATTTAATAATGTACCTTTCAAGCTAAAGATAAATATGAGCTCACTAAATTGCACACTAAAGATAACAATGAAATGATTTACTTGACAAAGTAAAACTTATAATTCATTGTTAAAGAATGGAAATGCGTCAAATATAAAATAAATTTACGTTTTAAGAAGTAGAGTTTTTGATAATTTTGAGAATTCTTGAAACGCATTTTTATAAATTGAAGTACTATTATAAATATGTTCAAAATGAAACCTTAGAGTATCAAGACATCCTTTTAGAAATTACGAAAAATGTTTAAATTTTCACAGTGTGAATCGTCACCGATATTTTTCGAAACTCAATGATATTACTAAAACTCTAAACAAAATACCACTTCCTAAACAAATGAAAATTAATAATCCTATTTTTTTTTCATTCAACCGTTAAGATTTACGTATATTTTAATTTATATAATTGCATTTATATCTTATTTTAGGAGTGTCCATCAGGCATGGTGCGTGAGGAAACTTTCAAAGGGATCTATGCCCAGTATTTCCCTAAGGGAGCTGATACAAGTGCATATGCCCATTATGTATTCAATACATTCGATCAAGATCATACGGGGGCCATTACATTTACGGTAAGCATTACTTCCATCAAAATTGATTCTGAAACAACACCTTAAGCGAAAGTGTGAGTTATATAATATACATTTTTAGGAAAGTAAGTAAAACGAAATTTTATCTCCTTATAACATATGGTTACTAACGCCAATCTGTCCTATTCTTGAACGTAATTTTTTGCTTAAACGCAGCCCTCCGAGTACTAGCTCTACAGGCTGATACAAAAATGGCGACTGCCGTAGACGAATATTTTTAGCATTTCAACGGTCACTTAAATGTTAATACCAGTATTTAAAAAAACGGTTTTTCGCTTTATTGCATCGCAAAAAATAAGACGAAAAACACTTTCAGAAAATACTGGTGTTGAAATTCAATGGACCATACAAACGCTAAAAAAAAAAAAAAAAAAAAAAAGCCTACGCCAGCCTCCTTTTTTGCTCACAGGCTATCAAAACCTGAGAGCTAGTGTGCCCGCAGGTTCTGTATGTACGTACGTATGTACGTATGTATTTATGCGCGTATGTAACGCGATAACTCTTGATAGAAATATCCGATTTGCTTCAATTTTTTTCTAGGTTCATTCTCATAAGGCGCTTCCCTGATTTGTTTTGGTGATTCATTGGTTAAGTATAAAGGGGAGTACGGGGACTAATCCCCCCCCCCCCCCCTTAACATAGATAAATGGGTTTTTCATGCAGAATTATCAGATTTGCTTCAATTTTGGTATATTGGTTAATTCTGATAAGGCGCTTCCCTGATTAGATTTGGAGGTTCATTGTTTAAGTATAAAAGGGGGGATCGGGGGGGGGGGAACACCCCTTAATTTAGAAAAATGTGTTTTCTTATCCGATTGCCTTCAAATTTTGTATACCGGTTTATTATGATAAGGCGCTTCCCTGATGAGATTAGGAGGCTCATTGGTTAAGTATACAGATGTGAAACAGGTGGGAGGCTAATTCCCCACTTAATTTATTTGACGAAAGGCATTATTCTTTGAAGTAAGAGTATAATATACAATTAGTTTGAATCGACTGTGAGTTCAATGCCATCAGTTTAACTGGGCACTTTTATTTTTTATCATCGCGTATGGCTAGTCTTCAGAGAGCTGTTGCTTATACGCATTATGCCGGGGGGGAGGGGGAGGGGCGAACCAGTGTGTTAGAAAGCAAATTGATACCACTATTCATGAATAGTTTTAATCACGTTATTTAATCTCAGAATTTATTTCTTTACATAAGTCGAAAAATATTTTTACGTAATAAGGATTGCTATTGGCCTTCTGGCACACCGGTGCGCCATCCCAGGTCTCCCACTGGTCCGTTTTTTGAAAACCAGTATTATTTTAATGACAAATTCGTGGTAGGTTTTAGCAAACTCAACAAAAAGGCCTTTCGAGGAATGTTTCGACGAAATTTATGAAGTAGAATTTTCGTTGAAAAAAAGTCGTGATCAAAAAACGGACAGTGTGGGAGCCCTGCCATCCCTGCACTAGGATTACGATTTGATTCAAAAGAAGGTAGACTTTTCTAAGAGTTCCTACTGTACATTGAATTAGAGTACCAGTAATTCGTAATAGCTACATTCGCCTTATTTAACAACAGAAATTCTACGATTAAATAAAGCAAATATTACTATTCACAAACAGTCTTACGTAAACTCATGGAACCGTAATAATGCATAGAAAAGTTCACTTTTACAGCAGCCATATTTTGAATCAGCACTTGAACGTAGTATTTAGGAATATCTGATTTAACCCTTTTCGGTGCGCAGTAATTCTGTTTGTAAAATGTTGAAATGATTGACTGACACTAGACATTACAAACGAATTTATTAGTAATAAACAATTTTGGGCCGTTACACCAAGGATAATTAAAATTTAAATAAGTGAGATATGAACAAACCACAAATCCTTTTCTATATCGGTGTATAAATATTTAATGTAGATTAAAACATTAAAATATTCATTCAACAGTTTCAGCACACCTCCGTGGCCTTCCTCAGGAGTCATTTCCTCTGAGTTCATATACATACCTCAGGAGTGTATGTATATGAACGTACGTGTGTACGTTCGTACACACGTACGTTCACACGTACGTGTGCTGAAACTGTATAATGAATATTTTAATGTTTTTAATGTATTTTTAATATTTTGATCTACAGGGTGATCTTTTTTTAAAGTGACAGTGTTTTGAGCGCCTTTTAGCGCGATCTGATAGCGCCGAAATGGCACCAAACTTGGTATTTAGACTAATCAAGACATGGGAAAAGGGATTCCGTGAAAAAAAAATTCCAAAAGTCGCCGCTAGGGCATTTTGTGGCGCTGTTGTAGCTTACAATAACGAGAATTAGCATAAAACGCGGGTATCAAAGAAAAATGCAAATGTTGTGCGATTACAGCGCCAGTAATAGGGGCTATAAAAGCAAGTAGTAGACAGCTCCGACAAATAATCTCAGCTGAAGTAAACGAGCTCCAGTGGACATGCCTCTCACGTTACCGGAACGTGCGTAACTGGTGAAGCTGTATTATATGAATCAATGTAATGCATCCGCAGCTCTTCGGGAATTTCGAACCAGAAAAAAATTACGAAAGGGTCTTTTATCGCTGAATGGTCTTAAGAAAATGATTAAGAAGTTCGAGGAAACGAGGTCACTGACCATTCGCGCTGGTAGAGTGACGTAAACAAGTATCAGAAGATGTAATAACTGATGTGGCAACTGCAATTGTCGAAGGATCGCAGGGAACCATTGCTGGTACTATCAGCGCCCGGGGTGTAGCTCGACAATTGGACATGAATTATTCCACGGTATGGAGAGTTTTGCGGCGCGTTATTGGATTTTACCCCTACAAAATCAGCCGCTTGCGCGAACTGAAACCAAGTGATTATAGTAGGAGAGCTGTTTAACATTTTTGAGTAGGTATTTGAGGCACCCTGAAAATTTGTGCAACACTTCTTTTGTAATGCCTGAATACAAAATCGAATGTCTGGATGAAGGATCGTGGCCCCAAAACTGTGCCAGACACGTGTCAAGTGACATTTGGCACTTGACACGTGTCTGGCACAGTTTTTGTGCCGACTAAAGTGTCTGTCATTTTCAAAATATTTTTTTCTAAGCATAAATATTATTCTGCCTCAATCTCAGCGTGCCTCAAATACCTTTTTTGGGTAGTCAAAAAATGGCACTTGACACGTGTCTGGCACAGTTTTTGGGCCGACTAAAGTGTCTGTCGTTTTCAAAATATTTTTTTCTAAGTATAAATATTATTCTGTCTCAATCTCAGCGTGCCTCAAATACCTTTTTTTGGGTAGTCAAAAAATGGCACTTGACACGTGTCTGGCACAGTTTTTGGGCCACGATCCTTCAGCCAGACATTCGATTTTGTATTCAGCCATTACATAAGAAGTGTTGCACAAATTTTCAGGGTGCCTCAAATATCTTCCCTAAAATGTTTAACAGCTCTTGGACTATTATGATAAGCGAGTGACATTCACTCTATCGTTTCTTGCCAGGGTAGAAATTGATGATGCTTTCCCATGGCATATTCTATGGGGAGATGAGTGCCATTTTTATCTCAATGGGTCCGTAAACACACAAAATAGCCGAATTTTGGTTTCTGAGCAGCCCCACACCGTGCATGAAATCCCATTAAATTCCCCAAAAGCCCCTGTTTGGTGTGATTTCACAGCCGAATTCGTAATTGGGCCATTCTTTTTTGAGACCATCACTCCGACAGGACCCAAAATGTGCACCATTATTGCAGAAAGGTACCACGAAATGCTGCAAACGTTTGTTATTCCACAACTTTAGCAAAGAAACCGTCTCCAACAGACAATCTTTATGCAGGATGGTGCTCCGCCACACATTAGTAATAAGGTAAAGCAGCTGTTGCGCCAAAACTTCACTGACGATAGAGTCATAAGTCGGAGTTTTCCAGTTGCATGGCCGCCTCGTTCCCCTGATCTCACGCCATGCAATTTTTGGCTCTGGGGTTATTTGAAATCTCAAGTTTATGTTGGTGGAGTATCAAATTTGTCTATTCGAAAGGACAACATAACAAAGACAGCGCGGTATATTCCTCGTGATATGTTACGTATGGCTGTGGAGAACGTTGTCCATAGAATACACGGAGTTATTTCTGAGAACGGTGCTCACATTGAAGGTGGTCTAATTCCTCACCGGGGAAGTTAATGTAGTACATAAACATTAATAATTTAACTGTACGATTGTATGAGTTAGTATTTTTCTTTTCTCACATTTTATGCATTGCAAAGCACCGCAAAATGCCCTAGCAGCGATTTTTGGAACTAATCTTTTTTTCACTTATTTCCAATGTCTTGATTAGTCTAAATACCAAGTTTGGTGTCATTTCGGCTATTAGATCGCGCTACAGGGCGCTCCAAACACTGTCACTTTAAAAAAGATCACCTTGTATATTAAATGTTTATACACCAATATAGCAAAGGATTTGTGGTTTGTTCACATCTCAATTATACGAATTTATTAGAAAATAAAAATTTGCTTATTATTTTCACGTGCTTTATAAAAGGAAAATTTTAATTAAATATTATGGGTGCCAGAAAACTTAAAATTGGGTGGCTTTTTTGTGGACACCGCTCGCGTAAGGATTAAACATTTCTTGTAAATAAAAAGAAATTCAAAATAGTATTTCAAACAATCTTTTGAAATTTTATTGATAGAGATGGTAAAAGAACCAAAGTATTTTGTTGTAAAAAATGCTTGTCTGAAAGTGGCATGTTTTGATTGCTGAAGGTTCTAATTAGATCAATAAACTTTGTTTCTATGACGTAAAAATTTGTCTAAAGTTAATTTTCACTTTCGACAAAAAAGGACTATGGAAGCAAAAATGATTATGCTTTACCATAGCTGCCAACTCTTCCGCTTTTTTATACCACAAAAATTTAGCAGAAATGCTTGCCTTATTTAATCGGCAGATTACGGCGATATAAAAATGTAAAATTTACCATAAATTTTTTGTGGTACTAAAAAGCGTAAGACGTTGGAAGTTATGGCTCTACTCAAAGATGTTACTTTTGCATACTACAGAGTTTTTGGACGGAAGAAAAAACGCATATAGAGGTCTCACTGATCTGCGTTTTGAATACGGCTATTTTCAACGAATTATCATCGTCGTATATTTTTTTGTAAATATCGTAGAAACCTAACACAAAGATTAATGTTTTGCAATTGTGGTGTTAAAAAAAAGCATCAGTTGTGGATTTGTTCATATCGTACTTCAGTGGTACTCACTACCGGCCCGCGTGTTGCAGAGCTATTTTTTTAATAAAGAAAACTTCAACTCATTTAACTGCAGAATTTCCGCCATTAAATATACCGATTATTATTTTTCGCAAATTTTTGCTGTACAGGGTACGCGCGATAAATTGGCAAAAACTTTGTGTCACTTTGTTTAGCATATTTCTTATTAACGTGGAAAAGTTATGTTTCTAAGATTATGATATTTTTTTTTCCAGATATAAGTGTTAAATTATTATAACACTGCTTATGTCGAAAAAATACGAAGTTAATGCCGAAACTGCACGCAAGGTGGATAGCGAAAGTATTTTTAAAAAGTCTGTATGCAGTGATGGAGCAGTGTAGCAGCAGAGAATAAATTGTCACCGCAAAAATCTATTAGTATTCTTTATCTAACTTTTCTGACAGAATTTCTGAGTTTTTTGAAGCCGAAGAATACTATAAAAATTTAGTGGTGACAATCACTCAACTGCTGCGCCACTGTTCCATCACTGCTCTATGTACAGTTTGAAACGTGAAAAACGTCAAGTTGCTGATTCCGATGTCACTACATTGGTAATAAAAAGCACAATGCACAAAGGATAACAAAAATACAGTTATCTGGCACCCCTTAAGTGATTTTTGCTCACCTTGTATCTTTTTCTTCCTGCTGTGGCACCATCTGGATTTTAAATCTGTTCACGTAATAAACTCTACATAAAATGATTTTATTGAAGTCCGCAATTTATATAGCAGTCTTCCGTGCGCACAGTCTAGGCATTATCGTTGTTCTAACATCGTATTCTTTCGTTATCACATTTGCCATCAGAATTTATACCTTATCGGAAGTTGGTATGCCATAATATCAGATATTTTCTCCCCTATACAGTGGCGTAGCCAGAAGGGGGGGGGGGGATCCGAATTCACTTCACACCACTAAAAATGAAATGTTTTTTACGCCTTGATTAACAGTTGAAAATAGATTGGTCTTATTAGATAAGGCGAAGTAAATTTTATAAAATTAGTGGTCAATTGTACCTGGAACCAGTGTTGCCAGATGGTCTACTTTTTTAAAATTCAGATTCTTGATTGGTACCCGTTTTTTGAACTGGTGAAATGCGCCTAACTTAATGTCATATTAATTAGGGCGAAAACAAAGGTAGTTTTGCCGTTTCAAAAAAGTGGTGGCAATCAAGAAATCTGAATTTAAAAAAAGTAGCCCACTGGCAACACTGTCTGGAACCCTCCTCTGACTGCGTCACTGCCCCTATATGTATAATACTTCTTTGAATAGGGTGGAGCACGAGTAATTGATCATGCATCAGTAATTACACAGTGAGAGGCTAAACTGCATAAAACAGATATTAACGCGCGGATATGTTCATTTTGGTTTAGGAAGGTTAATTCTGTTGCCACAGAATGTGACGAATCTTGTGTATTTACGATTTTTACATTGTGGCAGCTGTTCAGGTAATTCACAAAAGTATCTCGACGTACAGTCGTGGGAAAAAAGTAAACACACCTTACTAACTCCTCAACAAATTATCGTAGAAGAAAGTTACTGGTACCGAACGATTGGAAATAAAGTCTACTTTTAAATGATGTATATAAAATTTGATTTGGGGACCATCAACATATTAAAACGAACCATAAATTTGGTTTTTTTCAGTAGCAGTACACAATTCTGAGAGCATAAATGAAATCTATACCCTTCAATTAGTCTAAAAACAAATTTTTATGCAATTCGCACCATAAGTTTCCGAGAAACTAACTATTTTAAAACGAGCGTGTTTTAAGGGCTGTATCCAAATTGAAGTTCGGTACTCGATTGTAACCCGAGAGAGCTCCCTTCTTGATCAAGGCACCTTAAGCAGTCAATTAAGCCTGTTAGATTACAGGATAGCGTAAGAAATTTCAAAATATTTAATCACTTCTATCATAAACGGCCCCTTAAACTATCGTTTTGCCATTTTTTAAGCATAATTTGAAAACTACTTGGAAGAAAAATCTGAAATTTTGCATTTCCATAACTCATAATTCATATCAGAAAATTATGAAAATTGCAAATTCAACGTATTTATGTTTCAGTATAGTAATATTATTGCAACACAAAAAATTAAAACATTAGGATCATAATTTGAGAAGTTATAAATAAAAATATGAAAATGTAATTTAACATTAGAAGCACTAAATTTTGAATGTTTATAATTCAAAAACTTATCATTCAAAAAACTTGAAATTTGTTGTCTAGGCATAGTCTGAGCCAAATATTTGAAATATCTCGTTAAAATTGCGTATTGCAATTGAAAAAAATGAAGTTTGGATTCGATTTTAATATGTAGATGGCCCCCTAAGAAAAATATATATACTTCACTTAAAAGTAGACTTTATTTTCAATCGTTCGGTACCAGTAACTTTCGTCTACGATAATTTGTTGACGAGTTAGTAGGGGGTGTTTACTCTTTTTTTCCACGACTGTACATGGCACATCCTTCCAATGGCTAACCCCATGGCTGCCAACATCTTACGCTTTTTTGTACCACTAAAACGTTTTAGGAAATTTAACCTTTTTAAATCGCCGTAATCTGTCGATTAAATAAGGCAAGAATTTCTATTAAATATTTGTGGTGCTTAAAAAGCGTAAGCGTTGGCAGCTATGGCTAACTCCTTGAAGGACGGTGGATCATTTTTGGAATGCCATATAAACACCAGAATCCAAGAATAAAAATTTTCCATTTATTAAGTAAGTGAAGAAACAAATTTACTTAATTTCAAATAAATTTGTTTGTCAATTCTGGTGGCATTCAATCATTTCAGAATTTTGCGAATAGAAGTTCTTTGCTCCAAAATTGTTAAAGAAGGGTGTTAGCAAAATATTTAACACTATACAAGCCGCTTGACACATTTATTTGTCTTTTATAAATTTGTAGTCAAGAAATTCAAAATTTGAATAGTTATTTTTAGTTATTATACTAATAGATATAGCATAAATAAAATAAAGGAAATTTAGCATTAAAAATTTTGTTTATTGCAACATTTTTCACATTAGCTAAAGAAACATATTCTTCTATATACCTATATTATTTTTTATCTTTTTATTTTATATCACTTACGGTATTTTGAAAAATCTGTTCAATAAATATTTGTTTATATAAAAATTTTAACAAGATTACACAATGTTAAAGCAAAATAATACTTATTATTGTGGATTTGCGTATACTATTATCATGCCGCAATTTTAAAACAGCATAATATTTCTTGTTTGTCTGGGGGCATATTGATCTAAAAGTTTTAGAAAATGAATGAAAGAGGGGAGTATGCTAAAATATTAAAAAAATAAATATGCATTTATTCTTTTTCCAATTCATTTCGCACCTATACCTTTCATGCAAATTTGGTGATAATAGAGCTTAAGGCTATGTAAAGAAAATACCTTTCAATATCGGAAAATTCGTTACCTTTTTTAGAAATTTATGGATGTCATTACAAAATTTTTTAATATTTTCGTTGTCACATAGGTGAATTAATATGGTCTTCTTCATTTTTTTTAAGAACACATTATAATTTTTAGTTTTGTACATCCTCACGGAAAATACATTCAAGAAATTTGCATTTGTTGCATTATTCATGAGTGAAAATACTAACGTTAAACAAATAGACATGGCATGTGTGACTAAAAATTACATATTTAACCTTCCGTCTACCAGACGGGTCCATTGGACCCGACATGTACATTCAAAATATTTATTCAAACCAGAAATTTCTTCAAAACAAACTAAATGTATAAATCAGACAATAATAAGTTAAATAAACAAATTAAATAGTTTTAAGTAAAAATTCTGGTGTAGAATGTTTTTATAAAACTTGAGTAAAATTTCCGGTAGTTCTAGGGTTAATAAAATTAATTATTTCGATCATTTTATATATAATGCTGATAATCTTTTCTTTAGAACATAGAATCTTGAGTAAAAATAGAAAGATGAAATCCATAAATGAATTAAATAGTCCATTTTGATTGAATATTTATAATAGAAATTCTACTCAAATTATAAATAGACTTTCGACTTACCTTTTATTATTTATAAGCTTAGGTGCCTACTTAACGCAGGGCTGCCACAGGCGACTATTTTTATATTCTATTTCCAGGAACATTTTAAGAATATAAATTTTGTAGTATGTTTCGCTTGCATGTGTCGTCAAAGTGAATGTGAAAAAAGTTTGCTTAAAAAAATGGTTGCCTGGGGGCAGCCCTGTTAACTCCTTGAGAGGCACCGGTATATATTATATACCACCTACGATTAATGAAGTTTTACACCAGAAAAATTTAATTAAATTTTACTTTTCTAACTTTGGTGGAAAAAAAGCGGTAAAATTGCTTTTCCTTATTTTAAAATAGAATTTTTCAATAATTCCGTTGGGAATTCAGCATTTCACAAACGTAATTGCTTCCCCCTCAAGGGGTTAACGAGGGTGACTGTGGCAATCAGGCAAACTTCCGCCACTAATTTAAAAATATTATTTTTGTCTTAATTAATCACATTCATTAAACAGGGCAAAAATCTTTTTAAAAATTATTTACGGGTTAGGGCTCGTTTCCAACTTTTACGCTTTTTCTTACCACTAAAATGTGATAGTAAAAGTTTTCATATTTAATAGGGGAGCTCTGCGATTCAGTAATTCAAATTTTCTTTTAAATTTTAGTGTTAATAAAAATTTGTAAAAGGTGGCAGTTATGTTAGCGTTATCAGGTGTCCTGCCTAAATTGGGCTCCTAATGCTCTGGACACCAGTATTTGGAAGTAATTTTCTTCGCCTTATCTAATGGCTGTATTATCGGCGATTAAATACGGCTAAATAAACTATAACAAATTAGTGGTGTCCAGAGCATTTGGAGCCCCGATTTACGCGGGACACCTGGCAACACTAGTACAGTCATACCCACGGGTAGTAGTCTTCAAGGGAATTTTCAGGTCAAATATAAGTATTTTTTAATAGAAAGATAAATCTATGTTAAACGCGCGTTAGTTCCCCTTATTTAAAAAGGGATTTTCTATAAGAAAATACTGGTACCGAAGAATTTCCAGGTCTTGAAATTTCAGGGCAAGTACGACCCCTGGGCATACCTGATCGCATATTTCACCCCCGTGAAGTCGAGGTCATTGTGCATAAAATTACAAAACCATGCTCATATTACAAATTAATAAACTTACCATGTATTTTCGCGTCTATAACGTGCAGATGAAACAAATATATTTCGAACTAGAAATTATTAAATAAGGTGAAATACTACATAGGTGGATACTACACAACTGTAAGATGCATTTTATCATATAAAATTTATGGCTGAAAATATGTTTGCTCTATCCAAATTTTTGATCCGTAATATGCGGTAACTATTTTGATAATTTTAGATATAATCGCGGAAATTTTTTCTTCCAATTATAAATCCTGAGGTAAAAATAGTAAATGTAAATCCATAAATAAATGACACAGCTGTAAGATAAATTTTATTTTATTTTATATAATTTATGGTTCAAAATATGTTTGCTTTATGCAAACGTTATACTGCGTAATATGCGGTAATTATTTTGATAATTTCAGATATAATCTTGGAAAAGTTTTCTTCCAGTTATAAATTCTGAGGTAAAAACAGAAAATGTAAATACAAAAATAAATGAAATCTTCCATTTTGAATGGATAAAAGATATTTACACTGGGTTTATTAATGTTTCATTTTTCTTCTTATGCATAGCATTAAAAAAACATTTTCATATTTCATATTTAATAAAGTTAACAATTTTGATTATTTTAAATATGAGGGTTGTAATCGCTTCTTGCAAACATAAAATCTTAATTAAAAATATTAAAGGGAAATTCATAAATTTATTAAATTTTTCATTTTCAAGGTGCGTACAGTTGTACTACATTTTATTAATAGAAATTTTCAAATTATCTAACTTCAGAAAAATAATACACATTCTGAGAACATACAGCGTGATTACAAATTCTAAATTCTAAATATTAAGTATATTTTTTTAAAATCTCAAATAACTTTTATTGTTTGTTTGGAAATAACAAGCAGTGTGCGCACCCAGTGTTGCCAGTGGGCTACTTTTCTTAATTCAGATTTCTTGATTGGCATCACTTTTTTGAAGACGTAAAATTCGCCTTATTTAATGATATATTAATTAAGGCGAAAACAAGGGGAATTTTACCATTTCAGAAAAGTGGTGCAAGTCAAGAAATCTCAATTTAAAAAAAGTAGCCCACTGGCAACACTGTGCGTACCTTGATATTCAGATTCAGATTAATCAATTTTCGCTATTTGAATAATGGAGTTATGAATAAACAGGAGGAGATATATAATGTACTGTCTTCCAGTTACGAGTGAAGTAACTGAGGAGGTTGTCACAAGATGGCGGCTGATTTTTTTTTTTTTTTTTTTTTTAACCGTATCAACGGTTTTTGATTACCGGAGGGGCAAACTTCCCACCGGTAGATTTGAATAGAAAATTTAAGCGGCTTGTTCATGGAAATATTTCTTTACAAATATGGTAAAATTTTCTGTTTGTTTTTACTGGTTTCAGTTAACCCCGGAATTATAATCTTTTTCACTGAATCTGATAGGAGATTGTCTAAAGTTGTCACAAGATGGCGTAAACGCAGGGTCTGAGCACAGCCAAAGTAAATATAGCTTTTAATAACGCGTTTAAATAAGAAGACAAGTTCTATTTAAATTTTCTGGTGGCAGTGTCATCCGGCAGTAATCAACCCATGTGAAAGCGGTTACAGTTCAAGCTTCACTGTTTTAAGGATATGTCAGTTCCTTTTTATTAATAGTTCCGTGGTTTGAACATAGCTAAAAATCTTCCTTTTTTCAAAAAAAAAAAAAAAAAAAAAAAAAAAAAAAGACAGTTCATGAAATATAAGAAGTTAATCACATAGAAACAGTAAAAATTTAATAAAATAATATTTTTTGTTTCAAATTATGTTTATTTGATTAGAAAACAAAACGAAATGTTAGCAGCTATGGTATATAAAGTCCTGTTCATATTGCATATTTAATAAAGTTAATTATGATATTTTCATAATCACACATATAATGGTTTCAATTTTTTCTCGCAAACAAACTTTAGCCAAAAAAAGCACAGTGAAATCTATAAACGAATTAAATCCTCTATTTTGATAGAATAAAAAATAATATATATTAGGATTAATCATTTTTTCCTTTTCCTTTATGTACGCATAGATTTATAAAATCAAGATGAAGACGCAAAGTATATCCTTAACACTCTCGCTGCGCAACCCGAGAAATACTCGGGCATGCATTTTACCATCTAATTAATACTATCTGGTTATTCTCACCAGTTATTTTCTAGCGAAAACTTTGTCTGATTTAATCAGGACATTTTCCCCGATTACGATAGTCAAAACTTTCTGCTTTAAAGAACCGGTGATAAAAGATTAAAAATTATGCAAAAGACGCTCATCATCCCGAAGAATTACTTACGCAGCGAGAGGGTTAAAAGTTATGAAAAAGGAAAAAATTAAACAACTCTTGTATGAGTTGTAATTTTTCCAACTGGGTGGGGGGGGGGGGGGATGCCCCGGTCAAGATTCGAACCAGAAACATTTTGGGGCAAGCTATCAATGCTCAGCCAACTGAGCTATCGTGGACAGATCTGGCGGGCCTTTCTCACCCAGAGAACCTTGTTACTAATGACATGTGGTTTGATACCTGAATCAGCTCAACAGAATAAATCGCAGGTAATGGAACTCCAAGAAACGTTGGATACGTAATTACATTATATTAAATGTAACACCAATTATAATAACAGATTAATTATAATCAACAGAAAACAGCTCAGTTTGCAGAGCATTGGCTGCTTAACACTTAAATGCGCGATTTTTTATTTTCTTTTAAAAAATTATATATGATTCTCCAAAAGGTTTATTACACGGAAAAAATAATAATAAAAAAAAAATCAGAGATACATTTTTCATATAATACCTCAATCTTTTCTTCAGTTGCACATCTGCAATGCAAGTAGAAACTACTGTTGTGTGACTATTTTACGCTAAAATATTGCAAATTAGCAAATATTTTAATAAGTATGCCTCCAAATATCTTATTTTATGTAATTATTTGTTTTATAAAACTTAACTTTAACCCTTTAATTCCCATGATAGAATACATTATAGAAATTACGTAGTTCAGAGAATCTGACTTTGCACCAGAAAGTTTCAATGGTTGATTTCCCTTTGTTTAAATACGGAATGTCTGTTATTAATTAAATAAAATATTGCTACTTTAATTTTCTGGTGTGAATTAGGTATACACGAATAAAAAAGATCTATTAACCCTTGCTGCGCAACCCGAGATATTCTCGGGCATGCATTTTTCCGTCTAACTAATACTATTTCGTTATTCCCACCACTTATTTTTTAGCGAAAATTTTGTCTGATTTAATCAGGACATTTTCCTCGATTACGATAGTCACAAATTTCTGCTTTAAAGAACCGGTGATAAAAGATTAAAAATTCTGTAAAAGAAGCTCATCGCGAAGAATTACTTACGCAGCGAGAGGGTTAAATTCCACACACTGTTGTTTGCATATATGCAAAGCTGCGCACTAAAGGGTTAAGCCAAAAGATTCCTGGTTCGAATCCCGTCGGGGCATTTTTTTCATAAGCTACAGACGTTACAACTTGTATTATGTATATACCAAGAGGAAGAATTGTGTGAAAATAAAGGTTCCTTTATGCTAGCTGGGCTCCAGTGATATATACATATATATATGTGTATATATATATTTCTGGGTGAATTGTGTGTCGTCCATATTTGTCCAGGATAGGTCAGTTGGCAGAGCATTGGTAACTTCCGGTTTCGAATCCTGGCCTGGATACTTTTTCACCCAGTTGGAAAAAGTAGAACTCGTAATTATTAATTAATTAATTATTTAAAAATTTTTTTGATTTATGACGTACATCAAGATTGACATAAATAGGATCGGGATGAGTGCGTAAGTTTACGATTGATTCCAATCATTACTGTTTGATATATCGTCGGTACCATGTCAAACTATCCAATATGAAAACAATGTTGCCACTGCACTACCTTTTTTAAATTCAGATTTCTTGATATGCACCAATTTTCTGAAATGGTAAAATTCGCTTTATTTAATGACATATTAATTAAGGCGAATACAGAGGAATTTCGCCTTATTTAATATGTCATTATCCCCTTAACGGTCACTTAATATTTGGAAAAATCATCAAAAAAGTACCTATTTTTTTATTACAGAAATTGAATAATTATTAGGTTTCATTATAAAATATGAAATTAGTGTTTTTAAGGCGAAAAAAAAGATGTTATAGAACAAATTCACATTTGTGGAAAAGCCATCATGCGAGAATTCTGTGTTTTAATGTTTGTTTTACACCATACAAATTAATGATTGACAAAAATTAATGATTGTCAAATTAATGATGACAAAATTTCAAGTCTCCAACATGTATAGTTTCTGAGAACGGGCTCTGTGACGAACAGACAGACAGACAGAGAAGCGAGATGAATAGGGTTTCGTCAGATGAACAAAACCCTAAAAACAGCCGCCATCTTGTTTCAACCTCCTCAGTTACTTCACACTTAACTGGTAGACAGTACGTTATATGTCTCCCCTGTTTATTTAAACTCCATTAGTTTGACCGACGATATCGTCAAATTTTACTTTTGAAATGTCGTAAAGCAGGGGTATCAAACTGTGGCCCGACGGGTACCACTAAAATTTTACAGAAATATTTGCCTTATCTAATAATTGAATCTGCTATTCAAGAAGTCGATTATTTCTTTAAAAAAATTAGTGGTATTATCCGGCGGGCCATACTTTGACATCAATGGTGTAAAATGACTGCATTTTGTTATAATGTTTAAATCGCGTACAAGAAATTGAAAACCGCAACCAGAAAATTTCGATGATTATTTCACCTGGTTTGGAAGAGGAGAGGGTTTTTTTTTTTTTTCGTTCATTTTATGCAGTGATCGCATCTAAAAATTTAATCGTATGATTCAAGAAGTTCTTTACTTGAGATATTACCGCAATTTCCGGCGTATAATGCGCGGATCAAACAATTCTGTTTGGACCCAGAAATTTTATTTAGTAATTGAAGCCAAATATTTAAAGCGATCTAAAAAGTTACATTTTATTTTTAAAAGTTTCTGGGTCAAAAAATGATTGTTTGATCCGCGGATTATACGCCGGAAATTACGGTTAATTTAATTTTTCAAATTTGTAGATTTAAATTAATTTATGATATTTTCTTAAATAATTATATGAAGATTTAATAAAAAGTATAAAAGTTATGTCTTTTTCCGAGTTGATTTGATCCAAGGAACATATATAAAGTATCAAAAGTGGGTGTTACAATTTGAAAAATCTAAGTTGTTGCAAGCTATAATAATGGAGTTGTTAATAAAGAGGAGGAAAAAGAGTGAAGTAACTGAGGAGGTTGTCACAAGATGGCTGTTGTTTTTTAGATCTGTTCAAAAGTTTCTGATTACCTCTGGGGCAAATTTCCACCAGTAAATTTGAAAAGAATTTTTTGCGCATTAGGCACCTTTTTCGTGCGAAATATTCTGTGTCAAATATGTTAAATATTTCTAGTTGTTTTTATTGGCGACATTTTCCCCAGGTATTATATTCTTTTTCACTGACACTGACAGGAGGTTATTTAGGTTGTGACAATATGGCGGAAACGCAAGGCCTGACTACCGCCGAAGAAAATTTCGACGAATAAAAATGAATATCTGTTCTTGCCATGATTTATGATTGAAAATCTTCATGAATTAGGCGTTAAAATAAGGAGAAAATATCTATTTAAATTTATCGGTAGAAGTTTGCTCCGGCGGTAACCAACCCCTACTAGAGCGGTTACAGTTGAAGCTTCACTATTTTTAGGATATGTGAGTTCCACTTTTGTCATAGTTCCGTGATTGTAATATATAGGTGACTCCTATTTGAAAAATTGAATTGATATTCTGAAAGAATACAATATCGTGGGCTAAATAACAACTTTGGTTCTGATTTAGCGTTAACGGTCTGCGAATAAAAGCAGATGTTTATTTGTATATACTGACTGCGCATACTAAAAGTATTATTAAAAAAATGCCAAAATGAATGAGCACAAAAAGTTAAAAATTATCTTAAACTGTTAATTTTTAGCACACTCTGTTAAGTATTTATCATGACACATTTATCGCTTAGAATTTGGAGCAGTGCAGGAAACCTACCAATTTTACCTTTGGAATTCTATAACCAAAGCATTAAAATGTTTTATACAGAATAATTGAAAAACTTAAAGAAAATGCTTAATTTATTATTTAATTATATAAAATAAAATATTCGCAAATTCCCAACGATTTCGAATCTTTTTAAAACATTTTCCAACCTGATTAGCACGATTTTTTTGTAGTAGATTTATCACGGGAAATATTTATGCGACACATAAATAACAGCAGAGTATCATGCAAATTTTGGCTTCATATCAAAATATTTAAAAATTGCCATGGTAATGCAAATGTATACTACTTAAATGGCACGCAATCAGAAATGCCCAAATTATACTGAGAAGAAACTTTTTCCCTTATCTATGACTGCCATTGAATAATTTCAAGATAAATAGATGCGCATAAAAATAATACTATATACCAAAACAATCATAAATAGAGTTAAATGATACATTTAAAATTAAAAAAAAAATAAAATTTATACCATGATCATAAATCCATACGATGAAATTCATTCTGTAGCTAGAAAGGTATCCAGTAAGGAAAATTGTAGGTTATCTAGAAGAGCTAATAAAAGTAAACAAAGACACAATTCCGAAAATATTATGTAAATTTCAGTTTTTCTTAATTTTATAAGACAAAAAAATGTATAATCTGAATATAAATCTAAAAAGTAAACGTGTTTTAGTTGCTTATCGTGATTCTTTTTTATATTTGAAAATTTACAGGCCATATTCGAAGTTAAATGTAAAAAGTCGCATAGCTGCCAATTTTTGCACTTTTTTATTACCGCTATTTTTGAACGGAAAAAATTGTCTTATTTAATCATCGAAAACGTGGGATTAAAGAAGGCAAATTATTCTTTTCAGAAATACTGGTAGGAAAAAAGCGTAAAAGTTGGCAGCTATGCAAGTAGGAACAGTGTTGCCAGATGGGCTACTTTTTTTTTTAATTCAGATTCTTGATTGGCACCAATTTTTTTAACCCTCCGTCTACCAGACGGGTCCATTGGACCCGACAGGTACATACAAAATATTCATTCAAACCAGAAATTTCTTTAAAATAAACTAAGTATATAAACCAGACAAAAATAAGGTAAATAAATAAGTTAAATAGTTTTAAATAAAAATTCTGGTGTAGAACGTTTTATTAAAACTTGAATAAAATTCCCGGTAGATCTAGGGTTAAATGGTAAAATGCGACTTATTTAATGACATGCTTATTAAGGTGAAAACAAAGGTAATTTTACCGTTTCAAAAAACTGGTGGCAATCAAGAAATCTTAATTTAAAAAAAAGTAGCCCACTGGCAACCCTGAGTAGGAAATTATACGTCAAACGTGGCAAACGTAGTGTGTTGGTACTATAACTAGTATTATAAATATTCAAATCTTAACCTAATAGCTGTTGCACTCTAAGCAAAAATGCGCGAATATAAAATTTATTACGATTTTGTATATTAAATTCAGTAATACGGAAATAATATCTCTCCATCGTAAATAGGACGTAATCACCATGAAACCTAGAATCATTACCTATAATGAGATATCATAGAATTAATTACGTATGATAGGATTTAATAGAACGAAGAGAACTTTTATTAATATCTTTTTAAGTTTTGATTCGGTTTTAATAAAATTTGAAATGACTCGACAAAATTCAGCAACGATTATATATATTAAATTTCAAACCATTCTGTTGGGTAGTTTTTGGCTGTTTTATGCGAACAGACAGAAGGACCAGATGACGGCTATAGGTGCTATGTATTTATATAATTAAAGACGCACCTAAAAACTGGAAAACGGAATTTTTAGTGACAAACAACTCAAAAAAGTCATACAATTCAAAGTATCATAAATCGCTTTAGTCGTACAAAAGTGGAATATTCACTGTTTTACTTATACAAGCGTGGAGAAATTTTTCTAAATACAATCAATTGAACTGAAGAATCGTACAAATAATTTGATTTCTCAAGTTTTTTTTTTTTTTTTAAATAACTGTTTCGACGTAAGATTTTCATTTCACGAAGAACAACATTTGAAATATTATTCCAATTGGAACTATAACGCTGTAACGAACGATTTAGGAATTAGATATTGGTGAAAGATAAAAAGGAACGCCCAGTATCAGGTTTCCCAGTTTAGATTCCTTTTTTACCGAGAAATTTCAAAGTCGTACTAGAAATTCTGTATAGTTATTTTTCCTTTATTTAGTGCGATACATTCTCTGATTACACAAAGTAAAAGTTCTTTTTTCCGAATTTCTGATATGAATTATAATATCCTATATTAACAAGTTGGAAATTGCTCGTCAAACGTGGCAAATGAGGTGCGTTCGTACTATAACTAGTTTTAAAATTATTTTTTGCACCCCATATTGTACTGAATGTATAATTTTTTGCACTTCATAACGTGCAGCATAGTCTGATACATCATTAAAATGCACTTCCAATAATTTTTTCGGAACACTTTTGACTGTCCCTGTAATTAAATTATACATCCGATTTTCCTAAAATTTGAAATAGCTCAACAAAATTTTGCAACAATTATATCTTTAAAATTTCAGACCATTCGGAAGGCTGTAATATCATTAAAATGCACTTTCAATAATTTTTCCCATTGGCCGTAATGTAAAGAAAAACTTTTGGCTGTCCCTGTAATTAAACATACATCCGATTTTCCTAAAATTTGAAATGGCTCGACAAAATTTTGCAAAAATTATATCTTTAAAATTTCAGATCATTCGGAAGGCTCTAATACCATTAAAATCCACTTGCAATAATTTTTCCCATTGGCCGTAATGTAAAGAAAAACTTTTGACTGTCCCTGTAATTAAACTATACATCCGATTTTCATAAAATTTGAAATGGCTCGACAAAAGTTTGCAACAATCACATATTTGAAATTTCAGACTATTCGGTTGGGTAGTTTTTGCTCTGTTACATGCGGACAGACGGACGGACGGACGGACGGACTGAACGACGACTATAGGTGCTACGTATTTATATAATTACGAACGCACCTAAAAAGGGAATCAAACTGGAAATCCTGCCCTATGTACAAAACAAATCCTACATAAACCATCTCCCGTAAGAACCTAAAACAAAAGACTCTATAGCAAAGTATGTATGTTAACTCACATTTGCTTTTATTCATATACGTAGGTGCCAAGGGCTACAGATCTTCAATACTGCTATTTTTTTTTCAGTCCTTGTATAATCTCAGAAATTTACAAATAACCCGTTAACAGTTTCATTTTTTTGACACAATAAGCTAAAAATAGGGATGAAATACCCCATTTTACATACTAAAATATCTGCCTTGTATAGTATAAAAATATATGCCAATTAATAAAGTAAAAGTTATAGTTAAAAACTAATGGTGTTCAAAAGATTTTAGTAACGACGTAAGCAAACTCTTTTTTCCCAAACGGTGCTCGTCAAAACTGTTAAGCCCTTCAGTACTATATGTACGCAGTGTTGCCAGTGGGCTACTTTTTTAAAATTCAGATTTCTTGATTGGCACCACTTTTTTGAAATAGAAAAATTCGTCTTATTTAACCTTATTTAACGACATATTAATTAAGGCAAAAAGAAGAGGAATTTTACCATTTCAGAAAAGTGGTGGCAATCAAGAAATCTGAATTTAAAAAAAGTAGCGCACTGGCAACACTGGACATACGATGCGTACGTCAGTATTTCATCGTTTGCCCCTACGTCATGTATAATATTCAGGGCCATATTACAAATGGAGAAAACTCCCAACCGTAAATCTTAATAAAAGTTTTCATCTTATTTAAATGCCGTATTCATGCGAAATTACGCTCAAAATCTGGTCTATGAGTACAAGTAGGACACAATAACCTGATACTGATGTTGTTAAATAGAGCGAAGAAATTTTCTTCAAACAGCGTAATTCACAACAGGCAACATTGGTTGCAGGATTCATAAACTGTACATCGTTCCAGTGTTGCCAGATGGGCTACTTTTTTTAAAATCAGATTCTTGATTGGCACCCCTTTTTCGAAATGGTAAAATGTGCCTTATTTAACGACATGTTAATTAAGGCAAAAGCAAAGTTAGCTTTACTGTTTCAAAAAAGTGGTGCCAATCAATAAATCTGAATTTTAAAAAAGTAGTCCACTGGCAACACTGCATCGTTCTGCACAGTTATCCCCGTTCTAACAATAGAAAACTTTGCCTGATTCGGGAAAAGATTTTCGGTAATTAAATAACGCACATATTGTTTTTAGAAATAGTGGTGGGAAAGTAATTTTCTTCTTAAAATGTAGAATACCATTGTTGGAGATTAACCCTTTCATTCCCATGGTAGAATACATTCTAGAAATTGCGTAGTTTAAAGAATCCGAATTTACACCAGAAAATTTCAATGTTAAATTTCGCATTATTCACAAAATGGAAATAGTCTGTTATTAAATAAACGAAATATTGCTATTTTAATTTTCTGGTATGAATTTGGAATATCGGAATTAAAAAATACACTAACATCATGATGCCATTTGGACTCACTGGGAGTGGTTAAAAGGGTTAAAAGGGGTTAAAAGGGTTAAAAGGGGTTAAAAGGGTTAAAACTAGAAATGCCGTGAGCCGTCATTTTGACGGCTATCATTAGTGTTGCCAGTGGGCTACTTTTTTTAATTCAGATTTCTTGATTGGCAGCACTTTCTTGAAACGGTAAAATTCCCTTTATTTTTGCCTTAAGTAATATGTCATTAAATAAGACATATTTTACCATTTCAAAAATGTGGTGCCAATCAAGAATCTGATTTAAAAAAAAGTAGCCCATCTGGCAACACTGGATACCATATGAATATGTTTCGGTTTTAACCAGAAATTTAATTATGAAATAAGTTTAAAAGATACAAAGAAGAAAAATGTTAAATAAAAAAGTTAAACTGTTTTAAATCCAAATTCTGGTGTGAAATATTTTTATAAAACTTTGCTAAAATATCTGGTAGTTCTAGTGTTGAAAAAAAACCAACATTCTAAATATAAATCTCAAACAAAATAATTTTTTAATTTAATGGTTTTGCTGTTTTAAAAATGCTTTCCATGTTTCGCATATTGCGTACAAAGTTAAGCATTTTCTATCTAAAAATGTAAAAACAATATCAACGCACTTAATAAAACTCTACGTCTAAAAATAGCACATAAGTTATTTCTATGTAATTTAAATTACATTTCCCTCTTATTTATGTTTCTCATATAAAAGAACAATACAAATATAAATCTTTATTATCAAAGCCATTTTATTAGTCACATATATTAAAAGAGGAAAGCAATAAACAATTAAGTTTTTCTCTTTCAACTTTTCATATTATTCCATTGTAATTTATGGTCCTAGTTTTTAAGTTTTCCATTTTGCAAAATCTGTGATGAAAGAGTGGCTTAAAAATGTGTGAACATTAAGGCGACTATTTTAAAAAACCAAAGAGATAAAAAAAATACTCCGGAATGATGCATGATTAAAACGAAGGCTTAATAACAGTGAAAAGGGATTTATTGTCTGGTGAAAGAGAAATCGTAAGTATGAACATTTTATCTTAACTTATCTACATTGGCTGTAGTACTAAATAAGAATGGAAAGTTTCCTTAAAGTCGGTGAGAAATGTGTGATATCTATTTTCACGAAAACAAAAAGTATTTTCCAAGAGGCATTAATTGACAAAAATATAGAGAGACTATAAAAAGTTTAGTTGATAAAACTCGCAACAAAAATAAATATTGTGATATCAAAACTTTTGAATTTCAAAACAAAAGAATTGTGTAAACGAGCTTAACCCCTTAACGGTCGCATTAAAGTACGGTTTAAAAATTCAGATTGTTTAAACATATCGTCGGTACCATGTCAAACTATCCAATATAAAAACACTGTTGCCAGTGGGCTACTTTTTTAAAATTCGGATTTCTTGATTGGCACCACTTTTTTTGAAATAGTAGAATTCGCCTTACTTAATGACATATTAATTAAGGCGAAAAAAAGGGAAATTTCATCATTTCAAAAAAGTGATAGCAATAAAGAAATCTGAATTTAAAAAAAATAGATCACTGGCAAAACTGTTTTCATATTGGATAGTGCGTCATGGTATCGATGATATATAGTGCAATGCAACCCTATCAACCACATTTCGCTATGCAAAACGAGAGATCAAGGATTATGGATGTGATTTTTTCACCCTGTGCCATGTAATACGCTTACCGACACAAGAGAAACAGCACACACATATATATATATAAGAGAGAGAGAGAGAGAGAATAGATGACTTTATTTGTTAGTAATAGCAGTGCAAAATTATTACATCATAAACAATTTCGAAAATTGTTAAATATTTTAAATTTAAGAAAACGAAAGTGTATAACCAGGGGTGGCGAACCCGTGGGCCAGTGGGCCAACTGCCATCAGTATTTTGGAAGAGCGACTTTTTTAATGACAGAAAATATGCAATAAGTGTTTCAAAAAATAGAATATTTAAGGAAATGTTTTAATTATTATCAAAAAGCTGGATACGTGGAACGTTACCATTTGTTTTACAGTCTAAAGGTTAAAATGTTTAACTACTTTCAAATGTATTTAAGATTTGATATGTTTAGTCTGCTTATGAAAAGCTTCATTGCCACCAGTTTCCACTAAAAACATCGTTTAACCCTCCGTCTACCAGACGGGTCCATTGGACCCGACAGGTACATACAAAATATTCATTCAAACCAGAAATTTCTTTAAAATAAACTAAGTATATAAACCAGACAAAAATAAGGTAAATAAATAAGTTAAATAGTTTTAAATAAAAATTCTGGTGTAGAACGTTTTATTAAAACTTGAATAAAATTCCCGGTAGATCTAGGGTTAAATATAAATTTAGTCTGTAGTTTTAGCTGCATACTGGCCAAGTTCAGGTAGGTACCTTGACCGAAATGGATACTTAGTGTATGCGTTCGTACATGATTATTATGTGTTGCATTCGAGGGGCCTTTCCGGGTTTTTTACCGGTGTTGAAGCTGATCCATCTCATGCTTTTGACCCCGTAATTCTCGCACCCGTGATATTCACGGGCTGTGTATTTCATTCCGCTTGTTTGATTCCCACCAATTTTATAAAATAGTGTAATTAATTTTATCATGGTATCGTTTTACCTGTCATTAAATAAGGTGAATTTTTCTTTTCAAAAAGTGGTGCCAATAAGCAATTTGAATTTTCAAACCGTAATTTAATGCGACCGTTAATGGATTAAAAGCAGATTGTTAAAAGATTTTCACCAGCAATTGAAAATCCCGCTAAAAAGCTAAAAGCTGTTGAGACAAACTTTGTTGTATGCTTAAAAACAGCAGCATATATGAAAAAACAAAATAGGATAATGAAAATGAAAAAGCAAAATCAACGACAAAAATTGAAAAAGAGAGAATAATTAAAGCTTATAAAGGCAAAAGAAGCATTTCAAAAACAAATTCGTCAAAACTTGAATTCAGTTAGTAAGACAGTTTGGAAGTAAAGGTGCAACAGCCTAATCCTTAAACTTATATAGGTCCGTAGCATTCGGAAATCAAAAAGCAAAAGATCTACAGGAAGAGGAAAAGCAAATATGAGTTAAAAGCAAACTGAATAGGAAAAGATTTGGTAAAATTTGTTGTATCAGTCAATTCATTAACATTAGGACGCCCGGAAGGAGTCGATCCGACTCCGACCATATGATTAAATTCCAACTGGGGCCAGAAATTCTTTCATAAAATAAGTTAAATTTAAACAACGCAGATTTACGTTAAATAAATCAGTCAAATAATTTTAAATAAAAATTCTGGTGACAAACATTTTTATGAAACTTGAGTAAAATTTCCGGGCGTTCTAGTGTTAATTACTTCTTCTTTTATCGATGGTCAAAGTTAAAAGTATGTAAGATATAGAAATTGAAGTATGCCTTATTTAAAAATAAGATATTCAAGACTACGTATCTAAAAGTTATTTTTTTAATGTAAGCTATTATTAAATAAAGTTATTAGTTTATTCAATTGTTCAATAATAAGCTATTAAACTTTCAACTTTATGTATTTCAACTTTATGTATTTCAACTTCTTATTAAATAATTAAATATGTTTATCAACTAAATGCGTATTTTAAGTTGAAATGACATGTATAAAACGCATTGTCACATTTAGGACTTTGGACATCGCATTTAGGTTATTAATACATGGAAATTATTCCAGAGAGATTTTTTCCTTTGAAATATTGCATTTAGGTTTTAACTACCGTAAATGCGACAAAAATTGTCCAAATACGACAATTGTTTATTGTTGGATTATATTAAAAATAACGATGCTTTTTTTTACAAAAGAAGTTAGTTTTGGACTAAAGGCACAGTATTCAGTAATTTTAAGCTTCATAAAATACATATTTATTTAACGAAATGCCAAATCAGAGGTGTAAAAATCTGGGCGCCAGCGGGCAGTCTCTCACCACTAAATTTTATTCGTTATTTTTCGTCTAATATTTCGTCTAAATTTTTTGTAAGAATGCTAATAAAATTTAAGCGAAGAAAACTAATAAAATTTAGTGGTGAGAAGCGAACCGCTGGCGCCAAGATTTTTACACCCCTGTTCCAAATATAACCTAAATGTTCCAAAACTATGAGGAATCACGTTGCATTTAGACACCTTATACATAATTTTAAGGTTATTATTTGATCGATCGAAAAGTCGTGTCGTGTCGGTAAAATCAATTTGTACCGGAAAATTCTATCATTTAATTATTGGACATAGATTCCGATATCTAATGTCTAACAATTACCGGGCAAAAATTTTCGGTACGAATTAATTTTCCCAACACGACACGACTTTCCGATCGACCCAATAGTTTTAATCAGGAAATGTGGATTTTTTTCATTATTTCTGATATTATTATAACTTCTTATTCTTATACAGATAAATAATTATAGAACATAGAATTCACGTGTTACGTAACTGCAGACTTTTTTTTAGTTAAACTTTTGAATATGTACAGAGCATATAAGCATAGTAAGTATATGACAAAAATAAAAATTCACAAAATCATAATTTAAAAAATAAAGATCAAACTAGTTGTGTCATAAAATAAATTAATAGTATTTTTTACTAATATATTACTTTCTGATAGAGGTCTGCACGGGCCCGGGCTTGGCCCGAGGCCCGTACCCGGCCCGGCCCGCGGGCCGGGCCGGCAGAATGAAGGCGAATTTTCAAACGGGCCGGGCCGGGCCGGCAGAATTAGGACAATTTTTTCAACGGGCCGGGCCGACAGACAAAATAACCGGGCCGGCAAATAATTTAATCGGGCCTATCGGCCCGATATAAGAATTTAAGCTAAGCAGATAGAATACGAGCCATTTTCAATGAATGTGATTTTCTCGAGAAGTATAAATGTGCGGCACGAGCCGATGCGAGTTTAACAACATCAATACAGAAATGTAAGATGTCCATCGTAGAGATCGGCATCGTACAGTTACAAGATGTCTGATTCCGAGTTTAATTTTTTTTTTCAGCAGACTCGTGCCGGCACGGGCTAGTCTTAATCGATCTCAGGATGTGTAGAACAGTCATTGTGTTTTGTAGTATTAATAGTGATAATGAAGTTCTCTTAACAGTATCTTTGGAAATATACCTTAAGGTGGTTCTCATATTCACTGCTCAACAATGCGAAGCTTTCAGACACATTTTCTGACAAAATTTTTAACTATAAAGGCATAAAGTTGACAGGCCTGCCTATTGAAGGCATTTGGAAACGAATAGCTTTTTCCATATTTGATACATTACTTACAGAGATAACAGAGATTCATGTCACGTGACTGTACGTTTTTCTCCTTTCTTGTGCTATCGCTTCCGGAAATTCGATTCAAAACGCTAACTTTGACAGTATTTTCAGAAAGATATATTGCTTTTATCTATGAAATAAAAAAGGACATTTACATAGCTTCTGAATAAGAATACCTGCCAATCTTACGCGTTACCGAAAAGAAAAGATTTCATAAATGTGTCGAAATGTAACTCCTTTGGATTTGAGAAAAGCCTTAAAAATGAGGGAAATATTTTCACAAATCTACTTTTTATTATACAGCTTCAAAAGTTATCATGTTTTTAATCCTTTATTCTGAACTACATTAATCTTTTAATGAATCCTTATTTCCATTTTGAAATGTCAGTAGACACGATGACTAAAACACTGTAAGTAATCGTTAATGTTTACTATTGTGTGTTTTCTGTTTTGCGAACATCATAGTAATGTAAAATATACTGTAAAATGTTCCCATAAATATGTATGTAGTATTCATTAAAAGAATCTTATTGTATGTTGAGAAAAGACAGATTTTTTTTTCTTTTTTTTTTTTTTTTTTGTAGAAATTGTGTCGGGCCGAGCCGGGCCTGTTTTCACTGATTTTTGTTTGGGCCGGGCCGAGAACTGTAAAAATGCAAACGGGCCGGGCCGGGCTCGGGCCGAACTTTCAATTTTTATACCGGGCCGGGCCGGGCCAAGATAGCTTTCGTTCGGGCCGGGCCGGGCCCGGGCCTGGAAATTCCGGCCCGTGCAGACCTCTGCTTTCTGATACTTCTTTTAATCATCTTTTATATTTTATACCATTTTCATAATATTGTGTCAACTAAAAAAACAAGAAATAAAGTGTCGATGTGCACAATTACCTAAGTAAACACAATTTATTAAATACTTGTACTTACTGAAACATAAAAAACATATATCATAATTTAATAGTAATTTAATAGTAATTAATATCATTGGTTCTGTGTTCCGAAAATATTTCCGAGTGTCATGAGCAAAATACATTAATAATCAATAATATAAGCGCAAAATGATATTTGTTTAATAATGCAAATATCAATTAGTGTAATTTTACACAATTTGAATACGAGAAAGCTACATGCCCAAGAGCATTTTATTGATTATAAAAATTAAGGTACAGATAAAAAGAAAGAAAGAAAGATCATATAAAAAAACCATGTTTCCGGTTAAAATGAAATAACTTTAAATAACAAAAATGTACAATGTAAAAATACAACAAGGAATGACGAAAGAATTACAAGAAAGATGAAGTAAAACAACGTACTTTACCTTAAAATTTTCAGTGGGAGAAAAATTTTATTCTAGAATAGCTCGTTTGGTTTTAACCGGGAAACAAAAACTACATTTTTCCAGTTCATTTTGATGATTAACCCCTTCCCCGCTGCTTTCGTACACATAATTCGTCTACCGGGTGTCCCAAAAAGGACTGACTGATTTTAAAATTCAATAACTTGCAAACGGTGACAGATATTAAAAAAATTCTTGCAGGAGGGTTATGCATAAGGTCAAAAGTTTTATTACAGTGATTTTCAATTTTAGTTCGATTTACAAACAATAGATGGCGCTGTAAGCAATAGTCGCTAAATACAGGCTCGATTTTTGGTCCTTTATCTTGTTCCATGCAGAAAAAGGAGATGGAAATGTATTATCCGGGCCACGAAGTACGAAAAATCGAGCCTGAATTTAGCGACTATTGCTTACAGCGCCATCTATTGTTTGTAAATCGAACTAAAATTGAAAATCACTGTAATAAAACTTTTGACCTTATCCATAACCCTCCTGGAAGAATTTTTTTAATATCTGTCACCGTTTGCAAGTTATTGAATTTTAAAATCAGTCAGTCCTTTTTGGGACACCCGGTATATAGATCTATCCCTTTTTAAATCAATGACATTTTAATACTAATATTGTTTTAATTGTGTAATGCTAAGTTTTGATGCCTGTAACAACAATGGAGTTATGAATAAGGAGGAGAAGACATATAGTATATTTTCTACCAGTTGCGAGTGAAGAAACCGAGGAGGTTGTCGAAAGATGGCGGCTGATTTTTTACTTTGGATCAACAGTTTTTGATTACCGCCGGGACAAACTTCCCACCAGTAAATTTGAATAGAAAATTCCGTCTCATTTAAGCGCTTTATTCATGGAAATATTTTCTTAATAAGATGGTAAAAAAACTCTATTTGATTTTTTTGGTGTCAGATTGCTCAAGTATTAAAATATTTTTCACTGACACTGACAAGAGGTTGTCTAGGTTGTCACAATATGGCGGATATTCAGGTCCTGTTTACCGTCAAAGTAAACTACTACCGGTAAAAATAAATATCCCTTTCCGCCATTTCTTATGACTGAAACTTTCCTTAATAAGGCGTTTAATTAAGAAGAAAATTTCATTTGAAATTTACTGGTGGAACTTTCTCCCGGCCGTAAACAACCCCTTGTGAAAGCGGTTACATTTGAAGCTTCACTATTTTAAGTATATTCCAGTTCCTTTCTATTCATAGTTCCATGGTAAAAACAAACAAGCTCTTTTCAAACCTAATACCACCCTGCCAAACTAATATCTCGTGACAGGATTACAACCAATGAGAAGGCTCTTATAATCACTCGTTAACCCTTTGAGCACTGGGAGTGAATTTCTTCAAAATGGTCCAAATGTCAAATTGGCACCAGTATTTTGCAAACAAAAGATTCGACTTACAATATACACGAAAAAATGCATTAATCTAATTTCAGATATATTTGGTTGAATATTCCGGTGTCAATGTGACATTTGGAGATTAAAATTAAGTGGGAAGAAATTCACCCATCAGAGCTCAAAGGGTTAAAAAACATTTTTCTGTTCCGATCTGAAATAGGAGCTTTATGAATAGTGTTCCTAAAAGGGTGATTTAGTATACCAGTTTTTTTGCAAAATATCTCTTTTTGATAAAACTGAAGAACGACTCAGAACGAACAAAAATACGCGTAAAACATTTCGACTTTTTATTGAGTTATTAATTCATTCTTTTGAATTAAGTGTGAAGAGAAGATTATTATATGAAAATGGCTCTGAGGCCCGCGGTTGAGCAATTTGAAAGTTCTGATCTAAATTAACAAAAAGAGGAGAAAAAGAATCTGAAATTTTATATAAGTTTAGAATAACAAATTTCTTAACCCCTTTTAAGTTTTTTTCAATCTATACAAGAAGAAAATATTGGATTCGTGAAAAATTTCTACTGAATTATACTTTTTAGAAGGTCCTGAACTCGATTTGGCTATTTATAGGAAATGTATGTCAGTCTGTGTATCTGTCTGTCTATTTGTAACCAGTGTTGCCAGTTAGCTACTTCTTTATTCAGATTTCCTAATTCTTACCATATTTTTAAACAAATATAATTCACTTTATTTTCTCATTATTTAACCTGTCATAAAATAAGTCGAATATTTCTATTTCAAAAATATGGTGGCAATGACGAAATCTGAATTTTTAAAAAATTGAGCAACGCTGTACGTAACACAAATTTTGAGGCCGCTCTAACTCACGAACTACTACGCAGAATAGAGTTAAGTTTCATATGAAGCTCTATACTTAGTAAACTGGTGCTGATTACTTTTCGGGAAAATGCCTCAAGAGCGGGTGCTGCAAATCGACGATTTGTTCGATTTATGCGATGCTTATATACTCAATTTATGCAAGCAGAATTCAACGAAACATCAAATTTAGAATCCTTTTGATAGGAATAGATTGTTATTCAATTTTGACTGCGGTCATCTAAGAGGGGTTTCCGAAATTCGATGATTTGTTCGAAATATGCTAGGTTTATGTCACAAGTTTAAATACACAGAACGAAAATTTACGCTTAGCATCCTGAATATAGGAATACATTGTTAGGGGTGAGTAGTACACAGTGAGACAGCAGCCACTTTACATATACCGTAATTTCGGGTGTATAGCCCGCAGATCAAACAATTCAGTTTGGACCCAGAAATTTTATTCAGTATTTGAAGACCAATATTTACCGCGATCTAAGAAGATACATTTTATTGTAAAGAATTTCTGGGTCGAAACACGATTGTTTGATCCGCGGGCTATACACCCGAAATTACGGTAGTTGTAACTTTTTCTCCAAGCTGGCACACACATATAACGACCACATCTTATGCAACACATGGATGTAGTTTCAGCAGTTCAGTTACTCGTCTGACAAAAAAGTGAATAATTCTTTATTTTGAATTGTAGAATTTATTTCCTTCAATATGACATACATTTACATAGTTGCCAACCTCCCGATTTTTTTCATACCAATATTTTTATTCAAAAATACTTGCTTTATGCAATCGCACAATTTATGCGATTGAATAAAGCGAACGTTTTTGTAAGATTTTACTGGTATAAAAAAAATCGGGAGGTTGGCAAATATGCATTTACTTGACCAAACCTAGCTATATCTAATAATATACTCTTTCGACAAAACGACATAAACTTTTTAAAGCGATAAAATTGATGTAACTGAAGTGGCATTTATTTTGTTACAACGTAACGGAAGTACACAGTAAGACACACAGTTGTGGTACACAGTGAGACGTGTCTCATTGTGGTTCTGTTGTTTAAAAAAGTTATTTATTAATAAAAGAAGGTTTTTTCTCTCTCTCTTTCTTTCTGTGCGTGTGTGGGCGTGCGATGGCTAGGGAAATTTACTAAAGGTAAGAGGCTGAAAATTTGCATGAAGGTCTGCCGAAGGTCTGCCATTGTCCACCCAAGGATCATATTTTAATATTTTGAAAATCTAGAAATATTAATTAGAATTTATAAACTGCAGAAAATTATTCTTAGAGTGTAAAAATGTATGATTTATGAAAATATATACAGTGTCTTACAGTGTACCTCTTGTGGTACACAGCCATTCGTTAAGTAATAATAATTTTCGTCTCACTGTGTACTACCCTCCTCTATTCAGTTTCGTTGAAGACATCTAACAAGGGCGGCGAAAAATAAAACCTATTAGCTAAATTGATGTAATTTCTTGTACTATTTAAATCATTCAATTGATTAGATTTATCACGGGTCGTACACATCTGGGATTTTTCAGTACAAATATGTAGTAAAGCGAGAAGAGTTCGCGCGGTAGGAGAGATTGCGCACAAAGAGATTCGGCGGGAAGGAGTAGAGTGCGCGCCGAGCGACTCCAGGTAGTTGTACAGCAGCATTAGTGCAGTGTCTGCATGAATGTGCATATTGATTGTTCCAAGCGTCTTGGATAAAGCAGTGCTATTTTGTTTTTTGTTTTTTTTTCAAAGTAAGTGCAGGAATTTTCATAAGTGTTCGTCAGAATTTTTATAGAGCGTCAATAATGCAAAATATTTTGAACTTAAACGATTTCTTATAAACTACTATCCTGGACTAAGTATGCGAACACCAAAAATTCATTTTAGAAGTGGCCATATTTAAATAACAGGCCGCTCAATCTCTCCTACCAAAATAGGAGAGTTTGCGCATCTGCTACTTAGGAGAGATGGCGCATTTCCCCATAAGTTTAAGTGCTAGTTTAAGCTTATTGATATATTTGCATGAATTGCAAATTACGTGTAAAACATATGAATGAATCAATTTTGAAATAATTTCGGAAAAACACATAATTATCAAAACTAAATTTGGCAACAAATTAATTTGCAAAAAAATACTTTTGCAGATAAAAATTTTATTAATAAATTAATAATACAGTTGTTATTAAATAAATTTTTGTAATTATTTTTGTTAATAAATTAATAATATATTTGTTAATAATTTAATTAAATATTTATATATATTTTTTAATTTATGACCAATTAATTTGCTAATAAATTAATTTTGTTAACTAAAATAAATTTTCTAATACAATGTTTTGGAAAAGCTTTCACCCATTCCAAGTAGTGTAATGCCATCGAAATCAAAAGGAAAACAGAGTGCAACTAATGTTCCTGATCCACAAAATATACATGAAAAAAGACTTAAGAAGGATGCCGCTACAAAAAAACAGCTGAAGATAAGGTGCTTCCACAAAAAGTGGGATAAAAAAACTCAAGGAAAAGAACCGAAGGTCATTGAGGATAAGTGCACTGAATGTCTGTAACCGTACCAGGAGACAACTTCGACAGCTGACTGGATTCAATGTATTGCTTGTTTCAAGTGATTGCACGAAAGATGCACTATTTACAACCATAAGTGCAACGATTGTGGACGACGACAACTTCGGTTCGCAAACAAACTTTGCAATGAAACTGTGGAAATGGAAATGAAGTAATTTTGAAGTTAAACATGTTCAACTAGATTAATGTTATTTTGTAATCTTAGTAGGGCTTGCTTTTTCTGATATTTTAATCTTCTTAAATTAAAATTTTTAACTGTTGTTAAAACAATTCTTTCTTTTATTTATTATTTAAACATTTGGTTGAAATATTCACTCCTAACACAATAATATTTACTCACAAAAACCTTTCAACAATGTCGATTAAGTGTAATTATTATTGTTAACAATTTAATTTTAGTTATTATTAATAACAATCTCTTCTACCTATGTGCGCATTCTCTCCAAACCATGTGCGCGTTCTCTCCTACCATGTAAGGAGAGATTGCGCAAAATAGTTTTCTTGGTTTTATTACTGCTGTTCTATTAAATTACAGTATAACAACAAAATAACAATAGAAATGCATAAAAAACAAATGAAGTCAAAATTATTCATCCATAGTTTAGCAAAATATTAATATTTAGATTTTTTATTATTATTCTTTTGAAATGTGCGCAGACTCTCCTCGCTTTACTATAAGTATTTTTTAACAGAAAAATAAATCTAGGTTGAACGTGCGAAATTTCGCCTTATTTAAGAAGAGATTTTCTATAAGAAAACATTGGTACCGAAGAATTTCCTGGTCTTAAAAATTTCAGGACAAGTACGACCCCTGGATTTATACAGGGTGTCCGGTCTCAACGGTGTCTAATGGCTAATTCCTAAACTGTTAGTGATAACATATAGTTCCAATTACAAAAATGTTTAAAATCAGGTAAAGAAATATTTTAAAAGCGATTTGGGTCAATAAAAACATTTCTTAAAAAATTACAAAATTTAAATTTTTATATGGTCTCCCGGTCCTATGAGTAATATTTAGTAAAATTTTCCTTTTACAATGACAAGTAATACACAAAATGTCCCGTTATTCTACGATTAAAATTGACCGAGTAATAGCTGTTTAAAGTTGGAGCATATTTTTTGCTGCAAATTGATTAATCATTCACAAATTTAGTCGAAATTTAATTTTGTCAGATATATTAAAAAATGGTTGAGAGTAAAATTAACATTGCAATATAAATTTGAAATCTTTAATCATTCTGATGTATTAATGCAAAATATACAACTTGTAATAAACATTTAAGAAGAGAGAAAAAAAAACAGAATTTTTTGTTAAATAAAATGATGCTAAATTTATAGCCTCAATTCTTTACAAAATGATACGTATTTAAAATATTATTAGATTACACTAGCCTGCAAAAGTTGGGTTATGTCATGTTTTTTAGCTTTTGATAATTGATTCTTATGTATTGTGTACCGCTGAATCTGAAATTGACCTTCATTTTTAACCATCATTTCAGGATTTTTCGCAAATTTCAAAGTTAAAAAGGTCAAGGTTAAAATTGAACCTCCTCCCTCACCTCATCGGACCACTCAGCTATTTAGCTGTAAGAATCCCAAGATAAGCAAAAATATCGAATAAATTATTGAATAAAATTAAATAAAATTAAATAAAATTAAATAAAACAAAAAAGTGTTACATATGTTTTATAGTATGAGATTTTCGCTATATTTTAACTTACACATTTACGATTTGCAAAAATAGTCTAACGTGATGGTTAAAAATGAAGGCCATTTACAGATTCAGTGCTAAAAAGTACGTAAAAATCAATTATCAAAAATTAAAAAACACAACCATCTGCTCTACTTTATAGTATCTGATTTTTGTTATTCTTTAAATTTGACAATTTATGATTTGCGAAATATCCTGATAAGATGGCTAAAAATTAATGTAATTTTCGGATTCAGTGTTAAAAAATACATAAAAGTTAAAAAAAACAACAACAATCGCAGTCTTGTATTATCTAACCTAAAACTTTTTCTTAAACTCCTTGGCGGTAATCTATCCGAATTTTTTGTGTTATCCTGTCAAATAAGTATAAATGGTAACCACTGAAAATCATAATAATATTAGATTGTTATTGGATTTGCGCCAGTATGTAAAATGTAATCTCAATCGGATATTTAACAGTGAGTTAAAGTTCGAGTACAAATTTTGAACTGGAAAAACATACATACGATCGTTGAAGTAACATAAAAACTTATAAAAATAACATAATTTTTGTTAAAAGAAATCATAAAAGAAACAGTCTCAAATCCTGACAAAATAAAACGGATGTTACTTTAGCCAATCTGAAACTTAATTAAATGTTCACTTAATCGTAATACTTGTACGATTTTTTTCAAAGCGCAGATACACATGAAATAAGATATTCTAATACTTTAAGCACTTGGTATGTGACTCCTCAAATCCAAGCCGAACTTATTTGTTTTCAGAGCAGAAAACTGGCATAAGTCATGCATTTTTAAAGTTTCATAACTCGCTCAATTTTAGGTTTATATGAATGGGACTTTTTTTGTCATACTTGTCAGTGTAATAGGAAAATTTTACTAAATATAACTTATAGGACCGGAGAACCGTATAAAAATTTTAATTTCGTAATTTTTTAAGAAATGTTTTACTGACCCAAATTGCTTTTAAAATATTTCTTTACCTGATTTAAAACATTTTTGTAACCGGAACTATATGCCTATGACTAACAGTTTAGGAATTAGCCATTGGACACCGTTAAGACGGACACCCTGTATAATGAAGGCTGTACAGGGTTCGTGCGGGTACCGTTAGTTTCAAGGCCAAATATCAATATTTTTTTACAGAAAAATAAATGTAGTTTAAACGCGTGAAATTTCTCCTTATTTAAGAAGAGATTTTCTATAAGAAAATACTGGTACCGCAGAATTTCTTAGTATAAAAATTCAAGAGCCCGTAGGAATCCTGCCATAGCATACTAGTTTAATTTGTTTTTGTTTTAAATGCAATGATTAACGTTACTTACATAAATTCTTTTAACTTCCAAAATAATATTTTAATGTGCTCATTTGGTTCCCCTTCAGGAAAAAAAAATAATTCAAGTAACATTTGTGATTTTAATAATTACATTAATGGATTTATTTAAGTAAGTTTATTTAAAATAATCAGTCATATTAATTTGCCTTAATTTTAAAATCTTACGAGAATTTAAGATTTTATTCTTTTTATTTACAAAAGTAGAAATAATTCATTTCTTTGAAAGTAGCATAATGGCATAATAAGATACAATTGCACTAATAAAATTTTGTATGCTCACACTATAACAATTAATCCATTTATTTTCTATCTTTTTAAATGGGATTACTCATATAAAACATTTTAATAAATATTTCACGTTCAATTTCAACATTTACAGTACTTCCATGAATCTATGTGAATACTTAAAATGCAGATTAGCAGTAAATGGAACTTAACAATGTTACTTCCAATCTTCAGCTTATCATTAGATTCATACAAATATCTTTCGATTGCTTTACGGCAATAATGAGACAAAATATAAATGTTGAAATTCCAAACTCTATTCCTTAATTACTGCTTTAAGCGTACTAAGTAACAAGGACGGATACAAATATTTCATTTCGGATATAACAAATATTTTTGAATTAATTCATTTATTCCACTGCTTATTCGAGAGATGCTTTATTGCAAACACTTTAATTAGTTCCACTCACAGATAACAAACTTAGAGATAAGAAAACGAAATTAGATTCATAAATGTTAAAGTAACTATTTCGGTATTCGACTAATTTATTAATTAGAATTGAAATATAATTTTACGCTCATACACCTTATCGCATAATGTTTGTAAGAATCGTTATTCATTTGAAGTTTCTGACTGAGTAGCTTAGAAAAAAATATATTACTGTTTTTCTCCAACATTAAAATTCAATCCATTTTTTACGTTATTTATAATCTGAAAAATTAAATGTAACAATTGCAGATCTGCGAAGTCTCCGGCTTTTTGGATACCAGTATTTTAATACAGAAAATATCGTTTTATTTGAACATTGGAGCGATTTAAAAGCACAATTTTTTTTCTAAAATAATAGCGGCGTGCAAAAAGCCGGAGACTTGGAAATTCGGCAATTGCGTAATTTTGCGATAAAGTAAAGCAGCTACAATAAACGGTCAGGTACGGTAAAACCGCGTCTCAAAAGGCAAATTTCCATTACTTTTCCGGAAAAATAGTATTCGGCTTAAAAACGCACGAAATTCTGAAATTAAATGAGGGGAAGATAACTATTTAATAAAAGTGGTGGCGATTGGCCTTCTGGCACGCGGCTTCTGCATCGCAGTCTCTTCCTTAATCCCTTAACTGTTTCTTTTTTTTTTTGTCACAATAAATAAAAAAATAAGGACGGGACACCACTTCTTTATTACTAAAATCTGTGACTTTGTACAATCGAAAAAGGTATGCCATTTAATAAACCAAAAATTACAATTAAAATTAAGTGGTATCCAAAAGCTCTTATTATCGAAGATAGCAAACCTTTTTGACCGAGCAGCACTCGGGCAAAACAGTAAGGGTTAACACTTCAACCCTTTAACCCTTTATCGGGCAAGTCAATTCTGTGGCAGAAACGTTGAAAAGATTCATTGCCACCAGAATCTACAAATTGATTTGAAAATAAAAAGCAAATTTTTCATCAAGTGCATTATAAAAAGAAATTATTTTACTAAATTTTCCGGTGCGAATCGATCAATTTGCAAAAAAAATCAAGTGGGAAGTACATTCCCATTACCCGATAACCCCTTGAGGGGCGGTGGGATATATTTTATCCCACCTACGATTAATGAAGATTTGCACCAGAAAAATTTTATAAAATTTTACTTTTCTAACTTTGGTAGAAAAAAGTCATAAAATTCCTTTTCCTTATTTTGTAATAAACTTTTTTGCTGATTCCAGTGAGAATTCGGCATTACACAAACACAATTACTCGCCCCTCAAGTGGTTAAATGGTTAAAATTCGGTTGTGTATTATTTATACTATTTAATTTTAATCCACAAATGCTACAATGGCACCAGAATTTTTTAATAAAATTTTCCTTCTATACGGTAAGTGAAGAACGAAGAGGGTTCGTACAGAAAAATACCAGTACTATAAAAATCTCGCCTTACCCCTTTCAGGGGCAATACTTTCCTGTGACGATTATGTTCAAATAATTCATTCACACCACAATATACGAACAAATTTATTTGCAAATAATCAAAAGCTTTTTTTCACGCTTATTATAAGATCGAACTTGTACTAACAAATTACTGGTGCCATTTGAAATTTTGGGCATTAAAATTAACCGTTTGCAGACTGCAAACGGCGCCCTTCAAGGGTTTAACACTTCGTGGCTCAGTGTTCCATTACATGGAACACCCAACTTGATTCCCAAATGCCACAACGACACCAGAATTCTGGTATAAATTTTTCCGTTTAATATGTATGAGAATATTATGTTCCGGTGTCATTCCAGTGTTGCCATATTGGAGACTTTTTTGTCCCCAAATTGTTGATTGTCATCACTTTCTTGAAATAGAAATATTCGGTCTATGTAAAAGAGATCAAAATTTCGGAAAAATAAGGCGAACTATACTATTTTAAAAAAGCGGTGACAGTCAGATAATCTGAATTAAAAAGGTCCCCAATCTGGCAACACTGTGTCATTCATTCATTTCAACATTTTCGCAAAGGAAGTGATCTGCGCCGGAAAGGATTAAGGAATCGCATAAGTCGAGATTTTATATAAGAAAATACTGGTATTTTCCCTAAAACTGTAGGATCCCTGAAAAATTTTACATATTTTTGAGTTATGTTTTCGTAAATGCTGGTTTAATTCGGTCATCTGAACATTTTAGGTACATAAGTACTGTGCCCTAAAAGGGATAACCTTTCCAGGTAAAAAATATGGCAATTCGTAGCAGGCTGAAATAACTTATTGACACCAGAATTTAAAAAGAATTTTTTTTTTCAATTCCTTAACGGTCTCATGAAATTACGGTTTGAAATTAAAATTGCTTATTGGCACCACTTTTTTGAAAAAGAAATATTCGACTTGAATTAGCAATTAAAGCCTTTTTGCAGAAATATTAAAAAACAGAAAACCAACATTTGAAAATGCACAAATAATACTTGTAAAGCAGCAAACAGCTGTTTCGAATCTACTACCGAGATTCTTCTTCAGTGCAAGATAGAACAAGACTCAGCGTGCTAGAAAAAGCAAGGCTGAGCAAATTGACAAGAGACGCGCCCGCTTATATACCCGGCACGAGTAGCGAATGCGCCAAAAACAACCAATGTTCTCATCTGCTTCTGTCTCATTGGTTGTTTTTGGCGCATTCGCTACTCTTTTCGGGTATAAAAGCCGGCGCTTCTCTGTCATTTTGCTCAGCCTTGCTTTTTCTAGCACGCTGTGTCTTGCTCTATCTTGCACTGAAGAAGAATCTGGCTAGTAGATTCGAAACAGCTGTTTTTAGCTTTACACGTATTATTTGTGCATTTTTAAACGTTGGTTTTCTGCTTTTTAATATTAGACTTATTTAATGACAGGTAAAATGATGCCTTAACCCTAGAACTACCGGAAATTTTACTCAAGTTTTATAAAAACATTCTACACCAGAATTTTTACTTAAAACTATTTAATTTGTTTATTTAACTTATTATTGTCTGATTTATACATTTAGTTTGTTTTGAAGAAATTTTCTGGTTTGAATAGATATTTTGAATATACATGTCGGGTCCATTGGACCCTTCTGGTAGACAGAGGGTTAATAAAGCCAATTACACTATTTTATAAAACTGATGGGAATCAAACAATCTGAAGAAAAATCACAGACCGTGACTATCACGGGAGCGAAAATTAAGGGGTTAAATATGTAAATGCTTTTGTTCACATGCTTAATAACAGGAAAATTTTAATTAGAAAATTCTGGTACCAATTAGACATTAAGGAATTAAAATTAAGTGGTCCAAAAATGAACCCGAACCCTTCAAAGGGTTCAGGGCAAAGTACGTCTGTTACTCAAATCTTGAAATGATTGAGTGACACCAGAATTTACGAATACATTTGTTCAGAAATAAGTAAAAGCTGTTCTTTACGTACATTATAAAAGCAAAATTTTATTTCAAAATTCAGGTGAGTTACCAGCATTTGGAGATTAAAATTAAGTGGTATAAATAACACACCACCGCCTTTCAAAGGATTAAATAAGAAGCATTGATTGCCACACAAGAATATAGGCAAGGCTAAATTAGATCAGATCTGTTTAAACTAGCTGTTATGGATTACCACTATTTCCAAATTGAAATCCTGGCTTTATTTAATCGTAGAATTTGTATTTTTATTCTGCAACTAGATAAGGTAAAGAATACTAGTCAGAGATAGTGACTCTCAAATTCCAAAAACTTTTTGTTTCAAAGCTGTTTGAAGACTATATTTACGAATACATCTTTTTTTAAACCTAATTTTGTCGCAAAGTTACTGTCATTAAATGATGCGAATTATTCTATTTAGAAAATTTCGGTATCTCTGTGGGCCACAGGTTGGACACCCCTGCACCAGGGTTGCAAGTTTGGCCTTTTTTTAATCCCGAAATTACGCATTTATACCAGAAATTCCCTGTAATATTATTTCCTTTGTTTAATGATAGATATTTCGTGACTGTCGGAAGTAAAAATTCTTCTTTCAGAATTATCAGTATGAATTGGAAAATGTTCTATAAAAAACGGCCGAACTGACAACCCTGCCCTTAGTGTTGCCAGTGAACTACTTTTTTTTAATTCAGAATTCTTGATTGGCACCACTTTTTTGAAACAGTAAAATTCACTTTGTTTTTGCTTTCATTGAATTTTCCCTTCATTAAACGGAAATTTGTAGCTAAGGTAAGTGTGGACACATTTAAAACGCTTGCTTCTGTAGAGTCAGGGAGATGGACAGTGTTACCTGTGGTTTACTTTTTATTTAATTCAGATTTCTTGATTGGCACCACTTTTTTGAAATAGTAAAATTCGACTTATTTAATGACATACTAATTAAGGAGAATTTAAACGTTTCAAAAAAGTGGTGCCAATCAAGGAATCTGAATTTTTAAAAGGTAGCCCACTGCAGGGTTCGTACGGGTACCGTTATTTTCAAGGGCCAATATCAGAATTTTTTTATAGAAAAATAAATCTAGTTTAAACGGACAAAATTTCGCCTTATTTCAGGAGAGATTTTCCATAAGAAAATACTGGTACCGAAGAATTTCTTAGTCATGAAATTCAAGCACCCGTACGAAACCTGCACTGGCAATACTGGCGAGGGATGGACTTAACCTCTTAACAGTTTTCCCCGAAAGCCGCTCGAACAAGCAGAGTTTACTTACTTCGTTACTAAAAACTTTTTGGACACCACTGATTTTTAGCAACAATTTCTCCTTTAATGATTGGCGGACATTTTTCTATTACCAAAGGCAGACATTGTAGTACGTAAGTGGGGTTCTGTTCCATTTTTAAGTTTATTGTGTAAAAAAAAAAAAAAGTGAAACTGTTAAGTTGTTAAACGAAGGATAATGGAACCTACAGATCACTAATTTTTTTAGATGTGATCGTAATTACATAAATACGTAGCACCTATAGTCGTCGTCTGGTCTGTCCGTCTGTCCGCATATAACAGCGCAAAAACTACCCAACGGAATGGTAATAAATTTAGTATATAAAATCGTTGCAGAATTTTCTCGAGTCATTTCAAATTTCATGAAAATTGAATCAAAAGTTAAAAAGATATCAATAAAAGTTTTCTTCATTCTATTATATCCTAGCATACATAATTAATTCAATGATATCCCATTATAAGTAATGATTCTATGTTGCCATGTTCATTACGTCCTATACTGCAAATAACGGCGTCTTAAATTCAGACACATATGTGACTGAAAAAGTAATTCAGACACTTAAGTGTCTGAATATGGAATTTCAGACATCACAGGTGTCTGAAATTAAGACACTTATGTGTCTTACTATATGATCATCGTATAAACACTGTAAACTGACATGTCTGAAATTCAGACACAAAAATGTCTTAAACTGGAGTGTTCAATTTTTACGCATTTTAAAGTGTCTTAATTTTTAAGACACGTGTATGCGTCTGAATTTAAGACATTTCAAACATCTGAATCGCATCCATTTTTGACCAACCTGCAACTTCGGCAATAAGTAGCCAATTTTTCCCTGTTTTTGTAAGCTTTATACATTATAAAAAATATCCGTTAAAATATGGAAATTATATTGCCAGTTGAAACGCCAGTTTGCGTATTTTAATGCAAATTTTCTTCCGTAAATTCCAAAAAAAATTCTATTTTTTGCATATTTCTGTATTTAAAATTTTCCATTTAAAGATACAATATAACCTTTCATGGACTTATCCACATATTTAAAGCACCACTTTCTAAACTCTAAAACTTTCTAAAACTATTAGACAAGATTTATTTATTTTGTATTCTAACCAGTAACACTGGCGTATCCAAAGGGTCGACTAATGGGGATACAGTCCCTTCTGAAATTTATAGAAAATGACAAGTTTAATTGTGAAAGTTTAGCAAAAGGTAGGTTTTAATCTTAGAAAGTGTGTTATTTCGCAGAAACCATGAAAATTTTCGTTTCAGCCGAGTTTCCGTTATGCAGAGGTTTACTGAAGTTTTATTAACTGTTCCTCTTTAACCCTTTATTTACTGACGGTACTTATAAGTACCATTAAAATAAATTGTTATAAAATTCATTTAATACATCGATTAGCAGTAATACAGTTTAGAATGAGTTATAGATACATTACTTTATCTTGTTCCAAAAGCATTATTGGTTACACAAAACAAAAATATTTTTTAAAAAATGATTTATTTTGCCTTTGCATTTTTTCAGCTTTCTCGGCGTTGGGGGAGGGGGGGGGGGGCATTTTCAATTCGGAAATATTTCTATATTTCTATTGTGAGAACATTATATTTGTATATTTCGTAATTCTTCAGAATACTAAGAAAAATATTTAAAATAAAACGATTGAGTGGGGTTATAAATATTGCACAAAATCCCTATAAATTCAAATTTAATTAATCCTCCTAAATCCTTCAATCCTCTTAAATTCTTCTAAAATTTGTTAAATGATTATGTAAATCTTCTTGTGTAGTTTCAAAAATTCACGAAAAATGCTTTAGAAGATAAAATTTTCATGAATTCATAATGAATGAAGATGAAATTCATGAATTTCATCTTCTAAAGCCTTTTTCGTGAAAATTTGAAAGTAAATTAGAAGATTTACATAATCATTTAATAAAATTTAGAAGGATTTTAGAAGGATTGAAGGATTTAGAAGGATTCGTTAAATTTGAATTTATAGGGATTTTGTGTAATATTTATAACCCCACTCAAATCTTTTATTTTAAATCTTTTTCTTAGTATTATGTAGAATTAGGAAATCTAAAATATAATGTTCTTACAATAGAAATATAGAAATATTTCTGAATTGAAAAATCCCTCCTTCCCCCCTCCAACCCCAAGAAAGATGAAAAGATGAAAAAGCCAAAGAAATCAACCTTTAAAAAATATTTTTGTTTTGTGTAACCCATAATGCTTTTGGAACATGATAAAATAATGCATCTATAAATCGTTCTAAACTGTATTACTACTAATCGATGTATTAAATTAATTTTATAACAAGTTATTTTAATGGTACTTATAAGTACCGTCAGTAGATAAAGGGTTAAAGAGGATTTTTTTCGCTATCTTGTATTCTATTTTAGAAATTTTTACTGTATCTCAGACCCCTGCGTTTAAGAACAAAAATAAATTGAAATTTCTGCATATAGTTGTCTGAAAAAGAAACTGTCTTAGGAAATGAAAATAATCAAACGCAATGAAAATTGAAATTATAACTGCAATGAAAATGATTTGAAAATAACCAAAAGCAGTGGCGCCATCTGTTTGACTAAGAGAAGTCGAACTTATTATCTTTTTTTATTTGGAATCACAGTGAAATACGTTTAACAAGAAAACGCTTACCATGAAAAATCGGTTAACACGAAATGACATAGTGGTCCGGACAGTATATTATGCAATTTAATGCATTTTTTTTCTTTTAACACGAAACAAAAATCGTTTAACACTAACAATTTCGTATGAAATGTAGTTTTCGACGACTTGACAACACAATCAACAATGTAGATCTTGTCCCCTCTACTTCAGAAATGCAGAAAATAATTAAAAGAATGCGCAGTTAATTAGATGCGCTTTCAAATGGAGAGATGAATAAAACAATAGATGATCTCTAGCAATTTGTGGGCAATATGGTGCTGAAAAAGACACTTCAAAAAATATATATAATTTCCCACCAAAAAAACAATAATTTTTTACTTAGTTTTTATCCTAATGGATGCAATCTACAGGAAATCGAAATAAAATTTGACGACATCGAAAATATGGGTGAGTTTTCTTTTCTTTTGCGAATCTTTTAACGCGAAAAAAATTTTTGGCCGCCTCAGTTTCGTATTTAACGTATTTCACTGTATATGGAATAGGTCTGAAATTTTTTACTATGCTAACCTGTTATCTAAGAATTGACTATCGATTTAGCTCGGATTTCACCGTGAGAAAATTAGTTTCATGAAAAAAATTACCCTGTATTTCGATAGGGAAAAAAAAATAAAGACAAAAAAATTTGTGCGTAAAACAATGATTTTTATTATTTTTGCAGAAACATTATACGCAATATTTATAACTGAGGAATTTTGTTCAGAATATATAGCATATAGGAAGGGGTTAATGAGCCCAATTTAAAAAAATGCCATATATTCAATTAATCAGAAGAAAAAAAAGAAAAAAATCAAAGAAATCAGAAAACTATATCAGTACCCTCGCATTAAAATTATATATGAGATTTGGACAGTAAGAAATGCATTTTTTTAAATGAAAAATTGATTTTACTTTTTAAAGGTGTTGAATTGTTACCCCACACGCACATAACTGAAACGGGACAGTCACCGAATTAGATACACACATATATACACACTGTTAAAACATTTTAATACACAAATAACGTGTTCTGTATAACTCAATAATATTTGTGTTCTGAAAATTTCTTCGGTAGAAGAAAAAAAAGAACATTCTGCTGTCCTACATCGCATGAAATTAAAAAGTATAATATTCAAAATTCTAGAGAGAAGATGCGTAAAATCGTTCAGAATTACAAGTATATTGACATTACCGTAAAATAAATTATGAGTCATAAATAAGTAACAATATTTGAGGTTACCAGCTGTAAAGGCGTGGCCGAGAGGATAGGACGGCTAGTCTAGAAACCATGGGGTCCCGAGTTCTTACCATGCGACGGGTAAGTGCTATGTTTTAAATCATGTAAAATGTGCGAGACCTTGTATTGAAGTATGTGTGTGTCTTTCCTTGAAAGCAAAATTTTTATTTTTTGAATGCAGAAATTTCCAAAAAAGAAATTAAATTTTTCTAGAAATTGAAGAAATTTTCCATTAAAATAAGTAAATTGACGTAAATTGTACTGGCGTTTTGATTGGCGGTACAATTTTAAAGAATTTTTTTTCTGGGTATAAAGCTTACCGAAAAAAGGGTGAACAAAAGGCTGCTTTTGCAGAGAAATTAAACGTGGTCAAACATGGATGTAATTCAGACGTTTGAAATGTCTTAAATTTAGACACATGCACAGGGTTGCCAGTGGGCGACTTTTTTTTCAATTACGATATCTTGATTGCCACCAGTTTTTTGAAACGGTAAAAATGCCTTTGTTTTCGCCTTAATAAATATGTCATTAAATAAGCCGCATTTAACCATTTCAAAAAAGTGGTGCCAATCAAGAATCTGAATTTAAAAAAAGTAGTCCATCTGGCAACACTGTACATACAAGTGTTAAAAATTTAGAAACTTTAAAATGTCTGAAAATTGAACACTCCGTTTCAGACACTTATGTGTCTGAATTTCAGACATTTCAGTTTACAGTGTATTTAAGATGGAGCCATATTATTTCCATATTACTGAGTTTAGTATATATAATTGTAATAAATGTTGTATTCGTGCATTTTTGTATAACAATGGAATAGCTATTGCACCAAGATCTGAATAATTATAAATCTAGTTATAGTACGAACGCACCACATTTGCCACGTTTGACGTACAATTTGCGACTTGTTTTTCTTTGAGATGAACTTTTAATTTGACAGCTCGCCGGAGGAGAGGAAAGTGGCGTTCATGTATGTGAAGAAAATTTACATATAATTAATAGTGCGCACACAGCAGTGCTGCCAGATTGGTGAATATTTTGTCCCCAGATTGTTGATTGTCACCGCTTTTTTGAAATAGAAGTATTCGGCCTGTATAGAAATAGATTAAAAATTCTGAAAAATAAGTTGAATTATACTATTTTAAAAAACTGCTGACAGTCAAATAATCTGAATTAAAAAAGTTCCCAATCTGGCAACACTGGCACACAGTCCTTTGGTTTTGTCTGCCGGTCGCAGGAGAGGAAACTGGCGCTTGTATACGCTAAAAAATTTAATATGTACTGCGCACTCTCTAAATATAATCGCTCTGGTGCTAAGGGTTACGGTTTTTTATTTTATTTTATATTATTATTTATTTTTTTTCTTTAACCTTTTCCTCATTTATTCATATATTTTTGTGATTAGATAAAGAAGAGGAAAGTTTATGAAATATAGTGGTGTTCAAAATTTGTAACCTTTGCACCTATTCAAAAAATGGACCAGACCAAGCCTTGTACTTTGTTGCTCTTTTGTTATAGTTTATATGAACATCACGCAAACTGACAAATTTTTTGTGATATGTTACAGAAAATATTCCAACCGAAAAAACTTATAATAATACGTGTCCCATTAAAAAGTTCGAAAGAAATAAGTACAAAAAGGACCACGAAAAAGAAGAAAATTCAAAAGAAGTAATTTCCTATACGTTTAATAAGAAAAATCTTTATTTCGGAAAATGCATTCAAACATTCAATTGAATGATCGTTCACATTAAATAATAATAAAAAAAATCGTTTTCCATTGTGCTTTTGAAAAATTTATTGCTGCAAATAAAACGAGAAAGATATCGTCGATCAAATTGTTATTTTATTTCTAGAAAATTCTCTTAAACAGGTTTTTTTTTCTCCTTCTTTCCCATTTATACTCGTACACATACATTTTAACAGTAGAATAACTGTGAAGGGCCATTTTGGCCCGTACCAAATGAATAAATTTTGGTTCGGATCAGGAATTTCTTTATAAAATAAATTTAAAACAAACAAAGAAAAAAAGGCTAAATGAATAGTGTTAAACAGTTTTAAGTAAAAATTGTGGTGTGAAATATTTTTTAAAACTTGATTAAAATTTTCCGTCTTTTTAGTGTTAACAGTTTACAGGCCGGATGATGCATTTATACGTTATTTATAAAACTATTCTTAAGAAATTCTAAATTATCTCCAGAAAGTTTGAATAGTTATTTTTGTTTATTATAATGATAGATATTCTGCGAATAAAATAAAGGAAAATTACTATTAAAAATTTTCTACTGTGAACTCGAAATTTCTGAATAAAAAAAACCCGCCAGATTTGGCAACACTCTTTGCGGCCTGTATAGTTTTAAGTTTGGCTTTTGAACTGCGCAATCTCTTAAGAGCTAGTTTAAACGACGAAAAATTCTCTGAATTTCATAGGCACAAGCTAACCTGCTGTGCTTTAGTTTCGAATCCTCCATATAGCTCAGTTTGCACCATGTTTGCCCGTTATATTATTATGAATATTTTATTTTTTTCTTCTTGTCGATATAAAATGGTCAAATCTAAATTCGCTATTTTCTGTGCTATTTTTTAATTCATTCTTGTTCATAAACATATAAAATTGGCAGTTACCATTGGTCATACATTATGTAACCGAAAACTTTGTTCTACTTTTTTGTAAAAACAGAACATCTTTCAGAAATGTTTTTCAAATTTGACACATTTTAAACTGAATTTCTGAACGCGACACCGCAGGAACAAAAAAAAACTGCCGTCACAAGAAAAAAAGCACTCATAACTCAAGATATTAATCATTTATTAAAAACAGGAAAAATTGTTTGATTAAAAATAGCTTTAATAACCATGCCTGCAAGTGTCAGGCTTTTGCGTAAATATGTCAGAAAGCTTCGCATTGTTGAGCAGGAAAAATATATATTTTTTTAATTATCTTAACCTTTGATTTTATATTTTCAATTAATTGTAAAATAATATTTTATATTTGAATTGAATTTTATTACTATTTTGATTAAATTTCCTATAGTTTTAAAATATATAGTTAGTGTTTTAGGTAGAATTGTTGCATAATGCATCACATGTATAAATATATTCTGTTTTAACCCCCTGAAGGTGGTCAGTTTTTTTTTTTTTTTTTTTTTTTGTACCAATTAATTTTAATCAAGGTTTTATTAGGAATTTTTTAACAAATTTTCACCTTTATAACTTTGCCAAAAAAGCTGTAATTGCCTTATTTACAAATAGCGTTTTGTGAAAATTCTGGTGTGTTTTCAACATTACAGGAACATAATTACTTGCCCCTGATAGGGTTAAATTGATTCCTTAAAGAAGTAACGATTATTTGCGGAAAGAATTCCCGCATCACTATTTGCGAAAAGTAATATTCACCTTATTTAATGACAGAAAATCTGCGATTAAACATGATTATTATTTATTTTCGGAAAAAGTGGTAGCTCTGTGGCTGTGAGCTGGATAGTAAATACAGATGCCTTAACACTAGAACCGCCATAGCGGCAGGGCTGTCACAGGCGACTATTTTATAATTCTACACTGCAAATAAAAATGTCTGAAATTCAGTCACTTAGTGTCTGAAATGGAGTGTTCAATTTTCAGACATTTTAAAATGTCTGAATTTTTTCAGACACTTTTTGCGACTGAATTTCAGACACTTAAAACGTCTGAATTGCTGTCATTTTTTTACCGGGGTAATAGGCAGCCATTTTTGACCTTTTTTTAAGCTTTTGATTTTGTTTTACAGGTGCTCAAATTTAGCATGAAATTTTCATAAAGCTGATATTTTAAATTTGTTTCCATCTTATACTGATTACAATCAACATATTATACTTTTAGATTAAGAAATAATTAAACACAAAAAATTAATATCTAAATATGTATTTAATTTATATTTCATATATGTATTCTAAGACAACGAAAATGTTTTGGTGACAGTATAGAAAATGGGCCCCATGGCCAAAGTATCGTATAAATTTACCACCGCACTTCCCTACATTGACAATCACATGCTATCACAAATAAAGAAACATTCAGTGTCCTAAAATACATATAGATATAAATACATATTTCGATAGATACATCTTTTTTCTTTAACCCCATTATATTATACAAGTACAGAATATTGATAATCAGCACAAGGTCAAAACAAATTGTAAAAAATAAACTTTAAGAAAATTTCATACCAAGTTTGAGTATCCAAGTTTTAATCAAAAACACAGTGTTCAACCAAATCATTATTCATTACAGCACTAATAATTATAATTTTGTAAAACATTTCAACTAAAAAACGTGATAAATGTAAATAATACTTAAAAACACAAATCCTATACTAAGATTACTTACAACTTATAATTATACTTATTAAAAAAAGTCTCATTTTAACTGTAAGTTGTGATAAATGTAAATAATACTAAAAGACACAAACATAACCTCAAAATATAAATAAACCACACATTTTATAAATGCACTACAAAAAAATAACTATTTCACTCATAGTAATAAAACATGCTTAAATAATTTACCATTTACCTGTATTTAATGTACCTCAATTAGAAAATCTGCAATGCATAATGATGAGTAACATAAATATTACAGAAATGAAATCTTTTTAATATTTTAATGCAAAATAATTTTAAGTGGTTAACTATAAATTTTAATAATAACTATGAATTATTCATTTAAATTTTAAATAAATGTTGTCGCCTTTTCCAAACTACCCAGGAGGTAGCCGACGCAGCTCTTTTTTTTTTTTCCAAAAATAGTGGTTTCCCCATCGTTTTTTAATCAAATCGACAGGTCTAGTCCACTAAATAATTTCTAATACTACAATTAAGTATATTATGCAAACATCATTTTACATGTAATACATTTCAATTAACAAAAACGTAACGAAATTTTAACTAAGTCTAAATCGAATGAAATGTATCTTTAAAGATAAATCAAAGTTTTCAAATACATTAATATTTTTTCTTCTTATTATGTAAATTATATTTATAATTATTATAACTATTGGTACTGCTATAACTATTTTTAAATATACACTAATCCTTTATTATATTCATTATATTAAAATATCTTGCAATGAATATTTTATAATGTATAAACTTTAGAAGCATTACTTAATCAAGATATAAGCAGAGTCCCAGAGCATGATATAATTTTAGTCCCGTCTTCCTATTTTATCAAAAGTAATTCAACGCTCTAGAATACATATATGAACACATAAATACATAATTGAATAAATATTCTTTTTTAAAGCCTCAAAATGCTCGAAATATAGTACAAATTACTGATTAAAAACTAGTTTAAATATTTAGCCCATAAAATCACAAAATAACTGATACTTCACATAAAAAAACGTCGCGAACTAAGATATAGGTAATATATATATTTCAATACATTGGCAGAAAAACAAAGATAATGACTACTGCCATGATTTCAGTTATGAAGTTAGAATATTATCAGTTTTGTATGTTATGGACACACATTTTTATTACAAAAATAATAAAAAGTATAAATACCTTTTAATTTGTTATCCGACATGTTGTATTCTTGGAATAAAATCAACACAAGCACAAACCGAAACGAAACGAAACTAGAATTCCCGCCCAACTATACGATTACTTTCCTTTCCGGTGTAGGAGAAAACGTGATGCGCACGCAGCTTTGCTTTCGAAACTTTGACAAACCTTGATCGAACTTTGATATGAATGTTTTTCGTATGCGTACAGTGTTGAATTCAGACACTTTTCTCCGGGAGGGATTTCTGTAGCTCCTGGGGGGACATTATAGAGTTCCGGGGAGGGGAAATTGTACTATTTGACCACTGAAAACACAGTGGTCTTCTTCCGTGGGGGACATCTCCATGCTCCGGGAGGGAATGTCCCCCCCTGGGCCACCCCCTGAATTCAACACTGTGCGTATTTGTGTGTAGTGGTGGTGGTGGGGGGGGGGGGGGAGTAAATTTTCTTTATATCTGATTTTAAAACTTTTAAGATTGATACGATTATATGACTCAAAATCTATAATTTCTAATTATATCTGAATTTTAAAAAAGTAATTTCAGTTTCCAAATGACTATAGAATAATTAAATACTAACAGAAAACGGGGAAATATTCATCAGTCCCCCCCCCTCCCTTCCTGAACGTCTCGTAAAAAACAATTTTAAATTCTGTTTTCTTTGTAATTATTTTCTAATTTATCTTAAATGGAGGGTTCAGGGGGCAGAGCAGCCTGCCAGAAAAAAAAGTTGTTTCAGTTATTTATTTTGAAAAATATTAAAAACTGATTTTTGAATATTTAATATTTCTTAATTTTAAAATTTTTCTATTGATTTTAGGAATTTTTATTGTGCAAGACAGAAAAAAAAAGTTGTTTCAGCTATTTATTTTGACAAATATTAAAAACTAATTTTGAATATTTAATATTTCTTAATTGTAAAATTTTTCTATTGATTTTAGAAATTTTTATTGTACAGGACAGAAAAAAATATTTGTTTCAGCTCTTTATTTTTGAGAAATGTTAAAAACTAATTTTTGAATACTTAATATTCCTTAAGTATAAAATTTTTCTATTTGTTTTAGGAATTTTTATTTTGCATAATACAATAAAAATTGTCTTGTAATCAAGACAATAAAAATTGTCTTGTAATCAAGACAATAAAAATTGTCTTCTACAGGGATTTTGAAAAAAAAACCTTAGTTAGCTTATTTCATGTTTATATTCACGCTTAAAACATTTCCTCCACTAGAAAAGTTTTTCTGATTATGCTGGCATAGTATATATTGCAATAAAATTGTATATATAGTCACCGCATTACATTAAGACACTTAAGTGACTGAATTTCTAAATGTCTTATTTTCAGACGTGTCATCATTATTCAGACATTTTTTTCAGTTCATTTATACCATGATCCTTATAAGACACTTATGTGTCTTAAATTCAGACATCTGTGATGTCTGAAATTTCATATTCAGACACTTAAGTGTCTGAATTACTTTTTCAGTCACACAAGTGTCTGAATTTAAGACGCCCCTATTTGCAGTGTATTTCGCACCACTTTTTCAAAACAAAAATCTCGTACATACGGTTTGACAACATTTGCGAGAGAAATATACTAAAAAATATGTTTTTAAAAAATAGTGATGCGAACATAATATAAGAATAGTCGCCCGTGGTAGCCCTGTAGCCGTCATTTTGACCGATACCAAATAAAAATATTTCGGTTCGAACTAGAAATTTCTTTCTAAAATAAGTTAAATATGTATCACGGAGAAATAAGTTAAATAGTTTGAAATAAAAATTCTGGTGTAAAATATTTTTATAACACTTGAGTAAAATTTCCGGCTGTTCTAGTGTTAACCCCACTCTGTGAAGTGATGTATGTATGAACCAATTAAAATTAAACCTTGATAATTAAGTTCGGTCACGCCATTATATTGTAATAGAAATATTCCTCTCTTCTAATGACCGAAACGTGCTATGAAATAAGATGAATAATTACTCTTTAAAATTTGCGGTATCTAACTCTAAATATGGATATATAAAACGTACTTCCAAAAGAAAAGTCTTGCATTGTAGGGTTAACCCTTAAATGTATGATTTTTTAATTTTGTTTCGAAATATATATATATATGGACCTCAGAAAGGTTTATTACTCAGGAAAAATAATGGAAAAAATCAGAGATATATTTTTCGTATCTTACGTTAACTTTATCTTATGTTTGCAAGCAAAAACTTCCGTTATAACTAAAATAGTGCACAATTAGTTATTATTTAAATAAGAATGAATCTAGGTACTTATTTTATATGAATTCTATTTTGTAAAACTTAACCTTTAAATCAGGGATGTAAAAATCTAGGCGCTAGCAGGCAGTCTCTCCCCACTAAATTATATTAGTTTTTTTCGCTTAAATTTTATTAGCAATCTTGCAAAAAAATTTAGACGAAATATTAGACCAAAAATAACGAATAAAATTTAGTGATGAGAGAATGCCCGCTGGTGCCTAGAATTTCACACCCCTGCCTTAACACTAGAAAGACGGGGAATTTTACTCAAACTTTATAAAAATATTTCCTACCAAAATTTTTATTTTAAATTATTTACTTATTTATTTAAGTAGATTTTTTATTCATGCCTTTTAAACTAGTTTTATAAAAACATTTCTGGTTCGAACCTAAATAATATTCCTTTGGTAGCGGTCAAAATGACCGCTCGCCGTCTTTCTAGTGTTAAATACATGAATTAATCTTTTAGAATGTTTTTTTTTAATTTTTATATTAAGGATTAGACACCAAAAATTTTAAGATATATTTTTATCTTTATTTAGTAGCATATTTTTACAGGATTAATATTTCTATATAAATATAGTGGTTGCAAAAAGTTAAAATGTGACGCAGACATGCATCACTATGCATTTAAAGATTAACCCCTTAATTCACGATCCCATGATATTGACGGGCTGCGTCATTTATTCAGATTGTCTTATTCCAAACAGTTTTGTAAAATAGTGTAATTGGCTTTATTAATTGTATCGTTTTACCTGTCATTAAATGAGGTGAATATTTCTTTTATTAAAAAGTGGTGCCAATAAGCAATTTGGATTTTTAAACCATAATTTAATGCGAGCGTTAAGGGGTTAAAGCAAAGAATTATATAAGTTCAATATAATTACATTTTAAGGCTAATTCTGTTAGCGCTACATCGGCAAGCGGACGCATACATGCGTCATTTATAAAAATATCGTTAAAAAATTCTAAATTCTTCCTAGAGAGTTTAGATAGTTATATTTAGTTACTATAATGATAGCTATTTAGTGAATACAATAAAGGAAAATTAGTATTAAAATTTTTCTGATGTGAACTCGAAATTTCTGAATAAGAAACTCTTCAGATTTGGCAACACCGTTTGCGGCTGGTATTATGTAATAACTTGTTCCAAATTTAAAAATTCGATCTATGGCCGGAGTATTCACCCCTTGAAGGCCTGTGGGATATAAAACATCCCACTTCATTTTAATTGGGTATTGCGACAATGAGGCCAGAGTTTAGGAATAAAAATTTTATTTTTATTAAGGGCGTGAATAAAAGCTTCTACCTTTTTTCAAATAAATTTGTTTTTTAATTCCGGTGTCATTTAATCATTTCAGAATTTTATGAATAGTACTTTGCCCCTGAAAGAGTGGCAAAATTCCTTAACCCTAGATCTACCGGGAATTTTATTCAAGTTTTAATAAAACGTTCTACACCAGAATTTTTATTTGAAACTATTTAACTTATTTATTTACCTTATTTTTGTCTGGTTTATATACTTAGTTTATTTTAAAGAAATTTCTGGTTTGAATGAATATTTTGTATGTACCTGTCGGGTCCAATGGACCCGTCTGGTAGACGGAGGGTTAAAGGCGAAATTTCTAATGCAAATCCTATGTGCAAAAATCATACCTAATCAGCCTAGGCATTGCCGTGGTGTATATAAGCGCTGATAATTATCCGCAATGAGATAAATAACTTACCAATGAAATTTAATTGTAGTATTTATTTTTCTATATTTTCTTTTTATAATGTATTTTCTTTTGAATTTCATAATCTCTTAAGAGTTAGTTTCAACTACGGTATGAAAAGTTCTCTGAATTCCATAGACACAAGATAACCTGCTGTGCTTTAGTTATGAATCCTTGATCTAGCTAAGTTTACAGCATGTTTGCCTGTTATATTATTATGAATATTTTAATTTTTTCTTCGGGTCGATATAAAATTTGCATCAAGTCTTGAAATTCAAGTAGGTTGGTAAAATTACGCACAAAACTTTAAAATCCTGTCCAACAAATTTCATCTATTTGGAAAAAATTGTATTTTTCGAACAACTATCAAAGGGGAAAAGCAAAGCCGTGAATTCAATTAAATTAAAACAAAAAGGGTGAATTAAACCAATTATTAAGGCAACATAGCATTTGGTTATATTTTTTTTTAATAAGGAAAATGTTTTTTTTTCAACGATATATTGTTTGTGTTCGGGCCTTATTACAAACGGGCCAAACTTTCCCCCCGTAATTTTTATTAGAAATTTTCATCTTATTAAAATGCCGTACACATGAAAAATTACTAACATAAATATGGCAGAAAATTCTATTCCATTTTACTGGTGGAAATTTGTCCCGTTATTAATCAGGGACTATTTGCGTTAGCCAGTTCAGGGGCAAACTCCTTCTATTCGTTCTATATCTAGTGATTGATTGACACCAGAATTTACAAACAATTTGATTTGTAAATAAGTAGAAGTTCTTCTTCGCATACTTTGTAAAAGGAAAATTTTCATTCTGAAATTCTGGTGCAATATGGTATTTAGGGATGAAAATTAAGTGATTCATAAATGAAATACCACCATTCTAGTGGCTACCCCTGTTGCTCAGTGATGTATATATGAATAAATTAAAATGCAACTTTTAGCAAATAATTTCAATTCCAAGCAAGCACTATATTTAAATAAAAATATTCGCACTATGCAATCACGGAAGTCTGCTTATTAAATAAGGCGAAACATTTCTCTTTAAAATTTCTCGTATCTAACCCTAAATGTGAGTATAAAAAACATACTTCCAAGAAAAAAATTCGTGCAGTGCAAGGTTAATAATGAAAATACAATGTTAACCCGGGAGGACTCGCGCCGGGCCTGATACACCCAGAGTGCGTATGGTTTTTTACAATTGTACCCACTATTTTTTTAAAGTAATCTTCAAGTTATTTTATCGCAGAATTTGTAACAATTGTCTCCGATTGAATAAGGTGACGATTATTATTTGTATTTATTGGTGACGAAGTAAAAACCATTCATACCCTGTTTGTGCGCTCGTTCTTTCGCGTTAAAACAAATGCAGGCTTCAAGATATTTTTCTCTCCCTATAGAACAGTTCTATTCCCTATCTTTTAACCCTGTAGTGGGCGGTGACCACAAAAAAGCGCACCTAGTTTTAATTCCAAAACCGACAAACGGCACCAAGAATGTTTAATTAAATTTTTCCTTTTATAAAGTAAGGGAAAATAAGCAAGTTTTTATTTTCCAATAACTTCGTTTGTGAATTCTGGTGTCAGTCCATTCCTTTATCATTTTACAAACAGGCTTGCCCCACGCCGGAAAGGGTTAGAGCCTGTTGCATCTAAAGATGAAATATACATGGTGATTCATAATGAATGGGACAAAAAGAAAGCATGATTGTGAACGTTGTAATTAATATATTTAGAAAATTCAAATTTACTCAAAACTACATTTATTCAAGTTTCTATAAATGTTCAATATGTGCCCCTCCGGTTGCACGACAAATGTCTACACGGTAATCAGGATCCTGCCACACTCGTGATAGCATATCCCCTGTGATGGAATTCAACACTGCAGTTATCCGCTGCTTGAGTTCCTCTAAGTCCTGAGGAAGTGGAGGCACAAACACCTTGTATTTAACGAAACGCCAGAGAAAAAAATCACAGATCGTTCACAAATTCTTTCAACCACTTCGGGTTTTGTTTCTTTTCGTCCTGGGCTTTTGTTCTGGCACAAGCAGCCGGTATCCTGGAACTGCTTCACCTACCTGCTCATGTTATGCCGATGCGGTGGTTGTTTACGAAATTTTGTGGGAAAATGTCTTTGCACAACAGTTACCGAGAAGGTTTTGGCATATTCGAAAACGCAGTACGCTTTCTCCTGCACGGACGACATTTGTTTAACAGCGCCTCTAGCGGCGAGTTCGTGATTCGATGATTTTTCCCTGCTGCCAAATAAAACTTGTATAATAGCAGTTGGAGAATAAATTTGTTTCGGCTGAATAAATCCATTACGGCAGTCACACTGCGCTATTCTTTTGATTCAACATATTTAAGTATTGGAATATCCTTAAAACACTTACTTAAAACGAAGCATCAATGGAAAATACGTCGCTTTGAACCAGAAATTTCGCCGCTAAACAAATAAAATATAAAGCATAGAGAAATAAGTTAAATAAAAATTGTGGTGTGAAATAATTTTATAAAACTTGAGTAAAACTCCTGGTAAGTTTAGCGTTAACCTGTCCAAGTTGTATGTGCATAAAAAGCCTCCAACGTCTTTTTCGAAAGGAAACAATCATATGATGTAAAAGATTGTAGATACGATTAGCTATAAATTAGATCATTGTGAAATGTCAGTGGATGATATCATGCTCAAAACGTTTCATTTTGAAATTTTAAAGCAATATTTAAAACGATATATTTCAAAACATATATACAGGGTCAGATTACCAACGGGGGAAACATCCTCCAGTAAAAAAGAATAAAAAATTTTACCTTATTCATGACAGTAAATTTTCATGAATTACGTTGTTTGTATAAGACGAAAATTTCTACTAAAATTTAATAGTGGAAGTTTGCCCCGTTGTGAATCTGGCCCTGCATATATATTGTACTTCTGATCGAAGAATGTACTCGTTGTCATTAGTAATAATCTATTTTAAGCATTACACTAGTAATGCCACACATACCAATATAATATTATTGTAAATATATACATGCTTTAAAAATAAAGTAATAATTCAAAATCGCTTCACTGATTTTAATATATTGAAATAAACATCAACTGCTTGTTTACATGCACGTTTTATATAAGGTGCGCACACTCCTTGAATTGTTTGGTCTGGCACCGCTACTAATAGTGAGAAAATTTCAATTTCATTTTTAAAACACAGAATTCGTAATAACATTTTTATTCACAGAATTTTCAATACTTTTATACAGTAAAATAAGGCAAAAAAAAAATAATAATAATAACTGTTAAAAATCGGTGGTAGTACTGTATGGTTTAATGCCATGCGGGTTTAATGCCATGTATATAAAATTTCTCAGCATTCATAAAAAGAGAAAGTAAGGCAAAACTAAAACATTCATAACATTATAGAAAGGTTAAGAATCAAAACTAGAGATCAAAAGGAAATCAACAGAAAATAAGCCTAAAGGTTTAGGGTTGGTTGGTTGAGGACTCAATCGCACAGTGCAATTATGAGCACTTATAAAAGTTTTGACAATATTCTTCAAATCTCTACGTTGACTAATGAGCTTTATAATAGAACGGAGCGCTAACTCCCTATTCTATTACCGGGTGTCCCAAAAATGACTGATGGATTTTAAAATTCAATAACTTCCAAACGGTGACAGATATTAAACAAATTCTTGCAGGAGGGTTATGTATGATATCAGGAGTTTTTGTACTGTGATTCTTGATTTTAGTTCGAATTTCAAATAATAGATGGCACTGAGAGCAATAGGCGCTCAGTCCAGGGAAGATTTTTGGTCCTTGGGGATCCATTCAATACATTTTAATCACCTTTTTTCGCAATGAAAAAGGGAGAGGCTGAAAAATCGATCCTGAATTTAGCGGTTATTGCTTGCATCGCCATCTATCGATGCTATTTGTAACTAAAACTGAAAATCGCAGCATAAAAACTCCTGACACCTTACATAACACTCCTGCAAGAATTTTTTTAATATCTGTCATCGTTTGCAAGTTATGGAATTTTAAAAACCACCAGTCTTTTTTTTGGGGGGGGGGGGACACACCCGGTATACTGAATGCAGCGGCTCACCTATGAATGCAAAATACCAGGGGTTTTGAATAAAAAATTATGGCAAAATACAGATTTCTTCGCATAGGATTGTATGTGGAATATATTTACACGTTCGATTTTCTTTTTAAAATATTATAAAGCTGCTACTATTTTCAAGGATTTATATTTTAGAGATAGTAATATAATAGTATTAAACTACTATTATATAATACTATTACATAATAGTAATATAAGTAAAAATTTTATTTAATTTCATCGCAAACATTTATTTAATCATATTTCAAACAAAAGTTTATGCAACCTCAACAAGAAACATGAAAAATTTGTTAAGCATTGCTCATAAAAATATGAAAAAGGTGTAAAAACAACAAAAGGGATAAAAAATATGCTGAAAAGGAAATATGCTGGGTTCTTTTACCAAAACAGCGAACACGCCTGTAAAACTCTTAGGGAGTATAGAAAAAAAAGCACATATAGCTTGTGGATTATGGCAAAAAATTCATTGTTTTCTGAAAGACAGGAAAATACCTTTGGTCAAGTAGCATGAGATCAAAAAGAAAGGATATCGCAAATGCATTGTTGCCAGTGGGCTACTTTTTTTAAAATTCAGATTTTTTGACCAGCACCACATTTTTGAAATAGTAAAAGTCCCCTTGTTTTCACCTTAATTAATATGTCATTAAATAAGACGAATTTTACCATTTCAAAAAATTGGTGCCAGTCAAGAAATCTCAATTTAAAAGAAGTAGCCCACTGGCAACACTGCGCAAGTGGCTGAAAACGTACCAACTGATGGTGTAGAGCAGTGTTGCCAGACGGGCTATTTTTTTAAAATTCAGATTCTTGCCTGGCACCACTTTTTTGAAATGGTAAAGTGCCAATTATTTAATGACAGATTAATTAAGGCGAAAACAAAGGGAATTTTAACGTTTCAAAAAAGTGGTGCATATCAAGAAATCTGAATTTTAAAAAAGTAGCCTACTGGCAACACTGGTGTAGAGCAGTCTAATGAGAATTCCGCGTAATGCAGTATTGCCAGTGGGCTACTTTTTTTAATTCGGATATATTGATTTGCACCACTTTTTAGAAATGATAAAATTCTCCTTCTTTCTTAGTTAATTAATATGTCATTAAATAAAGCGAATTTTACCATTTCAAAAAAGCGGTGCCAACCAAGAAATCTGAATTAGAAAAAAAGTAGCCAACTGGCAACACCGGAGTAATGTTTCCTCACACAACAGCTAAACTCTAAAGGTGTTTTCTAAAAGAGGAAGTGCCACAGAAAGACGAGTCATACGTGGATACCCACACACAGTAGTGGATTGTTGGGGGTTCATAATCGTTTATAAAATTACTAGTAGTAAAATGATTGTGAATCCCCTACAAGCTGCTACTGCCCGTACGTAACATCTCTACTGAGCAGTTGCGTCCCGCTGTGGATTATGTTGTAACACGGTATAAGATATTGGCCCTGCAGAATGATACGCATCCTGAACACAGCATGACTATTTACAGGCAGATTCAAGAAGCCTTTATTTCCTTTTATGTTGGTCATGTGCACTTTTTTGATGGAGCTATTCATATCGAAAAAGAGAGTTTGTGCGTCTATAGTGTGAATAAAAAAATTACATTATTACACTTTGCATTATATTCATTACATGGCAATGTACACAGCGTCAAAATGTCCCATATCGGCGTTTCTTTAACTAACTTTTTATAGCATCAGTCTTTTCCCCATGATCTAACATATAACATCGGTACCATATCAAACTATCTAATATGAAACCAATGTTGCCAGCGGACTACTTTTTTAAAATTTAGATTTCTTGATTGGCACAACTTTTTTGAAATAGTTAAATTCGCCTTATTTAACATTTTTCTAATGACCATATTAATTCAGGCGAAAACAAGGGGAATTTTACCATTTCAGAAAAGTGGTGCTAATCAAGAAATCTAAATAAAAAAAAGTAGCCCACTGGCAACACTGTTTTCAAATTGGATAGTTTGACATGGTACCGACGATATATACTCCAAATATAGAGGTTTAATGTCCGTGAATTGCCTCGGGCTTGCACTAAAGATATAAATCTGTAAAGCTTAACTCTCCTTGGTAGTTACATACCAACGGGTTGTTTCTCTAGAGCGTTCCAAAAAGGGACACTTCATTTTAATCACCCTATAAGTATATATCTGTCCCTAGCGTTGCGCATAGTTTCCAACCTTCCGGGCTTTTTAAAACTGTATTAACAGTTGGGTGGTTTTCTTTTATCCGATTAATGCCGAGTTTCTTTCACACATTTTTAATACCTAGGTACCAGTTGACACCAGTTTTCCCATAATATAATTTTCACTTATTTCATCTCTCAAAGTTTGAGATTAAGTAATGTAAAAATTTCCTTATTAAAATACTGGTTTTCATATTTAACATTTTCGTATTAGTTAATGGCAGATTTTCGTACCAACCGGCATTAATGGGTTAACCCTTTGGACTCCGGCGTCTCTTACACAAGTTTTATTGGGTCGGCATCACTTTTTAAAAAGAAATTGTCCTTCAAGTACACAATTTCAAAAATGCTCTGATTAAATAAGTCAAATTTTATATTCCTTTATTATTATGGTGCCAAAAACAAATATTTGAAGAAAGATGATGTCGTTGAAGCGGCGACAATGGAGCGCAAAGGTTTAATTCAGATTGTTTGATTGCTACAACTGTTTTTGAAATATTAATAAAGGTTAATTTTTATTTTGTATTTTGTAGTCTCGTATTTTGTTTTTAAATAAAATAAAACCAGTAATTTTATTAAACAAGAAAAGTTAAAAAATAACCTCACAGAAACAAGAAATACTTTTTAAATAAGTTTTTTGGTTCAAATAATACTCCGTTTACACGAAAAGACCGGAACTGTTAAATATGTGGTAGCTGCTAGTTGGCATGACAGAAGGCCAATTACCACCACTTTCCTGAATAATTTCCTTTTTCTTATTGATGGACAGAACTTCTTTCATTTAATAAGTCTAACAATATTTTTTTCGAAAAAGTGGTAGCAATTAGGCTTTTGGAAAGCGGATTTGCCGTCTCTTTGCCAGACCTTCCAATTTACAAATACCAATATTTCCAAATAGAAATATTTGTTTTATTTAATGATATAAATTCTAGCATTAAATAAGACGAAGAGTACCATCCAGAAATAGCGGTACAGAAAAAATCGAAAAACTTGGCAACTCAACTATAATTTAGTAACTTCTTTATATCAAATGTTTACATGAGTTTCACTGAAATCTATAATCGATATATTTTTTTATTTTTCAGGATTTTGTGATCGGATTATCGGTGCTAGCTCGTGGCTCATTACAAGAAAAACTACGCTGGGTGTTTAGCCTGTATGACATCAATGGTGATGGGTATATCACCAAAGATGAGATGAGCAGAATTGTGACTTCCATATATGATATGATGGGAAAAAGTATGGATCCTCCTTTAGAAGAATTCACTACTAGAGATCACGTCGAAAGAGTGTTTCAGGTATCCAAAAAGTCTAATTTTAAAATTTTCTTTGAGGTAAAAATGCATATTTTGGGTACCACTATTTCTGAATCGTAATATTTTGCTTTCATAATTGAAGCATTGTGCGATTGAATAAGGTAAAGATTATTATACAGAAATAATGATACTCACAAATAAGCACCCTGATTGAACTGTCTTTAAATTAATGTGCATCCAAATGTGCATTGCAGCTGACTGTGAGAAGTTTGATCATCTCAAATAAAGGTGTTATAACTAGTTGTTTTTTATCACTTTCCAACAAAGTTGAAAAATGCTTATGCATTCAGTTTGTCTGGCTGTCTAGCCGTCTGACCGCGCTCTAACTCCCGTAAATATACTCGGATTGCCCTGAAATTTTTGGATGTTACTAATGTTTACCATAGCAAGTTTTATATTTCAAATGAAGCTTCTAGCATGTTTAGTTCATTTACAGGGACAGTCAAAAGTTTTCCGTTACATTACGGCCTATGGGAAAAAATCGTTTCAAATGATTTTTAATAGTGTTACACGCTTTCAAACATAATAAAATTGATATTCATTAATGAAGTGAACTAAAATATGCATTCTGTAGAAAAAGCGGTGCAAAGAATAGTCATTATTCATTTACAGGGCTTCACAAAAGAATGCCGTTATATAATGATATGGGAGGGGGATTGTTGCGGCGTATTTTAATTATGTTAAAGTATTTCCTATATAATAAAATTTATATACATCGCTGAGGTTTACTATAAGTTATTTCATGTATAATACGAAGTGCATAGCATTTACAGTGACACACAAAAGATTTCAGATACTATATTGTATCAGAAGTACTGTACAGTAGCGATGATTGCTGGAAATGCATTTTTAATTATGTTATGTGCTTTTATGTTTCACTATATTTATGCATAGTATATTGCATAGTATATAAATGCTGTAATTCATATACAGGGCTACACAAAAGAATTCGTAATGTTTACTGGGTATGATTGCAAATTCCTTAAAAGTGGTTTTTAAATGAGTTATGCATTTTTACGTTGAACTGCATTTAGTTTACTAAGAAATGTTTGTAGAAAATAGAAAAAATGATATACAGGGTCACGCAAAAAATTGGATACATGGCCGTCTATAAATGATAATTTTTGGAAATGTGATTTCAGTAGATTTAAGAGTGTTTTACTTTGAATTAAGGTTTAGCTAAATAGTGGCGTGTAATAAAGGTACGAGGTTAGCTACAGGAGTGTACAAAAGTATACAACTATGTTTCCATCTATTAGTATAAATTGCTGAAAGAGAAATTTCAACCTGTTATGAGTTTTCTTGCTAAACTAAATTTCCCTATTATATAGTATATACATCAATCTACAGATCAAATACAGGGCTGTTCAAGAGAATGTGAATACATATTTGTTATGGACGGTAACTGCTGAATTCAGTTTTTCAAATGTTTTACGCATTTTCTAAAATGTTTACTTTGTTCTTGTTGAAATAAATAAAAAGGCAGACATAAAGGCATGGATCGAATTGAGTATATTTGATATTAACAAGAACAATTACACAAACATACTGAAAGAAAACAGAAAATTTACAGGTATTTATAGATTTTGCAAGGCCCATGGCGGAGAATTGGCGGCCGTGAAAGAAAGCTACATTAAACAACCAATCACAATAAACATAGTTGTACAAAAAGAAATTAATAAGAATTTAATGTAATGCCATGATTATTTTCAACACCCGCCCATAATCTAGCATTACATAAGAAAACAAAGAAATTTCTTGAAATCAATCATTAATAATAATATGACACAATTTAAACATTACTTGTACAAACAACAAAGAAATAATAGTTCATAAAATTTAACTTTAGGTAATACCTTTGTAAATAAATCAGCAATTTGCATATTCGTAGGAATTATTCGCAATTCTGAAACACTTTCCGATTTTGACATGTGAAACTCGTTATGTAATAGGGAAATAACTACATTAGTTTCAGTTACATCTGAACCTGCAATTAACATATCATCTACATACAAAGCAATAATTATTTTATGATCATTATTATACCGAATAAAAATACAAGGTTCATTATCACAAGATTTAAAATTTAACTTTGAAATAAATTCATGAAACCTTTCAAACCATTGTCGTGGGGCTTGTTTTAGACCATATAAACTTCTTTTAAGTTTACACTTTCGCCCACTTTTATCATCATAGCCTTGCAGCTGATCCATAAAAACAGTTCATTTAACTTACCATTCAGGAACGCTGTTTTAACATCTAACACAAATGCATATAAGTCTTCATTTAAAATCAAAATAAGAACCAAACGTAAAGCTGGCATACTTATTACAGGGGAAAAGGTTTCACTATAGTCTAGCCCTTCTTTTTGCATAAATCCACGAGCTACGAGTCTCGCCTTATGTCGACCATCTTTTTTGATGGTAAATACCCATTTGCAGGAAATAGGTCGTTTGTCAGGTGGTAATTTTTCAAGATCCCAGACATCGTTGATTTTCATACTTTCAATCTCCGCGTCCATAGCTTCTTTCCACAAGCGTTGTTCATCACTAGGGAGGGATTTGATAGCATCAAACGTTAATGTTTCTTGTTGGCAAAGTAATACTTCGTAAACTTCAGGATATGGATACCGTACAGGTTGCTTTTTAAATCTTTCAGCTTTTCTTGTTTTGTCTTCTTTCTCTTCAGGATCACCTAATTCATCACTCGTATTTTCTAGAACATCTGGATCAATTTCATTATCGACTGGTTCTGAATTTTCTAGAATGTATTGTTTCGACTGAACATTTTCCTTTTTCTCTTCACCGAATTTCACATTTCTTGATACAGTTATGCGTTTCGTTTCAGGATCTAGTAATCTATATCCCATTGAAGAATAACCAATGAAGATCATTTGTTTAGACCTATCGTCAAGCTTCTTTCGATGAACGGAAGGAATTAACATGTAAGCACTGCATACAAAAACACGCATGTGCTTGAAATCGGCTTCTTCTCCATATTTCAGGAAGTACGGAGTTTTGTTCTCAATAGTGCTGCTTGGCATTCGGTTTTTCAAGTAAGCTGCTGAAATTATAGCTTGACCCCAAAAAGTCTTTGGTAAATTTGATTCAGCAATCAAAGCACGTCCTATATTCAGAAGCGACCTATTGCAGCGTTCAGCTACTCCATTCAAAGATTGCGTGTATGGAGGAGCGGGATCGATCACTATACCAAGATCTCTAGTAAAATTCACTAAATCATTAGAAAAATATTCCTTCCCGTTATCACATCTAATTTTCTTCACTGTAGGGTTGGATTTTAAGAACATTTTTAATTCTTCTGAGACTTCACTTTTATGTTTCAGTAAACGTACTTCAGTAAAACGAGAAAAATCATCGATAAGAGTCATAAAATAGCACTCGCCAGAAAAGGTTGTCGGAAAGATAGGTCCACAAATGTCACTATGAATCAAAGTCATTGGCTTGGTTTCTCTTTTTCTTGGTCCTCTTCCCATTGGTGTTGCACTCTGTTTTGCCCGAGCACAAATATCACAAAAAGAATCAGGTACCGGAAGCTTCATATCTTTCAATACTTTGGCACTCGGATGACCAAGTCTGTGTTGCCAGATATCACAATGATTTTTCTTTGAAGTAAGAACGGTTTCGTAAACAGGGACAAAGTCACTTACGTATTGTGCATTCAAATCACGTTCACCGAAGTAAAAACGGTTTCTCCCTTTTTCGATAAATACTTTTTGATTCTTGAAAATAACTGTATAATTTGCACTTTCAATTTTCCTAACGGAAATGAGTTGCCCGTTTAAATCTGGAACATAAAGGACATCCTTTAAAGTAATTTCCATTCCATTTGACAGTTTTCCATTAATATTTCCAATACCTTTGATTTCTAGATTCGTTGTTTTTGATGCGCATTTAATAGTTCCTGAAGAAGGTACTAAGGATGCGAAATAATTCTCACTAGAACACATATGGGAAGTTGCTCCGGAATCTACTATAAATTCATTCCTTTTAATGCTTCCAGCAACGAAAGAAACAGCTGAAGTGGCAAATTTTTCTTCATTTGAATTTTTAACAGCTTTACAGTTACTTTTTATGTGTCCGAATTTTCCACAAGAATGGCAAGTAATTTTCTTTCTACAATATTTCGCTGTATGCCCTTTAGAGTTGCAAATTTTGCAAAAGAATTCTTTGCGAGTCGACACAAATGCAGTATTATCATGAGCAGCCTTAGTATATACTCTTTGAATCCAAAAGAAGTGCTTCAGCATCTAATAATCTTTGTGTCACGAAATCTAATGTCAAAAGAGAATTCGGTTGGTTTTCTAAAGCAATCTTAACATTTTCAAATTCCTGAGGCAATGACATCAAAATATAAACAATAGTATCCGTTTCATTAACTTCTGCCCCAGACAGCTTAAGATCCGAAATTAATTTATTTATTTCATCAACGTGATTTCTCATAGAAACTGTACGATCTTTCTTAATCGTTGCAATCTCTTCCGAATTAAAATTTGATTCAGTGCACGCTTTGTATCATAAGTGCGTTCTAATTTATTCCAAATTTTATGAGCTGTATTTTCATCTTGAAGTGATGCAAGAACATTATCACTTAATAATGATAATAATAAAGCGTAAGCCTTTTTTGCTTTCACGACATCGGCGGCATTGTCTAGAGCCGCTTCATTTTCCAGGAATTTTTCCAATTCCTTAGTAGCAAAAATTGCCGTTACTCTTCGTTTCCATAGCGAAAAAACTTTTCCATCACCTTCAAAAAGAAGGATGCCGTAAACATCTTTTGAAGAATCCATTCTGCTCGATAAAATATATAAAAAGTAAGATAAAGTCTTTTTCACTCAAAATCCCAGCAGAAATGAAAAACAGAAAAACAACGGCTTCAGTATGTCTCGCAGCTCATTTCAACACTTGCTAGAACCACGCTCTGCTGTTGAAATAAATAAAAAGGCAGACATAAAGGCATGGATCGAATTGAGTATATTTGATATTAACAAGAACAATTACACAAACATACTGAAAGAAAACGGAAAATTTACAGGTATTTATAGATTTTGCAAGGCCCATGGCGCTGAATTGGCGGCCGTGAAAGAAAGCTACATTAAACAACCAATCACAATAAACATAGTTGTACAAAAAGAAATTAATAAGAATTTAATGTAATGCCATGATTATTTTCAACAGTTCTCTTATATACTATATTTCCTTACACAACGAAGTTTTGTTAAAGCATTCAGGTAGTGTTGGAAATTGTTTCATAATTAATCTTAACGCAATAACGCAATAACGCTATAACTTAATCTTAACGCATGATTTTTCTTACTTGTTTCTTTCTTAGATCGTTTTGTCACGTCGCAGTGTAGGAAACCACGAAAAAAATAAATGCGCGTTTTAACCGTTCTATTCTTCGCATTAATGTTTACAAGGTGTCTTTTCGTACTAAATCGATGATGTTCTACAACTTTGTAAATAACTTATTTCCCTCTTTCTTTCCGTTTTCGAGATAGGAATGCTAGCTCCGCAGTTGTCCACCAGGTGGCGCCGTAGGTGGATTCATTCAGTAGCGCATGGCTAATTTTCTATACATACACACCACTTTTATGAATGTAGCAGCAGCCGTTCCGAACTTAAAAGGGTGGCAAGGGACTTTAGTGGGCATGCTGTATATAATAATTGAAACGATGCAATACGCACGAGAAGTTTTTCCATCTTGTGCTGCGGTTGCAGCCTTACCAACATATAGGAGTGGCGAGTGTCAGGTTAGGTGTGTCATCCAAGTGCCTCAGTTTGTGAAGAGTTGGTGCGCTGAACCAAAGACCCAGATTCGAACCCTGGCCTGAATACTTTTTCACTGTATTGGTTTTACACCTTATTAGCAATGTGAATAAAAATTCACATAATTAAAAAATCAGAATTAAATGTATTTTGAAATGCTTTTCTGAACGTATTATAAGCAAAAATTGAAATTTATGGCTTCTAAAATTAGCTATACAAGCTATAAACTTTAACTGGAAGGTATTATTCCTATCCCGGAAAAGTAGATGCAATAACGGCTGCTCCTTTTCCTACTAATGTCTCATAATTGCGTTCGTTTTCGGCATTAATTTCCTATTATAGAAACTTCGGGCCTAATATTTCAAATGTAATATAATATTGACATAGATTATTAACCCTTAATTGCATAGTGATGTAAATTTCCATCACCTTTTTATTTAATTTTTAATACATAAATTAAGTTCTTACAACCACTATATTTATATAGAAATATTAATCCTCTAAAAATTACAAAAATATGCTACTAAATAAAGTTAAAAATCTATCTTAAGATTTCTGGTGTCTAATCCTTAATATAAAAATAAAAAACACAATTCTAAAAGAATAATTCATTCCAAAATGCCACATACATACCAAAATTTTGAAATAAAATTTTGCCTTAATAATGTACGTGAAGAAAAGCTTTTATTTATTTCCAAATAAATTTGTTTTTAATTCTGTTGTTAGTCAATCTTTTCAACATTTTTGTAACAGAATTATTTTTCCCCTGAAAGGGTTAAGCACGTACAAGTGCAAAATCATTGAATATTGATACCAGATAAATTCTTCTCTTTATTTAATTGCACAATTCTGTAATTACATAAGACGGATATTTTTATTTAAATATAGTGGTTACTTGGAGCTGAATGCATATATTAAAAGTTAAATTTTAATTGATTCATATAGGCACCACTCCACAGTGAAGAGAATGGAATTATAAATAAATAGGAGGAGACATATGTAGTGTCTACCTGTTGCGAGTGATGTAACTGAGGAGGTAGTCACAAGATGGCGACTGTTTTTTTTTTTTTTTTTTTTTTTTTTTTTTTTTTTTTTTTTTTTTTTTTTTTAACACTGGATCAACTGTTTTTGATCGTCAAACTTTCTGAAGGGCAAACAAACGCGGATAAATTTGAATAAAAAATGCCGCCTTATTTAGGCACTTATTCATGCAAAATTTCTCTCCCACATGTGGTAAAAATTTTCTATTCGTTTTTACTGGTGGAAGTTGCCTCCGGTATTATAATCACTTTCACTGACGCTGACAGAAGGTTATTGAAGTTATCGCAATATGGCGGAAACTCAGGTTCTGACTATCGCCGCGCCGGGTGATTCGGGTGATTACCGGTCTTCCACAAGTAGAAATTAATATCTATTTTTGCCATTGAACTATGAATAAAGAGGAACTGACATATCGTCTGTACGATGTCAAACATATCCAATGTGAAAAAATGGGCTATTTTCTTTTAAATGCAGATTTCTTGATAGGCACCACTTTTTTGAAATAGTAAAATTCGCCTTATTTAACCTTATTTAATGACATATTAATTAAGGCGAAAAGGAGGGGAATTTTACTATTTCAGAAAAGTGGTGCCAATCAAGAAATCTGAATTTTAAAAAAGTAGCCCACTGTTTTCACATTGGATAGTTTGGCATGGTACCGACGCTATCCTTAAAATAGTGAAGCTTCAAATGTAACCGCTTTTGTAGAAGTTGATTACTGCCACAAAAAAGTTCCAGGGGCAAATATAAATATCAACCGCTTTTGTAGAAGTTGATTACTGCCACGAAAAAGTTTCAGGGACAAATATAAATATCAATTTTCTCTTTATTTAAATTACGTCTTTTTCAGTGCAAAATTTCAGTCAGAAATAACGGCAAAAGCAGATATTCATTTTTACTGGTGACGTTTACTTCGTCGATAGTCAGATCCTGCGTTTGCGCCATATTGTGACTACCTAGACAACTTCCTGTTAGTATCAGTGAATTGCCTGGGAAAACTGACACCAACAAAAACAAATACAAATTTTCATCATATTTGTAAGAGAAATTTTTCATGAATAGAGCGCTTAAATAACATGAAATTTTCTATTCAAATTTACTGGTGGATGTTTTCCACGGTGATAGTCAGAAACTGTTGATCCGATTAAAAAAAGAAACAGCCGCCATCATGTGACAACCTACTCGGTTACTTCACTCGCAACAGGTAGACAATACACTATATGTCTCTTTCTCTTTATTCATAACTAGAATATTTTTGCCGTAATTAAGACTAAATTTCTGCATGAATAAGGGGTTTAAATAAGACGGGAGTTTCTGTTCAAATTTCCTGGTGGAAGTTTGCCCCGGCGGTAATCAGCCTCTACGAAACCGTTTAGGGTTGAAGATTCACCGTTTTGAGGATATTCAATTCCTCTTTACTCATAGTTCCATGTTGTAGAGTTAAAAAGATATACATACATCCAGCATAAAATAAACGATACATGTGATTTATTCGCAGACCGTTTATTATAAAATCACACCAAAGGTGTCATTAGACTTGTAATGTGATCTTTGTTTTTTTAAATATTAATGTAATTTTTGAAATGGAGTTTGTCTATATATAAAAATTGCACCGAGTTCGATTTTTCAAATGGTATCACCCACTTTTGACACTTTGAGTTCCTTGGATCCAAACAGCCCAGAAAAGTGTATAGTTTATTTATTTTGGTTAAATATTCGTGATGTTATAAGAGATCGGAATTTGAAGATGCTAATGTTAAATTAACGCGATAAACTTTAATATATATATTTCACAAAAAACATCGTATTTGTAATATTCCTTTTGATAATGTAATACAATGAATGGACCCTAACATCATCGAGACGATTTTTTAATTCAATATAATAAACTTTTAAATACGAATAATAGTAAGAAATTCATATTAAAAATATGAATTATGACGTACATCATTTTTTACATAAACAGAATTGGGAACGATGGTCGTCAAAAACATGTGTGTATAAGTTTACAATTCATTCCAAAGATTGGCACCTATATCAATTTTTATGTAATTATTTGCCAAATAAATAGTAGGAGGGTGATCATTTCCCCCAGGACTGCGTACAAGTCAATTTTGTTTGTAATAACAGGAAACGTACAGTCCTTAATTTTGAGTGCCACTATTTCGGAATACTAATCTTCGTCTTTGCAAAAATTATGATAATTTTTTTGTGATTAAATAAAGCTAGTTCATTACAGAAACACATTTAATTGCCCCTGGAGGGGTTAAAACATATTAAATAATTAATTTAAAAGTAAGAATAAAACTAATAAAATGAATTAATTAAATATTTATTAAAATATTAAATTTACCATGTGTGAAGATCATTAAAACAAATTGTACAATGTTTCTACAATAATCTAAAAATTCATAGCTGACAAAGTACGTAATGAAGGGAGGAATTTTGACTTAGACAGGGTGCGTAGAGTTTCTTTTTTTTTTTCAGTATAACTATTTCAGAACAGGAATCTGCGTCTTATTTAATCATTTAAAACTGTAAGTAAATAAGGTGAAGGTTATTATTTGGAAATAGTTTTACTAATGAATAAGCGCCTATGCGCAGCAGGATTCAATGAAATTTAGAATTTGGCAATACCTTAACCCATTAACGACCGAAATATTTTCCTCTTTAAAATGGAAATTTTGGATTTCACACCACTTTTACAGAAGAGTAATTTATGTCCTATTTTATTGATGTATTTGTCTCATCAAAGAAATCATATACTTCTCTCCAGAATTACTGGTATTCAAACAATAATCGTATTGGCATCTGCGCTGTTACCATGTGGAACGCTAGGCCATTATGGGTTAAAGTAAGGTGATATCTGAGTAAGAGGTTAAAATACATGTTATTCTAAGGTTTCTAAGAAAAAACATCTTAAAATAACACTTCGTAATGCTTTACAAAACCAAGAAACTATTTGTATGTGAAAATGGATTGATCAGATAAGATAAAGGCATTTTTGGATTCCGATAACGCATAAAATTCACGTTTATTAACAACAAAAATAAAAAATAAAAAAATAAAACCGGGACCTTATTATGTCAGGAGAAAACTTCCACCAGTGTTCCTTAATAGTAAGTGTCGCCTAATTTAACCCTTCCTGGGGCAAAGTACTTCGATTGCAAAAATGTTGAAATGAATCCTTTGCACCGGATTTGCGAACAAATTTATTTGGAAATAAGAAAAGGACTCCACATACCTAATAAACGGAATATTTTATACACAAAATTCTGGTGTCCTAGTGGCCTTTGGGAATTAAAATTAAGTGGTTTCATAAACGTACCACCACCCCTTGAAAGGGTTAATTGCAGATTTTATGTAAGAAATAAAGTAAAAATTACTATTTGGAATTGTCGTGGAATTTCGCCCCTGCTATTATCAGGATCTCTTTTGAAAACGTCTAAATTCGAATCAGTTTTGTAACATAGCATCACATTTGATGTCTAAAAAAATTAAATTTAAATTGCCAATGCAAAATCCGAAAATGACGCATAGACTTCAACTGCTGAAATATCTTAGCCCCTTGAAAGGTGGTTGATTATCATGTATTCCACTTAATTTTAATCCAACTTTTACCAGAATGTTTCAATAAAACTTACCTTTTTAGAACTTTTCTGTTAAAAAGTTTAAAATTTCTTCTATCTAGTTTCAAATGAATTTTTTTTTTCAAATTTCGGTGTGTATTCAACTTCACAGATACACCCTTACACTAGGACGGCCCTAGCCAGGGCCTTATTACCAAAGGGGCAAATTTCCACCAGTAAAAAGAAATAGATTTTTTTCCATATTTATGACAGAAATTTTGCATGAATAGGACGTTTAAATAAGGAAAAAATTTCTATTAAAATTTACTGGTGTAAGTTTGCCTCGTCATGCTCTGTCCGTGGCTATAAATTTGACAGTGATCAAATAAACGTATATCGACTCAGAATTATTTTAACCCTAGAACTACCGAAAATTTTACTCAAGTTTTATAAAAACATTCTACACCAGAATTTTTACTTAAAACTATTTAATTTGTTTATTTAACTTATTATTGTCTGATTTATAAATTTAGTTTGTTTTGAAGAAATTTCTGGTTTGAATAAATATTTTGAATGTGCATGTCGGGTCCATTGGACCCTTCTGGTAGACAGAGGGTTAATGACAGAAGAAAATATATGCCATACAGAAATATGTTAAAACTTGGAGATAACTAATATTAAATAAAGATTCTGGTTTAAAATATGTTTATATGACTTGAATTACATTTTCTCATACGGCCTTTAAAGTGTTAACTATTTCAGCGTCAAGCCACTGCCCCCTGAATAGTAGGCTTGCGCGCTGTCACAAAAATGGTGGCTATCGTAGGCGGATTGTTTTAAACGTATGTACGGTCCTCTAATTTTAGACACCAGTATTTTATAAAAGATTTCTTTGACTTGCTTAATCTCAGAAAAAAGCGTAAAAATTTTTTAAAAGATTATTGGTACGAAAATTCAAGGGACCATACACACGCTGAAAAAAAAACCGCCTTCGACAGCCGCCATTATCGTGTCAGCGCTTAGGCCTAGTATTCAGGTGGCGGTGGTCGAATAATGCAGTTGTAATGTGGAAAAGACACTAGAATTTACGAAAAATATAACTGGAAAATAAATAATTTCGATTAAAAAAATTCACGTAAATTATCTGATGAAAAAGAAACACAACTGATCTCTACTCCGCCCACCAATGAGCTCTGGCTTGACACGAATGGCTTCGCAAACAGCAATGGCTTGGAGTCAGTGGAATGCACGCTACAGGGTGCCTAGCTGGGAGCTGTCTTTGAAGTAACCGATTTCTAACAGTTCGTTGTGTCACTGTGGTACCAACTGCAGCTCGAATTTCTGCCGCAGACGCAGTACGATGCACCACAGTCGTACGGCGAATACGGCGATCATCCCTCTCAGGAGTGCCACGTTGCCGCCTGGAACCCGGTCTTCTTGAGGCAGTACCATCCCTTGACCACTGCTTCCAACAATCATGTACAATGGATACATTCCAGCCAAGTCTTTATGCAATATCGCGGAAAGAAAATCCACCTTCTCGTAGCCCGAATACGCGACCTCGTTCCAACTCGGTGAGCTGTTGACAGTGGCTTCTTCGTCCTGTTAAAGGCATTCTTGGCTAACATCAACTCAATACGTCAAATTTCGAAGCTAAATAACTCCACGAACTTTACAGCACGCATTTAAAGTAAACCTGAGCTGCAAGTTCTGAGTGGCGCTACTCGCTCCACACTTATGCGCGACGAAATTTCAATCGATGTCATCTTTCAGATGTATAAACACTCCTACCAAATTTCGTTTATCTAATACAAATCTTTCTTGGTGTTGGTATTTTTTTCCGCCAGTGTATATTGGGTTGGCAACTGTGTTCCCGCAGTTTGTTTAAATACACTTTTTCTACCAGAATCTATATTCTGATTTTTTTTTTTTTTTGATGGAGTTAATTTATGTTAAATTTCAGATCCTTAAAATGTAATGTCAACTATAGAATTCAGAGTGGGTTGGCAAGTGAGTTCCCGCCGTTCTTCTGTATACATTTTTGTTACAGGATTCTATATTATGTTTTTTTTTTTGATCGGGTTAATTTATATTAAATTTCATATCATTAAAATGGAATGTCAACTATAGAATGACAACAGGATTGGCAACTACGTTCCCGCCTTTTTAAAAATACATTTTTCCTGTCGTAATCTGTATTTTGTTTTTTGATCGAGTTAATTTATGCTAAATTTCAGATCATTAACTCTTTTCACTCGTATGTCCAGCCTGACTGGACATCATATTACATTGAAAATTTTGATATTAACACCAGTGATAAAGGAAAATAAAATTTGCCTTATTCAATTAGAGCATTTTTGAAATTGTGTACTCGAAGGAAACTTCTTTTTAAAAAGTGGTGTCAACCGAATAAAATTTGTATAAGAGTCGAAAAGGTTAAAATGGAATGCAAACTGAGTTGGTAACTAAGTTCTCGCCCTTTTTTAAATTTTTTAAAAGTATATTTTTCAATAAAATTTAACAACTAATTAATCAACAATGAATTCTTCCTTGTTATTTGCAACTTCTTCCCAACATTCAACAAGATTTTCAATACCTCGTTGGTAGAAATCCCCCAGTTTCGACTCGAAAAATTCATACAACCAAGCTCTCAATTCTGCATTAGTATTGAACGAAACTCCGCTCATAGCATTTGCAAGAGATCGAAAAAGGTGGGAATCTGTTCGTGCCAAATCGGGATAGTACGGCGGGTGCGGCAACACTTCCCAGCTATGCGTTTGATTGGCTTCCTTGGTCATATTGGCGATATGAGGTCATATTGGCATTGTCATGCGGCAAAATATGCGATTGCGTCCATGTTGCGATTAGGTCTTTTCTCTTGAATAGCCGTGTTGAGTCGTTCCATCTGTTGAACACAGACTCTGTTGAACACACATCTGTTGAACTACGTTAACCGTTTGGTTCCGTTCAAGCAATTCGTAATGGATAATCCCTTCCCAGTCCCACCATACACACAGCATCGTTTTACGTGGATGCAGATCTTGTTTCACGCGCGATGTGGTAATTTATCGGGGCTAAGCCATTCCTTGCGCTGCTTCATATTAATGTGCCGGTACCATTTTTTGTCGCCAGTAACGATTCGGTAATGAAATCGTTGCTTGTGTCCATGAGTTGAGCGGTGACGAACAATCAAAGCAGCGGATATTGTGGCTCGCTGATTTTTGTTGCTGTCACTTAACCCCTTGAGGGGCAAACAATTACGTTTGTGAAATCCTGTATTCCCACCGGAATCTTTACAAAATTCTATTTCAAAATAAGTAAAAGCAATTTTACGGCCTTTTTTCCACCAAAGTTAGAAAAGTAAAATTTAATAAAATTTTTCTGGTGTAAAACTTCATTAATCGTAGGTTGCATATAATATATACCGGTGCCCCTGAAGGGGATAAAGCATTCGGAACCCATGCTCTACACTTCAGAAACTTTCCCATTGAGTGAAGATGCTTCTCTATAGCAGTGTGGGAGAATTTCATTTTTTCTGCGAGTTCCCTTGTCGTTTGATGCGAATTCTTGTGCAAAAGTTGGTTTAATCGCTCTTCATCGAACTCAACTAGAAGGCCAGAACGAGGTGCGTCGTTGACGTCAAAATTCCCATTTTTGAACTCAGCATACCAATCATGAGCGGTTCTTTCAGCTGCGGCCATACACAACACAAATGTTGCGAACAGCTTTTGCGGCCAACAACCCTGATTATAAGCAAAGAGGAGGCGGTTTCGAAAAGGCTCCTTTTTCCCAACTTGACACATCATTTTACGATCTGAATTTTAACACAAATTAACTCTATCCGAAAAACAAAATATAGATTCCGGCAGAAAAATTCTATTTAAAAAAACTGTGGGAACTTAGTTGCCAACCTAATATTATTGACTCAATTTAACCCTTTGAGGGGCAAGCAATTGTGTTTCTGTAATGATGAATTCCCACCGGAAATTTGGAAAGATTTTGTTTCAAATAGGAAAAAGCAATTTTTCAGCTCTTTTTCACCAAAGTTGTAAAAGTAAACTTTATTAACAGTTTCTGGTGCAAATCTTAATTAAAATAAGGTGGGATATAATATATCCCACCGCCTCGCAAGGAATTAAGAAGCAAATAACCTCTACAGCTCGCATGTGTGCAGTTCCGCTCAGGAGTGTACAATCGGCGAACCACTTCTTACCAACATTATAGCATAATTTTCTCCTTATTCGGGGCTGCCACAGACGACTATTTTTTAAATTCTAACTGGCACCACTTTCTTTAAAGAGAAATCTTTAACACAATACTTTGACAACATTTGCAAGAGAAATGTACGTCAAAATTTATATTAGAAAAATACTGGTGCCAGCAGAATATAAAAATAGTCGCCCGTGGCAGCCCTGTTATTCAATCGCAAAAGTTATGATATTTCCTGTGTCTACAACTTATTTATTAGCAGAATTTCTGTCTCTAAATAAGACAAAGAGTACTATTCGGAAATAGTGATAACAAGCGGCACACTGCCCCGGACGGACTCACCGGTTCTAGTTGATTTCTCTTTATACAAAATAGCAGAGTTGTAATGCTTGATTAGGTCATATATATCAAGGAATATCAATACCTACCTTATTCATCATTCATAGACAGCAAAAACCATAAATAAATACTGACAAGGAAGGTCTCCATACTGGGCATACTCAGAATATGTTGAAAGAAATGCTAGTGAAAGTACTCATGTATGTAATAAAGGATCAGTTAAAATTAGCGGCGGAATTACAGTAGAAAATCTGTAAAAAAATAAAATACTTTCGAATCGGCGTGAAAAGACGGAAGCGGCACGCAATTTGGCGAGCAGCACTTTTCCTCGCCAAAAGCAAACGATTTGAATGAATCTGAAAATTGTTTGTTAATTCATTTTAAAATATGCGGCATTTAATGAATTTAAACGTAAACCATGAAAGAATTTATTATTATTATTATTATTATTACATTTTGTATTATTGCTTGTTGCCGATTTGAATGAAATTTTACCATTGTTTTATTCTCCAATCCACAATTTTTTTAATTTAAACCGCTTTATCGGTTATAAAAATAACTTTTAACGCCAGATGAATAATGCTGCCGTAATACATTTCCATACCGAAGAAGTTGTTTCCATAGCAACAAAGTTGAATCCACAGTACTCGATGGGGCATATTTTTGAGTTTGGAACAATTTTATTCAATTTAGATTTTGTTTTAAATCGTAAAATATGATAGTTAATATGATAGTACATATAAATATATATGACAAAACTATAGTTAAAACAAACTAAAAATGACAAAGCTAAAGTTATTTAAATTAAACTTATTTAAACAAATTCAACATAAAATGTTTTTTCCTTAAAGAGTATTCGACAAGCGTATTTTATGAAATTCTATTTCTCCGCCAAACGGTGATAAGTCGCCAAATAAACGAAATTTTCATTATTTTTTTACGGACGTTCTAGCGAGGTTCCGCCGCAATTTTTTTATAAACATATATACCCATGGGAAAAGAACATTCTGTATTTTTTTTCAGTTTTTCCTGAGTATGCCCGTATGGAGACCTTCCTTGTGAGTCGCTAAATAATACTGTTACACTCCAAAATTAAGAGTTAATTTTTATCTTTTAACAAATAATTTATCCCTCTATTTCTGCGATTGGCAATTTTTACTACTGCAGACGATTTTTTTATAAAGCAAAATTTTAAAATAATTTTAAAGACTGAAGCCGAATGATGGTTAAACAGCTCTTTGATCGCGGATCTTTTAAAATACACACATAGAAAATTCTCCCTTTGTCAATATAGATGGAAAATTGTGATATTTAAAACAATATTAATTACCGTAATTCCCGGCGTATAATCCGCGGATCAAACAATTCTGTTTGGACCCAGAATTTTTATTTAGTTATTGAAGCCAAATATTTACCGCTATTTTAAAAGTTACATATTATTTAAAAAATTTTCTATTTGATCCGCGGATTATACGCCGGAAATTACGGTAATTGTATCAGCAACAGCTTTAGATATTTCATAAACAGTGTATTCCAGATTTCAGCTGGCAGATTTTAAGTTAAATTGAACTCATAAATAATGTTTCATATCCTTCTCATATGTTCGCCAAAGATGACAGTCTAATGTTAATTGTTTTGGTTTGCGAAATACAAGACACTTCAACAATTTTTTAGATTTAGGCACATTAGCAGACATTGTCACATTTGACACCAACTGTTTATTAAAAAATAATGTAAGAAACTGCTAACACACACTAAATCGGGCTAACTTGTTATGAGTCGCAGCCAAATAAATCAGAGACAATGAAAGCCGACGCCCACTACGCTGGCTTCTACAAAAGTCAAATAAAGTGGGACAATTGCATAGCTGCCAACTTTTGCGCCTTTTTCTTACCACTAAAATTTTATTGTAAATGTTATCTTACTTAATCGCCGAAATCACACGATTAAGCAAGGCAAAAATCTCTATTAAATTTTAGTGGTAGCAAAAAAGCGTAAAAGTTGGCAGCTATGCAATTGTTTCCATGACACTCAAACTAAATTATTCTCTTTATTGCAGGACATTAACACTTCATTAATTTGATATTGCAAAATATAAATTTAACAATAAGCTTAAAACACTTCTCATGCAATTATTGGCTTTTAATCGTTTTTCTATGGAAAATCAAATGCTTTGAAGAACCGGAAAATGTCATTTTAAAATTAAAAGAAAAATATTTCCTTTTTTATGGAGTTAAAAAGGAAAAAAATAATCTCTATTAGAATATAAAATTCGAAACTTCGTTTTTCAGTCCCACCCTATTGGACATCTGAGAGTGAAACAGGAAGTCAGCAATGGCGTAGATTCGTACACGCTGTGTGAGAGGAATCATTACAAATAAATGAGTTTTAAAACTATCGAGTTAGTTTTGCATAAAAATATTGAAATGTAATTAAAATCTGTATATTTATTGCTATTTTGGACATTAGAGTATTATGATGTTATTCATTTTCATGGTCATTATTGCTGTTGAATGATTTAAAAGAAAAACTATTTAAATAAAGATAAATATTGTTCTTAAATACGCAATAACACTTTTTATATTTCATATTTTTTTAATTAGAAAAATATTTAAATACTTGCATGTCATGCATATTTCCTCGCTACTGGAGTATTGCTTACCCTCACAGCATGCATGGTCACGGTGACGTCGTTGTGACGTCACTGTAAGTCACTGTGGTCACGTCACATCTGTGACCAAAATGCCACCACTCAGTGATGTCACATTGTGACTGAGATGTGAACTTCTTAGAAAACTTTAAAATATTACGAAAATTCTTCAAAACATGTTATTTATTGTAAAATTATATTTTTCTAGCAGTTAAAAATGTGTGACGTCATTGTTATGTCATGGCATGTAACGTACATCATGTCACATATGTGACAAAACCCCACCATATTGTAAGTCGTAGTGCGACAAAAATATGAACTTTTAAAATCTTTGAAAATGAAGAGAAATATTTTAAACAGTATTTTAAACAGTCCCGAGTTACAGCGGCATAAGGAATGAAGATATATTAGTGTATAGCAAATGGTAAATTCTGTTACGAAAGGGGGGGGGGGAGCATAATATATAAAGTGCACGATACAAGCATTAATAAACTAAATTTTCATGCTATATTTTATCAATTTGATATCTAAGACAGTGAAAGTATACTTTTTCATGATTTCAATTTTATCTAGCATTGCAATTTAATATAATAATCCCTCACTGATTGTTATTATTATAAAAGTGTTTCTCGGGAAAATGGTACGTGCTGGAGCAATTTGGATAACATATTTAGAATTAGGAGTATTAAAATCTGTACACTTTACATATTTAGTTTGCATGGAGGAATCTTTATTTTATTTTTTGCCAACCAGTGGTATTCGAAACACTTCTGTGGTTTCAAACTAAAAATTTTCTATTACAGTTAAGTCTACAGCTTTTAATGAGCACGTAGAAAGAGTCTTCAGAGTTTAGTCATATATGCATTTCTTGCTTTATAATTTGCATTCAAGTCATATTTTTTCCGTTTAGTGTTTACCTATTTTAAGTAACTATTTTTTCAAAAATTCTCCTTCTTTCAGCCTTTTTAAATAAAATTAACATTTTCCAAAAATAAAAGAAATACACAAATTTATGCAAAACCTATGAATTATTCGTATTTCAAATTTGTATTTTAGAGATATGACTTTAAAAAAAAGTTATTTTACAAATTGTTTTATTTTACAAAAAACGTGTGAAACAAACTTTACTTTAAAAAGAGGGGGCTTGGGGTTCATTATTGCCATTAAATTGATTTTCACACATTTTAAAAATTTAAACAATGTTTTATCTAATAAACTCTAATTATGAATATTATTATTATTATTATTATTTGCAAAAAATAAACTTTACAATACATTTTAACATAAATATTCGGTACTGATAAAAAGAAAAGGTAAAATACATAGGATAATTCTTCAAATAGAAAATTTTAAATAAAGACACTCTCATTGCGCATTTAATTTCCAAATCTATTGTGCCGAAATCGTCTGCGCGAGATATAACCACAGAAAAAAAAGTAAGGGAAAACGCGGGAAGCCAGGAAGTTACGTCACTGTTTAGAACATCGCCACTTCTACAGTATTTTTTTAAGATGACAGCTGCCATTTTAGGATATACGGATATTATTATAGAAACATCTTATTTAATTTAAATATTTTATTCCTGATGTGTTATGAGTTAAGTACTTTTATGTTATATTAATAAGAGACCGATCTGGATTTTGTTTTCAGAAGCAAAATTTTCCTATTCGATAAGGTGAATGAAAATGTCTTAATCTGTCATCGCTTGGGGGAAAAATAATAATAATAAAAAAAAAAAAGCTGCGCAGAGACAGATTTATGATTACATTCATAGGGAAATTAATGAAAACATCAATTTTCAGTTACTTGAGATTGAAAATGTGTTGAGACAATGATTTGGAGGGGTTTTTTCGGCATCTTACTGTTTTCTAATTACTAACACTCATAGATTATATAGATATTCGATTATTATGATATTACGAAATTGTTTCAGATTAGAAATTAGCATTATACTGGGAAAATGTACTTTTACATATTGCAATAGTGAAACTTTTGAAAGAGTTTTCTTTTAGTGCTAATAATATTTTAAATTATTTTATAAAATCCTAAATATTCATACCAATGTTTTCAGATTTAACATTTGTCAAAATTATAAAACAATAGGAATTCCTTATAACATATGGAAAGATATTTGAGATATTGTTAAATCTAATAATGCATGTAATTCATCTATTGTAGTTTGTTGTTGTTTAATAGGACAACTATAAATATTAATTATTATTTTTAGTGTTTTTCAAATTCGTATATTTATTTTTTTTAATTGTATGTAAGTATTTTTTTTCTGTTTGTGATTTTAATCAAACATTTAATTATAGACATTTTGAATCGATTATTAAATTTTCTTCTATTATAAACTCATTTTCTACTTTTATGATACAAATAATACTTGGCACTAAAAAATAAAATATGATATTTAAGCATTGAAATAAAGTGTTTTTCATGCCTTATAGGAAGTTATAGATTAAACTGCTTTAGTATATATATTTCTTAAGTTCATATAATAAAGTATACATAATATAGGATACAAAGTTGAAAAGTGCTTATGACTTCGGTTTGTCTCTCCGTCTGTCCGTCTAGCAAACACTCCGCGCTCTAACTATCGTAAATATACTCGGATTGCCCTGAAATTTTTGGATGTTATTGACGTTTACCATAGCCCGGCCCCTATTTGTAATGAAGTTTGTAGCATGTTTAGTTCATTTACAAAACAGCCAAAAGTATTCCGTTACATTACGGCCTATGGGAAAAAAATTGTTTCAAATGATTTTTAAGGATTTTATGCACCCTTTCAAAGAGAATAAAATTGATAATCATTTATGAAGCGCACTAAAATATGCATTCTGTTGATTATGCGATGCAAAGAATAGTTATTATTCATTTACAGGGCTAAAAAAGGAATTCCAATACATAATGATATAGGGGTAGAGGGAATTGTTTGCTGCGTACTTTAATTATGTTAATCTGTTTCATATATAATGAAACTGATATACGTCGCTGAGGTTTACATACTATAAATAATTTCATGCTTAATACGAATAATACGTATATAGCATTTACTGGGACACATTATATAAAATATTTCAGATACTATATTGCATCCGAAGTACTGTACATTAGCGATGACGGCTGGAAATGGATTTTTATTTATGATATGCACTTTTATGATTCACTATATTTATGCATAGTATATGGTGTATATAAATGCTATAATTCCTATACAGGGCTACACAAAAGTATTCGTAAGTGTTACCGGGTATGGGCGCAAATTGCTTAAAGATGGTTTTTAAACGAGTTATGCTTTTTTTCGCTGAACTGCATTTAATTCACTAAGAAATGCTTGTAGAATATAGATAAAATGATATACAGGGTCACGTAAAGAATTGGATACATGGCCGTCTATAAATTATAATTTCTGGAAATGTGATTTTAGCCGTTTTAAGATTGTCTTAGTTTGAATTAAATTTTAACTAAATAGTGGCGTGTAATAAAGGTTCTAGATAAACTACAGGGTTGTACAAAAGTATTCAAGTATGTTTCCATGTATTAGTATAAATTGCTGAAAGAGAATTTCAACCTGTTAGGCGTTTTCTTGCTAAACTAAATTTTCCTATTATATAGTATATATACACTGAAAAAAATGGGTACTCAAAATTGAGTAAAAAGTACACAATTTTAAATGCGTCGCATACTCAAAATTTCTCCGATCCAAATGTACTCAAAGTTGAGAAACACGTGTACTATTTTTTTATTCCATGGTTGTGATCAATTATGAATCGTTATGTACTGCCCCCCCAACCCCCCCCACCTAAAAATTAAAATAAATATGTACTGACATTTATTTCCCGTTCAGAGTTATTAACAAGAAACGCTTAATTGATTATTTATTAAGAAAAATAGCAAAATTCTTAACAAGATACTCAAGTTGAATATTTTTATGACAGATGAAGGACAGAATCAAACAACCGGGGTGCCCACCAAATTTGGCATAGGCTCAATGCCCCGGAGGAAAAACTTCTCTACCATCCACGACCACACAGCTCAGGAAACGGGCCCGGAAAAACAGCGGCAATGAATAAAATAATTTTTCAACAGAATCAGCGAATTTCGCTGAAGATAACCATAAAATAAGTGCATGGGCCAACTTGGCACTGAAAATATGAAATCAAAATTTACAAAACAAATTTTACAGATGGCACAGACACACCTGCGATGTGACGATAACTAAAAACAACTTGAAAAGTTTCTCTAAACAAAGCCTCTTAACTCAAAAAAAAATAAATAAATAAATAAATAAATAAATAAAATAAATAAAAGTTTAATAGTGCATGACAAAACTCTATAAAGCTATGCTTAATGTACAAATTTTTAAACAGGTATAGTCCCTGAACGGAGAATAAATCTATACAGAACATCATAGTTCACTACATGATACATGAAAAGTAAATGTCCAAGAGTCCTCAGTTAGCCAAAACTTGTAGACCGTATACAAGGAAACTGATAAGTCTTTACAATGTCAGCAATGATAGTGTTCAAAATGTCTCTGTAAACAAAGGATTCCAATGTGACGTAGAAGCTTGGAGAAAGATTGTTTGATTAGAAAACACTTGATTCATTATTCTACTTGTAAATTCAAAAATACCACAATCACACATGGTTGAGAGCAATGCAACAAAATCAATAATGCTGAATAAGTACCTTAATAAAATTGTCAATTGGAAAGTTTTTAAAATAGTTTTTAAAACACCAGTTCTTGTTAAAAAGAAGACTGGTGAACGATTTACTGTAAAGCACTGAATAATTACTTGAATTTCCACCACACAAGAACCACGCCTAACAGACGTGTCTTACAAATGAATAGTGCTTATTAGGCTGTTCATAATTCTTACTAAGTTTTGTATAATTAGCATTTGCCAGAACAACATATCCAATGTTACATTCTATTACAGTCCTCAGTTGACCACAACTTGTTAGTCCATTTATAAGAAACTGAAAAGTCTTTACAATGTCAGCAATGAAATTGTTCAAAAAGTTCCTTTAAACAAAAGATTCGAATGTGACGTAGAAGCTCAAAGAAAAATTATAGAGTAAGAAACTCGTGATTGATTATTTAACTTGTAAATTCAAAAAATATATATATACATATATATATATGCACAGACTCACATATATATATATACCATAATCACATATAGTAAGGACAATGCCGCAAAACCAAAAAAGGCTGAATAATTATCTTAATAAAATTGTCAATTGAAATGTTTAAAGAAAAAGAAGAAAAAAAAAGTTTTTAAGATAGTTTTTATTAAAACACCAGTTCTTCGTTAAAAATGAAGACTGGTGAATTATAACTGTATAACACTGAATAATTAATTAAGTTTCCGTCAAACAAGAATCACACCTAAAAGACGTATCTTATAAATGAATAGTACTTGTTAATATATGATAATATTTTTATGACAAGAGCAATATTTCAAAGCACTTTTAAATCATTTTAAAATACTGTGCATGATTTAATATTTACATTAATAAACATCATTTATGCCGCAAAAATGAAATGAACCATTACAGGGTACAAAATTATACGTTTGTTTGGGTTTGATAACATGTGATGTTTCAAAATAGAGAAACCATAGGTTCATTTTTGATCCAAAAATATTCAATTCGATATGAGTACCTCGGTTTACTCATTTTTGAGTACTTGATTTTTTTCAGCGTATCAACCTACAGATAAAATACAGGGCTGTTCAAAAGAATTGGAAAGCATATTTTGCTATGGACGATAAATGCTGAAATCAGTTTTTCAAATGTTTTATGCGTTTTCTAAAATGTTTACTTAGTTATCTTAATTACGTTATTTCCCTAAATTACGATATCTTTTTAAAGCATTCAGGAAGTGTTGGAAAGTATTTTATAATCTAGGCTTAACGCATGATTTTTCATACTTGTTTTTTCTATTTCCGAGATCAGTCTTTTCCTATAAAGCATACCAAATCTATTTAGCTCATATTCACAAAATACAATGTACGCGGGAATAAAAAATTTAAATAAATATGGCTTACCATACCGTTATATAAATAATAGTTATATTAATACCCGTTAGACTCCATATTCGTATTTAATAAAACAAAAAAAATCACAACACATTAAAAAACTTACACATTCTAAATATCAAACTTGAACTCAATATCAAGTTTAGAACTTAATAAAAAAATATGTCAGTTGATAAGCATTGTTTTTTTAAGTGGAGAAATTAAAAATGTTTTAGAATAAAAGTGCTCAAAAATAGCGATATTTTGCTAAAAAGTACGGTAAAAGTAAAATTTTATATTTACAACAAAAGTTTACTTTAAAATTCATCGCAGTACTAATACTTAGACATTTTTCCAGAGAGAAATATTCGCCTTATATACAATATTTCAAATGAAAATCAAATTTCAAATTAATTGCTTAAAAGGCTCAAAGGCCAACATAGTGAAAAAGATTCCATGCCGGGACTCGAACCCGGGCCGTCAGTATAGCACACTGACATTCTGCCGACTAAACCACATGGAACGACACCCAGCCTGTAAAATTTCTCACTATTACATGTTGGCAAGGCTACAAACGCAGCACAAGATGGAATATTTATCGTGAGCCACCGACATGGGGTAAACACGAAACTTAATTAATTCCAGCATCGATTGAAACTATATTAATACTTGGAAAATTTTCCAGGAAGAAACATCACCTTGCATACAATATTTCAAATTAAAATTGCCTTTTAAGCAATCAATTTGAAATTTGATTTTCATTTGAAATATTGTAAGCAAGGCGAATGGTTCTCTCTGGAAAAATTTCCAAGTATTAATATAGCTTCAATCGATGCTGGATTTAATTAAGTTTCGTGTTTGCCCCATGTCGGTGGCTCACGATAAATATTCCATCTTGTGCTGCTTTTGTAGCCTTGACAACATGTAATAGTGAGAAATTTTCCAGGCTGGATATCGTTCCATGTGGTTTAGTCGGTAGAATGTCAGTGCGCTGTACTGATGGCCCGGGTTCGAGTCCCAGCATGGAATCTTTTTTACTATGTTCGCCTTTGCGCCTTTTAACCAATTAATATCAAAATTTGATTTTCATTATAAATCGTCATAGTGTTTATGACAAGTTCGTCACAAATGACACATATTTCACAAATTGGTCACAGTGTGACTTCAAAGTATTGTCGCTTTCGTCACAGGTTCGTCACAAAGTTAATGCCAAAATAGTCACAAATGACACACTTCTCACAAATTTGTCACACCCTGACTTCACAGACTGGTCACAATGTGACGTCACAAACGACCTCTAAAACGGCCATAACGACCTCGCATTCTAGTCACTATGACGTCACATCGACGGTCACAAAATCACAGTGTGACTTCACAACGACGTCGCCGTGACGTCACCATGCCTTACGGGTAGTTAAGCCCTTGAAGGGCGGTGGATCATTTTTGGACCACTTAATTTTAATTCTTCTACATTGGTACCAGAATTTTTTAATGAAGATTTTTCCATTATTAAGAGCGTGAAAAAAAGCTTTTATTTATTTCCAAAAACATTTCTTTGCAAATACAGGTGACATTCATCCATCGCAACATTTTATGACTAGAAGTAGTTTGCCCCTGAAAGGGTTAAATAAAAAGTGGCAATTCTTGCCGTTTTCATTGTGTGCTTTGATTTCGTTCGCATTATGAATATTGCAGGTGTATGGAAGAATAATTTTTATCATGATTATTTTCTTCAAAAACTATTTTTATCAGGCTTAAAAATTTTTGTCTGTTAGGAGCATTTTGCAGAATATTCCTTTTCCATGCACAGCTGCTACTGGCGACTATTATTATATTCTACAGCTCATATTCAAAATATTAGAATAATTACTTTTTTCTGCAAATTGAAAATATCGTTTGGTAATTTAATGTCTTTTAGGACAATGTAGGACGAGCGATTTTGAAAAGCAGCCAATATATACGCTCTCTTTTGAGAGTATATAAATCTTCTTGTCTGTTCAGACGAGCGCCCATAAACCGTTGTGGTAAAAATTCCGAAAAGCTTCACGTCGAAGCTCGGCGTTTTCGCCAACCCGCTAGCAGCTGGTGGCGTGCGCATATCTTTTGTTTTTTCTATAATGTTCAGACGAACCGTAGTTTTGACGCTGACTTTAATTTTTTTTATCAGTGATTCGTAAGTTTTTGGTTCTGGTTGCGTATCGAATTTTCTCGCTAGAACTTAATATGGATTTCTATATACTAATTTTTGAAATAAAATATCGTCCAATATTGTGGGACACATACATCATGCTTGCATTATATAAAGATAAAATTTAAAATACAATAACTTGGTTAAAAGGTATCTGGCATCCTTCATAAAAATATATATATATATATCAGAAAAATCTAAAGAAGATTAGGAAATTATCGATAAATTATATGTATTAATTTTGTTTCATATAAACAAACAAGTTGGAAATTGTTCGTCAAACGTGGCAAATGAGATGCATTTGTAATATAACTAGTTTTATAAATATTTTTTGGAGCGAATTGTACTGAATGTATATTTTAGTGCACTTCATAAGTGCATATCAATTTCATTCTGTTCGAAAGACTGTAACATCATTAAAATGCACTTGCAATAATTTTTTCCCATTGGTCGTAATGTCACGGAAAATTTTGACTGTCCCTGTAATTAATCTATACATCCGATTTTCATAAAACTTGAAATGACTCGACAAAATTTTGCAAAAATTATGCATTTAAAATTTCAGACCATTCGAAATGCTGTAACATCATTAAAATGCACTTGCAATAATTTTATCCCATTGGCCGTAATGTAACGAAAAACTTTTGATTATCCCTGTAATTAAACTATACATCCGATTTTCATAAAATTTGAAATAACGTGACAAACGTTTGTAAAAATTATATATTTAAAATTTCAGACCATTCGGTTGGGTAGTTTTTGCCTGTGATATGTGGACAGACGGGCAGAACGACGACTATAGGTGCTATGTATTTATATAATTACGAACGCACCTAAAAAATCATTTAAAATTATGTTAATGTTACAAGTTACGTTTTATAAGAAAAGTATTAAAATAGTAAAGTATTATTATAAGGAAAAATTGAATGTAATCTTTATCAAATACTAATAATAATACTATTGTCCTAGTATGTACTAAATTAAATTCAGGGGTAATTGCAGGGGTTTTTCTTTGCGGGGTGGGGGTGGGGGTGAAAGAGGCATTTTGCGAAAAGTAAATGCGAAAGTTTCCCTTTCTGGGGGAACTTGTTTTCTTTGCAAATTACAGATTTTTTAACCTAACAATATTAAAATAATTAATAGTATGTTTTCAAAGAATAGAGTTTTGTGAAAGGGCCTGTTTTATAATTACGATTTTTGAGAAGGGGCCTGTTTTATTAAATGGATTTTTGTGACGGGGCCCTAAATACACAGCAAATGTTGCATTTCTTAATAATAATGAAATAATAATGAATTCTTGATAATAATTCTCTGAAATTAAAATCATTACAAGTTAGATCTGGTTTTGAAAATCCGGTATGGGAAAGGAGAAAGATAAGCAGAGTCTTTGTGGTCATATCCGGTACCGGTTCTATTTACTGCGAGCATGTAGTATGAAAAATACTGCAAATTATTCTTTTTTTTTCTTTAGCTCACAGGCTATCAAAGCCTGAGAACTAATATACCCGCCGGTCTGTATGTACGTACGTATGTACGTAACGCGATAACTCTTGATAGAAATATCTGATTTGCTTAAATTTTTTTTTCTAGGTTCATTCTGGTAAGGCGCTTCCCTGATTAGTTTTGAGGGTTCATTAGTTAAGTATAAAGGTGGGCAACGGGGGGCTAATCCCCTCTTTAATTTAGATAAATGCTTTTTTATGCAGAATAATCCGATTTGCTTAAAAAAAACTGTCTACGTTTATCCCGATAAGGCGCTCCTCTGATTAGTTTTGGGGTTCATTGGTTAAGTATAAATGGGGAAATGGGGTCTAGACTCCCCCTTTAATTTAGATAAATGTGTTTTTCATGCAAAATTATTCGATTTGCTCCAAATTTTGTATACCGGTTTATTATATTAAGGAACTACCTTGATTAGATTGGGAGGTTTATTGGTTAAGTATAAAGGGGGGTAAAGGGGGCTGGTTCTCCTTTAATTTAGACAAATGGGTTTTGCATGCAGAATTAATCGATTTGCTTCAAATTTGATATACCGGTTTATTCCGATATAGCGTTTCCTTCATTACATTTGGAGGTTCATTGATTAAGTATAAACGGGTGAAAGGGGCTCCCCGTCCCCTCCCCCTAATTTAGATAAATGGGTTTTCATGCAGAATTATTTTAATTTATTTTTCTAGGTTCATTCTGATAAGGAGCTTTCCTGATTAGATTTGAAGGTCCATTGGTTAAGCATAAAGGGGGAGATGAAGTAGCTAATACCCCCTCTTAATTTAGCAAAATGGTTTTTTCATGCAGAATTATCTGATTTGCTTCAAATTTAGTATACAGGTTTATTCTGATAAGGCGCTTCCATGATTTGATTTGGATGTTCGTTGGTTAAGTATAGAGGTGGAAAACGGGGGCTAATCCCCTTTCATTTATTTTTTGAGGGGTATTTTTCTTTGAAATAACAGTATAATATACAATTTGTGTGAATAGCCTGCGAGCTCAATGTCATCAGTTTAACTGGGCACATTTCTTTTTATTTATTTATTTATTTATTTATTTATTTTTGAAAAAATACTGTAATTTTTATTTTATTTTTTTGTATAAGTATGTATACCATGCCTGCCAAGTTTTACGCTTTTTCTCTCACCACTATTTTTTAACATATAAATTTGTCTTATTTAATCATCGAAAACCTAAGATTAAATAAGTCTAATTTTTCTGATCAAAAAGCGTATAAATTAAAATTTATGGTATATAATAGTCTTTCAAAAGGTTTTTAATTCTAGGAAAATGAGGGTTTAAAAAAAATCGCCTTTTTTGTAAAAGTTGTGTCTTGCTATTTTCATAGGATTTTTGCTTGGGTCGGGCCGTGAACTGCATCAGAATAATCTGGGTTAGACTTTGGACAAACTTTAAGCTTTTTTACACTTGAGCTGAAAATTGTGGCCCCTGTAAACCTTTAAGTATACTATTTTACGCTAAACGTAGTAATTAATTTTTTTTATATGTATATATAAATTTGTAGAGATAAGAACTACTGAAACCTCTTTAAAAGGAAAGCTATCTTCTTTGTTATTTTTGAAGCAAATATAGTTAAGTTTGGTAAATTGGCCGTTCTGTTTTCTTCCCTTTCTTTTTTTTTTTTTCTTTTGTAAAATTTTGTGTACACCAAAGTCAATTTTCTATCTATTACTTTAAATATGATGAACCCATTACCGTCTGTGTTAATTTTTTTTCTAATTTCTTGAATAACTAATATAAAATTACAACATCATTTATTTCCTGCAGAAGATCCATTTTGCTTAATTGCAGTGGTGGAAAATTGGCGCAGAGGAGGAGCCTATTGACACCACTAATATTTTATGGTATTCTTCATCTTAATAAAAACTGTCATTAGATAAGACGAAAAATTCTACTAAAATTTAGTGGTGTCAATAGGCTCCTCCTCTGCGCCAATTTTCCACCACTGTAATTGAAAACATCGAGTGGAAATCATTCTGTTGCGGCGATAAATAATGTCGTCTGCTCTATGTGGCGGGAACGGTTCGTAGAACGCTCGTACAGGTCTCCCACTCGGTCCGTTTTTTGAACACCACTTTTATTTTAAGAAAAATCATATTTATACATTTAGTAGAAGCATACCAGGCGCAGCGTTTTGCTTGAAATTGTTGCAGAAACCTACCACTCATTTCTTTCTATAAAATTACTGTTTTTCAAAAAACGGACCAGTGGGAGAATTGCTCGTGTGACCAGGATCGCGCAGGTGTTTATTTTTCATGTTGAAACCACAAGCGTACAAAAACTCGGCAGTCTGACATTAGCCTTAATGCATATGTGCGAACGATATTTTTATTAAGAACTTATTGTTGATTAAACTTATGTATTATCTTAAGGCTAATGTCAGACGAACGTCTTTTTGCACGCTTTTTTCGTTACGTATTATCCTTACACAATGCTAGCGGCATTGCGTAGGGATAATACGTAAGGAAAAGAGCATGAAAAAAGACGTCCGTCTGACATTAACCTAAAAGAGACCTCTTGTCAGTGTAAGAACCTCTTGTCAGAGCAAAAATTATTTTGAAAAGTCAAAATATTAGAATTTTTATTTAAGTGGTTCAAAATAATAGAATATATCATATTAATTCTCCTTTAAATATCACCAATTCATAACTGGTGGCATCATTGATTAAATTCAAACGATTTTATTTAAAATCAGTATTCTTTTTGCAGTTTGTTTGCTTTTTCGTCTTAAAATGGGTCGTGTGAATGGTATTCCAGAATCGATTAAACTTCATTTGGCTGATTTGTATCGGCACGGTAAAAATCAATTTTATATAGCGGATTATTTACATTGTTCGCAATCAAGCGTTAATAAAATACTAACATAATATTAAAAAAAAATAGAACATTTCAAAATAATTGCCGAAATGGCAGCCAAAAACCAAAAACATCTGCTAGAGATGACAGGAAACAAGCGTTAAATAGTTAAGAAAAACCGTTTTAAAAGTGTGCGATTCTTGCACTGAAAATGGAAAGAAGAAGGAGTTGAAGTTTCTAAATCGACAACGTTAACGTCCCCATAAATTTAAATTTGAATCTCGTGTACCGAAAACAAAACCTCCCAAGACTGCAAAACAAAAGCATATAAGATTGAATTGGAGTAAATCAAGACGTTTATGGAGCGAAGAAAATTGGAAAAATATATTATTTAGTGATGAAAGCATGTTTTGTGTTTCATATTGTAATCAAGGTATTCGAGTTTGGAAAAAGAAGCAAGAAGCATTTGATAAAGAATGCCTTAAATGTTTCGTAAAATTTGCTGCTAGAGTCATGGTTTGGAGTTACATGAATGCAGAAGGACCTGGAAAGTTATGCATCATCTACGAAAAGGTTAATTCTGAGATATATTAAGAAATTTTGGAATATTACCTGATTCCTTCATCAGAAGATATATTTGAAGATGATTTCATCTTTCAACAAGATTTAGCGTCACCGCATACCTCGGTGTCAACTAAGAATTGGTTCCGCCAACGCAACATTAAGGTACTTCCTTGGTCACCCAACTCACCAGACCTTAATCCCATCGAAAACTTATGGTGTATAATGAAACAAAAACTCCAAGAAAATCGTCCTTAAAGTAAAACTGAGTTAGTGGCACGCATAAAGTCAATTTGGGCTAATATTGATAGAAATGTTTGTAAACACCGTGTATATAGTAATTCCGAGAATTATGCCGCACATTTTTTTTTTTTTAAATTTGTGTATAAAGTCCCATGGTGGACATAAAATAAAAAAAATCATGCTGTGCAATTTAATGTTAAATATACAACGCGTGTAGTGCGACAAAAAAATTCAAAACAAATTATTAATATTTTTTAACGATTTTTTTCTAAAACATTACACTGTGGCGCGCCACCCGTACATTCAGGATGAGACGCCGCACTTGTGCGGTAGTTATGCCGCGCTTGTAATAAGAACAGAATGAAATTATAAATAAAAATATTTAAAAAAAGTATTCATATCTGGACTATAATTAACGATGTAATAACAAAATGAAACTAAATGAGTACAATGAAACGTATTAGTAGATTCAAATTAATAATTGTTTCCTACTTTCACTATTAAAATTATCGACTTTTTTTTTCATTAAATTTTAATTGTTATTTCAGCAACAACGTAACATTAGTGTATTAGAAAGGGAAAAGAAAAAAAGTAAAATTGTGTTTACATAATTTATCTGTTAAGCCTTTCGGGATCGGTGGCTTTTACACAAATATTAGCCGGTTTGTACCACTTTTTTAAAAGAAGTTACATTTATTTAAATAATCATGAAAATGCTCTAATTAAACAAAGCAAATATTACTTGTCGTTTTTCCTGGTGCCAGCAACAAATTTTGTAAGCTCTTTATAAAGGTGCTTATATGCACCTATGGTCCCGAATGGGTTAAAAGACCTGTTTCTTTGACTACAATCTACAGAAAAAGTGTCGAAAAAGTACAGTCTTTATGTAACTACATTTAAACACATGATGCAATGAAGCCGATTACACTTCCTCTTTTTTAGAGTAGTTTGCAAAGGACGTCTGCGTTATGCGTAATCCAATTTTTCATTATTATCATCTTGACTTGCATCTTTCTTGCCCTTCTTAGTTTTTATTTTCCACATTTTCTCCTTTGGTTTTAGTAAACTTGATAACATGCCTAACATGGTTAGTCTGTGCAAAAAGAAAAGGAAAAGTTAATAACACTTAATCATCCCGTACAAAAGAAACTGCTGCATATATACTGGAATAGCAGGCGGCATTGATCCCATTTTGCATGGTGCAGACGTCGGCCATCACAGTTACCTGCAATCACTAAGGGGAATGGCATAACCCTACACACAGTACTCTATAAAAACGCTAAACTTAGTTTTGACTTCGAAATCATGCATGCATTTAGTAATTAGTGTATGAAAAGTATTTAAACATAACAAGTTTAAAAGTCTGGACAGTGAAATCATGCCCTTACGTCAAATTAAGGATTGTACTTCTACAAGTAAAACTCGAAATGGGATTCACGCTATACACTGGTTAAAATAATTGCATTGCGCACCTATACTGTGCGTTTGATGACAATCTATCAATAATTACAAGAAATACAAGGGGTGCGGCATCTATCCCGTATGCGGCGACTCTCCCGTAGTTACCCTATGCAAGATCAATTGTACGCTGTTATGAAAGCTAAAGGGGATGCTACAAAATATTAACTACCACTTACTTCATATTCATAAGGTAATATTTTTGCGTAAAATAAAATATTCTAATATTTTGAACCAATCAAAATTTTATTCTAATATTTTGATGCGTTTCAGAAAGCTGTATACCTAATTTATTGTACTGTATTTTATATTTTGTAAATGTTAAATCTTATCTAAGCATTCCAGATTTAATTTATAAGAAATTTAATTGCATTTACATTGTATCAAAATTAAATAAATGAAAAATAATGTTTTCTTTTTACTTTTTCTCGATTATTCTAATATTTTGAATATGATCTGTAAACATACCACTACTTAAGGAATAATAAATTTGTAGTATACGTCTCTCGCACTTTTTGTTATAGTGTGTGCGAATATTTTTTATTTTGAGAAAGTGGTGCGAGATAGAATTAAAAATAGTCGCCAGTGGCACCCTATCTATGTCTCTGAAACCAAGGTATGACAACATCTGCATTCATGAAGGCGTTGGCCTGCTTTGAGACAGAAGACTCTTTAATTTTTTTCTTTTCAGGTTATGTAAAAAGTCTATTTTTCAAACTTTTTATGAAGTCATTTCTTTATTATAGTAAATAATTATAAACTAAATCCAGGCTTCATGTTGGTATAATCACACCCTGTATTTTTGACTGAATAAATTAATTTCGATCCTGGTTTCCTACACAAAATTCTGCCCAGTGGTTAAATACTGGCCACAAAATAGCTAGCTTGAGTCGAAGTTCGCGGATTCCATACCGCGTGGTCAAGGCGGGGAAATTGTGCCAGCTTTTCAGGGTTTTCTTGTACTACAACTATAATTCAGAGCACTTTCCCTTCAATAGTCCTCCCTGAAGACATTTCTCCCATAGCAATATGGCCAATATTGGCCAATACCCAACGAAATCCTTCCCTACACAAAATTTATTATTTATAGCGTACCCTACCACCTCTTAACCCGTTAACGGTCGCTTTAAATTACGATTTAAAACTTCAAATTGCACATTGGCACCACTTTTTTGAAAAAGAAATATTCACCTTATTTAATAACAGGAAAAATAACACCATAATAAAGCCAATTTAACTATTTTATAAAACTGATGGGAATCAAACAATCAGAGTAAAAGTCACAGCCCGTGAATATCACGGGAGCGAGAATTAAGTAGTTAACCCTTTCCGGCGCAGTGGTCCCACGTCGGGACCACCTAATTTTAATTCCAAACTAAGAAACGGCACCAAGAATATTTTATTAAAATTTAGCTTTTATAATGAAAGTTTAAAGTGACGAGATTTTAATTCCTAAAAAAGTCGTTTGTAAATTCCGGTGTCAGTTAATCATTTCATCATTTTACGAAGAAAATTGTTCTGTGCCGGAAAGTGTTAAATTTTATAAACCTGGTACTGAGATTTTCTGCATACAGAGCTGCCAAGTCTCCGGCTTTTTAGATACCAGTATTTTAATACAGAAAATGTTCTTTTATTTAATTGGAGCATTTAGGCAATTTAAAAGAATTCCATTTCCTCTAAGATAATAGTGGTGTACAAATAGCCGGAGGCTTGGCAAGTCTGTGTATATGTTTAAAATATTTATTAAAACATGTTTTCTTCGTTAGATTTTAACTTATGATGTCATTTATTTTCTAGAGACTAGATTTAAATAAAGATGGAGTCGTCACAATGGATGAGTTTATGGATTCCTGTACAAATGTAAGTGCCTGATTTAAAATTATTTCTTTAATACTTAACGTATGAAATAAACATAATTTTCTCAAAACATTTCACATATTATATTCCACTGAGTATGCTAGCAATGATCCAACAAATGATTCAAGTATAAATTAATTTGTTCAGGATGCTGTTACAACAAACAGGCTTAAAACACATTAGATAAAGCATATAATTTCAGTATGGGTAATTTAATATCAATTTCAAGATTTTTCATTTAAATTCGCATAAAATGGAAATGCAAACTTGCGTTTTATTAAAGGTTTATTTAAGCTTTGATTTGGTCTCTTATTTTTCCACCATTCATTCTAAATACTAACCTTCGCGGCATTTTTTTGTACCATTTCCAGGAAAAATCTACCATAAAGTAGATTACTACAAAAAGAAATCTGAAAAAAAAAATCTGAAAAAAAGAAATCCGAAAAAAAAATTATTATAAAAAAATATATATACAGTGGTCAAAAAATGAGACTACTCAGAGTATCAGGCTCATTGAATCAAGGATTCCACCAGTACTTTTTGCGAGAGAAATCCGTACTAGGTTCTTTTTATAAAGAAGATTTTTCCTTGAAAAAAAAGTGGTTTTAAAAAAATGGACCCAGTGGGAGCCTTGTTGTATTCAGGGATATGTAGCAATACGCATCGCTTAAGGAACTTTTCTATATTGTAGTGAAACGTTCTACAACAATAGGCTGTAAAATAAAGGAGCCCAAGATGGGACCGGCAAACAATGAATTAGTAACTTAATTTCAGACGTATAATCGTGTCCACTTATCCCAGAGTTTTCGTGCTGATCACAAATTGAGATATTTGGGCAGACGTCCGATTCGAAACCAACGCTGTCTGTGCGGGCTAATTGTTCTATGTTTTCCTTGTACGAGAATGATAATTCGGGTCCTTTTCCCATCGTAAGTCTTCCCTGGATGCATCCTTCTTTTGAACAGGGGTGTCAAACTGTGGCCCACCGCATACAACTGAACTTTTGGGGTAATCATTGCCTTATCTAATCACCGAAACTCTGCTATTCAAGAAGTCGACTACTCCTTTACAAAATTAGTGGTAACTGGCGGTCAACAGTTTGACACCCCTGCTATAGAAATATGGACACGTTTTTCCAGTGCCTAACAATAAATATAATCTGAACTCCGGCGGATAGAGCAAACGTTCTTACAAGGAAGGTCTGCATACGAGCATACACCGAAAAATCTGAAAAAAATTATAAACTGTTCTTCTCATGAGGATAGATATGTTTATAAAAAGAATTTCGGCGGAAACTCCATAGAGTGTCCGTAAGAAAATAATGAAAATATCGAAAGATAATTACGAGAATGATAATTCGGGTCCTTTTCCCTTCATAAGTCTTCCCTGGATGCATCCTTATTTTGAACAGTGGTGTCAAATTGTGGCCCACCGCATACAACTAAACTTTTAGGGTGATCATTGCCATATCTAATCACCGAAACTCTGCTATTCAATAAGTCGACTATTTCTTTACAAAATTAGTGGTAAACGGCGGGAAACAGTTTGACACCCCTGCTATAGAAATATGGACACGTTTTTCGGTGCCTAACAATAAATATAATCCGAACTCCGGCGGATAGAGCAAACGTTTTTACAAGAAAGGTCTCCATACGGGCATCCTTCTAAAAATCTGAAAAAATTATAAAATGTTCTTCTCATGAGGATAGATATGTTTATAAAAAGAATTTCCGCGGAAACTCCATAGAGCGTCCGTAAGAAAATAATGAAAATTTCGATACTTGGCAATTTATCACTGGTTGGCGATGGAATAAAATTTCATTATTTTGTCAAATACTCTTTAAGATAAAAATGTTCCTTGTTGAACTTGTTTAAATAACTTTAGTTATGTCAGTTTTAGTGTGTTTTAATTCTAATTTTATCATATATATATTTATAATGAAAGTTAGCTATGAAATTTTATGAATTAAAACAAAATTTATATTAATTAAAATTGTTTCAATCTCAAAGCTATGTCCAAATTTGTTGCTATGGAAACAAAAACTTCTCCGATATTGAAGTGGAAAGCATTCTTCATCTGACCTTTATTTTGGAATACGCCTAAATATATTAAAATATGTTTTTCAAAATGAAAATGTTTTTTATATATGAAATTATTTTTACAGTGATAAACTTAAATAACTGCAGCAACAAGCAACATAAATATGCAAAACAAAAAAATATACGTATTAAACTCTCTCACTGTTTAAGTTTAAATTCATTAACCTCTTAACGGTCGCATTAAATTACGGTTTAAAAATTCAAATTGCTTATTGCCACCACTTTTTTCAAAAAGAAATATTCACCTTATTTAATGACAGGTAAAATGACACCATATTAAAGCCAGTTACATTATTATATAAAACTGGTGGGAATCAAACAATCTGAATATTTTATTCAGATTGACACAGCCCATGAATATCACGGGAGCGAGAATTAAGGGGTTAAATATTATTTACACGCATTCTCAAAATCAATTTACAAACCATTTTCAGATGCATTAAATAGTTTGCTTTTGCGAGGAAAACTACTTCTCGCCAAATCGCGTAACGCTTTCGTCTTCTCGCGCCAATTATTCGAAAGTATTTTATTTTTTTACAGTATTACTACTGCAATTTCGCCGCTAAATTTGACTGATCCTTTATTACATACATAAGTAATTTAACCCCTCAAGTACCGAGAAAAACTTAAGAAATTCACTCCCCAGTGCCACAGTTAGAACTTAGTGGCCTTACAAAACGGGGCGTGGCTTAAGACGTGCGAACTCTGTAAATAATCATTGAGAGACAGAAGATGTTCCATCCAATTTTTAATTTTTGCGGATTCACAAGTATCTGAAAGCTGTGCCCTTAAGCTACCGATAGGAAATTATTGTATATATCTCGAACAAAAGAAAAGTGATCGGCAAACCAAACAATATTTTCTCTAAAATAATAGTGGTGTACAAAAAGGGCGGAGCCTTGTCAAATATGGAAAAAATTTCGCTTGTATTTTCACGTCACTAGCTCAGTGCGATAGTCTTTATGAAGGTAGTTCCTTCTACCCCTTCTCCTCGAAATAGGTCAGTCTTTTCAAAACACCTTCAAAGTCTTTTTTCTTTTTCTATTTTTTTAATTCCAAAGCCGTGGGCGTGGTTTTACTGGTACAGCGCAGTATAAAGGACAATATTTTGGACTGACGTATATATACGTCAGGGGCACTTAACGCATCAACTATGCGCGACGGATATATACGCCTGTGGCACTTACGGGGTTAATTGGTATTTTTTTTTTTCAAAATATTCTGAGTATGCCCAGTAAGGACACCTTCCTTGTTAGTAGTTATGGGCAGAATGAATGATTTTACTATTCGAATGAATCACTCGGGTATGCGCCAAAGCGGAGCTGCCAAGCTTTCTTTTATTTTGTAATTCAATTTCTACCAGAAATTTTGTGTTGAAAAAAATTCTCATTTTAATTAGAATTACTTTAAGAAACCCGTAAAAATATTAAAATTATTTTTATCTTCAAAATCTCTGAATATAATTGATTAAAAAAATTACGAAGGTTGAGTGAAATACACTAATCCCTTCACATTTGCGAGGGTGGGGTTCCGCGAATGTCAAAACCGCGACCAAAAAACTGCTATTTTTATATTCTGTTCGCACCACTTTTTAAAAAATATACAATTTGTAATATACTTTTCTTGCAAATGTTGTCAACGCGTATCTAAAGTATTTTTCTTTTTAAAAAGTGGTGCGAATGTTGAAATGTTCGGCATTTTCTATTTCAAAAACCGCGAATGTTAAAACCACGAATGTTAAGGGATTACTGTATTTTAATGGAACAATGGAACAATGTGAGCAGCTGAATGGATTACCTAGTTGTGTTGCAACTTTACATCCAGTGGATAGGTGATTGTGTTGCAAGGGCATTAGGGAGCCTTAAAAAAAATAATGTTCAGACCTGTCTGGTAGCCACAAAAGTTAAATTTACTTTTAAGAAAAAGAAAAGACTAACAAAAAATAACAAAGTACATAAGTACTAGTATAACATATACTGTATTTTATTATTTGTTATATACAACTATTTGTTATATTTTTTTATTAAATTTCTGGTGGTATTTGATAGACTGAATATGTGAAGCCAAATATTGTCTTCGATCAAGTAATTTAAATTTCATTGAATAAAATTCCTGTCTGAAACACTTTTGTTTGATCCGTAGAATATATGTCGGAAATTATATTCGGAATTTCATTAATTGTGGTAACAAAGCCTTTTTTCTTATTTGCTGTTAAAGAACATCAGAATTGTGAGAAAAAGTTGAAAATTCTTTCATCTTTGTCACACCGAATATTTTTAGCATAAGAGGTTACATACCTGATAGGGTTCAAGTATTTTCAGTACCACTATTTCAAAAAGGAAGTACTCGATTTATTGAATGGCAGAAATGTTTACGATTAGATAAAACAAAAATTATCATAAGGAAAATGGTAATCACATACCTGCCAACTGCTACCACTTTTGGTCACTATTATTTCCGAATAGTCTTCACCGTATTTAATCGGAAATTGTCAGATTAAATAAAGGGAAGATTTCTATTCTTAAATATAGGTGACAAAAAATGATGACAATTGGCAACTGTGGGTACTTCACATATGAGTATCTGTGATAAAATCCGATGTCAAGTCTCAATCGACAAAGGAGTGCAAAAGGATAAGAATCGGGCATTTTAGAGAAATAAATATTATTATGATCTCTCCCGCAACTACTCATTAACTAAAAACAAATCAGGATACGTTTGAGTCCTAAGCCCTTTAGTGCGCAGCTTTGCATATATGCAAACAGAAGTGTTTTGAATTTATATACCTAATTCACACTAGAAAATTAAAATAGCAATATTTCCTTTAATTAATAACAGACATTCCGTTTTTAAATAAAGCGAAATGAACCATTGAAACTTTCTGGTGTATAGTCAGATTATCTGAACTACGTAATTTCTAGAACGTATTTTATCATGGGAATTAAAGGGTTAAAGGTTAAGTTTAAAAAATAAATAATTATAAAAAATAAGGTGTTTGAAGACATACTTATTAAAATATTTGCTAATTTGCATTATTTTAGCGTAAAACAGCCACACGACAGTAGATATTACTTGTATTGCAGATGTGCAACAGAAGAAAAGATTGACGTATTATATGAAAAATGTATCTCTGATTTTTTTTCATTATTTTTCCTGTGTAAGAAACTTTTCAGAGAATTATATATAATTTTTCTGAAACAAAATAAAAAATCGCGCATTTAAGGGTTAATTGGGAGTACCAGGATTTAGCAACAGTAACCATCGCCATATTTAAAAGCAGAAATTCTGCAATTCGATAAGTCGAAAACTAGAATTTGGAAATAGTTGTACTTCGAAATCAAGGATTGCCACAACCCTTTGATTTTACCGACATTAAATTCCAAAGAGTAATCATAGTGCAATCCAAAATTTCCTAAAATGCATCTTGTAAAATTCGCACATCAAGCAAATCATGCAATTTTAACCCAGAAATTACGCTTAATAAGACAAATATGTACCTCAAAGAAGAAATTACATTTTATTAAACATAATTTCCAGTTTTCAATAGGTTTTAAACATTCCATGAACTTTTAGATTTCCTCACGTATTCATATGCGTGGTTCTAACCTAAATTTCCACATTGCATTTAGTATAAGGTATAGATTAAACAAACATGTTTTAACCCTAGATCTACCGAGAATTTTATTCAAGTTTTAATAAAACGTTCTACACCAGAATTTTTATTTAAAACTATTTAACTTATTTATTTTCCTTATTTTTGTCTGGTTTATATACTTAGTTTATTTTAAAGAAATTTCTGGTTTGAATGAATATTTTGTATGTACCTGTCGGGTCCAATGGACCCGTCTGGTAGACGGAGGGTTAAAGAAGAAATTTTCTTTCTAAGATGGGTCAAATAGATACCACGAGGATTATATTAAATTTTATTAAACAGAATTTCTGGTTTTAAGTATGATTATGTGGCTTCTAGAAACTCTTGGATAGCTCCATGCATTAACACAGGGGTGTAAAACTGTAGCCCAACGGATACCATTAAAATTTTATAGTAATAATTGTCTTATCTAATCATGGAATTTCTGCCATTCAAGAAGTCCACTATTTCTTTTACAAATTAGTGGTATCCGGCGGGCCACAGTTTGACAACCCTGCATTAGCACTTTCCAGCACGGTAAAATTCTATTCGTAAAATGATGAAATGTTTAACTGACACCAGAATTTACAAACAAACTTCTTGAAAATAAAAGCTAGATCTTCTAAGCTTTCATTGTAAAAGCAAAATTTTACTAAAATATTTTTGGTGCCGTTTACAAGGGGTCTAGCCAGATAAGCATGGCGAAATGGCCCCCACGGCCGATGTTTGAAATAACAAGTGTGGTAATAAGGCTCATCATGAAAATACAATATAGAATGTTTTTAGCCTCTGACCTTGAACTGTCCTTGAGATAAACGGCGAAGTATGCGCCGGCGCTACTATTTTTCAAATACGTTTTTCTCAAAAAGTACGAAAGTTAAAAAAATGAAATCAACGCTGATTGTTGAAGAATATATTATTTCACATTATATATTTTTTTCAGATTTTTACAAAAAAATTAACATAGAAAAATAAACAAAAATATTTTTTAAAAAAATTATTAATGTAGTAATTTTATATTTACACCAACCAAAAAATTACAGAATAAACCTCAAAGTATGTACTTTTAAGAAAAAAAAATTTCGTTAAAATCGAAGATGCGCTTTTTGAGTTATAAAAAAAAGTTAGCAACTTGCTAAAATATTCCTAACTTTCCCTGTTTGCATTTGCAGAAATACGCTACTATCACTGCATTGGTCGATTCGTGACATTTCCACTCGGGAAGGTGCGTCAAAATAAGAGAATGTTTCCATACATACCACTTCCCTATAGATTTTTTTCGCGTTTGTAAGCATTCTGTTATTTTTGCGTACTGCGCATCCTTCTCGCATAATAATATCAAGAATTGTCAAACAAAATAGTAACGTTTGCCTACGATGATTTTCACATAGAAGAAAGCTATGGGGCTGAACAGTGTACATATATAGCTTATCAGTTTAGGGGGGATGGGGGTGGGGATGTTGGCACTTGACATCGTAGGATATCTGTAGGGGAAGGAGGGTTATCATTTGATATCGTTATATATCGTTATCATTTTTGATCAAAACAAAATTTACTTTTTTGGTATCTTTTTCTTTGGCCGTTATCTTATTTTTTTTTTGTCTGTTTTCTTCTTTTTGTGAAAATACAAAGTTATAATTAAAACCATTGAATCATTATAAAACATTTCATTCCAAAATAGGGAATAACCCAACGTTCGCCATTAATATTATCCTGCCATATGCGTATATATTTCATTGTTAGAGAAACCAGATTCGAAATTATACTTGTTATTTTTGCTTGTAAAAGATAGGGAAGAATGTTGTCCTTTTTTAAAATTCAGATTTCTTGATTGGCACCACTTTTCCGAAATGGTAAAATTCCCCTTCTTTTCGCCTTAATTAACCTTCCGTCTACCAGATTAAATGACACCTACCTGATTAAATGACACCGGAATTAAAAAACAAATTTATTTGAAAAAAGGTAGAAGCTTTTATTCACGCCCTTAACCCTCTGTCTACCAGAAGGGGCCAATGAACCCGACATGTACATTCAAAATATTTATTCAAACCAGAAATTTCTTCAAAACAAACTAAATGTATAAATCAGACAATAATAAGTTAAATAAACAAATTAAATAGTTTTAAGTAAAAATTCTGGTGTAGAATGTTTTTATAAAACTTGAGTAAAATTTCCGGTAGTTCTAGGGTTAATATGTCATTGAATAAGCCAAACTTTACTATCTCAAAAAACTGGTGCCAATCAAGAAGTCTGAATTTAAAACAAGTAGCCCACTGGCAATACTGAACCGTGCTTGTAACGGTTAAATCCTTCAGCACAAGGAAAAAACGTCTAACCAAAACATTTCAACATTCTACGACGGAGATCTCTAACCGCCGTTACTTGACCTTCATAAAACTTACTTACATACATATGCTTCTGCAGTTTTGATTTTGAATGCGTTTAAAAATACTCTGTTTATTTTTCTTGGTTTGAATTTATATTGTCAATTAAGATAATTGCTATGAGTTTGATAGAACACACTTGGAAATAAATTCCACATGTTCCTTCTAATAACGAGCGGATACAGTGGCGAGGCCAGGGTGGGGGTCCAGATGCTCTGAATACCACTAATTTTGTAAAGTTTTCTTCGACTTATTAGATTGGAGAATTTTCGCTATTCATCAAGACGAAGAAAACTTTAGAATATTAGTCGTATCCAGAGCATTTGGTCCAGTGTTGCCAGTGGGCTACTTTTTTAAAATTCAGAATTCTTGATTGGCACCACTTTTTCGAAACGATAAGATTCACTTTGTTTTTGCCTTAATTAATATGTCATTAAATGAGGCAATTTTACCATTTCAAAAAAGTGATGCCAATCAAGAATCTGATTTTTAAAAAAGTAGCCCATCTGGCAAAACTGGTTGCCAGTGGGCTACTTTTTTTTTTAATTCAGATTTTTTGATTGGCACCAGTTTTTTTAAATTGTATAATCCGACTTCTTTTCGTCTTATTTAATCTGCAATTAAATAAGCCGAATTTCACTATTTCAAAAAACTGCTGACAATAAAAAAATCTGAATTAAAAAATGTAGCCCTTTGACAACACTGATTTGGACCCCTCACCCTGGCTACGCAATGGCGCAGATATACGGTATTGATTAAACAAACCTGGTTTAACACGTTCGCGCCGAGGCTGTTATTCATGTTTTCCCTGTGAGACGGCGCTCGAATTCATATTTCGCTTCATCTGGCGGCACGGCATTGTTGCTTATTCAGACACTGTATGCAATGACCCGCCTCTCTCATATTTATTGAACTGAACTCGAATATAACGAGCAGAGTTGGTTGTGAATGTCTGAAAGTTCGTAGAGAGTAAGCAATTTACTTAGAGACATAATTTTATTAACTACCTATGTACGAATTTAATATAAAATGTCTTACAAAGAAATCTGGACAACATGATATAAATGCATTTCTGTAAGTTAGAAGCCACTCCCTTAGTCAATGATATTTTTGGAATGAAAACGAGAATTCTCGTTTCCTGTCGTGAACGTATTAAGTTTATAATAATGAATTGTTTCACTACGGAATTTTCGAATATTTAAGTGTGACCCGCCTGTGGTGCACGCTGTCTATAGCATAGTCGAGTGTGACATACCTGTAGTACACGCCTTCTATGGAACAGTCGAGTGTGACCCAGCGGTGATGCATGCCGCCTGATGCGACAGTCAAGCGTGATCCACCGGTGATGCACGCCGCCCTATGGGACAGTCGAGCGTGACCCACCGGGGATGCACGCGGGCGTGAACGTGTTAAACCAGAAATTTTTCTTTATAAGATAAGTCAAATATGTACCACGAGGAATATATTAAACTTTACTAAACAGATTTTCTGGTTTTAAATATGTTTATGCGATTTCTAGAAACTTTAGATCCTTTCTTGCATTAACACATTCCCTATTACGAAACAACTTCTAATCACAAAATTTCACAGCATTGAAAACTCCAATCGCAGTTTCTTGAAAGACACCGAATTTAATATAAGATTATACCTCTATGAATGTAATGTTAAATGCGTTTAAAAATATTCTATTTTCTCTTTCTTGGTTTGAATTTATATTTAAAATTTAAATTTCAAAGAAAAATTAATTGCTATGAACTTGTCAGAAAACACTTGGAAATAAATACCGTAATTCCTGCGGATATAACAAAATTACTTAGAACTAGCAATATATTTCATAAATAAATCAAAACAAGATTAAAAAAAAAACATTAAATTAAATTTTATTTTAAAAAATTCTGGTTCTAAGTTTGCTTGCTTGATTATCGTGTGATATGCAGGGTTGCCAGTTTGGCCTTCACTTTTATTTCGAAATTTCAAATCCACACCGAAAATTTTGAAATAAGAATCTTTACTTTAAGTAATCGCATAATTTTTGCCATTAAACAAAAAAAAAAGTACTATTTTTAATTTCTGGCACGAATTCGAATTTTCTGAATAAAAACAGAGGCCTAACTGGCAGACCTGGTGATATGCCGAAATATACGGTTAAAATTTTCATTTAACACTTTACCCATAGCTGCCAATTCTTACGATTTTTTGTACCACAAAATTTAACAGTAAGTTTTACCTTCTTAAATTTTCGTAATATACGATTAACACTAGAACAGCCACAGCGATCATTTTGACCGGTAACAAGTGAAAATATTCCCATTTGAATCAGAATTTTTTTTCTAAAATAAGTTAAATATGTACCACAGAGAAATAAGTTGCATAAATAAGTTACATAATTTTAAATAAAAATTCTGGTGTAAAATAGTTTTATAACACTTGAGTAAAATTTCCGGCGGTTCTAGTGTTAAATAAGGCAAAAAATTTTTTTTTCCTCCTGCAAAAAAGCGCAAGATATTGGCAGTTATGACTTTACCCACCGAATTTTGAATCATAAAATTGCTCTACCTCAATAAATTTCTTTCTTAATGTCTCGAAATATAATAGAAAACATACAGTAATAATATAAAATTAAGATTAGTTTTTTTCATTAAAACTGCTTTAATAAATGGTATAATTACAGCTTATTGTACAAAAATTTTACAAGAAAAATTATACTAATTAAGTAAATATACTGTTCTAAAAATCCCGCAAGGCTTGTAAAAACGTGGTGCTATCCAAAAGTTTACAAAATGCACCTTGTAAAATCCGCGTATCAAACTAATCTTTTTAAATATGGAATTGACACTTAGTAAGATAAGACAAATACTAGCAGGAATGACCGAGCTAATCTCGGTCAAACTAGCTTTGTGTTTATCTCGATATATTATTCCCATTGAATCAATCTTGCTGTTTTAGATGCAATTAGCTTGACCCTGTGACATAGTGACCTAAAATGACCCACTAATCGAATTTTTTTGAACATTCGACCTAACACAATGCTCTTCTCGAACCTGAAAACGATGGAATACAAAATTTAGTTAAAATCGTTAGTCGTTTTCTAGATAAAATAAGCTTGACCCACGTTGATTCAAAAACCCACTAACCGAAATTTATCGAACATGTGAGCTATTTCAATGGTCTTTTTGTACTGTGAAACGGTATAACAAAAAAAAAGTAAAAATTGTTTGAACCTTTTTGAGATGCCGTTAGCTTGACCCCGACCCAGTATCACCAAAATGACCCACAATAGAATTTTTTGAGCATGCGACCCAGCCCAATGGTTTTATCTTGTCCAAAAATGGTGTAGTACAATGTTTTGTCAGAATCTTTTGAGCCGTTTTTTAGATACAGTTAGATTGATCCTGATCCATTAGGGCCCAAAATGACCCATTGATTGAATTTTTTTTAACATGCGACCCTGCCCAATGGTTTTATCATGCCCGGAAACGATATTATACAAAATTTTGTCAAAATGTTTTGAAGCGATTTTTAAATACAATTAGCTTGACCCTGACCCATTGTGACCCAAAATGACCCACTAATCGAATTTTCTTGAACATGCGACCTAGCCCAATGGTCTTATGGAGCCCGAAAACGATAGAATACAAAATTTATTCAAAATCGTTTTTTATATACAATTAGATGGACCCTGACCCATTGTGACCCAAAATGACCCACTAATCGAATTACCTTGAACATGTGACTTAGCCCAATTCTCTTCTCATGCCCAGAAACGGTATAATATAAAATTTGGTCAAAATGTTTTGAGCATGTTTTTAGATTCAATTAGCTTGACCCTGGCCCATTGTGACCTAAAATGACCCACTAATAGAATTTTCTCGAACATGTGACTTAGCCCAATGGTCATCTCATGACCAGAAACGGCCGTATATTAAAACATTTTATGAAAATGTCTTGAGACGTTTTTTAGATATAATTAGCTTGAACGTGACCTATAATAACCCACTAATCGAATTACCTTGAACATGTGACTTAGCCCAATTCTCTTCTCATGCCCAGAAACGGTATAATATAAAATTTGGTCAAAATGTTTTGAGCATGTTTTTAGATTCAATTAGCTTGACCCTGGCCCATTGTGACCTAAAATGACCCACTAATAGAATTTTCTCGAACATGTGACTTAGCCCAATGGTCATCTCATGACCAGAAACGGCCGTATATTAAAACATTTTATGAAAATGTCTTGAGACGTTTTTTAGATATAATTAGCTTGAACGTGACCCATGATAACCCACTAATCGAATTTTCTCGAACACGTGACCCATCCCAATGGTCTTTTCGTGCCCGAAAACAATAGATTACAGAATTTCGTGAAAATCGTAGAGCCGTTATCTAGATAAACTTAGCTGGACCCACGGTGACCCAAAAATTACCCTCAAATCGAATTTTTTTGAACACGTTACCCATCCCAATGGTCTTTTCGTGCCCGAAAATGGTTAGATACAAAATTTAGTCAAAATCGATTGAGCCGTTCTCTAGATATAATTAGCTTGACGCTGACCCATTATGACCCAAAATGACACACTAATATAATTTTCTGGAACACAAGACCCATCCCAATTGTTTTTTCGTGCCCGAAAACAGTAGCGTGCAAAATTTCGTCAAAATCGTTAGAGCAGTTATCTAGATAAACTTAACTTGACCCACGGTGACGCAACAATGTCCCACTAACCGAATTTTCTCGAACATGTGACTTAGCTCAATGATCTTCTCGTAATCCAAAACTGTAGAATATAGAGTTTAGTGAAAATCGTTAAAGCTGCTTTTTTAGATAAAAATGGCTTGACCCACAGTGACCCAAAAAGACCCACTAATCGAATTTTCTCGAACACTAGACCCACCCCCAATGATCTTTTCGTGCCTGAAAATGGTTAGATACAAAATTTAGTCAAAATTGATTGAACCGTTCTCTAGATATAATTAGCTTGCCCCTGACCCATTATGACCCAAAATGACCCTCTAATCGAATTTTCTTGCACACGAGACCCATTGCAATGGTTTGTTTGTGCTCGAAAACAGTAAGGTGCAAAAATTCGTCAAAATCGTTAGAGTCGTTATCTAGATAAACTTAGCTTGACCCACGGTGACCCAAAATTGACCCACTAATCGAATTTTCTCGAACATGTGACTTAGCCCAATGCTCTTCTCGTAACCCAAAACTGTAGAATATAGAGTTTAGTGAAAATCGTTAGAGCCGTTTTTTAGATAAAAATATCTTGACCCACAGTGACCCATATATGACCCACTAATCGAATTTTCTCGAACACGTGACCCATTCCAATGGTCTTTTCGTGCCCGAAAATGGTTAGATACAAAATTTAGTCAAAATCGATTGAGCCGTTCTTTAGATATAATTAGCTTGACCCTGACCCATTATGACCCAAAATGACCCATTAATCGAATTTTCTCGAACAAGAGACCCATCCCAATGGTCTTTATGTGCCCGAAAACGGTAGGGTGCAAAATTTAATCAAAATCGTTAGAGCCGTTTTCAAGATAATATTTACATACACACACACACACACACACAATTTTTGCTCGCATTATAGTATAAGATATACTTGAAAGAAGAAGTTATATTTCATGAAACATAATTTCTGGTTTTAAATAGGTTTCTAAAAATCCATGATCTTTTAGACTGCCTCACATAAGCATGTGTGCGGTTCTATCCAAATCTTCGGAGTTGCATTTAGTATAAGCTACAGATCAAACTTAATTTAACCCTTTCAGGGGCGGTGGTACGTTTATGAAACCACTTAATTTTAATTCCCAAAGGCTAAAATGGCACCAGAATTTTTTGGGGGAAAAATTCGGTTTTATTATGTATGTGAAATATAGATTTTTCGTATTTGCAAATAATTTTTTTTGTAATTTCGGTGTCAACTATTCATGTCGATATTTTAAGAATGGAAGAGCTTTTTCCCTGAAAGAGTTAAACCAGAAACTTTCCTTTCTAAGACAAGTCAAATATATACCATGAGGAACATATTAAATTTTATTTATCAGATTTTCTGGTTTTAGATATGTTCATGTGTCTTCAGGAAACTATTGGATCGCTCCATTCAAAACAATCACTACAAAGAAATAAATTTTAATCAAAATATTTCAAGTCTCTGCGATTGAAAACTCCTGTCGAAGTTTTTTGAACGACATAGAATTTAAAATTGAATTACACTTTTGTGATTTAAATGTTGAAAGCGTTTAAAAGTATGCCGTTTATTTTTCTTCGTATGGATTTATATTTTCAATTAAAAATGATGGCTATGAGTTTGTCAGAAAATACTTGCAAATAATCTAATTATTTAAAACCAGCAATTATATTTAATAAATAAAGCAATATAAGATTAGAAAAACAATCAATAAAATTTTATTAAATAAAATTTCTGGTTATAAATTTGCCTGTTTGGTTGGCGTGTGATATGCCAGAATATACCAAAGGAGTTACGAATAAAGAGGAGGAGACATATAGCGTACTGTCTACCAGTTGCGAGTGAAGTAACTGAGAAGGCTGTCACAAGATTGTGGCTAAATTTTTACATCGGATCAACACTTCCCTCCAGCAAGAAAATTTCGTCTTATTTAAGCACCTTAATCATGGAAATATTCTCTTACTAACATGGTAAAAATTTTCAATTTCATTTTACTGGTGTCAGTTTGCCCAGGTATTAAAATCTTTTTCACTGACACTGACAGAAGGTTGTCTAGGTTGTCACAATATGGCGGAAAGGCGGTTCTGACAACCGCCAAAGTAAATTACCACCAGTAAAAATAAATGTATGTTTCCGTCATTATTTATGACTGAAATTTTTCATTAATAAGGCGTTTTATTAAGGAGAAAATTTCTATTGAAATTTACTGGTGGACGTTTCTCCCGGCCGTAATAAACAACTCGCGAAAGCGGTAACAATTGAAGCTTCACTGTTTTAAGGATATATCAGTTCCTTTTTAATAACCCTTTGCACTCGAGGGCTCCGCTGCACAGACATAATCTTTCTTTGCAAAATTTGTTTTTGGCACCAGTAATAAAGGAAAACAAAATGTACCTTATTTAAGCAGAACATTTTTGTAATTATATACTTGAACAAAACTTATTTTAAAAAAGTGGTGCCGATCGAATAAAATTTGTGTAAGAGACGACGAGCGCAAAGGGCTAATAGTTCCATGAATATACAGTTAAAATTTTCGTTTAATACTTTACGCACCAAATTTTAAATCAAGAAATTCTTCCAAATCAATAAATTTCTCAATGAGTGTCTGTATATATAATAGAAAATATATAACAATAATATAATATAATATGAAATTTAGACAAGTATTTTTCATTAAAACTTATGTAACCCTTTGCACTCGTATGTCCAGTCTGACTAGACATCATCTTTCTTTGCAAAATTTGTTTTTGGCACCAGTAATAAAGGAAATCAAGATTTGCCTTATTTAACTCTTTCAGGGGCAAATAATTGCGTTTCTGTAATGTTGAATGCACACCAGAATATTCGAAAAATTTTGTTTCAAAATAGGAAAAGCAATTTTTTAACTTTTTCCACCAAAGCTAGAAAGGTAAATTTTAGTTAAACGTTTCTAGTGCAAGTCTTGATTAAATCTAGGTGGGACATACTATATCCCACCACTCCTCAAGAGGTAATTAAAGCATTGTTGAAATTGTGTACTTGAAAGAAACTTCTTTTAAAAAAGTGGTGTCAACCAAATAAAATTAGTGTAAGAGACGCCCGAGTCGAAAGGGTTAATAAACGGGCACAGTTATAACACTTTTTCAAAATTTTTATAAGAATAATTAGATTAACTAACAAAAAATATACTGTTCTGGAAATCTTACCATTCTTATAAAAACGTGGTACGATCCAAATGTTCCCAAAATGCCTCTTGTAAAATCCGCGTATCAAACTAATCTTATTTAATCTAGAAATTACACTTAATAAGATAAGACAAATATGTACTTCAAGGAAGAAGTTACATTTCATAAAACATGATATCTAGTTTTAACCGTTTGAGTGCGGAGCACATCTTGCGGATATATGCCAAAGATACGAAGTTGTCTGGGTAATTATACTAATAAAATAACACATCGCTATGTCTGTATGTCTGTGTGTGTGTGTGTGTGCGTGTGTGTGTGTGTCTGCGATGGCTAGCGAAATTTACCGTACGTATAAGTCTGACAATTTAGGTGAGGATAGTCCAAGATAGGTCCTAATGCACCTGCGGCTCAGAATTTTAATATTTTTAGGGCCGAGCCCCTTGGCCCCTTTAAGTTTTTATGTACTAAATTGTTAATAACTTGACCCCCTTTTATCCAATCTTCTTTGTTTCGGGGAATCTTTCTCCATTTAGTTATTCTTGCCTTTCTACTTTCAGTTATGTCTCTGGACCCTTGAGGCTCATTGCAGGGCCTTTTGAAGTTTTTGTGCAAATACATAAATTGTTAATAAATTGCTTTCTTTAAATCCAATCTTCATTTTTGGAAATCTTTTTGCATTTAGTTATTCTCACGTTTCTTTGTTCCATATAAGACACTGGGGTCCCGTATGGAACTTCAGGTCCCGATCCAGAGCTCCTTGAACTTTTTGTGCGCCAAGCAATTCCACCTAATAATTTTCTCACCTTCTCAGTGCATAATTTTAAAGTTGAGTCTTGGACTTTTCTTCCTGGAGCAATATCCTCATATTTTTATTGGGGCCCTAGGGCCTTTTTAAAAAAATCCACTCATTCTTTTGTTCATTTCTTTAAAATATTATTCTAACGAATAATTCATACCCTATGCTTAATTTTGAATAATTGAAGATAAAGCGCTAAGTACTAAGACGTTTTAACATGTTTTCATGTTAGAGCCCTGTTTTTAACTGTCAGTGGGCCTCTTTTTGGCTCCCCTATTATAGCTTCCTTAAATGGTCCTATTCACTAGCAGTTTTTCTCACAACGTCTTAGGTCCTCCAGCTACTACTTGAACGACAAACAAATTTCTCAGATTTCAGCTACCACAAATTTTGAGTATTACTCGCCTTCTGGGGGCCCTTGGTGCAGCTGCTTTAAAAATGATCCGACCTGCTTGCAATTTTCTTTAACATAGTTCGAACGTCTGCCGATTATTTGAAAAAAATACTAAAAAATATCGTTATACCCAACTACATGCAAGTTAAGTCCCTGGCTTCTTGGGGACCAATATAGGACTCCTTGAAGTTTTTGCACCATAAATTGTTATTAAATTTCCCCTTCTTAATCCAATCTTCATTTTTTAACCCTTTTTCCATTTAGTAATTCACACGTTCCTACATTCCAAATAAGAACCTGGGGCCCATATTGTCCCGTAGGGCCCGGTCCAGGGCCATTGAACTTTTTGTGTGCCATGCATATTCCACCTAATAATTTTCTCACCTTCTCAGTGCATAATTTTATAGCTGAGTCTTGCAGTCTTCTTCCATGATCAACACCTCATATATTTATTGGGGCCCTCGGGCCTTTTTAAAAACATTTAGTCAATTTTTATACATTTCTTTAAAAAACCGGGAGGCGGCAGCACAGATAATCATCTCACCGAGTTCGCGGCTGAAATTCCAGAATAAGTTGAAACTCGATTCGCACATTAACCCCTTAACGGTCGCATTAAATTACGGTTTAAAAATTCAAATTGCTTATTGGCACCACTTTTTTGAAAAAGAAATGTTCGCCTTATTTAATGACAGGTAAAATGATAGCATAATAAAGCCAATTACACTATTCTATAAACCTGGTGGGGATCAAATAAATCTGAATAATCTGAATAAATGTCACAGCCCGTGAATATGACGGGAGCGAGAATTAAGGGGTTAAAACGCCATCGGTCTGCCAAGTCATATCTTGGTAGAAAACACCCGAAAACCCGATTTTAACGGTTGACTCGTAGTTGGTTGACTCATAGATGGTTGACTCGGAATCAAATTCACTGTGTTTTTCTGCACCCAAAGGTATAGAAACATGGGGGACTGAGAGCAGGAAAACACAATGGTAAATCTATGAGTCAACTGCTAAAATCGGGTTTTCAGCAGAGCTGCCAAGTCTCCGGGTTTTGCGCACCACTATTATCTTAAAGAAAATGTTGTTCTTTTAAATCACCCAAACGTTCCAATGAAATAAAAGCACATTTTCTGTATTAAAATAGTGGTACCCAAAAGCCGGAGACTTGGCAGCTCTGGTTTTCAGGTGTTTTCCACCAAGATATAACTTGGCAGACAGGTGGCGTTTTAACCCCTTAATGCTCGAATTAAATTACGGTTGAAAAATTCAAATTGCTTATTGGCACCACTTTTATGAAAAAGAAATATTCACCTTATTTAAAGGCAGGAAAAACGACACTAAAATATAGCCAATTTCACTATTTTATGAAACTGGTGGGAATCAAACAATTTGAGTAAAAGACACAGCCCGAGAATATGACGGGAGCGAGAATTAAGGGGTTAATATGCGAATCGAGTTTTAACTAATTCTGGAATTTCAGCCGCGAACTCGATGAGGTGATTGTCTGTGCTGCCGCCTCCTAGTCTATAAGATACTGTTCTAACGAATAATTCATACCCTGTACTTAAGTTTGACTAATTGCAGATCTAAAGTATTATGCACTAAGATATTTAACCATGTTATGGAGCTGCTTTTAACTATCTTTTGCCCCCTTTTGGGCCCCCTATTATAGCTCCCTTAAAAATGGTCCGATTAACAAGCATTTTAATCTAACAACAACTTAGGTCCTCCAGCTACTTTATTAGCGACGAAAAAAAAAATCAGATTTCAGCTACCACCAATTTTGAATATTAATTGCTTTCTTGGGACCCTTGGTGCAACTTTTAAAAAAAGATCCGAATTGCTTGCAATTTACTTTAACATAGTACTGGCGTCCGCCGATTATTTTAAAAACTACAAAAAATATCTTTATCCCCAACTTCATTGGGATCCGGTGCCGTTCGTTTCAAATTTTTGCACCATAAATTGTTAATAAATTGCCCCGTCTTAATCCGATCTTCATTTTTGGAATCTTCTTCCCATTTAATTATTCTCCCGTTTCTAGATTCCAGTTAAAATCTTGGGACACCCTAGAATTTATTAGGGCCCGATCCAGGGGCCCTTAACCCTTAAATGCATGATTTTTATTTTGTTTTGAAAAAATTATATATGAGTCTTTGGAAGGTTTATAACACAAGAAAAATAATGAAAAAAGTCAGAGACACATTTTTCGTATAATACGTCAACCATTTCTTGTGTTGCACATCTGCAATACAAGTAAAAACTAAAATATTGCAAATTAGTAAATATTTTAATCAGTATAAATCTAAATACCTTGTTTTATATATATATATTTTTTGTTTTGTAAAACTTAACGTTAAATGCATAAATTATTTTTTTAGAATTATGTTTTTTGCTCTTATATTGATATTAGACACCAGAAATTTTAAGAATGTTTTTTAATTTATATTTTTGTAATTTTTACAGAATATAATATTTTCATATAAATATACTGGTTGTTAAGAATTAAATAAAAAGTGGTGTAGCTATGCATCACTATACATTTAAGGGTTAAACTTTTTATGTGGCATGCATTTTTCACCTTCTAATTTTGTCGCATTCTCAATGCAAAATTTTAAAGTTGAGTTTTGGATTCCTGTACCTGGACCAATACCCTTATATTTTTACTGGGACCCTAGGGCTCCGTTTTAATCCTTTCCCTCTATTTTTTGCACATTTTCTTTAAAATTTCATTCATAATGATTAATTCATATCTATGCTTAATTTTGACTAATTGAAGAACTAAAGTGCTAAGAACTAACACCATTTAACATATAATCGTGCGCATAAGCTGTTATGCCGATTTTCTGCTCGTCAAATGTCTGACAGTTTTGAGCCCCCTGTAAATGCTAATTCTGCATGTTGCAATTTTTCAAATATTTGAAATGAAAGAACGTACTTTTATCTTTCATTACCATTTAAAATTGTGTCTTAATATCAAATACATTTTAAGATATTAAATTTTGAAAATGGTCCTTTTTTTTCCATTTTTCCAATTTTAAGAGTCCTGAGACCCCTTAAAGTTAGTTTTCTTTTAATAAGCTTTTATGAGCATTTTTCTGAACATTGAACTTATAGGAACATTATTGATCATTGAACTTTAATGAACTTTTTCATACCATTACTTTGAACACTGACCTATAGTTTTGACTTCGTATGTCCACTCAAGACACCTGACAATCGTTTATTTATTTTTATGTTTTTCCTATTATAATGAAAGCAACATGAATTGTTTTATATAACATTATTATGATTTACTGATGTAAGTACGTCAGACTATGCGCTGTTTTCTACTGGTTTTTTTGGGTGAGTTCCGATGTCCGGCGACGGTGATTAAGGTGGGGATTTTCCACCGCAGCGTCACATCCTGTGCCATTTGTTAGTTGGTGCTCCGGTTTGGCTGATGAAGTGCGTGAAGAAAAGATTTTACTTATTTTCAAATAAATTTGTTTTAAAATTCCGGTGTCATCTAATATTTCAGTATTTTACGAATAGAAGTATTTTACCTCTGAAGGCGTTAAGCAACAGAGTTTACTCACACATTTCAAAGCCGAATCATTCACAACCAGGTAACAACACTAATCAAAATATTCCAATCGCAGTTTCTTGAACGATACGAACCAAATCTCCAACAGATATATTTGTGGTTTTAATGTTCAATGCGTTTAAAAATATTTTGTTTATTTTTCTTGGTTTGAATATATATTTTCAATTAGAGATAATTGCTATGAGTTTGGGTGAACACACTCGGAATTAAATACCGTATATTCCTGCTTATAACGCACGAATACAATGGAATTATTTAGAACCAGCAATTGATTTTAACTTTACGCGCCAAATTTTGAATCAAGAAATTCTTCCAAGTTTTCTCATTAAAACTGATTAACCCGGGAAAAATCGCGCATACCCAGTGTATGAATGGTTTTTACTTTGTCACCAATAAATACAAATAATAATCGTCACACTATTTAGTCGGAGAAAATTGTTACAAATCCTGCGATAAAATAAGTTGAAGATAACTTTTCTTAAAATAATGGTGCAAATTGTAAAAAACCCTACGCGCTCTGGGTGTATGAGGACCGGCGAAGTACTTCCGGTCCTCTTTGTGGCAAAAATTTTATAAAAATAAAATGGGATCAACTAACAAAAATATACTGTTCTGGAAATCTCGCAATTCTTATAAAAACAATGTAAATCAATGTATCGTGATCTTATGTGCAAAAGGATTTTTTTTTTTTTTTTTTAGTAACTGCAAATTTTTCATACAATTTTTTTAAATTAATTTTCCTTTTATAAAGTTAATTAATAAGAGAAAAAATACATATATTATTGAAAAGTTCAACACTTTAAAAAATATTTACCTTTTACTGTTTCCTTGTGCTTTCTAAATGTGATCTTGAAATCTACTTTTATTAACAGACAGATTAAATAAATTTTAAATTACTTTTTTTTTAATGATACTTAAAACTACCGTCAAAGAATAAAAACTTAAGTAGAAATACTTAAATTATATTAACGCCTTCACGACCACTTATTTTCAGGTGCGTTCGTAATTGTATAAATACGTAGCACCTATAGTCGCCGTCTGGTCTGTACGTCCACATATATTTGCCCCACCAGCCATTGCTTCTCCTACGGACCGTATTCCTTCATGTTGCATTATTTAACCCCTTAATTGTTTTTCCGAGTGCAGCTCGGGCAAAAAGTGTTTGCTATCTTCCATACTAAAAGCTTTTGCACACCACTTAATCTTAATTGTAATCTTTGGTTTGTTAAATGGCATACATTTTTCCGATTATACAAAGACAAATATTTTATTTTTTTTAAAGTGGTGCCGGGTCCTTGTTCTTAATTTATTGTGCAAAAAAAAAAAAAAAAAAAAAAAAAAAAAAGACTACTGTCGTAAGCCGATTTTTTCTAGAATTTGTACGGTCTCTTGATTTTAAATACCAGTAATTTCTAAAAGTATTGTCTGCTCTATTTTTCTGAGATTAAATAAGGTAAGGAATACTACTTTTAGGATATAATGCAATGCCAATGCAAGGGACTATACAAAAACTGAAAAAAAATTCTGTCTACGACAACCGTCATTTTTGTGTCAGAACCTACGACTCGTATGCAAGACAGCTTTGATGTTTACTGTAAAATGTTATTTCTAATTGCAGTATTTTCTTAGCGAAAGGATTGTATAAATATTAATATTGTGTATTTTTTTAAAACTAATATAACATAAAAAATGCAAAACTGCGTATTTACCTGAAGTTATTGGGGTCTGGGCGCAAAATTCTAAATAAAATGCATTCTTTGTTTATTTACTAATAAAATATTACAAAATTAAATATACTGAGTAAAGCAAACATCGTATTTCTACGATTATTACACCAGATGTATAACAATTTTTTTGTACTATAACCTGCTCGTATATTTAAGTCCATTTACTCAGAATGGGATTTTTCATAATTTGTCCTAATTAAAAGAATCTATCTAAACTTTTTTCCAAGATATGTCTACGAAATTATGTACAGAGCTTTTTGTTAAAAAAATTGAAACTACAAAAAAATTTGTAAAGAAACGCGAATTTTGTGCAATCATTGCGAAGTAAAACTTTGCCTCGTACCTTGTTTAGAAATTTATCATACTGAACTTCATTTCTAGTACACGTTTGTAAGTATTTTGCATATTTTAATTAGTATATATGTTTTATCTTTGTATTTCATAAAATAAATCAAAATTTAACCAAAATTAAATTTCAGAATTTCGCTTTTATATGATTATTCTTTGAATTCGATTTTCTGACAACCATTTTTATGATCTAATTCTATATTTAAAAAACTATTTTACAAAAAATTGTATATATTTTAACAATAAAATATATGTAGATTTGAAATGTGTAATAAAAGAAATGCCTAATTTTTGAACATATCGTCGGTACCATGTGAAAACAGCGTTGCCAGTGGGCTACTTTTTTAAAATTCAGATTTCTTGATTAACACTACTTTTCTGAAATGATAAAATTCCCCTTGTATTCGCAGTAATTAATATGTCATTAAATAAGACGAATTTTAGTATTTCAAACACGTGGTGTCAATCAAGAAATATGAATTTCAAAAAAGTAGCCCAATGGCAACAGTGTTTTCATATTGGATGGTTTGACATAGTATCGACGATATTTTCATTAAAAAAAAATTATGCAGTGAGAGGATTAAGTGGTAATAAGGCATGCACTCTACAAGAAACAAATATTGCGCAGGAAGCGAGCGTCGCAATCCTCTTATTGAATTAAAAATACAGGGTGTCTCACACGAAGGTTAACACGGATTTTCGTTTATAACATTAACACTAATACAGATATAGTAACATTATTTCCAACACTTACTTTGATTTCTGAAAAATGTGGTAACATCCTGAAAACTGCTGAAAACACACTGTAATTCAGTTAGTTGATCGTACAATAACTGTCAACTACATTCCGAAATATCATATGTCAAATTCAAACTTGTTTAGTCGTAGTTGGTAGTCATTCCAAGCACTTCTCGTTGTGTTATCCAATTTCACACAAAGCAAGGTATTTGCTTTAAAATTTTCGATTAGATATCAATATTATTCTTAAAGTTATGAATGAAAATTCATCTTCAGCTTCGTTTAAGACACGCTGTATTTTTGATTCAATAAGTAGATCGCGTCTTCGGTTTCCCATACAAAATTTCTTCTTCTATCTCGATACTCTATCGACATGGTATACCGTCATAACAGCATAGATTTTATGCCATTATATAAGGCATTATATTGGCATTATGTAATACCAATATACCATTAAATAAGGCGAGTTTTACTATTTCAAAAAAGTGGTGCCAATCAAGAGATCTGAATTTTTAAAAAGTAGCCCACTGTCAACATTGCGTAAGGGGACTTTTGATCCCTACCAAATGAATATATTTTGGTTCAAACCAGAAATTTTTTTAAGAAATAAGTTTAAAAGATACAAAGAAGAAAATAGCTTAAATAAATAAGTTAAACATTAAAATAAAAATTCTGTTGTAAAATATTTTTTATAAAACTTTAATAAAATTTTAGGCCTTTCTAGAGTTAAGACTTTCCCGCCGATTGTGAAATTCATTTTTTAATCTTTTCTTTTTTCTAATCAGTGAATATGAGACTAACCAAAAGCATAGACATCACGTTTCAAGTGTATGGAGATACAGTTATGAGTGGTAACGGGCAGAATGAATGATTTCAATATTTGAATGAGTCATTCGGGAATGCACAAAAGCACATCCGCAAACCTTTGATTTTTTTAAATTCAATTTCTACCAGAAATTTTGTATCGAAAAAGAAGTTTCTTATTTTAATTAGAATTAGTTTAACCCTAGAACTACCGGAAATTTTACTCAAGTTTTATAAAAACATTCTACACCAGAATTTTTACTTAAAACTATTTAATTTGTTTATTTAACTTATTATTGTCTGATTTATACATTTAGTTTGTTTTGAAGAAATTTCTGGTTTGAATAAATATTTTGAATGTACATGTCGGGTCCATTGGACCCTTCTGGTAGACAGAGGGTTACGAACCCTATAAAAATCTGAAAATTCTTATTATCTCCGAAATTTCTGAAGATAACTGATTAAAAATATAACGAAGTCTGGCAACTATGCTTTTGCTGGTAGTACCTTTCTGGTAGTAATTTATCAAAAATATATACAAAGGTTGAAAACTATGTTTTTGCGCATGCCCGAATGATACATTCGATAGTAAAATCATTCAAATTGTCCATCACTAATTTTGAAATGGAGTTATGAATAAAGAGGAGGAGACATATAGAGTATTGTCTACCAGTTGCGAGTGAAGTAACTGAGTAGGTTGTCACAAGATAACAGCTGAGTTTTTTTAACCCTTAAATGCCTGATTTTTCAAAAATCATTTTGAAAATGTTTTTCGGCTTCCATTTTTTAAATAAATCGTGGGAAAAGTACTTTTAAAAAACCATATTTTGTTTTAAGTGTGGTTTATGGCTAAAAAACTCTTTGTTACTAATCGGCAATACTGGTCTATAGTTGAAAAAATATTTTTCCTTGATAAAATTCTATAATAATAAACACACAAGAATTTTAAGATCTGTGATAAGAAATAAATTTTACTTGCTCATTGCAGAACAAAATAGGGTATTTCGCAAGCTTCAAACAAAAATAATGCGTGGCAACAATTGAAAAATTTAATTTATCTTTATTTTTAAACAACACAAGTGTTGCTATCTGCATGCTGAAAATCGATTTAATAATATTTTCAGAATGTATTTTATTGGCAATATTAGACATCATAGCTTAAATATTAGTCTAAGAGTATTTTAGAAGCCTAAATTGGGTATGTTGCCGAAAGGCAACACTCGGCATTTAAGGGTTTACAGTTTCCGGTCTACAGTTTCTGAGATCTGCCAGGCAAACTTCCCACCAGTAAAATTAAATATAAAAAACTTTCTTACTTAAGCGTCTTATTTATGAAAATATCTTCTCACAAAAATGGTAAAAACGTCTATTTGTTTTTACTGGTTTCAGTTTGACCGGGTCAAACAGACAGTTTGTTTCACCGGTTGTCACAACACATGACGGAAATGCAGCGCCTGACTACCGCAAAATTAAATATCCACCAGTAAAAAGAAAAATCTGTTTCTGGCATTATTTCAGACTGAAATTTTGCATTAACAAGGCCTTTCAATACGGAGTAAATTTCTATATAAATTTACTGGTGGAAGTTTTCACCGGAGGTAATCAGTCCTTGCGAAAGCGCTTACATTTGAAGCTTCACTATTTTAAGGCTATGTCAGTTCCTCTTTCTTAACCCATTAACTGCCAAAACTATTACGATAGAAATTATCAAATTTCTTGTTGAAAGTAGTTTCCCACCACAAATTCAGTAAGGTAAATTTCGCTTTACTAAAATAGCAAAATTCCTGCCAATAAATAAGACATTTTTTTTAATTCTAAAATAGTTGTGCCAATGTAATTAATTCATTGCATGAGCAATTATTTTGACTGTTGCGTGAACGCAACGTCAGCGGTTAATGGGTTAATACACTGGTGTCCAAAATTAAAGACCAGTCACAAAATGCTAATTTTTAAGTAAGCAAATATTCAAAAGGAAATAATATAATTCAAATAATTACTATCCCTATAGCACAGCTAGTCCATATAGCATCTCATTCATGTCATACATCGTCACAAGTGTGACAATCACTACGGTGAAACAAAAAGTAGGAAATTCCACGCGTCCCAATATGAGTCTCAAATGATCACTATACGTGACTCCACTGAGACGTCAATGTGACTGCTGCTTTGTGAAGAATCACCCGATGACATTACAATGTAGTTACATTGTGACTCTCATGTGACTGTGATTTTTAGACTCAATTTCAAAGTCATCCTGAACGTTGCATTATGATAAGTCACCAAATAATATCACAGTATAGTCACATGGTGACTTTTCACAAAAGAGCACAATGGTGACTTCACAGTAGCCTCTATGTCACCTGAAAGCCATCATATCACTTTAATGTGAGATTATTTGGTAACTTATCACAATGCAGCGTTCACGATGACTTTGAAATTGAGTCTGCAGATGACAGTCACATCAGAGTCACAATGTAACTACATTGTAAAGTCACATGGTGACTCGTCACAAAGCAGCAGTCACAGTGAAGTCTAAGTGGAGTCACATATAGTGATCATTTGAGACTCATAATGAGATGTATGGAATTTCCAATCTTTTGCTTCACCGTAGCGACTGTGACACTTGTGACGATGTGTGACATGAATGAGATGTTATATGGACTAGCTGTGTTGTAGGGATAGTAATTATTCGAATTATATTATTTCCTTTTGAGTATTCTCGTACTTGAAAATTAGCATTTTGTGATTGGTCCTTAATTTTGGACACCAGTGTAGTTCCATGAATTGTGAGTGGTATAATGGCTAGAAAACTGGTTTCTTTGATCAATTCAAGCAGAAAGAACGTACACGATGATTCGAGAAATGGTCAGCCATCTTTGGTGAATAATAAGCTTGTTCATTTTGTACTCACTATTATTTGCTAAATGTATTCTCACACTATTGGACAAAAGTAATGTTTTCCACATTAACACTAAAACTTTCGAAACTTTTATCCAACTTTAATAAAAACATTCTATCACCAGAATTTTTATTTTGAACTATTTCATTTATGTATTTAACTGAGTTTCCTCTACTTACAATTTAACTGATTTTACGAAAAAAATTCTGGTTTGAATCTACATTTTATCATTTAGCTGGTGTCGAAATGACACCAGCTGGACGTTCTAGTGTTAAAGGGAAGAAATTCTGCGATTAAATAATGTGAATATTTATGTCACGAAAAAGTGGTAGCTCCGTGACCAAGTAGTAAGTACCACCTGCCTAGTTAATCAGCAAAGTGATTTTCACTTTTTCTTGAAGAAATTCGTGGGTAGAGAGCCTTTTGATTATGATGACGAAATGAAAGATGCCGTAAGATTACGTCTGACCTTAAGGGGCTGGTCCCTCAGCTTCTGATTTCCCTCACTAATTTAAAGTGTATAGGCATTTGATGCATTCGTATATTTCAAAAATCTCCTCGGGAAATTAATATTTTTATCTTCTATTTTTTGTGTACACTTCCTAAAAGATGTCTCTTTTTTGCTTAGTTCTCAAAATATTTCTAAAGTATAGACTTAATTTTACAGGAAGTGTTAAAATCTTACTCACAGATCGCCCGCTTTTAACGCATAATATATTAAATTCAGCATAGATTTTAGAAATATTTTGAAAACTAAGAAAAAAAGAGATATCCTTTAAGAAGAGTACACAGAAAAAAGATGTTAAAAATATGAATTTCCCGACAAGATATTCTAAATATACAAATGTAATAAAAGTCCATAGACTTAACATTACGGAGGAGAATTCCGAAGCTGAGTGACCAGAACCTTAACGGCGACTGCCTACTTTGATGCTGGAATACAAACGTTTGTTCAGGGATCGCAACGTTTCTAAATTTTTCTACATTTTCAACCATTATTTTAAATAAAGAATCTTTGTGATAAGTCTGCTTAACATCTGCAGTAGAAATATACAGTATTGATTATCATTCTTAAAAAGTGGTGGGAAAGGAACAAAATTTTAGGAACGCTGCCAGTCCTGGTTTGTTTCTCGATGCCTTAATGTGATCGGTAACTGTGCAGAAAAATAATGTAATGTATTTCCATTTTTAATAAAAATCTACCCACAACTTAGTCATATTTTCTTAACACAGTCATGGAACTTACTTCATCCATAACCTTCGTAAATATTCTGCTTCGAAGTCTTTTTATTTGACCTGGTTCAAATTAATGCATTAAGCGGTTCTTGTTTTAAATGCACTATGCAATAATCCGGTTTATATTAGTGAACCCAAGTAAAAATATACTTTAGTTGTAGCATTAATTAAAAATAAAATTATTTAATAAGAAATAACTAACCAGATTAGATAAGATTTTTATATACTTTTAAAAGGAGTTTTGCATTTGCCTCTGTAACCCAATGTTTCTCATCATTTTGCACCTCACAGTACATTCAAATTTATCTTTAACACGTTCGCTGCCGCAAAAAGTAAGAATTTTCAAATTTCGTCTTGAAATTCGTTTGCCACCACAAATTCTGAAAAGTAAATTTCGCTTTACAAATACAGCGAAATTTCTGTCAATAAATAAGATATTTTTTTTTCAAAATAATGGTGAGAAAGTAATAAATTAAAGCCGCGAATATTAAAGCTACGAGTATACTCGTAGCTTGGCAGTCGACGTGTTAAACATCAACGACACACTAAAAATATGATGATAAAAAATTATGAAAGGGCTTTATGCATAAATGCCAACACTCCCGCTTTTTTGTACCACAAAAATTTAATAGAAATTATTGCGTTATTTAATCGACAGAATACGGCGATTTAAAAAGCGAAAATTTACCATAATTTTTTTGTGGTTGAAAAAAGTGTAAGATGTTGCCAGCTATGGCTTTATGCAATTTTTTATTTATTTACTAACACAAATAAAATACTCTATCAGAGCCTAAGACAGAGAAATATAGTTTATTATAATTTGTAATGAAAATAACATTAAAATTATTATACACAAATTTTGCATTCACTTCCACGTCAAACTTAACATTAACTTTTAACATATTTATGTTTACAAAAATACTTGAATTTTTATGAACTTATCTGCATCTACCTTTAACCCAATCAGGGGCAAAGCACTTCATTGCTGAAATGTTGAAATGAATGAATGACACCGGAATTTACGTAAAAATTTATTTGGTAATAAGAAAAAGCTATTTTTGACATAGATAATAAACTGGAAAAAATATACCAAAAATCTGTTGCCATTGTGGAATTTGGGAATTAAAATTACGTGGTTTCATAAATATACTACCGCCCTTGAAAGGGTTAAAGAAACACATGAGTTTGACTTTTAAAAAATTAGACTATTTCGTTTGTACGATATAATTTTTGGATAGCCATTACATTTAAATGATTTCTCAACGATAATTTCAACTGCATTTTCTATTGAAACCATTTTCACAAGGCATAATTTTTCTCTGAAAGTATAAGGTATACAAAATTATTCTTTACAATTTCATGCTTTTATTACAAACCCAAATTAACCATTACATTATGGGAAGTCTCCATGAATTCATTGTTCCCATGTACACCAATTCACCGCCACCTGAATGCTAGGCCTGAGCGCTGACACAAAAATTGCGGCTGTCGTAGTCGGATTTTTTAAGCGTTCGATTCCCAGATTTTCCACACCAGTATTTTAAAAAGTTTTCTTTGTCTCGTTGAATCTCAGAAAAATAAGGCGAAGAAAACTTTTAAAAATATTCGTATTTAATTTCAAGGGACCGAACCAACGCTGAAATATTTCCGCCTACGACAGTCGCCATTTTTGTGTCAGCGCTCAAGCCTAGTATTCAGGGTGCGATAATCAATTCGTGAATGACACAAGAAGTTTATGCAGAACGGATTAGTATTGGATAAACAAGGCATGGACGAAAAAGAATATCAAAGAAAAACGTCGCTGATTATCACCTTGATGTGCTTCGCTCTATCAATGGTGAACATACAGAGGTTTATTAACCCATTAACCGCCAAAACTATAAGGTTGAAATTTGCAACTTTTTAGCTGAACGTTGTTTACCACCACAAACTCTGAATGATAATTTTCGCTTTATATGATCTTAAAATTTGATGTCTTTAAAAAAGGCCAATTTTTTAATTCAAAAATATTGGTGGGAGTGTAAATAACTTAAATATGTGCATTTATTTTGAGCGTTGCGTAACCGAAACACCAGAGGGTAATGGGTTAATTGATGGAAAAAAAATCCTTCAATGTATACTCCTAATATTATACTACGTTCCATGCATGTATGTAAGTATCTGGTATTTTTTTTTCTTTTTTTTGTAATGAAAGCTTAAAATTATAAAGAGACTTTGTGGACACGAAAACAATGTAAAAATTACAGCAAAATGTGCTCAAAATTTTATACACCTGAATTGCCAGCATTTTCTCCTCTAAAATTTAGTACGATTACAGATACTTGTGTCGCACTATTATGATGTCAGCAGTAGTTTTTGCTATAAAATTTCAAAAATAAATATAGTTAAGACACATTTTGCTGTTAACCCCTTGAGGGGCAAGCAAAAATGTCTCTAAATATTGAATTCTCACCAGAATAATCGAAAAATATATTTTTAAATAAGGAAAAGCAATTTTTCTGGGATTTTCCTCCGAAGTAAAAAATATAAAATTTAGTTAAAATTTTCTGGTGAGAATCATGTTTAAATTAGGTGGGCTATATTTTATCCCACCGCCCCTCAAGGGGTTAATTTACAACAAAAGATCCTGGCAATTTAGGTTTACAAATTTACAGAACAATTTGCTGTAATATTTGCCAATTTTTCTTAATGTGTATTACCGCATATTCCGGCATATAGCATGCTGCTCAAACAAACATATTTAGGGCCAGAAATTTTATATCACAAATAAACTTAAATAACTACGACGAAGCAACAAGTAACATTTCAATACATAAAATTTCTAGTTCGAAATATAATCGTTTGAGTTATGCGTTATACCCTGGAATATTCGATAAATGTATCCGAAGATGTGAAATCATTTACATAATTACATTGCTTACCAGTATTATAAAGAGTATACAAACAGAGAAATAAACTTTCAAATAATGCAAATTTATGACCAAACTATGTACGGCTTACCATAATTTTTTCACACAATTTTTCATCTTGATTAATCACAGAAAAATTCAATGAATTCTACGAATTAATTCAGTTCCTAAAAATTCTGCTATTGAAATATTAAACAGATTTTAAAAAATCTGAAATAGTGTTGGCAGACATCCTTAGAATTTCCAAAGATTTTTCGCACCTTGTTTATTATACTAAATCTCATTTCAAAGTAAATCGCATAATACGAAATTTTTTATGTTAAATTATTATTTTTTTTATATTTTTTTAAATCTTGATACAGATTGACTAAAAATTTTCGCGGTACGTATAGAGCAGTGGCGTGGCGTGAAAATTGTCGGTGGTCATCGCAATTATTTAAGTTTGTGGTGAAAAATTATTAACTCTAAAATTCAATGGTTGAATGTTCAAAAAAGAAACTTTAAATCTTACCTTCACTTATACATGAACTCCAAATGTTCTGCTAAAACTGGATCGTAGAGTTTTAAAAGCTTATTAAGAGTTTTAAAATATTGCTTGGTCATCGCCGCATCCAGCGATGACCGGACGCCACGTCACTGGTATAGAGACCTCCCACTGCGCACCAATGTGCCGTGGTACACTGATTCAGAACCACTGATCAAACCAAAGACTTTTAACCCTTTCAGGGGCAAGGTACTTCTATTCGTAAAATGCTGAAATGAGTGATAGACATCAGAATTTAAAACAAATTTATTCCAAAGTAAGTAAAAGCTTTTGTTCACGTACTTGGGACACCCAACCACTTACTTGGGACACCCAACCAGGACGCCAACCGCGAGGTTAATGGAATTAATGTCCTGGCGGGAAAAAAGAACGCACCACTATCCAGCTCTACCACAGCCCGAACGGACCCTAACAACGGCAACATTAGAACTTAGCAATGGCATATTCAAATATGCTAATAAATAAAAACTCGCTATGTTACAAAAAAAAAAAAAATACAAAATACAAAATACGCATGTTTATGGTAGCCATGCAACAAAATAACAAAAATGATGGTTTACAGGAATGGTTACAAATGGTTTACAGGTTACGATCATCAACTAAAATATAGAACAAATAACATTAAAACAGGATTGCCAACACGGCCTGAAATGTTTATAGGTAACCTACAACTTATGAAGAACTTCATAAAAAGAACACTGAAGTACACTGAAATGACAACATACTGTAAGGCAAGCATCAATGTTCAAGGTCCATATCACAATGGGATTAAGTATATGAAATGCCCAAAGCACCACAGAACAGAGAGAGAGACACATTGTAAATTAAAGTCACTTGAAATGCTGGTACTTCTCAGACATTAAATATGTTGACTTTTCCAAAATGTTCCTCAACAAGATATATATTTGTATCAAAGTTATTGAAAATCAAGCTCAGTGTTCAATTGAATTGCTCAGTGTTCAATTGCACATGCTACATTGAATCAAAAGACAATGTTCTCAATTTCTAACGCAATTCTAGCTAATTACAGCCTCAGAATTTATACCTAATAAACGAATATAATTCGTTTAAAGAATTGTATATATTGCAAAGTTTCTTATAATTGTCTTTGTCAAATATTACTCTCCTGAGATTTTGCCTGATGCTTAACGAGTTGTCAAAGTTGAAGAAATGTGGGACAAAAGGACAGCGTCCATACAAATAATGCAGTACATTACCCACTGTGCCACAGTCACAAAGTGCATTTCTTCTCTTTCCAATCCTAAAAAGGAACTCTGGGAAACTACCATGTGCTGTTATAAAATACTGCATAACTTGACTCGTACACACATAATCGGTATTTACTTTCCTGATAACCTTATAGGTGTCTCTACCCTTGGTACTTGATGTCCATTCTTCCTGCCATTGTCTAATGGTATTCTCACTACAGATTCTCTTAACTAAAGAAATTGGAAATAATACATCAGCAGTTATGTCAGCCATTGATGAATCTGTTGCCTCTTTCGCCAAACGATCTGCTCTTTCATTCCCCACGTTTCCAACGTGGGCTCTGGTCCATCCAATAGTGACCATTTTTTCCGGATGACTTTTCATATTATCATAGATTTCTTTAACAATGGCGTTTGCAGGAAAGTTTCTCTGTATAACCAAAGTTGATGCTCTATTGCCAGTAAAAATGACAGCACTGTTATAATTCGAGTTTATTACTCAATCTACTGCATACTTTATCGCAGTCAGTTCAGCTTGATATATGCTATTTAAAATATTTAAAGAGATCTTATAATCCAAGATACATTCACCATTTACAAAAATTGTGTATGCGGCGCCTACTCCATTGGCCATTTTTGACCAATCTGTATATATTAATGGCATGTTAATTCCCTGATATTCACGACTATCCTTATCTGTGATATGAATGTTACTGAGAGCTCCATAATCTGGGTAGTCCATTGTCACCAAGTTGATCATAATATTATCTTTCTTGATCTCTGTTCCATTCTCTATGATACTGGCATTCCCATGAATAGTTCGATATTTCACCACAGAATGTTTGAGTGAAATGTGTAATGGAGCAACACCAGCCAATACACACAAAGCGTCAGTAGAGACTGTTTTATATGATGTGATAATTGATAATAATCCAAGCCTCTGGCATGATCTTAATTTATTAAGTGCATCCACTTTCAAATCTGGAAACCAAATTTCCGCACCATATGTTATCTGTTTTTCTATCACAGAATTATACCAAATCTTTCTATATGATGCTTGTAATCCCCTATCTCTCTGCACTGTTTTCTTTATATTTGAAGTAAAATTTCTCACCCCCTCTCTTACTTTCTCAAGGTGTCTAATCCAATTTAATTTACTGTCAATAGTTACACCGAGGTATATAACTGAGTCTTTTACGGATATCGATGATGTTCCAATCTTGAAAATAGGATGCCTGTTTTCTAACAAATACCTGCCAAATAAAATACTTTCGCATTTTTCCTTGCTTATTGTTAAATGTAAATTCTCGCAGATCTCTGCAAACCATGCTATGCGTTTGTTCATTTCTTCTTCTAATTCTTTTCTTGTGTCTGCACCTGCAAAAACTACGAAATCGTCAGCGTAGGATAATATATCGCCATGTCTTAATCTATATCTCTTCAATAGGTAGTCTGCAACGATCAACCAGAGAAGTGGACCAAGGTAACTTCCCTGGGGACAGCCTTTAAATAATATATACCAGATAATTCCATACGTGAAACTAAATCGTATTCTTCTACGTGATATATAATTTTTCAGAATATTCTTTAAGTATTGAGCTATTGGTAACCCATCTATCAACATAGCCAATATCTGCCAATCCACCGCATCAAATGCTGCCTGTATATCAACCGACGTCATTGCAAAATATTTATAATTATACAGATTTATGCGAATTCTTTCTCTTAGATCTTCCAAAGCTGTGATAGTGCTCCTTCTTTCTCTGAATCCATGTTGACCATTATCCCAAAATTCTTCTTTTTCCAGCTTCGGCATAATTCTAATTTTAATTAACCGTTCAAGGAGCTTACGAAAAATACATAACAAATTTATCGGTCGGTATGACCTGGCAGACCTACCATCTTTGTTCCTTTTACGGAAGAAAATCACCTTACCAGATTTCCATGCCTCTGGGAAGTGACCATGTTTCAGACATTTTCCAAATAGTTTCTTGACATAATTCATATTGGTTCTACAAATATTTTTGACTATCAAAGCATCTAAGTCGTCACAGCCTGGTGCCTTATTATCGTCTTGTTTGCTCATTACGTATTTCAATTCTCTCGTTGTTACCTCCATAAATCCATCTTCTTCGATCTTATCCGAGATAAACTCATAAATATTCCCCGGAACTTCGTCAATACCAAAGTGTTCTGCCATCAATGTCCTTGCCACATCATCATATGTATCAAAGGGTTGTGATTCTTCTAATCTGGTAAATATGAAGTCTGTACATTTCTTCGTCTTACCAGAAATATACTTGTATAAATTTCCAAACGATTGATTTGTCTTCTGACAAAAATTTTTCCACGATTCTCTTTTAGCGTTCTTCACATTTCTATTGTATTCCCTTTTATATTTCTTATAGGTTTCTCTCATATCTATATCTTCCGGATTTTTAACACACCTTCTATACATGGCAGCAACTCTGTTTCTTTGATCCTTAACTCTTCTGAATACCATTTCACCGTTGGTTTATGTGATAGACTTCCTTTCCTAAAGCATCCCCTTGTGATATCGGACACCTCTTCCACGAATTGATTCACATGTTTTTCCAAGTCTTCTGTATTCTTAATTTTCAGGAGTTCGTTCAACCAGTAATCTTCCTTTTTCTTAATATTATCATTGAATTTTCTGAAACTCTTATTTTTGGTCTTGTATCGTTGATTCGTCTTATTAGAGGCAACGTAACCCAGAGAATATCTTATATATCTATGGTCACTGAATGTGTAATTCTTTTCGTCGACATACCAATTTTCAATCTTTCCACAGATCTCGAGACCTCCCAATGTTAAATCGGGTCTACCCTTCAGCGAACCTTGAACAAATGTATGAGCGGCATCAGTATCATTTATAATCCGCAGATCTTTCTCCAAGAGATGTTCCAGGAACACATCAGTTCTCACGGATTGATAAGTATATCCCAAGTCCAGTAATGGAACATTAAAGTCCCCTGCTAATAGTACTTTGTCAAAATTCTGGAAATGTTCGCCAATATCTTCAAAGTCTTTATCTATATTTCTGCTTGGGGGAGAATATTGCGAACCAATGAAAATTTTATCATTATTTACATTTAAAGATACAAACACAGCATTATCTAATACCAAATTACTGATCGTGGCATATTCCCTATTAGTAAAAATGACAGCAGCATTAAATGAGTTAGAATAAAAGATAATCCATTCTGGTGGAATACCAGGGGCAGTACCATCAAGAATGTAAGGATCCTGGCATAAAATTATATCAATGTTATTATTAATAGCATAGTTAAATAAAGCTTCATTTGCATCATTACAGTGGTGAAGATTAATTTGCAACACATTCAAATTACCAACAGAGGGGCCACCAAGCGTGCCCTTAACTACGGTTCGGCAATAGTCCATCCCTATAACTCAGGAAGACTGGACAACCACTACTATCTGCCCTGTGACTACATTCTCCACCAGCATCGTTGAAATAGCAATTGGCGCAACATAAGGTTTCCGATTTACAGTCTTTCAACACATGGTCTCCGGCACATTTTACACAATGGGTTGCTTCACTACATTTATTTGCCATATGCCCAAATTTTTGACACTTGAAACAACGCGTGATTGAGATAAACTCAACCACGCGGTATCTTTCAAAATCAATGCAGATGCGGCGGAGTCCAAGGAGGGCCTGTTTGCTGTCTGCATCCACATCTAACAACCAGTTATTCTTTCCTTGTTTCGTTTGTATTTTTCTTATTATTCTTACTTCAGCATCCGACTTATATAAAAATCCTTCAATAAGAGAACGTGTAGTACCCTCAAAATGAGCAGTCAACAGTCATTCTTTAAAACTGCCACTAGATATATCTGCATCCATTCCCCGCAATAGCCTCTCAACCTCTCTCCCAACCTCCTCCTCATCTAACTTTGGGACCACACTTAGGATCAATACTCTGTCCCTTTGCCTAACCGGTACATTTACCTTTGCCATATTCTTGATTTCCTGTGCCTCCGTTAGCGAATCTTTCATTATCTCAACTTCTTTTTTATTATGATATTTCAGAATAACTTGATTAGATTTTGTAACAATTACGTCATTAGGGGTCGGGAGATCACTTCTGCCTTTACAAATTTCCTTAACTTTATCCTTAACCACATCCATATCCTGATTCTCAGTATTAGGTGTTATTATTACAGAGAATTCCTCCCATCTCTTCTGTTGTGTCTCCTTTTCCTTGACCGGCATCTCATCAACCGAGTCAATAGATGGTCTTGTGATTTTCTGCGCCAGGTCACTCAACATCTTTGTATATTCATCTCTGTCCTCCAATCTTGTTTTCATCACTTTACTCTCCTCACTAATTTCGGTACATTGTTTAAGCAGAAAATCCATGGCCTTCTTTATATTTGCCACTAAAGGCATCGTAATTTTGTGATCCTTTGATCTTTTATATTCCAATAGATCCATAATCTTAGCATGCATATCTATTACCAGTGTTATAAATTTCTTTCCCTCAACCTCTTTGATCCATTTATCTACATCATCATTAGCCATAATTACTCCGAAAGGCACCAAAAGTACTCTAAAACACAAGAAAAACCAAGACAAAACACACCAAATGACCATCTACCCTATGAAAACCAAACTACCGACGATCCACCAAGGCCCGGTAACAGTCAGAATAAACTTTCACCTTATGTAGTACGGACCAATGGTCTGAAACAAACCTATTGATCCAACCGAATGACAAAGTAGACAGCCTAATCCAATCACCAATGAATATCCACTAGAAATCAGCCAATTAATCACACAATACTACAGATACAAAAAAGTCCCTACTCATGTGACACAAACAGATAATGACACAGCTCAGTAACCGGCCTACCAACAAAGGAGGCCACAGTTAGACAAACCAGCACAGTTAGACCAATAATGTTACTACTAATAATCAAAATCACCGAGGTAACCAATATATACAAAAATAATTTAACAACTAAACTAATAATACTGCAACCGATTCAACCGTAACTATGACAACTCCATTAGTAACATAAACACTATATACTCAATAAGACCAAAAGCAAGATTGCCCATGAAAAATTTAAAAGGCTCCAACCCTGACACGTGATCGCAAATAAACCAAAAAGAACCACAATTATAAACGGTACTCCAAAGATGCGAGAGATACAACTAAACCAGTAACAGAACTAGACAACGCGCAAAACACAAGTAACCAGATAAAAATAAATACTGAAAGACAGCACACAAACTACTCAACACAACACAGCTACAAAATCGCCACCATAACAAATGTAGACGAAATGTGACCCGCCCATAAGCAAAAACTTGAAAAATAGATTATTGCTAAATAAATACAGTAAATAGAAAACTAATACAGCGATAAGAAAGAGAATGTAAGTATACTTCTTTACAGAAGGGGTTTAAACAGTTAAATGAATAATTAATATAAGAAAATAGCAAAACAAAAAGTCACTTAAACATGGCGTGTCTACCGGCGAGCCGGATAGAAACGAAAAATACCAAAGTTAAATTAAGTAAAGAAATAGTTTATAAAATTAAACATAAATTTTATCAGATAAGTACATTAACATATATAAAAGAAATATGCCACAAAATCAGAACTGGATCAGATATTTACCGATAAAAAGAACTTTAAATCAGGAGCTTAAAAAAAAAATGCACACGACAACAATGGTGGACTTTTTTTTTTTTTTTTTTTGTTCACGTACTTAATAAAGAGAAAATTTTCTTGCCAATATTCTCGTTCCAATGTAGCATTAGCAGTTAAAATTAGGTGGTCCAAAAATGAACCGCCGCCCTTGAAGGGTTTAAGATACATAGACCGGCAAACTGTCAGTTTAACTGAGGATTTTCGATCACAGCTGTTTTACGGAGGTATATATATATTATATTTTAATTTACCTAAGAAAATCCTTTTATCAGCGTATTTTTTTATTGCGGATCATTAAGTATTAGTCTACACTATTTCATTTAGGCCCTTTTTTCTTAACTTTATTATTCATCAATTTTTTTGTTTGTTTTATTCGTGTAGCAAGTAAGTATTGCAATAAACATTCTCCAAGGATAAAAATATAGTGTTACTTTCGTTAATATGCATGTTTTTAATAACCTTTTTGCATAAAAGTTAGTTTAAGAAACGTAAATTTCATTACAAGTAATTTAAAATTTCTTAAATTACTATATTATGCTACAGTTGCTACCTTTAAACTAAACTTCCCTAGCAGTTACTTTAGTGAGCCAAACTCAAAAAACAGTGGAATTATAATATTTTACAATCTGTTTCCATATAAATTTCGCCTTTATTTCGGTTAATAAAGCATGTTAAAATTAAATATTCTTTTCAAACATACCACCCGTAAAATTATTAATAAGTCGCCTCATTTAACTTTATTTCAGAAAATGCAATATTTATGACACATATTTAGATACAAAATACAGCTTCATGTAAAAAAATATGCCATAAACTTCATATATATTTTTAAAAATTAATTTTTAAGCTCATTCTAACCATAGTACTTAGCGGTAAATAATTCACAGTTGACGTACAAACTTCGCGGTTGAGGTGTTTCAATTTACTTCAAATCATTTCAGATGGCTGTCATGCTTTTGAATGGGAATGGCCGAGGAATTGCCAGTCAAGTATCTTAAAAGTCTTTGGATCAAACATCTATCATATAATGCACTCCACATATACTGGCGTATAATCTGACTCCTACATTCAAGGAAAAAATATGTCCAACACCAGATTTTCGACTACTTATCTTTGTCCTATTCGATATCTGATTTTTTTTTTTTTTTTTTTTTTTGAAAATTCTTCTCTTATATAAGAAGAAAATAACTTTTTAAAATAATGGCATTCAGTCTGTTATTCCTCTAAAATTTGGGGTCGGCTTATGTGCGAGTATATGCGGTACTTCTTTTCTCAGAAGTTTTTGAATAAAAATATTATTTCTAAAAAATGATAACATAAAATGCTTGTTAGAAAAAAAAATATCTTTGCCATATTGGCTATAATCTTTATTGCGAGAATTTAAAGTTTAATTCGGCGAAGAAACATCCTAATAATTCATGTTTTCAGCCTCTTTCTGAAAATTGTCAGAAATATACATCGGATAGTTATTAGAGAAACGAAAGGAAAACTGTCGGCTCTTCTTTAATAGGTTTACTTATTGCTATCGCAGAGCTCGCCGTACACAAAAAAACGTATAAGTGTAAGTGATGAAAAAAAATCAGTATTTCTAATTAGAAATTTTCCTGAAGCAGCAAATTTTCTAAAGTAAGTTAATAGCAAACCAAACAGGCTTATGCAGTTTTTACTTTAACATAACAAATATATTTTTATCAACCAAACCATCAGAATAACGTCATTTTGTCTGCTGAATTCTGTATTATCAGATTTAAAAAATCTTGATTTTTAGAAAATTCAGCTAATTTTTTGCAATAGTATTTCTCGAGGTTGTCTGTATATTTTCTTTTAAATTAAATAAAAATAAATAGTTCCGTGGCTACATTTTACAGAATTTTTACCCAACCCTTTTCCCATGAAAGTCGTTTTCCACCACAATTACCGAAAAGTAATCTTCTCCTTATTTAATCGCAAAGTTTCTGTCATCAAACAAGAAAATTAAGATTTTCTAAAATAGCGGTAGCATGGTGTCTCGCGGATTAGAGATTGCGCCCCTAATTTCAGTAGCGCCTTGCAGAGGTTGAAAACACTTTACTAGCAGAATTTCCGTATACAAAATTTGATATTATTTAATCGTGGAATGTTGAACGATTAAACAATGATAAATTTAGCATACGAAATTCTGGTAGTAAAGTGAATATGACCGCTACTTCCTACTTGCAGCTTTATTAAATACATAATTGCGACCCTCCTGATTATTTTAATACCAATGTTTTTATACAATCGCACAATTTCTGCAATTAAATAAAGAGAACATTTTTTCAAGAATTTACTGGTATTAAAAGAAATCGGGTGGTTGATAACTATGTAAATATTTGATTTATTGAATCCGAAAAATATACAGGGCGTTCCAAAAGACACATTTCAAAATTCAATATAAAATCAAATAATTATCCTACAGGAGTGCGGATTGGACTATAATGCTTCTCACGTTGAAAAGTTTTCTTCAATCGAAAAAAAATAGCTTTTAATTTTGCCAATAGATGGCGCTGTATTTTAAATTATCAGAAAGAAGCCTAAAAAACTCAAGACAATCAGTTACAGATCATTTTATTTTGTCAAAAGCAGATACACATAGCTGGCAAAACTTACGCTTTTTTGTACCATAAAAATTTAATAGAAATTTCTCCCTTATTTAATCGGCAGATTACGGCGATTATAAAAAGTAAAATTTAATATTGAATTTTTGTGGTACAAAAAATTGTAAGAGTTTGCAGCTATGGTTACAGAGCAATAATTGTGCAATCCATTAGCATAGTTACATGTGTAACTTTGTTGCTCGAGCAACAAAAATTTCCTATGCCAGTTCAAAATGCTGTTTCGAGACGGAGGAATTCTTTTTTTGTACTTGACACGAAATTTTCTTTGAACAGCAACAGTGGATTTGGTTGCAAAGTACCAACCTACGCAATTAGCTTTTTCGCTGGGAGTCATTATTTCTGTGTCACAGCGTCAAAACTGATCTGAAAATCCGAAAAAAACGCATGTTTGAGACCAAACATTCGACTGAGTGGCGCCATCTATGATCGAAGTTATGAATTAATTATTTTTATTCGCTTGAAGAAAATGTTTCATCTTGCATTTTAGCTTGAGAAGCATTTTAGTCCAAGCCGCACGTACGACAATTACTTGGTTTTATATTAAATTTTAAACTGTGTCAAGGGCTTTTTTGACACTCTGTATATATATTTCATGATTGCGCTTTATTAAAAACTGAAATAATGAAACACTTCGAGAAATTAATTATAAACTAAGAGTAACTATCTATTAACGCATAAAAAATAAGAAATACTAAAGAACTTAGCAAAATCAGAAATATTTCATTATGTTTCATGAATAAACATTAACTTAGTAATTTAAAGTTTGTATACTTGTACATTTATTGCAGTAAATTCACTAAGGGTATCATAGCGAAATTAAATTGAAATATATAAAATTTATCAGTGGAAATTTAATTAACATTCATTGCATCTGCCGTTGAATTTTTCAGCTGAATGAAATGAACAATTCAGCGATGAGTTATGCTTATATTCTAAATAATTTTTGTATGAGTCAATAATTTAATTTTAAGTATGTTATCTTTCCCAAGCATATCTACACGAGTTTAGAACAAGTTAACGAATATAAACTTATCATTGCCTAAGACTAATTCTCCCGCGAATAATTTTAATTATGTTAAGATTTCAAAGCAAATTAAAGGAGCCTTTTTAGTTAGGGGAGTTATTCTATTGAGTTACAGAAAAAAATATAAAACTTATGATGGTTCAAGGGAGAAAATAATAATAGCCTGAAACTTGTTATACTGTGTTACTTCCATGGATCTATTAATAAAGAGGAACTGACATATCCTTAAAATAGTGAAGCTTCAACTGTAACCGCTATCGAAAGGGTTGTTTACCGCCGGTGGAAACTTCCACCAGTAAATTTATATAGAAATTTTCTGCTTATTTAAACGTCTTATTATTGGAAAATTTCAGTCATAAATAATGGTAGAAACAGATTTTCATTTTTACTGATAGAAGTTTGCTTTGGCGGTAGTCACGCCCTGTGGTTCCGATGTATTGTGACAACCAGGTAAGCAAACTGAGAGTTTTACAAGGCAAACTCACAGCAGTAAAAACAAATAGAAATGTTTGTCACATTTGCGAGAAAATATTCCATGAATAAGACACTTAAATAAGACGAAATTTTCTATTCAATTTCACTGGTGGGACGTTTGCCCCGGCGGTAATCAGAAACTGAAGATACGATTTTGATAAAAATCAGTCGCCATCTTGTGCAACATCTTCAGTTACTTCACTCGCAACTGATAGACAGTACACTATATGCCTCCTCTTCTTTATTCATAACTCCATTGTTACTTCCCTATACAAGTGCATAAATCCTATCTTCAGTTGTGTTTTTAAAAGGATTACAACAGTGGTGTCAAACGGTGGCCCGGCGTATACAACTGATTGTTTACAGAAATATTCGACTTCTTGCATCGCAGAGATGGTTAGATAAGGAAAAGGTAACTATAAAATTTTAGTGGTATCCGGCGGGCCACAGTGTGTTACACCTGGACTATAAGGATAAAGATGTTTCCGGATTTTTGCAGCCATTAACTCCGTATAGTAACAGTACAGCGCAGCGACTAGAATAAATAGTGAGGAAATCGGCTATCCCAGTAATACTTAAACAAGTTGGAAATTGCTCGTCAAACGTGGCAAATGAGGTGCGTTCGTGCTATAACTAGTTTTATAATTATTTTTTACACCCTATATTGTACTGAATGTATAATTGTTTGCACTTCATAAAGTGCATAGTCTGTAGCATCATTAAAATGCACTTGCAATAACTTTTTTCCCATTCCCCGTAATGTAACGGAACACTTTTGACTGTCCCTGTAATTAAACTATACATCCGATTTTCCTAAATTTGGAAATGGCTTGACAAAATTTTGCAACAATTATATATTTAAAATTTCAGATCATTCGGAAGGCTGTAACATCATTAAAATGCACTTGCAATAGTTTTTCCCATTGGCCGTAATGTAAAGAAAAACTTTTCACTGTCCCTGTAATTAAACTATACATCCGATTTTCATAAAATTTGAAATGACTCGACAAAATTTTGCAACAATCATATATTTCAAATTTCAGACCAATCGGTTGGGTAGTTTGTGCTCTGTTATATGCGGACAGACAGACAGACAGACGGACGGACGGACTGAACGACGACTATAGGTGCTACGTATTTATATAACTACGAACGCACCTAAAAAAGTGCTAAAATATTGGATCCCTTAAATGTCCAACGATGCTGAAATACAAAGAGCAGACCTCAGCGACATCTACAGGATATTTTCTAAAACTGCAGAACCATTATTAGTTCAGACGCTGTAATAATATGTTGTTTACACTGAAATTTTAAAATATCCCGCAGTTTCGCTGCGATCGACTCTTTGGATTTCAGCATCGTTGCAGGTTTAAGGGAATCAAATATTTATCGCTGTTTGGATAACAGATTTTCGCACTATTTTTTCTAGAAGCTGTAGTAACAGGGTGACTGCATATTAGGGAAAAACACAGTCAAAAGGGTTAACTACCAGTATTTTCTTATAGAAAAATTTGAGCTCTTTTATCAAGCTCTTATCAAGCTTATCTTTCATGAGTTCTTTTTGCGCGATAAAATAAGGCGTATTTTGCTATAAGAAAATACTGCTATTTGCCCTCTTTTTGACTGGGTATTTTCCTCATCACCCTGAATAATATTCGCCTTATAAATTTCGCGATTAATTAAGTAGAATTATAAAATGTTAGTGGTTTCAAAATCAGGAAATACAATCTGACTAGACCTTCTCGCTGACTCAGAAACAGCATGGCGAATGTCGTAGGAGGATTTTTTCAGCGTTTGTACGCAGTGGCGTAGCCAGGATAGGGGTCCAAATACTCTGGATACACAATCAAAATTTCGTAAAGTTTATTTCGCCTTGTTTAATCTCTGAAAATTTTATGATTAGATAAGGCAAAAATATTTCTTTTAAATAGCCGCATCTAGAGCCTGGCAACACCACTGTGTGTACGGTCCTTTGAAATTTAATTCCTTTACTTTCAATGAGAAATTTTAGATTTATTTAATTTCTGAAAAATAAAGTGAAGATTACTGATTTCAAATAGTGTTATTAAAATCCAAGGAACCATGCAAAATCTTTAAAAAATCCAACTACGACAGCCCTCATTTTTGGTTCAGTGCTTAAGCCGAGTTTCAGGAAGCTGTGATTCAAATTTCACAAAAAAAAGTAGATTGTCATCGTTTTTACCCTTGACCTTTCATATGTTTTAAGTGCGTGTTACTTCTTTGTACATATTTTAAGCATTATACGTATTCGTCATTATCATATATAGGGTCTGACAAACTGTTTTTAGGGTTCCGTACTTAAAAAGTAAAAACGGAACCATTATAAGATCACGCCTGTGTCTGTCAGTCTGTCTGTAACAGCCATTTTATTCGTAAACTATGGAATGTGGAAAGTTCCAATTGGGGGAAGTAATAAAGACTATTGGCCCACATATTTACAGATTATCAAACATTCACAAATATATTTAGAAAAAATATAGAAGGGCTAATTAAGTTATTTGAAAAAAGAAGTATATTTTCTTCGTATATCGGTATGTCGTGTGGGGTGTTGTGTGAAAGCTTTCGTAACGCTGAACACAAAAATACATTTCTTTTAATTTTAGGTATTATGTTTTCAGAGATATAATTGAAAATGTAGTGCGAAAATATATCCCCACACCCCCATCTATTTCCGAATCTACTGATACTAAAATTATGAAAAAATTAGAGGTCGTAGACGATAATTTAATCCTTGCGGGAAAATTATAGCGATTACCCTAGGTCACAGAGTTTTTGAGAAAAGTGCATTTTTCAGTTACACACCAATTTCGATTTGCGGGCATTCAGCAAAGGTTTTGAGGATCAATCGAGGTACCTATCGTAGCAGAAGTATAAAAGCATTGTTGATAATGATTTTCGAAAAAAATCGTCGTAAATTAGCCGAGATATGTACCCTTAAAGACACAGACACATACATAATGACAGGAGCGACGTACTTTATGTTGTACCATTGGCTTTTAAAGCCTAGATAACAATTTTTAATGATATATATGTGTAATCTAATGCCCAGTTGCAGTATAAAAGCAATAAACCTCAAATTATTAAAAACAGACTAAGTTAATTAGAATTAATCATATAAATACTGTGGGATTCGTGACTAGTTTGCATTGAGTGGATCTCTCAATACGCTTCCCGTATCTTTAAAAGTTGATTAATAACCTATGTGAAAAACACGGCACGAACCAAAGCGGCGTTGCACATTTGTGACCTCTTTTCGAAGCGCGCTTAGCACAATGCCAAATTTAAACTTTGAACAAGGGTTTTGTGTTAGCTACGCTGTAAAAAGAAAAGATTATTACTACGCTGAATTTAGTTTCATGAAATGCCAAAAAAAAAATTAAATATGCATTACTTTAATTGTCAGTACCGAATTAAGTTCCTCATAAACAGATTAGAATGAGTTTAAAAAAAAAAGAGTTATACAGAATAGCAATATTTGATATTATTTAGGCTTCATATCTCTACTAATTCATACTTTTCTAGTATATGCAGCTGTACCTAATTCCACTTTGTATAGTTTTATACAAAGTCTTATTATTATTTTAGCAATGATTTTGTTTTAAATATTACATTTAATAATTCATATATTTATTGCACGGAACCCTCTAAGCGCGAGTAATATTCGCACTTGACAGTTTATTATTTTAAAAAGTGTTTGGAAATAAAAACATGAAACTGCTTATTATTTCAAAGCAATTTCAGGGCTGCTACTTCGTACTATACGATATGTCGATACGACTGCGTAGTTTTAAGCGGTTGAGAGTTGCAGCAATAGTTACAACAACGAAATTAAATTTGCAAGAAACCACGATAACTAAAACATATATTTGCCTTGATCACGATTATATATGAATACTTTATATTAACACGTTGCCGACGCGGTGGGTCACACTCGACTGTCTCAGAGCTGCAAAGTCTCCGGCTTTTTGGGTACCAGTATTTTAATACAGAAAATATAGTTTTATTTAATTAGAAAAATTGGGCGATTTAAAGGAACATTTTCTCTAAAATAATAGTGGTGTGCAAAAAGCCGGAAACTTGTCAACTCTGATACAGTCGAGTGTGACCCACCGTGCTGGCGTGAACGTATTAAATCCGCTTTTTTGTTTAAAAATATCAGATCTTGGTAAGCCTTCTAAATATGCTCAGTCACATCTAAATAGGTTTATAAATACGAGTACTATCACATGACAAATATAAGATTTGTGTGCTGGCAAAATACTTATCGAGGTGATTTTTTATGTCATTCAAAGAGTCGGAGTTTTTTTAGCGAATGGAATTTTTGAGAGAAAGAAACAAATAGTAATTGGATGGATCAATGTCTGAAGAGTAGGCAGGATGATGCAGAACGCCTCAATCGAATGCAAGGACTTCATTTCTGACAGTCAAATTTACGTGTGCCCCAGTGTTGCCAGATTGGGGACTTTTTTATTTCAGATCATTTGACTGTCACCACTTTTTAAAAATAGTATAATTCTCTTATTTTTCAGAATTTTTAATCTATTTTTAAATAGGGCGAATATTTCTATTACAAAAAAGAGGTGACAATTAACAATCTGGGGACAAAAAAGTCCCCAATCTGGCAACACTGGTGTGCCCCGAGGTTGCCATGGGGAAAGACAGCACCCCGTATATTTTCTAATTCGGGGCGTTTCCTGGCTATTGCTATTTTCAGTTCGTCGAGTTGCGAGCAGTATTTTTACGAGTTGATGGTCTGGTTTTGTGGAACTAGTTCATAGTAGATTCACCCTTCCAATCCCACCAGACAGCAAAACTTTTTTGAGTGGAGGCCGGATTTAGTAACAGGAGTGAGAACTTTATCTGTGCTGGACCAGGATTGTTTACGTCCTACATTTTCATAAAGTATCCAACTTTCGTCCCCTGTCACCAATCTTTTCAAAAAAAGGATCTTTTCACAGATGGAAATGCGGTTTAAAATGTTGCACTCAGTGAAGTCATGGGCAAGGTTTCCACTGCGACTATTTTTATATTTTACTCGTACCACTATTTAAAAAAAAAAAAAAAAACGTTTAGTAGTAATTTTCTTTTGCAGATGTTGTAAATGTGTATGTGAAAGATATTTGTTATCAGAAAGTGGTGTGAGCTAAAAAATACGTGAATTGCGAAAGAATCTTTTAGGACAACCTACGTAATATTTACGTATCAGGTCTTCTAGTAAAGTTACTTTTACATGTAAGACAACCTTTCATACTAAATCGAAGACGCTCTACAACTTTGTAATTCACTTTTCGTGTATCTTGCGCTGTAGACATAGTAACACTAACTCCACTTTTTGCCCCTAGTTAACGCTGTAAGTGGTCTCATCGCGTGGCACATAGTCACTTAACTATACCTAGACTCTTCGTTTATGGTTATAGCTGTTCGAAAGTTAACAGGAGTTGACAATACATTAGTTTTTCACCTTATATAGTCTTTAGTTTCACTCAAACTGTTAAAAGAAATTTTTGGGTGCCAAACATTACATTTTTGCACTATTTTTTAATATTTATTTTCACATTTCATTTATATATTCCACACATATGAAGAGTAAGTATCCTTTTGATTGTGATCTTTTATGTTAGGGTATAACAATTTATAAAACCTTAAAATTAATTTGATAACTCAATTTGCTCTACTGGAAGAAAATTTTCAATTGGAAGATAATTAAATGTATTATATTATATTTTAAAATTTTTTACACATTTGTATAAAGTTATATGTCTGTATTGTCAATACATAAATTATTTTACTGTAATATCAATTTATTTTAAACCACTTTTAATACTCAATACGCATAGCTACCATCTTTAACACTATCACGTTACCACTAAAATTTAAAAAATAAATTGCCTTATTTTATCACTGATTTTAGCATTTAAATAATAAAAAATTTACTAATGAATTTTAGCTATAAGAAAAAATGCTTACAAACTTACAGCTATGTTTTTTTATATATGTTTTGTTTTTATTATATATACTATATGTTTTTTACTTACAAGGGAACATCCCCAACTTTTAGTTCTATATTTTGACGAGAGTGATATCGTTCGAAAGCTCTTGGTACGAGGATAAAGAAATCTATACGAACTATCTCCTGAATCCAATAGCTCAATCGATATGGGGCGTTTTCTGTTTCGGAAGAAACGAAATAAAAAAAGAGAAAAACAGGATGAAATTTCTGCAAAACATTTCAAAGGCAGGAACTTTGTGTTCTAATAAATCATGTTAATGTTTTTCTGAGTAAAAGTGAGAAAAATAAAAGTGTTTCAAACACCAGCCACAAACGACAAAGGGCATTGTTGTTTGACAGTAAAACCGCTGTCTTGATCCACTCCTGGAACTTCCAACCTATGCCCTGTCTATGTCCTCTTTTCATCCCATAGGATCAGGCGAAGGCTTCATGCTCTACTTGCTATTCGCATTTATTACCCACTAATTCTTAAAATAGTTTTCAAATCTTATTTCTTTTTCTTTTCTCTTTCCTATTTTCCACTCCGAATATTTCGTGAACTATTGGATTCGGGAGTATAATTCCTGTACATTTCTTGATCCTCGTGACAAGAGCTTTCGAACGATACCACTCTCGTCAAAATCCAAAGCTCACAAATGGAGGTGTTCCCTAGTTAGCGTTTTTTTTAATTGATTGCGTATTGTTAAATAACAAATGTACAAAACTGCGTTACCTTAAAACTTATAAGAATGCCTTACAGGCTACATGAATATTAAAGGAACTAGTTGGCACAGCAACCCGCTTTGTTCCATTTAAATTGCACCAGATCTTACGATTTTTTTGATAGAAGTGTAAATCTAGTTTTATTATACTTTTAGACCAAAGTATAACATTAATCTGAATGAATACTGAATTTCAAGTAATAAATCACATTAGAATGTAGGTTAAAAGTTTATTAAATTAAAATGCACCTTTCAAAATTCATTGCGTTCCTTTAAGATTTGATTTTTTATTTCGACATTGCTGAAACCCAAATGAAATCATTTTGACGAAATTGGATAAAAATGACGTCATTTGGCGAACCTCCTTGAGGAAACATTTCAGATTTGTGAATTGAAAAAAATGCTTACCAATTGACATTTTCTCGCTTACTTTTTCTGCCGTTAGTGGCTTTGTGAAAAATTTTAAGGGCATCATCTTTAAAAAAAGTTAGTTGAAAATCGGTTTTTCTTCTTTAAATTCATTTGTTCTAAATATAAGACAATAGACGCTTTCAGTCGTGACGTCGGTCATCACGTTTTGATCGGAAACTGGCTCCAAACATACTGTTGCAGGGCTCCCACTGGTCTGTTTTTCCAAAACCAGTAATTTTTTAAAATGAAATTCGTGGTAAGTTTCTGCAATAATTTAAAGAAAAGCGCCGTTCCCGGTAATGTTTCAACGAAATTTAAGAACAAGAATTTTCTTTAAATAAAATTAGTGTTCAAAAAACGGACCTTGTGGGAACCCTGCGGTTGCTATGGCGTGTTTTCTATTTTGTTTGTATTTTATAGTTGTATGTCATAGCTAACTCTCACAGATAAGTGTTTAAATACTTTATATGTAGTGGTAACAATTTCTACGATATATGCTCAATAAGAAATTTTACATAGCTTTGTTTCGAGTCAGTTTCAAACCAAAACGTCGTGAGTGACGTCACACTGATAGCATCAATAATTCTACAGATATATGCAAAAAACTTAAATTTGTTTTTGTTAAGCCTCCTTGCTTAAATATAAATAATTAAAAAAATCTACGACCTAATACTTGTAGATGACAATTTGTCGGCAGGCGATTTTAAGTGCATAAGACTCTTAATACGTAAAATGATATTCAGTTTTCAGACAAATTATGTTTGGAAGTACATCTCCCCCTCCTATTCGGCGGTGTAAAGTTTGAAATTTTTTCGATTACATAGGTGTTAAATTTTTGTTTTATTTACTTTATTTTATAATTTCTTTGCGGAATATTAGCTGGAGACATTTTTATTGTGAAACTATTTATATTGCTTTATGTAATAATGGATTATTATTCTGGTATAACAGAGCCTGCATATAGATTTAAAAGGAATCATGCTTGAAAATTAATTTAAAACCCATAAAAAATGGGTAAATTGAGATACAGTTTTTTAACAAATTGCATTTGAAAGTAGATATTACTTGCTATACGTTGGTGTAAAAATTAGAATGGGTGATATTTAGAAGTTAAAAAAATTACAGTTGTCGAAAATTGCATAACCGAAATTTCATCGTTAAGTGTTGCCATTCGCAAAATGACGACAGCGTTACGCACAGATACGTTTGGCCTTTATAATATAGGTACAGTGTTGCCATATTGGGGACTTTTTAAATTCAGATTATTTGATTGTCACGAATTTTTTTAAATAGTATAATTCGCCTTATTTTTCAGAATTTTTAATCAATTTTTAAATAGGTCGAATATTTCTATTTCAAAAAAGCGGTGACAATCAACAATCTGGGGACAAAAAATTCCCTAATCTGGCAATACTGTATAGATAGTCTTTTTGACCTTCTTCTTTTATCATAAATGTGAACTACTTATCTGTGTAATATCATAGCTGCCAGCTTTCCGATTTTTTTTTCTTTAAAGCCAAATAACCATACGTGTACCAGAAATTTTAGTTAACAATTGAAACCTAATTGAAATCAACTCACTACCCTCCACCCCCCTTTAGAATCCAGGCACATTTATTTAAATAAATTTTCTGGATCAAAGTATGTTTATTTGATTTTAAAAACCGGAAAGTTGACAAGTATGCAATATAATAAATTTTTCATTTAAATATGTGTATTTTTTTTTTCAACAGGATGAGCACATCAAAAAGTCGATGACAGTTTTCAACACTGTATTGTGACAATTTGCTGGGGGCGGCGAAACAGATGAAGTTGAAGAGGAATGTAAAAATATGGAAAAAGAAGAAGAAGAAGATGTCTCCGAATTGTTTTGGTGAATTAGCTGCCCCCGGTTCCAGGGACTTCGCTACCAGCACGCCAGAACTGACATCTGCGAAATAGCTACGAATACTTCTCATCAAAGCTATTCTGGAACATTAATTAATTTTGAAGTGTGCCTTAGATTTGCTAAACACTGTTCTTGGCTTTACATTTCTTCAAGAAACACTTATGAATGGTGGCTGCGCCCTTGCTCCTCTTATTGAAATACTTTTCGACAAATTTATACTTAATATTTCATTTCTATAACCATAAGATAGTGCTTAATTTGTTTGTTTCATAAATATGTACTATAGCGTTGGTAGTCACTTTTTGTAGGTATTAATATCAACAGAACCTTTATCATGATTTCTGTCTTCAAAGATACAAAGGTACAATTTACTTGAGAAATTATTGATCATTAACCTGGGAATAGGCGCGCAAAATATGATTTACCCAGGATACGTACGGTCTTTACTTTTATAACCGATGTTTCTGAAAAATAATCTCCGTCATATTCATTCACAGATGATTGCTACAAATTCTGCAATAAAATAAGTTGAAATTTACTATTCAAAATAGCGCTGACAAAAGTAAAGACCTCACACGTTTTGGGTATGTCAAACCCTGTGTGCCTGTTGCCGGGTTTAATAAAGTTTTTTATGATTTTATTTACAAGTTTCTTACGTCTAACTTAAAACAATATATATAGTTTATATTATTCCGGGATAGTTAGAATATATAAATGAAAAAGTGACCAATTAATTAGAGTAAAAATATTTTATAAAACTGATATTTATTTTATTCTCCGGATAAAAACAAACTGTCTAGTTTATTATTCGTGATTTCATATATATACAAGCTAACTACTATAAACTTAAATAAATAGATTTTTAGCGAAATTTTTTCTACATAAATATATTTAATATAAAACATTTTTAATAACATATAATTCTAGTATTAGATGGATAGATATCAGTGGCAATCGATATTTATTAGACTTATTTGAATTCATGTCTAATTGGCGTTTTGGACAACCACAATTTAAATGCATTGTTTGAATATACATTTAAGTATCGGTACAGTTGAATTTATGGGAACCCATTCCCTGACGCAATAACTTTTGATTCTCATTTTTGCTTCGTATTAGATTTTAGGATAAAAAATAGCTTTAATAGTTTAAGAATTAGAAATAGGTACCATCACGGAGTGCGTACATTTATACCACAAACATTAAATAGAATTTTTAGCTTTATATAATTACAGAAAAATATTCCAAAATCTGCGATTAGACGAGGTAATTACTAATTAATCTTTTTAAATATTAAATAGAGTTTTTCTAATCTTACATAGTGGAAAATTAAGGAGTGTGTACACCTTGCCGTCTAACTTATTGCCGTCAGCTCAAAATCTTCAAAAAATAAGATGTATTCACCACATATTGATAAAATAGCAAAACAAAAGTATGACTTACATGATGTCTTTCTAAGATGAAAACTAATTCATGAAAATTACGTTTTAATATTTTATGAAATTTTCAACAGCAATAAACTTGCACAGGCACATTGCGCTTTTTGCAGTGATAAAAAATATAATTTCAAAATTCTTAAATATAAAAATTTGCGACTCATAACAAAAAATATTAATTAGTTAAAGCAACCGTTATAGTTTTCAACAACAACATTTAATTCCATAAAAAAAATATTTAACAAAATGTTACGCACCACTATCAGGGAATGGGTTAAAATAGTGTTGAATTTCTCTTTACAAAATTACAATCTATTGCTTTTTTCCATTCATAACCGCAAAGTTCAAATTTTTCAACACACATTTTCTCCTGATTATTATATTCCTATTATAATCTTCAGATTTCTGAATCACTGACATTAAATAAACAATTCATATTTATTGTTTTTTGTCTATTGTTTTAAATGATACACATTGTTGATGGTTCAAATGGGATGATCATTAAAAAGTTAATTAATACTCTTCATTTTTTTTCTCAGAAATCATGTATAAACTTCTTTAAATATGTTTTTTTTTTTTTTAACTGAATTACTTTACAATCATCAAATCATGCCACAATATACATGTTCTAAAGTGACATTTCCTATAGGTGGACTTAAACTTTCAAGCTTTTTTTAAAGTTATGCATTTAAGCCATAGCTGCCAACATCTTACGCTTCTTTGTACTACAAAAATTTAATAGTAAATAATTTTACCTTTTATAATCGCCGTAATCTGCTGATTAAATTAGGCAAAAATTTCTATTAAGTTTTTCTTGTACAAAAAAGCGTAAGAGTCGGCAGCTATGATTTAATTATTCAATAAAATTACCTCTCTTTGTGTTTTCATCCCTTTTGAGTAGTAATGGGCATAATCAGTTATTTTGATCCCCGCCTCCTGACTATTAGGTCTGAGCGCTAACAGAAAAATGGCGGCTGTCGTAGGCGGATTTTTTAAGCGTTTGTACGATTCCCTGAAATTACACACCAGTATTTTCCAAAAGTTTTCTTTGACTTATTTAATCTCAGAAAAGTAAGGCTGAAAAACTTTTAAAAATTATTGGTGTTCAAATTCAAGAGACCGTACAAACACTTAAAAAAATCCGCCTACGACAGCCGCCATTTTTGTGTCAGCGCGCAGGCCTAGTATTCAGGAGGCGGTGTTTTGATATTCAATGAATCATTGGGGCATGCGCAGAAGTATAGCTGTGAACATTCGTATTCTATTTAATCAATAACACGCAGAAACTTTGTAAAGAACAAAAAAAGAATTAAATTACACATGTGACTTTTATTGAAACAGATGTCATATATTCCCGCGGTCGCTATCTTGGATTTTTTTTTTCTTGCCGTGAAAACCCCTTTTTCGCCATATTGTAAATGTCGCAAAGTAGCGATTTATGCGCATGTTAGGCTTAAAGAAAATAACATGAAATTAATAAAATATAAATCTGAAAAATGCAGGAAACTACTTAAAGTGGCAGTTATTAAATGTATGTATGAAAGTTACGCGTTTATACAACGAAAAAAAATCACTGGATTTAGCAAACTAGTTGTGCAGAAATAAAAAAAATGCACGAAACTCGTTAAAGAGGCAGTTAGTAAATGCTCGCATGAACGCTATGCGTTCATAAACCGAAAAAAACATCACTGGATTCAGCAAACTAGCTGTGCAGCAGTCCACATGCATGATAAATATAAAATAAACGGCTAATATAAAACATTACAACAAAATATGCATAAAATTATTAACATACTGTAACAGACATCTCCTTTCTTCAAAGCTCAAGCACAAAATACCTGCTAGCATCATCTTCGTTTCCCAAAATGGGCCTATGACTAGACACTTTAAACAAACCTCCCTTTTCCTTCAACATTTCCTAATATTTCTTAATTATATCAGCAACAGCGTGTAAACGGACTACAGAAGCCATAGTCAATCAAATAAATCCAATAAATTTAAGATAGAAAGATACAACCTGGTAGCAAAGCACGTGGGCAAAGCGTGGTTGCCAGAACACGTTACTCGTTGGGGTTGTCATATCGATAAAGATCGCCAACATCGCCAAGAAATCTAAAAAAAAAAATCCAACATGGCGACCGCGGGAATATACGACATCTAAGCCCTTTTATTTATTTATCAAATTTCTGATTTTAATTAATTAAATTAAAAACGAAGGGTAGCAGCTATGCTTTTGCGCATGCCCAAATGATTCATTCGAATATCAAAATAACTCATTCTATCCATCGCTGCATTTTATCATAGGCGATACGTCAGAAAAAGGGGAGAGGGACCAGAAAACATACCACCACTTTTTCAGAAAAGCAATTATCACTATATTTAAAAACGCAGAAATTCTGTCTAAAACAACACAATTTTTCTTCCGGATAAAGTGGTGAGAAGTTTGCCAAAGCTTTGCCCCTACATACAACACGCGATGCTACGTCTTTGCTTTCGAGAAAAATTCTATGATATCACTTGTATATAAAATTTGGGTAAAATAAAATTCTGAAAATAAAAACTATATTAATTAGACAATGTTCTGTTTTTAAGAAGTTTTGTTGTTTTTGATTTAAAATTTAAAATTAATACTCCTCAAACATTATATGAAATACAGTTTTTTCAAGTACTTAATAGAGATTCATATAATCTTTTGTAACTTTATTGGTTAAATAAGATAATGATTAATCATACGTTGTGTGAGAAAATCAAAATTTAATATAACTAATGTTTACAAGATAACAATCACACATAAAATATTTAAACTTTTGTTTGGAAGTTATAAGAAATTTAGTTTAAACTCTTTATTTTTCATTTGATCAATATATAAAAAAGGGCTTTTAACCCTTTGCACTCGAGAGGTAACTATCACTCAGCACTAGTGCTGCCAGGTGCTCCGCGTAAATCAGGACTGAAAATACTCTGTACACCACTAATTTCATACAGTTTATTTCGCCATCTTTAATCGAAAATAATTCTGCCATTAGATAAGGCGAAAAAAATTACTTTAAAATACTGGTGTCCAGAGCAATTGGAGTCCTGATTTACGCGGGACAGCTGGCAACACTAGTGGTGAGTGAGAGTCACGTGTCGAGTGCAAAGGGTTAAATGTTAATAATTAATATATTTATTCTCCAAAACGGATAATTGTAATCATAACCAAGTAATATGATAATTTAATACGAGAAAAAAGATATTTCAAAGTACGCAACCTTCTACCTCATTATACTTTGCTTTCTCAATTTAGATAATATTGACATTTCCAGATAGAAAAAATAAACTGTATATTATAAACACTGAAAAAGGCCATGCGCGATTGTTAGAAAATATAAAGTTTTTCATTGAAAGAAAAAAAATATATATAAACTCACAGCCTTGTTGCAGACATAATTCGATTACAATGAGAAATAATATTAGAAAAAAAAAAATAAGAGTTCTTAAAATCATATTTAAATATATTTACGAATCCTTTACATTTTACTTACCTTTTCTCCATTTACATAAATATATACTTTCACAACAGTTAAATCTCTCTTTATAATTTTAAAAATAAAAATTTCCCACTTTAAGCGACTAAATTTTCAAACATGTTTGACATTAACTTTAGCTATGATATTCGCTTTCTTTTCGAAAACTAGATTTAATTATTATAAAACATTTTTCCAATTGCGTAATGATACCAAACTTTTATTCATTCACTTTTATGATAAAGCAGTCATTATTAACTATTTAAAAATTCAAAATCTTAATTTCAAGGAAATCAGCATTCAGGCAATTTATAGTGTAAAATTGTTTAATGTAAACAGCTCAGCATTTGCCCCTTTTAGGTGCAAAATACCTATGTTCTTAAAATGTTGAAATAACTGATTCACACCAAGATTTAGAAACAAATTTATTTAAAAGTAAGTAAAAGCTTTTCTTCTCGTATAGTGCAAAATTTTATTTAAAAATTCAGGTGCCAATGTAGCATTTGGGAATTAAATTTAAGTGGAATATATTATATCCCACCGCCCTTCAAGGGGTTAAATGAAATCAAATACATATCTACAAACTTTTACGCTTTTTTCTTATTAATAATTAATAGTAATTTTTGCTTTATTTATTCGCTTTAAACTACAATTAGATAAGGCAAAAATGTTTATCAAATTTTAGTTGTGAAAAAAAAGCGTAAAAGTTAGCAGCTATGCAAATATAATGCATTATAAGTTCACTGTTTAATTTTATAAATTCATGTCATAAAATTTATACATAACATTAATTTTTTGCAAATAATTGAATTTCACTGTTAAATATTTATCAATATTGTTCGAATATGGTGCTAAACCATCACAACAAATCACAGTTGTAAAATATCTACATAGCTCGCACGGTTGCTACTCTTTAGTACCACTGTTTCCTAATAGTAATCTTCGACTTATTTAAAGGAAGAATTTATGTCATTAAGAAAGGCTAAGATTACTATTCGGAAATATTGGCACGCAAAATTAGTAAACATGCGGGTCATTTTCACTTCTGAAAAAAATTTCAAATATTTTTATTAATCTGTAATATTTGTCCTGTGAATGTATTTAGTATTAAAAGTCTCCTCTTGTGTATTTCAAGAAAGTTATACGCAGTGTACCCGCATCTGGCGGATTTTTTATTTAGAAATATTGAACTCACACCAGAAAATTTTCAATAGCAATTTTTTTATTTTGTTTATGGAAATATCTATCATCTTATAAAGCAAAAATAACTATTAAAACTTACTGGTGATGATACGGAATGCCTAAATAAAAAATCAGCCAGATGCGGCAATACTGGTCACACGTAGTTATTGTAACAATGGATAAAAAGCTTTTTATCTCGACCACTTATATGTTACATGTCGGCTCCCCTATAAAATTGAAAAATAACTTTCAGAACAAAAACTTCAATAATTGAATTTTATGTTTTTCCCGACATTGAATCTGAAAATGAAGTCAATTTTTCTAACTCTTGCATCACATTTTTGTTATAAGGTGCTGGTGTTATTTATGATGGCCGATTATCTGCACGTGGGATATAGGCCCGAGTGGGAGTGCCCTCCGTGGGGGGTCTTTCTAACGGAACCTAACCCGTATTTAGGCATGGAAATCCAAGGTTCGAAGAAAACCACGGAAAACTCTGAACGATTTGGCCGACGAGCGCGATTGGGTTCGAATCCAGCACCTCCCGTCTACAAGCTTCGAGAGCAGAACGTCTCGGCCACTGGTAGGGGTTTTGTTATAAGACCTTCAAAATTTTCTGGAAAAGTGTAAAATTTGTAATGTGACCAAGTTTATTGATATATAAAATTATACAAAACGGTAAATAAATTTACAATACCCATAATTTATTTATTATATACATTCTGAACTCACTGAATTTAACAAGGATTAGCAATACACAACCACAAACGCCAATGGATTTAACTGTACTTATCGAGTGCGTGATTTCAAACAAGTTCTGCCAAGATGACTCATTGGATAAAGCGATATTAATTGGTGCCAGGTGTATGACTGAATTTTGAGTTAGCAGATCGTTTCTATTATGTGCCATAAATGATATAATAGGGATCTTTAAACATATTACATGAATTAGAATAAAAAATAATTGAGTCAAAATTTACTAAAAGGTGTTTAATATAAAATAAAAATTATTCATTAAAAAACCTAATACTTTCAAGTACACCCGTACTCATCATCAGGGTTCGAAATAAAAATACGAAACAGAGAACTGAGTCCTTTAAAGTCAAAAATCACTCTGGAATGTTCCAAAATGAAAAGTAGAGTATATTGGCTGGTGGATGAAAACTGTTATTCTAACTTTTTACCTTGATCCAGATTTTAAGGATATTGTTGGATAAAATATCATTACAGGTGTTATTTTTTTCTGCATATAATTTCCAATGATTCTCTAATAGATGAACTGTAATAACCGACTATTTTTTATGACCTTTGCCTTGTGAAAATGAATATTAATATCACTTCTTTGATTTAGTCTTGATAGTGCTGTACAACAATTTTGAACATTCCACCGTGATTTTTGACTTGAAATGACATAGTTCTCTGTTTTATATTTTTATTTCAAATCCTGATGACGCGTGTAGTTGGAAGTACTAGGTTTTTGGATGTGCATTTTAGTATATTTTATATATAATTCGTATTAAAAAACTTTTAGTGAATTTTGCTAATTTTTTTTTTTTAATTCGTGTAATATGTTTTAGTCAAGGTGAATTACGGATTCGTCTATATTTTCATTTATAACATAAATTAGTTTGGGGATCTTTAAAATTATAACACTATAAAACGTTACATAATAGAGCATTTTTTATTACATTTTATGTTCCAGTATTAAATTTATTTTATAAAACACCCAGTGATTTATCTGTTCTGAACATCATGTTGGTTAGTGTAATACAATATCTTATCATGGATTATGCGACTAAATATCATAACAAACTAACCGTTTGACATAGACTTTAAAATATAAGTTTCACCACTTCTGTTTTCGTCTTGAGCATTTTTTTATAGTGATTGAAAAACGAACGTATATCTCAAAGGCAGAGAGTGACAAACATGATAAATTTTACAGGATGTTCGCTCGGGGAAGACAAAAATTTAAAAATAGCCTTCGTAAATGCAATTTTAAACCCTCTAAAGATCACTATGATTCTGAAATGGATTCGATTTGAGTTTACAATTTCACTCGAACGAATAAAATTACTTTAAAATACTGGTGTCCAGAGCATTTGGAGCCCCGATTTACGCGGGACACCTGGCACTACTATTCGAAGCCTTTGTACTATAAAACCACAACAAAGGTACCATTTGACAAGGAATAATGCCTTCTTTTAGAATATAAATGCAATTTTTGAAACAGTCTTCATATACAAAATATCGCCAAATTCGATTCTTAAAAAGGTAACACCTATATTTAACACTTTCTTTAAATTCCTTGGATCAAATTAGTCCGGAAAAGTACGTAGTTTCTTTCATTTAAAAAAAATCTTCATGGAGTTTGAAGAGATCAAAATTTGAGGATGCTAATGTTAAATTCCTGAGGCAAACATTAATTTATATATTCGCAAAAATTCATCCGATTTAAAATTTTTATTTTCATTTAAATACATTCCATGGTCCCAAAAATATTAAAGGTTTTTCTTTTTACTCAAAAGAATAATTTTAATTATGAAAACTATTAATAAATTCATATTGAAACAAGTTATGAAATATGACGTGCATCCATTGTTATATAAACATATTGGGCATCGTTAAAAACATGAGTGTGTAAGTGTACAGTTCATTCCAATCACTATTTTTCGAGATATAGCGAAATTTTACTTTTGGAGGATCTTAAGCAAAGCGCTTCTTTCTTAACCCTTTCAGGGGCAAGGTACTTGTATTCTTAAAATGTCCAAATAATTCAATGACACCAGTATTAACAAGAGATTTTATTTATAAACAAGTAAAAGTAAATTTTCGCGTACTTAATAAGAATGACATTTTCATCATAAAATTCCGGTGCCAATGTGGCAATTTGGGATTAAAATTATGTGATGCCGTGACGGCATCACCACCCTTCAAGGGGTTAACTTTTCAAGGGCAAAGTAACTATGTTGCTAAAAGGTTGAAATGATTGACTGACACCAGGATTTTAAAGCAAATTTATTTCAGAGTAATTAAAAGTATTTTTTCACGTACATTATTAAAATAAAATTTTATACTAAGATTCTGGTGTCACTTCGGAATTTGAGGATTAAAATTAATCGGGATATGTTTTATCCCACCGCCCTTCAAGCGGTTTAAGCGTGCGCACTACATGTAAATTTTGTTCACATACATGAGAGCCAATTTTCTCCCCTCCGGCGAGTTGTCAAAATAAAAGTTCGTCGCAAAAAACTAGCTACTAATAATTCATAGGTTCCATTCTCCATCGTTTATGTAAAGCCACAATCGAAACCTTTCTTACCATGTTGACTTTACAAAAACACGGGTTTTTAATCCAAGCTACTCATTTGGTCTAGTTGGTCTAGTTTTTTTTTTTTTTTTAGACTAATATTTTGCAATTTCTCTTTGTGACTTTTCTTTTTCTGTTTTATTCGTTTTCTTTTCCTGCATTGAACAAAAAATAAATAAATAAATAAATAAAATAAAATAAAATAAATTAAAAAAAAACTGTCAGAAGTGTAGGCTATTTTCAACTCGCTAAATTTCTTCCATTTGTCTGCGCAGATTTCATGTATAATGGCTTTAGTGGAAAGGAACCGTATTTTCTTACCTTTGAAACATATATAAGAAAATTGAAAAGTGCAACCAGATATTTTTTCTTTGAAAAATTGTCTTAAATGAAATTTACGAGATACGAATTTCCTTTTGCTTATTTTCGACATCTATTGCCACTGGAATTTTATTGGTGTCAGTGAGGAAATTTATCCTTTGACACATTAATTTATATTTTCTAAATTTGTAGCTATAACCCTAATTACACTTATTTTTATGATTCGCCTTAATTATTTCTTTTATAACTCTATGAAGATTTAACAAAAATACTTATACTATGTAATTTTCCTTGCTAACTTGATCCAAGAAGCTGAAACATAGTGTCAAACTGGGTGTTACAATTTAAAAATCAATGTTTGTGCAAATTTTTACATGTAGTTGACCCTATATAAAACATTTCCTTCATATTCTGAAGGAAAATAATATCCCGTGTCTAATGACACCCTTGGTGTGGTTTTGCCATAAATAATCTGAGAATAAAGGCAGGTGCATCGATTTTTTTTATTACTAACAGTACATACCATATGTGCATACAACAATTTTATAATGTACATTTTTTTTCTTTATTTTAACCCACGAACATTCGCACTTATCCAGGGTGCGTATGGTACTCATTTTGTCCAAAATATTTACAAATAATAATACTCGCATTTTCTAATCGCAGACAATTTTTACATCATCTGCGATAAAATAAGCTAATGATTACTATTTAACCCCTTGAAGGGCACCGGTATATTAAATATACCACTTAATTTTAATCCCTAAATGCCACATTGGTACCAGGATTGTAAAACTAAATTTTGATTTCTAGTATATACTCGAAGAAATGCTTTTAGTTACTTACATATAAAATTTCTTTTAAATCCTGGTGTCAATCCATCATTTTACCATTTTCGCAACCGAAGTAATTTGCCCCTCAAGGGGTTAAAATTGCGGTGACAAATTTAAAAACCGCATGCACCTTAGATAACTCCAATTTGTGCGAGTGTTTCCAGATAAAGCAACTGTAGTGACTTTTCATTTAATATTTTATTTGGTGGTATTATACCGTTCATGTTGCGTTAAATTCAACTTAGTTTAATTTATGATGATGATATACATTAAACTATGATTACTAATAATTTAAATGTAACATGTGCATAAATATATTTCTATAATATTAACGCATATTATCGGAATGCCAGAATTTCCTTCCAAGTAGCGTTGCCGATTGGGCAGTTTTGCTTTTTTTTATTCAGATTGCTTTACTGGTATCACTTATATATATATATATATCCAAAAACTATATCATACTTTACAAAAAATACTGAACTGATCCAAAATTAAAATAATATAAAATTAACTAAACAAAATGTTAACTTAAAACCTACCCGGCATACCTTAACACCAAACTTTAAATTATATGAAATAACTTTAAAGGTAATTAACTTAATTTAACCATTGGAGACAAGTGGCATGGCTTGTCACATGCTCTGCTGGGTTGAAGTATTTTTGCGTGCACAACACTACCCCCATACCTGTCGAAACCAAATTAATGGAAAGCAAACTGATCTGTTAAAATAACAAAAACAACTAAAACAGCAAATCGGCAAACTTCATTAAACGTGCACAACACCTGTAAACGGTTAAACTGATATTTACACATCCCTTCGCTTCAATAAATTATCTATATCATTGCGATAACTCTTGTACTTTGCGAAGTATACGGCAATTCATTTAAAAATTTCACAGGAAATACAAAGGACAATGCCCGTTTATACCATACGTGAAGCTCTCGAATCCTTTTCTCTGTATTTGAACCTTGCTATGGGGTTCAACCGTTAAGAAAAAATATTTCTACAGATGGAAATATGAACATTTGAACCGAAATGAAACATCTTTATAGTTTCAAAATTAAAAATATTCCTTTTGTCATATATACTTGTATTTATCTCAGCATTTTTTTATTTCAATGTTAATATCTAAATGATTATTTTTTTTTTACTTTTTGATGCCAATTTTAAATTCAAACTATTCGGATAACAGTTGAAGTTATCCTTTTTCATATCATTACATCTCACTAATAAAATGTCTTCAATATAACGAAAACTTTTAATTCCGTCGTTCGCTGAAATATCTTCCGCATACATAAATAAACAGATATCGATCAAAATCGAACTGAAGTTCCACCCCCCGCCCCCCCATCGGAATACCTTTAATTTGGTTATATACATTTTTACCATCATCTAAATATATTTGCCTTATTTAATGTCTTATTTAATGATAACTTCAATAAGGCTGCTCTATTAATAACAGTGGTAGCACTTAAGAAATTAGAATTTTAAAATAATAGGAAATAATTGAGGACTAAGAATGGAAAACGCTTAAAGTCCAAAAAAGGAAAATTTTCAAGCGAGCGAAAAAAGATGGCGAAAGCACCTCATTTGCTACGTTTGATGTACAATTTCTGACTTGTTTGAATTATTATTTCTAGGGTTAGAAATTCAAGCGTTCTCCTCTTTGTTAAGCTTGTTATTTAAGACATTTATTCCATTAATAAAATATTCTCGATTTTTTGGTACTTTCAGTGTTTTCCATTCTTAGTCCTCAATTCTCGGAACAATTTCACTTCGCATTCTGGTAACACAATGTTTTCTATCACTTCTTACGATTATTCAAATATCAGTTACTTTTTAACTGCATAAATTAAATAAAAAATTACTGAATTATGGAAAATTTTAAGGCAAATATATTTGACCCTTAACTGCGGTTACTGAGTTTGAATGAACAAACTAAAAAATGTCAAGTGAAAAAAAAATATATACAATTTCAACATTCGTTGTAGCCTAAAGTCAAAAGTACATTTTTAAAATAACATCGAAAAACGGAAACTTTTCTTAGACATACTATTTTCTTTCCACTGAACAAATTCTTTTCCTTATAAAATAATGTACAGCATTCTATAAACTAAAAAATGCTAAATTGCTTAAAAATTGAAAAGAATTCTGCTATGTTTCTAAAAATAAAAACTTCTTTTATCTTCTAAAACTCAGCAACTTTTTTTATAGTTAGTCGCTAACAAAGTTTTGCCAACAAAACTAAAATTAATCATTATTTTCAATAAAAATTCGGTACATAATATTATGAATTGTGTAATTCTTATTAAAAGTTAACTTGCCGTTAACTTATAAGAATGCTTTTATTCGAAAAAACTTAATAAAATGGAATGCTAATTCTCAATTTTCACAATATTCACAATTCAAACAATATAAATGAATACGTGAAACCTCAGCTATATTTTGTAATGCATGATACAAACATTAACGCAAGCTATATAGAATATAATAAATAGTCATTCAGAAAATCAATTATGTCAATAATAAATTTATTGAAGAAACATAACGTGGAACATATTTTTTTTTTTTAATAACGACACAATGTTTCAAAAATGTTCATTTCCAAAGCCCCATGCACACAAAAATATGCACACTTAAAAATATATAAAAATTTCAGCTCTAATTTAAAAGAAAATTAAAACAACTTTTATCTTTAAAATTCTGGCAAATTTTATTATTAATCAGTAACAAACAACGTTTTTCGTACAAAACCAAAATTAATAATAATTATTATTAAATATTTGGCTTAAAACAAGCAGTGTCAGTACAATTATATTAACTCTGTATATACCAAATCTTATTTAATTTTTATATAATGGTAATCAATTTTAATCAGTTATACTGACATGAACCTGTATGATATTGTGTCTGTAGGAAAAATTCGTATTTTATTTCAATTATTATCAGTTTGAAAACCTAAAAACATTATTTCAAGGAAATGAAAATGCATGCAATTTCTAATGGATAAATACTTAATATAAGCAACTCAGCATTAAATTAAAACCCAAATATAATGTGCTATATTTAAACGGTTAATTTAACCGAAATTCCGGCGTAAAGTTTACATATAATATAAATTAACAGAAAGTACCGTATTGCATGCAGTTATTCTCAACGGAGTAATCTTCAGATGTACGTAAATTATACAATTAAATTAATCTTTTTTAATTCGATCCAACGAATACGTAAAATAATGCAGCCACATCTACTATTTCATATATAATTTGCCTATAGCGATATTTAAATTTATTCACAATGCAAATACATTTCTATGCGAGTAATCGTTAAATCTAATATATATATGGAATCTATAGTCAATGGAAAATACTATAAATAAATAGCATTACAGTATACTGTTATATCAACATTCGAAAGTTTTATTTCAATGTTAAACGTCTTTACAACCATTTATTATTGTTCGTTTATGCTAATTTACACTCTTGGCATTTGATGAGAAAATAATATGCTACCAATGTAAATAAATCGCTATAAATATGCAAGAAGAGAGTTTAACAGAGAGTTAGGAAATACACATATTTACAAAATGTTTTGTTGCTTGTTAAAAAGAAAATGTAATAATTGGAATATTGCGCTTTAAAATTTATAGAAATTTTTTGAAAATTTATAGATTTTTATGATTAATATTTCATTATTTAAAAGTCCTCCATTGTTACTTAAAAATTCAGAATAAGCAATAAAATTTTTAGAATTTATCTTTTCTCGTTATTTCTGCTTCAAATAACATAAAATTTACCATTTAGAGACCTAAACACAAATTACTTGAATTTTCTAACAAAATCGTTGCATACACTCTTGTTGCTACATTTGTTTATTTATTTATTTTTGCATATTCTCAATGTTAATAAATTATTTTTAAAAACAGTCCTTTAATAACAGAGTTTAACTTACATAAAAATTTATTTGGGCTTCAGAACTTTATAAAATTAAAAATTAAAACGAATATATGCATTTAACATACGTAATTTCCGTTGTTTTTTTTTTATTAAAATAGATGTAAATTAAATAAATTAACTTGCATCTGAACATAATGAACTTTGTTTAAAATACGTTTCTTGGACTTTTTACCGGTAGTTCACCACACTGCAATACTTCAGAAACGAAAAGTTTACCTTATTTAACAGTCCTTTAATAAAAGAGTTTAACTTACATAAAAATTTATTTGGGCTTCAGAACTTTATAAAATTAAAAATTAAAACGAATATATGCATTTAACATACGTAATTTCCGTTGTTTTTTTTTTATATTAAAATAGATGTAAATTAAATAAATTAACTTGCACCTGAACATAATGAACTTTGTTTAAAATACGTTTCTTGGACTTTTTACCGGTGGTTCACCACACTGCAATACTTCAGAAACGAAAAGTTTACCTTATTTAACAGTCCTTTAATAAAAGAGTTTAACTTACATAAAAATTTATTTGGGCTTCAGAACTTTATAAAATTAAAAATTAAAACGAATATATGCATTTAACATACGTAATTTCCGTTGTTTTTTTTTTTTTTAAATAGAGGCAAATTAAATAAATTAACTTGCGCCTGAACATAATGAACTTTGTTTAAAATACGTTTCTTCGACTTTTTACCGGTGGTTCACCACACTGCAATACTTCAGAAACGAAAAGTTTACCTTATTTAACAGTCTTTTAATAAAAGAGTTTAACTTACATAAAAATTTATTTGGGCTTCAGAACTTTATAAAATTAAAAATTAAAACGAATATATGCATTTAACATACGTAATTTCCGTTGTTTTTTATTTTAAAATAGAGGCAAATTAAATAAATTAACTTGCACCTGAACATAATGAAATTTGTTTAAAATAAGTTTCTTCGACCTTTTACCAGTGGTTCACCACACTGCAATACTTTAGAAACGAAAAATTTACCTTATTTAATGACAGCATAGCTGCCAATTTTACGCTTTTTTGTTACCACTAACATTTAATGGAAATGTTTGTCTTACTTTATGTCGGATTCGTCTTATTAAATAAGGCAAAATTTCCAATTAAATTTTAGCGGTGAGAAAGAAGGCTGAAAAAGTTGGCAGCTACGGGGCAGAAGCTTTGCAATTAAATAAGAAGAAAATAACTTTTCGGAAGTTCTGCTGATATAAGACTTTCTAGCAAAAAGGTTGATGTCTCCAGCATTAAAATACAAATTTGGTTCGCATTAATCATTATAGCACATGAGCTAGCGATTAAAACAGATTTTGTAAGATAAAAAAGTTAAAAGTAACTATTATTCTACATTATAAAAAATAAACTTTCTCTTAAAGAGTGTGCGAGTTCATTCTTTAGTTCGAAATCACGAAAACTACTTTTAAAGATTTAAAATTGATATAATTAAATGTTCTTTAACCCTTTTTGGCGTAGTGGTCACACGTCGGGACCACCTAATTTCAATTCCAAACTTACAAACGGCACCAAGAATATCTTAGTAAAATTTTGCTTTTACAATGAAAGTTTAAAGTAACGAATTTTAATTTCTAAAAAAGCCGTTTGTAAATTTCGGTGTCAGTCAGTAATTTCATCATTTTACGACAAAATTTGTTTGTGCGAAAAGGTTAATTTTATTTATTTTTTTGATAATGCTAAAGTTATACTAGCTCATCATTTTCGAAATTTGAAAGAACAATAAGACTTATCTAAGAGTAAATTGAGATAGAAAAATATGTAGTGGGCCAAAGTTAAAATCAGAAAGGCACTATTTCTCATCTACTGAACAGTGTAATACGGGTCCAATCTGGTGCAATTGAATTATGAAACAATGCATTTTCTATTAAAAGTCTGGTATGAGCTTTGGGTTGGTCTTCTATATAACTTAAGATTCGTAAGAATTATCCTGAGAAAAGCCGTACTCAAAGACCACTAGACAACCTCCTAACTTTACATCTCGCTCAACATGATTTTTGTTTGAACAAAAACTCACATATGCTTATTGTATGAATGAAATTCAAACATATGTATAGTTTATTATCAATTATGTTTAATAATTAAAAACGACTTTATAAGTAAAAAATATATATATATAAATAACTTTAATTCAAAAGACAATCTAATTGTTAAGTTGTTTCAAAGCAATCATTGAATTAAAATTACGGAGAATATCAAATGTAAATATTCAATGAAGTTATTTTTCCTACTTAAATACTAGCGTTAAAATACGACAAAACAGATATTAATGCACTTTTTTTTGGGGGGGGGGGGATAAATTTCTTTTGTGATCATTATAATTTCATAAGATATTCATAATAAGAGGGTTCCATGTTTTAATCTGAAAATAAAGGAGCATGGGCTATTTAAGGCCACAAACAAATTTATTTTATAAATGAATCAACTATGATATTAAAAAACATTACTTTTACATAAATAAAGACCAATATTAAATCTAATGAATGTTGAAATTTTGAGGCTGGTTATAATCTCAAGTGTGATAAAATAATCTATATGAGAAAGATCTTGAAGTAATTAGCTGTAGTCTGTTATAAAGCTTATAATTCATGTAACTGGGTGAAAATTTTGAAATCTTTTGTCACATTTTCAATCTTTTCTGTTAATTCTGATAAAAGAAATATATGAAAATATGTATCTGATATGTTGCTTGTGTTGACTTAACTTTAAAAGAAATTCATAATGAAATTTGGACTATCATGGTATACATATATATATATACATACTACATAATATATATATACATACATATATATATATATATCTACAAATATATATATGTGTGTGTGTATATGTATCTGACTATCATAGTTCAATAGCATAATTATCATAAGATAAATGTAGATTGTGGTATGAAAAAGTGAAAATATATAACTATTTTTAAGTCTTTTTTATCTCATTCCAATAATAATCTTCTTTCAGACTCTGAGTAAACTAATAAAAAGAGAATATTAAAATTATGTACTGACTTTTTATGTGTTATTTCACATTTCACTTAACATTTTGAACTAATTTATTCAAAACAGATATAGTTGGTTGATTTTTAACGGCCAATTATCAACACGAGGGATATAGGCCCTAAAGGGGGAAGTGCCCTTCGTGTGGGTCTTTTTAAGGGAACCTAACCCGTATTTATGCTTGGAAATCCAAGGTTTGAAGAAAACCAAGAAAACTTCGAACGATTAGGACGACGGGCGCGATTGGGATCGAACCCAGTACCTCCCGTCTACCAGCTTCGAGAGCAGAAGTTCTCGGCCACTGGTGGGTCTCAAAACAGATATAAAATAGTACTTTTATACCCATCTTAGCTTCATTCGCGAACATTCACATGTCTTTTGAAAAATGAATCAACTCCTAATGAATGTATGATTCTGCTTCTAAACGCTGTCCTTTAATTTCTGTATTAAAAAAACCTGCTGGCTCGGCCTGCGGGCACAGGTAGATTTCGAAGTTAAGTACTAATTTCACCAACAAAAACTAAATCAAAATTAGAGATAAACCCAGATTATCAATTTTATCTTGCCGCTTTCGACTAGTTTTAATGCCATTTTTCTGTAAGAGCTGATTTTATCAGAATCATGTTAACCCTTTCAGGAGCAGGGTACTTCTATTCGCAAAATGCTGAAATGTGTGACTGACACCAGAATTTAGAAACAAATTAATCTCAAAATAAGCAAAAGCTCTTGTTCACGTACTTAATAAAGGGACATTTTTCATTTGAATACTCTGGTGCCAATGTGGCACTTAGAGATTAAAATAAAGTGGGCTAAAAATGAACCACCGTCCTTGAAGGTGTTAATACGATTTTTTCTTCAACCGCAATTTTTCATTTATTTATTTATTTATTTATTTGTTGTAAGAGTTGGTCCTATCAAAAACTTGTCAAAATATAAAATGTAGATAAGATTAAGAAGATTTATAATAAATTTAAATGAATTTGATCTCTTGTAAATTAACGAACTTATCAAATTTTTTCTTCTTAAAAATCTATTTCTTTCGCCCTTTGAGCCCATTTTTAATTATATAAAAAATATGTCATACATAAATTTTTGGCCCTTTTCCTAGAAGTAATTAAAACTGTAAACTGATTTGATATGTATTACAATTAAGAAGTTGTGGGTGGATTTCTATTTTCACAAAATCCCTCCCTATTTCTACCCCCTTCGTCCGATTTTGTCCATTAACAAGCTTGAAAGAGATTTTTTGCCCCTAGATTTAATGTATTAGTTTGGAAGATATTTGTGCAGAATTATGGAATTTATCGTGTCCATAAAAGAGTGATATACAGATAAATAAGTGATATATAGATCAAAAAGTGATATAAATAGATAGATAGATAAAGTTTTGAACTGGGGGATGATTTTGGATTTTAGGGGTCATGACAGGCGTAGATCTATAAAATATTTTCAGAAATTAACATGGGTAAGAATGTAATAGGTAGTATTTCTTACGAAATCTACCTAAAAGCTGTTGCTTCAAGGGCAGTAATACATATCTTTATTGCTAATTTTGAAACAAATGATTCTTTTCGATATCTAAGCCATTGATCACAATATCTGTAATCAAGTCCTGTGCCTAAACGTTATAGTATTATCTAAAATAACTTTTTAGGTGTGCATGCTCTTATTCGAAGTTTTTGTTTAAACTACATGACTAATGGACATTTTTCATTTTAATATTCTGGTGCCAATGTGGCATTTAGAGATTAAAATTAAGTGGTCCAAAAATGAACCACCGCCCTTGAAGGGGTTAATACAATGGCAATTGCCACATAATAGTCTTGGCAATCCACAATACAGAACTTGGGGAGACACCCTTACACGATTTTTTTCTGTGTAAGCTTTATTTTTACAACTTTCAAATAATAACTGGGAGGTATTTTTGTCTTGGTTTCATGCTTTCGGCAAGTCTGATTTTGTCTAAAAAGATTCGCGGCAAATCAAACTTCACTGCCCATATGTCAATATTCTGTGATTAAGATATTCGAGAGTAAGAAAGTGTCTTTCGCACTCTCGAAAGAAAGTTGGACTAAAAATGGAAAATGCTTAAAATACCAAAAAAATCGAAATTCTTTTTTTTTTTTTAACTAGGGGGCTCTGTCCCCTGCAAGCTACGCTCGCCAACCCCCGTTCAGACAACGCAGAATCTAAAAACACGCTAATCTGATGGGTTTTAAAAATATTAGAGAGGATTGAAATATACTGAAAAAAGCTGTGCAGATCTCCCGGTAAACGGGGTTCCTTTCAATTCTCTTTGATTGCAAAAATTTAAGACCCAATCAGTTGCTGTTAAGACATCTAATGTTTGTTTCGTTTTTGATTAAAGAGGATCAGTTAAACATTTGAAAAGAAGCTAAAATAAAATGAATTAAGTATACAGAGTCTTTGTCTCTCGGTATTTTAGAACAATCTCTGTAACAATAGCCTAAGTCATGTGACCATCATCAACAGTTCCAGGAGGACCACTTCGCTTTTTATACTCTAGGTGCCATTTTGGTATGTTAGCCAGGCACAGGTGATAAGTTGACAAATGTTATTTTATCGCCATCATTTCATCTATATTATAATAGTTCAAGTCATCAACTGCCATAAACAAATAGGTCTGATCGCCTTTCATGTGAAAGTTTGGCACAGATGTCATACACAGATGTCCAATATTGGCGCGATTTTCTCCGACGCCAATTTGGGGAAAGCATCAACAGCATAAACAACAACATCCGGCTTACCATATCAAGAAAAATAACGATACTTTGGCGCCAGTTAAGTACCCGTTGCGTATATGACATTGGCATCAGAAAAAAATCGTACCAATATGGGGCCGTATATGACATCTGCGCCGAAAGTTTTCTATTTTGATTAAAAAAATATCGAATAAAATTACATAAAAGTTGCTACGGTCGCAAAGAATTCTTGGTACTGTTACGCTAGCCCGGTGCAAAGCTCGCCAATAGCTTTTTTTCAACTCGCCAGTTAGCATTTTTTTTTTCGAGTGGTAAACTAAAACATTGATTTGAAGTTGAAATTAAATGTCATGGTTTAGTGCATTATTTAATATTTGACCAGATGTCATATAACGCCGCAGGTTTGGCGTGATTTTTTTTTTTTACGAAAATTTGGCGGAAACCACGTTTTCGAATACCAGTTACATATGTATTTTTGGTACTACTTAGTTATCCCGTCGATCAAAAATCTATCGCCAAACTATAAGATTAAATGTCAATAATGGTTCATCCTAAATGTCACATTAACTTCACTTTAAGCAAGTTACACGTGTTTACGTCACCAAGTGATTTTTATTTCGGCGTTTTATTTGTATATTTATTAATGTTATACTAATCTATTTGTTCTTTCGTTATTTAAAATAAAAATTATGTCATTTTGTATAATTTGGCGAGTGGTTTGGCGATTTATATAATTTGGCGAAATTGGTCGAAGGAATAACTAAGTAGTACCGTATTTTTTAATTATTTTCTATTATTTTCAAAAGGAAGTAACAAAAAAAAGTAATTGATAACTAAAGAACAAAATAATTTATATAATTTAAAAAAGAAATAAAAGTAAATAAACATTTATTATTAAATAAACAACAATAGCCGGATTACCATTTCAATGAAAATAATGCCATTTTGGTGCCACTTAGGGTCCCCGTTACGTATATGATATATGTGCCTAATATTTTTATTTTCGTTTTGTTTTTTTAAAAAAAAGAAGGATGTAAAAGCCATCAATTTGAAATGTTTCAGTTTTAAATGAACCTGCGTAACGTGCGTCTCGCTAACATAAAAATACCGAGTTCTTGATTTCTTTATCAGAATCTTTCGATTTGGTGAAAGATAGTTCAAGTATATTGAATTATGAATAAAAGTAACATGATACATTTCTTAGCATACATTTAAGAGAGGCCAAACTGGTCGCCAAATTAGTTTAAAGCAGGGGTGTCCAACTGTGGCCCGCCGGATACCACTAAAATTTTATAGTTATCTTTGCCTTATCTAATCGTCGAATTTCTGCGATTCAACTTGTCGACAATTTCTTTAAAATTTTAGTGGTATACGGCGGGCCACAGTTTGACACCCCTGGTTTAAAGTAATAACCTTTTCTGAAATATGAAAAAAAATCTCAATTGATTAAAAATTGAGTTGCCATCATTAGAAAAAAGTACTTAAAATTAGAAAAAGTTAATATTTCGAAAACTAATTCGATTTTAAAAATTCTAATACCAGTTTTGAGATCTGCAGATCAATACGGATTTTTGGTGTTAATTTCATCGCAAAGTATTCCATATTTTAGGAGAAATCGCCGTAAAACATAATCAGTTGTTTAATCAGTCGTTTCAAAGAATCGTTACATAAATTCGTTTCATTTCAGCCGTTTCATATATCCGTTTCATAAATTCGTTTCATTAGGATTATATATATATATAGGGTAGATGTCTTAAATGCCTTGCTTAACAAACAGGAGAACCCTTGAAGTGCCTACCCTAGTAGAAATAGTTCAAAAAAGACTCGAAAAATCTCGCCGGTTGAATGTGCCACACGAAGAGTAGTAGAGAACGCTGAATGAGCCACAGGAAGTTAAGTGGAGACCGCTGAAAGTGCCATTTGTAAGATGCGCGGTGACCTGGTGGCCATTACATAACTTGATCATGTTTACATTAATGGAGTATTTTAAAGCAAAGTGAAAAATATTATATAAATAAAAGAAACGTTTACAAATGATAATATTAGGTATTTAAGCACTAAATGAAAGGAAGCTAGGTACCTACATTCTAAAGTGTTGAACTAAGAGCCCAAAAGGAGTAAAGTGGAAAACACTGAAGTACCGGAAGTAGGAATTTTTCTACTTTTCGCTCTCTTGAAAAGTTTCCTCTTTTGGACTTTCAGCGTTTCCCATTTTTAGTTCTGTTTTCAAACGATGCTATAGATCGGATTTTAATCCCATCTACTGTATGTTGAAGAGAATTTTGCATAGCTTTTACCATATAATGTTACCCTTATACCATATACTTGCATCGTTTTATTTAGATTTTAAGGAATATTACCTTAAATAAATGCATTTTAGGAGAACTTTATGAACGTAAAGATCATTAAAATATCGTAAAATTTTGGGGAAATTCGTATATTAAAAGAATTCTAATAGTGTGAAATAATATTGTATTAAAATACATTAATGCGTTTTTAATATCCAAAATTTCACAAAGTGTTGGGTGTTATTGTAATAGAAAAAGAATGTTTATTACTTACATAAAACATTTTTGAGATCAAAATATATATAATAACTAGAAAACAGGAATTCTGCTTTTTCAGAATTTAGTGTCGCCCCGGATGAAAAAAAAAATGTATGTATATATAAATAGTGCAAAACCTATTTCAATTTTAAGACTTAAAGCACACACTCTTATTTTATGTAAAATGACGTCATTCGCATCCGCTTAAGAATTCCACATTTACGATCCACTCTTAAACATCTACAGTAAAGAATGCACAAGGATGTCACTATCGCAAAATAATACAAAAATGCAGTAAAAACATGGCGTCATTAAAGAAACTCCACAAAAAAACGGCTATCTAATGATTCATAGGCATTCATTTGTTTGCAACATTAATATAGACGATTTCAGTCGTGACGTCAGTCATGACGTTTTGGTTGGAAACTGACTCCAAACAAACGGCTGCTATGTTGTATTTTCTATTTTGTTTGTGTGTTGCAGCTATATCTTATATCTATATCTCACATCTAAGTGTTTTAATACTTGATATGTACTGGTAACATTTTCCATAATTTATATTTAAAAAGAAATGACGCATAGCAACCGTCTGTTCGGTGTCAGTTTCCAACCAAAACATCATGACTGACGTCACACTGAAAGCGTCTACGTATACTTAAAATTAAATATAGTTTATAATAGCTCCATGTTTTAACAGAAATTATTCGTTTATATTTTTTCAAAAATAGCTCGTATTTTAATTACATTTTTTTCAGTTGTTATGAGAAAATGGCAACAAAAAGATACAATTGCTATTTTTCAACTATTTACCCTTTACTTTCTATATAAATGGAGTACTTTAGTCGCCAAAATTAAACGAATGGTGCTAAAAACTATTACAAAATATTATTTCAAAAATAAATGGTTTTCAAACAAATTGCTTTTAAAAGTACATATTTTTCCAATACTACAGTATAAAAATTGAAATGTGCGATGCTTAGAAATTAAAAAAATTGCTATAGAGCATTTAATTGCAAAATGATACATCTGCTTTGTTTATTGCTGGCTTCTGTAAGGTAACGTTATTTTTTGGAGACAAAATAAGCTGGGAGAAAGAAATAGCATACCGTCCCAGGAGATAATAAGTTAATAAGTTGTATAAACTTACAACCATTTCCTTCAAAATGCAATGCTATGCTCTTAATTTTAAATTGTTATTGTATTTTTAGGTGTGTTCGTAATTATATAAATACGTAGCACCAATAGTCGTCGTCTGGTCCGTCCGTGTGTCTGTCTGTCTCTTTACATATAACAGCGCAAAAACTACCCAATCGAATGTTTTGAAATTAAAGAAATATATACGTTGCAGAATTTTCTCGAGTCATTTCAAATTTTATGGGATCGGATGTTTAGTTCAATTAGAGGGACAGTCAAAAGTATTCCGTTACATTACGGCCAATGGGAAGAAAATAGTTACAAGTGCATTTTAATGATGTTACACCCTTTCGAACATAATGAAATTGATATGCATTTATGAAGTGCACTAAAATATACATTCTGTAGGGTATGCGGCGCAAAGAATATTTATCATTCATTTACAGGGCCACACAAAAGAATTCCGTCACATAATAGTATAGTGAGAAACATTGTTTACAGCGTATATTAATCATGTTAAACTATTTCACATATAATGAAATTGATATATGCTGCTGAGGTTTACTACAAGTTACTTACTGTATAATAGACAGTGCATAATATTTATAGTGACACACAAAAGATTTTGGATAATATACTATATCCGAAGTACTGTATATTAGCGATGATTGCTGGAGGTGCATTTTTAGTTGCGATAATGAGTCTAAGTTTAGTTAAACTTTTGCATATTACGTTATGGGTATAAACGCTGTAGATAATATGCAGGGTTACACAAAAGAATTCGTAAGGGCTACTGTGTATAAACGAAAATAGATTAAAGGTGCTTCTTAAATGAGCCATGCATTTTTACGCTGAACTACATTTAGTTTACTAAGACATGTTTGTAGAATATAGACAAAATGATACACAGGGCTACACAAAGAATTGGATACATGGCCGTCTATGGGTGATAATCTTTGTAATTTTAATTTCAGTAGTTTTAATCGTGTTTTAGTCTTAATTAAATTTTAGCTAAATAGTGGCGTGTATATAAAGAAAGTAGGTAAAATAAACAGGGTTGTACAAAGGTTTTCAAGTATGCTTGCGCCTATTGGTATAAATTACTGAAAGGGAAATTTCAAGCTGTTATGCGTTTTTAACAAATTCCAACATACTTGAAAATTGTTTATGAATTCCGCTTGTATGTCCGTCTTCCCGAACTCGCGTTAATGTAGTTTGATTGCTTTGTAATTGATGCATGTTATTGAGATTTATTATGCCATGTTCGGTATTGAAAATAAAGTATGTAGCGCTCATAGTTCATTTACAGAGACAATCAAAAGTAATCTATTACATTATAGTCTATGCGGGGAAATGTAATTATATAAATACGTAGCACCTATTGTCGTCGCGACGACAATAGGGGCTACAATAGGTCCGTTCGTCTGTCTATCCGCATATAACAGCGCAAAAAGTACTCAACCGAATGGGTTCAAATTCAATATATATAATCGTCGTAGAATTTCGTCGGGTCATTTAAAATTATATGAAAATCGAATCAAAACTTAAAAGATATTAATAAAATTTTTTTCATTATATTAAATCCTATCATACTTAATTAATTCAATGAAATTCCATGATAGGTAATGATTCTAGGTTGTCATGGTGATTACTTTATATTTAAGATGGAGTCATATTATTTATGTATTACTGAATTTAATATATATATATATATATATAATCGTAATAAATTTTGTATTCATGCATAAGAGTGCAACACTATTGCACCAAGATCTGAATATTTATAAAACTAACAGTACGAACACACCTCATTAGCTACGTTTGACATACGATTTCAGACTTATTCTTTTTTCCCTTGTTTGGGATGATTACGATTTTAAATTAAGTAAGGAGCAGCACATTGCAAGGCGGTTATCTTTGTTTTAATGATGAATGCAATGACGCAAATATTTTTGAATTAAGTTTAAAATGAAATGAGATTAAATTTTTACTACATCAATCGAGAAAATAAACAAAAATTTACTTTTAGGCTTAAAAATAATTTTGAAACTACTAAGCAAACTATGCAAGACGATCACACCTAGTACTTTTTGTTTTTTTAATTAGAAAGTAAGAATAATGTTCATACTTCATTGTGAAATAGTTACTCTTAATGAATATTCTTTAACGTAAAGATGGGTGTTACATTTATTTTTCTCTTATAAGTGGCGTTAAAATAATTTTCCCCATTTGGAAAATTTTTCAGCTAAAATTAATAAACGGAATGATGCCAAATTTCGTATACAGATTGCTGAAGGTAGAGCAGGAAATGGATTCTACAAAACACTAACGAAAGTCTCCGATAGGAGAGATATTAGAATTATCGGAACCGGAACCGTGTGAATAATGAGTTCAGACAAAATGGATTATGCAAAATTTATGTAGTGCTTTATTTAAAAAAACATACAGTAATGATTATTGAAGAGAAAAACTTCCACCAGTATTTTATACTAGGATATTTTGCTCTTTTTAAAACGGAAATTTTTTATATTAAAACGTAGAAGTCTACAGTACCCGTACAGTAGTCGGGACCTGGTGATGAATTAATTTAGGAATTTGAGGAAATAGTTATTTATTCATCATCATTAAGGTCCCCAGGATCAGGTGCAACATTTTCAATGTGCTGACGTGCCTTATGTAAAGTCGTGGGGAAAAAAAAAGGAAACACCCCTTACTAACTCTGCAAAAAATTATCGTTGAAGAATGTTACTGGTACCACACGATTGGTAACAAAGTCTACTTTTAAATGATGTATATAAAATTTGTTTAGGAGGCCATCTATATATTAAAACGGACTTTTTTTTAACAGCAGTACACAATTCTGACAGCCTAAAAACACATTTTCATGCAATTCGTACGATAAGTTTCCGAGAAATTAATTATTTTAAAACGTGCGTATTTTAGGGACTGTGTCCAAATTGAAATACCGTACTCGATTGTTGACCGAGAGAGCCCCCTTCTTGATTAAGGAATCTTAATCTCCACTCAAGCAGTCATTGAAGACTGCTAGATTACAGGATAGCATAAGGAATTTCAAAATATCATAGCAACTTTTATCATAGACGGGTCCTTAAACCATCATTTTGCGTTTTAAAGCATAATTTGAAAACTATTTGGAAGAAAAATGTGAAATTTTGGATTTCCATAAAGAAGGACTTAATAAATCTAAATCCATCAAAAATTTTTTTTCGAATATTAATTTTATAATTCCTATCATAAAATTATAAAAATTGCAAATTGAACGTATTTATGTTTGGGTATTTTAGTATTATGTAGCAAATTAGGAGTATAATTTCAGGAGATATTAATAAAAATATGAAAATGTAATTTAACATTAGAAGAACTAATTTTTTAATGTTTATACTTCAAAAACTTATCATTCAAAAGACTTGAAATTTGGTGACTAAGCATAATTTGAACCGGAGATTTGTAATATCTGGTTAAAATTGGGTATTGTCATTGAAAAAAAATGAAGTTTGGGTTCGTTTTAACATGTAGATGGCCCCTCAAGCAAATTTTATATGCATCATTTAAAAGTAGACTTTATTTTCAATCGTACGGTACCGGTAACTTTCTTCTACGATAATTTGTTGAGGAGTTAGTAGGGGTGTTTACTTTTCTTTTTCCATGAATGTACAATATATTGCATTCAGTGTATGACATTATCTATCGCTGCGAGTAAAGCGTCGCTATTTTATTTTTATAACAACCTTTTTTATGTTAACTTTCGGAACACGCAAGTTGGGAACGCCATCAGCATAAACAACGGGTTTAACCCCTTAACGGTCGCATTAAATTACGGTTTAAAAATTAAATTTGTTTATTGGCACCACTTTTTTGAAAAAGAAATAGTCACCTTATTTAATAATAGGTAAAATGACGCCATAATAAAGCCAATTACTGTATTTTATAAAACTGGTGGGAATCAAACAATCTGAATAAAAGACACAGCCCGTGAATACCACGGGAGCGAGAATTAAGGGGTTAAGGTATCCCCAAACCCAAAAATCACATGTAGCCAATCAAAAACGAGGAACTCATACTATCTGAAAATATTAAATTGTAACTTTTTTATTATATATATTCTGGCGTAAAACGATCTGTAGTGAACAATGAATATCTGTTCGTACCCTATTCTAGATAAAAAAGTTATAGTTTAATAAAAGTTTCAATCATTTACCGATATTTCTCTGCAGGTGCACAAGTAACATGATATGTACGAGTAATAAGCTTAATGAAGTACACTCCTATTATATAATTAATCATTAATCCTCATCTCATGGTTACTTTTGTACAATGCAGTGTCACTTTCTAGATTACTGGGGACTTATTCTTATGCCCAAATTCGGAAATTGGAAGTACTGACTCACCCGTTCAGATAAAAATTACTCTTGTCTACTCACAATATTCTCCAAGGCCAGACATGGTCGATTTTTATTCGGGCAAGAAAATTTATCACAAAGGTAAGTCGCTTACCTAATCTAATCTAATCGCCCACCCTGGGAACCTACTTGTTGCTGATGGTTGGGTCAAGCCCCTAGCCTAGGGCGGGATGTTCCTACCACCTTTGCGGCGCCGCAAATCAGGGAACGTTAGTATATTGGTTTGAATATAAACTAAGTATTTTCAGATAATAATTACTAAAATTAATAACACTTAAGATATGATGTAATTACAGTAGTTACTAGGTTATCTGCATGTTTCAATACAATTTTAGAGATATGACACAATATGATACGATTTACTGCAATTACAATAATTACTGAGTTATTTACATTATTTACAACACTTTTCTAAATCAGTTTTAACCTCAAAATCACACTACAGGTCACATTGTTCAGGGCTAGCCGAGATCTGACAATAAGTTCAGGTTTGAAAAATAATAGTTATATTTAATACCACAATGAAAAATTATTATTATTATTTTTTTTTTAAGATTAATTTCTAGAATGTTATTCATAATGTTTCCATATGACATATCTTGTACGAATAGAAATGCATTTTCGTGTGGTGCAGCTTTCATCCTCTGCCGACATTAATTCCTTGTGATCCAGTTCGCTGGAATTTCTGAACCACAGTTTTCAGTATTACACAGTGTTGCCAAGTTTAACGGATTTTGTTATTCAGAAATTTTGAATTCTCAAAAAAGAGCTTGAATAATTATTTTTGCTTTACATAATGAAAGCCATTCCTTGAATAAAATAAAATAAAATTCCAACTTTTCTCATTTGAATTTTGAATTTATAAATAAAAAATACTCCAAATTTAGCAACATTGGGTGTACAGTATACTCTGGAACTTTACACAGATTATAAAGTTTTCTAAATTCCGTAAAATCCGCCATGACACTGCACTGTTAGTGTAATTTAGTTTCACTTATAAAGCACGCTGGGATAAGATAGGACGCATATTGAGTACAAATCACCAGATAACTGAATAACTGCGAACGGCATGCATTATTCTCTTTTTTTATTATTATTAACAGCGCTGCTTTCAGGCACAGATTAGGAAATTTACATAATTATTTTTTCTGGTTTCACTGTAGTTATTTATTCCTCATTGTTTGGTTCAAACAGCGTTAAAATCTTTTCTATCAGCAACTTTTTATTATATTTCGTGAAATTCATATATCTTTCTTCAACAGTCTATAATTAAAATCGAGTTCGTTGTGTTTATTAGTTTTAGCTGTAGATACCCAAAAACAAGGAAAGTTGTTTTATTATCATTCAGTTAGTGGCACATAATTATTTAATAAAACGATTCTCGGAGAATACTCACAAAGACAGAAATAAGATATTTAAATGCACAGTTGCAATTATTCAAAAGATTTCTCAAGGTTCCTTTCCAAGAAAGTTATTTCCATATTTCGTCTGTGTTTTCTGCCAGCTATAATCCATTGTGCGCACACTATAGATCAAAACTAATGAAAAATATCCTCTGCCGGTTTGATAGACAATTGAAATTTTTAGAGTTGAGGTTTTTGTAATAATAGTGAAATTTTGTATAAAAGGGGACAGTTGACTTTCAAAATCCCGAAATTTGGCTAAACAAATCTATTTTCTTTTTATTTGGAGAATTATGAAAACAGATGCAGAAATTTATCCAATGCAAAAACATTTTTTCAATCCTGAAGCGTCTTTGCAGAGATATACGCTTTTATATTTGTAAAAACTGTATATATTTTTAGAATTTTGTTTTACTTAAAATGATGATTTTTCAAAATTCAAAATTTCGCACATATCTAACATTTGAAACGTTACATGTGCATTCCTAATTATCAGATTCTTTTGAAATTTGTACTGTATGTACTTTATACAATATTAGATAAATGTTAGCATAAAAAGTTGCATTTTAAGGGTTCTTTTGTGTTGCAATTTATATACATATAAAAATATATAGCTTTTTTTTTTTTTAGAAAATACAAAGCATAATGTAATTTTCTTTTCTGATAATATATTCAGCGAACTTTTAAAATTCATACCAACTTCAATTGTAATATTTAATATGTATCTCTTAAATAAATAGTGTCATTTTATGCTAAAGAAATAAGCATGGAACATTTTAAAATATGACAATTATTCGTTATTTTAAAATTTTAAATAGTGAATAATTTAAAAACTATTTGTTATATTAAACACCAAATTTTGAATATAACTATTTGAGCTTGTCATCGACAAGTCTTCAATTTTCAAATGAATCTATTGAAAATTAAAGGATTTGATTTTTACTGCCCACTGTCATCTCTAACATTAATCCATAAAAAAGTTTAATTTTAAACACATAAAAATATCATTGAGAAATTCGGAGATATTTTTATGACTCAGTTTATTTAAAACGTTTGTTTTTCTTACTTTGATGGATGCAATATAAATTATTAGATACAGAAGATTTAATTTTTAATAATTTAATTCAATTTTTGCATGGAAAATAAAGCAATCAATGATACAAGGTGTTGATTTTTAAGAACGATATAATCGATTTCTCTTAAAAACATTTATTTAACAAAAAGTACAAACACAAGCACTGAACAACAGAACATTATAAAGCTTTCAAAAGTAAAACTAAAAGAGATTACATTTCTAAAATGTTTGAAATATAACACAAATAGTTTAAATTAGAGTTCGTTTAAAACAATTGAATCAAATCAGATTTATGCATACCTTCATAATACACTATCATAGTAAAGAAATAATATTCTTCAAGATGTGTTCAGTGCATTTTTCCTTTAATTTTAAAAAGGCACTGACAAACCTTAGATTATGTATAATAAATATATATGCAGAAAATGACATTTTACACTTAAAAGTGTGTTAAAAATGACTGTGTGGATGCATCGCATCTTTCAGTGCAGCTGCAATTCCTTTTTTTATCTATCATTTTACTGTCACATAACTTTCACTACAGCACATTTATCATGAAGTTCAATTCAATTCAAGGAATTAATTGGAGTTATTCATATTGCTGAGTAACTATAAGTTCTAGAGAAAGAACTGCTTATAATTGGATCTCTTTCACATGGATCTATATCCTTCTTCTTTCTTCTAATAAACCTGACAATCATGTAAAGAAGAAGAACAGCCATCTGAAAAATAAATTGGAAAATTAAATATGCAAGATAAAAAATTTATAGTAGATAAAAAAAAAAAAAAAAAAAAAAAAAAAAAAAAAAAATCACTGGAGTTACTAGTTCTATAATCTTACAGTGTTAATTTAAATTAAGAATTTTAAAAAAATAATTAAAGCCATTAATAAGTTTAAATTGAAATCATCCTTTAAGTGTTTATTAAAAAATTATGAATAAAAAAATAAATTACATAAATTAAAGTTTTATTTCAAATTGAACTGAAAGGATTTTAAACACTTGGTTAAGGATGAAATTCATGGCTGATTAAATACGTGATTTTATGCAATTTTATTATTTAATAATATTGCTAACAGCATTCTAAATTCATTTTTTTTCTTATGAAGTCACATTTTTAAGGATAATAATAATTTCATTAAGGCACATAAATTAACGTCTGAATTCCATTTTTAATTATTAAAAGGTACACATATATTAAGACAGACTATAAATACAATACACCCAACTGAGTGAAAAATTATCCGAACCAAGTTAGTGTGAAATTTCCAGGCTAGGACATCGGCCAGGGTAGCTTAACAGTAGAGTAACAGCATGTTACGCTGTCGACCCAGGTTCGAGTCCTGGACCCGGCTAATTTTTCACTCCAGTTGGGTTTATTGTATTTAATTGTACTTATAGTCTGTCTTAATATATGGGTACCTTTAACCACTTCACCGGCGACGGGTATAGGGAAACAGTGCTTTTACCCCCGACTTATCTCGGGGCAGCCGTTGTGTGGTTAATAATAATAATTTCATTTTATAATTTTCTAGAAATTACTGGACATAGTAATTAGGTTTTCTGTTGTAAATATTCTTTAAAACTGCAAATAATCTTTAAAACGCCTCTTACTCCTAATAGGATACTTTTTCAGTAAATGTTACATATAGATTTTTTTCATGAACTTAAGGTGATTCTCAAATTCCCCGCTCATCAATGCGAATATTTCAGACTCATTTTTAAACGTAAAGACATAAAATTGGCAGCCCTGACAATTGAAGAGATTCGGAACTGAATAGAGTTTTCCATTTTTTGATAAATAAATTACTTACCGAGTTATGAGCGATTCATGTCACCTGACAAGTTATTTTTTCACACCGTCGCGCAGTAATTCGGTTCAAAATGCCCTCTTTGACGGTATTTTCTCAAAGATCATGTGTCTTTACAAAAAAAAAAGGAAAACGTCATTCTATTGCATAGTTTCTAAATTAGAACACCTTCCAATTTCACGCGTTTTCGAATAAAATGAAATAAGAAATGTATCAGAAGTATCTACTTTAAGTATAAGAAGAAACAGCATTAAGTTTAATTAAAAATCTAGTTTGAAATTTATTTAAATAGTTGGTTTACCTTTCCTAATAAGCTCAAAACAAAGTTCAAATTCGACTATTTTAAATCAGAATTAAGATTTTAATATGCTAATTTTTTTTTCATTATTTAATACACTAATTTTATTTTTTTAATTGATGCTTTAAAAGCATTCGCAAACAAAGGGAGCCGCGGAAACTTTAAAACATTTGGAATAATTTTCTTATCCAAGTACCATTCTGATGCCTCCATAATTTACTGAAAGTAAAATGTCTTTCTAAATTCTCTTTAGGATTGATATGTGTAAAACAAAATGACACTTTCACCTTGAACTGCCTTTAACCAAAAAACAACGGTATGTATTTCTCGCCCATAAAATAAAGAATAAGGAGCTATATGCCTTAGAGCAAGATAGGAAAAACAAGAAGGTTATTGCTAAACTGCGACTCATCGCCAAGGAAAACATCTTTTTACAAACAATTTTTAAATCAATGCATCAAGCAAAATAATTCAGTAGTAATTTTTGATAAACACTGGCTGTAACATTTTAAATTTTCAACTATAAATGTTAAATGTCTCAGTTTCAATGCAAAAAGCAATTCGCTAATAATTGGCAATAGATTATTCATATGTGCTTTGGATATTCAAATCAGAAGTTTTCTTTTGAATATATTTTCTTTTCTATTGGTTTTTACCAATAGAACTGTCAAAGGAAATTTTTTATATCTTCAAAATAGAAATTTGTTGTAAATGGACAGTCTTTTTTAAATAAAAGAAGTGGATAACCGCCCAACAAATCAAACTTTTAGCTAATTAAGCAAGACGTCTGACCACCGTTTGTGCATATGCTGCAGACAAGTCAGCGTGCAACATCGAAATTAATTTATTTTCGTTTTAAACCTTTTTTTTAAATACACATTAAGTGTACTTATGCAATATTTTATTCATTTGTTTTTAGAAGAAAGTTGTTTAATTTATTTTGTATATTTATAGATATTAATTTAGTAATATTTGACATCAATTATCTGGCCCATATATTAAATTAAATCGCGATCCTTCCGACAGTGATCTAATAAGTACTAGAAAACTTATAAAAAAACCTCTCCTTGTATTGATGACAATATTAAAATGTCATTAATTCCTTCTGTTGCTAACTGTAGTCGATTTTATGCTCTCCCTAAAGTTCATAAAATTAGTGTTACTCTCCATCCTATCGTATCTAATATCAGCTCTGCCTCATACCCTCTTGCTAAATATTTAGTTAAACGCTTTTCATTCCTTTCAAGTTCCAATATTTACACTATTAAGAATTCTAGTTATTTTGTAAATCGTATTAAAAACTTCACCACCTCCCCCTCTTTACGCATGGTTTCGTTTGATGTTACTTCTCTGTTCACCCATGTTCCAGTTCAAGGTACACTACAAAGTCTCACTGTTAGATTAAAAGAGTTTCATTACACAGATTATGAAATCAGTCACATTATTGAGTTATTCAGTACTTGTTTAAAACAAAATTCATTTCAATATTCAAATCAATTTTATTCTAGGACAGATGGTTTAGCAATGGGTAATCCCCTTAGTCCTTTTTTAGCCGATTTATACATGCATTACTTTGAGGTTAAAATGTTTAACCTTATCAACTTCTCATTTTGTTGTAGATATGTAGATGATTCTTTTGCGCTCTTGGACTTCTCTTTTTTCTGTTGAAAATATATTGACTATTTTGAACTCAATCGATTCAGTTATTCAATTTACTTATGAAGTTGAAATAGATAATAAATTGTCATTTCTTGATGTGTTGGTTACTCGCCAGCTTAACACCTTTGACACTTGCGTTAACCGTAAACCTTTTGCTGTCATACCCCCCCCCCCATTTCAATTCATGTCACCCCCCTTCCCAAACAGCTTCGGCTCTTCTCTATTTGATTAATAGACCTCGTTTAATTTGTGTAGATAACAATTCACTTGTTACAGAATTAAATTATATTAGATCTGTTGCTATCGATCGTGGTTTTAGTTTATCTTATATCAGTAATTTAATTTCTCATTGTCTTAGTAGATGTGTTAATCTTCATTCTTCTGGTACTGCGGTTTCTTTTTCTAATCTTATCATTTTAACATTTTATAATAGTATTAGCTTTAAAATAGCTAATATCTTAAGACATTATGATTTTAACGTGGTTTTTAAACCAGTTAATAAATTAACTTTTTCACAGCTTAAGGATCCAATTCCCTCTCACAATTGAAGAGCTAAGTGGAAGAACATGTTAAGTAACAAAAATTAAATTTCAAGAAATTTGAGGTGAAAGATTTTGCAATAAATTTTAATGATTTATTTTTTGTTTGATACCATGTGTTTAAAATATTAACAAGTATGGTACTAAACTCTCTCAGAAAAAACTTATTCATATTTAATTTTCAAATATTAAAAATTATTAATATTATTGACATTATTAAATATTAAAATATTAAATATTAATGAATAATGTCTTAAATCTTCAAGACTAAATAGAATCTTAGTATTTTAGCTTCACCATGTGATAGGATGCCTCATAACGCTTTCATCCAAAAGATAAAAAAATTTTAGAAAATGTAGCATAACATGTCCATCTACTCAGCTCTTCAATTATTGAGGTGTTTACAACATTCAATGCCAATGTGGTTTTGTCCTATATTGGACAAACTAAACGAAAACTCCGTTACAGAGTCAAAGAACACAAACTATGTAAAGAAAAAAGAATTTCAAAAATCCTCTATTGCCTCTCATTACTGGGGGGAGGGACATAATATCAATTTTGACTCAGCTACCATTATCAAGAAATGCATTACTTCTCTAGATTTAGACTTTTTTGAAGCTGTTCATATCCATAAATTTAAAAACTCCTTGGTTAATGATTTGTCTAGTATACCATACATCTCAACTTTCTGGGTGGATTTGTTGTGTCACGGCACTTCACTTCCTCTTTAATTTCATTGGCTGTTTTGGAACTTGATGGTCTTATGGTATTGGGTTTTCGCCGTACATGTAGTTGGGGGGGGGGGGATATTGTTTTTATAGATTTTATACACTGATGATGTGAGTCTTGAAACTCACGAAACGTATACGTCTGTTCAAATTTACCTTATGTATTTTATTGTGTGTTTGAACGTTGTTTTTAGGGGATTCAATTAACTTTTTAAATTATTTTTTAAACGCTTTATTGTTTATAACTAAGTATATTTCTTATTTGTTTTTACATTTCGTGAGCTTGGAGACGAATGAAAAGGCAGTATTTTTTACAGTAATTTGCAATTTAATGATGATTCTGAATAATTAAAAAAAATACTAATTAAAAAAATTACAAACTCTTGCACAACGAATACCGACATTATTAAAAGCGCACAAGACCACCAACGAAACAGAGTGTGTGGGGGCGAGCCCTGAAGGAGTCAGTTCACAAGATTACCCATTCTGTTTTAGAAAACGTATTTTTGCTTTATTTTGTTTATAGAAATTGTAAGAAATATTTGATATATGTACTTGATATATAAATAATAATATATAGAATTTGAAAAAAAAATAAGATAAATGTATTGACAGGCTGTAAACAAACATCCATGCACAAACGGTGGTTGGACATTGTGTCTAAATGGCTAAAAGTCAAATTTGTCGAACGTAGACCCACTTCCTTTAATAAATCACTCGGAATTCATAAGCATTCATAAATAACACTGCTAGAAAGAGCAGCTAGATGAAAATAACATCCATTTAAAAGTAAAATTTTTTTATTTTACTGCTTTACATTATACTCTAATTTCAAGAATTTAAACTCGTAAAATATTTAATAAATATTATTGCTAAAGTACAAGTTTGATAGGAACTTTTGGTAGTGCAGGTAATTTTTGCACTTTGTTTGACTACAACGCCTACGTACGCGTAAAATTTCTGGGGCTTCAAAACAACCTCAAGTAAGATAAGCAAACATTGCCGTTCTACATAATGAAAACAACATGTTTATGTCTTAAGCGGACACGAAAGATTCCTAATGATAAAAATGACTGAAGTTAAATCGTGGATTAGGAAGCTTTAGATTTATATAGATTATTTATTTTTGCATTTACTTCTTTATCATTTATAAAAATAACAAAAATCTAAAATTGTAAAAATCGATATTAGTAGTTAATAGTGTACAACAAGGTTAATATTGAAAAACTAGTTTTGCCATAATTTTGAAGTTCATATCCCATAAATTTCAGTTGTCATTTCTTCTTTTTACTACTTATTATTTGTCTCTTGATTTGACCAAAAGAAACAAACAAACAAAAAATCCTAACAAATTAACATATATATTAAAATCCATAAAAACGAATAGCATTATTTTAAAATTATATTTTGAAAAAAAAGGTGCTTTTTTTCAGGAGTAGTTTTTCAGGTGAAGTTAATTTCCTTTATTTAAAAAAAAAGAAAAAAGAAACATGTAAATCCGTTAACTTGTTTGAAGTAATCGTGGCAAACCGCTGAGAAACAGTATTTTGAGATAATAGAGTTCAAAATTTTGCCATCGCAAGTACCGCCGATTTGAAAGACTTGTACGACCCTAATTTTAGAAATTTTCCCATCTGACTAACTGTACCGCAATATTAATGGATCAAACATTTTAAAAGGAAGAATAAATACATTTTTCAAACCATAATTTCAAACCTTTCTGGTTTCCTTAGTTTACCTTAAGTATTCTTCTAAAACTAACTTCATTTTCTGTTTCTATGAAAGGGAGATAATCCCAATATGCAAATTATGATCCCGATACACAAATTTGCTGTTTGGTGCATTTCTGACGATAAATGTGATGTGAAATTACAGGCTTTTCTTAAATTAATCCTTTTCTCCAAATTTAAATTCACTTTTAATTATTTATTTTATCTTAACATTTTCAGTATCGTCTTAATTTTCTCCATAAAAAAAGAACATATTTAACATATACCTTTATCACTAAAATGGCTTTCACACAGATAGAATTTGTTTGTATGATTTATCATCCTCATTGGGTATCAAACGATAAAAAGAAAAAAGAAAAGTGCCCAGCTAAACTGATGGCATTGAGCCCACAGGCTATTTCGCACTAATTGTATATTATACTCTTATTATATATTACTCTTATTTTTAAGAATAAACCCCTCAAAAATATAAGTGAAGGGGGATTAGCCCCCGTTTAATCTTTATACTTAACGAATGAACCTCCAAATCTAATCAGGGAAGCTCCTTAATATAATAAACCGGTATACCAAATTGGAGCAAATCGAATAATTCTGTATGAAAAACTAATTTATCTAAATTAAGGGGTTGACTAACCCCCTTTATCCTTAACCAATGAACCCCCAAAACTAATCAGGGAAGCTCCTTAACATAATAAACCGGTATACCAAATTTGGAGCAAATCGAATAATCCTGAATGAAAAACCCATTTATCTAAATTAAAGGGGGGTTGGACTAGCCCCCCTTTATCATTAACCAATGAACCCCCAAATCTAATCAGGGGCGTTTCATAACATAATGTACCGGTATACAAAATTGGAGCAAATCGAATAATTCTGTATGAAAATCTCATTTATCTAAATTAAGGGGGTTGACTAGACCCCCTTTTCCCCCTTTATCCTTAACCAATGAACCCCCAAAACTAATCTGCGAAGCTCCTTCACATAATAAACCGGTATACCAAATTTGGAGCAAATCGAATAATCCTGAATGAAAAACCCATTCATCTAAATTAATGGGGGGTGGACTAACCCCCCTTTATCATTAACCAATGAATCCCCAAAACTAATCAGGGAAGTTTCATAACATAATAAACCGGTATACCAAATTCGGAAATCGAATAATTCTGCATGAAAAACCCATTTATCTGAATTAAGGGGGGTGGACTAACCCCCCATTTCCCCCTTTATCCTTAACCAATGAACCCCCAAAACTAATCAGGGAAGTTCCTTAATAATAAATCGGTATACCAACTTCGGAGCAAATCGAATAATTCTGCATGAAAAACCCATTTATCTGAATTAAGGGGGGTGGACTAACCCCCCTTTTCCCTCTTTATCCTTAACCAATGAACCCCCAAAACTAATCAGGGAAGCGCCTTATCAGAACGAAACTAGAAAAAAAAATTGAAGCAAATAGGATGTTTCTATCAAGAGTTATAGCGTTACGTACGTACGTACATACATACATACTTACATACATACATACATACATACAGAACCGGCGGGCACATGAGCTCTCAGGCTTTGACAGCCTGCGAGCTAAAAAGGGATAAAAATTAACTTTGTATTTGGTCTGAATTTTAATCTCATATCGTTCAATATTCATTAGAAATAATTTTTTGTCTGCTTAAGTTTTGAGTTTAAGTTCCTCGTTACATCATTAACTGCCCCAGTAGGATTAAATCTGTTTTGTCTAGACAAAAATTCTTTCTTTCAATTCTCGAAACTTTTTCCCAAAGTACAAATTGGCGTTCCAATTCGCGCTGGCTTATTTTTAAGGACTGCTATTCTTGTAGCCCTGCCATGAATTTCAAATTCTCTTAATTGTTAATTGTTGCAAAAAAAGTAATTGGTAATTTCAGTTCGTAAGATATCAGTCACTTCATCTTCTCTTCTGCTAATTTTGTGATGTCAATATGAGTAGTAAAAAATCACCATTGATTCATTCTTTTTTTTTTCCTTTCTCTCCCCCCACCCCTCCTCGAAGTCAGTAAGTAATGTAAGCTCATGCTATTCAAAAATGCTCTTAGGCGTCATCGCTATCCCTTTCTGGGCGAACTGTTAAACTTTACATTTATGCTTCGAACTTTTAACAATCAAATATCATAAAGATACATTTCAGGGTATTCATTTCTAAAATTATTCAATAGTCTACAGCCTTTTAGCAACTTCCAGTGGATGCATATCTGACCTTTTCTATTGGTCACGCAATATACTATTAAAGTCTCAAACCTAGTTATAAATATATTGTGATGCGGAATCGCAATAAATCTGAAAGCCTTCATTATAAAACATACAAACCTATATGTTTATGAAGCTGTAAATAATATCAGCCCATAACTTTCCAATTCTTTTACAGACTACACATTTATAACGCAGTAGTTGTATGACTAAATCGAAAGATGACCAAGTGAATATATTATATAAAAATAAAAAAGTGTGAATTTTTGGGATACTCTTCCTATAAAATGATCTTTTATATAAAATTAAAAAAAACATTTTGAATTAATTTACATTAAAAAACTGACGAAACAAAATACAGTAAAACCAGTGTAAGTTGACAACTTGCGGTGCCACACTTCAGTGGTCAACTTAGACAAGTGGTCAACTTATAAAGGGTGATGATCAATTTACTTTTTTTTACGTAATATTCATGCCATGTCATTTTTTCCCACAAAAATTTTATTTATTGACAGGGCTTTAAAATAATATTGTATTACCATGCATATTTCTAACACCTTATAAAATAAAATATTAATTACAAGAATGAATTGATAGTTTTGTATCAATTTTTAAATCAATTAGTATTAACAACTATTTATTTAAAAAAAAACAGTCAATAAATATACAGACAATTAGTGATTCTTCAAACTATTCTAGTTATTACACATTATTTATAAAAATCATAAAAAACACTTGTTTTTTCACATGTTAAGATACATACACATTCTAAAATTAAGTTTGTCATTTACATTACCTATTTGTCCAAGAAGAAATTTGAAAGTTCAACTAATTTTCTTTTTAGAGCCATTTTAGGTTAACAAAATCTTCCTTGTTTAAAAGCAATTACAAAATACAAATGTCTTGAATACTACCTCTACACCAAGCTTACTAGATGAAAATAATAATCAAATCCTTCTGTACTACAACACAGTTCTAGTGTAACTCATCACTTGTATTTACAATTGCCACAACCATTGCAACTGGTGGAAGGTGGAAATATTTCTGCTCACCAACAAGCACTTGGGGTTATTGAAAGAAGGGAAGGAATGATAAGAGATTGGGAAATAGAAGAAAGAACTCTATAATCAAAGAATGGAAGGGGAGGGTTGGAAAGCCAAATCCACAAGATCAACAGTGTAAGAATAGATAAGCCTTGAATAATTTATCTACACCTATCACTACTAAAAGTATTATTCTGGATAATAACTATTTCACCCTTTTAGAAATTCTAGTTAAAAAGAAAAAATTTCGTGGAGAGTTACTATTTTTTATTCATGATTTGTTAGCCTTTTGGGTGGTTGAGTTATAAAGGGTTTTGATGGGCATTTTATAATAGTTCTAGTCGGATTTGAATAATTTCAGTGGTCAAGATACAAGATAGACAGGTGGTCAGGTTACAAAGGGTTTGTCTTACAGTTTTGAATAGGATAAATTTGGTTCCTGACAAAAGAGGTCAACATAGACAGGTGGTCTACTTACAAGGGTGGTCAACTTTACAGGTTTTACTGTAATAAATTCTTGAAAAAATGCAAAAAATTTTAAAATAAGATACATCGTGCTTTAAATATTGCACTCAATAATAAATAGAATTTATGTTCAAATCATTAAAAAGCAATAACAGTTTAATAGTTTGTAGCACTTTTTTTCAGGTTTTATAACAGGATAAGGTTGCACAGCATCTTTGTCTAAAAGTATTTTCTTACCACAATTTCCTAATAGAATCGTGCGCCTTATTTAATCAAAAAGTTAAATAAGGTAAATCATTCTATTTGTAAATTGTACTAAATCTGTGGCCCGCGGGCCACAATTATTGCAGAAGAAATTGTATTGATTGCGTCTTGAAATAGCTGTTTTACTCCAAATAAGGATTGTTTCTGAAATTGTTCTACTTGAACGAAATATTCCCTTTTCCGCACCATCTATGGGCAAAATTTTCGCTAATTTTTTTAAAGTCGAAAAATCGAAAATAATGGCAATATAGTGTGAATTGTTTCCTTGCATTTCTTTCATTTTATGAATTTGAAAATAGAACAGAAATTCTTAATTTATTCAGTAAATCTGAAATTTTTAAAGCCATTAGCAAGTGCATTATCATATTTATCATTTCAAGCAATATATTTTGTATTCCATCTGTACTAAAATTTTCAAATTCAAAAAATAAATGTAATTTATCTTCAGCAGTAACTTACAAGTTAATACTTTTAATTTGACGGAAATTTTATTAAACCAGATATAATTAATTAAAAAAAATTAACTCTTGAGATAAAATGAAATGCGGAAATCTTATACTTACAAAAAATACTTCAAATGCAAATATATAAACAGTGCCCATTCTATAACCAGTGTTTTCAAGTAAGAAACCTCCAATCGATGGACCAATGAAAGCTCTGAAATAAATAAACATTAAAAATATTATTTACATAATTACGCAAACTTTTCGAATTCTTAAAATAATAATGTAGATAACACATAGAAAACGCTATGATTTATTACATCTATTAAAACTGAAGGTACGTAAGTCACTGCATAAAATTTTAGAAGAAAGTTGAAAAGCATTTCTCAATCAATTTAAACCTTCCATTGGGCGCAGGGTATCTGACAGGCGCCAAAAAACTTCTCACTTCCCTCTCCACTACAAGACGGTGTATGGGCCTGTCGCTCCAAGAGATCCTACATTAGGGAGAGATTGGGCATTGAAGAAATGTCCGCCATTTAGTCCAGGCAATAGGGAATTTTACCTAGCAAAATTAATGGTTGTTCTGGAAATCGGCTTACTTTATGTTTTTTGGGTCGCTGAATCCGAATTTGTAACTTCCCACTAAAATTTCCTCCGGCAACCCCCCCCCCCCAAATTTTGTAAAATGCCCCCCAAAAAAGGTTTTTATTTAAAAAATCAATTTTTTTATTGTTTTAGGGAAAAAGTATCTAGAAATTCAGAAAGTATACAAAATTTGCAACAAATTAGATATATGACATTATGACTTAAGGGAAAGGGGGGATCTGCCTCGGAACATGCGCCACGGTGCTGCGTGGACTAAGTTGCGCAATTCCACTTAACCACTCACACGTTTACATTCGCCCTCCCATCTCCACTCCGAACTTTCTCTATAAGGTTTACTTTAAGTTTTATGGGTCACTGTATCTTAATTTTTAAATTACCCCACAAAATTTAGCCCCCCCCCGGACCCCCCCCCGTTCATCCTACGTCATAATGTCATATATCCTATTTGTTGCAAATTTTGTCTAGTTTCTGAATTTCGCAATGCTTTTCCCCAAAAACAATAAGAAGTTAAAAACAATTATTTGGGAGGGGTGGCTTCGGGGGGGGGATTTTTGGGGTGAAGTTAAAATTCGGATTCAGCGACCCAAAAAACTTAAACCTTATAGAGAAAGTTCGAAAAGAAGATGGGAGGGCGAATGTAAATGTGTGAGTGGTTAAGTGGAATTGCGCAACTTAGTTCACGCAGCACCGCGCGCATGTTCCGAGGCAGATAGGATTGTCAATAGATGAGCACTTGAACTGGTTCTCTCATATTAATTACCTTAAAATCAAACTAGTAAAATTTTATCATAACTCAAAAAGATTAACCACTAAATCTTGGGGTATTAAAAGCCATATGCTAAAAATTTGGTACTCTACTATTGTTGAAAAAATTATCACCTATGGAGCATCTATTTGGGGGGAAATCTTACAAAAGCAGCACTTAATAAATTAGTTTCTATACAAAGGATGTTTCTCTTGCAAATTTCTAGGGGATATAGAACCATTTCCAGTGATGCTCTCAATATCTTGACAGGTATTCCTCCCATTTCCATTACCATTAAATATGAGTTCACTAAAAGCAACATCATTCATTTGGAGAATGAAGCTATCTCACAGCAATTTTTTCCACAAATGATGATTCAGCGTAAGACTCTTGGCTGGCAGTTTCATCCGGCAGATGAGACTTCCCACCTACAAGTAAACCCGACTATAAATTCTTACTCTCCCACTCAAAATGTTATGGTCTTCACCGATGGCTCACGCACTGTTACCGGAGTAGGTGCAGCTTTCTGCGCTACGAAAGGGAGTGAAGTGACTCATCGTTGGTCTTGCAGGCTGGATAACAATAATTCCATTTTCCAAGCCGAACTCTTTGCCATCTTTAAAGCTTTAGAGTGGATTTCTCAACAAAACCAAAATTTTTTAATTCCAGTTTTTAGCGATAGTCTTTCAAGCCTGCAGGCTATCTGTTCGTTTGACTCAACAAATCCCCAGGTTATTGAGATTAAATCACTTCTCAAAAATCTTCTCTGGAAAACCTATTTAAGCCACGTTTCAGCCCATAAGGGTATCCTGGGAAATGAAACGGCAGATATGTTGGCAAAGGAGGCAACTGCTAAACCATCAGTTGATTTTTCACTTCCAGTACCGCACTCACACATCAAAAGACATCTACGCGCTCATTTTATGAAAAAATGGCAGGATTACTGGGACTACTCAGATAAGGGTAGATATACCTATGATCTTGTCCCAGTGGTATCTTTGGATCTTCTGCTGCTCACTCCATCCACCACAGCTTTCCTTACCGGTCATGGTCCTTTTGGAGCATACCTCTTCAAGTTCAAAAGAGCCCTTTCTCCTCTATGTGAGTGCGGTGAGGATGCTGTTGCCTCTCATTATTTCTATAATTGTCCTTTAACAGCTCGCTGGCATATCCGCCGCCCTCCTGTTCTTCCAGTTGGTTGGTTAGCAAATATTTTATCGCGCCCGATTTTGCTCTCAAAGCTTAAAAACATCTTCAACTTCTTATGTAACCTTTCAGTTTTACTCCATCACTGAGACAGAGACTTGGATTCTCCCTTATTCAATACCCAATGTTGGGTCGCAGCAACTTGTATAATATTGTCTAACTTTGTATAACACTGCATTATTTAATGTCCTTATGTTTGTTTCACAAAGCTTGCTAATGTAACATTTTTTTTTAACCTTATATATACCACTCCGCCCTCTGTCGCGCGTATTGGCGGGCTCAGCCTCGGCTGAAATTTGTAACCTTTTTTTGTTTTTTTAGACCTCAATAAAGGGGACCGGGAGGGACAATCTATGCTCTACAGACTCACTTCCTAGTCTGAGCAGTCTCTCTCGGGCAGTAAAAGTAAAAGTCATAATGTCATGTATCTGATTTGTTGCAAATTTTGTCTACTTTCTAAATTTTTAGATACTTTTTCTCTAAAACAATAAAAAAAATTGATTTTTTTAATAAAAACCTTTTTTTTTTTGGGGGGGGGGGTTGCCGCAGGAAATTTTAGTGGGAAGTTAAAAATTCGGATTCAGCGACATAAAAAACATATAGTAAGCCTTTTTTCAGAACTACCATGAATTTTGCTAGGTAGAGCCGCTATACGGTCTCTATTGCCTGGTCTAATTTCCGTTACAAAGTAGACGGAACGCCGTACAACGCAATGCATTTTTATCAGCGTCTAACACTTTTTATTCTATTAAAATTATGAAAATTTCATTTTATATGCCTTCAAAGAGTCTTTCGGAACATAAATATAAGCACATTTCCATTTTAATGCGTAAGATTTCTCAGAAAATGCATTTTTTTTTTTTTTTTTTACTCAGCTGTTTTACGCATCAGTGAGATTTTACTTAGTTAACGGATTTTGATTTATTTATGGAATTTGTTTTTCATATTTTTTATTTGTTTCTTTTAACAGCAGTGCCCCTCTTTAATTATTCTTCTAAACTTTCATTTAATGTTTTGATAACAATACTCATTCTAATACTATATATTTACCATACTTCTGTATTTAAAAAGAATATCAAACAGAAGTAGCAGTACGTAGAAACTTATCATAAAATATTTTCAGCGCACATATTAAATTAACTTTGAATCACATACATAGTTAAATAGATGATATGTTCAAATTTTATTGTTTCTAAAATTATCAATGTGAAGATGGTGAAAATTATAATAATTATTTTTTTAAATGCGTAATAAATTATAGATAGTTTTAAAAAATTGAATTCTATAGTTCATTTTCTATCTGATAATCATTAAAAATTATTTTCTCAAATATTGCGAAATTAAAATAAAGGTCTTACATGCCCAATCTTCCTCTGCCCACTATTTTAATTAGTAAAAAAATAGAATAAAAAAGCATTTTCTGAAAATTCTTACTCTTAAAAATAGAAATGTGCTCATAATTTATGCTCTGAAAGACTCTTTGAAGGCATATAAAATGAAATTTTCATAATTTTAATAGAATAAAAAGTGTTAGACGCTGATGAAAATGCATTGCGTTGTACGGCGTTACTTCTACTTTCTAACGAAAATGGCCAATCTCTCTGTAATGTAGGATCTCTAGTCGCTCCTGGTGCTTTTCCTATCTCTAGGTGCGATTAAAAAAACCCTAATCAGTTTTCCTACTATTTTCGGAGAGTGCAATTGCGACCGTCCTGCTCTAAGTCCCATTGTGCCCGTACTCTTCCGATTTCGAAAATCGTATTTTCTTTTATTTTCATCCCAATTATTTATTTTACTCATTTTATGAATACAAATTTCAAAGGCTGTGCATATTTTGCGGAAATATGTAGGTTTTACCAGGCTGGCCTCTCAAGCACACGACGCTCAAACTTGTATTCAGATTAGTGTTTTCTCTTTTTGTTTCAGATTTGCTGCTGAAATGGCCCGTAAAATCCAGATAGCATGCACATTAGCAGACCTTCCACTGGTCCGTTTTTTGAACACCAGTCTAATTAAAGAAAAAAATTCATGGTAGGTTTCGGCAACAATTGGAAGAAAAATGCCTTTCCTGGTAAGTTTCTACGAAATTTATAAAGGTGATTTTTCTTATAAAAATTGTGGTGTTCAAAAAACGGACCGAGTGGGAGCCCTGCATTAGCAGCAAGTTTGATTTTTTCTTATATTATCTTGCCGTGACAAATTTAATTTGACAAATTGGCAGCAAATCTCCCGCAATGTATACCATCATCCACTTGCATGAGTAGTTTGTTGTGAAACTGATGCAAGACTGTCTTTAATTCACGAAAGTGACAAAAGCAAAAACTCCCTCTATCGAGAGAACAGACTATCAGCACATTCGCAGAAACTGCAGAAATTGCGTGCTACTCAAAGCATGACAAAACGCACTCATCATTCTTACTGTTATGGAATCTCCTTTTCATTGATTGGTTAAGTTAAGGACCCCAGAAAAACGTATTTATTATTTTAACTCTTCAAACGTAGTTATTTTTGTAAAATAAACATTTTATCTATAATCTACAACTTATTTCATATAAAAATTCTTACAAATAATGTTAATTAAATAATAAATTATGTTAATTTATTAAGTTATATTTACGTCTTCGGTCATTTTAAATTTATATTGAAAATTTTAATTTTTAAATAAACCTTTCTAAATATTATTGCATTTTTCTAAAATATCGTTCTAATTGATATTTATTTATTGATTTATTTTTGCCTTTAACCCCATTCGAGTCTACTATTTTTAACCCCTTCGGGACTGCATCCCTTACACAAATTTTATTCGGTTAGCACCGCTTTTTTTAAACGCTATACTTATCAGATACTAAGAGGGACTCAAATTTAAAAGTACAAATATTACCTTTATTTGTTAATGGTGATAAAAACAATGCATGCACCTTCTCACGGTACGTATGCATCAATAGACTTGATTAGGTCTATTGACCCCTTCAAAGGGGTTAAACTTATAGTGTAACCGTTGTAAACAGATTGTGTAGCATGACAAGATTACTACTTTGCAATAACTTTGCAGTATTTTTGACAAGACAAAGCTAAGTCTTCTACCAGCTTGCAAAGAAATTGCAGTACTTTAGTCATGACAAAACTAAATTTTCTACTTGTTTGCCATAAATTTGCCATAAATTTGTTACAGCAAGAATTTAACTTGCACGACAAGTTAGCTGCAAGTTCTGACTTCGGCGGTTGCGTTATCTTGCCGCAGTCTTGTTATGAATTCTGTCTTATCATACTGAACTTGCTACAATTTTGCAGATTTTTAAAGCAAGACTACTGCAAATTTTCTACAAACTAAAATTGCTATGTGGGAATCTACTATTGGACTAACCAGAATCACAAGTGATGTGATGATGTGGATGATGGCCAATCCCGTATTTGGATCTTATCTCAACATTATTGCTGATGATTTGTTTACTGCTGTAGATGTCATTAATGACTCTTGTGTTCCTGTATTTCGAATTTTGTCGTAATTTTAATGATCATTTGATTTTTCGTCAAGTAAACGGAAAGCAATGTGGTGGCGTGTATTAAATTTCAGTATTTTTCGTTTTACCTTTCCGGTTTTTTGACCAGAATTCGAATAGTCTTTCTTTGTACGTCCTAATGTAGGTCAATGATCACTTTAAAAGCAATACAATTTAGTTAATTAGGTGCCAAAGACAGCAGGCTCTGCCAGGTGGACTGCACCCGAGTCCCAAGTGGTGCATCTGACAGAGGGTTAAAGCAATTTTCCATTTAGAATCTTCGGGACCTTCAAAATTCGCAAGGATCATATAATCTTTACTTTTATGTACCTCTTTTCAAAAGAGTAGTTGTCGCCTTATTAAATCGTAGTTTTTGTAGAATGTTCTACGATTAACACTAAAAAGACCGTAAATTTTACTCAAGTTTTATAAAAATATTTTTCGCCGGAATTTTTATTTAAATCTGTTTAACATATTTATTTAACATTTTTCTTCTTTGTGTCTTTTAAACTTATTTTACAAAGAAATTTCTGGTTCGAACCGAAATATATTCATATGGTAGCGGTCAAGATAAGATGACCCCTCACGATCTTTTTAGTGTTAAAGTCAATATTACTATTCGCAAATGTTGTACTCAAAGCTTTTTTTACTGGAGGTAGATGGAGGGGAACGTCCCCTTAAACATTGTGAATTTAAGGTGAAAAAAGAATTTAAAATAACTTTTGATAGATTTTAATAAATTGTTATAAATTTTGAAAATACAATATGTGTCAATCAAGACAGACCACTAAAAGATTTTTTCTTCAGTCAAACTGAGTCCTCTGCTTAACGTTTTTACTTCTTTTTAATTTCATTTTTTAAGAAAAAAAAACTCTGGTATTACTTAAAAGAAAGAATTGCACAAACCCTTATTCAACCATTTAAAAATACTTTAATACGGACGTTTTCAAAGAATGTTAGTTTAAATTATTGCAAGTGCAAAATATATAAGGTACGTCTGTGTATTGCCTGTGCTAGTACATTTTGTAAATGCATTTATTTTTGGGTGTATTTTTTAAAGATTTGTCATATTTAAGTCAGTATATCTGAATTTATATAAAAGATAATGTTCTGAAACTTTCTACGCTGCTAAATTGCCTTTGGATTTTTATATTTTCAGAAAAAAAAATAGAACATGATTCGTGTAGTAATTAAAAAAGAAAAATGATTTTAAATTATTAAATTTTATGTAAACATTTGTAAAATCCGCAGACAAATAAATATTTCTTCGTTTCTGTGCACAAAAAGGAAAAACAAAACGTGAAAAAAGAATTTTCCTTTGATATATAAAATTTTAAATAAGGATAAAATTTAAACTTTTTTAGAAATAATTCTTATTTGTATATAAATATAGATTTTGAATTGGGTTGTGGTATTCATCATTAGTTGGGTTTGTTGTTCTGAATTTTAATTTTCATAAGATTATATGAGGGGCTCACAACCATAGTAGACCAAGACCATTTTGAAAAAAAAAAGATAGTCCATTTAGAAGGTGCATAAAATCTATTTTATCCACTCCCACAATAAACCAAGTCTATAAACAGATGACATATATGAGAAAGTATGTGAAAACAGACTTGGTTTACTGTGGGAGTGAATAAAACAGATTTTATGTACCTTCTAAATGGACTATCCGATTGTTTTTGTTTTTTTTCAAAATCGACTTGACCTACTATGGTTGTGAGCCCCTCATATCTGAAACGTATGCCGCATGAAGTCATGCCTAGTGTAACTATTACGTAAAAGGAACCACATTTGGTGCTCGCAGTACATTATTTAACTTAAGAAACATCTTAGAGCGGAGACAGCAGCATTCTTTAATCTCAACTTTTGGTAATCCCGGATCATTTCCCGATGCCTCGACTGGCTCTGATAGCAACGGCAGTTGGCAGAAGTCTGGCTGGTATAACCATAGAAATGGCTACGAGAGCAGACGCTTCTTGAACAGAGTACTTCATTGCGTTTACATCATTACAGGGTTTTGATGTTAGATAAATGCTCGAGAATAAATCTTAGATTCTACTTCATTATATGGTAAGAGTGGCTATGAACTTTTAAACTTTAAGAGTCATAAATGTGGGATAATTGGTCGTGAGATACGGACTACTTAAGACTTCAAGTAGAGGATAATTTGTTTCACTTAATATCGAAAGTAAGACTTTTGTCGGCATTTTTGCTAAAGTGGAATACATAAATTAAACGTTTTGGGATAGACAGAACCAAGGCTTTGCAATAGAACAGAAAATCGAATACGCAATTTGGAGTGAATTTAATAGAGCATCTTAGCTATTTTGTAACACACACACACACACACATATGTTCGTGTATATATATATATATATATATTCGAATAAACGAACAGAAGACATTTATATATTTTTAAAAATGTGACGAACTACTTTAACCCCTTAACTGTTTTGCCTGAACGCCATACGTGCAAGAAAAGTTTGCTTTGTCTGTTACTGAAATTACTTTGATACCACTAATTTTAATTGCAATTGTTTATTTAATTACAGCAATTTTTCGATTGAGGAGAATATTTCAGTTTGTTAAAAGCGGTAGTTTGACAATATCTTTATAGGCTATTGTGCCAAAAAAAAAGGAAACGTATGGGGCTAAGTACAGAATTAAGTAAGATTAAAGTTACGTAAAGGAGCATTCGTTAATATCAATGTCTGGTTTTAAGTTCATAAATCCATTTAAATCCTTAGAAACAACCAAATATTGGTAAATTTCAAAACATGAAGTTCCAAACTTCTCTAAATGCAGGGTTGTCACTCTCCTTAATACACAGTATTTTTACACGAGGAGTTAAAACTGCACACAACTCTTAAAATCCCATACAGACTTTCCATCTCACCGTAAAGTACAGTATTTTCACATCTAGCCTAAAATTTTCAAAAAATATTATACATTATCTTGAAAAATAATTGTGCATTATGGTCATCTGCTAATGTAAATTCATTTATATAAGTAACTACAAAATCATTAAGCATAGCTTCCCAGCTTTCCGCTTTTCATAATCGCTATTTCCAAATAGCGATATTATATATAAGCTTTATATAATGACAAATGTGGGATTATATAAAACGAAGATTATTATTCAGAAATAATGACAAAGCTCAAAAAGTTAGGATTTTCAGCTATGGATTAAAAGAACTATTCAAAGACTTCTCTAAGACAAACACAAGTTAGAAATATTTATAAATTCTAATTTTTTTTTTAAATAAAATATCTTCACATTATTTATAACTGTTGTTTTTTTAACATGAATTCAAAACTCAATGCTGCAAATCAAAGAAAGTACAAATAATACAAGAAATTGTAAAACAATGTAAATTAATGTTAGAGAATTATAAACCGAGCCAGACGATTTGAAAAAAGATTAATAATCAAATATTTTGAGAATTATTAGATTCTACACTTTTTTGAATAAAGTTTAGTTATTTGAGGATTAAAGAAAAATTTATTTAATACATTTATTCATTTAATACTTGCTTTTAGATATGACAGTAAACAGCTCTACTATTTTAGAACAAACTTTACTGAACAGAGGGTAAAATGTACTATATCTAGTACAGAGATTGAAAATGAATCGTTTTCCCTACGGCCCCTACGTAAGAAAGAAAAAAAAAGTTGAAAACTTTAAAAAAAAAATTAAGTTAAAAATTCGACTTTAGAATTTTCAATCATTTTCATCGATTCCGGGTAAAATTTTGTAGATTTTCATTCAACAATCTCCTCGCATTCTTTATACCAGCAATATACAGTTTTTCAGTCAATTTCTAGTTTTACTATACCAACAATATATAGACAATTCAAATATATATACTCCAATGTCTTTATACTAGCAAAAAATATACAATACATGTAAGTCCATCTATCTCCAAACATTCTTAATGACTTGTGCACAAGGAAACACATACGCAGTCACTTTAAACAACGGGGATTTCCCTGCATATAACGGCACTTTACCAGTTGTATCTACAAATTTCAAGAGATTTAACACTGTAGATTTATTTTAAATGAAATAAAGATACTAAAAATCTCATTATCCAAGTCTTTATGGAATGTTTATGAAATAAATAAACAAAACCATGATTATGCTTTAATCTGTAGCCCGTTTAATAATGTATCTTATACCTGAAATGCTTTTCTAGGGAATATGAAAGTCAATTAAGAAACTCAAAATATATTTTTAGTCGTTGTTCCGTGTTTTTGGAATATTCGCTTAGTTGTAGCTGTAAAAGTATAAAGCAAGCCATATAAGATAAAATATATTTTTTAATTTCGCAGATTATTAGCTTGTACAGTTCTCAGAATTAAATTTAGTTTCCGAGAGTTAACGGAAGCATTTATTTAATATATCTTGTTTTTTGGGGCTATCATAAGAGACATTTTCTCTTAGTATAGACAAAAAAAGATGGAATTTTATCCTGTAGAAGTTTATTTAAAATCAGCGATTAATAAAAGAAAATTGTCTAAAAGTTTTCATACAAAGCTAAACAATATATATCGCGGAAATAAATACCAAGTTTCAACTAAATCAAATCTCTCTTGTGGATTCTCATGATTTTAAATATGTATAATGTTATTTTTTTGTTAAAACAAGAAAAGCACAAAGCTGTACTGAGTATGAAAATCTATTTCATAGTAAGCACAATCGTGACTTTTACATACCCTATAGAGCATGATGTAGAAACTAGAGCTGAGACCATTCCATATGTTGCAAGGTTATCTGGAAAGCCACGTTCTCTAAAATAAAATGAAAGTTACATATGTTAATATTTATTTTTCTTTCACAGTGAAGCATAGGATAAATAAAAGACTGAAATTCGCATCACCCCCCACCCCCCTTTCACACAAAGTAAAAGCAATAATGACATACATCTGGTAATGAAATATTTTCAGAGATTTATCCAAATAATGAATAATTCTTCTACTGAAGATGTAAAACTTATCGACTGGAAAAGCTATGGCCTGCAAACAGTTATATTTATCTGTATTCCATAAGAAAAGGAGTAAATTTGAAAACATAACAAAATCAGTTAGGTGAAAACATAGATATGCAATAGATGTATATATCGTACGGAGAAAATTATATATTAAATATTATGTATTCTATATACTTCAAAATAATATTTCAAAACAACCATTGTAAAAATACTTGATATTTGTCACCCGAAAGGCAACATTTCGTCAGATCATAATACTAAATAGTTTTGGTACTTTAAAACAAGTATGAAGGAAAACATTTAAAACTACTCAGCAAAGCATCAGTATCTGAAATTATGCACTTTCGAGGACAGACATATTTCAAGTAATTTTAATCAAACTTCTTTAACTGTCGAATGACCGCCGGTGATCAGATGTGATCCAGGACAAAGATATTTTTATCCAGAAATTTTAATTAATAGTATGTAGCTTATTTCTATAATGTTACCATTTGATTTGTTTTCCAAGTACATTTACTGATTCTAAACGTGTTTGACCTGGACCACGTTTGACTATAAGCAGTCGTCAGTTAACATGCTAAATGTCTATATATAGCTTGTAATATATTGAATTTTTTATGATTTTCTTAAATGTAAAGGTTAACATTTACGTGGAAACAAATTTATTGGACCAGGGAAATTGACATAGTTAAAGATTTTTGACACTCTTCCACGGATTTTCGTTTCAAATACTATCTAAAAAAAATTAAATGCAAAACAAACTCTAACAGTAATTTAAAAATTTTGCGAGATTTTGTAAACAATATTCTGAACTACATACATCATATACATTAAACATATTTAAGATTTCAAGGATTTCTTCGTTATAAAATTATTTTTTTATGATGCTGCAGTTAACATAACAATGTTTTTCTAAACAAAATAAATTACAGATAGCCAAAATTTCATTAATCACAGTTAAAGAGATAAAATCTATGCACACAAAAATTTATCCCTTAAAGATAAAATATTATGTCTATACTAACATCCATTCTTCATAGTTTAGGACTCTCGGAAACATTCAGTGGAAAAACAGAGAAATAATGAAATTGGGTAGTCTTTTGTTACTAGACATCAAAGGGATTTTTTAGAATATTTTCGAGAAGGAATCTTTTGCAAGGCCAACAGAAAAGATAGTAAAATTGTTTTTCCCGATTTGTTTTTCCCAAATTGTGTTTTCTTCTTGTGACTTGAATATTCATTACTATTTCCGACTGAAAGAAAAGCAAAAGATGAATTCTTTTGAATAACCGAAATAATTAGTTAAACTTTCAATTACTTAACATCGTAGCTAAGATAATTAAAGACAACTGAAGATAATTAAAGAAAAAAGGGAATGCATATAAAGTTTTAGCAAACTCTATTAATATAGCATATTTATAATTTTATAAAAATATACATAAAATATAGATATACATAATATATTATTAATTATATAAAATAGATATATAAAAATATAATAAACTTTTACAATCTTATAAACGATAATTTATTTTTTCAAATAAGAACGAACAAATGTACCAATCTTATTTTAATGTTTTATAAATACTTATTCCTATAACATAAATGTATATTAAAAACAAAATGGCATCTTTGTGCGCTCTTTATGGAATGTATATATATAATAGTAAAAAAAAAGTAAAAATGTAAGAAATATCAATGTTCGGTCACCTAAATAATCTGTTTAACAATCATAGTGAAACCAAATCTATATTTCAAAGGAAAAACATGCCGTGGGTAACGATGACGTCATATTGACGTTGGCAACACCAGACCAATAATTTTCGCTTTTACTGCCATTTTTTTTTTTTTTTTTTTTTTACTTTTAAACATTGCACAATTTAAATTTTTACTCCGTCAAATTACATTAAAAAATATTCTTTCAAATTCAATTTCCGAGAAAACTGTTTCTCATTTTATGGATTTTTTTTACGGTTTTAAAAATAATTTTCAAGCATGATTTTTTTAGTATCTATTATCAAAGGTTAACCCAACGGCACTTAGAATAATATAACCACTTCAGCAATTGTTTCCGGCTAATATTCCATAACGGAACTAAAACTTCATCTATAAATAAATAATATAATATAATAATATAAAGAAAACGCAAATTTCACAGACATGTAGTTGAACTACTGCTTAAACGACTGAAATTATTAGAATTAAAAAAGGTGCTGTTAACAGCGAAATTTTTTGCCATAACTCCTGGCGTGCAGCTAAAACGAAAGTATCACTTTTTGCAAATTTCAAAAATTTATTTGAATACACTGATATTTTTCATATAAAAATGCTTTTTTGGTGTTAGTGCGAAACGTAAAAAAATATGTTAAATGTAAAAATTTTATTACAGTTTTCAATAAAAAAGGTTCTCTCCCTGTATATTCTGTAATCTGGGAATGTCGAGTTGGATCTTCTAGTATTATATAGTATCAAGGATTTTTTTTTCTAGGCTAATCAACTACTTTTAGGTCTAACATTATTTATATTTATACTTCACCTAAGCATGTTTTTCTAAACAAAATATATTATAGTAAGCCTAAATTTCATTAATCACAGTTAAACAGATAAAATTCTGTGCATACAAAATTTTATCCCTTAAAGATAAAATATTCTGTCTATACAACCATTCATTCTTCATAGTTTAGACCTCTCAAACTCACAGTGGAAAAACAAACTTCAGTGAAATAATGAAAATGTGTAGTCTCCTATTACTAGACATCAAAGTGTTTTTTAGAATACTTCCAAGAAGAAATCTTTTGCAAGGCCGACAGAAAAGATAGAGAAATTGTTTTTCTCGATTGTTAACAAATTGTGTTTTCTTCTTCTGACTTAGGTATTCATTATTCTTTTCTACTAAAAGGAAAAGGGAAAGATGAATTCTTTTCAATAAGCGAAATTATTAAACTTCCAATTACTTAACATCGCAACTATTAATTTGAAAACAATCCAAAAAAGAACGAAAAATGATGCGTCCAGCATAAATTATGTAACACTTTCCAACACATTCAAAATACTGTAACAAAACTTTACACTTTATTAGGATGAAAGATGATCTCTAAATGAACAAGGGCCAGCTAGGTGGGGATGCCTAGTGCCCCACCCAGAGGTTTGCATCTACTACCACCATCACCAAAGAAACGGGCCCTGAGGGACCCACAGGAAAGCCAATTGAGAACTTAAAGATTAAATACTGGTGTGTATAAATTTTATAGATCATATACAGGGTTACATAAAAGATCTCAAGTTCATTTCTGGTTATTGACGGAAATTGCTGAATGGGAATTTTTTACTTTGCTATGCGTATAATTGAGCTAGCATTTAGCATATTATCTAGAATATGTACAAATCTATAGATCATTTACAGGGTTGCACAAAAAAATAGATATTTTTCCAACAATTGAGGATAATTGCAGAAACTGGGTTTTCAAATGAACAATTTAGAAAACGCATAACGCATTTTAAAACCCAATTTCTGCAAATACCCTCAATTGTCAGAAAAATATCCAAATTTGTTTGTGCAGTCTTATACATGCTCTATAGATTTGTACATATACTATATAATATGCTATTCTGTATAAAGCTAACTCAATTAAGCGCATAGCAAAGTAAAAAATTCCATTCAGCAAAAACCGTCAATAAACAGAAATGAACTTGAGATCTTTTATGTAACCCTGTATATGATCTATAGAATTTATACGCACCGAGTAATATGCAAAAAATCCCAGTTAAACTTACAAACGAGTACAACTTAAAAAGCACTTTCAGCATTTATTGTCATCAGCAGCTATTGTTCACAGAAAGTACTGTATACAAATTCTTTTGTATGTCCCTGTCAATGAAGGATAAATTATATGCACACCAGACTCTACAGAAAGTACCTTGTAGCACAGGTCAGTGATATAAATAACTTTCAATGTGTTTAAAATAGTGCAATATCTTATACATAAAATACAACGCAAACGATTTTTTCACATAGACCGTAATGTAACGGAATTCGGTTGAGTGTCCCTGTAAACTAATAATAAAAGCTTTTCACTCCATATTCTACAGAATGCATGCTATTGTTAATAGAGAGTGCTGTAACCAAATTCTTTTGTGTGTCCCTGTAAGTGAACGATGAATTCTATGCACACCTTATTCTATAATAACCCTGTTGTAGTGCACACCAGTGATAAATATCAATTCCAATATGCTTGAAATAGTGTAATATGATTAAAATGCTCCACAAACTATTTTATCCCATAGACTGATGTAATGGAATTAATTTGAGTTCCCCGTAAATGAACTATAAATGCTACACACTTCATTTTCAATACCGAAAATGCCTTAGTAAACCTCATTAACATATATCAATTTCATAGCAGTCTGACAATATTTACGCGAGTCAAAGCACGGACAGACGATAAACAGACAGACAAACCGAATTCATAAACACTTTTAAAATATGTTGAAAAGTGTAAAAAAAGAATACAACTATAATTTAAACTTAAATATCTTAACTCTGAAACATTTTATGTATTTTACACTGATTTATAGCGACCAGAAATGTTTGAAACACCGAAAATTGACTGAAGTTTGATCGTGAATTGCGGAGCTTCTAATTTATATTATTACCTTTTTTATACACTTACATATTTTTTATGCTTACTGAAACTAAAAACAATATTTGCTCAATCGTAAAAAAACAACAAAAGTTCCAAAATTGTATGAGAAATTTAAGCTTCCAAAACTAGTTTTGCTACGGTTTTGAAGACCATTTCCGGGTTTTTTTAATATTCATTTCTTGTTTATACTGTTTATTATGCTGTCTCCAGATTATACTTAAGAAACAAACGAAAAAAAATCAAGTTATAAAAAAATATATGATCAGTTTTTATGGAATTTAAACACAGGATAACTCTAGGATAGATGGCCATAGAGGAGAGATGGCCAGTGTAATATTTCCAAAACTTGATCATAGATTGCAACATAAACTTTGTTCTTGGGAAATAGTTCAAGGAGTTCATTCATTGCGACAGGAAGTTGTGTTTTTCGATTATAAAAAGTAAGTGCAATTTTAATGTTTAAATAATTTAGTAGTCGAATATTTTTTTTACTTAGGTTTTTGAATGTTTTGCAGTACGTACGTTATACATTTTTTTATTATATGGGTTTTTAAGGCACGTATATAAACCAATCTTTACTTCTAAACCAAACACAAAGACGTATAATAGTTATTGACGCTTTAATTTGGGCGACAATCTGTCCTTCAATTTCAAGAGAGATGGCAACATCAATTCGAGGAGAGATGACCACTTTTAATATATATTTCAAAATTATATGGAGTGAGGATTTTAACTAAATATAATTAAATTTAAAATAATTATATAACTTTTGTGTTTATAATTATATTAATTGATGTAATTGTTTAACTTTTAACTAATATCAATATGTCAATAATAATAATAATATTATAAGACCTAACAATGTATTTTTTTCTAAAAATTTTGGAAAACGTTGAGAAACTTTCAACCTCAAAAGAGACAAAGTTTATTATCATCTATATAATCGCAATAAACCTAAAATAAACACCAGAAAAAAAACACGACACTTCCAGCAGCGAAGGAAATGAAATACATTTAAAATTATCAGATTCTACGATTCCGAGGTAATAGAATTGGATCAAGAATCACTGAGTTGATTGTGGAGAACAATATAATAATATCACAGCCAAAAAGGATGTCTAAATACAATGCATAAGGTGCGGAAGTGGTTCTATGAAACGTGTACAAACTATCAACACCTTTGCCAAAAATGTGGTAAGATTTTTACGAAAAGTGAAGTATTGAAATTATACTTCAAATTTTGTTAATTCGAATTTTATTCACTTTTTCCATTATATAATTGCATCTTTAGAAACTGCTATATGTTTTTCATGGTTAAATATATGAAATGTGTTAGTTTTTGCTATTTTGACTTCACTTTTTCTTTCTTGTATTGGATGGCCATCTCTCCTCGGCTTGAAGGAGAGGTGGCCATTTACCATTTTAATTTCCATTTTGTTTAACACATTTTGTTCTCAATATTTAATTTTTTTTGCACAAAATATGATGAGCATGTGTATCAGAATTTTAAATATGCATAAATATTTTTTGTATTTACATTTGTAAGAATTTTTTTTCAATCTTTAAAAACTATGGCCATCTATCCTAGAGTTAACCTATTTATAATTTTACGGGTATAATCGAGAGACAACATAATAAGCCGTTTAAAAAAGAAATGACGACTGAAAAGAAACATGGAACCTGGATCTCAAAATTGTGACAAAATGATTATTTTAAGATTAAATTTGTCGTACCTTTTTTTTTTTTTTTACAATACAATTTAACAAATGTGTTTATTTCTATAAATTATGAATAAATTCAAAATGAAGTAAGTCTAAATTAATTACATGCTTCCTATACCGCGACCAAACTTCAGTCAATATTCGTCATTTCATGCGTTTGTGCTCCACTTAAGCTATTATCTCTCATTTTGTTTTCGTTCACAAGTTAATCGTAATTTTGTTGCTTTTTTTAAACAATTTCACAACTATTTTTATTGCTATAAAGAATAAATAAATAAATTCAAAAGAAGTAACTGTCTAAGTTAGTTACATGTGCTTATTTGCAAATGCTGCTAAATGATAATTACGTAGCCTTTTATACAAACCGTTTTCAAAGCCAGGAATACCTCTTTTTTCTCTTTGCATACATAGCTCAACAAATTCTGCTATTAAATTAGGCAAAGATTACTATTCAGAAATTCTAGTATTCAAATGTAAGAAGCATACATGTCATATTGAATATTTATTTTATAAATCACTCGTATTTCTCTAAAGTTTTAAAAAATATCTGTGGATCTCGTGATTTAATTTGCCAACAATCTCAACCTTAATGTTATGATCAAATATTAATGATGTTCAATTTCAAAGCTTCCGTTCTTCCTATTCTGAAGTTAAATTTATTTTGAAATTCTTATTAATAGTTTCAGGCTGAATTAAGTTCAGGTATTTTCTTGCATTTTTCAACTTATAATGCTTTAGTTTAAAGATATCAATCAGTAAAATGACGAAAAGAAAGTTATATATTAATTTAATGGTATTCACATTTGATAACAATGTCCACTTCTTATTATACTAGATTGAAAAATGGAGCACAAACATGAGTAAATTAAATGAAAAATAAAAGAATAAAATTTTCAAAAATTCACTTTTTAAATTTAAGCACATGCAAATTAAGTTTAAACTTAATTTAAATGAAAATTACTTTAACAAAAATTTATAAAATTAATGTATATACCTATATTATCATGTACAGTGATTATAAAGATACACCTTCTTTTAATAGCAAACGGTTTAAATCACGCCTAAGGTATCATTAGACTCGGAATACAGTTTTCTTTAGGAATATGAATGCAATTATTGGAATAGAGGTCGCCTACATATTAAAAGTAGTACCAAGTTTGATTTTTCAAATGGTAACACCACTTTCTGACACGTTGTACTTCTTGGATTAAATCATCTCTGAAAAACGTGTAGTTTACATACGATTTATTAAATCTTCATAGAGTTATAAAAGAAAATATATTAAGGTTATACTCCCAAATTTGGATAAAACAATTAAGATCTCAAATGATAGACTTCTAGAATTACATATAAATTTATAGAGGCAATTAATATATAAAACAGTGTTACCAGTCCGCTACACTTTAAAAAAATTCAGATCGTTTGAGTGCAACCACTTTTTTTAACTAGTATGATGCGCCTTACATTCTCATTATTTAATTTGTCATTAGATTAATTTATATGCGAACAGAAAGGTGGTATCAATCAAGCAATCTGAATTTTTAAAAAATAGCGAACTGGCAACACTGCGGGTATAAAATAAAAGAGAAACTCATTTTCAAAATTCAATTTAAAAAAATTACAAATAAATTTTCTGATTGCTGTTTTTGATTTTCTTATATGTGATTGAACGGTAGCAGAATATGGTACCCTTTAGAACTTTTAAAAGTAACATTTTGGGATATCTCGAAAAATAATAATGGGAATAAACAGAAAACATAAACACACATGTTTTTGACGATGCCCATTCCGTTTATGTAAAACCTGATGTAGGCCATAAATCATAATTTTTTAATATGAATTTATTAATAATTTTCAGAATTAAACCATGCTTTTGCGTAAATAAAAAAATGCCTGTGATAAGTTTGGGTCTAATCAATGCATTTCAGTGAAAAGAAATGTTTTAAATTGGATAATTTTTGGGACGATATAAAATTACAGATTGTCAAGTGAATTCAACATTTGTATCCTCAAATTTTGACTTATATGACTTCATGAAGATTTAACAGAAACACTTAAACTGTATACATTCCCGTGCGATTTAATCACAGGAACTCAAAATGTCGAATTTGGGTAATACTAAAGATAAAATAACTTCTTAATAACGACATAAATGTAGAAAAAGCGCAATGCCTTTCGAAAGAACTTTTATTTTTCCTCAAAGGTAAAGATCATGTATTATCACTTTGAAAGCAGGAGCAAGACATGCTATCAAAAGTGGTAGCAAGTATTCTTTGTGGTTGAAGAAGAAAGACTAAGTTCTTTCGAATGGCCTTGCGCATTTTCTATTTTTATGGTGTTATTAAGAAGTTATTTTTCCCTTATTGGTTCACACCAGTTCTTTTCAAATTTTAGTGTGGAAATGCTATTTGAAAAAAACGAAGTTAGTGCAATTTTTGATATGTAGACTACCGTTATTTCAAAACTTGCATTCATATTCTGAAAGGAGACAATATTTTGAGTTTAGCGGCCCCTTTGGTGTGATTTTATCGTAAACTTTCTGGGATAAAGGCATGTTTATCTATTTCTTTGATATTGACTGCAGATGCAGATTGTAAAGCTGTCTAAATACAAACTTTTTTCGCACCCATTGCAAGCTAATCTTGCATTTACAGACTAATTTTTCTAACTCTGAAGTTGAAAATCAAAATATAATTAAAATAAACAATCGTTAATTTTTTATCTTAATCTTATATCAATAACGAATGATTTTAAGTACATAATGGTTGTAGAAATATTCTGAAAGCTTTCACTTTTATATGAATTTTTAATTTGTGCACTTGTAAAAATGGCAAAAATGATAGATTTTAATCATTTCTTGTACATATCCCTCATTTGACAAATTTCTGTCACAGAAAAGGTATTCCAATTATAACTGTTAATTTTTTACGTGAATATGGAAGAATTCTATTTTAATTTTATCCCATCTTTCCTGTTCAGAATTGTGGCCTGTGAAAAGCGTTTAATGCAATTTTATCAAAAGTCTCACATTTAATCAATAAAATAGGGCAAAAATGTTAAACTTCTCAGAATATTGACAATGCTTTAAAAATTTTACTTATTTTTTTTTCTAAATGCAATACATAAAATTGAATTCCTTCCTAAAGAATTTAATATATATATATATATATATATATATATATATATATATATATATATATATTACCTTTGAGTTAAAATTTATCATACAAGTTCATATAATGATGTTAACCAAAATTCTTAATGAAGATGGCATGTAATAATATTTAAAAATTTACATTATGAAATTCTAAGAAAATAAAATAACTTGAAATTAGATGTTACAACAGAAGGCATTTTGAATTTACAAAGGAATGTGATATAGCTGCACTGATACAGAAAACAATAATATTGTTTAAAATATCATTAAATAAATACACTATAAAACTTGCATAAGCAGCTATATTTATGCTGCATTTTCAACCAATGAAAATCATTTTATAAAGCCAAAATGGGCTTATAAACTAAAGTATCACATGCAAAATGCAATGAAAAATATACTAATAAAATACATTCCATACGTATTCGCGCAATGAAGCAGAATACCATAGAATATTATACATATAAAATACCTTTGAATCAAAATGTGTCTTACAAGTTCATATAACGATGTTAACCAAAATTCTTAACGAAGATGGCATGTAAAAAAACAGGGTGTCCAAGAATTGTTGGACACTTTACAAAATTAAATTATTAATAAACGGTAAACAGTAACAGGGTATTTGAATTACGTCTTATTAAAAGAATGTCTAAAATTTTTTTCTGCATAATTTTACACCAAAAATATCTCATAGATGGCACTAGATGTGTCACAAATGCAGTGAAACACCTCGTACTGCTGTTGAACTAGAAAGTGATCCCGAAAAGTTACTGTTTTGTGCGTCCTATCTAAAACGAAAGTTATTGGCCCTTTCTTCTTTGCCGAAAAGAGCATAAATGGCGACATTTATTTAGCTATGTTGAAAAATCTCTGTCCCTCAGATCCAAAGTTTCCGCATTGGGCAACGATTGTACGCACCCAATCCTGTGGCCTCTTCGAACACCAGATTTAACCCCGTTGGATTTTTTAAATGTGGTGTTACGTCAAAGATATCGTCTATAAAACTACTTGTCCTAATGCAGAGGAACTCAAAAGACAAATCACAACTGCTATTCATTCCATCACTACTCAGATTCAGTCAAGTACATGGAAGGAAATCGAGTACCGCTTAGACGTACTACGAGCCACCAAGGGATCGCATATTTAAATCTATTAACTTTTGTAGATATAAATCAAGTTATCGATTACATTTTATTGCTACTGTTTTTATAGTTAATTTCATTTCATTTTGTAAAGTGTCCAAAAATTCTCGGACACCCCGTATTAAAAAAAGTACAATATAAAATTCTAAGAAAATAAAAGAACTTGAAATTAGATGCTGCAATAGAAGCATTTTGAATTTACAAAGGAATGTGATATACTGCACTGATACAGAAAACAATATTATTGTTTAAAATATAATTAAATAAATGAGATACATTGCCTACTTTAACAGCTGGTATATTAAAGTTGCAGCGATTTTTAAGAAACAATATACTTTTATGAAAAGTGCCATGTAATTTTATATAATATATTACAGGATTATTGAAACGGATTTTAAATATCTGAATCGGAAAAACGCGAGGCATTATTAAAGACAAAAGCGAGATAGCACATCCTATCAAGTTCTTTAGGTTGACCCAATCAATGTAAAAAAATGCTTTATCTATAGAAAACAGATTACGCATAATATTTACAGTGAATAAATGTTAATATGTTTAATAAATATACTGTAAATTTCTAATAAATAATAACTATTGGAAACAGTCTTTACTTGAAACTGGAGTAAATACTCATTCAAATAAACACTGCAGTAAATTCCGGTATATGGCTAAACTTTGAGCTTTGTAACTAAGTATTAAATATTTTCATGCATGTCATAAAATTTAAATGAGTGTCTTAAATATATCCCATTCTAAAACAAAGTCATTGGCTCGAGTAGTAACATATTTCATTTTCTCTATTGTTGTCGCAAAATTTATTGTAATACTCCGAAAATCCTTATCGTATAAATATGTGGGTCGATGAATAAGCCCAATAATAAATTTTAAAAATATCCAGCTAAAAACTGTATTTCACAGTAAAGAGATTACTGTATAAGATTTTCGCAACTCGAGGGAAAAAAATCAGTAGTTTTCTTTTTTTTTCTTTTCTTTTAGAATATTTATTTTCTACTATGCATTTATAGTATTATTATGCATGAGGTAATAAATTTCTTCTCGGTGTCTTTAAAAAACTAACACAAATGTAAGCATTTCCATTCATTAAGCTACTTTATTTGAAGATATCTGGCGAAAATAAAACGTATTCAAATAAAATTGGAGCAATGCGTTTCAGTTTGCTATATTTCTTAAAATCCGAAAAAAATATCCTCTTTTAAAAGAAAGAGAATATGATAAATGGAAGTTTCTTGGAAATACATATAATTTATCTTTTTTTATTTTTAAAGCAGGCTATAAATATTAGGGTGTAACATTAAGAATGTGGTTTTATTCGAAGCAGGTTGAATAACTAATCTATATGTTTTCTATAGGTAGAATATATCACTAATGTGAGGAAGTAAAATATATCTAATCGGACTGCCAATAGAAAACTGCCATTCTGGCTAGCACAGAATTATGGGTCTACGTGGATCCAACTTTTGCTCAAATGGGCCAATAAAGCTGTGCTGCTTGTGATATTTAAATTCCGATCAAGCACAAAATAAAGACGATTAGACGGGTACATCCTGCCTTATTAACAATAAACATATTTATTTTCCATGTATAAGGAATGAAAGCAATAGTCTGATTGTTAGCCTATGAAGCAATTGTTATTGCCCTATGTATATATAAAATACTAATTTAGCGATTTTATGAAACGAATTAAAAAAAAAAAAAAAACTTTATGACTCGAATTCGTGTAACGATTTAAAGACACAAATTTGTGTAACGGTTTTATGACACAAATTTGTTTAACGGTTTTATGACACAAATTTGTGTAACGGTTTTATGACACAAATTTGTGTAACGGTTTTATGACACAAATTTGTGTAACGGTTTTATGACACAAATTTGTGTAACGGTTTTATGACACAAATTTGTGTAACGGTTTTATGACACAAATTTGTGTAATTGTTTTATTACACAAATTTGTGTAACGAATTTGTGTTACGGTTTTATAAAACTTTTTTTCAAACATTTAAATGCGAGGTTTGTCCAAAGAACTGAATATCTCAATTCTAAATATATTTCCCTACATACTTAATAATGTCTGCCTTACTTTTATAATTTGGTGTATGTATTGTCAGAAAAATAATAAAAATTAGACAAAAAGGTAAAAGAGTAACAAAAACTACAGTTTAATGCGAAAATAAATTCATTTTTAAATAAAAAAATATTTTTAAAAAATCGACTATTTTCACTTTTTAAGAAAGTAAGTTGTAAACTTTAGCGTACTGATTGTTTAATTGATATTTTGTTCAAGAGCGGATTAATAGAAGCGTCTAACACAAAGTGTTAAGCGGTAATATTTGTGGTTGATGTGCTGAGGTGAAACATTTAGTCGTTTTGTCAATAAATCATAAAATACACCATAGCTGCCAACATTCCGTGTTTTTTAACTCGCATAAATATTTTTTGAGCCAGAAATTTTATTTTCTAAATGAAATCAAATAACTAATACGTAGAAACAAGAAATATTTTATTAAATACGTATTTTTGTTCAAAATATGCTTATTTGATTTGAAAAAAACCCAGAAGATTGGCAGCTATCAAACACATTTTTTACCGAACTTCTTTTAAACTTATTGATTTATTTTTATAATAAATAATTTATATTGAAAAAATAGCATGATAAGTATTCAAACAGAAATAAAAATGTTTTAATAAGAGTCTTACGACGTGTTTCTCAGAGCTCCAACAAATGATGAGACTAGTTTTGCTGATAAGCCTAAGCCAATGACAACAAGGCTTCCTACAATGGTCCAAACAGTTCTAAAAAGTAAAGAAAAAAAGGATGAATGAGTAAAAATAACTCAAATAATATATACATCAAGTAAATTATAATGTGTGATCAATCTAATAAAGTAGTAAGACACAATACGAAAAAATTGACTCAATAGCAAACTGACATAGTTGAAATGTTACGTATGAATTACGGAATTCCAATACAGAATTGCTTTCATTAGATTTTTCAAAACGGGTGTCAATTTTGTCAAATATTATAGAATAAAATCTTCAGTTGTTAGCCAGATTAGGCCAATCGTCAGCGTTACAACAACCCAACATAAAAGGCTGATTATTATCTTTGTAAACATATCCATAATTGTTTTGTGATGGCTGATGACTTTTAAAGATGGATGCACAACGGAAAGTTATAATACAGGGTGTCTCATCAAGACCGATCAAACTCTGCATAGCCAGATTCCTCGCTTGGCTTACATGAAAATTGCTTCAAGAACTATACTTGTACGACCCATAGTTTTCGAAAAAAATGTAAAAGTGAAGTATAACGTCATATCCGGTTCAAGGGAAAAAAATTTATTGGAAACATGAAAATCGGTATTTGCATATGTTTTCAGATGAAAATGTGCAAAATATCCACCGCGCATATCAAGGCATGCATGCGCGCGCCATGACATCAAGGCGTCATAATTTACTACAGAATGTTACTTGTTCATGCTGTGTATACTTTTGTGGACACCACACTACTGCATCGTATGCAATCAACCATTCCACGGCGTACGCATGCATGCCTCGATATGCGCGGTGGATATTTTGAACATTTTGCTACGTAATCATATGTAAATACCGATGTTTATGTTTCCATGAAAGGTTCTTTTCTTGCACCTGATATGAAGTCATACTTTTCTCTTGCATTTTTCTTGAAAAACATGGGTGGTAAAGGTATAGTTCTTTGGGCACATTTTATGTACCCCAAGCGAGGAATACGGCTGTGCAGAGTTTAGGCGATCTTGATGGGACAGCCTGTATTTCATTTAACCCAAAACTGATCTATTTATAAATCATTTTATCTCATTGTGGCAGACATCTGGGGAATTGCCGAACACAGAAGCATTTATAAATTCTTTAATTCCAAAATATTTACAAGTTTTACCATCTATTTTACTATTATCGCATAATAGATAACAAGTATTCCAAAGCACTCCTACCATCGCTAGAGGTGACAAAAAGGAAGTTCTTTGAAACAAACAAAAACCACAGTGGCTACACGTAATAGACTTAAAATAACTCCACGTAAGTGATACTTCAATATAACTAATTTTATTTCAAAAAGTAAAATCATTAACGTACAATTAATTGAAGAGCTGAGTTGTGAACATGTTAAGTGATATGGAACAGGTGTGCTTCGACAATGCACGGGTGTTTGGCGACTTTTTGATTGCCCCGCTTTTCTAGTTAACGCCAAACTACTGTTTTCTAATACGTAGACAACTTTCAATCATGGGAAATACACTACTTATAAATAACGACGTATTAAAAGGCACAAAAGTGTATTTTTACAAAACAATCAAAATAAAGTAAAAACATATTTTTTACAACATAAATTTTATGGGAAATTTGCTACTTGTGTCATTTCATGCTTTTAAAGTGCCCTTGTACATCAGAGTAGACATCCGATTGTTCAAACTCTAATTTCTCGCAAGCTTTCAAATAAAATCATCACGTCTTTTTAAGGATTTAAAGCGGCCTGTTACATTAGAGTAAACATTGTTAAATCCACAAAAAAGATCAGAGTATTTCGCTATTTTTTTTTTTTTTTTTTTTTTTACCCAAGTTACAGCGTCTAGAATAAATAGTGTGGAGATCTGCTATCCAAAATGTGTTAAAAATTTGAATCCCTTAAATGTGCAACAACGCTGAAATCCAAAGAGTCGATCGTAGCGACACCTGCGGTATTTTTTCAAATTTGACTGTAAACATCGTGTTATCGTAACCATTGTATCTGCATAGTCACTCCATCGCTTTTATAGAATATCTATTCTGGCCAATGAGAATGTTCCATAATATAGTCAAGCAACCGCTTTTTCTGAAAGCGGCGGAGTGAGTCTGAAGCAAAAGATGAAGATTTTTAATAGTCTATAAGATCGAATTGATGCGTTGAGGTTAGCTTACTTAGAGATAAGCTTTGAAATTCTGTAATTTTCGATATTTCATCATCAATGACATAATAAATGCATTCGCAATAATTTTCCTTATCCTCTTTCCAGAACCACGCAAACGAGGGTTACAAAATCAAATTTCAACAGCAATAACTAAATTCAAGCATAATAGCCATGTTATCATTGAAAGAAATATTCCGAAAGTTTGGGGATTTTTTCCCCTTTTTTTAACCGATAAAACGGTGCGTGTGGATAAAGCTTCTTAGCCTTATTACTTAACATGTTCATCCACTCAGGTCTTTAATTGTCCTTTAGGCTAGGGTTAGATGAACGTCTTTTTGCACGCTTTTTTCCTTACGTATTATCCCTACACAATACCGCTAGCATTGTTTAGGGATAATACGTAAGGACCTCATTAACGAACGTAAAACAAAACATCATTTAAAATTGATTTTTTTTTCTTAAATAACAAGAAACATTCAAGGGGTGCCAAGAACTTTCAAAAGGCGCCAAGACGGGCGCAGACAACCTTTATTATTCATCATGTAAAATGTTACAAATTCCAATTCAAAAGTCACAAAAAAGCTGTTTGTACCAAAGCTCCTTTATGATTTTCTACAGTCCTGTTATAACGAAATATTCTTGGAGATATACGTATTTTTACAGAAACTTTAAAAATATCAATACAAAACTACATATTTCTTTATTTCATTCAATATGTCATACTGCGTTTATTCTAAATACAAATTTTTATTGCTCTACCTTAAAAATCACGCGAAATAAGAATTATAATGTGTTCGAGGACTGTGTCAATATTAAAATGCGCATTTTGAAGATTCGGTGATATTACAATTAAAGGTATTAAAATAATAGAGTATCAATGCTCCACAGAAAACCATTAAATATATAGTTTACTTATTATATTTAATGCGCGTGAAATAGCAGAAAGACATTTTCATCATTGACTTTAAATATGCCCCCCTAAAGTTTCTGATTTTACATACTATTTTCTGATAATTTGACAACTCATGGTCAGAAGCGAATGAAAATTTCTATTGGAGGGTTTTCGGCAATGCTAATTTCAATGGTCACGATAAAAATGTTTATTTTTATATATTTTTTTAAATAGCATTCTCAATAATTCAAAAACATGTGTATTCGAAAAATGCATAAGTGTTAAGTTTGAGCTATTACAAAATATCATAAAAAAAATACCGAAATACATAATTAATTGTTCCAGTTTTATCTAAATAACAATCCTTTATTTTTTACTTCGATTGGCTCATTTTCAACAAGCAATAATTCACTAACAAGCATTCATTCAAAATTAATGAAAACTTATAATTCCACGTTTCTCTTTGGCATGCGAAACTTGACATGCAAAAAAAGTATAAATTTTCTACTGAAGTTTTAAGAATTAGGTTAAGTATACTTCTTTTAATTGCTAAAATGTGTAAAATGAAAACTTTTAAAAACAGTAAAAATAGTTTCATTGGTCTGCTTACATGTTTCGACTCTATCCGAGCCCTTTTCAAAACAAATAAATAAGAATATTCTAAAATTGCACGGTCTATGATGTAATGATCTGAAATGCCATCATTCAATTTTTCACGTACTCTTTTATATGACGCACGTTATTTGACTTTGAAGGTTAATATCAATATTTTTAACCACGGAGTAACTCGATCCATAATTTTGGCAAGTTAAATATTGTTTTTTTATTTATTTTGAAAATGGCTCAGAGAGAGCAAAAACATGTAAACAGTCAAATAAAACTATTTTTATTGTTTGTAAATTTTTCATCTTACAACTTTTACTAATTAAAAGTATAGTATTACAAGGTGTTAATTTATTAGACTGGATGCGGCAGGTATTTGAGAACAAAATAATTCATGCTTTCAAAACAAAATAGACACTAGAGATGGAGCATTTTTTACAGTTTTAGCGTTCTGTACAGATGACCACATATGCAAAAGATGGCATCATGCACTCAAACCACCGTCAGCCACAATAACAACCTGTGCATGCTGTCAAAATCCACTGCAGCAATAATTAGATGTGTGTTGAGAACATTTGCCATTGAGTACAAACGGCTGCCCTGAGACCCGCAACAGTGTTGTCTGGATGCCTATTTGAATCCTTCTTAAATACGCCACATACGTAATAGCCCTTCGGGTTAATAGAGGGGGAGCTGGAGGGCCAACAAGTTGAGGATGACATAATCATGAAACTTTTTTCCCATCTATTATTGGGTTCTATGGACTTTATTGGGATGGTGCAAAGACTTGTTGAAAACCGTACGGCCTGCCACGTGTATAGAAGTAATCCAGAGCTTTAACAACTCAGTAAAAACAACGGCGTTGACTCTGGCAACTTAAGAAAGACATGTGGAGGTATCAGGTCGTCTTCACTGCTCACGAACCCCCCCTCCCCCGAGAATGATCATTGATCATCAGTGAAGCTGGAACTTTTATGTTCACGACGGTCGGAACCTCTTCGGAGATTTTATACAGTCAGCGATCTTTCTGGAGTTCACTTACCGGATCTGGACAAAGTTTCTCTCATCTGAGGAAAACAACAGCATTCCTGGCACCTCTTCATGTTTCAGTTTGTTAAGGAGGCGTTTGGCTTTGGTCAGGTGGTTATCTCTGCCTCTCTCTGAGAAGAACTGTCCTCTCTTCATCACGTACGATGAATAACGAAGGCCCTCACGAATCGCAGATCGGCTGGTGGCCTCATCAACCTGCAGCTCCCTAGCGAGTGCCCCCATCGACTCAAGAGGATTTTCATCGGCACGAATCTCGGATTCTGGCGTCTTGATCGTTTCACCAACAATGTCATCCCCTGTATGAAATGGTTGCCACAACAAACCTGGCAGCCTTCAGTTCGCTCCTTACTTTAAAGACGAATGACCGCGCGATTTTCAAGAATACAGCAGTCTCTAAATCGGAGTGTTCTTTAGCCAATAAGACAATGACAGCATGCCTCTTCATTTCCTCAATTAGTCCAGGTTCTGAAATGTTTACATGTAACTGAAAATTAGTTCAAACCATGATGGGAAGGGTGGTAATTCACCTATAACGTGTGTTCTCAAATATCTGCCGCACTCTATATATTTAGTTAGGTTAAGTTTTAATATGTAGATGACCCTTATGACAAAATAAACTATATACAATTATAAAGAAATTTATATGAATTAAAACGGTGCTTTCCTTTTTTTTTCCTTACATTAATTGAAACTGAAGTTGTAGTTATCGTACGAATTTATTTTTTTCTTGCCGTACAATACATTAATTAAAATTCACATAAAGGAGTTTTTTAACAGAAAGTTGTGCTATTTTTGTAGAAGTTCCCCCAATTTGATAAATGAAACTTCTTTTATCGACAAAAGCAGAACTGGAAGGGTTAATAAAATAAATGACATGAATCTATCACGAAATACATATTTATGAAGCAGAAACCAGCTTTCAAGGAATTTACAGGAAATAAATACATTTCGGGAAAATGTAACATGTACGTAAAATGAATCAACAGCGGATCATTTGATCTTGAAGCATCAAATCTGTTTTCCATTTAAATGTTACAATAACTGTTAAGAGCTTTTACCGTTAGTCGGAAATGACAATAACGTCAGACAGCTAGCATTTGATCTGGAAAGATATTGTCTCATGAATAAGAGACTTGTTCATTCATTTGTGCAGATAAAAATATTCAACATATTAATACAAGTTTTATTACTTTACTTGAGAGTAGCTGTGTAGCAAATCGTTGTGTTGTATTTTAGACCTTTCTATCTTTTTTTTTCGGGGGGAGGGGGGGGGGATAATTACCAATCTAGTTTTTAAATTAAAATGTATAAGTCATAATAAATAAATATAGAAAAACTATATTTCAATTTGAACGACAGATTCACCTTAATAAAATAAATGAGAAAATGAATATTAAATTCACAATATATATCTTTAATTTTTATTTAATTGGTGCTAAAATACAGAATGTTAAAACATTTTAAAAACAATCAAGATGTTAGAACACTGGAGTCATTTTGATGTTAAAATCCGAGCACTTTCAACTAAAACCATTAGTCGTCATCAAGGAAAATCAGTGATTTTCCCTGTTGACGACTAATGGTTTAGTCGAAAGCGCTCGGATTCAGTGATTTTTCCCTGATGACCACTAATGGTTTTAGTCGAAGCGCTCGGATTTTAACATAAAAATGACTCCAGTGTTTTAACATCTTGATTGTTTTAAAAATGTTTTAACATTCTGTATTTTAGCACCAATTAAATAAAAAATAAAGATATATATTGTGAATATTCATTTTCTCATGTATAAGTCATAGTTTAAAATGTAATTATTATAATTTATAAATCTTAATTAAACCTTTCAATCCCCGTTAGATTCCTTAAATTTGATCGCCCCACCAGTGGCCGAGAGGTTCTGCTCTCGAAGCTGGTAGACAGGAGGTGCTGGGTTTAAGCCCAATCGCGCCCGTCAGCCAAATCGTTCGGAGTTTTCGTGGTTTTCTTCGAGTCGATTTCCAAGAGTAAATACGGGATAGGTTCCCTTAGAAAGACCTCCCACGGAGGGTACTCCCCCTTCGGGCCTATATCCCTCGAGTAGATAATAGACCGTCAAAAATCAACCCAAGCCTTAAATTTGATCAATTACTTCTCGAGCTTTTGAGCATTCCAAGATTTTTATTTATGTTTGTCTTGTTATATATTCCTCTTTATTTTTTTTTTACTTTTTTTATATTCAATTTATTTATTTAGTTATTGAATACATACATCTGACTTATGTGCTTGACATCAGGTGCCCGCTTATAAGCCATCGTCAATATACAAGGACGACATAACCGCAAGGAAATTTACAAAACCACAGAATTACAACCGGGAGCTCCACAAGGAGTATGCAACGGAGTCAGCGGGAGTCGAACCCGAAGACCGCCTACTCTCTCAAGCGATTGGCGGAGTGGTGCCTTAACCACTCAGACACGGTGGACCCATTTATATTCAATTTGCTTTATAATTCTAGTTCTGTATTTTGTTCTTTTGGCTTGGTAATGATTTTCTGTGATTTGTGGATGTCTTTTGCTTTCCTATTTGCTGTTTACTTTAGCTTGTCTCTTTCTCTTCCATTTCCTTTCAGTCTGGCTCCTGCTTTCAAAGTGGTAGCACGTATCTTTGCACCTGGAGAAAAAGAAACGTTCTTTCGAAAGATCTTGTGCATTTTCTATCTTTTATGGTGTTAAGAAATTATTTTTCCCTTGTTCCAAGATTGGTTGAGTCTCCCAATTTTTCCCCTCTTTTCCCAAAAACTATTTTTGATATCAGAATGCGACAAACATCGTATTGTAACCGGAAATAATTTCTATATGCGCCTGATAAGTTAAGTGTTTGCTATGCAACCGTGTTTCTTAGCATATTCCGGACAGACAAAAATAAAATAATGTTATTTTTTACTTAAAAAAATCCTCAAAATGATGCTTCTCCTTAAATCAAAGATTGTAAAACTTTCCTTAAGGTACTTCTTTGGAACAAAATTTTTGATTTTTTAGGTGCGCTCATAATTATATAAAGACGTAGCACCTATAGTCGTCGTCTCATCTGTCCGTTCGCATATAACAGCGCAAAAACTATTCTACTGAATGATTTGAAATTTAATATACAGAAACATTGCAGAATTTTGTCGCGTCATTTCAAATTTATGAAAATCGAATCAAAACTTAAAAAGATATTTATAAAAGTTTTCTTCATTCTATTAAATCCTACCATACGTAATTAATTCGATGATATTCCATGATAGGTAATGATTCTAGGTTGTCATGGTGATGACATCTATTTAAGATTGAATCATATTATTTCCGTATTATTGAATTTAATATATATAATCGTAATACATTTTGTATTCATGCATTTTTGTATAAGAGTGCAAAAGCGAGTGCACCAAGATCTGAATATTTATAAAACTTGTTATCGTTCGAACGCACATCATTTGCCACGTTTGACGTACAATTTCCGACTTGTTGTATTTTCCATTTTCTTATATTTCAGCCCCTCTCATATAGTATGATTTTTTTAAAAAAATTCCTGAAAAACGGTTTTTTTTCTCGCTAGGGAGCCCCTGAATCGCTCTTAGGAATGCACGGGAGAGAGGTGGAGGAGCTGAATCTGTACTAATGTATAAATTTGGAGTGTCTATCTGATTCTTAGAAAAAAGTCGAATGAACTTAGAATTTTTTTTTTCTAAAATTTCCAGACAGACACTCCAAATTTATATACTAGTATAGATTCAGCTATATTTTCGTTACGTTTAATTTTTCGCTCCGTATGTATAAAATAAATGAAAAATATTTTTAGCAAAGGCCTACTTTTAAATCATTTGAAGAATTTCAAGTTTTGCAACATCTGAGCAAGACAGCGGAAAAATGCAAGAAAAACAAAAACAAAAAAAATTACTTTCAACTTCTTATTTTAAAGAACATGACTCTTTCTTTAAAACGGGGATTCATTAAGAGATTGAATTTGATAAAAAAAAGAAGTTTTTATCCTTAGTTTTATAATACGAATTGAAAGATATTTTTTACTTTGATCATTGCTCGAAGAAAAGAAATGAATAAAACTTTTTATACTTGTAGGAGATGAAACAAGTAATAAAAGCTGGTGTATATTTTTTAAGAGTGGCATGAGCAATATCTGAGAAAATTATTGTCTTAGTTCTAGAAGTATTATATTTTGGGCACTTCTAGTTGCGCTTCATCTTCAATCTCTGACGCATTATTGATACATTTAAATTTGAATACATGGGCGTTTCTTGTACTTTTTCACATATATTAACTTTTTACTGAAAGGATTTAAGGCTAAAACCTTTTAAAATAAATATTTTTTATATTTAAACAACATTTATCTATTTTGGTACAGTAGCATCAATTTCTTATACATCATTTATCTAAAAAGGAGAATTTTCATGTATTGCGGATGCAGAGCTGACACTGGCGACTATTTTTTAATTCTATCTCGCACCACTTTTTCAAAACAAAAAATATTCACATGCACTTTGATAACATCTGCAAGAGAAATATACTGCAAAATTTATTTTCTTAAAACAATGGTGGGAATAGAATATAAAAATAGTCCCCAGTGGCAGCCGTGTGGATGTGACATGCATGTTACATCCGCAACAGGAAATAAATATTTTTTTTATGAAAATAAAATTTTAGGAAATCGTCGCTTTATTAAACCCCTTATGTTCTGGTGGGTGAATTTCTTCCCACTTAATTTCAATTCCCAAATGTCTCAATGGATCGGAATTAAAGATCCAATTTATTTGAAAATAAGTAAATGCATTTATTTGCATACATAAGAAACCAAAAATTTTGTTTCAAAATACTGGTGCCAATGTGACATTTGAAGATTAAAATTAAGTGGGAAGAAATTTCACCGCCAAAGCTGGTTATGTAAAGGTAAGTAAGTAAATGTTTCTCAAATATACAATTACTCAATATAAATGTTAGGGATTTATACCCGTTCAGTACAAAGCTATTTCACGCGTAAAAGTGCGAGACTCGTCCACGTAAGTAGGGATTTGGCTCTATTCAAAAGCTGTTAATGGATTAAACATGCCATGTTTTGTTCCTTTATATTTTTCCTGAACGTCGTTTTGTAAATTAATACGTGAAGCGATTAATACAGTGGAGAGATATTTAAATAAATTTAAGCTGACGTAATAGACAAGTGTTTCTTTTTTAAAAATAGCTTGCAACTTGGCCATTTATATAAATTCCACTCTGCTACACTATCAAACAGACAGTTAAACATGTAGAAATATTTTAATTGATTCATTGAACGGGAAAATAATGTAAATCCATAAGCGTTTAAGACCTGACCTACATAATTGTTTTAGTGATCCTAAAGAAAAAAAAATATTTTCTCTTTTTGTGCGATTTAAATTCGGCCTGCACCCACAAAATTGCGTGGATACTCCCTTGACGTCTGGTTTTGTTTTTTTTTTCAATTAAATATGATCCTATTAATTAGGGGAAAGCACCAAAACTTTTCATTTCTACCAAAAATCTACAGGTCTTAAAAGGTTAATAACATTTAATATATTCCTCGTGGTTTATATTTGACTTATCTTAGAAAGGAAAATTTCTGGTGTAAAACATGTTTGTTTGATTGGTACCTTATACTAAATGCAACCCCGAAGTTTTGGATAGAACCACGCAAATGGACACGCAAATTACATAGCTGCGAACTGTTACGCTTTTTTCCTATCTCTATATTTGACAAAAAAAAAATCTACTTTAAGTGTTTTTTGTAAGAAAAAAATAAGATTATTTAAAAGTCGAAAACGTAGGATTACATAAATAGTAGATTTTTCTTGCCAAATATAGTGGTAGGAAAAAAAGGTAAAAGTTAGCAGCTGTGCTATTAATTAGGGTAAACCACCAAAACATTTCATTTCTACCAAAAACCTTCCGGTCTTAAAGGGATAAACCTCTTCCTACTCATTAATAGCTTAGCAGGTTTTCTCGAAGTTTAAAAGATTAATATGAAATGAATACAAATCATTCGGGTGTTTTCGCAAAACCATGAAAGTATGCTTTTAAACCACTAGACATCTGTTGGAAATCCCATATTTGATCTCAAATTTGATTTAACAAGCACTGAAAAACCCTTTAGTACGATTTAACCCCTTGAAGGGCGGCGATATATTATTCATACCACTTAATTTTAATACACAATTAGCACAATGGCACCAGAAATTTGTAATAAAGTTTTGCATTTAAAATATACATGAAGAAAAGCTTCTATTTATTTCCAAATAAATTTGTTCAATAATAAACATTTTAGTAACAGACGTACTTTTCACTGAAATGGTTAACTAGAGGTATTTATTTCCATCTTGCTTCAGATTTAAATTTTTATTTGATTCAATGTAATATTAAGTATGCTTAAGTAATTGCTAAACAAACTTTTAAACAAAATATATCCCTATCTTGAAAATGCATCATTTTATATTTCTATAGGTTTTTCAACCGTCTATAAAGTAATTTCATAAAACATTTTTAAAAATCCATAATATTGACTGAAGAAACTATCAGAATACGATATACTTTAGGAATCGATTTTGAAAAGGAAATCTAAACAGTCGTTATATTTGTTACAAAGCTCTCTAACAGCATATTATGTCTTATAATTTTGAGAAGAAACTTTTTCTGTTTAGTTTGAGATTTCATATTGTAGTAGGGACAAATTCTGAAAAGCTTAAAATCCCGTGATAATTCTCATCATTCTGTAAGGTCGAAAATATTTTATGTAGATTCCTGTGTTAGTTCAATGGATCTGTGAATAAGGAGGAGGAGACTTATAGCGTAGTGCCTACCGGCTGCAAATGAAGTAATTAAGGAGGTAGTCACAAGATGGCGGCTATTGTTTGATTAAATCGGATCAGGGCCGGATTAACGCCCAGTGCAAACTTCCACCAGTAAAAACAAATAAAATTTTTTGTTTCATTTATGTCAGTAATTCTGCACAAATATGGCATTTAAATAAAGAGAAAATAGCTATTAAAATTTACTGGTGGAAGTTTGTCTAGGCGGAAATCAAATGCACTGACATTGACAGGAGGATTGTTTTGTTGCATGGCGTAACCACAGAGCTTGACTACCGCCGAAGAAAACTTCCACAAAAATCAGTATTTCCAGTAAAAATCAATAGAATTTTTTTCCTTAGTTGGACAGAAATTTCGCATAAATAAGACGTCAAAATAAGGAGGAAATTTCTATTCAAATTTACCTGTGGAAGTTTGCCCCGGCGTTAAGGGTCCTGTCCCTGCCGGCGAAGACACTCACGAGCTAATGCTAATCCTATGGGGAGGGATTTTTCTAATATCTCGTTTGCATTTCGACATTTTTAAATAATTTTTTTTGCATTGGATAGCCGAGGTCCGTCTCTACAGCGCACCTTGGTTACTTTTTTGATTTTGTTCTCAGATATTTTTAATAAAGTTACTTTCATTTTGAAAACCGGTTCTGAAAATGAAAGTGTCATTCTAAAAAATATCTGCAACCAAAATCGAAAAAGTAACTAAGGTGCGCTATAGAGACGGACCTCGGCTATCCAATGCAAAAAAAAAATATTTAAAAATGTCGAAATGCAAACGAGATATTAGAAAAATCCCTCCCCATAGGATTAGCATTAGCTCGTGAGTGTTTTCGCCGGCAGGGACAGGACCCTTAACCAGGCCCTGTGGAACCGGTAACAGTTGAATTGTCACCATTTTGAGGATATGTCAATTCCTGTTTATTCATAATTTCATGGCGCCGACTTAATCAAATGCAAATCAGGCAAACTTTCACCACTAATTATAAAATGTTATTTTTGTCTTATTTAGCGTCTAAACTCAGTGATCAAATAGGACAAAATGCTTTCGAAAATTGGTGTTAAAAGTATGCCTGATTGCCTATTTTGCCTGTTTGAAATCGACGCCTATGTGTTAGTTTGAAAATCAAGAATCATACTTACGGCGTAAATGGAATAAAAGGAGCTGGTCCTATTACGAGGATACCTGCACAAGTTAGGGTATAACCAAATATATCAATAATTAAGGGATCTGTCTAAAAAAGAGAAATATATAACGTTAGACATTTTTTATAAGTTGGAATCCACACATAGCACAGGGTTGTTACGGTCCTTGAATTTGATTACCACCTTTTCTGAATAGTAATCGTCACCTTATCTAATAATAATTTCTGCTAGAAAATAAGGTAATGCTTACTATTCAGAAACAGTCATATTCAAATTCCAGGACCGTGCAAATACACATAAAATCTTCAGAATACAAAGCAAATGCGAAATAATGTAACATACTTTTTTTTCATAACGTGAAATCTATGTACAACAGCATCGTGCATATATATTTTAAAGCTACTGGTAATACGAAATTTCGGTACTTTTCGGTTAGCCGGGCGCCAGTGTTTTATATACATATTTATATACATACGTATATGTAAATATACATATATTTACATATACAAATATTGTATATATACACACACATATATATATGTAAATATATATGTATATTTACATATATGTATGTATATAAATATGTATATAAAACACTGGCGCCAGGCTAACCGAAAAGTACCGAAATTTCTTTAACCCTTAAATGCCTGATTTTTCAAAAATCATTGTAATAATGTTCTTCGGCTTTCATTTTTTAAATAAATCATGGGAAAAATACTTTAAGAAATCATATTTTGTTTTAAGTATAGTTTACGGCTAAAAAACAGTTTGTTACTAATCGGCAATACTGGTGTTTAATTGAAAAAATAATTTCCCTTGATAAAATACTATAATATTAAACACACAAGAATTTTAGGAACTATAATAAGAAATAAATTTTACTTGCTCGCTGCAGGTCAAAATAGGGTATTTCGCAAGCTTCCAAACAAAACAAAAACAACAAGTAGCAACAATTGAAAAAATAAATTTATCTTTACATTTAAACAGCACAAGTGTTGCCATCTACATGTCGAAAATAGATTTAATAATATTTTCAAAATGTATTTTATTGGCAAGATTAGTCATTATAGCTTCAATATTATTATAATGGTATTTTAGAGCCTAAATTGAGTATGTTGCCGAAAAGCAACACCAGGCATTTAAGGGTTAAGTAAATATTTTCTTAGAATAATTAAAATTACACCTACGTACATATATTGTTAAATAATACAACGATCGCATAAGTATGACATATGATGGGATCGTGATAAGTTTTGTCCCGCAACAACTCATTGAATTAAATTTTCCGTTTTACCATTCCTAACGATCTAAGAACATTGTTTAAAACCAACTACCCTATAAGAAAGAAATTATCTAAAAGAAACTACCCTATATAACGGTAAAAATTGGATATTTAAAACATTAAGTGTATTCGGTACCTTTGAACTATTTCTTTTTATTTTAGTATTTTATAATATTTTAGTATTTTATAAAATGTATGTTGAATTTTTAGCATTTTGATCATACTGATATATATTGAGAAAACGCACACATACACACACACACACACACAAAATTAGAAAAATAAATTTTAAGACTTCAAAACTCTGGATCTTTAAAGGTAAATCGATAAAGTTAAAAAGCCCTCTTTGCATATTTTTATTACTAGATTTTGCCAGACTATACCAGGTAAGTCTGAATTCCTTTAAAGCAAAAAATAAATATATATATATATATTCGTCATTTTTCGCAAAATGAAGGGTACCAAATCCCCTTAAAAGGTCTTATCTTAAAACCTTTAAAAAAACATTTTTGCATTTTTCAAATATTTGAACTTTTCTGAATCATGTGTTCCAAACTGCATGCAAATATACCAGTTCAAAGTCTATTTTAAATTGACATTTGTTCTCTAACAAAGACTTCAATTGATTTTTAAACATTGATTTTAGTTTTCTGAAGATATTTTTTCAGCTTCCGTGTACCGAAAAAAAATCGTTTGCAGACCGATTTTTTTTTTCAACATACATGTATAAAATGATCGTACTCAGAATCTTCACATATTTTATTGTCTGACACAACATGTCTTCCTTTGGACATTTTGCCAATAAAAAAACAACTAATCAACCAGCCACCTACTATTTTGTCATATAAACAAAGCTTATTTGCTGCGAATTGAATGCTATTTATAAGACCTTAACCCTTTAAGCTCTGGTGGGTGAATTTCTTTAAAATTCCCAAATATCACATTGACACCAGTATTCTTCAAACAAAAAATTCGGTTTACAATATACACAAAAAAAATGCATTAATCTATTTTCAAATAAATTTGGTCGAATATTCCGGTGTCATTGGGACATTTTGGGATTAAAATTAAGTGGGAAGAAATTCAAGCAACAGAGCTCAAAAAGGTTAAAAAAACACATTCTAATCGCAGCAAATAAAATTTGCGCCGTTTAACTAACAAAACAGCAGGTTGAGAGTGTAGGTATGATCATTTTATACATAAGAGCTCTAAAAAAATTGTCTGCAATCATTTTTTCTTGCTTTCTTTTTTTAACAATACGTGCAAGTTGCGAAAACACAGTTTTCAGAAAAGCATCATTAAAGATTAAAAATCAATTGAAGGCAGCGTTGAAGTACGCATATCAATTTCAAATTGAATCAGTTCTAATTAGTATATTTCATGTTGTTTCGAGCATATGATTAATAAAATTCAATTGTTTTAAATTGTAATAATTTTTTAAAATTGTAATAATTTTCTTTTCGATTTTTTTTGAAGTAATGAAATAGTAACATCCCCTTAAAGCAATTTCTGATCACCTTAAAGCATAAATTAAATAGAGATGAGTAAATGAAATTAGAGTAGATTTTGGAAAGGAGTTTTAACAAGTGCAAATATTTCGCATTCTGTAGTTGTCAAATAACGGCCAAAACACTGTGTCAAGGCTATCAGGTGCAAAATTCTACGAAGTTCGTTAAAATGAAATTTATTAAGTTTACTACTAAGAATATTATCAGAACAATTTAAAGTTGATTATGTCAGTGTACATCAATGGAAAATAAGTGAACAGCTATTTCAGAGTAGGAAAGGAAGAACGGAATACGAGTGATTGATCCATTCCAGAGTTAATAGTGTAGCTTTTTTTTTTTTTTTTTTTATGGCAATGGAAATTAACCAAATACCATCCCAATAAAATAAATTTCAATATTAGCTACAATATTCAAGATATCTATTTAAAATAATTTAAAAATTATCTACATAGATTTTGATTCTATGTGAACTTAAGTCTGACTGTGAACCTTGCCTTTAAATTTTGACATCGCAGACACACGTTGATTTCCATAGCAGCAGTGGTACCAACAACATTTTCTGACGTCAGTTAGCCAATGGTCACGCTACATATAGCCAGATGCTTTCTGAAAATGATTTATGATTAATTACCGATCATGCTGTGGTTTCATGTAAAATGACGTTTCTTAATCGGCGTTTGCTAAATTTAATTTCTCTCAGGAAAAACTTTAATCGTTAATCGAACAACTTACGCATAAATTATTAACAAGCTAATTGAGTGCATCAGAAGCCAAGGGGTACAAGTGACAAAATTTTGATTTGAGGTAAATTCAGTTCAAAGATAATTGACGTTAAAGTTGAGCATCGATAATAATTGGCTGATTTGAAATAGGAGAGTGCTGCTTGTTTCACAACGGTCTTTGAACTCTTATTTCAATAAATGTTGAAAAAGTAGAGTGCAATTTTCTTTAAATTGATAATTAATCAATATTGATCATTATTCGGCAAAAGTGGTTGATCTCTAAAACACAATACATAATTCGAAAATCACATATTTCTTTACCTGAAAAGAAAAAAGCATATTTCCAGATCGTCTGTGCACCTAGTTCAATTATTTCAATTTTTTCACTTATACCCTTTCGGCTTCTACGGCCCTCAATAAAGATAGAAGAAATACTTAGTAAAACATAACACCGGAAAAAATTTTTTAACAAAACTTTTCGTCTTAAACCTAGGACGACACACATATTTTTTTAATAAATTTGACAAAACGTTTTTTGGCTAAAAAAAATTGTTTTCAATGATAGAAACATAATTGTGTTAGTTTTATATAGACAGGTAGGAGAAAAGATCAAAAGAACACGAAGTAAAAAAATTTGATTAATTAGCAAGTTCTTGCATCCATCCAACTCTTCGCATCCAGCTAATCGAAAGTTCGCAACGATTCCAAACGATATCGAAGCTGGTGTATAATATCTGGCAAACGATTTGTACAATAAGTGTATCTTTATACTCAAAGTGTGAGTGACCGTCAGAAATTTTGGGGGTTGTGAAACATCAATGTGTCATTCTAGGAATTTACAAAATATAAACTCGGGGTTTGTGAGAACCTAGTATGTCATTCTAGGAATTGACAAAATAAAAACTCGTGGCGTTTCTGAGACCCCATTGTGTCATTCTTTGTTTAAGAGGGTCCGGGACTCAAAATTCTATTTTTTTATTTATAGAGATTTTGTTATGAATTTTTTTCTGAAATATGTTTTAATATAATAAGAATATTGCATGTAAAAAAATCTGAAAAATTTTTAAATATTTAAAAAAAATAAAATTTTAAAATTTTAAACATACTTAATTTTTGATATAACTCTGGAAGTACTAACTCGATTTACAAAATTTTTACACTTGTGTACAGAAAATGTGTCACTTTAATTTGTCTTCAGGATTTCTTAAAATATTGATTATGAATTTTTAATTAATTTTTCGACTACTTTTCAGCAGCGAAATTACGCTTGAAATTATTGAATATTAATGATGTGAATTATCACATTGCTAACAAAGCGTAAATCAACTTAGTGAAAAATGTCCAAGCCGGGAATCGAACCCGGATCCCTGGAATAGATCTCCAGTGCTCTACCACTAAACCACAAGGACGATGTCCAGCCTGGCATTTCTCACTTATATAAGTCGGTAAGGCTGCAACCTAAGGACATTTTTCACTAAGTTGATTTACGCTTTGTTAGCAATGTGATAATCCACATCATTAATATTCAATAATTTCAAGCGTAATTTCGCTGCTGAAAAGTAGTCGAAAAATTAATTAAAAATTGTATATTCACCGATGCGGGGTTTGTTTGCGTCTCATGTTACGCCGCTAGGAATGAGTGCTCATGAAGACTTCTCCATCTTGTGCTGCGGTTGCAGCCTTACCGACTTATATAAGTGAGAAATGCCAGGCTGGACATCGTCCTTGTGGTTTAGTGGTAGAGCACTGGAGATCTATTCCAGGGACCCGGGTTCGATTCCCGGCTTGGACATTTTTCACTAAGTTGATTTACGCTTTGTTAGCAATGTGATAATTCACATCATTAATATTCAATTGATTATGAATTTAAAAAAAAAATTAAGTAAAAAATGGAAGTTTTTCATTAAATTAGCATATCTTAACAATTATCACTCAAAAATAAAAATCCTGAAGACAATTTGTTGGAAATATAGCATAAAATCTCTGTTGAAAATTTCATACATATATCTTGCAAAGAACTTTAGATATATTCTTTTAAAGTTGACAAACCGTGAAAAAATTCATTCTGAGATAAATGAAGTTATCGTCAGAGGGCAGCTGATGCATCGCTTCTCAAGGCAAAAGGTGTTATATCTATGGATCTAATAAAGGTAAAAGCATGCTATTTGCGGTATTTAGCGCTAAAAACTCAGTATTTTGTTTTAGCCGATTTAAAAAAAAATGCCTTTTTTTGAGAATTTTTAGCCCCGGACCCCCTTATAAAAAAAATACATGAAATGAATGAATGTTTTTGCATTTTTTTCTTAGGAGAAGTCACGTGAAGAAACTCGAAAGCTAATGTTAACATTTTGAGGTCTGAGCTATTTCAACCGTATATCTCTTCTCTTTCAAAACTGGGGGTATTTTGTACTTTTCATGATTAAAAAGAAAAAAATACTTTGAAGACGTACTTTAATAAAAAAAAAAATTATTATAAATTTCAAACTGTCCTTATTCATAATCAAGGAGCTAATTAAATGTTCTAAAAATTAATATTTATTGAGAAATTATTGAAAAAGCATGTTTTATATATTTCTCTAAAAGTTCCGCATTAGAAAACAATTTTTTGACTTAAAATTTTACATAGACTTGAATAAAAAATTTACCCAAATGTACAAATATCTGGAAATAGGTTTTATTTGTATATAAGCATTAGTAAAATTTGCTTTTGTGTGGTACACTTCAAAGCACAAAAGAGCAACATCACAAGGTTCACAATAAGCTCGGATTCCAGATATTTTCATATAATTGCTTCTATTTAGTGCTGCCACATATATTTTTCTAAATAAAATGTTTGAAGATAATATCTGAATAGACCTCGAACGTATTTAGTAGGTAATTTTATAGCTCAGAGAGGTAAAAATTGACCCCAAGAGTCTCTCGGGCTTAGTTCGCTTCACCAAAAACGACAACCCGAGTGACACTCGGGCTTAGTCCTCAAAGTGTTAAACCTAAGGAAGAGTTCTTTTGAAATTTCTCCCTTGTATTTCAATATTTTATATGACATGTTTTGACGTAGTAAGCAGAGGTCGATTTCTAAAGTTGTTATTTTGTACTTTTTCGATTTATTTGTTACGGTATTTTTTTTATGAGACTATGTTCACTTTCGAAACCGGTTCCGAAAGTGACAGTAACTTTACTAACACCGATAATGAATTAAAAGATTACAGCTGTTTATCTTAGAAAACTTGTTTACCATTCGTTTATTAAGCTAAGAAAAACTTAAAATCTTGTTATCGAAAATGACTGATGTCCACACATTCTTCATAAAAAAAAAATTCCGTCATTTCTACGCGATTACATTCCTTATTTTCTATCTGCGGCTTTTAATATTGAATAGCTATTGAATTTTTACATTTTAAGAATTTGATGTGTTAAAATTAAAAGAACATGTTTGTTTTTGATTAAAACAACTAGCCAAACAACTTTTGAGTTCTAAAAAGACTGTGTTCTTATCTCCTACAACCATTCATAACAAGCAAACGGCTTCGGTCGACCAAAAAAAAAAAAAAAAAATAAATAAATAAATAATAAAATAAAAAAAATGGAATGATTGTTTTTAGTAAAGGTAATTCGATACAGAACACCTGTATCATATTTCATCAATAGCAATATCAAGAAAATAAAACTTTTTTGTAATTGATATAGATATTAAAAAATGTGAAAATAATCAATTAAAAAATACATTGTGTTATCCTGCAATGGTTTTTAAAACTTTTATTACGAAATATCAGGCTTAAAATCTCAATGGAGGAATAAGTCTTTAAACAAAACTGTCGTAATGCTTGAATAATTGGCATTGCATTTATTTAATGTTTCTTCATTTATAACTCAATATACAACATACCATTTCTGAGATCTGTAATGTTTAGCTGTGGCATGATTTCAAATTTTTAAAGATATGTTCTGGCCGCGGACATGATTTTGTCTTTTTAATGACTACACAAAACATATTTTTAACCTACTTCGAAAGGAGGGGGGGGGGGGGGGGCTTATCAATTCGACGCGTATTTTTTTTTTTATGTATGTTTACCGATTACTTCGAAAGTACATTTCTGATTCATGTACTTTTTGTTTTAACTGACAGAGGATACTCGTGAATTGTTCCCATTTAAATTTCATCAAAGTTGGTTCAGTACTTTTTTAGAAATTCAATAAAAACAATATTTTTCCGCACTCTCTTGTACGCTACCTTTTTGCGAATCGCTGGGTTAGCTGGATGTGAAGTGATCGTCGCTGCACGAGCAGCCATTGTACAAAAGAACTAAGAAAACTCACTGAAGATTTTTTTTTACGGTGGAGGAATTTGTATGCTAATACAGGTTTTGCCAAACGTCCCCGATAAGTGTTTTCATTTAACATAAAATCAAGTAATTGAAGAGGTCTTTTTGTTGTTGATGATGCTGTTAAAAAGTTTATAATTATATTATGTTTAATCCTACAGCCGCGGGCGACTTTTTCATTTTCTTGGATAAAACCGCGGCATATTTTTAAGGGGACAGTATACTTTTAACGGCCATAAAACATGCGACATTTGTCATGAGTTTAGCAATTTTTTATAAAAAAGATAACCACTCTAGAAGCACAACATTTTTAGAGTATATTTAGGTGATGTTGAACTACGTTTAAAGAATTTTTATTTGGATATATAATGACATAAAAAACCATGAAAGTAAACAAATTTGGTGAAAGTGGAATTTGAAGTTAACATTTTAAAGCTTTCTTATTATTGTTTAAGGTATTTAACCAATAACAATTGCCGCATTTTAGCATATTTCCAAAGTTACGATAATATGAAAGCGCGAAATCAAAATGTAAACAAGTCGCCATGACAGTTGTCGCAGGGCTGTTACTTTCGAAATGAAGGGGCGATGTTTACATTTTCCCTAATATCTCCGTAAATAATTATCACACAGTTAAAAGATCTGTATAAACATATTTAGAATACAATAACCTTTCTAACGAAGTAAAAATAAAAAAATCGATTTTTGAAAATTTTAAAAGTGTACTGTCCTCTTAAGTTTTAAAATTCAGATTGTTTGATTCCCACCACTTTTTTGAAGTAGAAATAGTCACTTTATTTAATTACAGATTAAATAATGCGATAATAAGACGAATTATACATTTTTTTTTTTAAGTGGTGGGAAACAAGCAATATGAATTTTATTAAAGTAGCCCACTGGAACTCGAAAATAGCGTGTCCCGCGAAATTATATAGAATATGTAAAACGCGATATGAGCGTTTCCCGCTGCTGCTGAATGATTAAGCACGTTTAATTAGTAAATTAAAATGCATAATATTTTGATACTTTAATTGATACTTTATATGCATAACTCTATTACGCTCATTATAATGCCTAACACTGGGAACTTTTCAAATGAGAGCAGACTAAAAAATAGCCCAGCTCTAAAGAGTTAATTTTTGCAATGAACCAATGAAAGAAAGATTTTAAAGTACTTAATTCTACTTACTCCTTTATCACAAATCCGACCCCATATAGGTGTTGTTATGGCATATATTCCTCCTGTTATTATAAAGATTGCACCAAGGACTACAGGTTTCAGATCATACTGAAAAAGAGAGAAAATTTAAATATTTTTGATTTCAACTAAATATTTAAAGCATGTAAACTTCTATTTTTTCTCAAAAGTATTTGTTTTCATTTTGATCATTCAAACAGTTTTTCTTTTAAAGTGAAGAAAACAAGTTTATTATTTAAAAATTTTTATTTTTTAAGAAAATTAAATCGTCAAGAAAATTATTCATGACAATGCAGATTTCAAGGGCATGTATAGACAACGTAATATCTAGATTCTTCAAACAAAGAACGTGCAAAATAAGAAGTAAAGGAGATTTATATTTTCAAAAACTTGCGTTTTGTCTTAAAGAAAAATTATATTTTAAAATTTTTTGTATAGGTATTGAATTATTTATACAGGGTTTACGATTTTTTTTTCGTATATTTATGCACAAAGGTAGTTAAAAATAAACTCTAGATTTACAACGAAATATTAGAATTAATTTATTTTCAACTTTGGAATAAAACAATAAAACTTATACTTCTCATTCAAAGTTTTTGAAGTTTTCAAAAAATCCTGATAAAATTTATCGCAAGAGCTTAGAACTTTTTAATATCATAAGGAAGAAAAAATTGTCAAAACATTTTAAAACTTCCAAAAATCTTTATGCTAGATTCAGAAATTCTAAAATATTTTACATGCAAAAAAAATTAAACATTAAGTTTTCTTTTTAAATCAGAAAATAAAAACTAGAAAGTTACTTACAGTCGCATTTTTCGACGATCACAACCAGAAATGGTAAAAGATTATAATAATTTTATTTTTTATTTCTGAATTTTTCATTCTATGTTCAAATAATAATATTGTTTGGAAAATTTCAAAAAGTCCTCGAATCCAAATATTCAGCTTTCCATTGTTTCAAATAAAGTAGTCAGATTGATTAAGTTATGCGCATAAAGAGAATCCTTTGTTTCACGCCAACTGTCATCATAATCAGTCGCCTTGCTAACGTGCAATAAACTGCAAAGCATATGCTTTAAAGTGCCTTTTCAAACAGCATCCGACAGTTTATAATATATATTTCCTCAGTTTGGAGAAATTCGAAACCTTAACTTGCATTCGCTATTCATTTAACGTGTGGAAGTGACATACGCCTCGTATGACGAAAAGAAATGAAATCTCATAATCATTTCAGCCTCAAATTATCAAATTATCTAGTGGAATGACTTTCATATTAAAAGTTTTCCGAATCATGCTATATGGTTACATGAAAGGCTCTTGAAGTTTAGGTATGTTTTTCAAACTTTAAAAAAGATGAAAAAAGAAAATAATCTTCTTTAGACCTCATTGTAGTTGAGTTTTGAACCTTCTGGGAGTTATCTGTTTTCAAATAGTTGGATTCTGAGATATTCAAATTTCTAAGATATAATAACTGGGAAACTCTGTCAAAAATGCGGCTCACCTGCTCGGTATCTAATTCTACTGTGGCTCTGCATTTTCATTTTCTAAAATACTGATATTTTTTTATAATATGATTAATGAAAATTCTCAGATGCAAAGAAAAATCAGATCTTTTTTGTCAAAATTATTCACTTTTAAAGTACACATTTTGTTCAAGTTAATAACATTAAAATTCTTGTTAAATACCATTAAATGTATCTATTCATTAATATACAAGAGGAAAACGTTGTCCCTGCGTATGCAACAATATTCAAGGGGGACAACGTTGCCCTATCTATTTAACAGTATGCTAGTGAATACATTGTCTCAAAGTATACCTCATAGAATACTACGTATTCCTTACACAGTTTGCTAAAGTAGGTAACATTAAAATACTTGTTATGCTATTAAGTCTACATATTCAACAATGTATAATGTTTCTCCTTAGTTCTCTTACCCCCCCCCCCCTCCTCCCACCCTTACAATGTTCAACAATATACTAGTGGATACATTGTTCCTACATATTCAGCAGTATCCTAGTAAAATGATTTTCAATTCTTTCTTAATTTTTCAATATTATTACAAGAATAGCGTTATGTTGTTTAAGTACATTTTTTAAGCTTAACAAAAAAATCTTTCTTTATAGACGACATTTTATACTATATTCGAGTTTTCTGGAATCACGTGCTTTCAAATAGTTGCATTCTGAGATATTCAAACTTCTGCAATATCATAACTAGAAGAGCCTTTCAGAAATGCGGCTCACCTGCACTGCCCCTTTACTATTCACTGCTACTCTGTCTCTATATTTTCATTTTCTAAAATACCAGTATTTTTGATAGTATGAGCAAATGAAAAATCTTAGATGCAAAAAAGAAAGTTTTAAGGGGAGTTTGCTTTTTCTATTGTTTACATTTTTCTATCCCCTATAGTCAGTAAATTATTCCTGTAAAACGATTTGGCCAAACTCAAAGTCCTTTCGTACTTATTTAATGATTGGGCGGCGATACGACACGTGGAAAAGAGGATGGGAACATGGCTTTGAAATATCAAGAAAGAACAAAGATACAGGCAGTAAAGGACAAGGAAACTGGCAGACAACGTAATAAAGGAAATGATAATTTACTACGCTCTTGCGATCAGAAAAATCTCCACTTCATTGGATGATATGAAGAAAGCAATATGGGCGACTTTTTTCAAGATTTTGACGAGCAATGAACCTGGTCTAACCGACGAAAATATTTGATGCAGCTGCCGCGTCACGGAAGCTTTGGGACTATTGGACGAATATCATCATAATCCACCATTCGCACCTCCAGTTCAGGAAGCCATTCAGCCAATCGATGATTCACTTTTCGACGACAATTTACTTCGCCGGTGCTTAGGAGGAAACGCGAAAAATTTAAACGAAAGTTTTAACATCTGCATTTGGAAATTGGCGCACAAGAACTTGCATTGTGGCTCCAAAACTATTGAAATTGTAACTTATATAGCCATGAGTATCTTCAACTAAGTTATAGTTCAGTTTTAATGATGATTATATCGATAGGATTTACTATTGGACCGTATGCGCATTCCTTTGCAAAAAACGTGGGCAACCGACGTATACTCTCGGCTGAACGAAATATGAAACCGGCGGCACGAGCGGCTATTTTGAAGCAACCATCGAAACATATCCAGCAAACTTTACTGTTTGGGGAAGAGGAGGGTGTCCTCTGTGACCCTAAAATAGCTGCCTGAATATAAGTTCCATTAAACATGTTTCACCACGTTTAAAAATTTGTAAAACTATAAAGGCATTTTACGCAGAATGACTCTTTCAAACTGGGCGGTATCAGAACGCAAAAACTACTAAACCGATCTTGCTAATTTTTTTAGCTAAAGGGAACATAATTTATTGGAGCTTTCGCCACTTGCAGAAATTTTTATGAAAAATAAGCATTTTTATTAGCACGCCAAAGGGCGAAAAAGGGGGTCATAAATAGGCCTTTTTCTCAAATGGCAAACGCTTCGTTTATTTTCAATTTTACCGCAAAGTGCTTGAATCTCCAGACAATCTTATCTACTTTCACAATCCTTAACGGAAATTGATTGTAAGCATTTCTAGTGATCTATGGTATCCTGCCCGACTGGAAGTGAACGGCCCAGACACTAAGAAATCCCCCCCCCCCCCCCCCCACGTAACTCAAGCCACGTCATCAATTTTATTGAAAATATTTTGAAATGTTCTTCAAATAATAATAAATAACATTCAAAAAAACCCGAAGCTAAAATCTTCCTTCCTATTCCAGAAAAATATTGCTAAAAAACACCCTTTTTTCGGCCTTCTATACGCAGATCTCTCTTAACTCTTAACAGGTGGTGCATGTATGCATCGTCAAAAGGTGCATGTGGAATTTGTTTTTAGCACCATTAATAAACAAATTTAATGTTTGTCTTTTTTAATTAGAGTATTGTTTGGTATTTTATAAGTAAAGGGAACTGATTAAAAAAAAAGCGGTACCATCCAAATAAAATTTGTGTAAGGAATGCCATCTCGAAAGGGTTAAAAAAACAAATATCCTGCGGCCATCACCAAATTTTCTTCTATATGATTCTATACATTCGCACATTTATTTAAGTAGTGGAGTTACACATCAATCGTTACGAGTATGGCGTATTTCTTTTAATTTAACATGGAGTTACAATGATCACAAAATTAGAAAAGCACATTATACATATAATTATATCAATATGTATATTTTTAATTATTGACATCAACTATAAAATTAGAGAATTTTTACACAATAAAAGCTGAGACACAGCTATAAGGTTCATCGCAAAAAGCATATAATTTCAGCGACCCCTGTTGAGTGATTAAACCCAATATTGAACCAACATAGTTTTTCACAAGGGTCTTGCATATTAAATTTGGTGAAATCCCATCCAATAAATGCCGAGATGTAGTTATCACGGAAATCGTGAAAAACATAGCACAGAAGCGTAACCGGTTGGATAAAATACACCAAAACCTAATCAGCACTAATTTATATCAACATCTAATTAAATATGACGTATAATTTTATTCTATCCCATACATGCCGAAATAGCTATAACACTAGCTCTGGAAAAACACAACGCCACCTGTCGGGCTATATACACTGAAACCTAATCATGCACCAATATCTAAATGAATATGAAGTCACGTGAAATTGCATTTCATAGATACCAAGATGTACAAATCACAAATGGCCTTGGAAAACACAGTAAAACAATACCCCTGTTGAGCCATATTCACCAAAACCTAACCGGAATTTATATGTGCCAAGGTCTAACTTAATAACGTGTGACGAAATTCCATTACATGGATGCTGATGTATGATATCACAGATATGTAAAACATTGCATAGCAGCGCAACGTGCTAGAAGCTATACACCCAAACCTAACCAGCACCAATTTTTGTCAATGTCTAACTGCATCTGAAGTCTGATGAAATTCCGTGCGTTAGTTCTCAAGATAAAACGGTCACACACAGACTTTTTTCAATCACAAGGAAGAAAAATCATGCGCCAAGCATTAGATTATGAAACACTTTCTAACACATTTAGAATGCTGTAACAAAATTCACTTTTTAATAATGTGAAAGATGATATCCAAATAAACAATTTGGAAAGCGCAAAATACATATGAAAACCCAATTTCAGTAATTATCATCTACGGTCAAAAAAGTATCTGAATTCTTTTCAGCAGCCCGGTAAATGATCTATAAAATTTAACACACCGAGTAATATACAAAAAAGTAGTAACATTTAAAAACGCATACCACAGCGAAAAACGCACTTTCAGTAATTTTCGCTCACAGACATTAACAGAATTATTTTGTGTGCCCCTATAAATGAACGATAAATACTATGTACACCTTATTCTACTGTAACATGAAGTGCACTTCACTGATACATATCAATTTTAATATGTTTGAAAGGTACTATTTGGTTATGCCTTCGACCAAAAATCTATCACCAAACTATAAGATTAAGGGCGATTCCATGCGGAGAGTCACACACGTAACGCAGGCTTTAAATTTGCATTTATTCAATTATTTATTATATTTTAATGTTAATTCTGATTTTAAGTGGTATGGTAAATAAGTTATTAACATATTTTTTAGTTTAAATGTGTGTAAGTAAAACTCACAGAAATATATCATTTAATTTCATACTCAAAATGTGCTTTTTTTCTGAAGTAGAAAAAAAGCACATTTTGAGTAATGAAATTAAATGATATACTTTTGTGAGTTTTATTGCCACACATTTAAATTTAAAAATATGCTAATAACTTATTTACCATACCACTTAAAATCAGAATTAACATTAAAATTTAATAAATAATTTAATAAATGCAAGTTAAAGCCTGCGTTACGTGTGTGACACCCTCCACGGAATCGCCCTTAAATGACAATGGTTGATCGTAAATGCACATTCACTTGACTTTAAGCAAGTTACACGTGTTTACGTCATCAAGTTATTTTTATTTCGACGCTTTATTTGTATTTTTACTAATGTTATACTAATTTATTTGTTCTTTCGTTATTTAAAATAAAAATTATGTCAATTTTTATAATTTGGCGAAATTGGTCGACGGGATAACTAAGTAGTACCGTTTGAAATAATGTAACATCAGTAATATACATCGAAAACGATTTCCCCCATTGACCATAATGTAACGGAATTCTTTTAAGTGTCACTGCAAACAAACTATAATTGGGTTACACTTCATTTCCAAAACCGAATATGCCATATTAAACCCTTAGTAACATCAATTAAATGGCAATATGAGTATATTTACGCAAGTTTGAGAACGGACAGACAGCTGGATGGACAGAGAATCAAACAGACAAACCCAATTCATAAACATTTTATATGAATAAATGAAACCGACTTCCTGCGATTGTTTCTTTATCTAAGACACACACACAAAATCACGCAAAATCACGCATGATATTGATAGTCTATTTTTTAGTTACTTATTCAGCTCTAGTTAGCGTATTTTAGTAAAGTGTTTAAGCACAACAGATGATTTTGTTTTTATGACGTATATTTATTGGTATCCATATTCAATTTAATCTGGGGCGTTGCGAGAAGAAATCTTTTCAAATAAGAAAGCACAGAAGTTTCATTCGTTTTTTTCACAAAATCCTCAGAACCAATCTCTTATAAATAAATTCACTTTAATTGCCGTCACTTCTCCGATTTCAGACGCAGTAGACAATCATTCATTAAAAAATCTGACATATCCTTCTAAACAAGAACCAAAAATCATTATGAATTAATATTATGAAACACATTCCGACAGTATCAGGATATTATGGAATTTCATTTTTTCATATAATGAAATCAGGTTTGTAAATAAGCAACTTAAAAAATGCATAATTCAGTAAAAGTCCATTTTCAGCTACTGCTGTCCGTATCCGGTAATGTGTGCGAATTCTTTCCTTCAGCCCTGTATATGATCTATAGAAAATACACAAAATGTAGTACACTAAAAATAAGATAAGTTTAAAAAGTCATTATACAGCGGAAAACGCACTTCCAGCAAATACCGATTATAAGCAGTCATCGAAAATAATTATTGGCCCACCAGTGGCCGAGAGGTTTTGCTCTCGAAGCTGGTAGACGGGAGGTGTGAGTTCGATCCCAATCGCGCCCGTCGGCCTAATCGTTCGGAGTTTTCATGTTTTTCTTCTAGCCTTGGTTTTCCAAGCGTAAATACGGGTTATGTTCCCTTTGAAAGACCCCCACGAAGGGCACTCCACACTTTAGTGCCTATATCCCTCATGCTGGTAATTGGCCATCATAAACACAACCAACCAAAATAATTATTTTGTGCGTCTCTGTAAATAAACCATAAATGTTACGGACTCTATAATCTATTTCTAAAATGTTGGAGTGCACCACCGTGCTACTTTTAAATTTCGTTATATTTGAAGTATCATATCATTAAAATGCACCTAAACCGATTCCCCCCCCCCCCCACCCATAGATCATAATGTAATGAAATTATTTTCTGCGTGCTTGTAAATGACTATAAATGCTAATTATTCTAAACTCCTGAAAAAGCATGTTTCCGTCCATCTCAGTGATGTATAGCAATCTCATTAAGTTTGAAAGACTGTAACATCAATAAAATGCACCGTAAACGACCTTTCTCGATAGACAATAATTTAACGTTCCTTTGTGTAGCTATAATCGAACTATACATGCTAAAACGTCATGCTATTAATTATTTTTTATTACATTACCTTTTAATACCTTTTATTTTATTAATTACCAAATATAAATTACCTTTTCAATACCAAAAGTTCTATACTAAACCTTAATGACACATGTAAATTACATGGCAATCCGAGTACATTTACGTGAATTACAGTACGGATAGATGGGCAAACAAATCTAATTTATAAGCGCTTTTAAACTTCCTTGGAAAGTTTTAAAAAAAAAATGCACTATACACGTTGAGAAAATTGTTGACGTACATACATAATGAACAAAAAGGAGAATCTGTTTTTTATTATTATTTTCAAGTTACTCAAAAAATGAAGCGAAGGTTCTTTTTATCAAATGTCTTTCTGCCTATGACTTCACTTTTAAAGAATGCAGTTTATTCAAGCAGATGACATTAAAATTCTTGCTAAATTCTATTAAATCTTTGTATTCAACGGTCTTAAGTTTATTAGAATATAAAACATTTTGTGAAGCTTTATTTGTTACGCCGTCAGCTGTCTGTCAACCATCTAAATCCATACCACTACATTGTAAAAAATGTAAATTTGTCCTTCCTTTTGATAATATTATATTACGGGAAGAAAATCTTTTCAGAATTGTAAGCAAAACATTGTTGATGCATTCATTAACACAAAAGTTTTGTTTAACATTTTAAAATTAATTTTTAAACTGAACGGTTAGGTTTAAGTTTATACTGAAAATATTTCTGCGCGTAATTATCCAATAAAAAAATTAAAGAAATTACTTTTTTTAATTGAATTCTAAATATTTTTAACAGAGTTGTTAAAATATCAATGTTTAATAATCATAATCAGAAAATCACTATAAGCAAAAAGAAGAACGAAAAATCATGCGCCCAGCATAGCTTATGAAACACATTCAGAATACAGTAGCAAAACTTTTCAGTTTATTAAGGTGAAAACATGAAGCCTAATTAAACAATTTAGAAAACTCTCACAGAATTTGAAAATCCAATTTCTACAGTTAGCCTCATTAGTCGGGAAAATATCAATTTTTTTTGTGCAGCCCTGTATATGATCTATTTAGTGTTATGTACACTACATAGTATGCTAAAAGATCGTTAACAATTAAACGCATAATTTAATTATAATTTATAATTAATAACAATTAAACGCAAACAGTTGAAAATTCCCATTAAGCAATTTTTCGTCCATAAACGGAAATGTACTTAACATCTTTCGTACAGCTGTATATATGGTCTATAGAATTTATACACGCTAAGTAATATGCAAAAGAATAGTTAAAGGGCATAGCCAGATAAGCAATCAAATTTCCTGATTTTTTTCCCATGTGTGGCTCCACCCCAAATAACGCCTTTAAATGAATTTTATGCACATTTTTACACATATTTTTGTGATTATTTATATGTTATACCCAACGCACACTTTTGGCATTTATATATAATATAGGTGCACAGATGAGGAAATTTTTACAAGAAATGGTAATTTTCGTATAACTATAAGATATGATTTTTATAATTTTTTTTTCGCTATTTCACACAATTTTTATAAACAGAAAATTTTACAAAAATTGCCAGTTATGCATTTTTGGTATCTACATATCCTCAGTTAATGGCATGAAATTTCTTGCAGCAGTTTTTGACAAAATCCGTTTTTTAAAAAATCGAAAAACATTTTTATCTCACAAAATATCAATATTTATAAGGTGATATTAGGGGATATATATTTTCAGACTGGTTGCCACGCCTGGGAAAAAAGCAGGAAATTTGATTCAAAGGCATGTTTCCAATGCTTATCCGGCTATGCCCTTTAAAAAGGCGTACCACAACTAAAAGGGGGCACTTCCAGAAATTATTGTTCATAGGCAGTACTCTAGCCAAATGATTTTGTGTGCCCCTGTAAATGAACGATATATTATATGCACATCATATTCTAGAATAAGCGCTTTGTAGTGCGCTTCTGTGATATATAAATTTCAATATGTTTAAAATAGCGTAATAGCATTAAAATACATCTCAAATGACTTATCCCCATAGACCGTTATGTAACGGAATCCTTTTGAGTGTCATTCGAAGTAAGCCGTAAATGAACACTTCCTTTTCAATACCGAACATACCATAGTAAACACCAATAACATATATCAATTTCATAGCAGTCTGACTATTTTCACCCGAGTTAGAGAACGACGGACGGACAGACACGACGAATTCATAAACACCATTCAACTCTGTTGGAAAGGGTTAAACATTAATCAAGTGGAAACATTATAATTATTTCTTAAAAGCTGGCTCCGATACATACACAAAATTATCTTTGGTGTTTTCCTAAAAGTAAAATATACGTTGTTACTACACATAGAATTTTAGAGTTATGAGTATTTCAACAATTACTTTGAAAATACTTAATTATTATTTTAACCCCTTGAGGGGCGGTGGGATATATTATATCTCACCTAATTTTAATCAAGATTTGCACCAGGAATGTTTAATTAAGTTTCCCTTCAATAACTTCGGTGAAAAAGAGATGAAAAATTGCTTTTCCTTATTTTGAAATAAAAGTTTTCCTAATTTCTGGTGGGAATTCAATATTATAGGAACACAATTACTTGCCCCTCAAAGGGTTAAAGGATTTCTGAGTAAATTAGAATTAAATGAGGAATTTTTAACCCTCTCAGGGGCAAGTAATCGCGTTTCTGTAATGTTGAATTCTCACCGGAATTTTCCAAAAATTCTATTTCATAATAAGGTAAAGGAATTTTACAACTTATTTGCACCAAAGTTAGAAAAGTAAAATTTAATTAAAATTTTCAGGTGCGAATTTGGATTAAAATTAGGTGGGATATAATATATCCCACCGCCCCTTAAGGGATTAAATAGTGTTATTGTAAACAATAAAGAATATTCACGCCGATGCATGTAAATCACTGGAATCTAGTTGCACACGGTGAATCGTAATGAAAAATTTCTTTTACTAAGAGACTATTTATTATAGCTTATTAAAAAACATTATTACAGAAGAATGGGGATCACGATTTTGAAAGTTCAAACATATTTAACCTATTTTTTGCCGTAATTACCTTTCGAAGATGTGGCTCTAAAGTGGCAGCGTTGAATCCTATAAATAATAAGGATGATATGATGGAAAGTGTGTAGGAGATGATTCCGCCGTCAGCCAGAAAGCTGAACAAATTTCTAGAACCTTCGTGCCTTTCAGAATCCTCTAAAAATAGAAATAAAGGGTTGTATATAACACAGCAAAAATTATAGTCACATCAGTTTTCTCATATGACTTATTAGAATTAAGAGGGTTAGTCACTCAGCTTCGGAATTCTCCTTCGTAATGTTAAATCTATGGACTTTTGATGCATTCCTATATTTAAAATATCTTCGAGAAATTCATAAATTTAACATCTTTTTTCTGTGTACTCTTCTTAAAGGATGTCTCTTTTATTCTTATTTTTCAAAATATTTCTAAAATCTATGCTGAATTTAATATTTTGTGTGTTAAAAGCGGCCGAACTGTTAGTAATATTTTAACACTTCATACAAAATTAAGTCTATACTTTAGAAATATTTTGAGAACTGAGAAAAAAAAAAAAAAGAGACAGCTTTTAGGAAATGCACACAAAAAATATATGTTAAAAATATTAATTTCCCGAGGAGATATTTTAAATATACGAATGCATCAAATGCCCATAGACTTTACATTAGGAAGGGGAAATCGGAAGCTGAGTGACCAGCCCCCTTAAGGTGTCTCAGGACTCTTAAAATTGAAAAAAAAAGATCATTTTTAACACTTAATATCTTAAAATGTATTTATTTTTAGTATGACAATTTTAATAGGGATGAAAAATATAAGTATTTTCTTTCAATTCAAATATTTAAAAAATTACAAGATACAGAATTAGCATTTACAGGGGGCTACAAACTGTCAGGCATTTAAGGAGCAGTAAATCGGCATAACAGATTACGCGCAGGAATACACAATAAATTTTGCAACTAGAATGAAAAATTTAGTGCCTACTTATAATTCCGATTGTAATAATTACCCTGAACCTAAATAAATTTGTATTTAAAACATTTATATAGTTTTAATGCAAAGTTGTATTTACCTAATGCACAATTTAGAAAACTTAAACAGTATAATCACCTAAAAAAAAATTATTTTGAGCAATAAAAAGGAAATTTTAAGTTGTTGTGTTAACATATGTTTTGAAAATTTAATGAAAAAATATTCCGAAGTTTTTGAAATATCGTGCGCTCAAAAACGTCATTTGGAGAAAAATGACTTCAAACAATGATGGAACAGTGGCACAGCAATTGAGTGATTGTCACCACTAAATTTTTACAGTGTTCTTCACCTTCAAAAGCCTCAGAAATTCTGTCCTGAAGTTAGATGAAAATTACTAATAAAATTTTGCGGCGTCAATTGATTCTCTGCTGCTACACTATTCCATCACTGCTTCAAAGGTTCGAAAACGCCGCTTCAGCTATTAAGCAAGTATAATTCTGAAAGCCATAAGTTCTGTCCTAATCTGAATTTCAAGGAAACAATTATATCAAAATGTTCGGAAAAGATAGGTGTTTAACATCTAAAAAAATTAAAATTTCGAAAATTTTAAAGCTTTAAGAGTCCTGAGACCCCTTAAGGCTGCTCGTCACTCAGTTTCCGAATTTCCTTCGGTAACGTTAAGTCTATGGGCGTTTGATGCATTCTTAAATTTAAAATATCTCCTCGGGATATTAAAATTTTTTATTTCTGTTTTCAGTGTGTTCTTATTATGTCTGTTTTTTTCTTAGTTGTCAAAATATTTCTAACATTTATGCTAAATTTAATATTTTATGTGTTAATAACAAATTAAATTTTAAAAATCAAAAATCCCGACTGCGTAAAAAGCTAACTAATTAATTATTTCTCATCAATGTGAAACTATTTTTTATATTACTTACCTATTTTTTATTTACTTCTATTGATGACTTTTAAATTGTGTTTAATTGTTAGTTCCTATCTATAAACACTGTTTTGATGAGGCCTATAGATGTCTATGACGGTTAGAGATGCAGTAAAACTAGAGATCCTACCTACAAAACTTCCAGGTTGTGTAATATTTAAACGGAGCTTCTGACTGTATAATAGTCAATGAAACATCATCTTCATTTTGAAAGACCTATCCAATGATATGCCACTCAATAAGGTGCATAAAAAAATTTTTCGTGTCTACCATCATTTTGTATTTTCCGGCCGCCATTTTGAAATTATAAAAACAAAACCTAGCCTATAACCATCGGACAGTTAAGACGAGTCGATAGAGACCTCATTCATCAAAATCCATCCAGCCGTTGGGATGTTTCGAGGGTATAAAGAAATTCACATAACCCTTCTTGGCAGTCGGATAAAAACAGGCGAACTATGAGTAAAATTTTAACACTTCATATAAAATTAAGCATAGATTTTAGAAATATTTTGAGAACTAAGAAAAAATGAGACATCCTTTAAGAAGAGTACACAGAAAAAAGAAGTCAAAAATATTAAGTTCCCATTTTAAATAAAAGAATGCATCAAATGCCTATAAACTTAACATTACTGAGGGGAATTCAAAATTGAGTAACGAGTAGCCTTAATGGCTTTATCATACGAAAAAAGCATTAGCAAATACAGTCGAATTCGGTTATACAGGAAGTATGAGATCTATAAATGTCCTCGTATTAACCGGTACTCCTAATGACCGGGAAGATAAAAAAAAAAAAAAAAAAAAAAAAAAAAAAAAAAAAAGAAACACAAAATAAATACACAAAAATAGTAACTATTATTAACGGCTCTAATTATTTAAACGCTAAAATTAATTTAATACCAAAGCTCCGTGTTAATTAAAACATTAACACGTTAAGCGCCACGTCAGTCACCGGTGACTAACACTGAACTTTCCGTTTAAAACGCGTCATTCACCGATGACTGACGGTCTAAAATGTGATATTAAAGTAAAAAAATATATATTGTTTTACGTAATTACTGAAAATTTATTTAAAATTTACTTACCTTTTATTTATTACAGGATTATACTTTCTTAAAAAATTACTTAAAACATTGTAAATTTTTTCAGCTTCAGTGTCAGTCACCGTGGCACTCATAGTGTTAAACAATTTTTTTAAAATGTTTCTACCGGCGAAGTGCTACCGTTGGCGGTCTCTGGTGTGTTTCTTGGGAGCCGAGCTTCCCACCTACTAACGTCTAGTAAGACATGAACGAAAGACAAATGCAATCACAAAGCAGAAATCGTAAGTATAGAAGGCAGATTAGATTGTTCAGAACCATTATTAAAGTCACATCATTTTTCTCATATGAATTATTACAATTAATGTCCTTATCATACGAAAAAACCAATAGCAAATACAGTCGAACTCGGTTATACGAGAAGTAAGGAAATTATCAAAGTCGTCGTATTAACCGGTACTCCTAATAGCTGGGAAGATAATAACAATCTTAAAAACACACACGTAATTAAAATAATAACTATTATTAATTGCTCTATTTATTTAAATGCTAAAATTAATTTAATACCAAAGCTCCGTACTAATTAAAACATTAAACAATTTTTAAAAAGTTTCTACCGGCGGCAAAGTGCTACCGTTGGCGGTCTATGATATGTTTCTTGTGAGCCGAGCTTCCCACCTACTAACGTCGAGTAGGGCATCAACGAAAGACTAATGCAATTACAAAGCAGAAATCGTAAGTATAGAAGGCAGATTATATTGTTCAGAACCAACATTAAAGTCACATCATTTTTCTCATATAGCTTATTACAATTAATGGATTTATCATACAGACAAACCAATAACAAATACAGTCGAACTCTTTTATACGAGAAGTGAGAGAATCATAAAAGTTTTCGTATTAACCGGTACTTCTAATACCCGGGAAGATAATAACAATCCTAAAACACACACATAATTAAAATAATAACTATTATTAATTGCTCTAATTATTTAAATGCTAAAATTAATTTAATATCAAAGCTCCGTGCCAATTAAAATATATTAACCCATTAAACACTAACGCTGCGTTTTTCGCAACATTACGTTTATGATTTTTTTTATTTTACTGTGAATATTTTTTCAACAAATGTATTATTACATATTGTATATATGACTTTTATTTTTAAGAAAAAAAAATGTTAATTGATTCAAGTCGAAAAAATTAGAAATATGTATGAAATAGTAGAAAATGTTTTGAAAATTTTTATTCATAAATTTCGGACTATAATCACAGATGCAAAATAAAGAATGAAATAAAATTCAGCAATTCAAGATACAGCTATTGTAGCACTCAAACTATAACTATGTGTAGTAAATGTAATATACCGCTACACATTAAATGCTTCAAGGATTTTCATATGGCAAAAATATAGTTGGTTTGTACTTTTCGCAGCAAATCATAGCTCACATAAAAAAATAAAAATTTTAACATCGCTTTTTTCTGTTAATTAGACATTAATATGTATAGAATAAATTTTTATTTTATTTGTGTCAAGTATAAAAAGGGGCGATCCTTACTGGGTTAAACCATTAGAAAACAAGTAAAATCCCTGCCGGCCCGGCCTACAGGCGGAGGTAGATTTCGAAGTTAAGTATATTAATTGCACCAACAAAAACTAAATCATGATTACGTATAAATCCACTTTAACAGTTTTATCCGTCCGCTTTTGACGAATTTTTATTTCATTTTTATGTAATAGGTGGTTTTATCAGAATCATGTTAAGGCGGTATTAAAAAAAATACTTTTCCGTGCTCAACAACTCGAAATTTTTTGGCACATTTTCAGATTAATTTTTAATAGCAAAAATACGAAACTTGCTGACGTGATTTTTGAAAAGATTTATAAGCGACCTGTATTTTTATTTTTCTTTCAATTAATTGAAACTTGATTAATAAACAATTATTTTCTCAGTAGGGCAATATTTTTCGTTTCTAACACAATCGCTTCGGGAAATTCTGTTCAAAATGCCCACTTTGACATCATTTTTTTAAAATATATTCTGCCTCTATCAAAAAATCGATCATTACGGTACATTATATAGTTTCTGAAGAAGAGAATCTATCTAAACGTTGAGAATAATTTGTAATGTATTTTTAATATAGTTTTTATTTACATGTACGCTGATGAGTATCGTAAGTTTTTTAATTATTAGAATCTATCAACTGGACGCGTTTGAGAGCAAAAATTAATTTAAAATGAGTAAGAAAATAAGCAGTTTGGATTTGAATACATTCTTAATAAGATGTTTTTTTTCTTCAACCGCTATTAATTTTTAATTTGTTTTTGCTGTAAGAATTGGTCCTATCAAAAACTTGTCTATATAAATGTTGAAGACAATATTAAGAAGATCTATGATAAATTCATGGGGATTTTATACCTTGTGAATTGACGGAGTTATAGAAATTTTTCTTCTTCACCCCCCCCCCCCCCTTTTTTTTCTTTTTTTTTTTTTTTTATTTCTTTTTTTTTTTTTTTGGTGGTACGAATTGGTCCTAGCAAAAACTTGTGAATACAAAAGTTGTAGATAATATTAAGGAGATATATAATAAAATTAATTGGATTTGATATCTTGAGAATTGACGAAGTTATGAATTTTTTTCTCCCCAAAACCCTATTTTTTGCGCCCCTTAAGCCCATTTTTAATTTTATCCAAAATCTGTGAAACATAAATTTTTGGTCCTATTTTTAGAAGTAATAAAAACTTTAAACTGATTTGAGATGTACAAAAATTAAGAAGTTATGGGGGTTTTCTGTTTTCACAAAACCCCTCCGTATTTCCACCCCCTTGGTCCGATTTTGCCCATTCACGAACTTGACCGAGATTTTATGCCCCTTGATTTTATGTATCAGTTTGGAAGAGATTTGTGCAGAATTGTGGAAGTTATCGTGTCCAGAAGAAAGTGATATATTATATATATATATATAAAGTTTTTTACTGATGGTGGTTTTGGGTTCTAGGGGTCATGATCGGTGTAGATCTGCAAAATTTTTTCAGAAATTCCAACATAGGGGAAAATGTCATAGGTAGTATTTCATACAAAATCTACCTAAAAAGAAGTTTCTAGTGGCGAAGCGTTACCGTTGGCTGTCTCTGATTGGTTGCTTGCGAGCCGAACTTCGCAGCTACTAACGTCTAGTAGGACATGAACGAAAGACTAATGCAATCATAAAGCAGAAACCGTAAGTGTAGAAGATGGATTCGATTGTTCAGAAAGGGATAAAATGACAACAGGATTATGCAAAAGAGCATATTTTTGGGGGGTGATTGCTGTTTCGGGAACTTTACTTTCATTCTTGCAATAAAATACAATAAAGAAAGAATTATGAAACTGGAATTCAATGAACAGAGTTGTGCACTGTGGATCTTAAAGTCATGTGACCGGATTCCATTATTATCTACCATATCTTTCGCCGAAATTCAAATTGAAGTGAACGATGTTTTGCTCGTATTAGCCGTTATCCTACTTTTGTAGCTTGCAATAAGCGGGAAATCCTTAATATAGTTTTAATAATGAACTTTTAACCGTCGTTTTAACGGTATCCTCGTATTAGCCGGGCTGTATTAACCCTTTGAAGAGCAATGCTCCCACTGCGGGACCACCTAATTTTAATTCCAAACTTACAAACGTGACCAGGAATATATTAATAAAATTTAATGAAAATTTAATGCTTTTAAAATAAAAGTTTAGAAGAACAAGTTTTATTTTCTAAAAACTTCGCTTATAAATTCTGGTGTCAGTCGATCATTTCACGAACAGAATTTTTCTGTGCGGGAAAGGGTTAAATGAGTTCGACTGTAGATTATTTTTACGCCAACATTCCTTTTTCTATACATACTTTTACATACAAATCGCACAAAGATGAATAAGGAATCATTCCAAAAGTTTTATTATGATGTTTTTGACATAGTAGGGTAGACCGGGGCTAGTTGGCCCAGTCGCGATATTTTTTAAACTTTCCGTTAGATGGTATTGCCAGTCCAGCCAATCCTCCAACATCGGCGCCATTGAAGTCGGGGCGTCCATTAAAGAACTAGCGAGAATTTTCAAAAGTTTTCTAATGCGAGTAAATTTCCTATCTTATAAAAAATCGTTTTTTATTTGTAGGTAGATTACATTTTAGATTTTTATATATAGTATTGTGAAAAACAATTGTTCGTAGTTATTGTAGGGCATGTTTGTTTATTAAAATGCTTTCATAATAATTCCTTACAGACATGAAAAAAATAAAAATGGCGATATGGGGTTAGTTGGCCCATTTGGCACGGGGCAGGTTCGCCCGGCGGGCCAAATATAGTTATATTTTTCTGGCCCGCCGGGCGAACCTGCCGGAAAGAATTTGGCTCTGGGGATTGGATTGGTGATAATTTTAATGAATTATTTTACTAAACATTTATTATTATTATAATTATTTTATTATTCATTAAAAGTAAGGAATTATTTTATTCATTGAATTCCTGGTTATTCCAGTCAATCTTTTTAAATAGTGAAGTTATAATGTTGTTTGCTCCTAATGTTGTTATTCCTTCCCACATTAAATTAGTTGCTGTGTTGTACAAAAATATTTATAACTTTCACAATTATAGAAAAATCCCTGTTGACTTGGCCTACAGGCGCAACTAGATTTCCAAGTTAATTTCTAATAGTAATTTCACCAGCAATTTAACGGATTAAGGGAAATGAGATTTTTTTTCCTTATACACCCCCGCCCCCTCACACTTTTTTTATTTTTAATTTATTTTGCTGTAATAGTTGGTCCTATGGAAAACTTGTCAATATAAAAGTTGTAGAAAATATAAGAATATGTATAATAAATTTAAACGGATTTTATATCCTGTGAATTGACGGAGTTATGGATTTTTTTCTTCTTCAACCCACCTTATTTTTTAATTCTTTTTGCTGTAATAGTTGGTCCTATCAAAAACTTGTCAATATAAAAGTTGTAGACAGTATTAAGAAGATGTATAATAAATTTAAACGGATTTGATATCTTGTTAATTGACGAAGTTATGATTTTTTTTCTTCTTCAACACATTTTTTCAAAATTTCTTTTTGCTGTAATAGATGGTCCTATCAAAAACATAAAAAAAAATGTTTGTCTTCCTTGTAATGATGAAAATGATATCGAGTTAAGCAATTAATTCTATTTATATCTATAAATTGATTTTTTAACTTTAGTCCTTTTTATCTCGAATGTAATAATTTTATAATTTTATGACTTCATTAAGGAACATTGTATGGTACATTTTCTTTAGGCTATATTATGTTTTCGTTCGCACTAAATAAAATTTAAGATTTGGCAAAATTCTGAACATTTCTTTAACTTCTACACTATCAGAACATTAAAAAGTGACTTTGGCTAACCTACCCCGCAATCGGGGCAGGTTGGCCCAAGCGACTTGGTGTCAGTTTGAGCTTCTAAATTAATACTTATAGATAATAGTTTCAAGTTTTACTATTGTGACTTATTTCTTTAAATACACTGGCAGTGATAACATAAAAAGAAATTTAAAATGTTGAATTGTAATTTTTTTAAAATTATTATCAGAAAAAGCGGGCCAACTAACAACCGATCTACCCTATACTTAGATTTCATTAAAATTGCGGTTAATTAAACATAATGAAAAATTTATCAACAAATAATCTCAAAGATTGTAACGCGATTGCTTCGACCTGGTCCACTGGTTACCATTAAACTGCATAGGAACGGTATTTTTCCGCAGTCTGAACCAGGCTAAGAACAAAAAAAAAAAAAAAAAAAAAAAAAAAAAAACAAATATTTAGGAAAATGAGTTTTGATATTTTATTAGATTTTAAATTTATGTATTACTTTTAGTTTTTGAAATAAAATTCCTGATTCAAAGCGTATTTGAACTGAGTTAGACTCTTGAAGAATACCGAAATGTTATCATCTATATAACTTTTAACCAAGTTCTGATACTTATTACTAAACTATCTTAAAATGTTAAAATTTCATTCAACTACTAAGTAACATCACTTATAAATTTTAGTCACTAAGAACTTCGTACAGTGTCAGAATCCGTATTTGCATTAATTTCCTGAGTACATCGAAAGTAGTTGCAAACGTGAGTAAATATGGGAAACCAATTAGCACGTGTATCTCCGGGGGAAATATCTATCACGCTTTCTTCATGTTTCTAATCTGTGAAGAAAATCTATCGGGAAGTTTGCACGCAACCATTAAAAACTTATGAATGGAATTGTTTTGCTAGTATTGGAATAATTTTGAACAAAAACGAAAGTAAAATAAATGCACATACGCATACAATATATGAATAAAGGATAAAATGATAAACTCTCTTCCAAATTTAGGGGAAAAAATAAGCATATTTAATAGTAAAAACCTGAGCCGAAGTCGCGCTGATACTTTCCGCGTTTTAACGCTTTCATCGAAAATTTTCTCGGATTTTATTTATTTTTTAATACTTGTACTTTTCGAGCATTTCGAAATATTTGTAGGTGATGTAAATGCAGTCTGCTGAGAAGTTTTAAAAAGACTAGAAATATCGACGTTTAGTTACTTTTAGAGTTAGAAAAAAAGATTGTCTTCGAGAGGTTCAAAAGGACCTGCAGTCGCGAATTTTTTCGAAAGGCTTAAAATTCATATTTTTCAAATCTGATTGCACCGTGGAAGGAAACAATGTCTCATCTTTAAATATGTATTTTTTATAAATCAATACGTCTCAAATCGAGCCCTAGGGGAGGGTCGCCGAAAGGGAGAAAAAAGTCAACCGCTAAAACGACCCGTTTTGAATTTATTTTTTAAGTGCTAATAACAATATTGTTTCCAACAGATTGCTGAGTTTAAGAAGTAAAAGTATGAAATTTAAGAATATATCTTCCTTTTTACCGTATCCCTAACGATAGGGTACGTGCAGAAAAAACAGAATTTGGATCTTCCATACTAGGCGCTCCAGAAAGCACGGACTGACCATGCGCTCGCGTCTTCCAATTATTTAAAAAAAAAAAAAAGATCACTTTTTTGGTGAATTTTTAATTAATATCCAGTTTAGTTATCAAAAAAGGAAAAATCTGAGCCTTAGGTGCATCAGGAACTGCCTTGAACTATCTCCATACAAATTTTCATATCTCTGCGTGCAATGGCCTAGACATTTGCCTAGCCATCGGCGAAAGATACACAAACAGACACAGCGATTCTTACTTTTATTATATATATATATATAGCTTACATCATTGAATTCTGTACTCTTGAAAACGTAATTCAATATATAAGTTTTTCAATTTTTTTGGAATCCATATTCATCTTTTTTCTTCCATGTTAATTCTTGTATTTGGGTATACGGTACATTATTTTACACATGCAGTTCTATATTGTTGGTTTATGGCGTGTAGTCAATCATTCCCAATAATGCAGTTTTTGATGATGGTCGGTGATGTTTAATTAATGGTTATATATATATATAAATTATATGGACAAAGGTGACCGGTCACTCGCGATTTTAGACGTTTTGTTAAATATATAGAAAAATACATAAGGAATTAACCTGAAACTGCAGGTGTGTGAAACAGTATAGTAAAGCTCATATATTTCCGCGAAGATTTTAGCCCGAAACCCCGTAGAGGACCGTCAACATATCGAAAAGGAACGAATATCTTTTGGATAACCCTGTAAAACCTAATGCAGCAAAAGCGTTCAAACTCGAGATTATTTATAAGTGGCATATTGTAATACATTGTGCTCATTTTTATGAGGATAGCATGTATACTCGTAGAAAAATTAAGGTTTTTATAAAAACAGTCCCAAATTTCGCAAAGTTTTTTGCTTATAATTTGCAGAGTTCTTAATATAAAAAAAAAGTTATTTTCATAAAATATGACAAAGAACATTGTACACAATACTCTGCAATCAATCAGGTTTCAGGCCGTTGAAGTTGTGAAAGAAAAAGCGGCACACGACATGAAAGAGATCACAGAAAAAGACTTCCAGCAACGTTTCAAACAATGGAAAATTCTCATGGAACGTTGTAGGTATAAAGGAGGGGTGTATATTGAAGGGGATAATAACTAAATATATATAAATATATAATAATATATTTTACAACATTAATCTCGTTATTTAACAGCCACACATCGTATATTATATATATATATATATATATATATATATATACATACAGTGTGCTCACTAAAGTACGGTTATCTCCCCAACAATTTCTAAACGGCAAGAGATATAGTCATAAAAATGGGTCTAGGTATAGTAAAGTTGTCATGCGCTACTGAATGAAACCGCCTACGGCGCCTCCTGGTGGAAAGCTGCGGAGTTTGTATTCCTATCTTGAAAACGGGAAGAAATAGGGGGGGGGGGTGATTTACAAAGTTATAGAGCATCATCGATTTACTATGAAAAGATACCTTGTGGACATTAATGCGAAGAGTAGAATGTTTAAAATGCACATTTGTTTTTTCGTAATTTTCTACACTGTGACGTCACGAAATTTAAACGGAAAAAGAAATGTTTATCTTTCGGAGAAATGTGCATCAAAAAGTGCTTTGCAGCTGACGGCAAGAAGTTTGAACATCTCAAATAAAGGTATATTTTTATAACTAGTTGTTTTTTCTTTCTAAGATCGTTTTGTCACGTCCGCGTGTAGGAAATCACGAAGAAACAAATGAGCGTTTTAAACGTTCTATTCTTCGCATTAACGTCCACAAGGTGTTTTCTCGTACTAAATCGATGATACTCTACAACTTTGTAAGTCACTTTTTTCAATAATCTCTTTCCCTTTTTCGAGATAGGAATGCTAACTCCGCAGTTTTTCACCAGATGACGCCTTAGGTAGTTTCATTCAGTAGCGCATGGCTATGTTACTATACATGGACCCCACTTTTATGACTATTGCTCTCGCCGTTCAGAAATTATTGGGGTGACAACGGACTTTAGCGGTCACATTGTATATACATACATACAAACATACATACATATACATTTACGCTTATAATAAATATTAAACTGATATCTGTAAAAGAATGACGCAAAAAGGTACTTAAAACTTTAACACAATGACCGCTGAACCTGAAATTGATTACTTTTACAGAATCACACAAACTACTCCTTATGCATATTATTTCCAACGATTAGCAACTTTTGCCTGCGAGTTGTACACGGGTTTGGCAATTTTGTGCCATAATAATCTGCGGAAGAGACCGTAAGGTTTCACGGTGAGAATAATTGAAGTCAAGCAAAGGACCATATGGATGTTTGGGGCAGTGAACGTTTTAATATGTTGAAGTTGATTTCTAATTGCTCATTTTCATGTACATAATGATAAATGCACAATTTCCCCAGAGTTTTATGTAACTCGGCACTTTTTCAGATCTGTAGATATACTTAAATATAATTAAACTAACAATAGCTTACGCCTCTTCAAAAATAAGTGCTATGTTACCGCTTTCTAACGTCATAAACATAAATTAGAAAATTTAGATACCCCCTTACGCATAATGATTCACTTGCAAGATACTTAAATTCAAGGTACTGATTAAATCAATTAAAACAATATAACAATATATTCTTTCTGTTAGTTAATCTAATATTTCTAGGAATACCTTCGAACTCACACAGAGCTATAATAAAATTATTATTCTAGTCAAGATCGCTAGGAGCAAAGTGATTTGGTTGTTTTGATTTTAACCTTGAGCATAAGGTATGAATATACAGGGTGTCCGGTCTCAACGGTGTCCAATGGCTAATTCCTAAACCGTTAGTCATAGACATATTGTTCCAATTAGAAAAATGCTTTAAATCAGGTAAAGAAATATTTTAAAAGCGATTTGGGTCAATAAAAATATTTCTTAAAAAATTACGAAATTTAAATTTTTATACGGTCCCCCGGTCCTATAAGTTATATTTAGTAAAATTTTCCTATTACACTGACAAGTAAGACAAAAAAAGTCCCATTCATATAACACTAAAATTGTGCGAGTTATGAAACTTTAAAAATGCATGACTTATGCCACTTTTCTTCTCTGAAAACAAATGAGTTCGGCTTGGCTTTGAGGGGCCACATTCCAAGTGCTTAAAGTATTCGAAGATCTCATTTCATGTGTATCTGCGCTTTGAAAAATATTGTACAAGTATTACGATTAAGTTAACATTTATTAAGTTTCAGATTGGCTGAAATAACATACGTTTTATTTTGTCAGGATTTGAGACTGTTTCTCTTATGATTTCTTTTAATAAAATTATGTTATTTTAACCCCTTAACTGTGACATTTGTTTTCTTACAAAAAAAATTAAAAATGGGGCTGGACACCACTTTTTCCATACTAAAATATTTACCTTACTTAATCGAAAAATATCTGACAATCAATAAAGATAAATTTTCAGTTACAAATTAGTGGTATCAAAATGCTTTTAATAACGAAGCAAGCAAAGTGTTTTTGCCCGAATCCAGTTCGGGCCACACTGTTAAGAGGTTAATAAGTTTTTATGTTACTTTAACGATCTTATGTATGTTTTTCCAGTTATTTGTATTCGAACTTTAACCCACTTTCAAATATCCGATCGAGATTACATTTTACATACTGGCGCAAATCCGATAACAATCTAATATTATTATGATTTTCGGTGGTTACCATTTATACTTATTTTACAGGATAACACAAAAAATTTCGGATAGATTACCGCCAAGAAGTTTAAGAAAAAGTTTTAGATTAGATAATACAAGACGGAGATTGATGGGTTTTTCAACTTTTATGTATTTTTTAGCACTGAATCCAAAAATTGCCTTAATTTTTAACCATCATGTCAAGATATTTCGCAAATCATAAATTGTCGAATTTAAAGAATAACAAAAATCGAATACTATAAAGTAGAGGAGATGGTTGTATTTTTTTAACTTTTGATAATTGATTTTTACGTACTTTTTAGCACTAAATTTGAAAATGACTTTCATTTTTAACCATCACGTTAGAATTTTTTTTTTCAAATGTGTAAGTTAAAATATAGCGAAAATCTGATACTAAAAAACATATGAAAAACATTTTTTATTTTATTTTATTCAAAAATTTATTCGATATTTTTGCTTATCTTGGTATTCTTACAGCTGGGTGATGTGATGAGATGGGGGGCGAGATTAAATTTTAACTTTGAAATTTACAATTTGCGAAAAATCCTGATGTGTTGGCTAAAAATAAAGGTCAATTCCGGATTCAGCGGTACAGAATACATAAGAATCAATTATCAAAAGCTAAAAAACATGAAATAACCCAACTTTTGCAGGAGAGTGTAATCTAATAATATTTTAAAATACGTGTCATTTTGTAAAGAATTAAGGCTGTTAATTTAGCATAATTTTATATAACAAAAACTCAGGTTTTCTTCCTTTCTTCTTAAATGTTTATTACAAATTGTATATTTTGCATTAATATATCAGAATGATTAAAGATTTCAAATTTATATTGCAATGTTAATTTTACTGTCAACCATTTTTTAATATATCTGACGAAATTATATTTCGACTAAATTTGTGAATGACCCCCAATTTGCATCAAAAAATATGCTCCAACTTTAAACTTGTATTACTCGGTCAGTTTTAATCGTAGAACAACGGGACTTTTTTTGTATTACTTGTCAGTGTAAAAGGAAAATTTTACTAAATATAACTTATAGGACCGGGGGACCGTATAAAAATTTAAATTTCGTAATTTTTTAAGAAATGTTTTTACTGACCCAAATCACTTTTAAAATATTTCTTTACCTGATTTAAAACATTTTTGTAATTGGAACTATATGTCTATGACTAACGGTTTAGGAATTAGCCATTGGACACCCTTGAGACCGGACACCCTGTATACCAAACAAATTCTTACATACAGTTCTGAAAATAATGAAGCATAATATTGTTTAGTATTAAGCCACATCCTACTAGAAAGCCAGAGATTTGAACTGGAATAGAAATAAAAAATAAAAGTAAAACATATTTCTGAATGAAAGAAAACAGGAATTAACCCAAAGATTTATTTCCAAAACTAAAACGAATTATTTTTGTGCTCCGGAGATAGAATATTAAAACATTTTTATTTATTGAAATTCAATAGATAAAATATCAGTTATTTAAAAGATAAATTAAGATACAATCCAATGAAGTCATTTAATGATTGTCTTTCATTAATTTGCTCTTATTTCACAATAAACGATTTATATTAACATATAATTAATTTTTATGTATTCAAAAATCTATAACTTGGATTTACATTTAATTGATTTTCACTTATTCCAGAATGTATAACCTGTATTTAAAATTAATTTCCGTTTATTGAAAAAGTTATATCTTGTATTTGCAATTAGTTTTTATGTTAATAATTATAATATGTAATTTCTGAAATACTTTTCATTTTCTGTTTGCTGATTCTTTTTGATTTGTCCACATCGACAATTATTAATTTACCATCGAAAGTATGCGTGATTAAAAAGCAGAATAAAACATAATGAAAATTTCATGCATAATAAAAGAAAAAGAAAATTAAAAGTTGGTTCAATCATTCGAAAGAAAACTGGAAATTGGAATCGAATAGAAAATAGTTATTTTAAGAGAACGGAAACCGGAATGAGAAGTTTTGTTTATTAAACCGGATTATAATATATTACCATTCGATGTACTGCAAATAACTACATACAGTAGTGTGCAAAATAATAGAGACATTTGGACTAGATGAAGAACCATGATTTCAAAATAATGAGAAAATTAATAAAGAATTATTAATTTAAGTGCTAATTTTCTGAAATCTCTCCCAAACCCACTCTTTGATGTATTTTATTTGACGAAGATAACTTTTACAATTTTCAGTTGGAGTCTTCCGTAGTCGGTTACAAGAACGGTGGAATATTCAGGCGTGGGTCTCAGTTCAAAATTAACTTGCAAATTTGTTTCAAAAGTTCTACATGAAAAATATTGTTCATCTTCAGCCTCGTAAAGAACTTGCTTGTGCTCAAATTTTGCAGATAAAATTCAGTCTTGAGTCCATTTAGGTTGGAGGCAACAGGATAATTAAGAAATTTTAGAAAGTAACTAAAGTTCAGCTTGCTATTTCACCAAAATTTTTCATTTAAATTGACTTTTTATATACGTTGCCATATACTGTAGACCACAAAGTTATGAAATAAAAACAGGACTGTGTTTTGTGTATAATTAGTTCAATGTGTTTTCCTATAAATGCTCATATCTTATATAGCATAGTCAATGCATTCATTGTAAATTTCTGTGTAATATTTCTCCTGTAATTTTTAAGTTTTCACAAAGTTTCTTTACATTTCGTTGAAAACTCTGCATGTTATAAACACAAAGTATATACGAAAAAAGTTCAAAATTTTAAAGGAAACGAGGTTGTTTTCATAAATATACTTTCTATTCTTACGAAAATGCATCTACGCACTTTCGTTTTGTACACAAACATTTGTGTATTTGTACATAAATATTTCACTTAGAAAGTTAAAGTACTTTTAAAAGCAACAAATCAATTTTATTTTTTTATTATACAGGGTGATCACAATATTTTGTTTCATATTAAATTTGTTGTTGATTTCTTAAATATTCTAAAAAATTTTCAAATGAAAGTGCAAGTTCAAGCATCCTTCCGTATTTTAACAAATATGAAGAACACTTCCTTTTAGCTTTGTTAGAAATTTGAAGAATTGTCTCAGAACAAAATTTTATATGCGTTGTTCGAAATTATTTACCCGCTAGTAAATATTACAAAATATAGTTCAAACTATAATTATTGAACGTCATATTCAACTTGTTTAACAAATAAAATATACGCTATTACAATTCTGATAAAATTTTACTTAAAAGGTGCTAAAATATACATGAAAAGGTTTGTACAGCATAAAAACCGTCAAAGATGTTAAATCCCCAAGCGCTTTCAACTGCATTATAACAGTCGTCTTTGACTGTTTTTATGCTGCAGAAACCTTTTCATGTAGCACCTTTTTAGTAAAATTTTATCAGAATTGTAATATCGTATATTTTATCCGCTAGTGAATTTTTTAAGTTTCTATAAACATATACCACTGTCACAAGTTTTTAATAATTTGATAGTTTTGAAAATTATTTTACTTCTCAAAAGAAATATTGAAGACTTACCTATTTTTGGTAATAAAAAGTACAATATAATGCTGCCGATCAAGAGGAATGAACCATTTACAAGGAAAGGGAGCAGGAATCCACCAGCCTGAGGGAGTAAATGAGCCATTAGTATATATATTTACAATAACATTTTGCAATCAATTAATTTTCTCTTATTTATCTATGTAGCTGACTATTTTCAATTATTTCTTACATGTATAGTACAGTAGAAAATGATTAATATTTCCTGATGCTTAACCACCACATTATCAGAGCGGAGTGTAGTAAGTACCATTCGAGAAGAAATTGTGTCTTTTAATACTTCTTTACGAATAATCTTAAGATGCCGAATTTATATTTAAATAAAACCAAACTTTACAATCTCCAATAATCAATACCCAAATTGAACATAATATCTCATTTATAGATTAAACTTCCGCTCATGATTCTAAACCTTAATTAATTCGGGCAAGAAATTTGGGGATTAAATGGACGTAAAATGTTGAGCTCCTATACTATTAAATTAATATTTAATATTTTCATTCATATTTCCTTAATATTTTTTTTTTCTATTTTGTTAATTTTTCGTATGTCAAACATAATTGAATTTCAGAATTATGTATTTCTTTTATGTACGAAATAGGGATATTGTAACTAATATTTAAAAATTATATTATTTGTAATGAGTAAATTATTTAATAGTAACACATTTAGATACTTCTTATACACGCAAACAGCACTGCAGTTTATTTCTTAGCAGAATTTTAAGATTAAATAAAATCCACAGAAGGAACCAGGCTTCTCTCTGCGCAAATGGAAATCAGCCAAAATAGCTGCATGCGCATATTGCGGTCTAACAAGTGGCACCCATACAAGCCATGATACCATTTGTACGAATAAAATAAACTTCAGTCACCGTTTTGACCATTTGTATAGAGACTTGTGACTCACCCTGTATAACTGGCAAATAATTAAGTCAGAGAAATGACGGTAAAATTCAATTTCATAATTGTTAAAATTAAAACTCACTTGATATAAGGCTCCTCCTATAGTGGGACCAACAATTAATCCAAATCCAAAGGAAGTTTCTACTAAAGACTGAAATATAAATAATTAAAAAAATTACTATGTTTTGTCAAATAACTTTTTAGATTTACGTCACAAGTCGTATTACAAATATATATATATATATATACTGGTAGACTTACAAAGCTTGTGGCAACACTGTCGGGAAATGCAGCAGCAATTATTGTGAACGAGGCTGTCATAAGAGCCGCTGCTCCAAAACCTTCAAAGATTCTCACTATAAAAGCCAGAGCTATGTACGTTTTGCCAGCTGGAACGTAATCTAAGGCGCTGAAAGGAAAATTCATAATAATTTTAAGATCACTTAATAATAAAAAGATATTTTATTATTCTTCGTTAGTCTGAAAATGAAAAAAAAATACAATCAAAAGAAAAAAAAACATTTTTTAATCCTGTTGGGAGGCGAAAATCGATGCTGTTCTACACATATCATTCGTATGCGGGGATCAATCTGGGAAATTCTGTAACCGTATTCTTTTCACGTTAATTTCTTTAGCAACGATATTTACATTCAAAGCACCTAATTCCAATTTCATTCGTATCAACTCAGTACAAAATTTATTTTAAGAGCGAATTCCCGAACTGCTTAATACACAAATTTAAGGGATTGTGCGGATCTTACACAGTATTAAGAAACTGAGAAAATGGTTATAAAATTTGGTATGTCTGAAGTTCAAAAGACATATGCAAAATTTTATGCTGTTAAAATTTACGATAAATAAGATTAGTAAACACGGTTTTCACCTGAAATTTCGATTTATGCCTACTGAATTAAATAGGTCGCTTCTGAATAACGAGTTGCAATTCACAATCTATTTCGCTACCCATTAGTGTTTAAAGGCAAAAATATTCAATAGTTTAAGAGTTTTCTGATATTGAAAATCAATATTTAAGACTCCTACTACGGTTTTACACTAAGTGCAATTTGCAATTTATTTTGCCAGTTAATATATTCCACTTTTATTCTCTTTGCTAACGTGTATTTGTTTATCTTCCAAAATAAACCCTAAATCGGCCATGAAATGGTTATTTTAAAATACATATCACATACAAATAGATATCATGGTAACGTATATTAAAACATCATGTAACTTCGTAGTTACCCATGATTCTGGTAACTTATCTTCAGAAACTTTTAACCCTTCAAGGGCAAATTATTGCGTTTCTATAATGCTGAATTCACACCGGAATTTTCGGCAAATTTTGTTTCATAATAAGGAAAATCAATTTTTTTTAACTTTTTTCCACCAAAGTTATAAAAGTAAAATTTTATTAAGAGTTTCTGGCGTGAATCTTGGTTAAACTTAGGTGGGATGTAATATATCCCATCGCCGCTTGTTAAGGCTCCGCTCCACTGAAACTCCCCGATCGCGAAATCCCATGTTAGCCTATGGGAAATCTTTCAAGCGCGATGACTCATTACCTAATATAATTATTAAAATACCGTTTACACCATCAGAAAGTAGACTTCAGATGCCGATGATGTGAGTTTTTAAAAATTATCTCCGTAAATTTTAAGTACATAGAAAGTCCCTATAAACTTTGAAATTTCTATTTGATTAAATTTTATTATCTTCTTAAAAATACTTAAAATTTACGTAGACAATTTTTAAAAACGCACATCATCAGCATCTGACGTCTACTTTCTGATGGTGAAAACGGTATTTTAATAATTACATTAGGTAATGAGTCATCGCGCTTGAAAGTTTTCCAATAGATTAACATGGGAGTTCGAGTTCTGGAGTTTCAGTGCATTAGCCCCTTAATGGAAGAACCAATAGGTTTCCGAAATTAACAGGGGTTTTTTTTGGGAGGGGGGCGGGGGGGGCGTTCTGTTTTTGAAAATTGCCAGCAAAGGAGCCATTTTATTTCAGTACAGATTGCCAAATTTTGATTGGTTTCTTTTCGATTCATGAAGACAAAGCAAAGATTTCCGATATCCTGGGTAAGGATTATGCTGAATTGAATTTTCCTAAGCATTTATGCAATATTATGGCAGATTTCATTTTTTACTCGCAAAAGCAAATATAAAATAAGATATTTATTTTTTTAATTATGGTATTATTTTTTATACGTAGGAAATAATTGTTAATTAGTATATTGAAATAAAAATTCAAGTTTGCATTTCAAGATAAACCAATCAGCAAACATTTATATTTTTTTCAAACATTCATTAAGATAATTTTAGAATATATAGTGTAATAATGGATCCTCTTATTCCTTTGAGATTTTGTTACTGCATCTGACCAAGAGATCAACTTGCAACAAAGACTATCATAACCACTTCTCGTCGTCTCAAAGCTATTAACAAAAGCTCATTTGAAAAGGAGAAGTTTTTAACAAGCAACCACTTAATCATAAAATAATTGAATAACAAACAAAAGTTTACTGATTGAAGGCGGGGGGGGGGGGGGGATAACTAAATCCATTACAGCTTAATTTCTTTCCAATCGCTTAATAAAATAATACTTCACAAAAAGGAGGATGGATAATTAAAACGAAATATTTTCAACCTTCCTTAATCAGGGTTCGTACCGGTGCTTGAATTTCCAGACTAAGAAATTCTTCGGGACCAATATTTTCTTATGGAAAATCGCTCCTGAAACAAAGCGAAATTTCGTCAGTTTAAACTAGATTTGTTTTTCTACAAAAAAAATTCTGATTTTGGGCCTTGAAAATAACGGTACCCGTACGAACCCTACGCTAATGTACTTTTTCTTATTTCATATTTTCCATATGATACAAAATATATCACACTTTTCAACGCAAGTTTTAAAAAATAAATTGCCTGGCTTCCGTATGTTTATTTTTCAAAACATTTCAAACGCATATATTTGATAACCAACCACACATAAAAGTATTAGATTAAAATATGTAAACAAACTTAATGCTTAAATAATAAAAATTAAATTTAAAATATTTTTGGACATGGATAAATAAGTTGTAGAAGGCTGGAGCTGAAAATTTAAAATTCATAGAAACTTATGAGTAATTTCAATTTAAACCGTTATGTTCCATGAAGTCAAAATCAGCCCAAATCAATTTTTTCCCAATAAATTGAAAACATTTTCTGTGTGGGTTCCTAGCATTACCAATATATGTATTTTTTTAATGTGTTGGTGAGATATAGGCCAAAGGGGGGGGGGGGGCTCCGTTGGGAGCTTTTGGGTTTTTCTAAGGTATCTTAACCCGTAATTACGCAAGTAAAGCAAGGTTCGAAGATAATTACAGATAATACCGAAAGATTAGTCCGACGGCCGTGGCATCGGTTTGAACCTAGCACCCCCCGTCTACCAACTTCGAGAGCGGCATCTCTCAATCGCAGCTCCTCCAAGTAAAACACCAGATGAAATGAGAAAATTTGGTGAAATTCTAGGAATCTAAAAAGGTTAAATAGAAGTATCTTAAATAAACTTTATTATCAAACCTTTTCTTAATGTGAAAGCACACATACATCTTTCAGGGGGAAACGTGTATTTAAATAAATTGGAGTTAAGTTACGGAAGAAAGTAAGTTATAAAACTCTTATCATTTGTAATCTTAATATGACCCTTAAATGCACAATTAAACAACATAACCAATAAAATATCAAATAAATATATTAGAGCCTTCTAAATATCTAAAAAAATAATCTTAAGAAATCTTACCCAAATACGCAACAAGCAGCTCCTCCAAGTAAAACACCAGATGTAATGAGAAATTTTGGTGAAATTCTAGGAATCTAAAAAAAGAGAAGGTTGAATAGAAGTATCTTAAATAAACTTTATTATCAAAATTTCAATAATTCTTTCAACGATTCAAAGAGATCAGATTCACAGGGAAAAAATGACTTAATGTGATCTAACACGTTAAAAGCAAATTGACCTTTCTTAAATAACAGTCAACTTAAAAGCGAGTACATAAATCTGTTAAAAATAACATGCTTACCGAATACATTAATAAACAGTAACTCACAATCCAGCATATAAATCTCACTTTAAAAAAAGACCTACTTACCGAATACATTAATAAACAGTAATTCAAAATCCAGCATATAAATCCGACTTTTTAAAAATCACATACTTACCAATATATAAATAAACAATCAACATCAAATTTTACGCTTAAAACAATAATTTTCTTTTGAGACTGAAAATTCATTCTGAAACCATTTAATTACGAGTCTTCAGAATTTTTATTGATGTAGATATTTCCTGGTAGTTGAATTAAGAATACCAGTTTCAGCTAAATGAAAAATACTTTTAAAAAGCAATCATATACAATCACAGATCTATAAACATTTGTTAAGCTATCAAGGTCAATAATCGCTCTTGAAATATACCGGGTAAAACATTTGTTTCCCAGTATATTTTCACATCATCAATATATCAAAATTGGGTAGTTAAAATCTAAACATAAAAATCATATTTTTTATTTTAAAAACTATTTATTTTATTTTTTTAATAATCCGCATCTTTACTTTTAAATAGCTGGAAACTTTCTTTCCGTGTCAAATAGATGTTTTTTGTCCTTGAAATGTATCACTAGATTCAAGAACATCCATTGCCGTCGTCATGAATTATTCATTAGATTCATGTTAAAAAGTAATTGGTGCCTTCAATCGTGCTAATGTCATCCATATCAACTATGTTAGCCGAGGCTTTTTAGCTCACAGGCTATCAAAGCCTGAGAGCTAATGTGCCCGCCCGTACTGTCTGTCTGTCTGTACGTAACGCGATAACTCTTGATAGAAACATCCGATTTGCTTCAAAATTTTTTTCTAGGTTCATTGTGATAAGGCGCTTTTCTGATTAGTTTTGGGAGTTCATTGGTTAAGGATAAAGGGGGAAAAACGGGGTTAGTCCAACCCCTTAATTCAGATAAATGGGTTTTTCTTGCAGAATCATTCGATTTGCTCCGAATTTAGTATACCAGTTTATTATGTTAAGGAACTTCCCTGATTAGTTTTGGGGGTTCATTGGTTAAGAATAAAGGGGGAAAAGGGGGGTTAGTCCACCCCCTTAATTCAGATAAATGGGTTTTTCATGCAGAATCATTCGATTTGCTCCTAATTTGGTATACCGGTTTATTATGTTAAGGAACTTCCCTGATTAGTTTTGGGGGTTCATTGGTTAAGGATAAAGGGGGAAAAGGATGGTTAGTCCACCCCTTTTAATTCAGATAAATGGATTTTCATGCAGAATCATTCGATTTGCTCCGAATTTGGTATACCGGTTTATTATGTTAAGGAGCTTCCCTGATTCGTTTTGGGGATTCATTGGTTAAGGATAAAGGGGGGCTAGTCCACCCCCTTAATTTAGATAAATGGTTTTTTTTTTTGCAGGATTATTCGATTTGCTCCAAATTTGGTATACCGGTTTATTATGATAAGGAGCTTCCCTGATTAGATTTGGATGTTCACTGGTTAAGTATAAAGGGGGAAACGGAGGCTAATTCCCCTTCACTTATTTGTTTGAGGGGCATTATTCTTTAAAATAAGAGTATAATATACAATTAGTGTGAATAGCCTGTGAGCTCAATGCCATCAGTTTAGCTGGGCACTTTTCTTTTTTATTATCTTAGTTTTTAATGCTTTACATAAAGTATAATATACAATTAGTGTGAATAGCCTGTGAGCTCAATGCCATCAGTTTAGCTGGGCACTTTTCTTTTTTATTATCTTAGTTTTTAATGCTTTACATAAAGTATTCACAGTAGCGTTATCAGGAAAAATATTTTAAATGAAAATATAGGTAAAAATACATTACTTAGTTAAAATTTAACACTGATATTTCCCATATTGTAGATAAATTTTCAGAAAATATATAATATTTATGGCTATAACTCTAGTTTTGTAATCTTGTTTATAATTCATTGTGGTAGTTACACATTCAGTCTAAGTACAATTCGATTTTCTTTTAGCATGTTCATTCTAAATAAATTTTAAAAGTATTATTTTAAAAATAAGCTATGATACTAATAGATACTACTGAAAATACATCAAAAAATATTTCATATTGATATTATAATGTATCAAATAATGTTATTGCTATTAGTTCTGATGTATGCATACTATCCATTCTTTCTATTATTATTATCATTATTAAGAAATAAATTACTAAAAGTTAGTTTGTTGCGTTATTTGAAAATACATGTATGGTGTTGGAAAATTTTTATTTTGAAAATTTAAGAACAATAGATCTTATTATTAAAACACATGACCACTATTATTAGCTTATAAATTTCTATGTATAGCCTTTCAGATATACACTGTATGGCCAATGATGACCGGTCACTTCGATTTTCGACGTTTTGTTAAATAGCTAGAAAAATACTTGGGGAATTATCCTGAAACTCCAGGTGTTTAAACAGAATAGTATAGGTCATATTTCCGCCAAGATTTTTTTCCCGAAACCCCATAGGTGGCGTCAACAAATTGAAAAAGAAAGAATATCTTTTGGATAACCCTGTAAAAACTAATGTAGTAAAAGCTTTCAAACTGTAGATTATGATTAAGTAACTTATTGTAATAATTTGTGTTCATTTTTATGATGATAGCATGTATACTAGTAGAGAAATTCAGGTTTTTATAAAAACAGTCCCAAATTTTGCAAAGTTTTTTGCTTATAATTTGTAGAGTTCTTAATATTAAAAAAGTTATTTTCAGAAAACATGACACACAACATTGTACACAATACTCTGTAATCAGAATTAAAAAATAATAAAAATTGGATGAAAAATGAGCAGGTTTACTAAATAATGTTTCACTGTGCAACGCGTGAATGCAATCAAAATATAATATGCATAATGTATTAGCTAAGTGTATAGAGCAACTTCTCGGAAAGTCTCAAAGACACAGCTTGAAAATTCTGAAAATTATCGTCGATAGAATAAGCTCAAAACCCGTTGTTCCCAAACGGAAGCGAAAAGATGAGGAGCTGTATCCAAATATCCGTAGTGCCAATATAGCGTACTCAATATTGCATGTACGGTTGTATTTGGGATACAACCCCTCATCTTTTTGCTTCCTTTGGCGAACAACGGATTTCGAGCTTATTCTATCGACGATACTTAACAGAATTTTCAAGCTATGTTTTTGAGACTTTCACAAAAGTTGCTCTATATACCTAACTAATACATTATGTACCTTATATTTTGATTGCATTCGCGCATGCGCAATGAAACATTATTTAGTAAACCTGCTCATTTTTCATCCAATTTTTATTGTTTTTAAATTTTAATTGCAGGGTATTATGTAGAATGCTGTTTGTCATATTTTCTGAAAATAAAATTTTTTTATATTAAGAACTCTTTAAATTATAAGCAAAAGATTTTGCAAAATTTGGGACTGTTTTTATAAAAACCTTAATTTTTCTTCTAGTACTCATGTTATCTTCATAAAAATGAAAACGGTGGATTACAATAAGCCTCTTAATCATGTTCTAGAGTTTGAACGCTTTTGCTACATTACTTTTTACAGGGTTATCCAAAAGATATTCTTTCTTTTTTAATTTGTTGACGGTCTCCTATGGGGTTTCGGGAAAAAATCTTCGGGGAAATATATGACCTATACTATTCTGTTTACACATCTGGAGTTTCAGAATAATTCCTCATGTATTTTTCTATATATTTAAGAAAACGTCTAAAATCGAAGGCGATCGGTCATCATTGGCCATATGTTCTGCTCTCGTAGCTGGTAGACGGGAGGTGCTGGGTTCGAACCCAATCGCGCCCGTCGGCCTAATCATTCGGAGTTGTCGTGGTTTTCTTCGAGTCATGGATTTCCATGCGTAAATACGGGTTAGGTTCCCTTAGAAACACCCCCACGAACGGCTATCTCCCCCCCCCTCTGGGGATATATCCCTCTTGCAGATAATTGGCCGTCAAAAATCAACCAACCAACCAACATTGGCCATATAGTGTAGTACAGTTCCATTTTGTCTCACAAAATTTTTCAAATCCCATTAAAATTTTTTTTTCATTTATGAATTTATACATGGTGATTTTTAGCGATTTCTTTCGCTATTAATTCCTGGCACCAGGCCAATAAGAAAGTATCATTTTTAATAAATTTCAAAACTTTATTTGAAAGTTATTTGAAAACTTTTTTAGACATCCACGTGTCACCATGGTCTTTTAAACCTTCACCCTAATTTATCTAAATTCAATTCTGTTTCAATGCGATTAAATTTATATTTAATTCAATATTTCTAGCTTCGTATATCATTAAATATTGTTTTAAATTTAATTTCATAAGAGGTTTTATTTAGCTAATGATCTTTTCTACCTTTTTTTCTTTTTCTTATATAACTATTATGTAATATATTAATATATATGTTAATATTAGTTTTTCGCAAATGACACCTAACCTTTCTTTACGTAAAACTTTTCAATTTACCACAGAATCAAAGTGACTTTAATAAGCATGCTTATTAATTATTTAACTTAATTAAAATCTTAGTAAAATATATCATTTTGCTGCTTTGCATTTTTCTAAATCCATGAATTTTATCGATCCGATAACTTTCTGTCCCATTAATCTTGTCTACGTTCTCATAATGTTGCTTTTCATAGGCAAAAAAGTACAAAGATAATCATATCATATATAAATATTTAAGCCTAATAATAATAATTCATTTCATTAATATTACACTATAATCAAACCCGACTTGCTCGAGTTACAGGATTTAGGTGAAACTATTTTTCTTTTTTTTAATTGTTATTGAAAACTAACTGATTTTTTCATATTTTTCTTCCTACTAACACCAATAATTCCTTTTATATAAAAAATATTCATAAGGTATTAAAATAAAATTTTGAATTTTATTAAAAACGATACATTCTTATTGGTATGGCGCCAGGAATTAATAACCAAAGAAATCACCAAATATAACTATTTACAGCAGCCATTTTGATTTTGAAAATTTTAGTATTTTAAGCGTGTAGTTCCTTTCAATGTATTCAATTTGTGGTTTATTTATTTTTTATTATTTTATTTATTTATCGATGAAGTTTTAATTTCGTTATGGAGTATAAGCCAGAAATAAATGCCGAACTATTTATATTATTTTAAGTTCAAAGGGGTTTATATTTTGTAGTCGTCTACACGCAATAAAAATAGATTTAAAAGATTCATACTAGAAAATTATTTTATTTGTTATAATTTATTTTTAAGAACACAAAAAAATGAGTAAATTGCAACAAAGTTTTCAAACAAATTGCGATACAGTTTTCAAACGAATTGAATTTGAAAGTACATTTTCTTCTCTATTCGAAAATATAAAAATTGAAAATGTGCGATGTTTAGAAGTTAAAAAAATTGTAGTAAAGGCGAAATTTAATTGTTTGCTGTTACCACCCTCAAAATGATGTCAGCGTTACGGACAGGCAAATTTGTCCTTTATAATATAAAAAGATGCTCATTCCACGTCATGATTTATTAAAAACAATACTTTCTTATTGGCTTGGTGCCAGGAATTAATAGCCAAAGAAATTACCAAAGATCACTATTTGCAGCAGTCATTTTGATTCTGATAATTTTAGTGGTTTAAGCGTGTAGCTGCTTTCAATGTATTATATTTGTAGCTTATTTATTATTTTATTTATTTATCGATAAAGTTTTAATTTCGTTATGTAGTATAAGCCAGAAATAAATGCCGAACTACTTATATTATTTTAAGTTCAAATGGATTTATATTTTGTAGTCGTCTACACGCGATAAAGATAGATTTAAAAAATTCATGCTGGAAAATTATTTTTAAAAACACAAAAAATGAGTAAATTGCAACACAGTTTTCAAACAAATTGCGATGCAGTTTTCAAACAAATTGAATTTGAAAGTACATTTTTTTCTCTATTCGAAGGTATAAAAAGTGAAAATGTGCGGTGTTTAGAAAAAAAAAATTGTAGTAAAGGCGAAATTTAATCGTCTGCTGCTGCCAGCTTCAAAATGACGTCAGCGTTACGGACAGGCACATTTGTCCTTTATAATATAGTCCCCACCAGTAGCTGGGAGGTTCTGCGCTCGAAGCTGGTAGACGGGAGGTGCTGGGTTCGATCCCAATCGCGCCCGTCGGCCTAATCGTTCGAAATTTTCGTGGTTTTCTTCGAGCCATGGATTTCCATGCGTAAATATGGGTTAGGTTCCCTTAAAAAGACCCCCACGGAGGGCATTCCCCCCTCGGGTCTATATCCCTAGTGCAGATAATCGGCCGTCAAAAATCAACCAACCTTTATAATATAGACCCCCCCCTCCCCAAATGCTCATTCCACTTCGTTATTATTCATTCCGATAAATATATTTCGCCGGTGCTTTAAAACAATAAATAGTTTAATTCGTAAAATAATCAATTATATAAATTTCATGGAATAAAATACATACCAATTTTCCATATATCGGAGACATGATAATGACGACTAATTCAAAGACTCCAAACACCAGACCATACTGCGTCGGTGTAGCACCTTTAGATTCCGCCTAAAAGAAAAAAAACTAAGCTATCGTGTGACATAAAACTCTTAATATAATATGGTATATTGTATACTAAATGTTATAGCGTAGTACATTATTTAAAATACATTTTACAAACCAGTTGCAAAATAGACAAAAAGCTCTGTTGAGAAATGAAAATCTTAAAGAATTTCACGATTGTAAATTGTAGAGCCTTATGGTAATTTTCCTTTGTATTGTTTTTTTTTGGAATTATATTGATAGCTTCACCAAAAACAAAATTTGTATACCGTGAAAAGTAAAATATTTAGATATTTCAAAGCAAGAAGGAATGGATAACCTTAGTTTAGATAACTTAGTTAAAATAATCAGCAATGTTTGAAAGACACCCAAGATAATAAACAAAATTATATTTTCATAAAAATACTAATATACCACGATTTAGTATAATAAGTTTTCCAGACGTTATTTTATTTCAGAGAGAATAAATTTTTAAAAAAAGAATATTTGAGATATAAAATCGTCGATTTCGTTATCGCTCAGATAAAGTTTAAAAATTCATCTTTTGCAAAACTTATTTCTATTCTCATTAATAAAAAGGGTGTTTTCTGATGAAAATATCTTCTATAGTATTTATGGTAGACGCATAAAAAAAAGAAAGAAAAGAAAGATAAATACCAAGAGTGAGATAGGAAATTGACTAATGCAGCCACGTCAAAATAGAAGCGCATTTATCCTATATATTTTTTCAGATTACAAATTAAATTATGACAATTTCATTATTCAGACTGTATCAATGAATATCAGAAAGATTGGAAACCATTTTTTAACTTGAATTTTACAAAGATGTGGCAGTACATCTATTTCGGTTTTATGCGAAAGAAAAATTATGAAATGTCGTAACAAACAGCACATTATAACATATTTATACGGCATAATTGAATTCTACGTTAAAAATAAAATCTGATTATTCTGTAGTAATGTAGAAAGCAGCATAAGAAAGTACCAACTGCAATACTCTGATATTTTTTAATGAAATTTATATCAGTAATAGCACTAAAATTAGCCTTTCATGCCTTTGGGGTCGATAAAATCAGTACCAAGCTTGCTCAAGAACTAAATACTGAGGATCCCGCGTTAGGTTGATCACCTGACCGGGACATATGCAGTATAAGCTAGCAGCCCAGAGCCCATCCATGGTTAAATAAAAAAGGAATGGAAAAAGATTTAGGCGCTGTAGACATTTAAGGTTAGTTGGGGTAACTGTACCCACTAGGTAACTGGGCCATAGGCTATTTTATAAAAAACTGTTGATGATTAAGTTTTAGCTTTTGTTAACAATTCATCACTTTAATCTTTACTTCCTAAAACAACGTGTGTCAACTCAATCATAATTCTCACTTTGCTGTGATAGGTTGTCGAAATTTCCCGTTTCTTTTTTTGTAAAAACAACGTCAATATGGTTGAACTGTCTCAGCTTTTTATTAAAATACTGTAAGTACTTTTATTAAACTATCATTTTTTTTCAGATTAGGCATATAACTATATTATAATATTAGTTATCTATACATATTTACTTCATGTTTCAAATGTAAGCCCGGTGTCCCAGTTACCCCATAAATTTTTCAAGAATTGGGTAACTGGGACATGTATACGGGCTAACTAGACCGTGCTGGATCCAGTTACCCCAATATTTAAATACTTTTTTTTGAGTTTCTCATACTACGAGAATTAAATTTTTCTATTGTTTTTTGCTCACAATAAAGAAAATTATAGAATACCTTATTAAAATTACGTAATAAAATAAAAAAAGCATATTGGGTGGTATAAACCAAATCCTTAGCCCCTTGAGAGGCGGTGATGCCGTTATGGCATCACATAGTTTTAATCCTTAATTGCAACATTGGCACCGGAATTTTATAATGAAATTTTCACCTTTATTAAGTACGCGAAAATACACTTTTATTTCTTTACAAATAGATTCTCTTGTAAATACTAGTGTCATTAAATTATTTGAACATTTTTACGAATGCAAGTACCTTGCCCCTGAAAGCGAGATAGCCAAACTTTGAAATTGAACGATACAGATGAAGTAGACCGGGAGACCGGGGCTAGTAGGCAAGCTTTTAGTTATTGATTTATATATATATTTTGTTTAAGTTTTTTAACAAACTTAGACTGCACTTTTAAAAAACAGATATTTAGCTATAAATACCCGGAGTTTTGAGTTTATAGCTCTTGTAGTTTATATTTAGCGGAAGCCTAAAATAAAAGGAAATTTGTGCGCCAACCTACCCCGTCACGGGGCAAGTTGCTTATACCTATGGGGTCAGTTGGCACACGCTTTATAAAAATTTAAATGAAAATAAAGTAAGGCATGCAGTTAAGAGAAATCAATTTCATTATTACCAGTAAGTTTAAACAAAGGCGTTATCTCCGTACAATGTAAATTTTAAATTACACAGATATAAAAATAATGAATAAAACATTACACTGAGTAACTTCTATCTTACTCGATATCATCACCAGAGTTACAGTTGTCACAAATAAAAAATCGAGTGTCTCCGTTTGGGCAAGCCCCATGGGCCCAAAATCTTGCATTACAACCACTTTTCACTGTGTTTGTTGTATTTCAACCTACCAGCACACACCAGACGCCAAGCCAACTTACCCCGTATTTAATGCGCCTACTAACCCTATAATAAATTTCTTCACAAAAGGGAGGCGTAACCTTCTAAACATAAATAATTAAAGTAAATTACATATGGAGTAGATACAGTGAATCCTACACTAAGAAAAACTGCACAAGTTAAATCACAAATATTAAGATAATTATTAGAAATTAGAAAAAGAATGAAGCAACAAAAAATTACTGATGAGTGCAAAAAACAGAAAAATCGTAATAAATGTCCACTGCACGTAGGTAACGCTGCAAAACTACAATGGGGATTGTAAAAAGCAAGAAGAAAGGTACTCTGTGACCGGTTTCGCAATCTAGACCACAAACAGGCGATTTATGAGGACTGCGTCTACTTACCCCTGTAGCCAACTAGCCCCGGTCTCCCCTACTTACGTAGCCGTTTGTTCACATAATTTACATAATCTGCCTAGTTTAATTTTTAAAAAGTTTTCTACACTTTTTCAAGCAGGATCTGATATCCCATATGAAAAATATTAAACGCGTGTGGAACATAGACTCTTCTGGTCCACTTACCCCATTTTTATGGGCTACTGGACCCACGATGAAAGAAAGAAGAAATATGCATATATATATATTTTTTAAATATTAAAATGTAATTTTGAGCATTTCTGTCTGTTAGAGGGATCCTAACTGAACACATTTACAGAAGTTCAGTCTTTAATTCAAATTAACATTATCTTTTTGAAGCTGAATTGTCAGAATCTCCAGTCACATTGTAAAATTATGGCCCAGTTGCCCCAACTAACCTTATCCCTAAGGATTGTAGCACCAAAGATTTAGAATTTAGTTAATAGTACTAAAAAAATGCTATATAACATTATTTGTGCAATTATAAATGAATTAAGATTGCAACTTTAGTTGTTTGTAGATATTAACTGACGTTTTTTCATAGCTGCAAATAATCAACTAAATATTCGGACCGCAAACTAAACCTCAAGTTTTACCTCAATATAAGCTTTTTAAAAGTTTTTTTTTTTTTTTCCTAATCCACTAAACATTTCTAAATTTTTTTTAGCACTTGCTTAATAAATGTACAGATCTGTTGAATCATTCTTCACACCTCTGTCCTTTCTTTTCGATCGAAGCTATATTTCATCAAGTCTCAACTGATTACTGACAGCACTAAAAATAACCAGGGCCGGCTTTCTCTTTAACACCAAGTATACATACAACCGGTCATTTGATGGGTGAAAACATTTCAATTCGAATCAGAAATTTCTTCATAAAATAAATAAATCGCAGAGAAATAATTTAAATAAAAAAGTTCAACAGTTTTAAATGATAATTCTGGTGCAAAATATATTGTTTTACACTTGAGTAAAATTCCTGGTATGTTTAGTGTTAGAAAAGCAGGGAGCAAAAAACATTTTGAGGCCCTGATTAATATTTTTTTGTTTGTTTGTTTGTTGTTTTTAACCAAAGAGAAGTCTTAATCTTGTAGGATCCCTGAGTAAGTGAGCATGCCACATGAAAAAAACCTTGCAACAATAAGATTTTATTCTAAAGGGAAAACTCCAAGGAGCTACGTCAAAAGATCGTGACCTGCTCTGTCCAACATCACTTTCCTGACTAGAGGTCTAATGTATATAACATGTCTATATGAAGTGGTTAGCCCGATCTGAAATCCCTTGTCAGTTTTTAAGAATGCTTGGTAGTTTATAGACCTCGGGGTGATGAAAAGTTGATTTGGCTTGCCAAATACGGAAACGAAGCTCGGACCTGTAGTGTGGCAGCGCAATGAATCATAGCCGCAAATAACTTTTCAAAAAGTGATTAATCGATTTCTTAATTTTAATTTTACGCTTCTCAGATTTATTGCAATTCTGATTATTATTTGAGAATTGTAGCGGACTAATGTTATTCAGCAATGTTCGCATCTCTTATCCCACCAAAGACCTACTACATACAATCCTATAGAACTAACATGTGTAACGAGTACCTTAATAATTATGAACAAAATCGAAACATATCGTTTAAATTATCCAATAATAAAAAATATCGTTTAAATTATACGATCTGCGTGGTAAGTTTTGATTCACTTTTTAACATTTCCCAACATACTTTAAAAGTGTTTATAAATTCGGTTTGTCTGCCTGTCTTGCCGTGGTTTTTCTCTGATAAATATACTCAGATTATCATGTATTTTTTATATGTTATTTACATTTCAAACAGAATATTCGGTATTGGAAATGAAGTGCGTAGCAATTATACTTCATATACAGAAATACAAAGGAATTCCGTCACATTTCAAGCTATAGAGGGGAATCGTTTGCAGTGCATTTTATTGATGTTACGATATTTCAATCATAATGAGGCTTACATGCATCACTGAAGTGGACTAAAACATGCTTTTTCGAGAAAATAGAATAAGTATCAATTATAGTTCGTTTACAGATACGCAAAAAATAATTCCATTACATTACAATGTACTATGAAAATCGTTTGCGGTGCATTTTAATGACGTTACGATACTTCAAACATAATGAAAATAAAAAAGGATCAGTGGGGTGCACTGCAACATGTTTCTACAGATTCTGGATTGCATAGCATTCATCAGTCATTTACAGGAACGCACTAAAGAATTCAGCTGCAGGACTGACTACGATCGATAATTGCTGGATGTTTTTTGCTGTGGTACGCATTTTTAAACATCTAGTTTTTAGACCAGATTAAATTTAACACAATTATTCTAATTGGTAAATAAATCATATGAGTTGTAGATTCCCAACGGGACGAAAAATGTCCGGACCAGGATTCGAACCAGGGATCTCTTGACTGAAGCCGCCAATGCTCTATCATCTGAGCTATCCTGGACGAATCTGGTGGATCTAATTCACCCAGCTAACCTTATTTATTATATCATCTGGTCTGATATCTGAATCAGCTCAACAGATTAAATCGCAGATATTGGAACTTCAGAAAAACGCTGGATACGTAATTACACCAAATTAATTTCAACGGAATTTCCAACTGCGCGAAAACGCCCTGTTGGAAATTTACATCTCATATGATTTATTTATTACCTATTAGAATAATAGTGTTTAAATTAATCTGGTGTAATTACGCATCCAGCGTTTTTATAAAGTTCCATTACCTGCGATTTATTCTGCTGAGCTGATTTAGATATCAGACCAGATGCTAAAATCAATAAGGTTAGCTGGGTGAATTATATCTACCAGATTCGTCCGGGATAGCTCAGATCGTAGAACATTGGCGGTTTCAGCCAAGAGATCCCTGGTTCGAAACTTGACCCGGGCAATTTTTGCCCAGTTGGAAATTTACATCTCATATCTAGTTTTCAGTGCATTAAGTTGAGTGTATAAATTGTTTAGATCATATGCAGGGCTGATGGAAAGAATTCGCACACTTTACCGGATATAGATGGCAATTGTTCAAAATTCATTTTTGCTGAGTTGCGCGTTTTTAACTCTTACATACTAACAACCGGTTGTTTGACCGGTATCAAATTAAAATATTTCGATTCGAACCAGAAATTTCTTCATAAAATATTAGCTATAAATTACGCAGAAATAAGTTAAATAAAATGCTATATAGTTTTAAATAAAAATTCTGTTGTGAAATATTTTTCTAAAACTTGAGTAAAATTCCCGCTAAGTGTCAAATTCTTTTTTCGATATCTCATTTCATTGTACTAAAAAATAATATTTCTTAATAGTCTGTAAGTGTTGTAAAGGGGTACACGACATTTCGGTCCCGCCATTTCGGTCCCGCCGTTTCGGTCCCGAGACATTTCGGTCCCTGGCCATTTCGGTCCCGAGACATTTCGGTCCCTGGCCATTTCGGTCCTGAGACATTTCGGTCCCTGGCCATTTCGGTCCCGAGACATTTCGGTCCCTGGCCATTTCGGTCCTGAGACGTTTCGGTCCCTGGCCATTTCGGTCCCGAGACATTTCGGTCCATGGCCATTTCGGTCCCTGGCCATTTCGGTCCCGAGACATTTCGGTCCATGGCCATTTCGGTCCCTGGCCATTTCGGTCCTTAGCCATTTCGGTCCCTTGTCATTTCGGTGCCCACCACCTTATAAATCGTATTCTAATTGTCGTGGGCCGCCAAACGCTGTAATTTAAACATTTTTTGGGACCTTTTTAAATTTTTTTAACACCCCCCACACCCCAAATTAAAAAAAAAGCTGAATATAACAGTCCGATAAATTTAAACTTTTATAACTCGTGATAATGAAATCACAGCGAGCTGAAAATTTGTTTGCTTGAACAATGTGATATAATTTTACAAGGGACATTGTCTTTTTATTATTATTATTATTTAACAAAATGGATTTTTTAAGCTTTATTATTTGTTATTAATATTGGGTATTTTATATATACTATAAACTGCCATAGATGATTTTTTGGTTGTTTTCATACGTTTTTTAGAACCTTTAAATTATCATCATTAATTAAATAATTTAAAAAACTGTTCTTATTTTTTCTCCTTCTTACAATTAGATTAATAATAAATGTCTTCAATAATTTAATTGGACACTTATAAGCTATTGTAGGTAAATATTTCCCCAAATCATTCTTCTACATCCTCTCCTTTAATAATTCAGAAATGAGATATAGTTATTGAAGCAAAAATATTTAATTTTTCTTATTACTTTTATAATACAAAGTTATAATTTTGTTTTCATAAGTTACTTTACCATTATAAACACGAGTTGGAACCCGTCGAAATTCGACGAACTAAAATGTTAGAAAGGAAATGTCAGATGGAATTTATAATAAACCTACAAAAATAATTACAATAAAAAAATCATCTTACATTGGTTGTCTAATTCTTAAAACAAATAATATTTTTAACCTAAAACTGAACTTCAACTACTGAAATTATTGAAAAATTAAACTGTATTAGAATACGTAATCAAGATGAGTAATTGTGATGAAGTTATCGATGATTATCGATTGATATGTTTGTTTTTACGGAATGAAAAATCAGTAAAAAGGATTTCGCTTTGTCACATCATAAAATTTTACCCCATACAGTCTAAACTGTATGTTATTTTCAAATTCTCATAATTTACATACGCACCACTGAAATTCACAATTTGAAAGTATTTTAACGCGCAATAGATTATTAATGAATGTCTTTCAAAACTTAAAGTCACGTTTGACCGATACAACTTTTCATGTGAACATTCGCACAAACTTTAAGTTCTAATCTCAATACTCGCGAAAAAAAAAAAAAAAAAAAAAAAAAAAAAAAAAAAAAAATCAGAAATTTGCCTTTAGTTGTCATAGTTTTATCAAAAGAAAATGATAGTTTTGTTTTAAATATGACATCATTTTTACTCACTGAATCATTTTGCCTAGCGACTCAAACTCGGTATCAGCGTAATGTAAAAATATTAAAATGTAACTGATTTATGAAGAAGAATGCGTGTTTTGTTTAATGTCTGACGTCATTTCTTGTTAAAAAATTATAAAAAGTTACTTTTATTTGTAATGTGAAAATGGCATCAATAAGGATATAATCAATAAAAATAATAAGCCATGACTATTTTCCCTTTACTTTCAATATGAATGGAGTACTTCAGTTGCCACGATTACAAAATTTGAATTAAAACAACAACAAAATTAATATCTCAAAAATAAATTGAGATACAGCTTTCAAGCAAATTGCATTTAAAAGCTTATTTTTTTTCCTGTACGAAGGTGTAAAAATTGAAAATGTGCGCGATGTTTAGAAGTTTAAAAATTTGCAGTAGCGAAAATTGCAAAACCGAATTCATTTCAAATTTCAAAGTGTTGCCATTCGCAAAATGACGTATGCGTTACGCACAGATATGTTTGTCCTTTATAATATAGATTGGGAAAACAATAGTGATTTGGTAATTAGGTGTGCCAGGAAAAATATTTTGTTGTCAGAAAACTCCACCCACCGCTTCATTTTTTTAAAAATAATTATTGGTTGCATTTTTAACAGTCTTCTCACCCATTGCAGACGATTTTTGTGAACTAATTTTATTGAAACTGGGCCTATTTCTTTGTAATAAGATGATTATTTTTTATTTTATGTAATAGTGTAAGTATTATTTTAATTAATTTTATTTTCAATTTTTAACTGACAAAACTAAGGTTTTTAGGTGCGTTCGTAATTATATAAATACGTAGCACCTATAGTCGTCGTTCAGTCCGTCCGTCTGCCCGTCTGTCTGTCCGCATATAACAGAGCAAAAACAACCCAACCTAATGGTCTGAAATTTTAAATATATGATTGTTGCATAATTTTGTAGAGCCATTTCAAATTTTATGGATATCGGATGCATAGTTTAATTACAGGGACTGTCAAAAGTTTTTCTTTACATTGCGGCCAATGGGGAAAATTATTGCAAGTGCATTTTAATGATGTTACAGCCTTCCGAATGGTCTGAAAATTTAAGTATATAATTGTTGTAAAATTTTGTCGAGCCATTTCAAATTTTATGAAAATCGGATGCATAATTTAATTACAGGGACAGTCAAAAAATTTCCGTTACATTACGGCCAATGGGAAAAAATTATTGCAAGTGCATTTTAATGATGTTACAGCCTTCCGAGTGGTCTGAAATATTAAATATATAATTATTACAAAATTTTGTCGAGCCATTTGAAATTTTATGAAAATCGGTGTATAGTTTAATTACAGAGACAGTCAAAAGTTTTGCGTTACATTACGGGGAATGGGAAAAAATTATTGCAAGTGCATTTTAATGATGTCACAGGCTATGCACTCATGAAGTGCAAAAAAAAAATATACATTCAGTACAATATGGGGTGCAAAAAATAATTATAAAACTAGTTATAGTACGAACGCACCTCATTTGTCACGTTTGACGAACAATTTCCAACTTGTTTGTATTTGTCGTTTATTTATTGATTTTTAATATTACCCTTTTCCTCCCACTTTCCCAGAAAAAAATTAATAATTTTTTATTTTAGTTTTATTATTAATTATATTAATAGTTTTAAATTTCGGTGACTTTAAATATAAAATAAATAAAAATGTAAAAGATAAATTTCAGTTTATAACTACTATATGATAAATTGAATATAAAATGTATTATGTATTGAGTTTATTTTAAAGTAAAAAAAAAATGTAATGTTTATTAATAATGTTATTAATTTAATAAATTAAGGATACATTAAATAAAAAAATATATTTAATAAAATATTAATTTAATTTTTATACTAAAATTCCTAACTTTTTTGAGAATTAATTAATAGCAATTGTTAGTAGCAATTATTAATAGCACTTAAAGTTTTTATTCAAAAATTTTAATTTATAATTTCCAAAAAATAATATAGGAATTTTTTGAAAAATCAGTCAAAAACATAAAGTCTAAGTAATAATTAATTAATTAATTAAACATAATAATAATAATAATAATAATAATGCAACATTGTACAAATACGTAAAAATACCTTTTAACAGTGTTAGGTGATATTATGCAGATTTTAATTTTTTAAGTACAGTTATAATTTACAATTCGCAAAAAGTAAGAAATTATTAATTAATTATAATTAAAGAGCAAAAATAATATTATAAGCTAACTAATAAATGAATAAACAACATGTTTATCTTCAGAACCCGTATCACTTTTATACATCCTAATGAAGTTAATAACGTTATAATAACCGAAAATTAAAAAAATATATATTTGCATTTACCCTATAAAAACTATTATATAGTTCATGCAATAGTTTTTAAACAAGCAATTGATAAATTAGTTATCTAAACAATTAATAATTAAAATAATTTTGAATTGATAAATACGTTTAATAAAAACAATTTAATTTTTGAATTTTTTTTTTTTTTACTTAACAATATAAGTATGAGTGTTTTCAACTTGTCGTGCAAGTTAAATTCATGCTGTATCAAATTTATTGCAAACTAACGGCAAACAAGTAATAAAAAATACTGCAAACTTATTGCAAAGTAGTAATCTTTCCATATCACACTATAAGTTTAACCCCTTCGAAGGAGTCAATAGACCTGATCAGGTCTATTGATGCGAAAGCGCCGTCAGAAGGAGCATGCATAGTTTTTATCACCATAAACAAGTTTAGGTAATATTTGTACTTTTCATTTCGAGCATTTTTTGGTATTTAATAAGTATAGCGTTTAGAAAAAACGGTGCCTACCGAATAAAATTTCTGCAATTTCTGCGTATGTGCTGATTCTCATTGTTGTTGAGTCCCTCAACAGAGAGATTTTTTGCTTGCGTCACTTTCGTGAATTAAAGACAGTCTTGCCATCAGTTTCACAACAAACTACTCATGCAAGTGGGTGATGGTATACCTTGCGGGAGATTTGCTGCGAATTTCTCAATTTAAATTTGTCACGGCAAGATAATATCAGAAAAAATCAACTTTCTGCTAATGTTCATGCTATCTGCGTTACCTCAAAAATTTCCATGGGGAGCGCGGCGGATCGCATGAACGGCTCATGCGATTGACACTTATGTGAAATCATTATCCAATATCTATTACAGCACAAATTCTTAATTCAATGGCAAGAAATTAAACATGAAAATTGCTGTTTTACACTTAACCACTTGGCCCTAACTTTATTGTAGGCAAATGTTATGTAATATGAAACTTGATTTAACCCATTCGCTGCCAAAACTAAGAATTTTCAAATTTTTTGTTGAAGGTCGTTTGCCAGCACAAATTCAGAAAGATAAATTTCGCTTTACTAATACAGCGAAATTTCTGCCAATAAATGAGGCATTTTTTTTTTAATTCTAAAATAGTGGTGACAAAGTAATCAATAAATTAAAGCCACGAGTATACTCGTGAATGACAGCGAATTGGTTAATTAAATTTAACTCTTCAGTATGCGCTCAGCTTTTTACATCATAAGTGAATTTTTTTCACTGGTAAATATTAATGTAACTTGAATGTATTATTAGTTGCAGTTATAGAGATTGGCCTTATATTTTTTATCCATGCCCTTTTTTTAAATTAAGAAATTATATAAGGATATACCTAAATTCTTAAATTTACTCGAAATACTTCTATCATATATACACAGTCAAGACAAGATTCCAAGGACTGGTAAAAAGCTCCATTTTAGACAGGCTTCCATGTAAAGAAGTGTAATTAATTATACTTCTAAGATACACTACCTCAATAATATCTATTGTTCGTTTCGCAGGGATTCTGAAACTCTTCCGTTTGAGACAGGATTCCGTTATAGAAAAATTCCACTTTCACAGGTTTCACTATGCTTCACTAAAGAAGGGTGAAAATCCCCTTTTCAGACAGGTTTTCGGCAAATTTAATTGTATCGCAATTCATATTAAGACCATGTAACGCTTACGTTAAAGACAGGATTCTGTTATAGACAATTACTATTTTGACAAGTTTTATTCTATTCATATGATATAAATAAGTATATTTATATAAATACACAAAACTTTTAAAAATGGAACCTGCCTATAACGGAGTTCTGTCTTAAACATAAATGTTCCATAGTGCTACGGAAAAGAATACTATACAAATATACCAAATAACACGAAAACCTGTGTAAAACGGAATTTTTCACCAATATTTACAATTTCATCTTGACAGGTTTTACTATATATATAACATGAAGGGAAAATTCTGGACCCTCCCACTCCCCGAAACGAAATCCTGGCTACGCCACTGCATGTCGTCCCGGTTTTTTTAAGCCATTAAAGATGAAAAATGCCGTGTGGCCACAAAAAAGCGCCGGCTGACTAGAACAAAGAGAGCGCGAGTAGAATAATTCTTCTATCTGGATCTTTATTTAGCATAATCAAATGGGGGAAGCCAGGACATCTACACTTGACATATATATATACATGTATAATATTCTTTTGAATGAATATCAAGAAAAGCCAAATATGTTTTCTAAATTTCCAAATTTCTTCATTGTGATATATTTATAAAATTTCTTAATTTAAAATGAAATTTTACGTAAAAGTGATTCACTATACATTACTATTTTGAGATTTTATGTTATTTTTTTGTATTTTCATTTTTATTTTTTATTTGTCATTAAAACATGTAGGCTGCTTTAACTCTAAGTATATAAATCAAATAAATAACAAAGAAATATTTGAAATACAGAATTAATTTTAAATACGAAAAGAATATTTTATGACAATAGAAATTTTAAATTTTTGATTTATGTTTATTGTGCTCGTAGTTTTTGAATGTAATAAGCATATAAAAGTCTTAAATATATTAAAAAGGATTTGTAATTGTTGCAAACCACTTCACCGTCGACAGGTATGGGGAAAAAGGGCTTTTATCCCCGAGTTATCTCGGGGCAAACGGTGAAGTGGTTCAAAATTAAAAATATTTTTAAACTTGTCATTCGACACCGGTAGAAATAGCGGTAATATTATTGTTACATGTAAAAAGATTAATGCAAACTTTTAAATAGTTTTTCAAAAAATAGTAAATTAAATAATTATTAAAATAAAATAGAAAGTTCTAGTCTGTTCCGGTGCAGAATTTAAAAAATAACGTGTCTTTATCACAATTCCATGTTAAGAACCCCCTTTTTAAAAAATATGTAAAATGCAATACATTTAAAATTGATGCGCCGTTAAATAATAGGATAAAATAAAGATTTGTAAAAATATTTGCAGATTTTTTCATTATTAATCACATAGTGTGCAAATTATATACAATTGAATATGTGCATTTTGGCATGGACATTTGCATATGAAAATTAAAGCTCGACTTATAAATATTTTTAAATTGTCTGGACTTTATATTTATGATAGACTAAAATATGAGGAGCGTCTATAAAGAATCCGCAGAACTCTCCCTTCCCCCACTCCTGAAAACGATTACTTCTACGATATAAAATTTGCATGGGGTGCTACAATTTGATTGCGAGTTATAAGTGTTCGCGGTTTTCGGGCCCTTATATTAGGTTATACTAAAATTTCAAGGGTTCAGTTAAAAAATCTTATAATGTACCTCCTTTTTTAAAGATTACGTTTACCGTACAAAATATGAGTGTGATTACGATAATTACAGAGAGAGTTATAAATGTTTTAATTTATCAGGACCTTATACTTAAGATACACTAAAATATATAAAAAGTCAACAGAGCCCCCTCCCCCTGCCTTATAAAACGATTATGAGTATCATAGGAAATTTGTGTGGGCTGCGACGATTTTGATCTGTGTTATAAGTGTTTGCGTTTTCGAGTCCTTATATTCGAGTTATACTAAAATTTAGGGAGTTCAGTTAAAAAATTTGATAATGTCCCTCCTTTTATAAAGATTACGTTTACCATACAAAATATGAGTGTTTTGCGATAATTATAGATCGAGTTATAAATGTCTTAATTTATCAGACCCTTATACTTATGATACACTAAAATATAGAAAATGTCACCCCCCCCCCCTTTGTTTTTTAAAATGATTACCATACGAAATTTGTGTGTGTTTACTAAAATTTTAAGGCCTTTATTTAAAAAACTCTACAATGCCCCCTATAAAATTGTCACCTATTTCAAGTGCACAAAATTTCAGCTTGCTGGAGAAGGGACCGAAATATCTCGGAACCGAAATGTCTTGGGACTGAATTGTCTTGGGACCGAAATGTCTCGGGACCGAAATGTCTTGGGACCGAAATGTCTCGGGACCGAAATGTCTTGGGACCGAATTGTCTCGGGACCGAAATGTCTTGGGACCGAAATGTCTCGGGACCGAAATGTCTTGGGACCGAAATGTCTTGGGACCGAAATGTCTCGGGACCGAAATGTCTTGGGACCGAATTGTCTCGGGACCGAAATGTCTCGGGACCAAATTGTCTCGGGACCGAAATGTCTTGGGACCGAAATGTCTCGGGACCGAAATGTCTTGGGACCGAATTGTCTCGGGACCGAAATGTCTTGGGACCGAAATGTCTCGGTACCGAAATGTCTTGGGACCGAAATGGCGGGACCGAAGTATCGGGACCGAAACGTCCTGGTTCCGTTGTAAAGTGTTTCTTAATCTATGCGTCATGCAAGATTTTCCTTTGTTGTTTAATTGGTAGCATATGAAATCTAACAGGGGAAAGAAGAGACCTGGTAAATAACATTATCTCATAAACTAGAGGTGGCGACGAACTCGCGTTCCAGTAAGCAAATTACCACCGTTATTTCCGGATAATAATCTGCCTTACTTAATCGGAATTCTTTTATTATTATTATTAAATAGGACGAATATTAGTATTCCAAAAAAGTGGAAACATTCAGTCCACTGGCACGAGATTTCGCAAACCCTTTGATAGACATTTGTTTAGCAATCATATTTAACGAGAAAACTAGTACCAGTTTTCGGTTCTTATCTTTTATTTTCAGTTAGTACGTATTTAGCACTAGTGAATAACAGTCACGTTGAATATTTAAAAACAAATTTATCTTTTTCTCTCAGATATCAGTATACTTTGTAAAATATCGGGGAGAGATAACATATTGAGGATAATTGTTTAGCACTTTCCATATCATTAAACAATTATGAAGTAGACAGAAAATATCTTATCAAGAGATAACAATCAATGCATACATACCTACATTATTTTTTATGATAAACGTGCAATTTTTTATCTATTTAGATTTATTTTATAATAAAATATTAGATATTTCAATAAAAGTTGTAAAATATGAATTCAGCAACTAACGCATTTGAAATTTTTGCTGTTTTGCCATTAATAGATGATTATTTCTTATTTCGCAGAATTCTTGGCCGCAGGCATAGGGTATCTGCAATTGTTTTAACTCCTTTTTGGATGATATTCTCAAGATGATCACCAGACGCAGGGGTCACCAATTTGTCCATCAGAATGCCGATTAGTAGAAGACCAAATGTTAAAAATAGCCTTGAAGTAATTAGCCTCCAACTCTCAAAGTTAAAAATAAAAAATAATTTTAAAATGTTAAAAATATAGTTATATCTACTTAAAATGCTTTATTGCATCAAGGAGAGAAGCGCTATGGCCGACTGGTCAGAATAGTGGACTTGATTCTGGTCAGTATGGATTTAAAACCCGTACTTCAGAATTTTCTTTTCTATTTTATTTAATAATACATATGATACAAATATGACGCAACTGATTAATTATTTAATAATTAAACAGTTGCTTCATATTTTTTATAATAAACGAAATGCTCTTTATAAAATTAAATTTCGATAGTAATAAAATAAAATACTTATTTAATATGATAATATGAACGCTTTAAATTCAATTAGAATTTTACAATTTATTTATATGTATATATATATATATATATATACACACACACACACACACATAGTGTGTTCCAAAATGTTTACCCTGATTTCAGAGTATTTTTACTCTTTAGTGATTGCACTGATTTCCATATTTATTTTGCAGATGCGTTGGACCAATCGTCAAGTTTTTCTGGCTCTACGATATTACTATGCAGGTTAATCACTAGAGGCAGTACTACTGCTTAATCTGAAAATATGACTTCTATACAAGAAAAAGCCCAGTGTGTTGTCTGGCTGGCTGAGACCAAATCACCAAAAAAGGTGCAAAGAAAATTTCAAACTAGCTATGGAAAACAACCACCTGATGTGAAGCTGATAAAATCTTTGATGCAAAAGTTTTTAGTAACAGGTACAGTCGAAAAAGTTCTGGAGGACTATCGACATCTTCTGAGACTCGCGGAGCTCATATCAAGGGTCTTAAATAAAACTTTATCAACTTTTCCGTGTCTGTTCCAAATACGATGCTTGTAAATAAAATAAGCAATAAAATTATACATAATTTAAATCAGAATAATCATTTTGGGACACACTGTACATTATATACACTGTGTTTCCGAATTCGACCGACAAATTCAGAGGGGTGGTAGTAGGCATCAAGAGGATGGAAAATTACATGGAACATGGGGTCGCATGCCACGTATTTAATTAAAAATACAGAGTGTTCTACCCTACCTCAATTTGGGTGACGGTAATAATTTTCCAAAAAAAAGAAGTATATTGTAATAAAACATTTAATAGACATTCTCACCTTTCTTGTAAATGCAATAATATAAAATAAAAGTGATAGACGTTTCGATTATATGCGCCAGTAGTATGCACTTGGCGCCCCACATTTTGGACTGCGATTATCAGTATCATCGATAGCGTGAGTACCCTGTTTTTCCAGAACTTTTTGTGATATTATAATAGTTCACAAAAAACGAGGTACACATAGTTGCATTTTCATCGCAATGATTTTATTTTTCTCAAAATTATTGCCGTCAACTCAAGTTCAGTTGGTACGAAACACCCTTAATTTGGGACTAAAATGGTTTGCGACCCCATGTTCTGTAAAAATTATTCGTCCTCTTGATGCCTACCCCTCTGAATTTGTCGGTCGAATTAGGCAACACCCTGTGCATGTATGTATATATACATTGTTTTAAAAATTTCTGCTGCGAAATGTATTAAACCTCAGTCAAATTAACCCTATATGACGGAAGATCAGTGTGAACATGGCCACGGTTTTTCTGAAATCTCTAAGGCTATGGTGCATGTTTTGTGACGTAGCGATAGCAGTGCTGCAGCGAGCGGAAAACAGAACGGCAAACCTAACAACATTTTCTCTAAAATAATAGTGGTGTGCAAAAGGTCGGGCAAGTTTTGAAAACCAATGCGTTTCTACTATGACGTCACTACCTCCACTGCCTTAGCCTTTCTGAAGATAGACGTGGCTTGACCCCTCTGTATTATATATTATTACAACAAGGTTTTAATATTTAAAGCTTCATTTCAATGCAATACTGTCAAATATGTTTAATTTTTGAAGAAGGTAGAAAATAAGAGCTGTGTGACAATATTCGTTTGCGCAGACGTTTATATATATATATATGATAGATAGATAGATAGATAGATAGATAGACAGACAGAGATATTTTTTTATAGAGTATTCCAACTGAAAATTATTGTGGTGAGTGCAATGCATATAAAATGTCAATGTGGAAGATAAAATAATGTATAATAAATTTGTAAATAATTAACTTTTTTCTAATAAAACAAATATCGGTACTTATGTTTAAGTATGAAGTGAAATAGTTACTTGCCGGTTTACTGTCAAGCTTTGTAATGAATAAAATATCCTTTGAATGCTAGCATATTTTCTTGGAAAAAATACATATGTATTCTGCTTTACAAATGTGATATTCATGTTTTGCAACAAGTGCCGTAATTATTTATTTCTCTTGTTTTTGTTATATTTATTATCCTTTTTGCACGTATGTTATGTTATTAAAATGCGCAATCATAGCATCAAAAATATATAATTGTAAAAAATGTGCAATTTACCACTGAAAAATTCATTTTAAAAGATTATACTTCAAGAAAATAATTAATTCATTAGCTATTTATATTTCATTGTTGTTGCTATGGAAAAAGCTTTTTGAATACAAATTTTAGAAACTAATTTTATCACATTTCAACAAGTATTTTATATTAAGAGCCATTATTTTGAAAATCAGACGAGTCTGATAGTTGTATTTTTTGTTTTGCTTGATTTTTTTTTTTATGTTGAAGTAGATCACATTTAATGAATAATGTGCAATTTTGAAGGCCTGAAAAAATTTCCCCTTCCCTATAGAAAATGTCAAAGTTCAAGTTTGTGACATTTTTCATGAAAAGTGAAATGCAAGTATGTTTGCAGTGCTAAAGCTTGGGAAAGCAGCGACAAATTAAAATTCTTTTGTGATGAAATATTAGTATAACACTACCTGCTTAGTAGACTGTATTCGTTTCCATGGGGCATTGTTATTTTACATTGTTATGTTGCCTCAAAATGCAATGAAAATGACGTTTTTGTCCGTTTTCCGCACGTATTTTCTTATTTAAGCAATAGTACCCCAAACTTTTTCTTATAGAATATCAAAGTGTACTACTAGGACAAGCTAAATAATATAAAACTTTACCGGAATATTGCTGCTGTTAGCAGGAATAGTCTGTTAAATATTCAAAATTTTCAAAATAGGCAGCATTTCAATTAGTCTTTTCTCAAAACAGCATCACGGTTCAATAAAACAAAATATATCACGTAGTAGTTGGAAGTATGTACAAACACATGGAAAAGAAAAAAAAGTGGGGCCTCGTCATTTTTTTTTTTTAAATAACAAAATTTACAAAAATTCACAGTCAAAATATCCCGTTTAAATTTCCCTGTTTTCCATTTAGAACAAGGAAGGGGAAAGAAAAAGGGATATTCCATTTTCTCATAGGGAAAAAACATAGCTAGCGGAAAGAGAAACGGGATGTTTCGTTTTCTGATAGGGAAAAAGTATGATAAGTGACAGTCTTTTTTGTGACATTTGACATTTTTTTTTTATAAAAATATGACAAAACCCCACTTTTTCTTCTTTTCCATGTGTTTGTACATACTTCCAACAACTACGTGATATATTTTGTTTTATTGCACCGTGATGCTGTTTTGAGAAAAGACTAATTGAAATGCTGCCTATTTTGAAATTTTTGAATATTTAACAGACTGCTAACAGCAGCAATATTCCGGTAAAGTTTTATATTATTTAGCTTGTCCTAGTAGTACACTTTGATATTCTATAATAAAAAGTTTGGGGTACTATTGCTTAAATAAGAAAATACGTGCGGAAAACGGACAAAAACGTCATTTTCATTGCATTTTGAGGCAACATAACAATGTAAAATAACAATGTCCCATGGAAACAAATACAGTCTACTAAGCATGTATTGTTATACTAATATTTCATCACAAAAGAATTTTGGGATGTCGTTGCTTTCACAAGCTTTAGCACTGCAAACATACTTGCATTTCACTTTTCATGAAAAATGACGATCACAACCTTGAACTTTGACATTTTCTACAGGGAAGGGAAATTTTTTTCAGGGCTTCAAAATTGCACATTATTCATTAAATGTGATCTACTTCAACATAAAAAAAAAATCAAGCAAAACAAAAAATACAACTATCACACTTGTCTGATTTTCAAAATAATGGCTCTTAATAATAGTAATAAATCTGATAAGTGCTATCAATATCAAAATTTTGTTTTATCAAGGACATTCCATTTATTCTGAAATATTTAAATTTATCAAGTCCACTGCTCTGATCAGTCGGCCATGGCGATTCTCTCGTTGATGCGACAAAACACTAAGATCTAATTTTCAATATTTTTGAATTCCTTTTCGGTGCGTTCGTAATTATATAAATACGTAGCACCTATAGTTAACGCCTGGTTCGTCCGTCTGTCCGCATATAACAGTGCAAAAAGTACCCAATCGAATGGTCTGAAATTTAATATATATAATCGTTGAAGAATTTTGTCGAGTCATATCAAATTTTATGAAAATTGAATCAAAACTTAAAAATATACTAATAAAAGTTTTCTTCATTCTATTAAATCCTATCATACATAATTAATTCAATGATATTCTATAATAGGTAATGATTCTAGGTCACCATGGTGATTACGTCCTATTTAAGATGGGGTCATTATTTCCGTATTACTGAATTTAATATATATATAATCGTAATAAATTTTATATTCATGCATTTTTGCATAAGAGTGCAACAGCTATTGCATCTAGATCTGAATATTTATAAAACTAGTTACATAACTGCCAAGTCTTGCCCTTTTTTGTACTAGAAAAATTTAATACGAATTTTTGCCTTATTTAATCATCAGATTACGGCGATTCAAAAAGGTAAAATTTACTATTAAATTTTTGTGGTAAAAAAAGCGTAAGATGTTGGCAGCTATGCTAGTTATAATACGAGTATATTTGCCATGTTTGACGTAATTTCAGACTTGTCTTTTTTATTTTGTATAATAGCGGTTAAATTATTTCAAGTCTATTTTCTTCCTTTGGTCTTCTAGTAATCGGCATTGTGTTAAGCAAATCAGTGGCACCAACGTCTAGTGGTCTCTTAGTAAAGTCCAAAAAACTATGGACATGTATCATAATATTTTCAACAGAATGGCATTAAGGAAAACTTTTGTATTTCTGAGTGTTTCTTTATAGAAATTTGCGTACGAAAATATTTCTCTCTTGATATTGCGACACCGATTATGTGAATGAAATAAAATTTCATTTTCCACGCTAAATACAAATAATAGTTACTTAATCAATGCAGAAGTAAAGAAAATTCAATGCAAAATAACTGTTAGGGCTTCATAAAAAATAACTACGGTGGTTTCATACGAAATGAATTTTCCCAACTGAGCGAAAAAATGCCCAGGCCGGGAATCGAACCCAGATCCTTGGCTTAAAAGGCAAATGCTTTACCGTTTAAGCTAACTGGGCCGACAACCAGCCAGCATATTTCGCTAAGATAACTTTATTGGTAGTAGGATTGGTACCCAATCAGTCGGATTGTGTTAAAATAATAGTTACGGTGGTTTCGTTAACAAAGAATACTCGGTGATGATTTGAAGACACATTGCGCATGTGTTTTGGCAAATCTAAGATAAATCTGAACAATTTTCAATACAAAACAACAGTCGTTATTCTAAATATTTATTATTTAAAGTGGCATAACTGACTGCTACAATTTTTGTGACCACTACTTCCATAAGAAATTTTCGCCTTATTTACACGGAGAAATCGGAGATTAAATAAGGGAAAAATTACTATTTGGAAATAGAGATGATTAAAAAAATCTTACGTTCAGCAAATATGCAATGTCTATTTTTAAAAATTAATCATTTTGATAAACAACGATAAATTACCTGTCAGAGTTCAAACAAAAATCTATTGCCGGAATTTTAAAATTTTATTTCAAAATTTTTGTTCTTGGAATAGTTTAAGTCAAATTACTATTTTATTTTATTTATTAGACCGTTACATTATCGTCAAACGCAAGGTTTTTTCCATCTCTATTTTGAATCTTTGCGTTATTTAATTTCATATTTCTGCGAAAAAATAGGACAAAAATTACTTATAGAAATGGTGGTGACAAAAGCTGTAGCAGTTATGCCACTATAAAATAGAATATATTTAGATTATGTACTATTTTTTTGTATTGAAAATTGCTGAGTCGTACCTGAGATTCAACAAAACATGTGGCACAATATGTTTCTTCAATGCACCACTGTGTATTCTTTGTTAACTCGATGAAGTAGGGAAATATTTTAAGAACGAAACCATCTTAGTTATTTTTTTATGAAGCCCTAATTGAGTTAATTTTTATCGTATTAATTGAAACAATTTCTGGTAGTTATTTAGTTTATGTCAATTATTCATTTTTGGATAACTATTCACATTTCTGATGTAAGGTTACAGAATAGAGTAAATGTCACTATATTTAGGAATCACAGAAAATGAAAATCTTACCTCACGGGGGAAAAAGGGCGCTTGCAACGACACTGACGCTGCCATCCAGAAATTGGCATAAACTAAGGAAATAACAATGTACCAAAATTTGGCATTTCTTTTTCGTGGAGGAGGACATGTGTCTTCTGGAGATTTTTTAATACTGTTGGAAATAATTGGATCTTCTTCAGATATATCCCTCTTTTTGGTAGGTTCTTCCTCATGGGACAGTGTCATCCCCAAACTTGAGTATGACCTGAAAATTAAAAAATATATTCATAAAACGTATAATCAAAAACAAATTTACGTATTATTTTAGCATGTGATTTAAGGCAGAACACCATTTTGACGCACTGAAATTTAAAACATTCAAATTATTTTATTTATTTTTTTTTTTTTTTAAGAAATGGGAATTATTTATAAAAATACATTTACACAGCTATGCATATTTTAACCCCTTGGGGACGAGCGACACGTATACGTGCCGCATGAAGCGCTCAGAATCCTTGTTTTTCCTCACCAGTAAAATTTTACTGTAAAATTTGCCTTATTTAATCAGCACATTTTCTCGATTCAAGAAGTAACAATTTTCTGTTTTTAAAAAACGGTGACAAAAGATTAAAAATCTCGTAAAAGGCTCCCGTCCCGAAGGGGCTAAAGAAGAAAACTTTTTTTAGTTGATATATTACAGAATGGCAGTTTGATCACTGATGGGCGAAAGTCCAAGAGAGTCAAGCGGTAAAAACGACAATTCATATTAGACTTAACCTAGAATACCGAGACAAAAAGCAAAAAAAAAAAATAGTTTGTTTAGTTCAAAAGCTGGTGAAACACGTAGCCGTTTTAAAAATTGTGCATTTTTTGCAAAATGGAGTTAATTTAAGGTAAATAGTAAATTTCCAACCAAAAATTTTATAATGAATGTTATATTAAAAAGCGAGATGTCAATATTTCTAAAAATTCCTGCGTATTACAAGAGAAAAATGTGTAACGGTTCAATTTCAAACAGATCAAGTTTGATCATTGTCGGAGTTAGAATGGTTACATATTTTGAAAATGCTATTCTGAAAGGGGGATAAAACGCACCTACTGGTTACTCACTCCGTTGCGCGCCCTACTTCTTTAGCTCTGACATTACCCTTGCACTTTCTATATCGATTTCTAATTGATAAAATATAATTTTCGTGTGCACAAAGAGTACTTTAGGTGACAAAAATAACAAATTTTGAACCAGTCGAAGTATTGTTAACTCTTAATACACAAAAGCAGAAGACTAAACATAAATATACACCAAAATCGTTACAATACTTCTCAATTCCACATCGGTCATGATTTATCGTATATACAGTTTCCCCCAGGCAGTTTCAGGGGGGTGCTGTACTCCACCGACCCTTTGGTTTACATAATAGCATCTATCTTGCCTCTCAGTAAAAAAAAAAATGCTCTTTCTCATTCTTGCACTAAAAAATTTGCTTGCATAGAAAAAACTGACTGAATGTTGTCATGAAAGCCTTTAAAAATCAAAAGAATAAATTTAAAAATAAACAAGTTGGAAATTGCTCGTCAAACGAGGCAAATGAGGTGCGTTCGTACTATAACTAGTTTGATAATTATTTTCTGCACCCCATATTGTACTGAATGTATAATTTTTTGCACTTCATAAAGCGCATAGTCTGATACATCATTAAAATGCACTTCCAACATTTTTTTCCCATTCCCCGTAATGTAACGGAACACTTTTGACTGTCCCTGTAATTAAACTATACATCCGATTTTCCTAAAATTTGAAATAGCTCAACAAAATTTTACAACAATTATATCTTTAAAATTTCAGACCATTCGGAAGGCTGTAATATCATTAAAATGCTCTTGCAATAATTTTTCCCATTGGTCGTAATGTAAAGAAAAAATTTGACTGTCAATGTAATTAAACTATACATCCGATTTTCCTAAAATTTGAAAGGGCTCGACAAAATTTTGCAACAGTTATATCTTTAAAATTTCAGATCATTCGGAAGGCTCTAATATCATTAAAATGCACTTGCAATAATTTTTAACATTGGCCGTAATGTAAAGGAAAACTTTTGACTGTCCCTGTAATTAAACTATGCATCCGATTTTCCTAAAATTTGAAAGGGCTCGACAAAATTTTGCAACAGTTATATCTTTAAAATTTCAGATCATTCGGAAGGCTCTAATATCATTAAAATGCACTTGCAATAATTTTTCCCATTGGCCGTAATGTAAAGAAAAACTTTTGACTGTCCCTGTAATTAAACATACATCCGATTTTCCTAAAATTTGAAAGGGCTCGACAAAATTTTGCAACAGTTATATCTTTAAAATTTCAGATCATTCGGAAGGCTCTAATATCATTAAAATCCACTTGCAATAATTTTTCCCATTGGCCGTAATGTAAAGAAAAACTTTTGACTGTCCCTGTAATTAAACTATACATCCGATTTTTCTAAAATATGAAAGGGCTCGACAAAATTTTGCAACAATTATATCTTTAAAATTTCAGATCATTCGGAAGGCTCTAATATCATTAAAATGCACTTGCAATAATTTTTCCCATTGGCTTTAATGTAAAGAAAAACTTTTGACTGTCCCTGTAATTAAACTATACATCCGATTTTCCTAAAATTTGAAAGGGCTCGTCAAAATTTTGCAACAGTTATATCTTTAAAATTTCAGATCATTCGGAAGGCTCTAATATCATTAAAATGCTCTTGCAATAATTTTTTCCCATTGGTCGTAATGTAAAGAAAAAATTTGACTGTCCCTGTAATTAAACTATACATCCGATTTTCCTAAAATTTGAAAGGGCTCGACAAAATTTTGCAACAGTTATATCTTTAAAATTTCAGATCATTCGGAAGGCTCTAATATCATTAAAATGCACTTGCAATAATTTTTAACATTGGCCGTAATGTAAAGGAAAACTTTTGACTGTCCCTGTAATTAAACTATGCATCCGATTTTCCTAAAATTTGAAAGGGCTCGACAAAATTTTGCAACAGTTATATCTTTAAAATTTCAGATCATTCGGAAGGCTCTAATATCATTAAAATGCACTTGCAATAATTTTTCCCATTGGCCGTAATGTAAAGAAAAACTTTTGACTGTCCCTGTAATTAAACATACATCCGATTTTCCTAAAATTTGAAAGGGCTCGACAAAATTTTGCAACAGTTATATCTTTAAAATTTCAGATCATTCGGAAGGCTCTAATATCATTAAAATCCACTTGCAATAATTTTTCCCATTGGCCGTAATGTAAAGAAAAACTTTTGACTGTCCCTGTAATTAAACTATACATCCGATTTTTCTAAAATATGAAAGGGCTCGACAAAATTTTGCAACAATTATATCTTTAAAATTTCAGATCATTCGGAAGGCTCTAATATCATTAAAATGCACTTGCAATAATTTTTCCCATTGGCTTTAATGTAAAGAAAAACTTTTGACTGTCCCTGTAATTAAACTATACATCCGATTTTCCTAAAATTTGAAAGGGCTCGTCAAAATTTTGCAACAGTTATATCTTTAAAATTTCAGATCATTCGGAAGGCTCTAATATCATTAAAATGCTCTTGCAATAATTTTTCCCATTGGTCGTAATGTAAAGAAAAAATTTGACTGTCCCTGTAATTAAACTATACATCCGATTTTCCTAAAATTTGAAAGGGCTCGACAAAATTTTGCAACAGTTATATCTTTAAAATTTCAGATCATTCGGAAGGCTCTAATATCATTAAAATGCACTTGCAATAATTTTTAACATTGGCCGTAATGTAAAGGAAAATTTTGACTGTCCCTGTAATTAAACTATGCATCCGATTTTCCTAAAATTTGAAAGGGCTCGACAAAATTTTGCAACAGTTATATCTTTAAAATTTCAGATCATTCGGAAGGCTCTAATATCATTAAAATGCACTTGCAATAATTTTTCCCATTGGCCGTAATGTAAAGAAAAACTTTTGACTGTCCCTGTAATTAAACTATACATCCGATTTTCCTAAAATTTGAAATGGCTCGACAAAATTTTGCAACAATCATATATTTGAAATTTCAGACCATTCGGTTGGGTAGTTTTTGCTCTGTTACATGCGGACAGTTGGACGGACAGACGGACAGACGGACGGACTGAACGACGACTATAGGTGCTACGTATTTATATAATTACGAACGCACCTAAAAAATGCCCTTTAAGAATCTGAAAAGTGCTCTTAAGAAATCAAAAAGTGGCAAGAACATGAAAAGTGCCCTAAGAAATCCGAAAAGTGCCCTTAAGTATACAAAACACGCCCTTTAGAATTAAAAAAAGTGCCCTTTCTCACCGGCAGCCTCCTGCCCTTTTTTTAAATCTAGAGGAAACTCTGATGTCGTTTCCTCGTCTGTACGTCAATTTTTGGTAGTATTGAGTTCATGATATATTAATAATCGCCACAACATAAAGGATTTAAGCCATAATGTATTCGGGATTATTTTGAATTACATATCCTACCGCTTTTTCCCATTAAACTTTAAACGAAAATAAATACAAAGGGAAAATTTATAACTTTGTCTAACTTTCTATATCATATGTGGTTAAAGACTTTGGCAACAAGTGGAATATCCATCGGCAACAAACATAGTATTAATGTAACTGGATTCAAAAGTTACGAGGCTAACGAAAAAGACAGGCTATCGCTGTGCATCCGACGTGTCTTTTTTTACAGACCGCTAGAGTGACGTGATACTTTTTTCGTACAACTGCATTGGGGCATTGGTGCATTCGAGCATCACGTGACTCCAGCGGTCTGTTAACCCTTTGCACTCGAGGGCTTCAGAGCGGAGCCACTTAAAATTTGTCTTCAAACTCGAGGGCTCCGCTACGGAGACAATGAAATAATTTTGTGATACTTGTCTAGAAAAGCCAAGATTACATATTGGCAATTGTTTCGAGAGATATCACAATTTGGACGATTACAAAATGTAATAATAATTTTTTATTTTTTTTTTTTTTTTATATATCATAACATTTGTATTCATAAAGAATTAAAAAAATAATAAGATATAACTAAAATCGCTTCGAGTTGCTGGTAATACTAATGAAAAAAAAAACTTCGAGTACAAATGGTTAAAAAAGATACGTGGAATGCACCGCGGTAGCCTGTCTTTTTCATTAGCCTCGCAAGCGTTACATGCGACTTAAAACTGTCGTTAAAAATAAAAATTACACCTTTGGTTACCGTAAACACGGTCTTGTTATTAAAATAAGAACATCATTTCAAATTGTTGGAAATTGTACCAAATTCTAATTTTCGAAAAGAACACCTATTTTTGACATATTTTTCTTTTTGGATAACATTTACATTAGGTTACCAAACGGGAAGTCATTCCGTCGAGTAGTTTAGGAAGTAAGAAGGTTTAAAGCTTGGAACTCCTAAATTTAAATTAATTTGTAATAGTTGCAAAACAGATTGCAATTCAGGTAATTTTTTTTTATCATAACTAAAGAACTAAATGGTGAAATGAACTGTAATTTTGGATTCGCATATTTAACCCTAGAATACTAGACTCTCGTAATTATCAAGACTATGATATTTTAACGCTAACGCTATACTATGTCTAGTATTATAGGGTTAATGCTTCTAGAAATACATTTCGATTAAAAAAATCATAAGTTACAATACTTTTTTGAGAATTATTTCGGAAATAATTTTTTTAATTAATTAAAAAAATTAATGGTAACTTATAAATGTTGCAACAGAAGTCAATTTCTAGAAGTCTTAATTATGTAAATCAAACTATAGTTCATTCTCACAAGCAATTCGAGTTATGCTTTAAAAAACTACCCGTTTTGCAACGAATACAGTTGAATTTAACATTCGATATCACAAACTTTAAAAACCTTCATGATTCCTACACCACTTGACCGAATGACTTTCCGTTTCTTATTATAAGGTAATATTTAACAAAAAAGCCAAACATACATCGAAATTAAGTATTCTTATTGAAAATTTCAGAGTTTGGTACAATTTCAATATGAAGATGACCCCTAATCTTATTTGTTTTAAAGAGAAATTGAAAAAAGACATAATTTCTAGTTGAATGGTTAGTTCCGAGATTTTTCTGTGATAATTTGTAGATTAAAATGTACCCTTTCTTTGAAGGGGGTTCCGACTGCACGGGCAAAATTTAGCATGGGCGCGGGACGAGCGCGGTGTGTTTTGACACCCCACGCCCGAAAATATTCATCTGCTTTCGGTGAAAGCTTTTAATTTATTGTTTACTAATTTTTAAAATGAACAATAATTTATCATTTCGTTTATCATTTTTTACGAAAAGAGTGTAATTATCATTAATTTCACAAACAGACAGAATTCTAAAGCTTTTTTTTTTTTTTCGTATTTATGCCATTTAATATGTTTGGGGTGTGCTGACACCCCATGCCCGTTCTCGTGTTAAGTTTCACGGTGCCCATCCTGCCGGGTTAATTACTTAAACATGTTGAACTTTCAAAACTATTTCTTAAAGTGATAAAATTCTACTTATTTCACTACGAAGTTTTTCGTCGTGATCAGGAATGATCATTTAACCCATTTCATTCGCTAGGTTTCCTACCAATACCTATTTTCAGGATTAGTACTATTATTTTCACAAGTAATTGTCTTATTTAATAACAAACATTGCGATTAAATAAGACGAAAAAATTATATTTGAATATAGTGAAACTAATTTTAAATCCGCACAAATACCTTTTGGGGGGGGGGGGAAGGGGGTGTGTGCAAATAGGTAAATTCCGTCTTTCCCCGCATTAGCCGGTATGTAAGTAAAGTTGAAGGAGACAGAACCTGATTTTCACAAAAACAACCTTCCATCAGTATTTCTGAATAGTACTCATGTCACCTTATTTAAACGCAGAATTTGTCATAAATGATGCGAAAATAATTATTCTGAAATGTGTTGGAAATTGGCAGCTGACAAGCCCTGAATACATAGAATTTACCGGCGTGCCGGCTGATGCGGGAGAATACGGTACATTGTAAAAGCCACTGGAATTAATTTTTGTAGCTTATTTGTAAGAGTTCATTATTAAATCTGTTTTTTTTTTTCTGGATAAAGTCCAATTATCATATTTTGGTGTTTCTCCATGAGCGTTCACTTCATTTGACTGTGCTGTTTGCCATTGGTAAGTTTTCTGGCCAGGCAAGAAATAACTAATAATTCAAAAATAAATTCTAAATATATCGTCGGGTATAAATAACATACGATGAAGAAAATTGTTGCATCTTTAAAACAAAAATAATCTCAAGAAATAATTCTCGAAACAAATGATTTAATATTAGAAATTAATTCCAAAAAGTATTGCGGTATGCTAATGTCAGCACGATGGACGCAAAGACCTGCACTATCACTTTTATCGCTCATGCATCACCTCTAAATAGTACATAATTTCAATTTTTACACAATTGAATCAAACATATTTTCAAATGAAATTTGTTTGAAAACTTTAGCTTAATTTACTGATTTTCTGTGTGTTTTTAGATAATTTTTAAGCGTTTATTTTTTAATCTATTTCAAAAATGAACATTTGCTTGATAACAACCTGCAATAATATTAAGTAACTAAAGATGAAGTGATAGAGTTACCACAAATGTCAATTGCCCATGCTTTTTTTTTCTTTCTATTATATTCGATTAATTCTTCCATAATTGGGTCCACTTCCAAGTCATAAAATAAAATGAGCAGTAAATACCTCTCCTAACATTATATAAATAAAAAATAGTTACTTTTTTTATTTATTTAAATTGTAATTATCTGTTGACTTAATTATTGATTAACTATTATATACGTGAAATCTATTAGAAAAAAATATTTGTCACTAAACCGTTTCAGAGTTCTATTCCTAAAATATTGGAATGATAGACTACCACCAGAATTTGCGAAAAGATTGATTTGAAAATAGATGTTTTTCTTCAATGTACTTTATAAACTCAAATTTTTATTTAAAAGATCTGGTGTAATTTTGGCATTTGAGGATTAAAATTAAGTTGTATAAAATATGTACCACCACCCTTCAAATGGTTAACCCCTTGAAGGGCGATGATGCCGTCACGGCATCACAAAATTTTAATCCCAAATTGCCAACGGAATTTTATGATGAAAATGTCATCTTTATTAAGTACGTGAAAATTTACTCTTACTTGTTTACAAATAAAATTTTTTGTCAATACTGGTGTCATCAAATTATTTGAACGTTTTACGAATACGAGTACCTTGCCCCTGAAAGGGTTAATAACCAACACTATCAATATTTAATGCATTTTGTGCATTCTTTCCAAGACAAAGAACCATTATAGATTTTTAGCTAGTTTTATAAATATTCAAATCTTGGAATCACCATAGCAACCTAGAATCATTACCTATCATGAGATACCTTTGAATAAATTACGTATAATAGGGATTAATAGAATGAAGAACGCTTTTAATATCTTTTTTAAGTTTTAATTAGATTTTCATAAAATTTGAAATGACTCGACAAAATTCTGCAACGATTATATACTATATACATTAAATTTCAAACCATTCGGTTGGGTAGTTTTTGCGCTGTTATATGCCGGCGGAGAAACAGAAAAACGGATCAGACGACGACTATGGGTGCTACGTATTTATATAACTAGCAAAAGCCATGCTTTGTTGAATTAGCGAAGCATTATTTAATAAGGCAAATATTTGAAAGTAACAATGATTTTTACATTATTTTTGCATCTTTATTAAGCCTAAACGTTATCTTGTGTTTTCGCGCATTTTAATTTTAGAAATGTAAATTCATCCAAATAACTAAGAATTTCCTCGGAATTTTTCATTTATGATATAACGAATTTAACAATTAATTTTATTTGTTTACAATTCTTTTTTTGCCACTTTATAAAAAAATCATAATATAATTCTTTTAAAAGGCGTAAGTATCGTCTGCGTAAATGATTTTACATAAGAATAAATTGTGTATTGAAATTCTTAGCACTGAAAAATACTTTTATAATTGAATGTAAATAATTGAATTTTCACAAATTTTAATTCATTAAAAATATGCTATAATTTTCATAAAAAAGGTATTTTAAAAAACTCATAAAAGAAATCATGAAAATATTTAATTAATCATGATTCTATCTATAATGACTCCATGATTTATTTTTTCTTCTGAAAATATACGTGTTTCATTTTTTATTTGCAAAAATGCGTCCATAATGGTAAAATGTACAATAAATTAATTAAAATATATTTTTCAAGGTTATTCTGCAAAAAAATATGGCGCTAATCTACAGATCATAATTCATTTTACAAGTCACATTACAAGTCAAAATACTGAATAGTTTTTTTTTTGTAAAGTGTACGACAAAATTTAATTTGTGTAGCCTAATAGAGGATTCGCTTCGCTCATCCTAATTATGAACGCAACTAAAAAATTAATCCAAAAATATTGAAAATTACATCTACTTAATCCCTTAAGGATCGCTTAATATTTGGAAAAACCATCTAAAAAGTACCCATTTTTTATTACAGAAATTGAATACTTATAAGATTTCTAAATAAAATATGCAATTAGTTTTTAAGGCGAAAAAAAAAGTTATAGAACAAATTCACATTTGTAGAAAAGCCATCATGCGAGAATTCTAGACCAGGGGATATGTACGAAAAAAAAAAGGGGGGGGGGTGGTTACCTTTCAAAAGGTCGGGTAGTAGATTTTATTTTTTTAATTTGTTTATACTGAGGCAAACATGGAAAAACCAAGTTTTCTAAGAAAATTTCTTAAGGCCAAATTTTCTGTGGCCAAGAAACAACAAAATTTTGGGCCTTTTTTTTTTTTTTTTTTTTTTTGATTTTCTCTAAATATAGCGAGACTCGTTGCCGTAGCATATTATTTGTCAATTACTATATTAAAGAGGACAAAATTCTATACAACTCTCATATTTAAAACTTTTTTTATACACTCAATAGCAATCGCAGTACGCCATTTCAAAAACAGGACATTTTCTTCAATTTTATTAAAAACAGTGAAAAACGTAGCTCTGCCCCGATTATTCAAATGTTTACCATGGATTTAATCGTGTATGTCAACTTCTATATAGTGGTTGCAGTAATTTATGTGTTTCAGGGTCGAAACTAGTCTTTTTTGTATCCGTGGAAAACATGGATTTTGGCGCCCACCCCCCTTTTAAAAAGAAAATTCACCACGAGAATTTTAATAAATCTCTAATAGCCGGATTTTGAAAATTTTCAATGTGTAAGCATTAAATACGTAATGCTTACACATATACTACGTAATCAGCTTTGCCAAATATTGATTCCTTAAAACCTTGAAAATCGAACCGAAAGGAACCGAAATATAATCCGCTTTAAACAGGTTTCCATCTTAGCAGGTTCTTTCTCTTTATTATACTCATATTCTTTCTCTTTAAAATATTTTCTTTAAAGACCGGTTCCGCATACATATATGCGGAACCGCTTATAGCGGAATAGCTTTCCTTTTCAAAGATTTTACGGCAGTTGCAGTATTGAGGCGTTTAAAGTCACAAATTATATGAATTATGAGACTAAATTAGTCACACGAAGGCAATCGCAAGGTAATATTAAACCTATGAGAGCGTTCTTGGCTAACATCTCGCTTGCATTTTATTACTTTATTTATTTTTTCATGGGATGCCTGAGATTAATATCTAATGTTGTATTTTTGTGCATTTTCGGCTTTATAACTCTAGGTGAAACTTATTCAGATATCTCTTTTATTCAGGATAAGGATATTCCGTTGAAACGGGAGGCTAATAATCCTACAACAGTGCCATCAAGGAGAAGAAAATATTTTTAAATAGCTCTGTAGAAATTATTATTATTAAAATACATTTTTTCATTTAGTTTATGCAGTCATATTACGTATCTTTTTTTATTGTGCAGGGAAAGTGGAGTTGAATGAGACAGGGGATCAATGCGAAAACAAAAATGTTAATATTGTCTACAATCATAAATAAATTGGTATTTCATGCGATAGGTATCACTGAGATCATTAAACAGATATAGTCTCTAAACAGTACATATTACAGAAGATTAGAATATTCCACAAAATGTATTTTTCAACAACCAAAATAAGTTTTTCTGTTTTAGCTTTAAAGCAATTAATAGATAAACCTAAAGATTTTACATATTTTTGTATGCTAAAATGATATAATCTCTTGTTATATTAATTGATATAAGCGGAAATTTTTTTGACAATATTTATTAAAACTAATCTTTTAAATATTTTTATGAAACTAGTGATCTCAAATATTTTATTGACAGAATTTTTAAATTTTACAAGAAATAAATACATAACATTAGTTAGTGAAATAATCTATTGTCTTTTTTATTGTAGCTATTTTATAAAGTAAAAGTATTTCTTATATAAAATATATTTATTTTTGAGCCCCCCCCCTTTTTATATGGAACGACAATCCAATGTTTGCTATCTTTAAAACAGTAAAACATATGTTATCAATAATTGGTAATAAAATATACCATTGTAGTGTGGAATAAAATATGTTTTCCGCAAATTTTCATGCCTATCCCATTGATCCCTGAAAAATATCTATGCATTATAAAATATTATTAAAATTATTAAATTATTATAATTATTAAAATTAAACAAGAATAATTCTTTCTTAATTGAAACTATCGTGCCAATAAGTTACTAAATATTGAAGTATTCTTTTAAACAATGCTTTGAAATTAACATTGTATACACTTAAAGTTACTGGCGAAATATGAAAATTGTCTTATTTATCTACATTCTGCTCTACTTTTAAAATTATATAAATTTATTGAATATAAAATGCCTGTTGGCGTTAAAATAAAAACGTGTGTGTGTAAATAGATAATTTAATGCTACCAGTTTTTAGAAGTCGACATACACGATTAAATCCGTGGGAAACATTTGAATAATCGGGGCAGAACTACGTTTTTCACGGTTTTTAAGAAAATTGCAGAAAATGTCCTATTTTTGAAATGGCGTACTGAGCTTGCTATTGAGTGTATAAAAAAGTTGTAAATATGAAAGTTGTAGAAAATTTTATCTTCTTTAATTTTGTAACTGAAAAATAACATGATACGGCTACGGGTCTCGAGATATTTAAAAAATATATATAAAAGTCCCAAAATTTTGTTGTTTTTTGGCCACAGAAAATTTGGCCTTACGAAATTTTGTTAGAAAACTTGGTTTTTCCACGATTGCTTCAGTATAAACAAATTAAAAAAATAAAATCTTCTACAAGACTTTTTGCAAGGTAAAATGTACATTTCCCCTGGACTATTTTGTGTCTTAATGTTTGTCTTACACCGTACAAATTAATGCGAATAAGACCTTTCTTTTTCACATCTTACATCTTTATTCATCATCATCACACAAATTTTTACAAATATTTGAAATAATGTATATATACATTAAATTTTGATTATTAATAATTTTTTTGAGCGTCGTATATTTCGAAAAATGCAATACAAAGTCCAATATCCTAATTAGGGCCAAAGACCGAACCCTAACTGTAATATTCAAAGACTTCACACGGAAATGCCAGTTACATTTTTCAGAAGTTTTTTCGGCAATTAAATCTCCAGCCCGGAAATTTGAAGGGTACGAGAAATAACGAACGACACCTCCGACCATGATATTGACGGGAGCGAGAATTAAGGTGTTAAATTGTTTTGACACATCAATGAGAGAATCGCCATGGCGATTGGATTTCTATAAAATTATATAATTACGAAAAATGGCAATACTTGTGCTAGCAGAGTTGTTAGAGCTAAATCATTAGATATAAATCATTTACAACCAACAGAAGTATTGAAAGAGATTATTAATAAAACGTGCCACTCTTTGCAACACATTACCGCTTCACAAATACCCTAGTTCTGTCTTTCTCCCTTCGTTTCACTGTTTACTCACTGATCAGAATGCGGAGAACGTTATATAACTGCTTTTGCTTAATTCATGACTAGCATACTAAACTGACAATGAATACGCAACATTTCAAGTTTTACACTCTACGAATTTTTGCTTTTATGGACAAGATTCATTATTTATAAGAATCGTTTACAGTTACACTTATAAATCCTGTACTTAATGTAAACGGAGATTCATAGTTTATATAATGATAGGGAAACTGAAAAGTTACATACTAAATTATCTTTGTTTTGGTTGGATTACCGGGTATTACAACTCAAACTGTTTGAAGAAATATAAACAAACATTTACCTTGCTTTTGTTTATTTGTTTGGTTTTTGTTTACAATGAAATACCAAATGGAAGAAAGTGGACAAGAATAATAAACAAGAATACAAATAAACAAGAATAATTTTGAATAATTTTACACTTTCAGGGGCAAAGTACCTAAAATGTAAAATAACTGAATGACAACAAAATTTAAGAACAAATATATTTGAAAATAATTAAAAGCTTTTGTTCACATTAGCTTTTACATTATAGCAGCAAAATTTTATTAAAACTTTTTGGGTACCATTTGTCAGTTTATAATTAAAATTAAGTGTTTCCACCATCCAAATACAACCCTTGAAAGGGTTAAATAATATGGTCAGTTTTTTTGTTGTTGTTTTGCTTGGGAGGGGAGATCTAAGACTAAGATATTTCGTGTTTCATGCCAGTGAGTTTTAACCATGTTTTAATATACTTCTTAAAATACATAGAACTCGTTCTCACCACATCTGAAAATTAAGCCCGTAAAAAAAAGAATGGTATTAGGGCGACTCCATGGAGAGTGTCACAAACGTAACGCAGGCTTTAATTTGCATCTATTAAATTATTTATTAAATTTTAATGTTAATTCTGATTTTAAGTGCTATGGTAAATAAGTTATTACCATATTTTTAAATTTAAATGTGTGGCAATAAAACTCACATAAGTATATCATTTAATTTCATTACTCAAAATGTGCTTTTTTCCTACTTCAGAAAAAAGCACATTTTGAGTACTGAAATTAAATTATATACTTCTGTTGAGTTTAGATAAAGGTTTAGAGTTGTTTAATCTTATACAGACATTGCATATATGATTAAGTTAAACAAATTAACATTTAATACGTTTTATTTATTTGTGTTAAATGTCAATGAATAAAGCTACCATGTCCATTCCTGTAAACATTTGTTCAAATTTATATAGACTATTCAAACAACTGCTGGATTATAAATTTATTAACCTTCAACTGATGTGACAAAAACTGTCACATAACTACTGTGAAGCGGTCTGCAAGACCGCTCCATCAAAAGATGGATAAAAGGCGCGATTAACTCATAGGATGATGTTTTTGCACTAAACTTTTTTTACATGGCTGTTATAATTCAAATTCACCTATTTAAAAGTCTCTGGTGATAGTACTGAAGTTCCAAACGAAACAAAATTTCGGTAGTGTTTGTAGTTAAACTGAAAGTTACAAGTTAAACTATAAAAATTGAAAAAAGTTGTGGTGTGTGAGACCGATAACATTAGTTAAAGATTAACGCACGCTTTTGGATAACTTTCTGAAAAAGAATAGAAATTGATTGTGAAAAAATGCATAGTATATTTTTTCTGCAATAAAACAGAATTAGTACGAAAATGAATACAATAAAATGATTTTTTTTTTGTTGTTGTTGTTGTTTCATGAAAATTTCATTTTAATACAAAAGATACCAATCATGCTTATGAAAAAGGCTCTTAGCGTTTCAGCCTATTTTGATCACATACGGCAGTCTGACAATTGATTTAATATCGTATCAACCTATCTTGATCACGTGAAAGCCATGAGTGGTGGCTATATCGCTTCCTGTATCTTTCGTTGGATGCGGATCAACCCAATAAATTATTATTAATATTATTTGAATTTAAATTAAGTTACTTAAAACGCCTCTCATGATATACAGAATTGTGTAGAATATTCATTACAGTGTTTTCCTAATTAATCTGACCTAATCAAACAAAGCCGTAGCGTAATTTTTCAGCTAATTTTTCATATAAGAACTACCACAAAAATAAGCCTTATTTAAAAATTTACCCGTGTTACTGTCTAGAAATAGCCATATTCAAAGGATATCCTCTTGACTTTAAAAATGAACTCAATCATGATTGGCATTTAAACAATATTTGTTTAATGATTTAAAATAATGTTTTAGATAAATTAGCTTGAAAAAAATATGAAAATTCCCCTTATTTCATTTCTACTTTATGAATTAAAATGCGCATTTTTTATTTAAACATGCCATCATTTTTATAGCCAATATAATTTTTTCTTTATTAATTAGGGATCCCAATCCCAGTAGTAGTGAAATGAAGTCATTAAAATGTAGGGGAGACCGGGGGAATGTCGCCACTCGGGGTTATGCCGCCACCCCGTCTAGTATGAAAACGAACGACAGTTTGAGATAGTGATTGCGCCTGCAGTGTAGCGGCCAACAATAGAAACAGTGCCTAGTGAGAATGGTTTTGTTGTAGGGGAGACCGGGGGAATGCCGCCAACCGGGTTATGCTGCCACCCCATTTAGTTTAAAAACTAATGGCAGTTTGAGATAGTGAATGTGCCTGGACTATAGCGGTCAACAATATAAACAGTGCCTAAAGTGAGAGTGACTTTGCTGTACGTCGTTCGTTTGTTCTAGTGAAAAATGTAGTTTTCATCTAGTTTCTTATTATTTTGGAGCTTCAAATGAGTAGAGATAAGCACCTTTTAAGTATATTAGGTACACACATTAGGTACATTATTAGCACATTAGGTATTTAAGATAATATGACCCGTAATCTATATGCATTCGCCGACATTTTGATGCAATCTGTTGAACAAGTTCGGTTCTTCTTTCGTCTTTGCTTGGAGATTTCCGCCATATTGTCCTCTCGGGGTAATGCCGCCGCCATGTAAATCGGGTGAGAAATGTCCTCATTTTACTGTAGTGGAGCCGATTCAGCAGAGTGACTTTTGCAATATGAAGTAAATTGTAAGCTTAACCATTATTCTGCTCAATTACATTGCTTTCTAAATATTTTCAGAAGGTTGTGTGTTTCCTAGTATCCATTTGATGCATGTACTAGGTCATTAAAGAGTGGCGGCATTACCCCGGTACAATGGCGGAATTACCCCAGTGTCCTGGGTAATCCCGCCACTGTGCAGATGTTTAAAAAATATTTTTTTTATGTATGCTTACTTTACAGTTATGATTACGGTTAAATTTATACAGATACTAAAGATTATGATTCAGCTTTAGAATTTTTACTATTAAAAAATAAACATTTTCGAGGTGAAAACATTTAAATTCCCTTAAGGTGTCGCCATTCCCCTGGTCTCCCCTACGTCGTTCGCTTGTTCTAGTGAAAAATTTAGTTTTCATCTAGTTGGTTCTTATTTTGGAGCTTCAAATGAGTAGAAGTAAACACCTTTTATTGAAACATTAGGTACTTAAGATAATATTACCAGTAATCTACATGCATTCGCCGACATTTTGATGCAATTTGTTGAACAAGTTCGGTTCTTCTTTCGGCTTTGCTGCGGGTTTTCCACTATAATGTGCTCTCGGGGTAATGCCGTCACCATGGCAAAGGGTGACTTTTCCAATTTGAGTTAAATTGTAAGCTTAGCACATTAATAAATCTAGCTTAAGAAACATTGTAATTATTCATTATTTTGATAAATTATTGCTTTCTAAACATTTTTAGTAGGTTATATGTTTCCCAGTATCCATTTTCCTAGTACCATTAAAGAGTGGCGTCATTACCCCAGTATCCCGGGTAATCCCGCCACTGTACAGAGGTTGAAAGAATTTTTTTTTTTAATGTGTGCTTACTTTACAGTTATGATTACGGTTAAATTTATACAGATACTAAAGATAATTATTCAGCTTTAGAATTTTTACTATTAAAAAATAAACATTTTTTGAGGTGGAAAAAATTAAATTCCCTTAAGGTGTTGCCATTCCCCCGGTCTCCCCTACATCGTTTTGACACAATTATATTAAAATAAGAAAGCACAATGAAGGATAATGTATGTTTTTGTTTACTTTAAATGCGATGTTTTTTACTGATAAAAGGGTTCGCCTTTGAGTGATTAAGGTTTTAGATCCCCGAAAGTTATACATATGGGAAAATGAAATTTTAAGACCCTTTTAGTTCTAAATATTTGTGCCGAAGGTAAACATTAATTAATTTTGTCATTTTGATGCAATATTCGAAGGAAAATATCCGGTTTTATTCGAATGCGTTGTAAATTAATCAATTTTAATTTTTGTGCTTGGAAAAAAATAAGACATCCATTGAAAATAAGACCTTATTTGTCAGAAGAATACAAAATAATATATAAAATCTAGCAAACACAGAATGGGAACAATTTTGTTTAATGCGAAACATGGTATCATCCGATATACAAAATAATTAAAATTACAAAATCGTTACAATGAATTTCACTACCCTTTTGAATGTTACTTACGGTCGATAGCAATTTCAATCATTTTAATTGTATCCTAGCAACGTAAGTGAATTAATTTCACTCAATAGCTGTGCTTAAATTTGTAAATAAATCAGTTTGCCTTCCAAACATTTATAATTTGTTTAAGGATTATAAAGTTCATTTCATGTATTGACAAAATGACTCGTTACACCCGTTATATTAACATAATGGCATTTCCATGGAAAGTCACTTACAGAAAGCATTTAGATTTACCATGAACGCAAATTATTGTAGGATTACATTAGATTTGGAATGCATTTAAATCTATTTGTACAGTCGGGGGAAAAAAAAGTAAACACCCCTTACTAACTCTTCAAAAAATTATCATGGAAGAAAGTTACCCGTACGATACGATTGGTAATTAAGTCTACTTTTAAATGATGTATATAAAATTTGCTTAGGGGGGCATCTACATATTAAAACGAATCATAACTTTGTTTTTTTTTCAATAGCAGTACACAATTCTGACAGCATAAAAGAACTCTACACCCTTCAATTATCCTAAAAACAAATTTTTATGCAATTCGAACGATAAGTTTCCGAGAATTTAACTATTTTATAACGAGCGTATTTTAGGGGCTTTATCCAAACTGTTTGATACCCGATTGTTGACCGAGAGAGCCCTCTTGGTGATCAAGGCATCTTAAGCGTTACTCAAGCAGTCATTATTGAAGACTGCTAGATTACAGGATAGCATAAAAAATTTCAAAATAGTATCTAGTCACTTCTATCATAGACGGCCCCTTAAACCATGATTTTGCCGTTTTTTAAATATAACTTGAAAACTACTTGGAAGAAAAATGTGAAATTTTGGATTTCCATAAAGCAGGACTTAATAAATCTAAATCCATCAAAAAAATTGTAGGTTGCAATTCATAATTTTTTCGAATATTAATTTCATAATTCATAACATAAAATTATAAAAATTGCAAATTGAACGTACTTATGTTTGGGTTTTTTAGTATTATTGCTACACAAAAAATTAGCACATTAGAAGTATTATTTCAGGAGATATAAATGAAAATATGAAAATGTAATTTAACATTAGAAGCACTAAATTTTGAATGTTTATAATTCAAAAACTTATCGCTCAAATGACTTGAAATTTGGTGTCTGGACATAGTTTGAACCGAAGATTTGAAATATCTTGTTAAAATTGGGTATTGCCGTTGAAAAAAATTAACTTTGGGTTCCTTTTCATATGTAGATGGCCCCCTAAGTAAGTTATCTACATCATTTAAAAGTAGACTTTATTTCCGATCGTTCGGTACCAGTAACTTTCTTCTACGATAATTTGTTGAGGAGTTAGTAGAGGGTGTTTGCTTTTTTTTTTTTTTTTTTTTTTTCACGACTGTACCATTAGTGTATACAAGGGGATCACCCCGTGGTTCTCGGGTTACAGAATATAGGTAAAAACCATCATATATATTATTTTTATGTTAACATCCTTTTTTAGGATTCCGTACTTAAAAAGTAAAAACTGAACCATTATAAGATCACTCCTGTGTCGGCCTGTCCGTCTGTCACAGCCATTTTACTCAAACTACGGAACGGGGAAAGTTCAAATGTGCTGAAATAATAAAAGCTATTGACCCACATATTTATAGATTATTAACCATTCACAAACATATTTAGGAAAAATGCAGAGGGCTAATTAAGTTACCTGGAGAAAATCTTTTCTTTGTATATCGTGTGAAAACTTTCGTAACGCCGAACTCAAAAAGATATTTCTTTTAATCTTAGGCATTATTACTTCCTTCTATCTTCAATAGAAGAAGGTATTGTAATCTAAATTTTTTTCGATTCTCGGTTTTCGACGGATTTACACGTTTTATGAGTCAGATACCAAAAAATATGTTTATAGAAAATGTCTGTCTGTCCGTCCGTCCGTCCGTGTATCTGTGTATCCGTATATCTGTCGCCATTGTAACATTATAAAATGTGTATGAAGTTATGCAGATACATGAACCAAAATTTTGGCTATGGCAAGCAGGTCCTCCTTAATTTGGAAAAAATCCACCGGTAGGGGGCACACTGTGATAGCGATTTTTGCGGCATTTTGAATATCGTACCATCAAAAAGTGTATGAAGTTATGCATAGAATTGAACCAAATTTTATTGGCTGTTATTGGATGTTTTTGGCTATGGCAAGTAGGTCTTCCCTTAATTTAGAAAAAATACACTGGTAGGGGACGCTGTAATAGCGATTTTTGTGACATTTTAAATATTGTACCAGCGAAAAGTGTATGAAGTTATGCATAGAATTAAACCAAATTTTTTAAAATAAATTTTTGGCTATGGCAAGCAGATCCTCCCTTAATTTGGAAAAAATTCGCCTGTAGGGGACTCTGTAACAGAGATTTTTGTGTGATTTTTGTCGCATTTTGAATTTTGTACAATCGAAAAGTGTATGCAGTTATGCATAGAACTGAACCAAATTTTTTTTATAAATTTTGGATATGACAAGCAGATTCTCCCTTAATTTGGAAAAAATCTGCCGGTAGGGGGAGCTGTAATAGCGATTTTTGTGGCACTTTGAATATTGCAACATCAAAAAATGTATGAAGTCATGCATAGAATTGAACGAAATTTTTTGCGTATGTTTTTGGCCATGGCAAGAATGTCCTCCGGAATTTGCAATTATTCTTCCGAAAGGGGGCACTATAATAGACATTTGTGTAATTTTCTTGATTTTTCATAGTTCTATATTACACCGGCGCTCGTAAATCGACGTGAATTTCCCATCCTGATAAGCCGACTATTCGCGAACAGCTCATATACAACAGAATAAAGAAAAACTATTGATTTTAATAAATATCATGATTGAGATTAACTCGCTTTTACTTCAATTAATTGAAAGAAGCAGAAATTTAAGATGAAAGTGAAAATTGATATAGTATTGAACTAATAAAAATGAAATATTGACATTTGTAACAACATTTTGAAATATTAAAATATATGAGATAGAAGAAAGTTTTGGGATTGACACATCCAACTAATATTTTCATAGTTTCGCAAATGTAATGCAAAAATATGTTCCCCTCCCTCTATTTCCGAATCTACTGAAGCTAAAATTATACAAAAATTAGGGGTAGTAGAAGTTAATTTAAACCCTGCAGGAACGCTATGGCTATTACCCTAAATCACATCGTTTTTGAGAAAATCGCATTTTCCGTTACACCAATTTTGATTTGCGGGCCTTCAGCAAAGGAGTTGAGGTGCGCTGGAGGTACCTATCTTCGCGGAAGTATAAGAGGATTGTTGATAATGATTTTCGAAGACCACTGTCTGTAATGAACCGAGATATTAACCCTTAAAGAGACACAGACGGTTTGGACATACAGATTCAGATTCAGCCTGGTGAGGAGGCCTACCAATTGGTTTGAGCTCAACTAGCCCCACCCAGCAACGTTTATTTAAAAAAAAATACAGAGCAATTATGGAGTAATAAAATAATGGTAGGTAATAACAAGTAATTGAGATAATGAAATAAGTATAGGTAACAATAGTAAGATAGCCGAGTTGAGCGCTTTACAGACATATAACGTTTCTTTAAAACAGTTATAGAATTAGTGTTATTGTTAAAGTAAAAGTTTGTTTGATTAGTTCAACAGCTGATCATCATTATCATATAATAGGTCCTGTGGAGGCATTTGGAAAAGTCCTTGCTTGTTTTCAATCAGTGTTATGCAGTTTATAATTTTTTGTAATAGTGCTGGTTGTTTTCTGATTATTTTGAACCATGAAGAGAGACTTATCGTTCTGGAGATTTTGAGGTGGTATATGGATGTTAGTGTGCATTCCGTTACGTAGTGCAGCGAGGTTCCTCGTTTTCCACACGTGCAGTAGCCCGAGTCGGCTTTTCCGAACTTTACAAGATAATCTGGAAAGGGCCCGTGATTTGTTGCAAACAAGAAGAGATTTCTGTGTGATAGTAATGTCTTCTCTGAGACAATAGGTAGAAGTGAATATGTAAACCTTCCTCTATGATCAGAGTCCCAAATTCTCCGCCATTCCTGTAGTATTTGTAATTTTAGTTGTCGTTTGAGATGAGATGGTGGGAAAGGTAGAAATACTTCTGGTAAGTTAGGATTTATGATTGCTTCTTTTGCCTTTTGATCCGCTGCCTCGTTTCCTGCTATTCCGGAGTGTCGTTTTATCCATTTTAGTATTATATTTTTTTTTTTTGTATTCTGTAGTAATTGAATAATGTTCTGGACCAGTGCTATTTTTGTTGTGCTGTCTTCAATGACTTGTATGCTCGAGAGGCTATCTGAGTATATTATTGCACTTCCGTACTTGCTTTTTTTCATCCATTCCACTGCTCGAAGTGCAGCTAGCATTTCCTCCTGGTATACGGTGTTTTCTATCCTTAATTTTGTTTGAAAAGTATAGCACAAGATTGAGTTTTCGTATGCACAGAACGCTAACCCCGTCCCTTCTTCCATTTTGGAGCCGTCTGTGTAGATTTGTATTTCCATTTGGAGATTTTCATTTGCCTTATGTAGGTAATTTTTGTAAGGACATACTGATGAATTTGGGGATTTACCTTGATAGAATTCTGGTCTAAATTATTCTACTGGTGTCCCCAATCTTAGTACTTTTCCCGATGTAGCAATCTGAACTACTCTGAGATGCAATGAAGGGATTCCTGTTAAGGCAAAAAGTGCAAGAGTGGCCGTTTTTCTATATGCGCCCGACACAAAAAGAAGGCACTGGGCCTGTATTGAGGACAGTAAGCGAAGCCCATGAGATTTCTGTAGGTGGTCGTACCAAACAGCTGCTCCATACGTTATCTTTTTTTCTAAGATTGTTATATACCAGATTTTTAAGATATTTTTATTTATTCCTCCTTTTTTTGATGTAAATTTTAGTAGGTTCTGGATTATTGAATTCAGCTCTGTTCTTTTATTTCTTAGGTGAGGCAAAAATGACAGTGTTTTATCTAGGGATAAACCAAGGTATAAGAGCGTATTTTCGGCATTTTTTCCCATTGGCCGTAATATAACGGAAAACTTTTGACTGTCCGTGTAATTAAAATATCCATCCGATTTTCAGAAAATTTGAAATGACCCGACAAAATTTTGCAAGAACATGGATGGATGGATAGACAGATAGACGGACAGGCCGACCGAACGACGACTATATGTTCTATGTATTTATATAATTACGAACGCGCCTCAAAAGGGACACCTCAAATAAGATTGTAAAAGTTTCTTGCCCCAGGACCACTTAGAATGCCAACCCTGTTTATGTAAGTGAATCAGAAGGAGATCATTCATTTGAATATTTAAAAAGTCCCTTCTTTATCATTATTAACATAATCAATAACCAGTTAGGCATACGACATATGCAGAATAGCATTGGATGTCAAAGAAAAGAGAAGCAAGCTACCTTACAAAATTATCATTGATCCACAACGTTCAAATAAATAATCTAGATGAGGACGTGAAAATTTAAAACTCGTCGTATTCAGGAAAGAACATTTTGGTATAGGGGAGACTGGGAAGGGGGGGGGAGGTAAACCATAGGGGAGGCTTGACCCACCCTTCAGTTTTCATATTAAAAAGAATTTCAGAGTTTTACCAATAGTTGACAACCAAAGCTACTAAAATGCCCAAACAATAGTCTTTGTTTCATGCAGATAATTGAAACAGGTGTGGAAAAATTTGTGAAAAGTTTTTACCTTAAAAAGTATATTTTTTAGAAACGTTTTGTAAGATTTTCTCAGATGAAAAATATCATAGAAATTTAAGTAAGTAGGTTTTGAATAATGCTGAAATATTGAGCTTTCATTCCAGATATAAAGATTGTACAGTAAATTAGGCTAAACATAACCATATGCTATACTTTAAAAAGTGGCTATGTGGGGAGGTTTGACCCAATGAATGTGAGGAAGGGTTGATCAGATGGTCAAAGTTCTCTTAATTATGTGTTTTTGGAAATCTTTATATTATATGCTATACATAATGAATGTTTAATGGTTATCTTATTTCTAAAATAATGTAAATCTATTCTGTAAAGCTACAGTAAAATGGGCTAATAGAAAGAAAATGTTTAACATTGATTAAAGGAAGGTGTGAAAAATTGCTATAGGAGCAAAAAGTATTATGAAATATAACTTGGAAACTTGATAGGAACTTTTATTCCATTTAAATAGTACCCATAGTTGGTAAATAGAAATAATAAAAAGAATAGAAAGGATGAAAGCAGAAGCCAACACTTTAGGAAGGTGTGTAGACAAATTTCACCAAGATGAAGTCAAACTATGTGACAAGTAGTGTTGCCAGGTCGAGTGTCACAAAAAAGTGGGTGTTTAAAACGGAACTTTTCACCTGCGCTTTGAATTCCGTCTAAGCAGGATTGTTTACACATCACATTTTCCCAAATAAGTTTTAATAATAATTAAACCATGTAGCATAAAATTATTTTGCCTTTTTTAAAACTGATTTTATTTCCCCCAACAAATATTTCAATATAAAATAAAGTAGGTCAAGCTTCCCATATGTGGCCCGTTCCTTGGCCCGTTTTTTCCTCATGAATAAAATCAATCATTTTTAAAGTTTCTTATGTATTATACTTATGTCACAATTTTATTTTGATAACTGATTGTATAACGAATAAAATGGAACATGAAACTTTATTCTGGGTTCAAATAATAAAAATCGATATTGTAAAAAATGGGTCAACCTTCCCCAGTCTCCTCTTCTAAGTTTGGTTCCCAAATCCCTACTATATAAAAAAGAGTTTTGGAAAGAAAACCAAGATTTTACAATGCCAGAAATAAACGATAAAACTTGTTTAGTTGCAAATTGTATTTTTTCGGTGCAAGTTTACTAACAGAATAGATGAATAGAGAAAAACACGATTTTCTTTTTTTGGATAAGCAGAGTTTTGAAACTCACGTTCTCTAATAAACTAGAGTTTTAACGCGATTGTGTAAAATTATTGAAAAGAAGCGACTCAACTTTGTAAAAGCATTTTTATTAGTACACCTCAGAAGTTCTCTGGGTTACTGTTACTATCAAATACTTCTATCATTAGTATACAGGATGTTTAAGAACTAATGAAAAAAAGTTCTAGATTGATAATATACGCGATGAGAGATGTTTGGTATAATAAACCAGGGTCGAAACTAAATTCACTTATTAAATCAAAAATATAGGGCGTTTCACTCCAAGTCGAACCAAAGAGTTTCGTTCTTACATTTAACAATAAGGAAGATATTTTGCAGAAATTATCAACGTACTATCTTTGTTTTATATGAAATGTGATGACATCATATTATATTCTAGGAGTGCATAGTTGGGTCAGTGACATCTTAAGTACCGTCAGCTACATTCCAAGTTATCGAGCATCTAATTCAATTCTATTTGTTTATGAATGAAGACCATTTACAGTATTTCTTCAGATGTCATCACAGTAAGTCTTTGCTAGTATTGTTTTCCTTGCAGGTGTTCTTTGCCGAAGAGGAAAATGTCCTCCGTGGGGATCTTTTTGTGGGAACCTAACCCTTATTCAAGCAAACTAAGCAAAGTTCGAAGAAAACTACGGAAAACTCCGAACATTTAGGTTACGAATGCGACTTGGGTTCACACTTCCCGTCTAACAGCTTGCAGAGCAGAACTTCTCAACCGCATGTGGAGTAAAAGCAACGCCCCCTAGATATTTAAGAAAGTCTGGACACGCGTCGCAAAAACGTCGCAGAAAGCAAACAAACCAAAGAAAAAATTCATTCGAGCCAATGAATGATTTTTTTCTTTGTTTTGCCTGCTTTGTGTGACGTTTACGTGACGCGTGTCAAAGCTTTCTCAAATATCTAGGAGGCATTGGTATAAGTCTGTTGCAAATTTTGGAAAAATATTGCTTAGTCTAACCCATGTTTTAGTTTGTTAATGTTACGAACGATAATTTGGATATGATTTGGGGTGAGTTACCTTGTATTATTGACTAAATAAAGACTGCGATCATGGCTTTCCATACAAAATTTGAATGTCTCCACGTATATTATTACGTGTGAAAGTTTATTTCATTGGTTCTGCAACGCCTGTATTAGTTAAGTGCACAATGCATTAAAATATCTGCTATTTAAAAAATATATACAGGGTGCAAAGGAAAGTCCCTTTAGCCTGAAAATACTTGCGAACGGAGAGAGCTACAGCTATGCAAGTGAGGTAACGGTATAGTAAAGCGACTACTCCCGATTTAATGCAAACTACAGCAGCGCCCCCTAGTGGCAAAATTTGGAAGATAGCCATTGCAAATCAAAAACGAAAAGAGATAGGGAAATTTTTTCAAATTAGAAAGTTTTAGAGCATCAATTAATTAGCACGAAACGACATTTGGTTTACATGGGTAAGATAAATCTTCCACTGTATACCCAAAAATGTCCGAAATCGATGCACTCAATTTTGTGCAAACGTTTAAATGGAATATCCATAAGTATGAAGAAATATGCACAGTTTATATTATAAATACGTACTTATCTCAATAAATTTTGATAAATCACACAAAAGAAATAAAAAAGACAGACTGTCTCACAGTGATAAAATGTAAATATTCAGTATGTTCGAAAAGTTCGTCATTGCTCACGATACACATTTGTATTCGTGAGAGTAAATCTGCATGCTCATTTCTCAGCATGGAACGTCTATTGAGAGCCTCTTCAATACGGCGACATATATTTAACCCTTTCAAGGGCTCTAGCTAGACGGTCTAGCCACCTAATTTTAATTCCAAAACTGACAAAAGACATCAAGAATATTTTAATAAAATTTTGCTTTTACAATGAAAGTGCAAATTAGCGGGTTTTATTTTCTAAGAAATTCGTTTGAATATTTTTGGTGTCAATCAATTATTTCATCATTTTACAAACAGAAATATTCTGCCCGTGAAAGGATTAAACTAAAATTTTAAATGCATTGGAAATTAAATTTTTACAGACATTACAGTACAGTACAACGTCACAATTTGCAGTTGTGCACTGCTACATTTCCGAAATGTGAATATGCAAAGTAGAATCGTCGTTCATCGATTTCGGACATTTTTGGGTATACAAGTGACGATTTATCTTATTCGTGTGAACCAAATGCCGTTTCGCACTAATTAATTGATGCGATAATACTTCCTAATTGGAAAGTTTGCTCTTTCTCTTTTCGTTTTCGATTTGCATCGGCTATCTTCCAAATTTCGCTACTAGGGCGCTGTTGTCGTTTGCATTAGGTCGGACGTAGTCGCTTTACTATACCGTTGCCTCACTTGCATAGCTGTAGCTCTCTCCGTTCGCAAGTATTTTCAGGTTAAAGGGACTTTCCTTTGCACCCTTTATGGTGGTGGTCCAGGCCATAGAAGGAGAATATGCAATTAAAAACTCTTCTAGAGCTTTTCATAGCATCTGTATAAATATAAAAGTGAAAAGGAATGAGAACTGAAGTTATTTCAGGCTAAATATCACAACTGTTTTCTTCTTTTTTGAACCATACTTAAAACAATTTGATAGCTAAGAAACGTTATACAGCGATTATAAAAATATTTACATCTCCCAACTACTCAAAAACACTTGTGAACAGAGGGTGATTTTTAACATAAAATTCTTTAAAAATATTTAAATAAACTTTCTTCAGATTTAATATATTTCTGCAAAATTGTAAGACATAAATGCTGTTTTGTTTTTGTTTTTTTACCTGCAGTCAATTCTGTTTAAACTATTCACATTTTATCCTATGAATGATATAAAATTAATAATCGCTACAACATTCATAAAGTTGGTACTAATACGCAATCATGAAAACCCGATTTAGCAGGATCAAACCGGAACTAGTCCAAGAAGATTTCCAAATTTAAATAATTATTTTACTAAGTATTATTAGTTTCCGAGAACATGGCCGCCACTAATCGTTAACGTAATTTAGTTTGTTTAGTACTCAGTTTAATCTTTACTACTTTCATTAAATTAATTCAAGCATAATGTTCATTGCAATGTGACGGCTGAGTTTTATTTCCTTCAAGCAGCATAAAGATTTTATACAGAGAAATTAATAAATCAGAGGAGCTTATCCCTTTCCTATTACAATTTTACATTTTAATAAAATACTTTTATTTAACCTCAAAATAACTTAAAACTACGAATAATTCAAAATTAGTTATGTCAGAATTTTGATACATTTTGGTGGGGAAAATACCAGGCTCAGTAATACATTAAAAGTACCTCCTGCAGCATTCATGTAAATTATATCAAATAACAAGTAATTACTAGTAACATATTAACAAAAAGGTATATCAAAGGACAATTATAATTGTCCTTTGATATACCTTTTTGTAACAATAAACAATGCGAAATCAAAAATTATTATCAAAGCGCTAAGTAAATAATATATAATGATTATTAAAAATGACTTAATATAAATTAAGACTACATTAAAATAATTTAATTATTGAAACCACCGAAACGTAATTTATTAATATTACTGAAATACATATAAATAATATCAAATAAAATTATAAAATTAACTTTTATTTTCGTGTAAAAAAAGTTTTTCTTTTAAGTATGATCAAATTGAGAAATATTTTTATCCTTAATATAAACATACTTCAGAATAAAAATGATACCATTGTATTCTCTGGTAGGAATAAATAAATTTTGAAAAAAAAAATCGCTTAAAAACGTAGAAAAAATAGCCAAGTCTGGTCGCCAAAAATGATTTATATAATAATTTTAGTAAACCTAAATATTATATAATACACAATAGATATATTAAACTATGAAAAAAAATTAATGAAAAAAATTTAGATTAAACTTATGATCATCGTAGAAAGGTACCACTTTATCCCCTTGGGGACGAGCGTCACGTATACGTGCCGCAAAAAGTGCTCATAATCCCTGGTTATTCCCACCAGTTATTTTTTATTGTAAATTTTGCCATACTTAATCAGTACATTTTCCCGATTAAATTTGTAAAAATTTCTGTTTTGAAAAACCGGTGATAAAAGATTAAAAATTCTATAAAAGACGCTCGTCGCGAAGGGGTTAACAGTCATAGAACATATTCCTTTTTCTTAAATACATGAATATATAAACTACAAATCTTACTAGAAAATATATACAATAATGTCTATTTATTTTTCTTCAACAAATTTAACAATTGGATGTTATCACAAATTATATGTAATTATCCAATACTTTTCAGTCTGATAAATGGTAAACATTTAGCTAGGTCTGCACGCTCCATTGAAATAGAGTGATCTTTCTTAGAAGAAACCGGTTAGTGAGAGAAAAAGAAATATTTCTCACGTAATAATTATTAGATTTAGGAGGCGATGAAACAAGAAATTAAATAAAATAAAACAAAACGTTAAAACTCCATCAAAAGTATTGTTATTCTTTTAGAGGATCTTCGATTTGTAGAAGTGAAGTTTTCCTTCTGTTTCTTTCTGCTTTATCCATTTGAAGGTCAGTGGTATATTATTTAAAACACTTAATTTTCATCTCAAACTGAGAAATTGGCTACAGAATTTTGGAATAAAATTTTACTTTCATAATGTACGTGAAGAAAAACTTATTTATTTTACAAATAAATCGTAATCGTAAAAAATCGTCAAATATTGAATATTTCAATGAAATTTACAGCATACAACTTTTTACCATGTTTTTATATTTGCATATTTCACTTCATATTTTAATTTAAAAGGCAAAACAAATAGCAATGAATCCTCTCAAAATTTATTTCATAAAGAAAATAAACTAAATATGTAAATGTCTCAAGACGAAAAAGTATGCCATTGAAAATTCAATCTTTAAATTTTTGTAAATCCATCTTGAAAGCATAGTTAAATTTTCTTTTGTTAAGATCTCAACTTAAAATTCAGCGATTTCTTATATGTCTAATTCAATAAATAAACTTTTGTTAGCATACATTTCACTTCTATTTCAATGATAATTCATAATTTGATGGTCTATTCCTATTAAACCGAAAATTCTTCATGTATTATTTCATACATTTGAATTTTAAAATTTTAATCATAGTTTGAATATGATGTAGCCTTCTGGTGAATATAAGTTTGTTTAAATTAGATTAATTGTTCTTCGATATTTAAATAAACTATTTAATTTTTTTCTACATTGTCTACTCTACAATCGGATCCAGCATTCCCATGAAATGTAGTGTGTATATGAGCTGAAGGTCAGAACTGCATGGTAGAATCCTCCATCTGGTCGGCTAACCCGATTTTATCCGACCCGAACCAAACCACGGCTCGTTTGGGTTACTGTTTTTTTTTTTTTTCAAGATTGGGTTTGGTTCCGTAACGCGTTGGGTTTTAACACTTTTGAGCCGCGTTCTGGTTGATTTGTTTTCAAAAGAAAAGTCCTGAATATTTTTTAATATGATGTATCCTTCTGGTGAATATAAGTTTGTATAGATTAGATTCATTTTTCTTCGATATTTAAATCAACTATTTAATTCTTTTGTACATTTTCTGCTCTACAACCGGATCCAGTATTTTCATGAAGTAAACGGTGTATATGACCTGATGGTCAGAACTACAAGGTAAAAGCCTGCTTCGGGTCGGGTAACACGAAACAAACTACGGGTCGTGATGTAGGTTTAATGCGTTGTTTTCATTTATGGTCGGCTTTATTTTAAATGTTTCGGATTTGTTTCGGTTTCGTGTTGTGTTTTAACACTATTACGTAAAACTCTTACGTACACTGTTGAAGAAAAATGTACACTGTTGCGTAAAAACAATCAAATAAATCGTAATAGTCGTCCGTAAGTTCCAGTGACATTCAAGCATTGCAACATTTTAGCAACAGAAGTACTCCGCCCTAGAAACATTTAATGCACAGTTTCTTAGGAAATTTGTGATAATCACATACTTGCCAAGTCTACTGTTTTTAACTAAAAGAAGTGGAAACATGGAACCAGAAAATATATTTAATTAAATGATATAAATACGTGTCTTGTTTCTATGTAATACTTATTTTATTTCATTTATTAAATAAAATATCTGGTTCAAAATATGTTTATTTTTATTAAGGCTGTTTCTCAAATCAAAACCGGCTATTCAATGACCCATTTGTTCTCGAATGCATAAAATATGGCAGTTGCTTTTATTCAAAAATTGTCTAACGGAATAGATTTTTTATTTTGGGGTTTAGAGCAGAAAATCTTTTAGTATGTGATCTCAAAGTTGACGTTTTTAACCGAATTTACAGATGCGACAGCGCGAGACAGGAAAAAACAACCGTTGTGAAACAAAAATCGCTTGTAACAAGATAAAGTTCATATACTACCGCAAAAATAAAAAACTGATCGCAAATCACTTCAATAATCATGCCTGCAAGTGTCATGCTTTTACATTTAAAGATGAGTCCGATAATGTACCAGAAAGTTTCATGTTGTTGAGCGGGGAAAAAATCATATATATGGATTTTTGTGTATAATTGAGTTATTGTACCCTAATCATTTTTCAATTTTTAATATCTTGTGTGAGGTGTATCTTTCTTTAGATCTCTTGTTTTTTTTTTTTTTTTTTTTTTATCATATATTTTGTTTTTTGATGCGCTATAAAAGGAATTAAATTTTATCGTTTTAGGTTTAATGCCGACAAAATTGGATGAAATAACGCATCTTCACTAGAATTACACCTGCAAGATTCTCTGATGGTGCTGTAAGTTATTCATAGTTTCTTTTTTTTTACATACGATGTTCATATCTTGTTCATCTTTAGAATTTTACCAATTTGTTCATATATTTGTGATTTCATCTACATATATATATATATATATATATATATATATATATATTATATAGAACCGCTTGAAGAAACGGAAGGTTGACAAGTATATAATCATCAATTCGCTTAAGTATCATGGAAGACGGTAGTATTCCGAGTGACGCAGCCTTAAGCCTAAAATCGTATCGTATCGTATCGTTAAAATCGTATTGTATCGTATCATAGACTTCGTAGATGGCGGAACTCATATATACAGCTAACTCGACATCAAAGAAAACGCGAAAAGCCGCCTTTTAATAACTCAGCAGATATAGGTCTTATTGTTCTGAATTTTCTAGAACAGGATTATATCTGCAGTCTAATCGTATACTGAAATTTTTACATTTCTACGTGCAGTATACTTTGAGATCTAAATAGCCATTTTTAAAGTGAAAACGTTGGTGTGATATCGAGGAAGTTCCTAATTTGAAAATCTCGAAAACGGTTCTAACGATAATTTTTAAATAGATACATAATATAAATGTGATTAAGGCGAGGTGAATAACACTTTTCTTTTTTCTGGGAAAACTCTCGTTCGTTAAATAATTCGATTTTTTTTCTCTCGAAAATGACACGGGCGATTTTTTAAAAATCAAATAAATATGTTTCAGATGAACCAAATAACAATTTACTTGTTTCCAGCAAGACTCTTGTTCGTTTTATAATGCGCATGAAAAATCGGACTATATTTCTTCGCCATTCTATGGAAATTTCACCGAAAATGCATGACACTGTATTCATACACATGCTTTCTTTTTAACCACTTTTGGGGAGAAAATTTTGTCTTCCCACTGGCTGAGTGGTTAAGGGCCATCGTCTACTGATCTTAAGATAGGCAGTTCGATACTCTCTGTTACGTGTTTTCACATGTGACTGTGTTTTTTTTTTTAAGTCTGCTAGTTGACCATTATTCTCAGTTCCTTTGTAATTTTTTTTAATTGCTATTAAGTTAAATAAAATTACAATTATAATGACGCCAATTTGATGATGATTATTTCTTGGCAATTTTTCAACAATAAAAATATTACCATAAATTTTATAAATATATTTAATTTCAATCACTTTACAAAAAATATACATTAATAATTATTATTTGAATATAAATCACACGATCAGAAACGTAAAAAAATAATTCATTTCAGCTCTTCTTTTAATAATATCATTTTTTATTATTATGACGGTCAATCAATATATAATCACTGACATCTATAATATTATTATTATTATAATTATTTTCTTTGCATAAAAACTATTGTGATGTAATAATTCTTTTATAATAAATAATTTAGTTGAAATGTTTTATTTATAAATATCAATGAAGTTTGATAACCCCGAGACAATTGTTTTTATTTAACTTTGCAATATTTACAGTTTACATAATAAGCATATCAGAATTCTGGTGTCGCCATCTTTTGACGCAATTGCGTACTACATTTTGTCTCTTATTCGGAAAAAAAAAAAAAAAAAAAAAAAAAAAAAAAAACTAACGCTCTTCGCCGCTTTGAAAGAATCTCTTGTGACTAGAGGTATATTTCGCAAAGATTAAGAAAATTACTGCATACAAAAATATTAAAATGGGTAGTATTATAGAGAAATGTTTGATAAAAACGTTGAAGTAGACAGTTTTTAAATCGAAGAATTATTTTAAGAGATATTTAATGTTAAATCTGGATAAAATTGTCTCATTAAAAAAGTCTCATAGGAAAAAAAAATATACATGGGAATTTAATCATTTTCATTCAATTTAATCATTCAATAGAAACTCGAAGTTAGCAGAGTGCATTTATTATTTTTAACTTGCCTAATTTTTTGACGGTTTATTTCAATTTTAAATTAAAATTTTCAGAATTTCCAGAGATATTTTTTACATATTTTATAAAAGGTTATTTTAAATTGTTGCCAAATGTTAAAACAGCGCAAAGAATAATATATCCTTTAAATTAAAAATTTATTCACACGTGACTATTATAAACAGAAAAAAATCCTTTTAAATTAGAATTAAATGATAACGTGTTAAAAGCAGGAAAATATTAAACATTACGTCATAAAAATTGTTTTTACACATGCTTACTTAAAATGAAAGAAAATTATAAAATAATCAATTATTTTCAAATTAGAATTAAATGATTACGCATTAAAAGCAGGAAAACATTGAAAATTACGTCGTAAAAATTATATTTACACGTGAATATTAAAAGAAAAAGAAAATTTTTAAATAATAAATTCATTGATATGTGTTAAAAGTCGTAAATGGAGGAAATTACGTCATATTGGCCAAAGTGGACAAAACAGTTTGCAAAACATATTGCAAAACAGTTTAAATTAAAAATATTTATATGAAAGATTTATTTCAAATTTCGAGATGATATTTTTAACTATAGTTGCCAATTTTAAGGTAGCGCAAATAATAATATTATCTTTCTAATAATAAAAATATTTTCAGTTGAATGTTACAAACAGAAAGGAAAGTTTGGTGAAAATTATGTCAGATTTAAAACGTTACATTTAAAATCTCTTATTTAAAATCATTTTCTTATAGCGTTGTTAAAAAATACCATAAAGCAAAGACTCTGTTGACTTAGTTCCTTTTATATTTGGTAATTTTCAAATGTTTAACTAATCTTATTTAATCAAGCACGGAAACATCAACTAACATCAGCTGACTCGGTCTTGAAATCCCTCAGTAAAAGGGAAACCCGTTTACAGTAAGATCGCCATTGATTTTTTAATTATACAGAGCAGCCTCGATTATCCGAGCTAATTGGGACTGTTAGTAAATCGGAATCGGAAATCTCGGTTAATAGAAACTGTGTGTAAAAACTCGCCGTGCTTGCGAATTTAACATCTCTTTTAAAAAAATATATAGAACGTTTTTTAAATAATAAAAATAAATATATGTAAGGTTCTGTTTCACAGATTAACAAATTTAAAAAGAAAATCAACTACCAGTAGTAAATTTTAAAATGCAAATTGAAAAATTTACGAAAGTTCACACAGCCACTGGAAACAAAGCATTGTTCGCTATTGACTTCTCAGGGTCCAATGTTTCTTTGGAGTTGAGTGCTTTTGGGGGCAGAAGGGCCTGTATAGCACGGACAGTGAGCTAAAGAGTGTGGTTATTTTTAAGGCTCATTCAAAAGGGGAAAAAAATCAGACTTTGTTATCGGCTCGGTTAAGAGAAACCTCGATTAATCGAAGCTCGGTTAATCCAGGTTCTACTATAATTCAATCATCCGTAATCATTTTAAAGCAGATCAAATTAATGGACTTTAGCACAAAGTCACATAGCTGATAACTGCCATGCTTGTTGGCCACCTTTTTTTCAAAAAGTTTGCTTCACCTTATTCAATTAATGAGATATCTCGGATAAAATAAGTCACATTTCCCGTTCTAAAATACTGGTATCCAAAAATCGTAGCATGTAACTGACACTACAAGTACTCATGGAACTAGACTATTTTAAGTCTGATTTTTATTATAGACTATATAAAATTATTAAAAATATATATTATGATAGGAACTAGCGGGCTTCGTCCGCTATTTACGTTACGGATATAAAAATCATGCTTTTTTTTAGGGAAAAAGAAATAAAAACCTATTTGACGATAGGTTTATAAAGACACATTTTGTATTTGTTATATTTCCGGGGATGAGGAGGGGGGGGGGACTATTTTGATTAAATATCGCAATTAGTCTACATGGCAGATATAATTATGATAGACACTAGCGGCCTTCGCCCCTCTATGGCGCCTTATGGGTCCAGCTTCCATAACTCAGGAACTACCTTTCGGACATCAATGCAACAGATTCCAAACGTTATAATTAACTTAATAATCACCCTATATAGCATTAAAGTAAATTTATGAGTACTGCATACTATTTTTTTATCGTAATTTCTGAAGAGAAAAAATTATTTCTGTCCCATTCTTAGGTACTGGTCTGAAAAATTTTGAAAAAGGGGGGAAGGAGGGGACATGAGACTGCTGTTTGTCAAACAACACAACGGGGTCTGGCTTATTCAACTTGGTTTTTGATGACTTCAATTGGAAGGTGGTTTGTTTAAAAGAGTGCGTTCCCTGCCCCATGAAAATTGGAACTATTGATGCACCATCTATGTAAGGATTTAATAATTATAAATTAACATTTTGGATTTATTAATTTAAGGATAAAGTGTTTTTAAAGGAATATCAAATGAAACCCTCTGTGCGATCTGCGATTATACTTACCCAGTTGTTTTTATATACAAACTGCTATACGGAAAATTGTAATAAAATAGTAAAAATTAAATCTGCATTAAATTCCATAAGTATCTTTTTTTTAAAACATTTTATCACTAACCTCAAAAAAGTAATGACATCAATGCAAAAACCCTTGACGGGTTAAAAGTTTCTGACGCAGCACTTTATCTTATGCTCTAAGAATTTTAAATATGGAACTTAAAAATACTGATATCAAATTTTGAGTGACGTTATGCTATTTCTTAAAAAATATATTTGTATTTATTTCATCATTTTATTTTTGTTTTATTTATAATCGCATGTGCAAAAGTTATGTTCAACATGAAAAGCTGCATAAAATTTTATTCGCTGTTGCTTTATCATTTACATCTCTCATAAATTCAAAATATGAGTTTTAAAAGATATGATATAAAATTTAAGTGACGCCTTGATGTGACTTTAAAAGGTTTGTTTTAAAATTCAACTTAAATTATTTTTGACTTGGTTAAAATATTTTTTTACATCTACACAATACTTTTAATTTTCCAATTCACTGTTAAATATATCACTTTCATTGAATCTATACTATGCATTGAAATGTATTTATTTCAATAAATTGATTTATCTTTTGTGTCATGCTATTCAAAATTGTGAGTAAGATTTATGTAAATGGTTTATTTGCGTCAGACTATCCTTTTTCATACATTTCATGTAGTTTGGACACAATGACGCAAAGAAACCATTTACATAAATCTTACTCACAATTTTGAATAGCGTGACACAAAAGATAAACCAATTTATTGAAATAAATACATTTCAATGCATAGTATAGATTCAATGAAAGTGATATATTTAACAGTGAATTGGAAAATTAAAAGTATTGTGTAGATGTAAAAAAATATTTTAACCAAGTCAAAAATAATTTAAATTTAATTTTAAAACAAACCTTTTAAAGTCACATCAAGGCGTCACTTAAATTTTATATCATATCTTTTAAAACTCATATTTTGAATTTATGAGAGATGTAAATGATAAAGCAACAGCGAATAAAATTTTATGCAGTTTTTCATGTTGAACATAACTTTTGCACATGCGATTATAAATAAAACAAAAATAAAATGATGAAATAAATACAAATATATTTTTTAAGAAATAGCATAACGTCACTCAAAATTTGATATCAGTATTTTTAAGTTCCATATTTAAAATTCTTAGAGCATAAGATAAAGTGCTGCGTCAGAAACTTTTAACCCGTCAAGGGTTTTTGCATTGATATAGAATACGTCTAAACTGGTGGTTATAACTGCAAGGAGAGATATTACATATCAAAACAAATAATTTTTGCATTGGATGCAAGGGTCACAATCTAATTATCCAATTAAAAATAAAGGGTTCCTCACAGCAATCTGAACTCTGATTTTCGTTGATATCTGTAACAATAATGAATAAAATTTAGAAATTCTCAATGACTCTTTCTGAGAAATATATTGCAATAAAAATAAAAAGGCTATAAAAGACCACCATCCACGTCTAAACAACACCGAGCTAGCATCGAAATTTTAAAGAACAGTGGACATTATGATCACCGACTGAATTACAATGAAATTCCATCATTTCCCTTGGTGCCATGTCATTTCACAGAAAGCAAAGTTATTGTGTTGATATCGTTAAAATATTTTCATTGATGTTACAGCTATGAACAAAAATCCAAATTAGGATGGGCAGCAAGGAAAGTATTGGAATTGACTATGATTCGGTCAATGACACATTATGTACTGCCAGAACTTGTAGATATTGAAAAATGTATCTCTCTGTAGTTTAGGCGTGGGCGAACGAAATTTCTAGCAATTCTTATAATTTCTTCTCATTGCAGCCAAAACAAAGCAAGTATACTGAAGATTTCGCTAAAGTACGGGCTGTTTCTAAATTAATATTGGGGTTTTAACGCTTGGTAGTATTTATCACATAAAACTTAAAATTATAATTAATACATAAAATGAAAGAGCAACTCAGTTTTACCTACAAGTTTACAAGTGTTCAGTGTGAGCACCTTTCGTCACACGGCACACATCAAGTCGATAACTCAGTTTTTCCCAAACATTTATTAGTGTTTATGGGGTCATCGTTGCAACAGCTGCAATTGTCAGCTGGTAGAGGAGGCACATACACACAATCCTTTATGAACCACCACAGGTAGCAATCACATGGCATCAGATCGGGTGAGCGTCTGAACAGAACTTCTTTGCTAATCAAGGTGCTCAAATTGAACACATGTAAGCTTGTATGTAAAGCTGAGTTGCTCTTTTATTTTATGTATTAATTATAATTTTAAGTTTTATGTAAGAAATACTACCAAGCGTTAAAACCCCCATGTTCATTTAGAAATAACCCCGTACTTCAACATAATTACAATTAAGAACGAAAAACAGAGTTCGATTTGGTATAATAACCCTTTACTTTCGATTAAATAAGTAAATTGTAAACTTTGTTTTCAATAGAAAAATTGTTGTCTCGAGATATGAGGTCACTCCTTTCAGAAGAGTATTGCGCAGGGTCGGGTACAAACCAACCCAAACCCGAAAATTCTGCTTAAAGTCTTCACGAACCCAACAAAAAGTTTCGTCGAACAGCAAAACCGGTCCGAACTCAAAATGAAAGAAAATTAATTCGTTTTTTAATATAATTATGGAAAAGTAATCTACAATTGTATCTCTAACATAAATTTTATATTTTCTGTATGAAAGGGTACATGAACACTCGTTAATATTCAAACATAGTATTTTTATTTTAAAATTACTCAGGACTTTCCTTTAGAAAACAGATCAACCAGTACCCGACCTAAAAGTGTAAGTAAGTAAGTAAGCACCCACCCTGGGAACCCGCTTTTGGCTTATGGTTAGGTGTAACCCCCAAGCCCAGGGCAGGGAAAAGTTTTACTACCTGCGGAAACAATCCCAGAACGCCAGTCTCCGGGAAAGAAGACTTCAGAACGACCCGCCTGACACGCCGAAGAGAGCACAAGAGGCAAGTGTCGTGTCCCCGGACCGCCTGTGAAAATTTATGATTATTTAAGATGGCGATTCTTTACCAATCACAATTGGCTACCCTATTGTTTCAGGGCGAGCCTAGAAATATATTACGATTATGATTTATATGTTTTGGAATTTACGTACTATTTGAAAAAATTTTAAGTATTTACATTCATCTTTTCATTTGATAAGAAATATTTTTCCCCTTTTTTTCACCCTTTTAAACAAAAATATTTATACATATTTACAATATTTCTAGTGGTATTTAAGTTCTTAAAAATAAAACAATCTCAAAAACACCCTTCCATACACCACGTGGACCCATGACATGTCCACCACAGGCAATCAGAAGAGGTAATTATTGAATGTATTTATATTGAATAAAAGAAAAACCCAACACAGTACCGAATCAAACTCGAAATATTTAAAGTACACCGGATCCGAAAAAAAAAACATTAACCCAACATGAGCCGTGGTTTGGTTCCGGTCCGATAAAATCGGGTTACCCGACCCGATGCAAGCCTCTACCATGCAGTTCTGACCTTGAGCTGCATCGTAGCTGATGGTCATTCAGCTGCATGGAACATTCTGACCTTCAGCACCCTTAATCTCATGAAAATGCTGGATCGGATAGAGCAGAAAAAGTAGTAAGGAAATTAAATTGTTTGTTTAAATATCGAAGAAAAATGCATCTAATCTAAACAAACTGATATTCACCAGAAAGCTACATCATGTTCAAACCATGATTAAAATTTAAAAATTCACAAGTATGAAATAATACATAAAGAATTTTCGGTTTAACAAGAATAGGTAATATCCATCAAACTCTGAATTATCATTGAAATAGAAGTGAATTGTATGCTAACAAAAGCTTATTTACTGAATTAGACATATAAGAAATCACTGAATTTCAAGTTCAGATTCTAAGAAAAGAAAATTTAGCTATGCTTTCAAGATGGATTTACGAAAATCTAAAGATTGAATTTTCAGTGGCATACTTTTTCGTCTTGATGTATTTACATATTTAGTTATTTTCTTTATTAAATAAATTTAGAGAGGAGTATTCATTGCTATTTGTTTTGCCTTTTAAATTAAATGATGGAGTGAAATATGAAAATATATAAAAAAACATGGTAAAAAGTTGTATGTTGTAAATTTCATTGAAATGCTGAATATTTATGAATGTCGTATCATTTTCCTAAATGAAAGTCTTTTTTATAATAGTTAAATGATAATAGCTTTATATGAGGGGGGGGGGGATTCAATATTTGTAGAGTTATAAACAGATTTTTTTTTTAACTATACCACAGATATCAACTTTCCCTGTTTTCTCTCATGTCAAATAAACATTTTAAACCAGAAATTTTATTTGATAAATCAAATAAGTGATGACATGTTAATTTAAATAAATCTCTCGGTTCATTTAAGGGGACAGTTTACCTCAAAATTGCTCAAAAAATTGAATTTTGTGTTTTAAGATTAAATGAAAGCATGTTTAATTGTGAATATTTTGACACCTCGTTTTTATTTATACGGCACGTATATCGCGAGATATTGTAAATTTTGTTAATACACCCGGCGCAATTACCCTCACAAATTAAAACTTTAAATGGATTTTTCTCCATGTTCATATTTTCTCCACTTTCACGTTTTAAAACAGCTAAAGGCCTTTTTTTTTTTTTTTTTTTTTTTTTTTGTATTTGAGATTTGAGATAGAGATTTAAACTTTTTTGTACATGTTCTCTATTATGCATGTGATAAATCTACGCATGGAATTAGCCTTCAAGTTTTATGTTATTCTTTTAAAAATAAAAGTATATGAAGATGTGATGTATCAGTCAAAAGATTGTATTAAATGTAATACTAGATGCATCTAAAATCCCATGCGCAGTCTTGTTTAATACACATTTAAAAATCTTTAAAAAAAAATCGGGCAAAAACATCAATATTTAAAAAAGTAGTAGATATTTTTTATTTCAACTTTTTTAAAGTTTTAATTAAATATGCAGTTTAATTTTTATTTTTCAAAATGTACTTTTAATTGAACATCAAAATGCAGTGAGTTCAAAATTTGAATTTTTTTTTTTTTTATATAAGAAAAATGTTTGAAAAGGTAAACTGTCCCTTTAATTTGACAAAAGAAAAACAAAATGTTGTCAGACATGCTATATACACCATAATTGCCAACCTTCCTGTTTGTTTTTTGTTGTTTTTTTCCTTGTCAAATAATTGAGAATTCTTTTCTTAAATAAAAAAAATTAATAGCTACATAGAAATAAAAATATTTTATTACATAATTTTCGATTTATTCGATTTAAAAAAGCCGGAAGTTAGCAGATATGGTGCGTGCATGTGCAAAATATTTCAGCAGCTAAAATCCTGCTTATCAGGAAGTTAAGAGTAAAAATGCATGAAATAAATCCGCGACTTTTAAATAATTTAGGAATTTCTCGCATTTTTATTGAAATCTTGAGTAAAGATTTTGTTTCCAGAATTTCACCTCTGCCAAAATAAGTGGTGTTTGGAAAGCACGTTTTTTTTTTTTTTCCCAATACATTGCATTCTAGATTTTTATTATATAATGGAGATTTTTTTGTTAAATTTTAAAGATTTTTAACATTCAGGATATCGACACAGTCCACTGAAAAATGTTTAAGAATTTTTCAGATTGGGTATATCTATTTAATCGGCTCAAACATTGTATTTTTATCTTCCGTAAAAAGTAACCTCATTTATTAAATTATGCAATGCACATAATATCAAAGTCAATAACAACACAAGGAAAAATTTCGTCATATTAAAAAAGGTATATTGAAATCTTGCGATAAAAAGTTTGCAAGAGATTTCATAACTTATCACGTTAAAATTTATCAATTTAATCTACATAAAAAAAAACTTTAAGGCAGATAAACAATGAAGTTTTATGATTTTGATTTATTACATCTTAAAAACTTCTGTTTGTTTCTTATTTTCAAGTAATTTTTTTTCTCAAAGTCTTTAATTTAAAAGTTAAGGGGAACAGAAAATTTTGAAATACCGAAAAAATGTAATAATATTTTTTATATTATCTGAATTTTAAGAACAGTTGGTCGATAGAAACATTCCTAAAATTACGATCGTGGGAGCCGTAAACGTTGAACCGCACAGGCCGACGATACTTGCGATGCACTCAATTATCTCTAAACACTGTTTATCCAGCAGTATTACCACGATAACTTAAGAACACCTTAACGGATTTACAAGATTCTATTTTTAAATAAAGGAAATGAAATTCTATACAAAATACCCGGGAAAAAAATACAAGTTATAAAAAAAAACGCGATCAATTTTTACAGATTTTGAATTTTTTTACAATTTATTTTTGTTTTAGGTATAATCGAGACAAACTAATAAGCAGTAAAAAGAAGAAATGACGACTCAAAAATAATGAACCTAAACTTCGAAATCTCGGCAAAACTAGTTTTGCGAGGTTAATTTTGTCGTACAACATTAAAACTTTACTTACTGTTTTCTGCAATTCAAAAAATATCTTTTTATTTCTATAAAATTTAAATAAAGAAATACAAGCAGAAGTAATAGTCTAAGTTATTAATTACAGGGTTTATAATACACGACCAAACTTTAGTCAAATTTAATCCTTGTTCCATCAAAGGTTTGAATAATTTTAAAACTTTCGGGTCGTAATCGTCGGTATCGTAAAACCTTCGCGTCGAGCTTGACGTATATGTTAAGAATCTTCATTATTCCTACCAGTAATTTTTAATTGAAATATTTGCTTTATTTAACCTTTAACTGATGTTACTGGTCTCACAGACCGCAACTTTTTACAATTTTTATAGTTTAACTTGTAATTTCCAGTTTAACTACAAAAACTACCGAAATGATGTTTCGTTTGGAATTTTAGTACTGTCACCAGACTTTTGAATAGGTGAATTTGAATTATAACAGCCCTGTACAAAACGTTTAGTAAAAAAAACACCATCCTATGAGTTAATCGCGCCTTTTATTCACCTTTCGATGGAGCGTTCTCACAGACCGCTTCACAGTAGTTAGGTGACAATTTCTGTCACATCAGTTAAAGGTTAATAAAAGCATCAATACGGTTGACTAGGCAAAGCCTTCCCATTTTGAAAAACCGTTCACAAAAGATTAAAAAATCTGTTAAGGACGCTCTTTTCGAAGAGGTCAATAAAGTTAAATATATCCCCATATTAAAATATCATTATTATTTAATTCATCATTATTACTTTCCCCATTATTAGAATATCATCATAGACTTTCGCATATTAAAATATCACTAAATTATAAATAAGATCTTTTATGAGAAGCGCAGTGTTATGAATAAAAGCCTAAAATTTCTTGCATAGGATCAACACCACTAATCATATTGTATCGGAAAACGAAAAGCACAGTCCGGAGTAAATCCAATAGAAGTACATTTCTGACCAAAACTGCATGAAAATAAAATACACTTTCTCAGCTCTGCATGGAATGGTTTTCTGGCTAGAATTAGATTTGGTCTGTTATAAAGAAGAGATCTAAAACATATATGATTTTTAGCAATTAACGTCTGCAGCTATTGAAGACACGTATGGAACTTCAAAATCAACATAGTAGCATCATATCTTTACATTTCCATTAAACTGAATTAATTGCTATCAAACGGAAACTGGATAATAAGTAAAACAGTTTCTCAGTATCATATTTATAGAAGGATTGTAAGTGCCTTCTAGCTCGAAGAAGGTATTCGATGTATAAATAATTTACAACTAATTGAATTTTAAGTATACGTTTCTAAAAGTGAAATACCAGATGACATTGAATCTGACATTGAGTCTATCTATATTACAAAGAACAAATGTGTCCGTGCATAACGTTGACGTCCCTTTGACGTTGGCAACAGTAAACTATTAAATTTAGCTTTTACTACAGTTTTTTAAATTTCTAAACATCGCACATTTTCAATTTTTACACCGTCGAATAAGGGGGGAAATCTACTTTCAAATGTAATTTGTTTGAATATTGTATCACAATTTGTTTCAAAACCGTATCCCAATTTACTCCTATTTTATTGTTTATTAAATAATTTTAAGCGTGAATTTTTTTAAATCTATGTCTATCGCGTGCAGTCGATTACGAAAGATAAATCCGCATGCACTTAAATAAATATAAATATTCAGTATTTGTTTCTGGTTTATATTCCCTAAAGAAAGTTACAACTTCATCAATAAATAAAAAATAATAATAAAATATAAATAAAATACAAATTTAGGACATGTAATCGAACTAGGTGTTTAAACCACTGAAATGATCAGAATAAAAAAGGCTGTAAGTACATGGAGATTTCTTCGGCTGTTAACTGCTAGCACGATGTCAAAACGAAAGTAATCGAATAGTCGCTTTAATAAATTTCAAAACTTTATTTGAATATATTATTGCTATATTTTTATATAAAAATGATTTTTTGGTATTGTTAATGGGCATTCTAAAAAACATATTAAATCTAAAAGTATATACTAAATTTAAAAAATCTATTAGAGCTCTCAATTTTTTATTCTGCCTATATATTCTGTAACCCGTGAACCCAATTTAGATTCCGTAAGGCAGATGTTTGTATGCTATTTTTTGAGATCGTGATACGAGGCGCTGCGCGCAGAGCTACACATGCACAGCTTGGAAGGGAGGTACAGTCATGGAAAAAAAAAAGTAAACACCCCCTACTAACTCCTCAACAAATTATCGTAGAAGAAAGTTACTGGTACCGAACGATTGGAAATAAAGTCTACTTTTAAATGATATAAATAGAATTTGCATAGAGGGCCATCTAGGGTGGAGCGCTCGCCTATGGGGAAAAAAAAATTCTTCAAATCAAAATTGGCCGGTGTGGGAAAGTTGCTCTATCAGATCCTCATTCTGAATATAAAATATCTTTGAAAAATATTAATATTAAATACTGCCTCAAGGTCATTGAATATTGAGAAAAAACGTAAAAGCGCTCGGCTATGGAAAATATTTTTTTTTTTTTTCAAATCAAAATGAGGCGGTGTGGGAAAGTTGCTCTATCATATCCTAATTCTGAATAAAAAATATCTTTGAAAAATATTAATATTAAATACTGCCCCAAGGTCATTGAATATTGAGAAAAAACGTAAAAGTTGTGCATTTTCCTATTTTTTTCCTCAAATATACAAACTACACTCTAAATTAAAATGTCTGAAATTCAGACACTTAAGTGTCTGAAATGGAGTGTTCAATTTTCAGACATTTTAAAATGTCTGAATTTTTTCAGACACTTTTTGCGTCTGAATTTCAGACACTTCAAACGTCTGAATCGCATCCATTTTTTTGTAAGCATCATACGTAGCCATGTTTGACCACGTTGAATCCTGGAAAAATATTTGGCTGTGGTCCTGCCCCCCCCCCCCCCCCCCCCAATACAGCCTGATTTTTTTGGTGCTCTCAGTTTTGGTATACAATTTTCGTTACGTTGATAATTTAAATCTTTTACGACATTGTACTGATTATAATCAATATCTTGAACTTCAGGAGTAGAACAAGATTAAAAAACAAAAAATATTTATCTAAATATTAGATTTTTTTTAATTTCTTTTGTTTTTAACCTTATTTTACTTTAAAAGTTCAAAATATTGATTATAATCAGTACAATTTCGAAACAGATTTAAAATATAAGCTTTACAAATATTGCACATCAAATTTGGGGGCACTACAGTCGTAGGGGGACGGGGCACTTCCCAGTTTGCCCTTCCTTTAATCAAGAAGTACTTTTGCAAAAAACGCAACCCTGCATTATAGTTGTCTAAATTGAGATGTCCGATATTCGGGAGTATCCGTTGTGGAGGTTAATGGACATTCTCGAATAGCGAACACCTCTATTTAACGAATACTTTTTTAATCAGCAGACATACATATTTGTATATTTTTACCTCAAAAAAGTAGACATCTCCAATTATCGGACAAATTCCGCGGTCCCGAAGTGTTCGCTATTAAGGGCTTTTAAGGTACATAGATAAATATATATATATATTTTATAATCTTGTCCTACTCTAAAAGTTCAAAATATTTATTATACTCGGTTGAATCTGGAAAAAGATTTAAAATATCAGATGTACGAAAATTGCAAAAATCCCCCCCCCCCCAAAAAAAAAATGAAAATATAAAAAAATATATTGCCACATAGGCAATTTTACATATACATCACTTGATAATCACAACAGCCATTTAACTATGAATAATGAAAATAAATAAATAAATATTCTACTTTAATAACATTGGGGAAAAAATGACTTTGGTATTTTGTTAAATATATTTGCGTTTTTAAACTTGTCCTACTCTAAAAGTTCAAAACTTTCATTATAATCAGTGCAAGATTTAAGATATCAGCTTTACAAAAATTCATGCAAAATCCCCCCCTCCCCCCCCCCAAAAAAAATGAAAATACTTATTTAAAAATTATGTTTTTAAAAAATTTATATTTCCACATGGGCAAGTTTTTATGTAGATCAGAGGGTACTCACAAAAGCTATTCAACTATCAATAAAAACAAATAAGTACATATTCTATATTAAAAACATGAGGAAAAAATAACTTATGATTTCCAAACTTCTTTCGTCTTAAATATATACAGTAACATCTGTCATTTTTGTATTTTTCGTATAAGTGCATATAAATAAAGTTACCACAATTTTAAATACGAAATCTAGTTAGAGGTTTTTACTTTTTCCCATTATAAATTTCAAATTACTTTTTTATTAAAAATAATAAAAAAATCAGTATTAGAGTTGATTGCAAATCAAATACATATGTATATTTTTACAGGCAGCTTCATATAATAGACCAGTCTCATTTACTTTATTTATCTTTTTTTAATCTGCGGTTTTATGCCAGGAAGTAAGAAAGCATTAGGTCATCTTTCAAAGTTTTTTTTTTCTTTACTTCCTTGTGGCCGTCATTTACTGCGAGATAAAAATTATCCATTGAAACTAAGAACTGACATTGAATATATAATTCGTAATAAAAAAGAACGTCATAAGTTTAAAAATATATACTTCTAGAATTAGTGGGGTTTTTTGCGAACAGATTCAAAACTAATTAAATTTCATGCAGGATTTTGTTTAGTACAATAAATAAAATCATAAAATACACTAATTTTACTACTATAAAGAAACTTACTTGAGTTGCTGCAAGAGGTAAGAAATATTCCTCGATTCCTCGATTTGAAATTTTAAAAACTACCACAACCACAGTGAGGGAGAAAGACTTTCATCAGTTTAAAAGGTAATCCCATAATACATCCGACTAGCCATATTTAAAGAATGAGATGTTTCATCCTAAAAACAGGACCCGCCAGACAAAAGTTTCTTTTTTTTGCCAGCTTCGACAGGACGAAGATGAATAACACAATATTGTTGATATAAATTGATACGAGTTAACACTAAGCCCATTGCACACGCTTTGTAGAATTTCCGGGTGTAATCTTCAACCGTCGTCTACTTCTGTTCTGTGTCTATCCCGCCCTTGTATCGACGACAGCTTCTAAGAGACATTTGATGTCGAGCACACACGTCAGATGTATGTATTCAATAAATAAATAATCCAAGTTAATACGAATTAAAATCACAGTACTTCACATTTCGCAAAAAACGAATTAAAATACACGCGTACATAAAAACAAACTTTGTTTGAATTACAACGTATACCACTTCGAACGAAGACATCTAAAACGCATGCGCAACTGGGAGTGCTAGTGCCCCCTGGTGGTTATTGCGTCGGAAGAATCAAAACGTCTTAAATTAAGACACGTTTAAAGCAATGAAGTGTCTTAAAATAAGACGTTTGCGGATATTTTAGACATTATTCTCAGTTCGTTTACACCATGGTCATAGTAAGACGCTTATGTATCTTAAATTAAGACATCTATAGTGTCTTAATTTTCAGATTAAGACACTTAAGTGTCTAAAATTCTTTTTCAGTCACATATGTGTCTAAATTTAAGACGCTTCTATTTGCAGTGTATTTTATTAATTTAATTTAAAAGGATGATCATCGAATTATCATTGTTGTTATTATAAATTTTTAGTAAAATTATGTAATATTTATATCAAATTCGCTTTTATTATGCTTACTCAACGACTATACTTTTTTAATACATGAAATTTGGGTAATTGTAATTGTTTTATATTTTTTACTTAACCTGTGTAAAAAATATAATTTGAAATTATTCTTAATGAACTATAGTAATAAGATAAAAATAATTTACTATTGCAATTTACAAGCAACGAAGTTACCATTTTATAGTAGTCCATACTGTTTTTTGGTTTTAAAAACTGCCTTTTTTTTCCGAGACTCCAGACAAGTTTTAATGAACTCAACGCGTCTCAAAGGACCACAAACAGCAAAAGAAGCCTCCGTAACAAGTTTCACACATCTTTCAGTGGCTTGATTGTGACAAGGGAATAGTTTAATCTTAGGTAAGATGTCTTCATCTATTGCCTTTGGATTTAGGATACAATTTGTAAGAATATTATGGTCTAAGAACTTAGTTAATGGTGGTTGTATCACGGTCACTTCAGCCCAATTTATAGAATCTACATAGACTTTGGCTTCCAAATTTATCCGTATGTAAAGAATTTCTTGACTTTCGAGATTTTATTGTGCTGCGTAGTGCCAAAGCTCTTACATAGTATGTAAATGTATTGGCACTACGCATAATAATAAAATCTTGAAAGTGAAGACATTCTTTAGGTACGTTCAAGTTACCTGAGATCACGTATGTAAAGAATTTTTTGACTTTCGAGATTTTATTATTCTGCGCAGTGCCACACTTATATAGTATGAATGAGAATAATAATGCTATGCAGAATAATAAAAGTTTCACGAAAACAAACGATCAAGTTACCTGAGAGACCAAAGACTACATCGATTTCATAAATTAGGCTGAAGTGACCGTGACATAACCACCATTAACTACGTTCTTAGATCATAACATTCTTACAAAGTGTATCCTAAATCCAAAGGCAATAGATGAAGACATCTTACCCAAGATTAAACTATTCCCTTGACACAATCAAGCCACTGAAAGATGTGTGAGACTTGTTACGGAGGCTTCTTCAGCTGTTTGTGGTCCTTTGAGACGCCATGGATTCATTGAAACGTCTGGAGTCTCGGAAAAAAATGCCAGTTTTTGAAACCAAAAAACAGTATGGACTACTATAAAATGGTAACTTCACTGCTTATAAATAAAACAGTAAATTATTTTTACCTTATTAATATAGTTCTTTAAGAATAATTTCAAATTATATTTTCTTACACAGGTTAAGTAAAATATGTAAAACATTTACAATTACCCAAATTTCATATATTTTAAAAATATATAGTCGTTGAGTTAGTATAATAATAGCGAATTTGATATAAATATTACATAATTTTACTATAAATATATAATAATTATAATAATAATTCGATGATCATCCTTTTAAATTAAGTTTATAAAATAGTTTGAATATTTGAGGGGAAAAAAATGGGAAAATGCACAATTTTTACGTTTTTACTCAATATTCAATGACCTTGGGGCAGTATTTAATATTAATATTTTTAAAAGATATTTTTTATTCAGAATGAGGATATGATAGAGCAACTTTCCCACACCGCCCCATTTTGATTAGGAAAAGAATTTTTTTTTTCCACAGGAGAGCGCTTTTACGTTTTTTCTCAATATTCAATGACCTTGGGGCAGTATTTAATATTAATATTTTTCAAAAATACTTTATATTCAGAATGAGGATCTGATAGAGCACCTTTCCCACCCCGGCCAATTTTGATTTGAAGCAAAAAAAAATTTTCGCTCCACCCTAATACATATTAAAACGAGCTGTAACTTTGTTTTTTCAATAGCAGTACACAATTCTGAAAGCATAAATGAACTCTACACAAAACCTAAAAACAAATTTTTATGCAATTCGTACCATAAGTTTCTGAGAAATTAATTATTTTAAAACGAGCGTATTTTAAGGGCTGTATCCAAATTGAAGTTCGGAACTCGATTGTTAACCGAGAAAGCCCTCATCTTGATCAAGGCACCTTAAGAAGTCAATGAAGCCTGCTAGATTACACGACAGCAAAAGAAATTTCAAAATATCTAGTCACTCCTATTATAGACGGCCGCTTAAACCATCATTTTGCCGTTTTTTAAGCATAATTTGAAAACTACTTGGGGGAAAAAAATGTGAAATTTTGGATTTCCATAAAGCAGGACTTAATAAATCTAATTCCATCAAAAAAATTGTAGGTTGCAATTCATAATTTTTTCGAGTATTAATTTCACAAATCATAATTCATATCATAAAGTTATAAAAATTGCAAATTCAGCGTATTTATGTTTGGGTCTATTAGTATTATTGCTACACAAAAAAAATAGCACATTAGGAGCATAATTTCTGGAGATATAAATAAAAATATGAAAATGTAATTTAACATTAGAAGCACTAAATTTTAAATGTTTATAATTCAAAAACTTATCATTCAAATGACTTGAAATTCGGTTTCTAGGCATAGTTTGAACCGAAGATTTGAAATATCTCCTTAAAATTGTGTATTGTCATTGAGAAAAATGAAGGTTGTATTCGTTATAATATGTAGATGGCCCCATAAGCAAATTTTATATACATTATTTAAAAGTACACTTTATTTCCAATCGTTCGGTACCAGTAACTTTCTTCTACGATAATTTGTTGAGGAGTTAGTAGGGGTGTTTACTTTTTTTTTTCCACGACTGTACATGTACATCTGAAATTGTGCACCTCGAAAGAAGTTTAATACATTTTTCGCGTTCTGCGGTAATTTTTTTCACGTAAGTAAAAAGAAAAGAATACATTGCTTCAGTCTTTTAAACCAATATAATATATTTTGTTCTCCTTTCAATGAAGTTTAATTTGAATATGTACAGCGATATTTTAAATATTTTTTTAATACTAACTTTTAAAATACGGCCCCCCTTCCGTCGAAAATGAGAAGCTTTTCTTAAAGATGTCTGTATGAAATTTTGTCTATCCAATATTATATTTTATGTCCCTATATTAATAAAATCTTTTGGAATCGTTAGGAGAATAAAATACGGAATAGATTTTTTTTTTTTTTTTTTGCAAATTTTGAAGAGATAATATGGATGGATTGTTCAGAAAACGAAATGACAATTTCAAAGGCAATTTTTACTTTGACCGCAAATTGTGAAAAGTGCCACATCGGTTTGTTTAGAGACTGGGTATAAAGTTACTTTATCAAATCTGTTTTTCAAAGGCGAGTTCAGGAGGTTTGATAACTTTTTTCCCATTTTCGCGTTAGCCCACGTAACTAGGGGGAACTAAAAATTCTGTTCTACACATGAGAGACAATGTACGCGTGGCTTTAAAGATATTACTGGTTTAAATCACATGTTAAAAAAAAATAAATAATATTAAAAACACCAGATCCAATCGACTAATTTCGGCATTTTTTAAATAAAACTTTTATTTGAAGAGAGGAATGTATGTTATAGGTTACATAATGCTTATAATTACAGGGTGCTGTTTATGGATTATCTAGATTTTCCTTGGAAACTATTGGTAAAAAGGTTAAATGCAATGTATCGACGAGTTAGAAATGAAATCGTTAATTCAGCACTAATTAAAATGTTTTCCCTTTGCGTTCGTCAACTAAAAATAGTTAAAACGGCCATGGAGCCGGCTCAAACCACAGGTCCGTTTGATATAAAATTATACAAATTTCAGATTTTATTGAAAGATCCGACCGGACAGAGCTTCATCTGCCTGGGTGTATCCTGAGCATGCAATGGGCACCAAACCCTAGATTTGTATGGAAATATATTCCTCTAAAAATAAAATCACAATAACTCAAAGTTCGTTTAATTTGAAACGGTGCAGGCGTAGCAATCCCAGGTATACTCTGCCTAAAACAGGATGGGCGGGGGCAACTCTATGATCATTTGAAAAGGCATTCCTTTCATTTGAGATTCGTTTGGAAAACCGACAGAGAAGCTGAAGAATGTCCGCCAGTGTAAAATACGAAAAAAGAAATGGAATAATTGCTAATTTAATTAGACTATAATTTGGAAGGCAAAGGCCTCCCCTTGAATTTTGGAATTTAAACTAAATTTTCTTCATCTATTTTGAAATATAGTAATTTTTATTTATTTACATAGCAACTTATAGTAATTAACACTAACAGAAAAAGTATTATTAAAAATAAAATTAGTTTTTTCAACTATTAAAGCAACTATATCGCAACCCCCCCCCCCCCACCACCACCAAAAAAAAAAAAAAAAACTTACCTTCTTCTGGATTTCGTTATTCCCATGCCCAACTATAATTACATACATTTTAGCAATTACGTAATGTAGAAAAGCAATACACTAGCGCGATTAAAAATACCGATTCTGCAATTATAAATAATAATAATACGTTATTTGATAGATTATTAAGGAGTAGAGCTCCTTCAAATGTACAATAATATCCTCTAAACAGATATTCAATACCCCAGTATTTCTTTTTTTCCCTAGATGCATTGAATGCATAAAATAGAAATCTCTTCAAATTATACTAGGAATACATACAAAAACGATTGTTTATATGAGATTTTTTCTTTTGTCAGGAAATGAGGATAATTTTATTCTTTTGAAATTCCTTTAATAATAAAGTGCTCTTAAAAGATTGCTATTTTCCGAAACGCTCATTCTCTTTAAACTTTTAAAATATGATAGGATATAATAAGACTTCGTTATAAAAACTTTTGATCCTATAAAATTCCGCGTTATTTCCTCCGTTAAAACATTATTGCCCAAACTGATTTCTTCAAATCGTATTTTCATATGAAAAATTTTTTGTTGCAAATACTTTTAAGTATTTACCATTCAATCTTGTGTGAATTCCATAATAAATAGCTTATTTTTCCTTTATGATAAAATTATATTTTCATAGATTCAGATATAATTGTGATATCTCAAAGAATAACACGATTTGCTCTTCTGCTTCCGAGTATAATATCTTATTTGGATATCATATTAAATAAATTTATATTCTTCTCAATATATGCAGAAATATGTTTGCGTTGCTTAAAGATACGTTCTCTTGAAATAAGTAATAAAAAAATTGCTTTTAATTCATTCTTAATAAATCCAATTTATTGAGATTTCAAGAATATTAAACTATTTTTAACGGGAAATTATTTTGATATAAATGCTTACAATATGATATGTGGATTCATATTAATTTTAAACTTTTTTTGTATGATCAAAGGTATCCGTTTGATCAAAGTATATTTCCATATGATAAAAGTGTATATCCTGTAAAACCATTTAATCTAAATATATAACAAGATTATACCGTATACCGTCAAATATAGAATATCTTTCTTAGCCATCATACTAAATAAATTCGCATTATTCTCAAAATATGCAGAAATATGTTACTGTTTCATATAGGAGATACAATTTGTTGAAATATGTAACAAACTTTGCTTTCAATTTATACCGACTAGATATAATTTATTTCGATTTCATAAATATGAATGAATAACACATATATTAGAACAGTCACCTTTTTGACTACCATTATTTAAAAAAAACAGCTGTAAGAAATATTTATAATATTTGCAATATAGCATTCTGTTTTTGAAAAATTCTGCTCTACTGATGAGAGACGAAATACCGTGGCTTTAAAGATGAAAAATATTAATGGTTTTAAATTGCATGTTAAAAAATAACACAAGTTAAAAACTCCAGAACCAATTGACTAATATCGATGTTTTTTAACAAAATTTTTATTTGAAGAAGTTTAAAGCATGTTACAGGTTACATAATGCTTACAGTACAGGGTACTGTTTTTCGATTATTTAGATTTTCCTCAGCAACTATTGGTAAAAAATTGAAGTGTAATATATCTACATGTTAAAAGTGAAATCGTTAATACAGCAATCATTATAACGGTGATCCCTTGCGTTGTTCGACTAAAAATTGTTAAAACGGCGATGGAGTCCGCCCCTAAAGACAGGTTCGTTCGACATAAAATTATATAAAATTCAGGTTTTATTGAAAATTCTGACCGTACAAAGCTTAACCTGCTCTGGTGTAGCTTGACCATGCAATGGGGTCCCCAGGCCTAGATTATTATGGAAATATTATCCTCTAAAATTAAAATCACAATAATTCTAAGTTCATTTAAATTGAGAACGACGCGGGCGTAGCACTCCCGGGTATACGCTGCCTAAAGCAAGATGGGTTGTAACTCTATGTTCATTTGAAAAAACATTAGTTTGATTTGAGATTCGTTTGGAAATCGACAGTGAAGCTGACGATTGTCCACTAGTGTAAAATAAGAAAAAAGAAATAGAATAATCTCTAATTTCATTAGAGTATACTTTGGATGGCAAAGGCCCCTCCTTGAATTTTGGAATTTAAACTAAATTTTCTTCATCTTCATTGATTTAAAAAATATATAGGAATTTTAGGTAGCTTTCATTACAAAAAGCTACCTATTGCAGCCGTTCGGAGGAAAGCGATTTCAAAAAATTTTGGTATATTTTCATCGATCATGACCCCCAGACCCCGAAACCACCCTCCGTTCAAAAGTTTATATATATATATATATATATATATATATATATATCCATATATATATATATATATATATCTGACCTTTGTCATACTGTAACTCTAGAATTTATGAACCGATTTGGATGTAATTCGGTATGTACATAGTACATACCAATGTCTCGACCGAGTTCGTTGGCCAGCTTCATCCGCCATTTTGTTTCAAAATGGCGGCCATTTAAAAATTTCTTAAAAATTTTAAATTTGAAATGTGGTACCAAAGAATTGAAAATGGAAAAATATTTTTTTCTTATGTATTTGACCTTTATACAAAGATTCCGGAGCAGTTTTTGTTTCGTCTATATCTTAAAAAATGGCTGAGTTATAGCATTTTGAATTTCTAGCGTGGCTGACATTTTGAAACGTCCTGAATTTTGTCACGCGATAAAAGGCGTATTTATGAACCTATTTGGATGTAACTTCGTTTGTACATAGTACATACCAATATCTCGACCGAGTTCGTTGGCCAGCTTCATCCGCCATCTTGTTTAAAAATGGCAGCCATTTAAATTTTTAAGAAAAATTTAAATTTGAAATGTGGTACAAAAAAAATTGAAAATTGAAAAAATATTTTTTCTTATGTATTTGACCTTAATACAAAGATTCGAGAGCAGTTTTTGTTTCGTCTATATCTCAAAAAATGGCTGAGTTATAGCATTTTGAATTTCTAGCGTGGCTGACATTTTGAAACGTCCTGATATTTGTCACGTGATAACAGGCGTATTTATGAACCGATTTGGATGTACTTTGGTGTGTACATAGTACATACAAATATCTCGACCGAGTTCGTTGGCCAGCTTCATCCGCCATCTTGTTTCAAAATGGCGGCCATTTAAAAAAATTAAAAAAATTTAAAATTTAAAATGAGATACCAAAATATTGGAAAATGAAAAAGATTTTTTTGTATGTGTTTGACCATAATACAAAGATCCCGGAACAGTTTTTGTTTCGTCTATATCTAAAAAAATGGCTGAGTTATAGCGTTTTGAATTTCTATTGTGGCTGACATTTTAAAACGACCTGATTTTTGTCACGCGATAACAAGCGTATTTATGAACCGATTTGGATGTTACTTGGTCTGTACATAGTACATACCAATGTCTCGACCGAGTTCGTTGGCCAGCTTCATTCGCCATCTTGTTTCAAAAGGGTTGCCATTTAAAAAAAATTTAATTTAAAATTTAAAATGAGGTATTAAAAAATTGGAAAATGAAAAAGATTTTTTTATGTGTTTGACCTTGATACAAAGATTCCGGTGCAGATTTTGTTTCTGAAAATTTGTTCTTTTGTTTATATCTTAAAAAATGGTTGAATTATAGCACTTTGAATTTCTAGTATGGCTAACATTTTGAAACGATCTTGTATTTGTCACGTGATAACACACGTATTCGCCTATTTCCAAGTGAGAAAGTATGTGGATAGTATACATCAACATCTCAGCCAAATATAAGTTACTTTAAATAAAAGCAGCTTGGATAAAGCTGACTAATTTCGTGAAATTCTCATTCATAATGATTTAGTATTGATAAAAATTAGTATTGAATCTCCTATATTCGGTTTCCACTAAATTGAGCTTCGTGTGTTTGAATAATATAAGTTGGCTTTTTTAAAATAAGGTATTTGAAAGCTACCTCCTCCTCCCGGCACTGGCCGGAAGGACTTTTTATTCATTTGTTTATTTACATAACTACTTAAAGTAATCAAGCACTAAGAGAAAAAGTATTATTGACAATAAAATTAGTTTTTAAAACTATTAAAGCAACAATTTATCACAACCCCCTCTCCCCCCCCCCCCCAGACAAAAGAAAACTTACCCCTCCCTGGATTTCATTATCCCGATGACCATGACTGGCTATAATGACATACATTTTAGCAATTACGTAATGTACAAAAGGATTACACTAACGTGATTAAAAATACCGATTCAGCGAATAAAAAATATAATACGTTATTTTATAGGTTATTAAGGAGTAGAGCTCCTTCAAATGTACAAAAGTATTAACATCTAAACGGATATTCAATGTCCCAGTAGTCTTATTTTTTCCTAGATGCATTGCATAATAAAATAGAAATTTCGTTAAATTTTACTAGAAATACATACAAAAACGATTGTTTATATGAGATTTTCTCTTTTGTTAGGAAATGAGAGTAATCTTACTCTTTTGAAATTCCTTTAATAATAAAGTACTCTTAAAAGATTACTATTTTCCGAAACGCTTATTCTCTTTAAACTTTTAAAATTTGGTTGGATTTAATAAGACTGCGTTATAAAAAGTTTCGATCCTATAAAATTATCCGCTATTTCCTCTGTTAAAACATTATTGCTCAAACTGATTTCGTCAAATCGTATTTTCGTTAGAAAAATATTTGGTTACAAAAACTTTTAAGTATTAAGTATACAATATCTTGGGTGGATTCCATATTAAATACCTTATTTTTTTCTGTATGATAAAATAATTTTCAGGCATAATTGAGATATCTGAATTAATAACACGATTTATTCTTATACATTCGAGTATAATATCTTATTTGGATATCATATTAAATAAATTTATATTATTCTTAAAATATGCAGAAATATGTTTGCGTAGCTTAGAGATACAGTCTCATGAAATATGTAAAAAAATTTGTTTTATTTCATTCTTAATAAATCCAATTTATTACGATTTCAAGAATATGAAACTATTTTTAATACTAAATTATTTTGATATAAATACTTAGAATATCACATGTGGATTCGTACTAAGTAACATTATACCTTTTTTGTATGATCAAAGTATATTTCCGTATGATCAAAGCATATATCCCGTAAATCCATATAATTATTTAGTTATCTGAATGTATAACAAGATCTGCACATATAGCTTCAAATACAAAATATCTTACATGACTATCGTTTTAAATAAATTCGTATTATTCTCAAAAATGTAGAAATATGTTCGTGTTGCATAAAAAAGATACAATCCTTCGAAATACGTAACAAAATTTGCTTTCAATTTATTGCGAAAAGATACAATTTATTTCGATTTCAGAAATATGAATGCATAACACAAGGATCGAAGCAGTCACCTTTTTGACTACTATTATTAAAAAATAATAATAGCAGCAATAAATGTCTACAACATTTGCAATAGAAATCTACCACGGAGATTATTATTTGAAAATACTGGTAGCTAAACAAGTGACCACGCCGACACCGGATAACAATTCTTTAGAGAACACTGGACAGAATAATTAAGACTAATAATTCATATAAAGTATAATAATTTCTTTAAAGTTTAATTTGTAAGGACAAGGCCTCTTCCTGACTTTTGAAATTCAAGCTATTTTTTTTTTCATTTTTAATGATTCTGAAAAATATAGTAAACTGATGTATTTCAAATGACTGCTTAAAGCAATCAAACACCAGCCGAACCCCTAAATGCATACTGTAATTCAGGAGTTACATGATCTCATTTTGCCATTTGGCGCATTCTATTGCTCTTTTTGTGAACTATTCAGTGTTACGTAAATGTGATAACATGCATTTAAGGTCTTGAAGTCTCTTTTTGTTCCGATTTGTTATCACGGGGAGGTTATAACATCTTTTGTTGATACTGCTTCCATGTGCTCGACTGGCGTTTTTTATCTTTATAAGGTAGTAATTATTAATTCTGCAAGCTATTAAAAGCATCTAAAAATTATTAAACCGTTGAATATAGTTTTTATTGTACAGTATAAGCACTTTAAATTAAGTATATAATTCGAAATTATCATTTTTGAAAGATTTTTTTTTTTTTTTTTTTTTTTTTTTTTAAATGTAACTCAGGGGTGATGTAACATTGTCCAACAGAAGGATAAATAATTTTTTTTCACAATTTTTCCAGCGGATAATTAACCAAAATAGACTCAAATATAATGGTTTCCGAACAAAATAAAAAAAAATCATTCATTAAAAAGTTAAAGACCAACTAATCACATCCCTCCCCCTCCAGTAGTGCACAGTCCTGACCACTACTTGTTTATATGCCTTGTTTGTCTAACAGTGTGTTCTTAAAAACTTCCGAACATCATTCAAAATTGTTTATATCAGGTTTTATTCTGAGTGCGTACAGTTTTACCGCAAATTTTGAATAACATTTTACGCCTTATTTAATCGCAGAAAATACAAATCCTGTGATTAAACGATGCGAATCCTAAATATCCATTTTAAATACTAAATCTAAAATTTCTATCTTAAAATAGTGGTACCAGTGCATGCACATTGTTATGATTCTGGTTCGTCTGTCTGACCGGATGGTGTCCCTCTACCCTTCTTTCCGGTCTCTAATATCCTTAAACATGTTTTGATTACCACAAAATTCACATATTTTAGTAAAATTTACAGTAACACGTTTCTTATGGTACATAAAGTGTGCAGCATTTATAGTTCAGCATTTAATATAAGATAATAAACAAAAAATGAGTTTTCAAAAATCAATTTCTATTTCGTACATAATAAAACCAAATGAGTTCAATAAATATAACTTTTATCCTTTTTTTTTTAAAAAAAAAACGTACGAATTTAAAACGGCACATGACACAAATTCCACTAATCCAATTTAAAACTATTTCAGGAAATATTTTAAAAGTTTTAATTCTAAAATATCTAGTTTATTATGTTTTTATTTTCTTTTCAGATGTTTATTTTCCATTGGTTCTAGCAAAACACTTGAGTTCAAACAAGAACATCTTGTTGATAAAAAATATATTTAAATTTTATGAAATGAAAAGAAAATTCAGCAAAAGATATTTTAAATTCGAAAACTGGAATAAATTCCAAAGCATTGTAAAGAAGGAATAATTTTTATTTTAGTGAAATATTTTGTCATTCATATGAGGTTCAACAAAAAGAAGAAAATCCTCCTAATTCAGTAATCTTAAATAAACCATTAGAGAAAAATTGTCATATTTTAATTATTTTAAACAAAGCCCAAAAATTTTGCAAACAAAGTCTTAAAAATATATATGTATATTTTAGTTAAATATTTTGTCATTTATATTTGATTCACAATGAAGAAGAATCACCTTCTAATTGAGTAATTTTACATAAAGTATTATCATATTTTAAGCATTTTACATAAAACCCAAAACTTTAAAAAGTATTTATAAATACTTTATAAATGCAATATATGAACGGTTTTTTTTTTTTATTTTAGTGAAATATTTCGTCGTTTATGTTTGATTCACCAAAACTTTCTAATTGAGTAGTTTTATATTAAGCAATGCGGGAAGATTACCATATTTTAATTATTTTAAATAAAACACAAAAAGTATGCAAACAGTCTTTATAAATAATTTATAAACATAATATATGAATAATTTTTCATTTTAGTTAAATAATTTACCATTTATGTTTGATTCACCAAAAAGAAGAATCCCGTCCTAATTCAGTAATTTTACATAAAGAAGATTCTTGCCCCTATTTTAATTACTTTACACAAAACTCATGATGTATGCAAACGAAGCCTTTATAAAAAAAAAAAAATTATAATGATAATATAGAATAGTTATATGAATAATATGAATAGTTTGAATAATATGAATATAAAATGAATAGTTTTTTTTTTTCATTTTAGTGAAATATTTTGTCACTTGTATTTGATTCACCAAAAAGGAAGAATTGCGTCCCAACTGAGTCATTTTACATAAGAAAGATACTTGCCCGATTTTAATTATTTTACATAAGCTCAAAGGTATGCAAACAAACTCAGCATCGTAATCATTATAAGAGAATTTCTTACCTTGTCAAGAGAGGACTTCTTCCCCCTGTTTCTTCTAAAAGCCGCATACTGAATGGCGATATAAAACATGAACAACAAAAAACTAGTTGGGCGAGAATGCCTGTGGGAACTCTTACGTAAGATAGTAATAAAATAAGCATTTGTAGAAGAGAGTACCATCTCTTCTTATTATTAAATAAAGAAAAGTCCTAATAAACTAGATTTGTTTGCTCACTAAAAGGTGTCGGCTTCGTTATTCCAGGTTTGGTAATAACTGAATATTTTAATATAATTTTAATTTTATATACACTGAGTGTAACGATACACAAAAATTCGGATTTCTTTTAAAGTAAGATATTTTAAACATTCAGCATTTTTTTTTATTATTATTGATGAAATATAAAGTTTATAAATGGCTGTAAAGGTTGGCTTACTTCATAAACTTCTAAGTTCTACATTAAATTTTGGATTTATATATGACATTTAAACAAAAGGAATTTATTTCCATCAAGGAGGCACAGGACCTTTGAGTTTGTCAAAACGATCAAAAACATCACCTTTTTCCAAAGTACCAAAAACACACATAATACGCAAATAAAATCTTGTTTTTCCCTTTCTGCGTAAAGTATATATTATTATCTATATTATCCAGAAAAATAAGTAATGTAGACACAAAATTAATATTGAAATTTGAAATTTAAAAAATTCATCTCACTATTGCGTGAATTAAAATCATTAGTGATGCGCGTATAACAAAACTCTAAATTATGTATATAGAAAACAATTTTTTAACAAAATAGAATCATAAGACACCTACTTCTAAATTAAAACCAAAATATATACAAAAAGTTCTGTTTAAAATTTAATTTTAGCACAATAAAAAATAAAGAAAGGAAATTTTTCAAAGTTTTGTCCAAGTTTTTTAAGCAGAAAAAAAATATATATATATATGTGAATTTTTTTTTTTTTGTTTTAGCATGTAGACTATGAAGAAATGCATATTTGGTTCATTTTTTTTTAAGCTGCAGTGTACATAGTTTGAGAGTAACAGTGCACGCAAACTCCAAATTTGCTAATCTGATACAACGCGTTTTAAAGCTTCAATATCTACGGACCTACCATTGTACTTACCGTCTATAAATGATTATAACTTAAAAAATAATGCATATTTTTGAATAGGTTTTTTTACATATTGTTGAGAAATTTTTAAACATTCAGAATAGAACAAAAACCGAAAACTGATTTTTTGAAATTTTAAAAAGGTCCTGTGCCCCTTAAGTAATACAAAAAATGCATCCGCATAACTGTGGCAGGTCTTTCTAGTTGAATTTGAAATCTAATCATCAGGCCCGTCATTTAAGGCTGTTCTCAAATCCAACAGGGCAACTTTATGACATAAGTTTAAATTTATTTTTGGTCGGAAATGCATGAAACTAGCCGGTGTTGTTGTTCAGAAACTTATATAATCGAGCTGTTTTTTCCTTTTTGAAAACGCAATAGATCTTTCAGAAAATATTGTCAAAGTAGATGTTTTGAACCGAAGCTCCGAAGAAAGCAGAAAGACAAGTCAAAGAAGGGAGAAAAAAGTGTGTCACGTGATCAAAATCGCTTATAACTCAATAGGTAATTTATTTATCAAAAAATGGAAAACACAGTTCGATTCCAAATCGCTTCCATAGTCAGGCCTTCTAATTTTATGTCTTTCCGTTAAAAAATGTATTTGTAAATGTGTCAAAACGTTTTGCGTTTGTTGAGCAGAGCAGTTGAGAACAGCTTTAATTCAATAGTCTTCTCTATGACCTCATTAACAAAAAGTCACAGGAAGCATGAGCTTCCCTTCTAAAATTTAATTGTACCACCAAAAAGGCGGCTCCATTTTTATTCACATTACATTTTTTTTTCTTTTGGGGGGAAGGGGTGGGAATTCTCACTATTTCTCGAAATTTTTGGTACCTGACCTCAAACATCAGAGTGCAATTAATAAGCAATCATTTGATATCCTGGAGTAAGAAAGTCACTATTTGTTTGAATTTTTATATGTCATGAAATGTTTTGTTTCCAAACGCTAACCCATTTCTGCCTGAATTTTTATTTTCTCAAATTTGTTGGTAAAATCATTTTAAAATATTGCAAAACGAAATGGAAAAATACTAAAAAAAATTACGCAAATTTTTTTTGCATTTATTTCATAAAATGTAAACCTACTAAATATGAAAATATTTCTATGTCGAAAAGTGCATAATTATATGTTTTGTCTAAATTTATATAAATTAAGCTTTTAAATTGTATATTATATAACATCATTAGTAGTTTTATGAACTATTAAAAAAATATTTATTTCTTTACAGAGACTAATAACACTATAAGCATAATTAATAATAAATTAAGAATAATCGTATTCGAGGCTAAAAAACAATTTATTTCAAAATCATCTTGAAAAGGACTTTACATAAATAACTGTCTTCTAAATGGCCAATAGAAATATGTACGCATTTGCGCCTAACGCCCTATATTTTGTGCGTAACAAACATGCATAAAAAATAGGCTTCAAGATATGATTTCGCAATTTAAAAAAATACATATTTCAAAGAAGGCCATAAACTAAGATTATGACTTATTTATTTGTATCCTTGATACAAAAAATACAAATAAACTTATTTTTTGCATTTCGCTATCATTAAAATTAAAAATCCATAAACACCGAAAAAAGGCCTTCATTTAAGCAAATGAATATCAATCTTATGCTGTCATCTCTCGATAATAGAGAAAGACATTTATAGACAATTACTTCATACAATACTTCATGCATTTTCATGTTGTAAAGAAGAAAATTATAAAAATTTATTAAAATTCGAAGCGTCCCAAAAATGGGACGCTAGGCATAAATGGGTAAATATTGCTGGATGATTTTGTTAGAACTATTTTAAAGATTTCCAATTTCAATGTTCTATAATTAGTAGAGTAATTCTAAAAAAAAAAGGTAAATAATCTTTCCATTATACAGTGTGCCCGCTAAAGTCCGTTGTCACCCCAATAATTTCTGAACGGCAAGATCTATAATCATAGAAGTGGGGTCTAGGTATAGTAAAGTAGCCATGCGCTAATGAATGAAACCGCCTACGGTGCTACCTGGTAGAAAACTGCGGCGTTAGCATTCCTATCTCGAAAACGAAAAGAGATAGGGGGAAACGAAAAGATAATAATTGCTCCTTTCGTCCAAGTTTCGTAACGTCACAGTGTAGGAAATCACGAAAAAACAAATGCGCGTTTTAGCCCTTCTTCGCATTAATGCCCCCAAGCTGTCTTTTCGTACTAAATCGATGAGGCTCTACAACTTTGTAAATCACTTTTTTCCCCCCCTATCTCTTTCCGTTTTCAAGGTAGGAAATCAAAGTCCGCAGTCTTCCACCAGGTGGCGCCGTAGACGTTTTCATTCAGTAGCGCATGGCAACTTTACTATGCCTAGACCCCACTTTTATGACTATAGCTCTTGCCGTTCAGAAATTATTGGGGAGACAGTGAACTTTAGCGAGCACACTGTTTATATATTACACTAGCCTGCAATATTTAGGTTGTGTCATGTTTTTAGCTTTTGGTATTTGATTCTTATATATTTTGCAGAGCTGAATCAGAAAATGACCTTCATTTTGAACCATCACGTCAGGATTTTTTGCAAATAGGAAATTTCAACATTAAGAAGTCAAAAAACAGCAAAAATCTGATACGATAAAATAGATGTGATGGTTGTGTTTTTTAGCTTTTGATAATTGATTCGTATGTATTTTGTAACGCTGCATCCAAAAATTACCTTCAAGTTTTACCACCAAGTCAGGATTTTTCAAAAATCCCAAATTTTAAATTTAAAAAAAGTCGGAATATTGTGAAAATCTGTGTACTATAAAATAAGCGTGAAACTTTTTTTTTCATAATTGTTTATTCATTTTTTACTTTACACTGTGCATTTTTACAGCTAAACATGTAAAATATTGTGTATTTCATTGTAAAATACTTAAATTTTTTTCCATGTGTGGAAGTTCCTTTGGACCTCTCATGCTCTGAACTCGCACTGTTTCCTTTTATGTTCTGTATGGGGTTCATTTCGGTGTAACATCCAGCAGTCGTCCACCATCATCGTCAGTCATTTAATGGAATTACCTCTACAATCTTGTATAGGCCAATTACGTCTAAGGTGGTTCCCCAATTGTCTCTAAAGTGGAATACTACATATTTCCACAGGGTCAATGAACCCCCTTCCCCCTGATTAGACCTCAGAGCTCTTTAGCTGTAAAAATCCACCATTATAATGAATTAAATAAATTATATATATATAATTATTATTGTTATTATTAAGTGTTATTTATGTTTAAAAATTACATCTTTTTACATTGTTTGGTTTTCGGCATTTTTTCGCTTTTTAAGATTGAAGTTTATGCTTTGCGAAAATTCCTGACCTGATGGTTAAAATTTAAGTTCATTTTCGAATTCAGCGCTAAAAAATACATAAAAAATAATTATCAGAAGTTGAAAAACAGAACCATCACATCCATTTTATAGTATCAGATTTTCGCAATTTTTTTACTTTGAAATTTTCGATTTGCAAAAAATCCTGACATGATGGCTAAAAAGGAAGGTCATTTTCAAGATTCAGTGATAAAAATATATAAAAAATCCTTGTCGGCTCGGCCTACTGGCGCAGGTAGATTTCGAAGTTAACTACTAATTTCAACAACAAAAACTAAACCAAGACAAGAGATAAACCCAGTTTGACAATTTTATCTGGCCACTTTTGACTAGTTTTTAATTTCACTTTTCTGTAAGACTTGGTTTTATCAAAATCAGGTTAATACGACATTTTCTTCTTCAACCCTTATTTTTTCCATCCCTTCAGAATATTTTTAGTACTATCATCCATTAGTAAAGTGCATCTTCTAAAAAACTTGTTACTACAAAAGTAATAGATAATAAGATTTACATAATAAATTTAAACCTTGTGGTGATTGTTTCATAAAATGAACAACGCACTATATTTTAAATTCTGATAATCTTTTCATTGAGATACACGGGCGTTTAATAGTGCAACCATATATACAATATCTCTGAGTGTTGTTAAAATGTTCATTACAAAAATGATACTTTTTTATCGCCTTACTGGCGGATTAACGGAGATGCGATTTTTTCTATTACAACCTCACCTCCCCTCCCCACACACCTTTTATTTTAATTTGCTGTAAGAGTTGGTCATATCAAAACTTGTCAATATAAAATTTGTAGATAATATTAAGAAGATTTATAATAAATTTAAAACTAGAACCGACGGCAATTTTACTCAAGTTTTATAAAAAGTATTTCACGCTAGAATTTCTATTTAAAACTATTTAATTTATTTAATTAGCCTATTTTTGTGCTGCACGCATTTAACATATCTTATGAATAAATTTCTGGTTCGTATCGACTGTTATCAATTTCGCAAGGGTCAAAATAACCCCTAATGGTGGTTCTAGTGTTAAGTGAATTTGATATCTTGTGAATTGACGAAGTTATTTTTTTCTTCTTAAAACCCTATTTTTTGCGCTCCTTGAACCCATTTTTAATTCTATCAAAAAGCTGTCATACATAGATTTTTGGCCCTTTTCATAGAAGTAATAATATCATTAAATTGATATGATATGTATTATAATTAAGAAGTTACGAGTGTTTTTTCTCTTTTCACGAAAAGCCTCCCCTTTTTGTCTAATTTTGCCCATTAACAAACTTGACCGAGATTTTCTGCCCTTTGATTTTTTGTATCAGTTTGGAAGAGATTTGTGAAAAATTATGGACGTTATCGTGTCCACAAAAAAGTGATATATAAGATAAAATATACATATAAGTTTTGAACTGGGATGATTTGGGGTTCTAGGGGTCATGATCGGCGTAGATCTGCAAAACATTTTTAGAAATTCCAATATAGCGGAGAATGTAATAGGTAGTATTTCTTAGGAAATCTGCCTAAAAATCAATTATCAAAAGCTAAAAAACACAAACATCGCAGGCTTCTGTTATCACTACTTTGGTTTTTTTTTTTTTTTTTTTTTTTTTTTTTTTTATGAATGCGAAGATTTTATTCAACTTAGTTACAACACATCTTTTAAAATTTAACTAATTTTCTAAAACGCATTGTAAAGTCTGCATAAATTTAACTCCACATCTTACTGAGTATTTTCTAAACGATGATATAAAAAAGATGTTTACTGAACTCCGAATTCTGTTAAGTCACTCTTGGAAAAAAGGTTTCTAGCACTCATAAGTTTCTGTGTGCGTAGAATTTAGAAAATTTTTCTGGAGTGAAAAATAAATTATTGGGACGCACTACAAGATGCTTACTGTAGAATACAATATGCATAACAGTTTTTGTTCATATTCAGTGACACACAAATGATTTCGTTTAGAGTAGGGGAGACTGGGAATACTTGATCCCCACTTTCTGTTTTTATTTTTTTCTCAGTTGTCATTTGACATTTTAAAGAAATGTTTTTCCCAAAATAATCGTGTGTCCATTTTTTATACAACATAATTTTTTTCTTGGTATAAAAAACAAATTAATTTCAGAAAATTGCATTTTTCACTTTTTCAAAAGGGGGATCATGTATCCCCACTTAAAGGGATACTTGATCCTTTCGTTGGGGATACTTGATCCCTGTCAAAAATCAAGCTAATATTGTTTCATTATGCATACATCGCAGTATTAAAAGTTCGTAATAAATATTTAACTTTTATTCCTTTCGTTTATGACTACAAGATGAATATTTAAACACTTTTTTGATGACTTGACGTGTAGATATTTATAAAAACTATAAACGCAATTTATTTTTTTTAAACCTAAAAGGAAAACTTGAGAAACAAAAGCTAGAAAGAAATAAACAAATAATTAAGGGGACCTTCTATATTAGGAGACCAAAAAAATGCCCTTTATGAGTTTTTTGTAAGAAAACTGCATGATGGGTCTTTTTGAAATTTTGACAGTTTATTGTACATATCTTAAGGTATACATAAGAATTTTTTTATTAGATTTTGTTGTTTCTACTCTAAATTATAAACAAATATGTTCAACTGCTTTGGAAATTTTCATCTGGACGGTGGGCATGATAGCGCCTTGTAAAATTATTTGAAACAAAAATCATTTTTTCCGTAAACTTCGGGAGTATAGCGTCTAGTTAAATTAAAGGAACCCATAAATTTATTTTAAAAAATTATGTAATGGCTGATTTAAAAAATAAATGGTAAAAAATTCGTCCTTATTTGTTAATAACTTTTTTTAAATAATTTTAGTAAAAGCTTTAATTCATATCGGAGGCAATTAAACAAGTTTTAATTTTAAAAAAATCAAGATGATCCATTGAGTAGTTTCTTTTTTTTTTTTTTTTTTTTTTTTAATCTTGCCCACCGTGTCAAAAAATGTGGTTGAACATATTTGTTTATAACTTACAGTAGAAGCAACAAAATCTAATAAAAAATTCTTGTATATACCTTAAGATATGTACAATAAACTTAAAATTTCAAAAAGATCCATCATGCAGTTTTCTTACAAAAAAATCATAAAAAAGTGCTTTTTTTTTGTCTCCTAATGTAGAAGGTCCCCTTAAACTTTATTTTAATAAATAATACAAGTATGCAATAATACAAAGTAAAAGTAATGAATAAAGCTTTCAAAAAAGTAATGACACAGCCTCATTTATCAGCAGGTATTTTGATACTTTGAAAAGTCAAAGTGAAAGGTTATAGTTGTAGCCGTTCTTAAGGTTCCTCCTGCCATAAGTATGGATTAGGCGACTTAATAATGCAATCAGACTCATTAACTATGCTTTTATCAACTTTTTCCGGGAAAGAGAATTGATTAAGCGTGCTTTTTCTTCGTAAAAAGTTCATCTCATATTCAAAAAGACCCAATTGTAAATTGAATGTTTCTTGTGATCTGGGTAATATTGTAAATAAAATTAAAGTATCACAAACTCCTTTATCTAAATTGATGCTAATGTTCTGTATTTAGTAACAAAACTGGAGTATTTCTGTTTATATTTAAAGTTTAGCTATTTGGGGATACTTGATCCAAAGAATCAAGTATCCCTAGAAAATGGGGGATCAAGTATCCCCATTTTGTGTTTAGAACATAAATCTATATTTTAAGAGATAAATAAACAAAACTAATTTGCTAAAGAAGTTATATTGAGAATAGCAAAGTTTATACTTTAAAATGATATACAATTCAATTTATCAAATTTCCAACAATAGAAAATAAAAACAAAACTTTAAAAACCTTTAAAAAGGTTGAACTTGCAACAATTAAATTTTTCCTTTCCATGCTGAAACAAAATGGCTGTAAATGATTTTATGTTGCCAGATTATCTGAAATAATGGATCTTAAAATATGTTGATAGATTGGAAACTAGATATTGATTTTAGTACACTTTTTTGATCAGGGATCAAGAATCCTCAGTCTTCCATACTGTCTATCAGCGATAAATGATAGACGGTCGTTTACAGTTGTGGTATACGTTTCTAAGTTTAACTCATGAAGTATCGCACCTTCTGATACTTGATATAAATGAAATAAAATTTTATTTTATACGTATTAATGACTAATTAAGAGAAAAAAAGCGATATTACAATTTTTTTATGTGACATGTGATAACGTTGCAGAAACGCAACGATAGTACAAATCAACTACATTTCTGCCATATGAAAAGTTTTAAAGCATCGACTATGTAGCGGTTCATTACATTTATTACACATAGTTAGCTACAGTATCATATCTTGAATTGCTGAATTTAATTTCATTCTTTAAGTGCACCCTATTAACACAATCCGAAATTTATCGGTAAACATTTTCAAAGCATTCCATAATACTTCATTCACAATTCTAATTTTTTACAATTCGAAAGAATTAATATTTTTTCTTGAAAATAAAAGTCATATACAGTGTGCTTCATAAACATCGAAACAATAGCCTATTTCCTTAAATATTGCTTCCTAGACATATACTTCCAATTACAAAGTTTCATAAAAAAGGCGCAAAATTTGATGATATAAATTGCAACTCCATTTGGGGGGGGGGGGGGGGGGTCTATTTCAGAAAATACGAAACTAAATTTTTATACGGCTTCCATAGTGTACAATTTCCAATTAGGAAAAGTTTCCTAATCCATTCCTTCCAAAACACAAAAAATTCCATCTCGATATCTACAAAACTCCGAGATATTAAAATCTAAAATTCGTGACTTACACCACGTAACCATGCCTCTGAGCGACGAGTTAGTGACGCATTTTGAATGCAAGATAAGGATCATCTACAAACTGTATGTTATTAAAAGTCGATTTAAGACCTCTCTTTTGGACATAAAATAGCAGCGTATAGATTTTACGATAAACTTACTTTCAAAATAGGCTGGAAATGTGCATGGGCCGAAATAATCAGTCCCGGGTCCGGTCCGGCCCGACTCATAGAAATAAAAGTTCGACCCGTCTTCTGGAAAAAAATCTCAGCCCGGCCTGACTGAATTTCTACAAAACATAGTTTTTCACATCGATATGGTTAAAAATTCTTTCGTACGAGGAGTTCTGACCAAAAATACTTATTTTAACTTTTTTATGTTTATTATCTTCATTTTTAAGAAACACCTTAGGCTGTGATATGGGGCATTCTCACAATCTTTTGACTTTCATGTCCCTGAATAATAATTTTTATTTTAATACACGTTGTGTTTTTTTTATTTCGTATACTGGGGAACATCCCATTGCATGATTGCACAACAATATTAAAGAGATAAATAAGTTTTGGACGATGTTGGGGGTTCAAACACCTGGAAAACTCCTATACCGTCCCGTGTCCCTGATGCTGCTTTTTAAGTTTGGAGCTGACTGGATAAAATTGTTTCAATAAAAATAATTTGATGGATTTTTTTTTCTGAAACTGGAACAATTGTTTGATATAAATATGTAGCTAAAAATTAACCTGCACACATTTTTAGGGTTATTATTTTTTAAACCCTGTCCCTGGGTTTTAGATTCCTTACCATCCCTCTTCTAAAATTATACAGAAAATCATTTCAGATGCATTCACAGAATTTTTTTTCAAGCTTTTTCTCATGCAGAAGTATGCTAGAGAAATAATGTCTAAAATTCTTTGGCAGGAAATTTACTGTAGAATTTAAATCAGCATTTAAATATCAATTTCAAGCATCGTGGCTTTATTGGTAGTCTCACCGTCCCCAAGGTTTATTCCTGCACTTTTCGAGGTAAATTAAAAAAAATAAATAATTTAATGCAATGTTAACAACTGTTTCTAAAAATCAATGAACATTGTGGCTATCACTTAGTCCTAACATGATTTTCCTAAAAATAGGTCGTAATTTTCCTTACCGTTCCATCCTTACCGTCCCTTTTCTCCAATACCATCTCCTTTTTTTACTTTACCGTCCCTTCTTTAACACCCCTTTAAGACAATATTATACAATAATTCTGTATTAAAAGTACTACATTGTTATTATTTCTTATTTGAATATCCTGTGGGTACTATGCAAATTCATTATAAGTAAAAATTTAGAAGAAAATAAAAAGTTATAGGGGTAAAATGGTAAGGAAAATTAAACTCGCAAGTTTAACTTAAACCTCAGTTAAAAAAATTTTCGCTGCAGACCATTTTTTCTTTATTTTGAATCATTAAGGCATTCCTCTATCAGATGTTATCTTAGCAAGTTTAATTTCTCCAGATTTTTTTTTTCCCAAAAGTCAAAAGATCGTGAGAATACCCCATATCTTTTTTTTTTAATTAATCTCTGTTTGTATGTAAATATTTCACCTATCATTAATATCGTTAATCCATATTTCATGTAATGGGAGACATTGAAAAATGCTATACTGTAAAATCATCTAAGACGGAATCGAATAGGGAAGAAAAAAAAAATGAGTTAGACAAGTTCCCTACTTAGTGGTGTAAATGTATTCTGTTCTTTTCTCAAGTATTATTACATTTATTTCTCAGGTTCATTTTGCATGGATAAAAACATTTTTCCGTTTACGACAGCATTCCGTCATAGACAGGTTTTTTCACTTGTTTTACTGTATTTTAATTTTATTGCCTAGAAATCTACTATCCTTTAAAAAAGTAAATTTTAAAGTTCAATTGTAAAATAAAGGCGCTTTAAAAATATATGCTTTTTTGCAAAAAATTTTTGGCTGAGCCAAATTTTACTGATTTTTGCACGGATCAGGTCATTCAGAGACAATGATTTTAATACGGGTTGGGTCGAGACCGGGACTGAAACTTTCGACTCGTGCAGACCTAGGAAGAAGGAAGCCAGTCGGTATGGGAAAAAATACGTTAGGAACGACTTGGCCGAGCCTGCAGAAAAAAGTAAGGTCCGGAACCTCCCGAATAGAAAAGAGTGAAGACCAGATCCGCCCCGTGGGCTAGGCCAGCAAAATAAAGCCAAACTTTTAAACGGGTAGGACCGGCAGAATACAGACTTTTTTTAACGGTCTCGCCGGGACGATATGAAATCTGAAGTTGTGAGGGATAAAATTATGAAAAAAAAAACTGGAAATCGGGTTGTTAGAAAAAGCCTTGTTTTAAATCAACTGACAAATATTTAAATAATGCTGAAAGAAAGTGGATAGGGCAAAAGTTAAACTGAATCGGAAGTTTGCGCCACAGGAAGGCGATACTTATTCGCCTGCAATTTTTAAAAAGACATTTAAACATTTTATCATGACCCAATCTTTGTTTTAAACTTTAAATGCGTTTTTCTGCATCATGTACTTTTTTCACCATTTCTCGTTTAAAGTCAAGAATTGTTTTTAAAAAAGTCAACCTTAAAGTCAAGAATAAGTCAAGAATTGTTTAAAAAAATGGTGCAAATTTGGAACATGTCTTTTTTGATTATTTTACATCAATTTTGTTTTGGCAAATTTGAAAAAATATGTACTTTTGAAAATATGATTTTTTTAAAAACAAGAAACATCATTTTTTTAATTTATACTTTTAATATTTTTAAAATTAATATTTAAAAAAAAATCCTGAAACAAAATTTAAATTATATTTTCCTCTTTAATTATACCAAAATATTTTGAAATTCGACTAATAATGTTTCGAGTTATAACGATTTCAAACTACCTCACTTAAAAAATAATAATAATAATCTTAAAAACTTTTTTTTTACGTTTGAGAAATTTTAGGATAGGATTTTGTTTAAAATTTTATGGTTAACCATTACACTCGCACACACGCAAAAAAATCTAAATTCAAACTCAATAAATATATTTTATACAATGTTTCCCAGACCTTTTAGGGTAACACTGTTTCTTGAATTACGCACATTTCAATTTGTGTCTAATCCCTTAAAAACGTGACGAATTATTTAAACGGGCATATCTCTGCGAGTTTTGTAGCTAGCAACATGGAATTTTTGTGTTTAATTCCGGAATAGATATGAAAAAATTTCCTAATTTGAAATTTTACCTTACAGGGGCCGTATAAAAATTTAGTTTTCGTATTATTTAAATAGACCTCCCATGGAGCTGCAACTTCTCATAAAATTTTGCATCTTTTTTATGAAAATTTGCAATTTGAAGTATGTGTCTAGGGGCAATATTTAAGGAAATAGGCTATTGTTTCGATATTTATGAATTACACTGTATACAATACGTGATAATAAATTTGTTGAAAAAAATATTTATAATAAAATTAAAAAAATCACAAACATAATGTTCAGAAAACGTAACTTCAGTCTTTAATTGGTTAAATGAATTTTTGCATACTACAAGGCGTGTATAGATTCTATTGGTCACATACAGGGCTACACAAAATAATTCATACGCATAGCTATGCATGAACTTGAATTTCTAAAGGGTGAGTTTTTAATTGAACCATCATTTTCCAGCTCCCTATGTTTAGTATACTAAAAGATATTTGTAGAACATAAATAAATTTATATACAAGATACCCAAAGAACTGAATACATTACCGTCTATGCATTACCGTAAATTCTGATAGTGTTTTCAATTTTGTTCTTTGTTTCTTTTTTCCTGAATTAAATTTTAAATTAATATGAAGCGTGTATAAAAATCTGTAGATGTATACACTGCTGCGCAAGATTATTTGACTACATTTCCGTTTATTGACGGAAACTGCTGAAAGTGAATTTTTGACTGCGCTGTGCATTTGTAAATAAGTAAAATTCTAGAACAATAAGTTGTGTATATACAGATCTATGAATCATATACAGAGTTCCACAAAAGAATACGAGTATCTTTCCGGCTACGGACAGTAAATTTCGAAATCTGGTTTACAAATGTGTTTTGCATTTTCTTAATTGTTTACTTCGATATTTCTTTCACCTTTTTAAATGATGGTTTTTCGTTACGCTTTTCTGGAAGTGTTGGTAAGTGCTTGATAATCTATACTTAACGCATGACTTTTCTTTCTTGATTAATATAGTGGAGGATGTTGGCGGCAATGGAAAGGATCGAACGAGAGACTTCAGAACAGCAAACGAATCCTATAACGCCGAGCTAAAGGCTGGCTCAGTTGCACTCTGCTGGAAACTCCTTTTACAGCCCGGACGAGATAGCGTTGCCACAATATTCATAATATCCACAAAGAAAACTACTGTTTTATCTTTTAAATTATGTGTAATGAATTTAGTTTAAATAAATTTTAATCAGCACTTCCCAATCTAAAATAAAAAATTACCCAAAATAATTCTTAAATTTGAGGGCGTCAATTTGATGTTACTTCCTTAATTGCTAGAAGTTCATCCCGCAGAAATTGCAAATTATGCAAAAGCATTAAAACCGAGTTGTTGTGAAATTTAACTTCCAACAAAACAAATTAAAAATTTCCATTTTATAAGTTTCTGGAAAAGAATACATTTTTTTCCATTTTGAGCTAAAAAAAAAAAAAAAAAAAAAAAAAAAAAAAACCCACAAAATGATTTAAATACGATAGTTATATTAAAAGATAACACCTTTTATTTTGAAATGTCTGTTTTTCGTGCCTTTTCCAGGATTTATTTCCATTTATCTGAGAAGGTGTTTTTCAAATTTCTCAAGTTTAAATCAATATATCGAAATACATTTGAAAGATAAATCTATGAAATTTTATAGAGTGCTTTTTCTGTAATACCCACTTTAACTTGTGTTCAGTATTGTGTTTTGAAAGAAAATATTAAAAATAAGATTCGCGTAATAAGAAATACTATTTTAATAAGCCTTATTATTTATTCTTTTAAGGAATACTGAACATTTTAAATAAATATTTTTGAAAATCCTAAAACAAACTAATATTTTATTATTTTTTGTACCGAAAATAAAAATATATATATATTAAAATAAGGGTTATTCTTTAAAAACAAATTAACACTTAAATGCATAGTGATGCATATTTACATCACTTTTTATTTAATTCTTAACAACCACTATATTTATATAGAAATAATAATCCTGTAAAAAGTACAAAAATATGCTACTAAATAAAGTTAAAAATCTATCTTAAATTTTCTCATATCTAATCTTTAATATAAGAATACAAAGCACAATTCTAAAAGAATAATTCGTGCATTCAAGGGTTAAATTTTACAAAACAAAAAATTATATAAAATAAGGTATATAGATTCATACTTATTAAAATATTTACTAATTTGCAATACTTTAGTTTTTACTTGTTTTGCAGATGTGCAACATAAGAAAAGGATGACGTATAATACGAAAAATGTATCTCAGATTTTTTTTTCATTACTTTTCTTGTGTAGTAAACCTTTCTGAGAATTATATGTAATTTTTTCGAAACAAAATGAAAAATCATGCATTTAAGGGTTAAATTTTATACGTAACTGAAATTCCATATTTTTATTAAAAAATTTTAAAAATTTTTTTCAAATGAAAATGTTTATAATTAAACAGACCTATCAAGAAAAAAAAATTAACGAAATCTATTCACAAATAGGAAAAGTAATTTTTTATACCGGACCACTTTTTAACCTTTTCTGGGGAAAGTAATTTTGTTTCTGTAACATCGAATTCACACAGGAATCTTCAAAAAATTTTATTGCAAAATAAGAAAAAGCAATTTTACGACTTTTTTCAACCAAAGTTAGAAATGTAAAGTTTATAAAAGGTTTGCACCATAAAATAAAATTTTTCTGGTGCAAACCTTCATTAATCGCAGATGGGATATAATATATACGTAACTGAAAAGTTGTAACTATGTATTATCGAATTTTGTTTGTATACTGAGCACGATATTGTCTGAAAGGGATATTTTAGTAAAATACAATCATACTTCACTCTTGTCTGTAAGAAAAATTCTAAAATACTTACTTATATGTCAATTTTCTGCAATCAGACAGGAGTGAATCCGCAAACTTTCTGTTTGTATTTTCCGATACTGTCAGAAAAGTAAAACGAAATATATATACCCGCAACCCATAAATAGATGAACTATCAGCGGATTCTTTTTCAGCAATATTCAAGCTTTACTGCAGGAACTGTCAAACTATATTATTTTTAAACTAACAATTATGAAATATCAGTAGGTGTATTCACTGAATACTAAAATACTAAACCGTATATTGAAATGCTGAGTTCACACAAAATATCACTCGAGTTTTTTTCGCATTGTCATTTAAGTAGTCACTCTCAACAGTCTTTTCATGATTTTTATTTTCAGATAATGTTAAGTCGTAAATTTCGTTATCTTCGAACGTAAAAGAGATACAAGATACATTTATTACTTTCTGTTACCAGTTGTGGTTGAAAGGAAATCACAAATTATCTTCGTAAACATTTGAATTTTTTTTAAATATATGACGTATTCTCACAATCTTTTGACTTTTGGGGAAAAAAATCTGGCGAAATTAAACTTGCTAAAATAACATTTTAATCTGATAGACGAATGCCTTAATGATTCAAAATAAAGAAAAAATGGTCAGCTGAGAATTTTTTTTTTTTTTTTTTTTTTTTTTAAGCTGAGGTTTAAATTAAACTTGCGAGTTTAATTTTCCTTACCATTTTACCACTATATATTTTTATTTTCTTCTAAATTTTTACTTATAATGAATTTGCATAGTAGCCACAGGACATTCAAATAAGAAATAATAAAAATGTAGTACTTTTAATACAGAATTTTTGTATAATATTGTCTTAAAGAGGTGTTAAAGAAGGTACGGTAAGGTAAATAAATTGGGTGGTATAGGAAAAAAGGGACAAAATAGGACAAAACGGGACGGTAGGTATGGAACGGTAAGGAAAATTACCACCTATTTTTAGGCAAATCATGTTAAGACTAAGTGATAGCCACAATGTTCATTGTATTTTAGAAACAGTTGTTAATATTGGATTAATTTTTTTTTTTTTTAATTTACCTCGAAAATTGCAGGAATAAACCTTGAGGACGGTAAGACTGCCAATAAAGCCACAATCTTGAAATTGATATTTAAATGCTGATTTGAATTCTGCAGTAAATTTCCTGTCAAAGAATTTTAGACATTCTTTCTCTAGCATACTTCTGTATGAAAAAAAAAAATCTTGAAAAATATTCTGTGGTTGCATCTGAAGGGATTTTCTGTATAAGTTTAGCAAGAGGAATGGTAAGGATGAAAAACCCAGAGACAGAGTTCAAAAAATAATATCAACCGTAAAAATGTGTGCAGGTTAATTTTTTGCTCCATATTTATGTAAAAAAATTCTCCCAGTTTCGGATAAAAATTACATCGAATTACTTTTATTGAAACAATTTTATACAGACAACTCCAAACTTAAAAGTCAGCATCAGGGACACGGGACGGTATAATTTGGACTCCCAACATCATCCAAAACTTATTTATCTCGTTAATATTGTTGTGCAATCATGCAATGGGATGTTCCCCAGTATATGAAATAAGAAAAACACAAAAAAGTGTATTAAAATAAAAATTATTATTCAGGGACATGAAAGTCAAAAGATTGTGAGAATGCCCCATATCTATTTTTTTAATTAAGAGAACTTATTCTGGAAAATATCCATTTCCATAGTATTTTTGCTCATAAAAATATTGTAACGTAATTTCCCTCGTATACGCCGCAGCCGTCTGTTTCAAACCGGAAATTTTATTGAAATAAAAAAAGAAGTCAAATAAGTGCTAAGCAGAAAAGTAAGTCACATTTTATTTAAAACAAATTCTGGTAGGAAATCGAGTTATCTGATGTGCGGCGGATACGCGCAAAATTACGGAAGTTTAACAAGAATTTTTGAGAGAAAAGACATCAAAACACAGAAAATAGGAAACTTATACGAATTGCAATACAAAACTCCAAAAGAAGTCTTTCTTAAAATAATAGTTGATATTTATCCATAGTTTTGTTTTGTTCATTTATATTTTTCCCCTCGTTCTTTATAAAGTTCTTACTTGGGGTATTAGTATAAAGATAATAAAAGTTTGCGAGGTTAATTATATATCGTCTCTATACCGTGTCCTTCATTTTTCTTAAAGAAGGCTCTTAAAATATTTTTTCAACTTAAATATAATATTTGAATCAGTTGTTTTTTATAATCTAAACAAATGGCGAACAAAAAAGTTTAAACTGATGATTCAGCACTCTGATTGATCAAAATTCTCTTGAAACAGAAAAGAAGGGGGGAAAAAAAGAAATAGTTACGAGAGCAATTAATGTACAGCTCTATCATCATAAATATGTTATGCATAACAAAATAACGATAAATGAGTTATGTTATTGTTGTGATTTATACTATTAGTCCGAATGGCACATCAGGACAGGCATTGAAGTCACAGAACGAAAAAGGTACAGCTTCCATTTGACAAGACACCACGTGAGCGGAAACCTGTTTTGATCTCAAGATTTTTTTTTCCACAATTTTAAATCTTACGGGAAGTAGACCACTCTCCGGTTCCGCACTTCTCTTCCATCTATCGACCTCCCACCTCTAAACCACTGGTTTTGCGTACCGGATTGTGGCATCTACACGACTCCAATAGCAATACGGTGTTTCCAGACATATCCCTTCTAAGTACTAGCCACGACCGATGTTCCTTAACTTCGGTGTTCATGGTGGAACCAGTAGTTGTATAGCGTTGTATGCCGTTGGCTTGAAAATCAGTTATTCTCTGGACTATAATTTTGCCAGAAAATCAAAAGTTTAAAGTCTTGGTGCAAAACCAAATACAATAAATAACATCTTAAATGCATAATAAAATGTCTTTTGGCGCGGTATTTACGATGTTTTTCTTTTTTTTACTACACTATACACAATATATATGTACACACACACACATATACACTCTTCTCTTATTCTAGAATTTCAAACAATTTTACAAAATCATTAATTAAACTATTTGCCATTTTTATTAAATGTGGTTTTCAACATTAAAAACACTGCATATTTTAAATGTAATTAGATTGTTGTCAACATAAATAAAATATACATTTCACATTTCTGAGCCAAATTAAAAAGAATGCTTTTATTGAATAAAAATCAGAACGTACATTTGATGATAAAAGTAACATTTGTTGATAAAAGTCTATTAAAAAATGTCAATATCATTGGTTTAGTACACTTGATTATGAGTAAATTTGACAAAGTGGCTAGATTTTTGATACGATCAATTGTTAGGCACAAAATTGTTATCAATTACAGCAATCCGTTTCTTGTGATAATGGTTTTGTTTCAGTAATTGTTTACTTTTCTCCGATTCAGTACAACTGATAAAACATCACACGAGAAAAGATTTAAAGATTAAATATCCGGAAATTAGAAAAAAAAAAAAAAGGAAGCGAGAATCAATCAATTTAGTTCTCTTCAAAAAATTAACAACTTGAAGCAAAATATTATAATTCATTATTAATTAAAATAATTTTTTCATGGTGTAACTTACTAAATCACATGAAAAGTTTATGTCAGTTAAGGGGGAGAAACCAGTCAAAAGTTTTGATAAAATCCTTTTTTAGTCTAAAAATTTAATGCCTTTTTCTGAAAATGGTAATTTTGATCTATAGTAGTCATGGTTGATTATTTATAAGCTGCATGAGATATGTACAGTCGAAAAAGAAATCGATTTCTGCTTAAAAATTTATAGATTACAATTCTATTTTTTTCAAAAATTAATTTCAAAAAATACATATTTTCGAAATAAATTTAACCAACTAACCGAGGTACAGTTTTTCGGGGAAAAAACAAAGAACCAAATCATAACTCTAGCTCTAAAAAGTGGCAGAATAAACTTGTTTACACACAAGTTACTTGTTTATGATTTTCTATTACATTTTTAATGTCTTGAGAGACTGTCCGTATATTTAATACTTTCTTCCATCTTCAATAGAAGAAATAGTGTCATCGAAATTTTTTTCGACTTCCGGTTTTCGACGGATTTAGACGTTTTAGGGGTAAGAGATCCCCAAAATATGTTTATACAAGATGCCTGTCTGTCCGTGTACCCGTATGTCGCCAATGTACCATCGAAAAATGTATGAAGTTATGCATAGAATTGAGCCAAATCTTTTTTGTAGGATTTTAGCTATGACCAGCAGGTTCTCCTAGAAGTTGGAAATACTCCGCCGGAAGGGGCGCTGTAAACCATTTTTGTGCCATTTTCATTATTGTACCAGCTAAAAGTGTATGAAGTTATGCATAGCACTGAAGCAAATTTTTGTGCATGTTTTTGGCTATGGGCAGCAGGTCCTTTTTCAATTTGTAAATATTCCGCCGGAAGAGGGCGTTGTAATAGCGGTTTTTGTATAATTTTCCCTGTTTTTCATGGTTCTATTGTACATCGGCGGCTCGTGAAGCGACGGGAACTGCGTATCCTGCTAAGCCGGGTATTTGCAAACAGCTGATGTACAACAGAATAACGAAAAACTATTGATTTTAATAAATATCATGATCCAGATTGACTCGTTTTTACTCCGATTAATTGACAGAAACAGAAATGTAAGATGAAATTCAAAGTTGGTGAAGTATTGAACTAATAATATAGAAGTATTAACATTTGTAACTACTTTTTGAAATATTAAGATGTATCAGAAAAAAGTTTTGGGATTGGCACATGCAACTAGATTATTTTGAACTTTGAAAGTTTTAAAAGGGCTTACTTTTTTCCACCATTCTTTTTGTCCTGAATTTTGCTTGCTTTATCTTGTAAAACATATTAAACATTACCAAACATGCGTTACTCGACTGTATTAATATTGAGATTATGCTCTTACAACTATTAAACTAAGGATATAACAATTATCTTTTGACGATAATACATTTTCTTACTTGGACATTCATCAATGTACAGTTGTTTCTTAATATTTAGCATAATTGAAGTAACAGGGAGTTAATTTTCAGTTTTAATCTTATATGTAGACTATTAACATTGCCATTTTTTTTTTTTAATGTTCCAACCAATAGACTAGAAGAAGAAAATATTCTTTTTTCTTTTGGAAGGGATGGGAGGGTATTCGACCACGCCGATTCTAATAGGGATCAAAAAGCGTATGTTTCGGTTTAATAAAAAATTCTTAAAAATGTATTTTTCTTTAAAGTAATCCATCATATAAAACAAGAGGCGGTGAAATAAATAGTTCTGTAATATGTATGAAAATAACTAAAGTTTGTTTTTAAATTAATTGGTTCAATTTCAATAATTGAAGAGCTCAGATGATAAAGATGGTAAATGACACAAACAACATTTTGAGAAAATGAGCTGTAAAGTTCAAAATACCTATTTGCGTTTATTATAAAATGCCTCCTTTATCAATTAAAATCTGTGTGATTATTAGGTTCTTTCAAATGGTAATTTAACAGATGGTAGATGATCAAAGATTATCTTCAGTCATGTGATTAACTTATTTTATTTTATTAATTTTTATCGACAGAAATCACTGTCTTTTGTAATGCCCGTATTATACTTATCCTATACCCTCTCTTCAGGCATTATTTAACATAGTAGCTATCACAGTATAGACATTTTTCCAATATCTGTTATTACAGTTACATAAAATAACCATGACAATTCTTTTTTCATTTAAAAAAGTAATGTTCCGATGTGTTTTTTGGAAAGGAGCTAGAAAGTATAGACGATATGCATTCCACAAATAATATGCTTGTTATATAGCATACTTTAAACCTGTTAGAATCTATGTTTTACGAAAAATAACGAAATATGTCTTATAGAAATTGATTTTGTATACTAGAAAAAAGTAAACGTAAAAGTATGTACGACGTAAAAGTATACAAGCAAGATAAAAAAAAGAATTGTGTCATGGGTTTTTTTATGTATTGTATTAACAGATAATGGAAAATGTCTATTCTGTGACAGCTATTATGATAATAATGCCTAAACATATGGTATAGGGTTGGGTTGGGTTGGGTTGACTTTTGATGGCCGATTATCTACTCGAGGGATATAGGCCCTAGGGGGAGTGCCCTCCGTCCGGGTCTTTCTAAGGGAACCTAACCCGTATTTACGCATGGAAAGTCCAAGGTTTCGAGCAAAACCACGAAAACTCGCAAACGGTTAGGCGACGGGCGTGATTGGGTTCGAACCCAGCACCTCCCGTCTACCAGCTTCGGGAGCAGAATCTCTCAGCCACTGGTGGGGCAAGATTGTATAGGATAAGTATGTGTCAATTATTTTATTTTGTCGCATACCACCTTTATCATCCGAGCTCTTCAATTTTTAAGTAACCGCTTGCTCAAAATTTACGATTTTTTTTCAACTGCATTTAAACATATAGAAAATTATAGCGCCCTTATGGAACTATTAATGTTAACCAAGTTTTTATATGTAAATGATTATTTATGAAGAAATAAACCATACACATTTAAAAATAAAACCTCCAACTAATCAAAACGATGCTTTTTCCCTTGCATCTTTCTACAGCCCCAATTCGTGCTGAAATTGTAGTTCATGTTCATTTGATTTACTTATTCATTTGTATAAGCCATGGGGATGAATGGGCCTTTAACAAAATATGAAAAAGTATTTGCATAAAATTATTTTAGAAGCCACCAATAGATGGAGTTATTTGTTCTACCAAACTCATATTTTCCATTGTTTGGGAGAAGCTATTTTCCCCCTAGAATAGAATGGTCACGAATGTGATTGAAAAGTAATTTTTTTCCCTTTTCAGTAAAATAAATAAGCTAAAAAATTTCATTGCAGATATGTGTATTAGCAAGTCTTTGCATATCTGTAAACTAATTTTAGGACGTATTTAGATGTTATTTGAATTTAATGTACTAAAAAAACCTGAATATATTCCAGAAGTATAGGTGGGGCTGAATGGGCCATTATATCATGGTCATGTATGGGCCACATTTGCCCTAAATCATGAAAAATGTTTTTTTTTTTCTTTTTACTCCGATTTTCTCTTTAATATGAAACATAACTGGCTGTCATGGATTTAGATTAAATTACTGTCTAGTTACAATAGGTTTATAGTGATGTCTAAAAAATTATTTGCACATTTTCACCCTAAGAAATATTAGTTATTTATTAGGAACATAAGTTAAATTGTATAAATGATTAAGGTGAACTGTCCAGTTGTTGACCCCACCTACCAGTATTTTCTAATTTGATAAAACACTAGAATAATTGTTTATATTCGTAATCTGATGGGTAGAATAATTAATTCCAGAAATTTACACTAAATAGTCAATTAACAGGCAGTTCGACACTGTTACAACCATGTCGTTTAATACTAATATTGAAAAATATAAATTTCGTTAAATCATAAATATGTAAATGTGTTATCTATTATTTTTATGCATATTTTATGTTCTGTCTTCCTTATAATCTCATTATTTTGTCATTTTTCTGCTACAATTATATAATTTAATAATATCACTGTTGATGTTTATAAATTTTGATAAGCATTGTGTATTACTTACTATTTTAGTATGCTTTTGATCATATCATGTCAAGTGCCATTCATTTTGTCATATTTGGCAAATAAAAGATTACTTCCACATTTTTTCACTGAATTCATTTAATGGCCCATTCATTACGTTCAATGGCGCCCATACAGCCCCATGGGTGGTGATGAATGGGTCAAATTTCTATATTTTCATTTTCTATTATCATTCATTATAGACATTTTCCAATCCAATTTTTTATGACTTTTTTATATAACCAAATAAGTAAAGTAACTGAAGAGCCAATTCTGAGCCCAAAAAATTAGCAAAAATTACAAAAATTAACAACCAAAAATTGGCCCATTCATTACCACTCTCCCCTATCTTCAACTATTTAATAGTGGTTTTAATTTTTAGAAAAATACTATTAGAAAATGTATTCTATATGCATCTTATGTTATTCATCTTAAAAAGTTATATTTATGTAACTCTTTAAAATAAGCAATTGTTCAAAAGCGTACTGCAAGATCCAGTTGATTTATAGCAGCACAACCGAATGCAGTAAAGATATAATTCTCGTTTTTTTACGTTTTTTGTTCAATTTTATTATTTAAGATTTATTTAATAATCAAATATTGGGGTCTTATGTGATATGTCTCATGTAACTGTTGATAATACAATAAGATATTGATTGTTGATTTTATAATCTTCTATGTTTAATCTTCTACAGGGCAAATTCCACAATTGAAAACATCAATTTAAAAAATAATTTAAATTTTATTCATAGCGGCATTAAAAAAGCAATTATAACACAACGATGCTTCTTTTTTTCCTGAGAGAAATTTGAGATGGAGAGGAAATGGGGAAAAAAATAAAAGCGACAGTGTTTTCCATTTTTCACAATGCACAATTTCATATAAAATTAAACAAAAACAAAAAATCATGCATCAGGCATAGATTATAAAATACTTTCAAACATCCACAGAATATTATTAGGAAATTTCATTTTTTCATACAAAAGAAATGACGTCTAAATAGGCAAATTAAAAATAAACACGCGCACACAACTCACAGTATAAAATTATTTTCACCAATTGCTGTCCGTATATGATAATGTGTACTAATTCTTTCCTGTATCCCTGTATGCAATATATTGAATTTATACACACTACATAATAAACTCAAGATGCGATAAATTTTAAAATGCACTTCCAGCAATCATCGATTTTAGTAGTCACTCCTGCAACCGAACTCTTTTCCGTCTCTCTGTATACAAACGATAACTGTTATGCCCTACATAATCTGTGAAAACTTGCAGCACGCTTCAGCGATTTCATTATGTTTAAAGTATTATAACATCAATAACAATGCATCTCAAATAATTTTCTCCATAGAATATAATGTAAAATAATTATTTTGCACGTCACTGTAAACGAACTATAAATGCTACATATTTCATAGTCTACCTCAGTTATACTTAGATATCTGGTTATATTTGAGATATCGCCAAATAGATAAAACGAACCACAACCGATTTTTCCCCTACATACATAATGTAACTTAATTCTTTTATGTAACCTGTAAGTGAACTATAAAGACTACATACTTCATTTTCAATACCGAACATTCTATAAACCTCTTCAGCATTCAAAAAAACATCCCTACCTGGTAGGCCTTAGGTAGAGGTAGATTTCGAAGTTAAGTACTAATTTTCACTAATAAAAACTAAATCAAGATTAGAGATAAACCCAGTTTAACAATTTTATCTGGCCGCTTTTGACGAGTTTATTTCATTTTTCTGTAAGAACTGGTTTTATCAGAATCATGTTAATACGGTAATTTTTTCTTCAACGCCTTTTTATTTATTTTTTTCATGTAAGAATTGGTTGGTCCTATCAAAAACTTGTCAATATAAAAGTTGCAGATGAGATTAAGAAGATTTATAATAAATTTAAGTGGATTTTATATATTCTGAACTGACGAAGTTACGAATTTTTTTCTTCATAAAACACTATTGTTTTCGCCTCTTGAGCCCATTTTTAATTATATCAAAAATCTGTCATAGATACATTTTGGGCCCTTTTCCTGGAAGTAATAATAACTTTAAACTTATGATATGTATTATAATTAAGAAGTTATAGGATTTTTTCGGATTTGACAAAAACCCTACCTATTTCCATCCCCTTGGTCCGATTTTGCTTATTAACGAACTTGACCGAGATTTTCAGCCCCTTAAATTTATGTATCTGTTTGGAAGAGATGTGCAAAATTAGAGAAGTTATCGTGTCTATAAAAAAGTGATATATATATAAGTTTTAAACTGTAGGTTGTTTTGGGTTCTAGGGGTCATGATCGGCATAGATCTGAAAGACTTTTTCAGAAATTCCAACATAGGGGAGAATGCGATAGGTAGTATTTTTTTACGAAAACTACCTAAAATTTCATAGCAATCCGAGTTTATTTTCGAGGACTAGAGCACGTGTAGACAGACAAACCGAATTCTCAAACACTTTTCAACTAAGTTGGAAAATGTTAAATATGATCTAGTATTTCTGTAATTCGTATCCTAGTATTTCTGTATCCTACATTAACTTTCAGTACTTAAAATAATTCACTGTATTATAAAAACATAAAAAAATGCATTTGCTGTATTTTTTTTAAATCTTGTGTTCTCAGTTAGAAATTTTGATATTCCAAGCCAATGTTAGCATTTTTAGTATTTTATTTTTTACATCAGATAGGTAATACACATATTTTCTGATAGTATCAAACCAATATTTTTATATTTGCAATGTATTTTATAAAAGGTTGAATACTCAAAACCAATAAAATCCATTATAATCAGTATAGCTTCTTTTTATGTGCGTATTTGTTTGTCTGTTACATATTGGATGTTGGTCTGTTACATGTAAGGTTACATATTTTTTATTGTGCAACAGCCAAATTTTGTGGAAGTCAAATGTTTCTGAAATGCCTCTGAATGAAAATGCATTTTTGTTATAATAAATTCTATGTTATTTTATAAATAATATAGATAAACATTAAGGTGTCCAAAAAGCATGGTAATTCATGTTTGTTATTTATAATACCACTTTTTTAATCATAATTATTCACAATAAATAATTTATTCATAATAACTATATTAATTTATCTTACAATATCATAATAATTTCAACCATCTTTTAATTACCTGATTATTATTTTTTAAATAAGGTAAAGTCATTTTTTCCTCAGACTGTTAGTCTGTTACAATGGAATTGCCCAAAAGAAAAAAGAATGATTAGCTCCCAATGAGCGAAAAAAAAAAGTTTAGGCATAGCTGCCAACTCTTACTTTTTTTGTGTGCCACAAAAATTTAACAGTAAAGATTACCTTTTTAATCGCTGTAATCCGCCAATTAAAAAAGGAAAAATGTCTGTAGTCTAAAAAAGCGTAAGAGTTGGCAGCTATGGTGTAGGGTTTCTTGCCAGTGTATCACAGATTGGAAAAATAAAAATACGTTTCTTATTTCTTTCCAGTGTACGACAGAATACAAATATAAACGTTCATGTAGTTCGTCCGATTCTTACATTTTTGTACCATTTCCAAAAAGTAAGTTTCACCTTATTTAATTACGGGTAATCATTACAAGTCCAGCGATTAAATGAGGCGAAGATAAGTTGGAAATAGTGGTACTCAAATCCAAAAACTGTATAAAATCTAATTTTCTTAATTTTTTGTTCAAGAAATTTTCAATTAAATTCACACATGTGTTTAAATTAAAAAAAATAAATCTTTCTAAATGCCTTGCTTATTTAATCTGTTTATTATATTGCATTTTTTAATGTAGCGCAGCGAGTTAGCCAATGTCTCCAATTATGTACACCATAAAAACTATAAAAGCAATTACTCCTCGAAACTAAAGCATTTGAAGGCAAAATATACAAGAAAATATTTAAAATATACCTGGATTCTGTCTGTGAAAGATTGAAAGCGACTTAAAATAATTGAACGAGAAAGATGTACAGTCGTGGGGAAAAAATGTAAACAACCCCTACTAACTCTGCAACTAATTATAATAGAAGTAAGTTACTGGTTCCAAACGATTGAAAATAAAGTCTACTTTTAAATGATGAATATAAAATTTGCTTAGGGGGGCATCTACAGATCAAAATCAGACCAAACTTTGTTTTTTTTCAATGGCAACACCCAATTTTGATAATATATTTTAAATCTTCCGTTCAAACTATCCCTAGAAACGAAATTTTAAGTCATTTCTATAAGTTTTTGAATTATAAACATTCAAAATTTAGAGCTTCTAATGTTAACTTACACTTTAATACTTTTATTAATATCTCCTGAAATTACAATCATAATATGATAATTTTGGGTGCGGTTATAATACTACAAAACACAACCACAAATACATTGAATTCATAATTTTAAAAACTTTATTAGTTATGAATTTATGAAATTCATATTCGAAAAAAATATGAATTGCAACCTACATTTTTTTTTTCTTTGATAGATTTATATTTATAATGTCCTGCTTTATGTGAATTCTCAATTTCAATTTTTTTCATCCAAGTAGTTTTCGAATTATGCTTTAAAACCGTCAAAATGATGGTTTATCCAGGCCATCCGGGATGTACAGAACAGAATATAATTTGATAAAAAAATATATTTGGGCTGGCAATAGTGGAAACTTATTAAGCGAGTGAAATGGTCATATTGGCTAGAAATAATACATTAACAGAAGTGACAGAGTCATTCTGTAGCATTTCGATAATCGAGTATCGAACTTCTATTTGGATACAGCCCCTAAAAATATGCTCATTTTAAAATGGTTATTTTCTCATAAACTAATCGTACGAATTTCATAAAAATGAATTTAGGCTAATTGAATAGTATAAAGTTTATTTATGGTGTCAAACTTGGGTATTGCTATTAAAAAACTTTGGGTTCGTTTTGATACGAAAGAAAATTATATATACATCATTTAAGAGTAGACTTTATTTACAATCGTTTGGTACCAGTAACTTTCTTCTACACTAATTTGTTACAGAATTAGTAGGGGGTGTTTACTTTTTTTCCCACTATTGTACCAAGTAAAGCTTTAGATTTGGATAACACTCGTATTTGGTCAGAACTGCTAAAGAAAGGAATCCCATTATTTTCTCATTTATAAGATTCATCAACATTTAAAAAACACTTTTGGAAAAAAATCAATTTTTAAATATATCTATTAAATTCTAATATTCTTTTTGAAATATTTTTTCACTATAACTCACAATTAAAGAAAACAAATAAGTCTTATAGCTCATTTTTCAGCATTTTTGGAAAATTATATTTACAGTGAAACTATCTAGTATTTGTCTTCTTTACTTTTATGAATGAACTTATTTACTCACTAAATGAAATTGAAAGAATAAAAGGGTTTATAATACAAAGCGATAAAAGCATTGTTTGAGATTTTCACATGTTTTTAAATCGCTTCGAAGAAGATAAATATTTTTCACAACAAAAGGAAGTCGATGGCACAAAGAAAATCTGAAGTTGTTGAGAATACAATAATATCACAAACAAACGATTTCTTTAGTATCTCCCATCTTCAACTACTTGAAGTTGATAAATGCAGTATTTCTAACCAAATTATGTATCGCATGCAACAAAACTTTTTCTTAATACTATAGTCTTAAAAGCTATTGTTTAAGAACCCTCTTCAAGTGTCTATTTAGTACCTCCACAATCTAAACAAGCTTAATAGCACCAGAATATTTTTTATAAGAACAATATATATATATATATATATATGTGTGTGTGTGTGTGTGTGTGTGTGTGTGTGTGTGTGTGTGTGTGTGTGTGTGTGTGTGTGTATGTATGTATGTATGAGTGAGTGATTATAAAATAAATTATAAGTAAAAAAAATATTTTAGACAAATTTATTGTTATGTACTAAAAAAAAAATTGTTGAAGGACAATTGATTGAAATAAATACCTTTTTAAAAGAAATAAATTGCAAGGGATATTTTTATCTGTTTGTTTTAAAAATTAAAAAAATGGATGTGCAATTTTAAATCTAGCTTCCGGTAAAAAAAAAAAAAAAAAAAAAAAAAAAAAAAATCATCGTGAGGATCGAACCAACATCTATTCTCACCCTGATGGAATTGAAAGATGGCGCATTTACCAACCATACCACGGTGCAATTCAAGAACTTCAGCTTATTTCTGAAACTATGGATGGCATTTACGTGACCACATATGCTATGGCATTTAGGTACGCTTATTGGATAAATGTTTTTGCCCCGTGAGAGGTGGCCGAGGAAAATTTCAAATATATTTTTTTTTTTTACAGAATATTGAATTGCCACCTGTAATACGTCACATAACCAAAAGTTAGGTTAATTGTAGCACAAGAAGTATTCTAAATTTAGTTTGGAAGATTTGAGCAGAAAGGACACACAAGGCAAGTTAAATAATAGCTTGTAAAAAACATTTGCCGCTATATGAGCCCCGTATCATTCAAGCAAAAGGGATGCCATTTAGGATGTGGTTATTTTGTGATATGAGTTGGAGAATGGACTAAAGAATAACACTTGAGGTCTCACAATAGCGTTACAGGGACAGAACTTCGAAAATGTCAAATGGCAACACCCAAATTTTTTCATTGCAAACTGATCTTCACAGTGAAAAAAAAACAGAGTTAAAAAACTAATTCCAACTGTAGAAATAGCGGCGACATAAAACAAACGGAAATAAAAGCAGTAATAAGAAAAAAACAATGCGCCCAATATTTTTATCTGCCTTAACGGGTTTGCATATCTACCTACCGCACGATTTTTTTTTTTTTTTTTTTTTGAAAACCCACAAAAACAGACCTAGAAATAGTTAAATCAGTTTTAATCTATAGGGGAAGTTTCAACTGAGGAATAACATTGAGTTTCAGACAGTTTTAGTGTCGAAATATTTAAGAAATGTCACAATAATCGCAATTGCTGCGCCTATTGCAGTGTTAAAAGCTGACGAAATGTTTTCAGGAACTAAAGAAAACAATTGTTTGCACAGCCGCAAACCCCATCCCGCCCAATAAAAAATGAAAAATATATCCCATATATTTTTATCGCTATATTGTCACAAACAAAACTCAAATAGCCCTTCAATTGGAAAGTATGCCTTATTTATATTTATATTAAAAATATAAGCTTAAGGGGCTGTCTCAATATTGAAATTTTAACAAACTTTGAAATTTCCAATACAAACACTTAATATTGATGTCATATGTGAATGATTCGGTAACTTTTACCTTGGAATACCAAATGGAAAATCATCAGATTAAGAAGTTTTAGAATTATGCAGATGTAAACTATTTAACGCCTAATATTAATTTTTAATAGTTTTAAAACAAACTGCAATTCAGTTTTTCAAGCTTAGCTTAAAAAGATACATAGCAGAATGAGCTGAAATATTGAATTTGCATATTTTGTGCTTTTAGAAATAGATTTTTGTTAAAATTTGTATAGGTTGCAAAACATATTTTTAGAATATTTCATTGTATGTGAATTAATATTTTGGTGATTAAAATGTGTGATTTTTTTCTTCACGATTGTTCCTAGCGTTTTAATGATGCAAACAAACAGTAGATCTGATATATTTTTCCTTGCAACTAACACGGAAAAATCTAACAACATTTCTTAAAATTTGCCATTTTTAATCAGGTACGCTACATGGCTTCCCGAAAATTTTGTGTTCCACTGAATTTGAAAATGAAAATATTTTGGATTGCAATTTCTGTATTTATTACACCATATTTACAACTGTATCGCAATATATTATACGTATCAGATACGTATAAAGTAAAACTTACAGGCAATCAATCATCAATAAAATTTCCACATTTGAAATGCCAGGCTCGAACCTATTGTCCCCTTTTGAGAGTAATTCAATGTTTCAAAAGGTTTTCAAATTTAAGTATGAAAACTATTGTCAAGAGAAAAAAACTCAAATTGAGAATGTTCTCAATTGAAATAAAATATTTATTATATTTTATTGATCTGATTTTTTTTTCTTTAAAATCAATTTAATTTTCCAGTTTTCAACATTTGTACAAATCAAACTTATTTAAAATTGCTCGTTAATATAATGATAAATAATATGAAAAAAAAATCAGTTAATTAGTGTTACCAAATCTGGTGCATTTTTTATTCAGAAATTCCGAATTCATACCAGAAAATTCGAAATACAGTAAACTCTGCCTAAGGCGGAATCGGTTTGGACTGAGAAAATTTTCCGTGGTAGACAATATTCCGGCTTATGCAGAAAAACTCCCACCTCCCCCTAAAAAATTCTCGATTTTTGATTATTTTTTATTGATTTTCCTGACTCGAAAATCGACTGAAAACTGAAGTTTTGAAAGATCCTTTGTCTTTATAGGTAAATGAGAAACGCTATTCAATTTCTTAGTACTGCTGTAATACATGCGAACTGGAGGTTTACACACACAAAAAGTAATAAACTTCGAGAATGAGGCAGAACGTTATAATTTTGAATTTGAGTACAACCTTAAAATATAATATATTGTACTTTAGAAAATATGTATTTTCATAAATTTGCATTCTACTAGAAATAATAACTTTTAAATGGAATTTTGTACAGGAAAAAATGTCATAAGCAAAAATTCCTTAAAATTAAAACAGTTTCTACTCTTTTGAATTAACTTTTTCAAAGTGTTACGGAATTTAACTGACATCCTCGACATTGAATATTTGACTTAACAGTTTTAAAGTTTGATAAACGAAATGCCTTTCATTTTTAAAATATCCTTTTTTCCGCTTTATGCAAAATTTTGTTTCGGTGGGACCTTAAAATCCTTTCCGTTTCCGCGTTAGACAGATTCCGCCTTATGCAGCATGAGTTAATGTAACTTCCTATGGGTTTGCCAGGACTTGAAGAATTTTCCGCGGTAGACAGATTTCCGGTTTACACAGAGTCCGCCTTAGGCAGAATTTACTGTACTAATTTTATTTTATTCACAGCATATCTATCAGTATAAAACATAAAAATAACTATTCAAACTTTCTCGTAAGAATTCGGAATTTCTGAATAAAATATCCGCCATATTTGGCAATACTGGATATCTATGAAGTCACATTTCAGAGTTTTAAACTGTCCCTTTTGAAACATTATTTCCCCACCCGAACATCACTAAAATAAACACCAATTATTTAGCGGCACTAGCTAAAACTTGCATATGTTTTGTAAACAACCCAGTCTTTCAACGTAGATTTTTATATTTTAAAGTAGCTCTTTCAGTACGTAATTTTTAAGAAATCTTTTCGGTGTCTTTAATAAAGTTATTTAACGTATAATGATGCCTTCATATTTAAAAGAATGCTTAATTTTGGTGGTTCCCAATTAATTATGAACACCTTTTCTAGTAGGATTTATAAAAGCTGACCAAATAAAAAAAAAAAAAACTAGAAAATCTTTAATTTTAAGACTTATCGTCAAATTTTATGTCGGATTAGTAACTGTTCATTGTTGTTTTTATTCACATCTCTCATAGTGCAGAAATAAAATAAATTTGAAAAATGTAAATTTGCTTTGATAAAAAGATGTGTTTAGCCGTTCATGTAAAAATGCAAATTTTAAGAAACGTAAAGTAAAAATGAACATTTCCTAGAAACATAAAACAAAGTACTTAAAAATAATCAACCATAAAATTTTCGAACATTAAGTAAATTGGTTGTTATGTCGTGAAATAACAAAAACAAAATAAAGGTCAATTTACATTTTTAAAATATGACCAAGAAAAGTAAAAAATAAACTTTCAATATAAAAGTCGGCTTGAAATACAGCTGAAACTTCATAATGAATGATGTTAATACGATGGGCTATTTAGTATATATATATAAAATGGAATTTTTAAGATTCTATTAATGTTTCGGTTAGTCATAATAGTTTAATGGTAACGGTAATCTAAGAAATGATCATTAATAGTTTGGCATAAATAAAAAAAACTGCTTAGAAATTATGTTCATGGGATAGATATGCTATCGTTTATAAAATAATTCTAACTCAAATATATTTTCTTTTCTAATAAACACGAAAAAAAAATTCAATCTATTACGTTTGTATAAAGTTTAAATCATGAAAACAGAAACAATGAACATTTTCTATATTGTATTTCACATTTCGTCTCTTCTTTACACATTCCTCCAGTCGCGCGTTCTTATTTCGTTTATTCATCTATTATTTATACCTCATACTTAAAATAAAAATTATGAAATATTCTTATTGGTTTCCAGTTTTACCTTATAAGTACTACAGATTCTCAGAAATGTTATTCAAAAATTAATGAGGTATCTTTGAAAAAGTTACTGAAGACCAAACTCTATTAATGCGTAAATATAAATATAAGTAAAATAGTCTTAATTACGTCTATTATTAAATATACCATAATAATATATATTCCAAACAAATGCCGAAACATATAATAAAATACAAATATCTGCTTAAAAGACATCATTTTAATAAAATCACATTAAAATTATATTAATACGAATTTAATATCCCATACCAATCCAATCATATTTTTGAAATTCACAGAGTATACACATGGGGTAATGATTTGAAGTCATGCATTTTTCAATATCTTGAAAAGTTTTATAAATTTAAGATATTGTCTTAAACAGTAAATTGTAAATGCTACGCAAAAGAAGAAAAAAAAATTCTATTGAAGCACACATTTTACATAACTCGGTGCTAAAATTATGTTAGCGATAAACTGGAGTTTTCGGTTTCTACGTATACTTCATTCTTTGACATGTATTTTAGCAGATCGTTTCAATGAAATTTCAAACTTATAAACTAAAAAGTTGTTCCCGTTTGCTCAAACAGCATGTTAAAGTTATTTTTCCTTAACTTTTAAATGAAATGCAAATTTGGCCAGAAAAAATAATAATAATAAAAAGAGACATACATACCATACATTTTAAGCAACAAATTGTCCCAGGAAAGAACGAAAATAACCATTCGACCGGAAACTAGGTCTTCCTTCAATTTATGTAAAAAAAAAAATTTTAAAAAAAAAGGTTTAGAAGTGGGCGCCTTCTTACTGAAATTGTACCAAACTATTTTTAAAATTCCTTTTAAGACTTGCGCAAATTTTACCTTTAGATACCAAAAGGGAAGTCATTTGATCAAGTAGTTTAAGAATTATGAAGATTTAAATTTTAAAACTCGTAATGTTACATTATTAAAGTTTTTGCAAAACAGATTTCAATGGAGGTAGTTAAAACTAGTGCTCGCGATTATACGTATAAAACATATGTAGAGAACCGCTTTTACCATATTATACCTATCCAAAATCTGAATCGGTATAATACGTTTTATATGTATAATACGTATAATCGCGAGCACTAGTTTAAACATCTCAAAACCTACTTCATGGAATTAACTGTAATTTGGAATCCCATATTTGAACCTTCTAAAAATCTATTTCTGTTAAATTATAGGTTACAATTCATGGGTTTTTTTTTTTTTTCTCGAAAATCATTTTTTTTAAAAGAGTATGAATTATAACCTATATATACTTAAAACGGAAATCAATGTCTAGAGCCTTCATTATATCAGGGCTTACAACCATTGAAGAGCACGTCCATTTTGCAAAAAAATTAGATAGTCCATTTAGAAGGTGCATAAAATCTGTTTTATCCACTCCCACAGTGAATCAAGTCTGTTTTCACATACTTTATCATACGTGTCACCTATTTAGAGACTTGGTTTACTGTGGGAGTGGAAAAAATCGATTTTACTCATCTTCTATGTGGACTATCATTTTTTTTTTCAAAATGGGCTTGGTCTACTATGGTTGGGAGCCCCTGATATGCGAATCCAAGATTACAACTCATTCCGTCAAGCAGTGTTTGAGATATGTTTAAAAAAAACCGACCGTAATGCAATCTGTTTTCCAAAGATTTCAAATGAATTTAATGTTACGTGTTCCCAAATTTAAACCTTCATAATTCCTAAACTACTTGACCGAATGACTTTTCGTTTGGTATCCCAAAGTAAAATTTACCGAAAAAGCTAAACATGGTTTCAAAACTAGGTGTTTGTATTAAAAATTATCACAGTTAGGAACAATTTATCTATGAAGATAAATCTTTAAGCTTTTTTTTTTTATTATTGAAAGAAGACTGTTTGTAGTTGAATGGCTATTTCCGTTCTTTTCTAGGTCATTTTGGTGTTTAAAATGTACGCTGTATTCATGACAAAAAAGTTGTTTTGCATGATTATTAAATTTAACATTTTTTAATTAATTAACCTTTATTAAAACTTTCATAATTTTGAGTCTCAAAACACTTACCTTAGCTTTAGGTCTTTAAATTAGTCCTATAATAAAATTGCTCATAAAGAGCAAAACTTCATTCAGCTTGTTTTAAATCAGAAATACCAGAAAAGCAGATACGGTTGCTAAATTACAATAAACTTCGAAAGGGATTTCATTAAGGCAGTCTATTGCGCATATTATCTATAGAGAACAATAAACTGTGGATAAGGAAGGCCACAGTTCAAAGCAACCGCGTCATTGTTTTCACTCTCTTTTCTGAAGATAAATGTCATCTAACACTTATTGATAAACAAGTCACAATGATTACACTAAGCACTTCATTTTTAGCATTCTAACGAAAACAGAACCATCCAAATTAAATCGTATTGCCACTTAACGTTTACAGTAAGAGGTCATTTATTTAAATATTTTTAAATGTTTCAGATTAATTTCGTAAAAGAAAATGTTTTCATCAATGTCCAAGCCAACTATTATCTGAAGAAGATTTAATCACATGAAAAGTGTTAATAAAATCAATTATGTTCTGGAATGATTGATAATCACAAGATAAACTAATAAAATTAAGTTATCTGTTTTTATGGAATTTATTCTTCATTTTTCGCGTAATGAACAGACTAATTTTATTTTATCAGATTGAGATTAGAAGTACATACATTTTTCTGAAAAATAACAGGATTATATAAAGGTTCCCACGGATCCTTGAATTTCAGTACCATTTATTCCCAAATAGTAATCGTTGCCCTTTTTAATAGTAGAACTTCTGTGATTAACTTAAGTATTAATGGCACTCAATTTCAAGTATCCGAGGGAATCATGGTATATTTCACAAAGAGACAATACTTACCTCGCAATTAGTATTGAGGCGTCCAATATTTGAAGCAACTGACTCTTAGAAATAATCTCTCATAACTTTGAATATTAAAGTTTATAGGGGAAAGTAGGGTAATGCCGCTCACTTAAGAGAATACATGAATAGCTTGTCAAATTTACACAAAAATCAATATTTTATTAACGCAGTAAAAGTTCAAAGCATAAGAAACAGTTTGCAATCAACTAATTTGCATAAAAGTTTTAGGAGGTCTTTTTTATCGTTTTGTTTAATTAACCATCGATTGAGCCGGTAATGCCCGACATGGTAGGATAATGGCGCTCAAAATTTGAATACAACATTTAAGTACGAAAAAAGTCACATATGAAGTTGTGTGGCTCATTCACACCACAGTAGATTTTATGCGACCACTTTCCACATATTGTACGGCGAAACTGCGACCCACTATGCCGGAAAAGGTAAAGAGCTAAGCATTTGTTCGTGTTTTTCAATTCTGTGCACTTCTGAACAGTGTTGCCAGTGGGCTACTTTTTTTAAATTCAGGTTTTTTGATTGTCACCACTTTTTCGAAATCGTAAAATTCGTTTGTTCAATGACATATTAAGGCAAAAACAAGGGGAATTTTACCATTTTAAAAAAGTGGTATCAAGAACTTTGAATTTAAAAAAAGTAGCACACTGGAAAAACTGCTTCTGGAAGTCCACTTGATCGCCATTACCTTTCATAGCCATGTTGGATTTTAATGCATTATATTTGGCGTAACAACTCGCTACAAAATTTTTAAAAAAGCATGAACGTACAGCTAACAGTATATATTTTTTAGACATGTTGAGTGAATTAATATTTGAAAATAAGAATGTACACTTACCTTCAAGTTAGATGTTGTAGAATTTTATAATAAAACAACCGCAAAGTAATAACATGAGAATACAAAAATACTTTCGTTCCCACGGTTACTATATCCTTACTGGGAGCTTACGATGAAGTTCGCTAGGTGCCGGTAACGATCGCACGTTTTCAATTCAAGTCTATTTAGAGTGTGAGGGAGCTAATGAGTGAGCGGGATTACCCTACTTTTTCCCTATTGGTATTTTTATGCATATATACAAATAAAATGCGTTCTAAGTAAGTAAATAAAAATCTTTCGAAATAAAGTATGCAAATATGAAAATGACATTATTTTAGCAAACAAAACTAAAACTTATTTATTTTGTGAAAATGTCTGAATACGTAGCGGATGTGTTAAGTAAAGAGTAGTACTTCACTTAACCCTTTATGTCCTAAATTATTAAATCATTTAAATTTCATCTTCTAGCACATTTTTCGTGAATATTTGAAATTACATTAGAAGATTTACAAAATCATTAAATAAATTTTAGAATTATTTTGCCAATTAATATTAATTAAATTTGAATTTATAGGGGTTTTGTGCAATAACTCCACCCAGATCTTTTATTTAAAATCTTTTTTTAGTATTTTGTAGAATTAGTAAATGTACAAACATAATGTTCTTGAAATAGAAATATTAAAATATTTCCGATGTGAAACTTTTCCCCCACAATCTTAAAACATCAAGAAAGCTGAAAAGATGCACATGAAAAGGAAATCATCCTTTTAAAAATACTTTTATTTTGTGCAATCAATAATTCTTTTGGAATAAGTTAAAATAAAGTAATTCTTTCTAAACTGTATTACTACTAATCGACGCGTTAAATTAATTTTATAACAAGTTATTTTAATGGTAATTTAAAGTACCGTCGGGGCATAAAGGGTTAACAAACAGTTAATTCTTATTAATGTCCCTTTGAAACAAAACTCCGATATCGTCATTTATACACTATCTTTGGTTGGTTGGTGATTTTTGACGGCCGATTATCTGCACTAGGGATATAGGCCCGAGGGGGGAGTGCCCTTCGTGGGGGTCTTTCTAAGGGAATCTAATCCGTATTTACGCATGGAAATCCATGCCTCGAAGAAAACCACGAAAACTCCGAACGACTAGGCCGACGAGCGCGATTGGGATTGAACCCAGCACCTCCCGTCTACCAGCTTCCAGAGCAGAACCTCTCAGCCACTGGTGGGGCTATACACTATCTTTGAATAGTTTTCGAAAAAGTAAGAGATTGTTTCGCACATGAGCCTAAGGGAAATCGTAATTACTCAATATATATATAGAGAGAGAGGAGACCGGGGCTAGTTAGCTACAGGGGTAAGTAGGCGCAGTCCTTATTAATCGGCTGTTTGTGGATAGATTGCGGAACCGGTCACAGAGTACCTTTTTTCTTGCTTTTTACAATCCCCAATGTAGTTTTGCAGCGTTACCTACGTGCAGTGGACATTTATTACGATTTTTCTGTTTTTTGCACTCATCAGTAATTTTTTGTTGCTTCATTCTTTTTCTAAATTCTAATACTTATCTTAATAATTGCGATTTAACTTGTGCAGTTTTTCTTAGTGTATGATTAACTCTACCTACCCTATATGTGATTTACTTGGATTATTTATGCTTAGATGGTTACGTGTCCCTTTTGTGAAGAAATGTATTATGGGACTAGTAGGCGCATTGAACATGGGGCAAGTTGGCTCGGTGTCTGGTGTGTGCTGGTAGCTTGAAAAACAGCCATCACTGAGAAAAGTGATTGCAATGCAAGATTTTGGGCACACGAGGCTTGCTCAAACGGAAAAACTCGATTTTTTATTTGTGACAACTGTAACTCTCATGATGATATCGAGTAGGGTAGAAGTTACTCAATGTTAATGTTTTATTCATTATTTTTATGTCTGTATAATTTAGAATTTACATTGTACGGCGATAACGCCTTTGTTTAAACTTACTGGTAATAATTAAATTGATTTCTCTTAACTGCGTGTCTTATTTGAGTTTCATTTAAATTTTTATAAAGCGAGTGCCAACTTATCCATAGGTATAGGCAACTTGCCCCGTGACGGATTAGGTTGGCGCATAATTTTTCTTTTATTTTAGGCTTCCGCTAAACATAAACTACAAATCCTACAAAGTGAAATATCCGGGTATTTATAGCCCAATGCCTGTTCTTTAAATGTTCGTCATTTTTTATTTGACTCATGCCAAGTGTCTGCTGAGAAATTTGATTTTATTAGGAACCGTCCAGTGGCATGGAATATCAGAAGAGTTCTCGCCTGTCGTGGGAACTATAATAAGTTACAAAATATCTATAACAAGCTAAATAAGAATTTTTCATTTATTAAATATGTGTTTTGAACGTCTACTTCTTGTGGTTTTTACTGCAAGCTGGTGAAAGTACTATAAAGCTGTGACCTTATTGTGACATTGAAATACACTTAGTCTGCTGGTCGGAACTATCTTTTTATCTTCGGTGCTAACAGTGATTGGCATGTTGTGCAGCTACATATGATGGTCTTTTAAAAACTTTTTAATAACTTTTTACTTTGACTTTTTACGAATATTACGGACTACTTTCTAAAGACTTTGTGTTTCAGAGTGTATGTGGTGTCCTACTTAGGAACTATGATACGAACTATTATTTTGTAGGACTTTGGCGATGGACTCGTTTATTTTAGTCTAATGTAATTTGCATATTTGCAGGTCAATTTAATTTATAATTTAGTACAATGTGTGATTCCACTTTTGTATAAGTTTTTAAGTCAGTAACTTGAACATCTGTGATATTTTTATTTTGGTACAGTTGGTGTTTAACGAGAGGTGTTCTCGTTCTTTGTTTACATTTTATTTTGGTTTACAAATTATGTATCCTTATGTATGTAGATTTTATTTCTAGTTAGAGTCTCACTACTTGATTGTTAGTCTATGTTTAATTATTTGCCGTCTGGTTTTTCTGGGCCTGTTTTTGGCGGTGGTTTTTCTTGGTGGTGCATAGGGTTTTCCACCGGAGCAATAGAACCTATGCCAAATTTTGTGGGTGCTCCGGTTGGGTGATTCTGCCTGTTCTTTAAAAATACAGTTAAAGCTTCATAAAAAACTTAAACAGAAAATTAATAAAAATCAATAACTAAAAATTGCGCCTACTAGCCCCGGTCTCCCCTATATTTACACCATTGAGTGTATTTTGGGCATTATTCAAAGACTACCCAAGATTAATTTGAATTCCCTAAATATGAACTAACACTAGATGTGGATCAATAATCAACAGTCAAATCGAGAAAACGGGAACCCGACCTAGTTCTTAACACGTTCACGCCGGCGCGGTGGGTCACACTCGACTATCTCAGAGCTGCCAAGTCTCCGACTTTGTGGCTACCAGTATTTTAATACAGAAAATGTAGTTTTATTTAATTAGAACAATTGGGCGATTTAAAGGAACAAAATTTTCTCTAAAATAACAGTGGTGTGTAAAAAGCTGGGGACTTGACAACTCTGAGACGGTCGAGTGTGACCCACCGCGCCGGCGTGAACGTGTTAAACCCTTTGCTACGAGCATCCAATAAGAGCCTTCACTAGTCACGTTTAGAAACTCGATAACTAATATTAAACCTATGGGAGAAATCTATACAGATCTCTCGCTTGTATTTTAAAATTTATAAATGACTTTTTTTTGTGCATAGGATACCAGAGGTCACTATATATATTTGTGCGTTTCTACTTTTTCGATTTTGGTTACGGTTTTTTTATATAAGGATAGTTTCATTTTCAGAGCCGGTTCTAACAGGTACCAAATGTTTTCTATATAATGATGTAATAGAGTGATAATCAAGGAGTAGTACTACAGTAGAGGCGATCCGTACATTTGTTTTCCGTGCAAGTGAAAAAACGACATAACTCGTTTTCTATTTATCTTCCGAACTTCAAACAAAAATTCCTCTTATTTTTTTTTGGTAGCACTCAAAAGCTTTTTGGCGGAATGACCTGTAATTTTAGAACAGCACCAATTTCTGTTTAAAAAGAATCATAGTTCACAATTCATTTTTTTTTTTCAAAAATATACATATTTTGAAATTAGATTTCTAAAAAAATATGAATTCTACTCTATAAAATTTTTAACAAAATTAGATTTCTAGAAGCTCAGACTGAGCTGTTCTAAAATTACAGTTCATTCCACCAAGTAGCTTTTGAGTTATACTTTAATAAAAAAGATAAGTGCCCAGCTAAACTGATGGCATTGAGCTCACAGGCTAATTCACACTAATTGTATATTATACTCTTATTTTAAAGAATAATGCCCCACAAAAAAATAAGTGAAGGGGAATTAGCCCCCGTTTCCCCCTTTATACTTAACCAATGAACCCCTAAAACTAATCAGGGAAGTTCCTTAACATAATAAACCGGTATACCAAATTCGGAGCAAATCGAATAATTCTGCATGAAAAACCCATTTATCTGAATTAAGGAGGGTGGACTAACCCCCCTTTTCCCGCTTTATCCTTAACCAATGAACTCCCAAAACTAATCAGGGAAGCGCCTTATCACAATGAACCTAGAAAAAATTTTTGAAGCAAATCGGATGTTTCTATCAAGAGTTATCGCGTTACGTACATACGTACGTGCATACATACATGCAAAACGGGCGGGCACATTAGCTCTCAGGCTTTGATAGCTTGTGGGCTAAAAACTACGGCATTGCAATTTGTTTTACAGCGATAAAAAAGGAATTTAACATTAGGAGTTCCAAACTTTAAACTTTCATAATTCCTAAACTATTTGACCTAATGACTTCCCGTTTCATATACGAAGGTGAAATTTACTGGTAAAACGAAATATCCTGCTAAAATTGGTGCTCTTATTGAAAATGTCAGAGTTGGGTACAATTTCAGTAAAAAGACGACCCCTAATCTTATTTTTTAACATACAGGGTGTGTTCAAAAAGTTAAGACATTATTTCATGAATAGGGGTGCACGCGCCCATTTTTATCATCCATGATTACCCATTCTACCGACAGGGTGAGATATTGTGGGCTGTCCGCTAACGGAGCTCATGCGTGTCGTTGCAGTGGATCGCCAGCGGAATGAGTGCGTGTCATTGACCCCCGTCGAAAATGGTTGAGTCGCTTGCAAGACGATTCCAATTTTTTGGATAAATTTGTTACTGGCGTTGAGACCTCGGTCTACCAGTACGATCCTGAAACGAAATGTCAAAGTGCAGAGTGGCACACCCCCTTGGATTATTCACCACGTCAATGCACCCTCTCATACGCCGCTCGTTGAAGTTTTGGCTATGTTTAACGTGGCAATACTACTGCAAGCCCCCTACAGCTCCAAACTCGCTCCCAGAGACCTTTTGTTTTTGTTCCCCCGGATCAAGAAAGACCTGAAAGGGAAGCAATTCAAGACGATTCAAGTGATCTAGGCAGCTTCGACGAGGTTTCTAAACAGCCTTGCGCGCGAAGACTTCCATGGACCCTATGAACAATGGAAAAAACGCTGGCAGCGGTGTGTTGATGACCAAGGGTCATATTATGAAGAATTTCAGTTCGCTGTACAAAAATGTTTAATAAATTTTGTATTCTGAGACCAGTCTTCAAAGTTTGTGAACACACCTTGTATATTGGAAGAAACCAATTTTCGCTCGAATGGCTATTGTTGTTTTTTTCCGAGATGATTTAGTGATGCAAATCTATGGCCGACTGCACATTTTTATTTCTCATGAGTAAAGTACGAAAATGCATATATATATACGAGCAAACACCCTGGGACACAGAAAAAAGGTACATATATGGATGTAACTACTCAATCGTTTAAATGAAAAAATACATGCTTTTCTGATTTTACTTGAGCGACTCTCATTTTTAAGCTATTCGTTTCTCCCCGATTCCTTTCGCTAATGTTAAACTTTAGCTGTCAAAATATTTCTAAAATATACACTTAATTTTATCTGAAGTGTTAAAATTTTCCTCGCAACTCGTCATCTTTTAACAAATAAAATATTAAATTAAGCAAATATTTGTATTTTTAAAATATTTTGACAACTAAAGGAAAAGAGACATTTTATAAGAAGAGTACAAAAATATAAAAGTTAATATTAATTTGTAGGGGAGATATTTTAAATGTACGAATGCATTCTACGCCCATGAGTTTATAATAGCGAGGGAGATTACTGAATTGGATGACCAACAGCCTTTAGAATCAGGAATTCATTTAAAATACAATTTCTACATGTGTCAAACCACATTTTATTCGGCTTCATAAAAAGAAGCTTTTTTTTTTTTTTTTCGTTATGCGTGTACGACACTAAAAAACGAAGTTTCGAATTTTATATTCTAATAGTGATTATTTTTTTTCCTATTTAACTCCATAAAAATAAAATATTTTTCTTTTAATTTTAAAATGATATTTTCCGGTTCCTCAAAGCGCCTGATTTTCCATAAAAAACGAAAAAAAAAGCCAATAATTGCATGAAAAGTTTTTTAAGCTTATTGTTAAATTAAAATTTTGCAAAATTAAATTAAGTGTTAATGTCCTGCAATAAAGAGAATAATTTACTTTGAGTGCCTTAGAAAAGTTAGCCCCACTTTATTTGACTTTTGTAGAAGCCAGCGTCGTGGGCGTCAGCTTTCATTGTCTCTGATTTATTTGGCTGCGAAACATAATAAGTTAGTCCGATTTAACGGGTGTTAACAGTTTCTTTAATTATTTTTCGATAAACATTCGGTGTCAAAAGTGACAAAGTCTGTTAACGTACCTAAATCTAGATAATTGTTGAAGTGTCCTGTATTTCGTGAACCAAATCAATTAACATTAGACTGTCATCCTTGATGAACATATGAAAAAGTTATGAAACATTATTTTTGGGTTCAATTTAACTTAAAATCTGACAGCTGGAATCTGGTACACACTATTTCTAAAATATCTAAAGCTGTTGATGATACAATTAAAAGTGTATTGCTGAGACCTTCAATTCCAACGGTTTCTGATACACAAATCATAAAAAATGATTAGAAACTAGTGCGAGAAATGTCAAAATTTGAAGAAAAATATTAAGATTAGAAAGAATAATCCCACATCCAATATAAAATTGCAAAATGTTAGGTAATCCTGTAAAAAACATTTCTTTGTGTAAAAGCACTAAATATTATCGTGTATCAGAACAAGAACGTCACTTTCTCAAAGACCAAAGAGAGATGGGGTGATGACAATAGGATCAATAGATATAAAAACTACAAAAAATGTGTAGCAAGACTGGAAATGGAAATATCAAGGAAAAAAGTTATTTTAAAACAAAAAAAAATGATGTTTTGATTGAATGATCGTCAAGTGTAAAAAACAGTTCGGAAGGAAATAGTTCAATCGGTTGTTTTTCTAAACCTGAATTTGATAATCAACACGGTGAAAGAACCGAAGTATTAGACAGAACTGCAAATATTATTGCAAATGGCACCTTAGAAGATATGGGTATTTCTGATTATAATAAAGAAAAGGTAACTGAAAGAAGGACTTGAAGACGACAAAGAGAAAAGAAAAGGAAGAATTTGAAAGAACAGGAAAGACGAAATGAGTTAATTTTAGAAGGTTAGTATTTTTATAGCAGAAAGGATAACGCTATGATAACTGAAGCAGAGGGAAAAAAGTATAACTAAGAATCATTAAAGACGAACATCTGGTCTCAGTTCAAAAACCAGGATAAAAATATATTGGTCATATTTCATTGACATCTTCTTATATTAATATAGCCACTGAAATTTTGGTGTATTTTCAAAATAATAACACAGACATTTCAAGTTTGAGAGTTATTAGGTGAAACAGAAACGCCTTTAATGCAGGATGCAAATCTGGAGTTGTTAAAACATCGGAAGCAATACCCTAAAAACTTTATAATGGATAATTTGATTATTACATGCAAATGAACTTTTTTCTTAGATACTTATTTCAACATCTTGCTGAAAAACAACGGGTACAAAAGGATTTTCTTGACCAGTAGGAAAGCGACTTGAAAAAGTGTGAACATATTTAAATTATAGACTATAAAAACATTGATCCTATCTTGACGGTCTGATCGGATGAAGAACTTAAAAAAAGTACAAACAGGGGATACACCTGAATTTTAGATTTTCCTTGTCATACTCAAACAGTGAAAACGTGTGTCAAAATTGTCCCGCGAGCTGCGTCAACCGTCTTTAAATATTAAGCAAAAGACGGCTTAATCTTGGGAAAGTTGAATTCCCACAATGTAATGACAAAATTTGCCTAAAAAGACAGTAGGTTGAATATCCAATTTAATTAATTCATAACAAAGGGAGGTAGGGAGGGAGGAAGTCGATATTTAACCACCTCCTCGTGGTGACTTCTAGATAGTATTTTCTAAATAAAAGTAGATATGTGCTAACAGCTGTGTTGTTTACTTTCAGTTAGTTTATACTGAAATTTCAAAATTTTTACCTCCTTGAGGAACCGGAAAACAACTTAATTTAAAAAAACCTTTTCAGCCAAAAGTTTAGACATCCAAAAAGGAAAAAAAAGTTTTCACTATTACAAATTAAAATAAAGTTTTTTTTTTTTTTTTACCCTATACTTAAGTTTCACCCTAGTGTACGTATGACCTCAATTTTCTCAAAACTCACTGAACGATTTCAATGTACTTTTAACACTTCAGTTTCAATACACAAAGATTTTAAGCTGAAAAGTTTCATCGTATCGTGTCTAGTTTTTTTTTTTTTTTTTTTTTTTTTTTTTTTTTTTTTTTTTTCCCCAGGGAAGCGTCAAATATTTTAATGTCTACTGCGTTTCAAAACTAAGCTATCAGCAATAGACTTCTCTTACAAATGTGAAAGAGATCGCATTACGAAAAAAAATTTTGAATCCTTAAAAGAATTTTGTACAAAATCTTGAGCAATGAGCAGCTAGAATATCTTTTTAAATAAGAAAGTAACTACATAAGATCAATAAAATTCGATTGGTCGAGAAGATATTGGACGAAATCGTGAGTAACGGGCACCTAGAGTTAGGGGTGTCTCAGTGTGTGACATACACACAGGGCGCATGTTCAAACTGTGGCAACCAACATTCTAGAACTTGACTATATTTGATTAGACAAGTTTGATTAGAAGAATAAGAAAAGCCAGCAAATGTTAGTTTGGCGATAATGGCAGACTCGCCAAGATTCTTGGTGATTCGTTTTCGTCCAAATTCCTCGACTAATCAAATTTTATTTTCCGTACGCCGCCAATCATATTCAGTGGCAACCTATCTAGAGGGGTCTTTATATATAAGATAGTGACAAATACGAGCAATGAAATTTTATTTTTCCGAGAGGATTTTGGACAAAAAATTGGCAATCCTACTATTATCCCCAAGCTAAGTTTGTCTCATTCATGTAGCATAACTTCTTCAGGTGAGTATTGCAATGTTCTGGAATGAGAATTGCAACATTTTGTACAATATCTTCCTAAATGAACATGCGCCATGAACGTATGCCACCGCTCTTTTATTTATAAATACAGGCATTCCCCGACTTACGTAAGTAATGCGTTCCGTAAAGTTTTATGTAACTTGAATTTCACCTAAGTCGAATTTGTAAGTTGCTTAGGTAAAATTTTGTAAGAAACTGCAATATTTATTATGTATATATATGTATATTATTTACACCGTATTATTTTAAAAATAAAGCATCATGCGACAGTATTTACTCGTATATAAAGTATAAACGTATGAAAAAATATAAAAATAAACATAAAGAACACTTTTCAAATATCTTGTGGAATACGGGATTTATAAATCTAACATTGATGAATTGATTTATAACAATTTTGAATCTACATCAAAAGACTATAAAATAAGAAATAGTTAAAGAAGACTAATTTAACCTATATTCTCCATGAATTTCTGATGGCAAGACAAATGAATAGCACTCACAAAATAAAATAATCCTTGACAAGCATAAACTGTATTTATTATGAATTAGATTACTACAATGAATAACTAACAATAAAAATTCAGTTTTTTTGCTATAAATTTGATTGTATAGGGGGGGGGGGGGAGGGGGGGCACCTTTGAACATTTTTTTAAAAAGTCCACATATTTCTTACTTGAATTATATTTATTGAATTTTAAATATTTCATGAAAGTAAGAATGTAATTCTGCATCATATGAAATAAAAAATTACAATTTTTAATATAAATTAAATATGCTGTGAGGCTTTAAAAAGCTGAAAGTTTTACTTTAAAACCTGCCCCATGTAGGGGTACCTTTGAGCAAGCTAGGGGCAACTTTGAACAAATAAACAAAATATGAAAATATTGACAGTTTTTATTAAAAACTGCATATCTTTCCAAAATATGAAATAATAAGAAAAAATTACGCAATTACATTTAACTGAAATTACTAATTTTTTATTATTTAACCAAATTCGTATCCATCAAAGCACATTGTTGAGACACAACGGAGGATCCCTACAATTATGTTTAATTATGGCAATTTTTTTACACAATATCTTTCAAATCCACCAAATTGATATCTGATGCCTCTGGAAAATATATCGTATGTTCTTTTTTACAAAGAAACCTGACATTAAGCAATTTAATCTGACCAACATAATGAAGAGTATATATAACAATGAAGAGTTCTTTTTGCATGAAATTGAACTAAAGGGAAATCATTTTCATTCAAATTGTTATAGAAAAAGGATAAAACACTGTTTTATCAAATCCAGAAATAATGTTTACCATTGTAAATGAAACAGTATAGGGTTTGTTAGACAAATCAGCTAAATCATGAATTATTCTTGTGTGTCCTGAATTTGCCTGTAGTTGAAGCCCTGCATCAGTACAACTTTCATATTAAGTATAAAAACAATCTCTTAATTTTCATATTTAAAAAAAAAAATTGAACAATAATAATGTTTAGATACATCTATAACTCTTTACTTCATAGTTTTAATTGTTCAATGGTGCCCCATGACATGGAGTTTAGCATTACAACTATTTACTCAATTAGGTTTGAGAATTCAAATAAAACAAACCTTATAGGTTAAAGCTAACATCTTTATTTAGGTATTAAATAGTAAATTATAATTTTAGGGATACAAGATTATCAACAAAAAGCTTACAACTTTAATTTGTTAAGTTTAGATTCAAGAAAGCAAAATATACATATCTTGCTTAGACAGTAGTGTGCATGCAAAATGGTAAAGCTTTGTATTCTTGTTACATTGAATCAGTAGTACTGTGCTGCCGTATATATTTAAAAAATATAATTTATTTAAAGGAAAATATTTAGAGTGTTCAAAGGTGCCCCCAGTTCAAAGGTACCCCCCCCCCTCTCCTCTATACCAATAAAAATATAACTATCTAATATATAAATTATATTACTGTTGTGGTTTATATCTATATATTTTATTTATAAAATAAATATCAAAAGTATGCAACTGCGTATCAAACGCGCTAATATGTTCACAAATGTAATTTTCGAGATTTATTATCTTTCTTGTACCAAGGAAATAAATATGTCAAAATGCTACAAAATTTTTAAATGATGCTCAATAAATAAATAAAAAAAATAGGCAATGTTAATAATTACTTTTTTCGTAAGATATCAAGGAAGTGGTTTAATTAATAAGAGTCACTAAGAAATCTTGTTGGGTTTTTTTAATTACTTGTTAGAATTTTGATTTATTGCAATAGAATTCGTAATTCTTAAAACAATCATAAATCCTTTTTCTGGAAAGGTGTCGCCTGCATTGGCAGATATTATGCTAAACTCAGAATTCTTGATTTTATTCTAATTAACGAAACTGAAAAATTAATTTGCCCATTCAGCTATCAGCATAAAAATTTTAAATATTCAAATACACTGGTAGAAATTGATTTATGAAAACTCAGTTTAACAAAAACTTTTATAATTATAATTAAAAACGAATGAAATTTCATACATTATATATGCTATGTACAACAAATAATTTAGAAAAATAAAATTTCATACATATTAATAAACTAAAACATATGTTCAAAATTAGATTTTAGTAACATAAAGACATGGAAATTGATTTATGAAATATCACATTTAATTGAAATTAATAGTTAGTAAAGCCGCCTTCATTCATCAGAGTTTCTTTTATTCTATATGGCATTGATAAAACAAGATTTTGAATGTATTTCTGATCAATTAATTTCCTGTTTTGACAGATTGAATCTTTCTATTCTACAAGTGATGTGTCCTGCTTCCCATTTGCATAACCCATTCGAACAAGCTGTCCCCAAATGTTTTCGATGGGGTTCAGATCAGGACTAATAGGTGGATGATCTAAATTAACAATATTCTGTTCGTCAAACCAAACTTTCATTACGTTTAAAATTTGAATACTTGCACTGTCTAGCATGAAGATGTAATCTAAACCATAATATTGCCATGGAAATGGAAGAAGGGAATTTTCTAAAACTAAACTGTAATCAAAATAATTCTGGCGACAGTTTCAAAATACAATTTCACTTTTGCCATCATAAGCGATCGCTGCCCAAATCATCAAACATCAGACACCAAAATTTCTGCTGAATGTAGATTTTAGTTCTTTTCGGAGATAACTCCAATAATACTTCAAACCGTCCGGGGCATTCAAATTAAATCTTTTTTCGTCGCAGAAAATGACTTTCTTCCAATTGTCGCCCGTTGCCATGTACTTCTCACAATACTACAAAGACATCTGCAGAGGTACCTTTGGACCAGACTACAGTTTCGACTATCTCAAGCTCCATGAATAATGTAAAATTTCCCTAACTGTTCTAGAAGTAACAGGAAGGTATAGATCTGTACAAATGTGCTTTGAACTGTGACCGGCTTTCAATGCAAGTTGAAGAAACCCCTTTTCTCTCTCTTACTTAAATGTTAATTACCTTTTGTGTTAAAAATTTTGCCATAAATTGCTGGGATTTTTCTATAGTTATATATCACACCAGCTGATCTTTTAATTAATTTGCTAATTTCCAGAACAGACTTTCAACATTCTAGATATGCATTGATTTTAGTTCTTTCTTCCTCAGACAATATCTTTTGCTTATCCATTGTGAAAAGTATGACTGAAACGTACTGCTTCCAATATATAACGCGTTTTATGTTTACTGTGCATGTCACGTTACCTTGTTTTATGCAAATTTTTGTGACATTACTTCGGAATAGCCAATGAAATGCGATATTTCATAAATCAATTTTCATTTTTGCATATAACGAAAATCTAATTTTTGAATTTTTGTTTATGTGTAATATTATGTATGAAATTTTATTTTTTTAACTCATATTTTATACTTAGTGTGTATATCCCATGAAATTTCATTCATTTTTAAGGAATATTATAGACATTTTTAGTAAAAAACCGTGTTTTCATAAATCAATTTCCACCAGTGTATATTGACAGATGAATAAATCTTTAATTCTGCAATAAATTTAGTGTCTGGGAAGAAATAAATATTAAATGACACTCTTCGAAATTTGGTAACGAAGGAAGATATATTATATATATATATATATGTAACTTTTAAATTGCCCCCAGGAATTCTAAACGAGATTAGTCGAATACAGAACTAAGAATCCCCGACAACCTGTTTACTTTTCCCAATGAAATAGTTATTCGAAATCAAATAAAATACAATTAAAGGATTAAATAAAATAGAGATGTGCCAAAGGGAATTTTGAAATAACAGTAATCAAACCATTCGAGAAAGAATATTGTAATCAGCCAAAGTCAAACAAAAATCTAGAAAAAGAAAGAGAAAATGCATGAAAACTTGTAACATGAAAGCATTTTGATTTGTTGACAAGCATTAGAAGGGAGTTGTATTTTTGAAAATAGAAATGTCTGTAGGCATTTCGGAAATTGTCATTTTCTCCTGTGTATATTAAAACAGAAAAAATTTATTGTCAGCTACTATTTGAAATAAAATTTGAAGTAAACCAGAATTTAAGACAGCCTGCTTTGTTCTTTGTCCTGTCATATTTCAACATCAAAACTTTAGTAAAATTAAAAGTCATTATTTTAATTATCAACATCAAATAAACAATTTTTTGCTGTCGTAGTCTTTCTTAACTAAGCTTTTCTAACACCCCCGCCCAGCGCAACATAATGTACCCAACGTGGTCCAACTGTGGCTTGTGGGTACCAATATTTCTGATTAGTCATCTTCGCCTTACTAAACGGAAAATTCTGCGATTAAATAAAGCAAAAATTGCTACTCTGAGGGACATCCACTGGCCACAGTTGAATTACTCTGATCTCCCAGATTAAGAGGAAAATTGTAATGTTGTTTTCTCTGCATTTTGTTTTAAATGCTAAAAAAAATGTTTCTTTGAACATTTTATAAAAAAACTTAATAACGAATATGAATGCAATCCTTGGAAGTGTTAATTATTGTTCAATGTATTAAAGATACATTAAATGAATAGAATTATATTACTTTAAATATTGCTTGTATTGCAGTGAAACCTGGAGCTTAGTGAACGTATTAACACGGGCTTGTCAGTGAGGGGGTTAAGAGGGAGCTTTATTTTTTCAAACATTTTAGTTCTTTACTTTCTTACCTGAAGTTTTCCATTCTCATTGTTGAAACAGAATCAATCGCTATCTGTAGTAACACTCGCACAGAAAATCAGCAATTCACACACTCTTCATACCACCAGGGGAGTTATGCTGTGAAAACAAGCCACAGAAAAAAAAAAAAAAAAAAAAAAGCACAGTTTTAACCAGAGCAAATACCGGAGGAAGCCGAGTCAAAGCGATTTCACTCAAGCTAATCAACCTATCTTTTAACCAATTTAATTAAACTTTATATTAATTTTAGTGTCAGCAGAAAATGAAAATCTGTCGTTATATTGACAAATTTTAGTTTATTACCAATGTGCAGTATCTTCTCGCTAGTCTGATCTTATCTTATGGTTAATATTCCGTATTCAGTTCCATAGCCAAACGGCATATTTCAGCAAATTTTATTCGGAGGAAGAGTGCTTTTAAAACCTTTAACGGTATTTATATTTACTTTAACGGACAATAAAACCAACTCTTTGAATCGACCCAATATCCATATACATAATTTTGGGAATTTCTCTAGAAAATTTCACATGCCTAAACTTTCAGCAATCTGAAATTTTTATTGCTGATTTTTTCAGTCAACGTTACTTACAGGTGTAAAACCGACAGTATTGTCCAGGTAGCTCAGTGGCAGAGCATTGGTGGGTAAGGTCAATCACCCTGGTTAAAGTCCGGACTTGGACACTTTTTCACTCTGTAGCTTTTACACCTCTAAGTCAAGTTGAAAAAAATCAGCAATTAAAATTTCAAATTATCGAACCCGACAACAGAAATTTAATAGATTTTAAATAAATACTCTTTTTTGGTAAATTTGGTCTGCACAATCATTTGCTAATCGTGGTAACTGTGAAGCTAGTTATTTTAAATTAGTGCAGCAGAAAATTGTTCGTTGTCGAGATTTTTTTTTTTTAACCATGATTGAAAATTAATCAAAAAGTCATAAAATTATATCCTTCAAATTCCAGGCTTTTTTTTAATCAAATGAACATACTTTGAACTAGAAAATTAATACTACTTTTTGGGATTCATTTTTAACACTTTCCAACAAAGTTGTATTTTTTTATTATTATTATTCGGTTTGTCTGGCCACTCTCTAATTCGTGTAACTATACTCGGATTTCCATGTAATTTATATATTTTATTGAGGTTTACCATGGCATGTTCAATATTGAAAATGAAGTGTGTAGCACTAACATTTCGTTTACAGGGGCATTCAAAAAATTCCGTTACATTATGGTCAGTGGAGGAAAATAGTTTGCAGTGTATTTTAATATGTTACGCTATTTGAAATACATAAAAATTGACATACATCATAGGGGTACACCATAAGGTGCTTACTATATGGTTTTCATGGCATTTAGCGTTCGTTTACAGGGACACATAAAAGAATTCGTTTACAGTACTGTATTTGAACAATAATTGCTGAAAGCGAGTTTACGATTTTGGTATGCGTTTTTAAATGTAACTAATATTTTACATGTAATATTATGTGTATAAATACTATGGATCAAATACCGGGGGGGCACAAAAGAATTCCAGTAAATTTCTGCTTATTGCCGGAAATTGCTGAAGGGGAATTTTCAACTGGGTTATGTGTTTCTTATCAACTGAACTTTTGTATATTCTGTAGTACGATACAAATCTAACAGATCATATACAGGGTTGCACAAAAGGTATAAGATAATTTCCCAATTATGTGTTTTCTAATCTGTTTAATTAGACATCTTTCACAATATTAAACGTTGAAAATTTGTCACATTGTGAATGTATTGGAAAGTGTTTCATAATCTATGCTTGACGTATGATTTTCTTTTCTTGTTAATATTAAATAGAAAACGCATTTTAGAGGGCACAACAACAGAAAAGTACTTTTGGAAAGAAATATAAATTTTCCGCTTAAAAAACCATCGAAAAAGGCATATAAATTAGAAATTTGCATAGAATTAGATATTGTAATTCTTCAGTACCGGCAACATATTAAAATATTCTAGCGATATTTCTATTCAAAATTTATTTTCTGTAAAATTTTATTTATTGCTGCCAACCTTTTCCTTTTTAATCGACTAAATACACTTTGAACCCATATTTTTTTTAGATATAAAATAAACATCAGAGAGAGAAACAAGTCGCATTAAATAATTTCATTAAATAAAATTTATGGTACCATGTATGTATTTTGACTGTGAACATAAACATCGTAAAGTTGGGATCTATGTATATTTTGATTCAACAAAATAAAGATAATATTTAGTTTTAAATTCGATACTAGTCCCGGGATTTATTTTGATCTACTCCAAATCATTCGATTGGAAATAAAGCTCCAAGCTGTATATCCCTTAGTCTCCTTCGAAAGTAAAAGTAAAAACAATTTCACAATTATATCGAATCAATGTTTTTTTCATAAAAGAAAAGAATTTAATAAAATATGTTACACTAGCAGAACGTCAAATAACTTTAGTTTTACATTGTAAACCTTATTGTTATATGTGCTTCGAAGTCAGCAGCACATGTTAATAAAAATATGACGTGTCTGCTATAAAAAGTCTACCAAATATAATAAAAGAGACCATAAACATGCAATTACTGAAATTGTTGGAAATAATTCTAGTAGACCAGAAGCTTTTACAACTGTTGAGAAAATTTAATAACTTCAGTCACTAAATTTTAATACCTTTAACCCGTTCGAGTCTGGCATTCTAATAATAGGGCATGTCTTTATATTTAGTATTATTTTTGTTATGTTACATTATAAAAATAATATGAGGGCGTGAGTTTCAAAACTCGTGTTATCTAGAAAATCAAATTTTTGGAAACCGCGAGAAACCTCTAACTGCGTCCATTGTTTTTCATTGTAAACCAAGGTTTTACACAATCGCAGAAATACACGATAAAAGTATTTTTTTTTTTTTTTTTTTTTAGATTATTGCGTTTTTGCGGAGCAGTTTTACCAATAGATTGGTAGAGAAAATATTTTTAAAATTTTGGATAAGGCAAGTTTTGAAACTCACGTACTCATATAGGGGACACCTGGGAAATGGCGACACCTTAAGGGAATTTAATTTTTTTCACCTTAAAAAAATGTTTATTTTTTAATTGTAAAATTTCTAAAGTTGAATCATGATCTTCAGTATCTGTATAAATTTAACCGTAATCATAACTGTAAAGTAAGCACACATAAAAAAATTTCTTTCAACCTCTGTACAGTGGCGGGATTATCCAGGATACTGAGGTAATTTCGCCACTGTATCTGGGTAAATACGCCACTCTATAATGACCTAGTAAATACATAAAATGGATACTAGGAAGCACATAACCTACTGAAAATATTTAGAAAGGAATAATTACAATGTTCTTTAAGCTAGATTTATTAATGTGCTAAGCTTACAATTTAACTCAAATTGGAAAAGCCACCCTTTGCCATGGTGGCTGCATTGCCACGAGAGGACAATATAGCGGAAATCCCCCAGCAAAGCCGAAAAAAGAACCGAACTTGTTCAACAAATTGCAGCAAAATGTCGGTGAATGCATGTAGATTACGGATAATATTATATTAAGGCTGCGTACTCACGCGTATTTTGCCTGCTTGTCCAGTATTCTTGGAAAAGCTTTTATTCTGAACCCATCTGCGGTTTATTGACAAAAGAATGAGGGGAATCAACAATGGGTCAGGAGATAAGGAGCTCGACTCTACTTGAAGGAAAGGTTCCTCTTTTGCTGGACTCAGTCCCTTTCCTGCTAAAGTCGTTAAAAATCAAAGACACCGCGTGGCAAGAACAAACGAAGCCGACACTGATTACAGTTAGAAGGATAGTGTGTACGCCTAATGTTACAATAAAAGGTGTTTACCTCTATTCATTTGAAGCTGCAAAATAAGAAGCAACTAAGATGAAAACTAAATTTTTCACTAGAACAAGCGAACGACGCACAATAAAATCATTCTCATACTAGTGACTGTTTCTATTGTTAGCCGCTATAGTGCAGGCGCATTCACTATCTCAAACTGCCGTTAGTTTTTAAGCTAAGCGGGGTGGCGGCATAACCCTGAATGGCGCCATTCCCCCGGTCTCCCCTATACCTTTAGATTTACTATTATGCCTTCATTTAAGTTTCAGCATTATGCAATAAACCAAAATAAATATGTTTAATGCTCCGTAACGCCGTTTCTGGGATTTCTTTAAAATATATGGGAAAACGTTAAATTTAAAAATAGGGGCTATTAGTGTAAACCAATTTATGATTAATCCTAGAATACTAGACATTGCATAGCGTTAACGTTAATTCTAGGGTAAAATAAAAACAAATACTGCAAAGTTGTAAAGTCAATAAGTCACGCTGTAAAAAGACATCAAAAAGTTTTGAAAAATTTTATTGTTATATTAATAGTAGGCAAAACAACTGCATTAGATAAGTTTTCAGTAACTGAAATATTCGTTAAATTTCAATAAACAGTAAATTTTTGTCATTTGGATAGCTTTAATTCTTAAAAGTTAAAAGTAATTTACCCCAAAAATTAGACAATATATCCGACCAGAAAGGTTTATGACAGCTTGTAATAGGTTTTAAATTTTTAAAAATAATTGTTAGGATTTGTCATTCTAAATGTAAAGATAGTTTAATAAGCAGTTTTCCAACAAAATATATATTACAAAACATGTTCAAGAAATGACAAACTCTAAACCGAATCAAATTTCATTCGGAAGTGTAGTAAAAGGTATAGGTTTAAACATCTATATATATATTTATCTTACGTAGCGCTAAAAAAGGTAGCTTGCTATTTGGCAACAGCAAAATCGACGTTTCTCAGTGGTAGTTACGGTCACATGTCCCAACCCACTCAGCAAATCAAATTCCAGACAGGTTCTCTCTTTTAACGCAAACCGTTTGAGCATTACATGAATGCTATTGGTCCGTTTTACGGTGACGTAGCTTTTTGATCCAAGGTTGTATTTAGACACAGGCGAAAACGTTTTGTTTACATTTCGATAGCGTGATGCATAGCATGTTTTACAGCGTCTTATTATAGTTTTAAATTAATTTAAGCGGTGATTTTCAATACTATAGGCAAAATAAAAGGAGAAGGACCCCATCTGATACTAACATGCCATTTAAATTTAAACGGCGTCCATTTCCTGTTCGCTTAGCTTTCTCAATGATGATCAACATGTCACAGCTCCAAACTTTTGATAAATGCATTTTTATTTATATTTTCAATTACTTTTTTGTGAATTAAAATATTTGTAAATTTCATATGTTGCTTGCTCGGATCTCATAGCGGCCCAACTAAAAATATTTTTTATTGTGTTTTCAATAAGGTTTTTAATTTATTCTGTTTCCAAGGTACGTTTTTATTTGCATTTTCAACAGTTTTCCATTACTTTTTTATACAATAAAAATATCTGTAAATTTAATATGTTGTAATGATTTATGATAGCACTCATTCTGGCTAGAGTTGACATAAATAGTGGCGAGCGAGCGAAGCGAGCTGGGATCGCTACGCGATCCCAATATGAATTGCGTAGCAATTCGTGGGGGTTGGCGAGCGTTAGCGAGCAGGTGGCTAAGCCCCCTAGTTTTTTAATATTTCAGTTAAAATCTGAATTATCACGATACATTTGAATATCTAAAAATCTTTCGTTATAGGGGAGACCGGGGGAATGCCGCCAACCCGGGTTATGCCGCCACCCCTCCTAGTTTAAAAACTAAGGGCAGTTTGAGATAGTGAATGTGCCTGAACTATAGCGGCCAACAATATAAACAGTGCCTAAAGTGAGAGTGACTTTGCTGTACGTCGTCCGTTTGTTCTAGTGAAAAATGTAGTTTTCATCTAGTTGCTTATTATTTTGGAGCTTCAAATGAGTAGAGATAAGCACCTTTTATTGTAACATTAGGTATTTAAGATAATATGACCCGTAATCTCCACGCATTCCTCGACATTTTGATGCAATGTGTTGAACAAGTTCAATTCTTCTTTCGGCTTTGCTTGGGGATTTCCGCCATGTTGTCCTCTCGGGGTAATGCCGCCGCCATGCAAATCGGGTGAGAAATGGCCTCATTTTAATGTAGTGGAGCCGATTCAGCAGAGTGACTTTTGCAATATGAAGTAAATTGTAAGCTTAACCATTATTCTGCTCAATTACATTGCTTTCTAACTATTTTCAGAAGGTTGTGTGTTTCCTAGTATCCATTTGATGCATGTACTATGTCATTAAAGAGTAGTGGCATTACCCCGGTACAGTGGCGGAATTACCCCAGTGTCCTGGGTAATCCCGCCACTGTGCAGAGGTTTAAAAAATATTTTTTTATGTATGCTTACTTTACAGTTATGATTACGGTTAAATTTATACAGATACTAAAGATAATGATTCAGCTTTAGAATTTGTACTATTAAAAAATAAACATTTTTTCGAGGTGAAAAAATTTAAATTCCCTTAAGGTGTCGCCATTCCCCCGGTCTCCCCTACTAGTCATTCTTTTCTTCGTTGGCTGAACTAATTTTTGAAAGACATTTTTGAATAAAAACATGTAAATTAATGTTTCACTGAATTTTGTCAGCTGATTGGAAATTTTTTTTTAACATTTGCCACTTTTAGATGCTGGTGGTAAACTATCTTAGAGGATTCTATAAAATGGAACTCCTATACGATACAATTAAAAGAGAATCAATGCCTGCAGTGCCTCAATACAGATTTCTTTACCACGGAGATGTATATATAGTCCGAGAGCTGTTAAACATTTTAGGGAAGGTATTTGAGGCACTCTGAAAATTTGTTCAACACTTCTTTAGTAATGGCTGAATACGAAATCGAATGTCTGGCTGAAGGATCGTGGCCCAAAAACTGTGCCAGACACGTGTCAAGTGCCATTATTTGACTACCCAAAAAAGGTATTTGAGGCACGCTGAGATTGAGACAGAATAATATTTATACTTAGAAAAAAATATTTTGAAAATGACAGACACTTCAGTCGGCACAAAATCTGTGCCAGACACGTGTCAAGTGCCATTTTGCCAAAACCTGACGCGGTAGGGGAGATCTTTGGAACGGCGACACCTTAAGGAAATTTAATTTTTTTCACCTCAAAAAAATGTTTATTTTTTTTAATGGTAAAAATTCTAAAGCTGAACTTTATTATCTGTATAAATTTAACCGTAATCATAACTGTAAAGTAAGCACACATAAAAAATGTCTTTAAACCTCTGTACAGTGGTAGGATTACTCAGGATACAGGGGTAATTCCGACACTGTATCGGGGTAAAGACACCACTCCTGACCGACCTAGTAAATACATAAAATGGATACTAGGAAACACTACTGAAGGAAACTACTACGAAACTACTGAAAATATTTAGAAAGCAATAATTTAGCAGAATAATGAATAATTACAATGTTCCTTAAGCTAGATTTATTAATGTGCTAAACTTACAATTTAACTCAAATTGCAAAAGTCGGCCTTTGCCTTGGTGGCGGCATTACCCCGAGAGGACAATATAGCGGAAATTCCCCAGAAAAGCCGAACGTGTTCAACAAATTGCATCAAAATGTCGGCGAATGCATGTAGATTACGGGCAATATTATTTTAAGTAACTAATGTTGTAATAAAAGGTGCTTACCTCTACTCATTTGAAGCTCCAAAATAAGAAGCAACTAGATTAAAACTAAATTTTTCACTAGAACAAACGAACGAAGTAGAACAAAATCAATCTCATTCTAGGCACTGTTTTTATTGTTGGCCACTATAGTGCAGGCACATTCACTATCTCAAACTGCCGTACTTTTTAAACTAGATGGGGCAGCGGCATAACCTCGAGTGGCGCCATTCCCCCGGTCTCCACTACACCTCAGTGTTTATTACCCAAGCACGCATAGTACTCATTATATCGATCTCGAAGTTATGAAAAGTTCAAAGTTTGCGTATGTCCGCAGCCTAACCTTGGACTTGTGTGACAAAGCAATGCGCTAACCACTGACATACTGGGAGTCATTTAGAAAATTAAGATAATTTAAAAAAATACAGCTCATATTCAAAATATTAGAATAGTTACTTTTTTTTTTTTTTTTTTTTTTTTTTTTTTTTTTTTTTTACAAATTGAAAGTATCGTTTGGTAATTTAATGCAAATATGCAAACGATATTTTTATTAAGAACTTATTGTTGATTAAACTTATTATCTTAAAACTAATATCATTTTTGAAAAGTAAAAATATTAGAATATTTATTCAACTGGTTCAAAATATTAGAATATTTCACATTAATTCTCCTTTAACCCGGGAATGCTTACGCATATCCAGGATATGAACGATTAACACTTTGCCACCAATAAATTCAAACAAAAATCGTCATTTTATTTAATCTTTGACATTGCTCACACAAATAATTTGACGATTACTTTTCGAAAATTGGTGGTGAGAAATGTAATAACCGTGCCCAGCCTGGATATGACATACCCTGCGCGAGCAAACTCGGATTAATTATAACCAATTCATAACTGGTGGCATCTCTGATAAAATTCAGACGATTTTATATAAAATCAGTATACTTTTTGCAGTTACTTTGCTTTTTCGTCTTAAAATGATTCGTGTGAGTGTTATTCCTGAATCTTTTTAACTTCGTATGGTTGACTTGTATAGGAGCGGTAAAAATCAACGTTATATAGCGAATTATTTACATTGTTCGCAATTAAGCGTTAGTAAAATACTAACACAATATTCAAAAAATGGGAAATTTCAAAATAATCGCCGAAATGGCGGCCGAAAACCAAGAACATCTGCTAGAGATGACAGGAAAATGAAGCGTATAGTTAAGAAAAACCTTTTTAAAAGTGTGCGATTCTTGCACCGAAAATGGAAAGAAGGAGTTGAAGTTTCTAAATCGACAACATTAATCCATAAATTTCAGTTTGAACCTCGTGTACTGAAAACAAAACCTTTCATGACTGCAAAACAAAAGCGTATAAGATTGAATTGGTGTAAATCAAGACGTTTCTGGAGCGAAGAAGATTGGAAAAATGCATTATTTAGTGATGAAAATATGTTTTGTGTTTCATATGGTAATCAAGGTATTTGAGTTTGGAGAATGAAGCAAGAAGAATTTGATAAAGAATGCCTGAGACATTCCGTAAAATTTGCTACTAGTGTCATGGTTTGGAGTTGCATGAGTGCAGAAGGACCTGGAAAGTTATGCATCGTCTAAGAAAAGATTAACTCTCAGATATATCAAGAATTTTTGGAATATTACATGATTCCATGATCAGAAAATTTATTTGAAGATGATTTCATCTTTCAACAAGATTTAGCGTCACCACATATCTCGGTGTCAACTAAAAATTGGTTCCGACAACACAACATTAAAGTACTTCCTTGGCCATCAAACTTACCAGACCTTAATCCCATCGAATAAGGAAGAAAAAACTCCAAGAAAATCCTCCTTCAAGTAAAACTGAGTTAGTAGCACGTATAAAGTCTATTTGGGCTAATATTGATAGAAATGTTTGTAAACACTTTGTATGTAACATGCAAGATCGATTGCACGCTGTTATGAAAGCTAAATTGGGATGCTACAAAATAGTAACTACGATTCACTTTATATTCATAAGGTGATATTATTGTGTAAAATAAAATATTCTAATATTTTGAACTAATTTAAATTTTTTTCTAATATTTATATGTGTTTCAGAAAGCTGTATACCTAATTTATTGTACTATATTTTATATTTTGTAAATGGTAAAATCTTATCTATACATTCCAGATTTAATTTATAAGAAATTTAATTGCATTTACTTAGTTTCAAAAATAAATAAATGAAAAACAATTTTTTCTTATTACTTTTTCTCAATTATTCTAATATTAGGTTGAGCAAAAAGTTCTGGGAAATTTTTAATCTAATAGTTACCAGAATTTGTATCGTATATAAGAGTACTAGTGGTATATCTATAGGGTTTCAGGAATTTCGGCTCCAAAATGCCTATTGAACAGTATGATTTGCGTGTGTTGATCCGGCATTATTGGAGAAAAGGTCTAACTATTCTGAAAGAAGTCGATGAGATTAATGAGGGTGAAGGTGCTGGTATGGCGACAAAATCGACTGTGGGCAGATTATTTAAGCAATTCGAAGAAGGCAATTTTAATCACAAAGACATGCCTCATTCTGGCTGGCCATCTGTTTTGGATGAAAGTGACTTGGTAGCCGCTGTGGAAGAAGCATGTCAAGTTTTTTTTTTTCCATTCCAAGGAGCCGCCATGGTACTTCCATCAAATCCGGAATCTAGCAGAAAGTCGTGGACTATGATGGTCTCTACTTGGAAGAATAGTCCTTGTTGCTTTTGCTGTTAATTTGCGCATAGCAACGCAACTTTTACAAATTTCTCAGAACTTTTGGCTCAACCTAGTATTTTGAATATGAGCTGTATATTGCATTAGATAACGAAGCACACTACATAATGTATAATCTGCGTTAAGGGGCCACTGCACTGAAACTCCCCGAAACCCCCCATAAAATTTCACGTTAGCCTATGGGAAATTTTGAAGCAATTACTCATTACCTAATATAATTATTAAAATACCGCTTTCACCACCAGAAAGTAGACGTCAGATGCCGATGATGTGAGTTTTTAAAAATCGTCTACGTAAATTTTAAGTATTTTTAAGAAGATAAAATTTTAATCAAATGATAGTTTCAAAGATTATGGTAATGAGTTAGGTAATGAGTAATCGCGCTTAAAAGTTTTCCCATAGGCTAACATGGGATTTCACGATCGAGGAGTTTCAGTGCAGCGGAGCCTTACGGGGATAGTTTACCTTTTCATCAATTTTGCTTATTTTAAAAAGTGTGGTTCAAATGGTGAACTCACTGCATTTCAATGTTCAACTAAAAGTACATTTTGAAAAAAAAAATTAAACTGCACATTTAGGGGAGACCGGGGGAATGCCGCCACTCGGGGTTATGCCGCCACCCCGTCTAGTTTAAAAACTAACGGCAGTTTGAGATAGTGATTGCGCCTGCACTGTAGCGGCCAACAATAGAAACAGTGCCTAGAGTGAGAATAGTTTTGTTGCATGTCGTTCGCTTGTTCTAGTGAAAAATTCAGTTTTCATCTATTTTGGAGCTTCAAATGAGTAGAGGTAAACACCTTTTATTGAAACATTAGGTACTTAAGATAATATGACCCGTAATCTACACGCATTCGCCGACATTTTGATGCAATTTGTTGAACAAGTTCGGTTCTTCTTTCGGCTTTGCTGGGGGTTTTCCACTATATTGTCCTCTCGGGGTAATGCCGCCACCATGGCAAAGGGTGCCTTTTCCAATTTGAGTTAAATTGTAAGCTTAGCACATTAATAAATCAAGCTTAAGGAACATTGCAATTATTCATTATTTTGATAAATTATTGCTTTCTAAATATTTTTAGTAGGTTATGTGCTTCCCAGTATCCATTTTATGTATTTACTAGGTCATTATAGAGTGGCGTCATTACCCCGATACAGTGGCGGAATTACCCCACTATCCTGGGTAATCCCGACACTGTACAGAGGTTGAAAGAATTTTTTTTTTATGTGTGCTTTCTTTACATTTATGATTACGGTTAAATTTATACAGATACTAAAGATAATGATTCAGCTTTAGAATTTTTACTATTAAAAATTAAACAATTTTTTATGGTGAAAAAAATTAAATTCCCTTAAGGTGTCGCCATTCCCCCGGTCTCCCCTACTTAAAAGTTTTTAAAAGTTTTAAAAAATTGATTTTTTTTTTATCCCTACTACTTGTTTAAATATTCATATTTTTGCCTATTTTTTTTTTTTAATATTTTCAAATGTGTATTATTGCGCGCATGGATTTTTATATACATCTAATATTACATTTACTATTACCGTTTTACTGATATATATAGCGAAAATCGATGAAATCTAATGCATCTTCATATGCCTTTATTTTAATCCCTAGCACACGCACCCATTTCTATGAGGTTATCACACACACCGGGTCAATATGGCCCTAAATTTTTGCTAACCTCTCGGTAAAATATGGGCATTATAAATAAAAAAATTAAGCCAAAAGTATTATTTGAAACGTTTTTTAAGTAACAAGATATTTTATTTGTTTTATAAGTCAAATTTCAAAGCAAAAAAAAAAAAAAAAAAACCCTGATTAAAAACCCACTTGTAAAATCCTGAGCAACGGTAGGGAGAGTCAGGTCAAAAATACCCGATGCGTATGCTTATGGGTTAAAAAAATAACAAAAACCCTGAAGGCTAATTCCATGCGTAGATTTATCACATATATAATAAAGAAAATGTAAAAAAAAAATAATAATAATAAATCTCCATCTGAAATACAAAAAAAGCCTTAGCAGTTTTAAAACATAAAAGTGAAGAAAATATGAACATGGGGAAAAATCCATTTAGAATTTTAATTTGTGTGGGTAATTGCGCTGGGTATATTCACAAAATTTACAATCGCCATATGGGTTAAAATGAGGTATCAAAATATTCACAATTAAACAAGCTTCCATTTAATATTAAAAAAAGAAAATAGATTTTGTGACCAAATTTGAGGTAAACAGTGCCCTTAATTATAGGGGATTTCAAATGTAACTCGAAAAATTTTAACTTTGCCTCAAAAATGAAAGGTAACAGTATTTATCTTTGATAACAAAATTATATATCAAAGCAGTAATTATTCAGAGATGAAAAACAATTTTAAAAGTTTTAATAAAACAATTTTAACAATTGCACAGTGGAATCGGAAATACAAAAAATGCTTTAATCTTTTTATTACTGTGAAAAAAGCAACGCTATTGTTCGCAACTTTGAAATAGTCGATAATAACTTTTTAAGAGACACTGTGTTATATAACAGAAATATTGATTGTTTGATAAGATACTGGACAAGGATCATGACGGAAATATTGTGAAATAGAATCAATAAATCACCTTCTTTGCTATCGATTAAGAAGAGTCTTAAATTAATAGAAAGCATATATTTATAATTGAAATAAGGGTTCTAAGCGTTTTAACCTTTAATCTGATTTCGTTTTGAATAAATCATAAATTTTCAGAATAAAAGTAGCATTTTGTTTTATAATACAAACATCTAATTATATATTAAAGGCTTTATAATAATATAAAATGTTTAAAAAAGTGTGAAAACTTTTCTTTACAATAAACATAAAAAATTTGAAATTTTTTTCAACCTCTATGAAAATTACCACATAAATGAAATATAAACTCAGAATTTAAATATTTTATTTTTATTTCTTTTCAAAGCATCAATTATTTCATAAACATTCGTACTTACTTGAATTAGCCTATGAAATTACAGTAAAGAGTTTCTACAAATTTTCATGTCACTTAGGGGAGACCGGGGGAATGACACCACTCGGGGTTATGCAGCCACCCCGCCTACTTTAAAATCAAATGGCAGTTTGAGATAGTGAATGCGCCTGCATTATAGCGGTCAACAATAGAAACAGTGCCTAGAATGAGATTGATTTTGTTGCACGTCCTTCGTTTGTTCCAGTGAAAAATTTAGTTTTCATCTAGTTGCTTCTTATTTTGGAGCTTCAAATGAGTAGAGGTAAACATCTGTTACTGTAACATTAGGTACTTAAGATAATATTACCCATAATCTACATGAATTCGCCCATATTTTAATGCAATTTGTTGAACAAGTTCGGTTCTGCTTTGCTGGGAGATTTCCGCTATATTATCCTCTCGGGGAAATACCGCCACCATGGCAAAGGCCGACTTTTACAATTTGAGTTAAATTGTAAGCATAGCACATTGATAAATCTAGCTTAAGGAACATTGTAATTATTCATTATTCTGCTAAATTATTGCTTTCTAAATATTTTCAGTAGGTTATGTGTTTCCTAGTATCCATTTTATATATTTACTAGGTCATTAAAGAGTTGCGTTATTACCCCGATACAGTGGCGGAATTACCTCAGTATCCTGGGTAAGCCCGCTACTGTACAGAAGTTTTTTTTTTTTACGTGTGATTACTTTAAAGTTATGATTACGGTTAAGTTTATACAGATATTAAAGATGATACTTCAGCTTCAGAATTTTTGCTATTAAAAATAAATTTTTTTGAGCTGAAAAAAAATTAAATTCCCTTAAGGTGCCGCCATTCCCCTGGTCTCCCCTACTACAGCAAATACTAAGAGTGATAGATCTAAATATTTAAACTGCAGATCCAATATTAGCAAAAGGTAAATGAAACTATAGGGGCCATGTGTCAATTGTAAGCCACTCATTTTTGAAGTTGAAAAAATATCACCCACCACACTTGTGAAATATAGCTGAAAGCAATTGTATTGATTAAAACTCTTAACTGTTAACTGTATATAAATTTGTTTGGAATGCTTCCCCCCCCCCCCCGTATGTAGGTGAAAATGCTTTTCTAAATATTAATCAGAAAAGGAATTTTTAGCAATTTAAGAAAGTTTTCTTTAAGAGTTAAGATTTCATTAAGTATATATATATTTATTAATAGTGTTTTATTTTGCCTTAAAATACAATTTATGTATTTTATTACATTTTAAATCAATTTGTTGAAAAAAAAAGCCTAAAACTTAAAAACTTAGTATTTTATTAAATTAGAGGGGTGACCACTTCTAAATTACTTATTTTAACACTTTATGCTCCTAGGGTACTTTTAATTAAGATTTGAAGAAAATCTAATATAAAATTTATTTATTCCATTTATTAATAATCCAGCTGATCCGCCTAGCATTGCCCTGATCCCGACAATAAATAGTACAAAACGCGAAATCACTCTAAAAATCGCTGCACGAAACCATTCCTCTAGTAATCCGTTCGTCTTGGGGAAACTAAAGAGAGAGACTGACCCCGAATAGGAAGTAAATCCAACACTACCCTCTCAATTATCTTAGTCATTTGATTCAAAGTAGGTCGTTTTGGCCAGAATTGACAAAATTTACCGTCCGACTTTTACAAAATTTACATTTTCGGAATCAGACAAACTACGTGTATACTGTGAGTTTCGAATCGATACCTCCAATAGTTTTCTTAATATTTGTGGGTGAGTGAAAATGAGAACTTTCGTTGTCTGGGATTATAGAATCGGTAATTTTCTTTTGCGGTTTCGATAGAAATAGCCATTTTTGTTACACGCGCAGGAAAATCTTTTAGTTCCACCGCCTGTGGGCGCATTTTGTTCTAAACAAACCTTTGACAGGTATCCCCGCTGTTTACGGCACCGTATAGCAGGCGTGCTGTGCACGGCCTGAAAATCTTTTGGTTTCACTTTCTACCGCCAAGGGGCGCCAAATCTGTATCTTAATTAGTTCGTGTTAAGCGGAATGAAATCCCCAATGGAGATTAATATTCAGAAATAGTGGTAACCAAGGGCAGTGTTGCCAGAGAGCTACTTTTTGAAAATTGAGATTTCTTGATTGGCACAGCTTTTTTGAAATAGTAAAATTCGCCTTATTTAATACCATATTAATTAAGGCGAAAACAAGGGGAATTTTACCGTTTCAGAAAAGTGGTGCCAATCAAGAAATCTGAATTTTAAAAAAGTAGCTCACTGGCAACACTGGCCAAGGGCTGAAAAAATGATACCGAAATTTATTTAGTACCTGAGCGACCTGAGAAGATGGTTAGAAAATGTATAGTTTGAATCGGACCAATATTTAAAAAGTTCTGATTTGGGTTGAAGGAGAGAGGGCGTTTCGACCAGAGCATTAACGCGATGTTTAAATTATGGCCGTTGTCCCCCCTTCCCCCTCAAAATTTAACCAAGGACCTTTAACATTAGCAATTATTGTTAACTTTTGAAACAGAAACAAAATAGCGCGGTTGAAACAGGAACAAAATGGCGCTTTTTTTGCTTTGAGATACAAATACAGTAAGTTGTCGTTACCAATTTCTGAAATAAATGCAAAATGACGTCACGCACATGAAAAAACTGTACAATCCGCATAAAACAAATTACAAAAATATCAAAAATCGCTGTTCGAATTCGGTATAATTTTTATTGAAAAGAGGATAAAATTCACTATAGGAAAGTCGTAATCAGCTGATGGCCTTTTCATCCGCCAATCACAACTGCCCGGTTGCCCTCAAGCCGTGCCTACAATCCTCTCAGTTAACAATTACAACTGCCCTTCTTTGGTGTATGATCTCCAATGGGCGATTTGTTACATCATTTGAAGCTACCCTCCATTGGACTAAAGGAATGAAAATTGATACATTTTAATAATGTATTAAAATCACCATAAAACATAAAAAAATGCATAAAAAAATAATTACAAAAATGCAATCAAACAATCCAAAATGGGGATAATTAATTAACCGCCCATCTCTTTTAAAATTACGTTTTTTTATCTTTAAAGAATTAACCCTGTCCAAGCTAAAAAGAGAAAAAGAAATTATTTTTGACATACTGCAGCCAAAATGGAGGTAACCAACGAACATTCTGGGGGAAATTTCTTGGTGGCGAAGGAAAAATATCGCCAAAGATTCAACAAGTAAAAATTCAATTTAAAAATCAAATAACCCCGACTGCGTAAAAAACGAACTAATTAATTATTTCTCATCAATGTTAAACTATTTTTTGTATTGCTCACCTATTTTTATTTTTATTTACTTGTATTGATGACTCTGAAGTTGTGTTTAATTGTTAGTTCCTATCTATAAACACTGTTTTAATGAGGTCTATAGATGTCTATGATGGTTAGAGTTGCAGTAAAGCTACGGATCCTACCTACACAACTTCCAGGTTGTGAACACGGAGCTTTTAAACGGAGCTTCTGACTGTAAAATAGTCAATGAAACGTCGTCTTCATTTGGAAAGATCTTTTCAATGATATGCCATTCAATAGGGTGCGCAAAAATTTTTTTCGTGTCTACCGCCATTTTACATTTATAAAAACAAAACCTGGCTATAACCATCGGACAGTTAAGACGAATCGATAGAGACCTCATTCATTAAAATTCAACCAGCTGTTGGGATGTTTCGAGGGTGTAAAAAAATCCATCTACCCAGATACGCGTGAAACATATAACCCTTCTTGGCAGTCGGGTAAAAATCGCTGTACTAATTCCGAATAAACTTAATTGAAAAAATTGGCAAAATTTACTATATTGGGCTAAAAGATTGGAACTGGATTCATGTTGCTAATGTGGAAAAATCGCTGTGGAACGTGAAAACACGTTAAAAATCGCATAAAAAATTAAAAAAACCATAATGAAAAAATTCAAAATCTGGCTTTAAGGTGCAAAACTACATACATAGAGGAAACTTCTTAGCAAATTTTATAGCTCTACAGACAGCGGTCTATTGAGAACATCGTTGATAGACACACTCGCACACACAAACTTCTTTCCTTATTATTATAGAAGTAGATTTTACTTTTCATACGACATACTTTGCTTAATCACAATGTGAAAGCACAGCAAAATATTCAAAGATAATTTTTTTAAGTTATTTTCTAAACCATTTGCATACATGTACCTTCTGTCTTATTAACTCTAAACATACCTGGAATTTTACTCATGTTTTATAAAATATTTCACACCAGAATTTTTACCTCAAACTATTTACATTTTTTTTTTTTTTTTTTTCTCATGCTAATCGAAATATTTTCATTTGGTACCTGTCAAAGGACCAGTTGTAGGTATATTTAGCATTAGAAAATGTTATGTAAAAATTTTGAAACTATAAAACCTTAATAAACAACGTGAATCATTGTTTCACAGTTCATTTATTACTAAATTAGATGCAAATATACTATAAAAGTTTTAAAGCATTAAAACTATCAAGATGTTAAAAACAGATATTAAGTTATGTCAAAATTTTCCAAGTGCTTTCAGCTAAACACTAGCCATAATAAGGAGAATTAAAATAAGAAAATACGGAACTTGATTTGACATCTATGTTTTAATACAGTATTTTTTTTTTCTTTTTAACTTCCCTGATGATGGCTAGTGTTAAGCTGAAAGAGCTCGGGAAATTTTCAAATCTATGTTTTTAACATCTTGATAGTTTTATTGTTTTAAAACTTTTATATTATATTTGCACCTATTTTAGTAATGAATGAATTGTGAATCAATGAATTCACGTTGTTTATTTTGATTTATTAAGGTGAATATAACGTTTCAACATAATATATACAATTTTCTATAGGTAGGGAAGAGTGGCTCACCATTTTTTTTTTCTTTTTTCATTAATTGATCAATTGTCAACATTTTACCTGGTATTCATTCTTTTAAACTTTGCCTACATTATTAAATAGCTTTTGATCTTATATTCATTATAGAAAAATTAAAAAAGTATATTTATTAAACTTGTGCTTTGTCCCAAGGTGAAGCACCTGGTGGGGCACCTTGGGACAGTTAAAAATAGATCTGTAAAGTTCAATAATTTAATTACAATATATATGGAATTGCTTGTTCAGGGAAAAAAATTATTTAAACTGAAAAGACATTTCAGCTGATAAAATTTTTGCAGCAGCTTTCTGAATATTGTCAGCATGAATTGCTGCATGTTTTATGTATTCTAAATTTCTAATCTTTGCCACTGATAAGTCTAATGACTTCTTAAAAGAAGAAATAATAAATATTAATAAATACATGTTATGTAGATTAAATAAAAAATATTTTAAACGCAATATCTTTTTGTTAAAATATTTCGAATAAAAGTTAGTTAGGCATATCTTTTGTCCCAAGGTGCACCATATACCCACTATGAAATTTTAGAATGCCATGCTGTTAAGCTTAGCACTAGAACTATTACTATGCATCAGTTTTATAGAGAAAGCTTTAAATTTCATTATATTACCCTTTATTTCAAAATATTTCCAATCAAATACCACTTTGCAACTTATCAAACTTTTATATGGAAGTTACTAGACTTGTTTGCAAAATAAAAATCTTAATAAATTCTTGCCTGCTTCATCAATGGAATCAAAACATGTCTAAAAGTTAGATTGTGTTGCTATCTATCTGCATGAGTGAAGAGTTAATTGGAAATCTATGGCAAAAATTAAAGCTGTTCCGAAGTGTACCGTTTCCCAAGGTGAACCACTCCCCCTTATTTACTTACAATAACTTTTTCATTTACAGATAGGATCAAAATACATATTTAAATTGTTTAATCAGTTTTAGGGATAAATCTGAATTAATTTCATATTATTACACAAATTTTCTAATATATCTCAAGGCATTAAGAAAGACTGGTATTGAGGTGCAGCAATTTCTTGATTCATAATTTTTTTGGGGGGGTGGAGGAGGATAAAATGCACCAAACGTGGGCATGGGGGGCTACTAATGGAACATGTGCTAATTTTGAATAATTTTAATAAGCTTTTGTGATTACAAATCTTCATATATAATTTATCCGATTTTTTTTATTCATCAAAACGTTTAATGGATCAAACAATTTAAGACTGGTGCAGAAATAGTTCATTTCTGGACAACGAATTTGTTACATCAGTAACTTACTGTTATTATATCATTCCGTGATATGAAAAGGATAAAATAAACAAAATACGCAGAAAAAGAGTTAAAACGGTTCATGAAGGAAGTGTAGAAACGAGACAGTGTTCATTCAATAGCCATAAAGTATAATATTTCAAGGTCAACCATACAAAGAAAGATTAAAGTAAGATAAAATGCTAAGAACGCTAAAAGGGTTACAAACATTATTTTCTGCATATGTAGAAAAATATATGAAGATCTGAATATAAAAAAAAAATGCTCGTGATGGATTCTCCTATACTTAGAATCTTTTTTACATGGTGTAACTAAGTTAGCACAAGAATACAGAATTACTTTTTAAGGTGGGAATAATCTCACTGATCGAAAGTAGTAGGGGAGACCGGGGGGATGGCGACACCTTAAGGGAATTTCAAATTTTTCATCTCAAAAAATGTTTATTTTTTAATAGTGAAAATTCTAAAGCTGAATCATGAACTTTATTATCTGTATAAATTTAACCGTAATCATAACTGTAAAGTAAGCACACATAGAAAAAAATTCCTTTCAACCTCTGTACTGTGGCGGGATTACACAGTATACTGGGGTAATTCTGACATTCTATCGGGGTAATGACGCCACTCTTTAATGACCTAGTAAATACATAAAATGGATACTAGGAAATACAACCTACTGAAAATATTTAGAACGCTATAATTTAGCAAAATAATGAATAATTACAATGTTCCTTGAGCTAGATTTATTAATGGGCTAAGTTTACAGTTTAACTCAAATTGGAAAAGTCACCCTTTGCCATGGTGTCGGCATTACCCCGAGAGAACAATATAGCGGAAATCCCACAGAAAAACCGAAAGAAGAACCGAACTGTTCAACGAATTGCATCAAAATGTCGACGAATGCATGTAGATTACGCGTAATATTATCTCAAGTACCTAATGATGTAATAAAAGGTTTTTACCTACATAAAAAAAAATTAGATGAAAACTAAATTTTTCACTAGAACAAACGACGCACAACAAAAATCACTCTCACTCTAGGCAGTGTTTCTATTGTTGGCCGCTATAGTGCAGGCGCATTCACTATCTCAAACTGCCGCTAGTTTTAAACTAGATAAGGTGGCGCATAACCCCGAGTGTCGTCAATCCCCCCCGGTCTCCCTACGAGTCTTTCATGAAGCACATCAGAAAGAGAACAAGTTAAAATTCGTTGATAGCTAAACAAGAAAAGTCGCAAAACATTAAGTAACTGGTATCAGTAAGTTGAAATCTATTTTAAAGAAAATTATCTTAACAATATCTTACTAGAATCTCAGAGACACTATAACAGAAACGAAACGGCTTTGTCTTATCCTGCATGAAAATAATGGTTTTTATCAGCAAAGGGATAAAAAAAAAAATTTATACTAGAGCATGAATAGATGTGAAATTTAATTTAACCATTCCTTATCAACAAATGCTGCTAGCGTATTAACACCACCAATTGTAATTTATAGATAAGTAGAAAAATAATTTCATAAGTTTGTCAAGTAGGGGAGGCCGGGGGAATGGCGACACCTTAAGGGAATTTAAATTTTTTCACCTCGAAAAAATGTTTATTTTTTAATAGTAAAAATTCTAAAGCTGAATCATCATCTTTAGTATCTGTATAAATTTAACCGTAATCATAACTGTAAGGTAAGCATACATAAAAAAATATTTTTTAAACCTCTGCACAATGGCGGGATTACCCAGGACACTGGGGTAATTCCGCCACCGTACCGGGGTAATGCCGCCACTCTTTAATGACCTAGTACATGCATCAAATGGATACTAGGAAACACACAACCTACTGAAAATAGTTAGAAATCCATGTAATTGAGCAGAATAATGGTTAAGCTTACAATTTACTTCTTTTTGCAAAATTCAATCTGCTGAATCGGCTCCACTACATTAAAATGAGGCCATTTCTCACCCGATTTGCATGGCGGCGGCATTACCCCGAGAGGACAATATGGCGGAAATCCCCAAGCAAAGCCGAAAGAAGAACGGAACTTGTTCAACACATTGCATCAAAATGTCGGCGAATACATGTAGATTACGGGTCATATTATCTTAAATACCTCATGTTACAATAAAAGGTGCTTATCTCTACTCATTTGAAGCTCCAAAATAATAAGCAACTAGATGAAAACTACATTTTTCACTAGAACAAACGAACGACGTACAGCAAAGTCACTCTCACTTTAGGCACTGTTCATATTGTTGGCCGCTATAGTGCAGGCTCATTCACTATCTCAAACTGCCCTTAGTTTTTAAACTAGGTGGGGTGGCGGCATAACCCGGGTTGGCGGCATTCCCCCGGTCTCCCCTATAAGGGATTTATTTAATTTTTTTTCACGGATATGACAGAATTCTTCAACGAGTTGTACAAACCGTGCTTGTCAAATGAAAAAAATCAGAAAATTATTGGATGAAAAAATTTTTTAAGCATGTAACAAGTTTTTTTATACCTGAACAAGAAAATCATACAAAAACAAAAATTATTTACCGATTAACATTTTCCCACTTATTTTTGCATTTGAATAGCTTCTGCGAGACTCAGGGACGGAAAAGGTAGCTGTTCCTAAATACTGCGCATTTCATAAAAAGTATAGATACTTTTGTCTTTCCGTACCCTTAACAGCGCTTGGCGACAGAGCGTATTGAACTTAAGAATAAGTTAGGAAGTACACTGGAAAAAAAAAGACTTTTCCGAAGTCCTAAAATCGCTAATTGGGTTCTAAGACTGTGGAGAACTATGTAACTCAAAGAAGGTATCTGAAATGGAAAAATATCCAGCAATGCAGAATCACCACTAAAAAAATGATAAAATATCATCTATTTTAAAAAATTAGAAATTAAAATATAAGTACTTTATGAATTTTTAAAAAAATCTGTATTATTTACGATTGAAAACTACAGAACCTATTGAACCATACTTTCAGGTAAATTATTTCCAGTTAGTTTAAATGTAAAATATTTTTATTTCTTAATTTGCAGTTATTTTAAAAGTCATTTGTTTCAGAATACATCCCTCAATCCAGTTAAGAGGTAACACCCCCTTTGGCAGGTTCGAAATTTCGATTTTAATTGGGTTGCTTAAATTACTCTTTAGGCACAGAAAATCATATTTTATTTGTCGAAATGGACATTGAAAATTAAAGACCAATTTTGGAGCTATAGAATTAAAGAACGCCACAGAGAACAGAAACTTAAAGGGCGTCCCCCCCCCCCCTCTTTCAAAACAGCATTTTCTAAATCAGTGATCATAAATTCTCTAGCTCTGCTAATTTCCAACCAATCAACTTTATCTTTTTGAAAATTAATCATCACATATTTTTTCTGATGAAATACGATTTTTTTTTTTCGAAATGTATATCGCCCTCTTTTCTGTGAAACATTAAATAACGAAATTTTTGGTTGAAAATTTACAATTTACATTGAACCAATGCCATGTCATTAAAAAATAATCTTTTTTTAAACGGTTGCGTAGGGGAGGCCGGGGGAACAGCTAAATTACTTTGCTTTCTAAATATTTTCAGTAGGTTATGTGTTTCCTTGTATCCATTTGATGTATTTACTAGGTCATTAAAGAGTGGTGTCATTACCCCGATACAGTGGCAGGATTACCCCAGTATCCTGGGTAATCCCAACACTGTACAGAAGTTGAAAGTTTTTTTTTTTTTTTATGTGTGCTTACTTTACTATTATGATTACGGATAAATTTATACTGATACTACAGATCATAATTCAGCTTTAGAATTTTTACTATTAAAAAATAAAAAAAAAATTTTGAGGTGAAAAAAAATTAAATTCCCTTAACGTGTCGCCATTCCCCCGGTCTCTCCTATCTAGACTTACATTTCTGAAGCTACCCGATATCCAGTATTGACTCACTTTCAGACTGGATGCGGTTAATTAATCCTGTACTAACACTAATGGGCAATTCCAACCACTTGCAACAAATTTGTTTTTAATTATTAAATACCGGCTGAGACAGAGTTGCATATTTTAGTAAAGGTTTTTTGATATCTTGTTAATAACATAAAAAAGTAAAAACTGGGTTAACTTTAGTTTTTTATTTATGTAAAAGGGTAGTCAAAATTTTTCCCACTAATAAATAAATTTTAAAAAAATTAGGGGATATTAGGATGAATATAAATTGCTAATATACTAATTTTTCATCCAAATCTAGCAAAATATAGTATCTGGTTTATAAAAAAAACTGGGATTTTCCTTATAATAGTGAACCATTCAAATTACTTTTCCCTATTCCTATTTTCATTGCAACATTCACGGTTACTATTTTAATTTCAAATGAATTTGTTATCTTATAATCATCGTCGGACAATATATGTAGTCCACACTTGATTATCTGTGTCTTATAGTTTGTGTTAATAGGCTCCCTACAGCGGCTGAGAAGTTCTGCTCTTAAAACTGGTAAACATGAGGTGCTGGGTTCGAACCCATGTCGCGCTCGTCAGTTTAACCGTTTGTAGTTTTCGTCGAACCTTGCGTAAGTACGAGTTAGGTTCCCTTAGAAAGACTTTAGACCACTTCTTTAGACCAATAGTGATTTTATCATAAACCACAAGCTTGATGTTCCAGGCAAGGTGGCCTCCTTTTTTAATCAGAAATTCTGAATTCATATCGAAAATTCCGAAAGGAGACTTTTTAATTTATGCTATCCCGAAATGCAGTGATGCCAAGTTCACACTAATCGTCCGTAATATATGTACTAATTTGAACCAGCTTAAAAACGTTTTGAACCAGAAAATTTATTTGATCAATCTTTATTTAATTTCAGGTTTCTGTGTGAAATTAACTTTTAATTTCTTTAAAACATTTCTGGTGCGAAGCGCATTAAATTTGTGTTAAATTAAACTCTCATATTACGGAAGATAAATGGGAGCTTAGTCTGCGGAATGTCAGTCATTAAAATAAAGCAGAAAATAATACTATTTGGAATTTCTTAAGAAAAAAGGAGTCCAAGCAGGGAAAGCTATTTGCAGGTACTTTTTACTGGGCAAAATACATAGTAGAAAGAGCACCGAAAACTGGCGATAAATCACAATTAAAATAATGAAACTTTGTAAAAAATCATCATAAAATCAAAACAATGCATAGGACGCGTTTCTAGCTTGAAAATTAACAGGCCGTCATCAGCTATTGTAAACACGTATGCGTAAGGGGACAAGGTCACATAAAGTTATCCTACGAATTCAATTTTTCCACTGTGCGAAAAAAGGCCTAAGCCGGGATTCAAACTCAGAACCTTTGACTTACATTGCTAATTCTCTACCTTTTGAGCTACCTTGGGCTGACAACCGGCGGGCATATTTCGCTCAGATAACCTTATTGGCAATAACATCTGCTTTGCCATGTTGACAGTTCAACAGAATAAGCCTTAGGTAATGGAACTTCATATAAACGAGAGATTTTTCGATATAGCATTTTTAAAATAAATCATACTTATTGGTAAAGTTATCCTACGAATTCAATTCAATTAATAGTATACATGCGTATCCATCATTTAAATGGAGTTCCGTTACCTGCGGCTTATTCTGGTGAGATGTCTACATGGCAGACCATATGTCATTGCCATGAAGGTCATCTGTGCGAAATATGACCGCCGGTTATTAGCCCAGGTAGCTCAAACTGTAGAGCATTGACAATGTAAGTCAAAGGTTCTGGGTTCGAGTCCCGGATTGTTCATTTTTTCGCTCATTTGGAAAAATTGAATTCGTAGCATATTCTAATGTTTATACTGAATGGCCATCAAGAATTACTGGTGGGATTTACCCAATATTGAACAAAATTTTGAGATATCAACCCTGGAACAAAACTTAATACAGATTCAGATTAAATGAAAATATACTTACTTTAAAAAACACAACAAACATACTTCCCACAAAATTTCTAACTTTAAATAAAATACCTGAGTAGATATTTCACATTTTGAGTGTTGGGAAACAAAACATTTTCAAAAAAATTTACATTAGGGGAGAGCAGGGGAATGGCGCCACCCCGCCTAGTTCAAAAACTAAGGGCAGTTTGAGATAGTGAATCTGCCTGCACTGTAGCGAACACCAATAGAAACAGCGCCTAGAGTGAGAGTGATTTCGCTGCAAGTCGTTCTTTTTTTCTAGTGAAAAATTTAGTTTTCATATAGTTGCTTCTTATTTTGGAACTTCAATTGAGTAGAGATAAGCATTTTTTATTGTAATATTAGGCATTTAAGATAATATTACCGATAATCTACACGCATTCATCGACATTTTGATGCAATGTGTTGAACAAGTTCGGTTCTTCTTTCGGCTTTGTTGGGGATTTCCCCCATACTGTCCTCCTGGGGTAATGCCGCCGCCGCCGCGCAAATCGGGTGAGAAATGGCCTCATTTGAATATCGTTTAGCCGATTCAGCAGAGATTTATATTTCTGACTTTTGCAATTTGAGTTAAATTGTAACTGATAAATTACTTTTGCTTTCTAAATTGCTTTCTAAATATTTTCAGCAGGTTATGTGTTTCCTAGTATCCATTTGATGTATTTACTAGGTCATTAAAGAGTGGTGTCATTACCCCAATACAGTGGCGGAATTACCCCAGTATCCTGGGTAATCCCGCCACTGTGCAGGAGTTGAAATAAGTTTTTTTTTTTTTTTTTTTTTTTTTTTTTTTTTAATGGGTGCTTCTGTTACAGTTATAATTACTGTTAAATTTATACAGATACTAAAGATCATGATTCAGCTTTAGAATTTTTACTGTTTAAAAATGAACATTTTTATAGGTGAAAAAATTTAAATTCCCGTAAGGTTGTGAAATTCCCACGGTCTACCCTGCCACAAATTAAATGTTCTCAAACAGTACTTGATTCAGCTGATAGTCAATTCCTCTAAAACAAAATATCAAATTAAAATTAAAAAATAAAAATATATGTTTACTAATCTTATAAAGATTACTTCATAATTTACTAATCATATAAAGATTACTTCGTAATTAAGATTCTATATTCACCATGGTCGGAATTGTCAACGATTACTAGTTATGATAACATTTATCTAAAATACTAGTCAAACCTTTACGCTCACTAATTATATTTTTAAAATCAGCTTTTAATTTGTTAAGATGCTATGCTAAGTTATATATAAAAAATTAATTTACATCACATATGATGGCTTAATATTAATAATATAACAATAAGTGACAGTCACAGCAAAGTTTTAGCCATAAATGTATTTTAAAACACGCTTTTTTAGAATTTAAGTTAGGATCCTGACATGAGGCCCAGGTAAGCGAGAGGATTATTTATTCCGTAGACTTTCAGTTTAATATAACGATTATTGGCTCAAATAGACATGGTATATGTTAGGTGCCACAATACAAATAGCATTTTTTGTCTTAATTGCAGAATTCTGTGATTAAATAAGATGAAATTTATTATTCCTAAAAAGTGTATCCATAACCTCTGGTGTATTAATGATAAAGATGTACAGCGATGTCAAGCTGGTGATCTTTCAAAAAAAATTAGCAATGGTCCACGACTTTACAATCGACCTCCTAATAAAAAACAATTAAGGCCCTACTTCAGTCACGCGAAAAGACCCGTTCGCTAATGCTATTCCTATGGAAGAAATTTATAAAGATATCACGGTCGCATTTCACTATTTTTAGATGATTTTTTTGCAGTGGCTAGCTGAGGTCGATCTGTATGCAGGACGTTTTTTTACTTTTTCAATTTCGTTTACAAGTATTTTTAATCAGAACACTTTAATTTTCAGAACCGGTTACTAAAATGAAAGTATCCTCTAGAAAAAAAATCCTCAATGAAAATCAAAAAGTAAAAAACGTCCTTTTTACAGATTGACCTCAGCTAGTCACTGTAAAAAAAATAGTCTAAAAATATTGAAATGCGACCGAGATATCTTTATAAGTTTCTTCTATGGGAATAGCATTAGCGAACGGGTCTTTTCGCGTGACTGAAGTAGGCCGTTAATGTAGACTCTTAAGTTGACTCCTCATTCACTTGAAAACACCAGTTGGCTAATGTTAACCTATGGGCAGGTTGTTTTCGAATTTCTCGTCTGTTACGAAAGTAAAAGTACCTTTATTAAAAGAATCTGCGATCGCAAATCCGAAATCGAAAAAGTAAAAAATAGCCATATTAGAGATCAAGCTCAGCTATCCTATGCAAAAAAAATCATTTAAAAATATTCAAATTTAAACGAGAAAATCGAAAACAACCTGTCCAAATGTTTAACATTAGCGAACGGGTGTTTTCAAGTGAGTGAAGAATCCCCTTAAGAACCGATACCAGTTACGTGAGGACCCTCCCAAGTTACTGTTAAATCAAAGGCAGCGTTCTTTTCAAATTACTCATTTATATTTCAATATTTTTAAATGTTCATGTTTATTTATTTATTTTGCGTGGAAAAGCCGAGTTCAATCTCTAAAGAGTGCTTTTTTTTTTTTCTTTCCTTTTTCAATTTTTTTTTCACTTTGGTAAATGTAAAATCACAATGCAAAATTTGTAGTTGACTTGAATTCTATTGAATTAATCCTTTAAAAAGTTAAATATATTAGCTCTCTTATAAAATGAGAAACGAATATAGTAATGTATTCACAGACTATTGAATTTATATGATTAAAAGAGTAAAAACAATTGCGGAATTAAGACTTAGTTGAAATAAAACTAATTGAATTATTAAGTTGGTATGATAAAAAAAATAAACACTTTAGATCACATCTGTAATAGTGAACAATACATTTGTGCAATTTTTTACTTGAACTAATATACTTACATAAATATCAATGTTTTGGTTCTGAATTATCAATACATACAGTAAAAAAAACTTACCTTGGATGTTTCACGATTCTTTCATAAGAACGGTTAAATAAATCCATGATTATTCCGATAGTTTTTAACAAATCGTAAAACAAACTTTCTATTCACTGTACTTAAAATAGAATGTTGTACATACATCCAAATGACTAATTTCTAAAATAAGTTAATCAAATCTAAGCTACTATAGTGAAGATCAATATCTCGTAGATACTACTTTTCTTAGAACTGAAATGATCCATTTGCAGTATCTTATTTTGAAAGGCTTATCTGTTTGTTGACCTACCCCTGATGAAGAAACAAATTTATATAAACTATCACAACGTAGACAGCAAATACACGAGTAGTTAAAGACTTTGAACCTAATCTCTGTAAGGTCGATAACTAATGCTAACAAACTATTAAGCTGGACATTCGTTAAATGTTTGGTTTCAGAAAAGAGGTCGATTTTTACCACACTGGATTAGTTAAACAATAAAGATATTTTTAACTTCGGGGAAGATAAAAATATTGATAATCGCCTATAAAAAGTAATCGCTCGAATTTTTTTATTTAAAAAATATCATGATCAATCCTGTTACTACGCCTGCATTAGATAGATTTTAGAAAACTATCCACATTTGATGAAACTCTGCTTTTTTTTTTTTTTTTTTTTTTTTTTTTTTTTTTTTTTGTTATTGTTGGCTGGTTGGTTGACCGCAACTGGAGACTTTTATTGCGCCAAGATTACTACACCTAGGGTATAGCGTCTAGAATATATAGTGTAGAAATCGACTATCCCAGTAGTACAGCGCCTAGAAGATACAGTGTGGAAAACGGCTATTCCTATAATGCTTTAAAAAGTTCTAAAAACTTGTATCCCTTAAATCTCCAAAAATGCTCAGCGGCAATATGCTGATACGAGCGCCATCTCGTAACTCTTTTCAATATAAACCCTGTGTTTTCAAAAATTATAGAATGTTAAATATCGGAAACTATAAATATAAGATATTTTAGTCTGTTATAAGCTAATTTAGTTAAGGAATGACTTGAAATAGGTTAAAGAGTCTCTTTTAGAATGACTATCGTTTTTAAATCACTACGATGGCGCTACGATCGACATCTTGTTATTCAGCATCGTTGTACATTTATGGGATTCAATTTTTTAGCACTATTTTGTAGTCGTTTTCCACACTGTATCTTCTAGGCGCTGTACCAGTAGTACTTAAAAAAGGGCTAAAATATTGTACCCTTTAAATGTCAAATGATGCTGAAATTCAAAGAGTCGATCGCAGCAACATCTGCAGGATATTTTCTAAAAGTTCAAGACGATTTGGTTTGGACTATAGCGCCTATAATGTATAGTCTGGAAATCGGCTAGCCCTGTAATACTTAAATAAGTGCTAAAATATTGTATCCCTTAAATGTGCAACGATGCTGCTGAAATATATATATATATATATATAGATCGCAGAGACATCTGCAGGATATTTTCTACAACTGCAAAATATTGCTAGTCTATACAATGTAATACGAAAATCCCGCAGATTACGCTGCGATCGACACTTGGGATTTTAGCAGTATCGTCGCACATTTAAGGGATACAAATTTTTAGCGTTGTTTGGATAGTATATTTCCACACTAGGTATTCTAGACGCTGTAGTCTAGACGCTGTTATAATGCAATGTTTACATTGAAATTTAAAACTATAACGCAGATGTCGCTGCGATCGGCTCATTAGATTTCAGCATCATTGCACATTTAAGGAATACAATTCTTTAGCGCTGTTTGGATAGCAGATTTCCACACTATTTATTCTAGGCGTTGTACCTAGATTGCCTCGATTCATAGATTAACATACAAGATGGGACACTTCCATAGAGCGTAATGATAACGCGATTGCGATTGTAGCGCCTTTAGTGACAAGGGGAAGAAACTCCCCATCCATGTAATATTTTTATTATTGAGTGTCTACTTTATTGTGATCTTTCTTTTTTTAATGTTGCATTTTTACGTTTTCAATCAAATCTTACACCGATACATGAACATAGAATAGATATTATATTTTAAATATCTAATATCTATTCCGTGTTCATGCACGGATATAGGCATTTTTTTTCTTTTACATGATGAGTGAACGATTTAAGTGCAACGAAAAACAAAGTAAAAAAAATTCAGGGGCACCATTTGAGGGGAGCTGGGGGCGGCAATGCCTCCCCCCCACAAGGAATTTGATTTTTCAGAAAATTTATCAACCATCAATTATCAGACACAAACAAAAATTAAAAAATTGCTCAAACGCTAAAATAATTTATCAGATTTGATTGCAATAAAAACATATGCATTAAATAAATGCCTTATGCATAGAAATTAATAACTATTAAATTATATTCGAACTTTCTTAAGGACAGACATTATATCGTACTCTGGCTAATTTAAAAAATACATGGGAGACATTTTCTTTTTCAGTTGCTTCTCAGCTGTGTTCAACCTGATCACAGAAAAACTGGTCCCCTCATGGTTAGAAATTCAGGTTTAGAGTTTTTTCAGATAGTTTTTGGGGGGTGGGGGTGGGGGGAGGGTTGTATGGTCAAGTATAATTCAAGTTCCTAATTATTCGATTTTTTTTACTTTTTTGGATTATTAGTGTCACATATATATTTACTGCGATCATTGCAATGTTATCAAATTACTTAATTATTTGCTTTATTAAATCATATTATATATGGTACACTCTCAAAATTCTCCAACGCCTATGAATGGAGTCTGCATGCACCCAACAAAACAATTTCTTCAACCCAAAAACCGACAGATTGACACCAAATCCCTAAGTAAAAGAAAATTACTCCGTATTTTAATACGTTTATAATAAATGTATATTACCATTGTGTTTTCCTGCTCCCAATCCTCCATGTTTTCATACTTTTGGCTGCAGGAAAGCACAATGGTAAACCTACGAGTCAACCACTAAAATCTGGTTTTCAGGTGTTTTCCTCCAAGATATGACTTGTCAGACCGATTGCTTTTTAATATGCGAATCGACTTTTAACTAATTCTGGAATTTCAGCCGTGAACTCGATGAGGTGATTGTCTGTGCTACCGGCTCCCGGTCTATTACCATTACTTGCAGAAAATCCCTAATGAAAATTTTCTTATCGCTTTAGATCACAAAAGTTGCAAATTTCGCGACCTATTCATGACGTTCGTGGGCTTGTTGTTGGGGATTATCGCATGACTGATTGAATTGCACGATTCTTTTTTCGCGATCGTCTGACGAAATTAGTGATTTTTTCCGCGGACGTTTCACGGAATTCACGATTTTTTTTTCTGCAGCCATTTGTCGAAATTCACACTATTTTTCTGCGACCAACTGACGAAATTCTGTACCTGTTTCTGCGATCTTTTGACAAAATTCGCGAATCTTTTTCCCGATCATTTGTTGAAATTCGTGATCATTTTTTTTTTTCCACCGACTAATAATATTTGCAATTTTTTGCGCGATAGTTACACGAAATTTTGTATCTTATTTCACGATCGTTTGACGAAATTCCCATCGATTGTTTGACTAAATTTTTGTGATTTTTCTGCAATCTTTTGACGAAATTTGTGATTTTTTTCGCAATTATTTTACAAAATTCGAGATTTCAGTTTGTAGAATCATTTGACGAAATCTGCATTTCTTTTCGCGATCTCTGATGAAATTAGCAATATTTTTCAAGGTCGTTTGGAGAAATTAGCGATTTTTTTCCGCGATGATTTGGGGATTTTTTTCACAATTTAAAAAATTCACTTTTTTTTTCTGTGACCCACTGGCGAATTGATTTTGCGAAATTCGAAAGAAAAAAAAATCGTGGGCTTTCACGAAAATTTAAATAAAATCGCAGAATAATCACATGTTCGTGAAAGAAGTTAAGAAGACAAAATCACGCAGAGCTCTTTTTATTGTGTGGGATTTTCCCATTTTCTGTAAGATTTGTGCAGTTCTGCACATTGTGCAATTTTGCATGTCTCCTGTTCCTGAAAGAAATTTTTTCCTTATTTTTTGCCAGGAAACTCGTGAAATGGCGCTCCAGTAGTAAAACCTGAAAAAAAGAAGTCGAAAGGGACTAGAAAAAAGTTCCATTTTAGACAGGTTTCTGTTTTACCAAGTATAATTCTGTGATGCTTTTTCATCGAAATTTCATTTTTTTCACCTTCGAGAAGGCATTCTGTTATAGACAGGCTTCGTTTTTACAAGTTTTACTGTAATACACCTCTTTCCAGAGCTATACTATATAGTGGATGGTTTAACTGTCTTTGAGGATACCTGTAAAAATGGAACCTATAATAAAATCCTGTCTAAAAAGAAAATTTTTGATATTCAATAAATTAAAAATTTACCTGCTAAGACGGAAATCTGTTTAAAACGAAATATTTCATTGGTTTTTGAGTTTCCGTATTCAAAGTTTTTACTATTTTTGTAACCATGATTCAGTTTCGCTTCTCGTTCGCGGGGGAGGGGGTAGACGCTCAGATCCTACCCTACCTTATCCTACTTTAGCAAAAAACTTACCTCAAAAAATCTTTGCCCCCCCCCCCGATTTTTAATTTACGGCTGTAGTGACTGAGCGTAAATTGATGCTGAAAAAGGAGATTAATGTTCGAAAAACATGGTAGCTGAGGTATAAAGAAAGACTGGGGGCCAGGGTCTTGACTGGAATGTAGTTGGGTATACGAAAAATTTTTAGTAGTTTAAAAGTAGCCGGAGGACGCTGAAAGTATGTTAAAGAAAATTGTAATAGAATCGGATAGTTTTTAAGGAAGCTGCAACAAAGGCCCCAAGAAGGAGATTAATATTCAAAATTGGTGGTATAGCCCAGGGGAAATGTACATTTTACCTTGCAAAAGGTCGGATAAAAGTTTTTTTTCTAAATTGTTTATAATGATGCCAACATGGAAAAACCAAGTTTTCTAACAAAATTTCTTAAGGCTAAATTTTTTGTGGCCGAAAAACAACAAAATTTTGGGACATTTTTTGGAAATATCTCGAGACTCGTTGCCGTAGCATATTATTTGTCAATTACAATATTAAAGAAGATAAAATTCTTTACAACTTTTTTATACACTCAATAGCAAGCGCAGTATGCTATTTCAAAAATGGAACAATTTTTTCAATTTTCTTAAAAACAGTGAAAAACATAGTTTTGCCGCGATTATTCAAATGTTCCCCGCAGATTTAACTGTGTATCTCGACTTCTAAAAATTGGTAGCAGTAAATTATCTATTATTTGCACAGTCACGTCTTTATTTTCATCTCAAAAGACATTTTATATGCAATAAATTTATATAATTTAAAAAGTAGGGCAGAGTGTAGATGAATGAGGCAATTTTCATATTTAGACAATAAATTTAAGTGTATACAATGTTAACTTCAAAGCATTGTTTAAAAGAATTTTTCAATCTATAGTAACTTATTGGCACTATAGTTTCAATTAAAAAAGATTTCTTGCTTAATTTTAATAATTTTTATAATTTTTATAATGCATACATATTTTTCCAGGTATCAATGGAATAGGTGGGTCATTTTCAAAATCTGTTCATGTTTTGGAATAACAAAATCAAATTTTTAGAAATAATCAGAAAGTTCTAATTGTTTGTAAATAATTACCTTACCTCATAAACATTAATATACAAGCATCAGCAGAGACCAAATTACTAATTTAACATTTTTAAACTATTTTTTTTTAATTTTAATGCACTTGGCATAATGACATAAGTGAGCACGGTAATGACAAATTAAGCAAAATATTTTTATTTTTCCCCAGGCATAAATGGCAGCCATTATATCTTTTGGCCCATACAATGATTTTCTATTTCTCACATAATGAAAGCAGATTAAGAAATAAAAGTTCATTTAATTATCAATTAGATTTGGGTACGGTAATGACTTACAAAAGAATTCTCACCAAAACATTCAAAGTCTTAAGGAGTACTTTTGCCTTGATAAAAAGGCATGTGCTGTCATCTAAAAAAATCCGTAGGAACTTTTTGTCAGAAGTATGGCAATGACACTCTTTCTTGGGACACGGTTTAACAAAATTATTAAGAATTATAGATAAGTTTAATTAATGAAAATAAATATTTTTAATTAGTAGCATCATAATAAATAAAAATGTATAAAAAATTATAACCTTCTATTTTAAATAGAACTTTGTCAAATCTTCACCTAATAAATTGCTTGTTGGGACAATCTACGGTAATGATATTTTGACTACAAAAGAATATATTTTTTATTTTTATTTTTTTATAAATAATAATATATCTGTAAATTATCATTAAAAAACATGATAGTTAAAATGCAATAATTAAAATTATGATATTTAAGTATTTTTCTGTACAAATGTGAAAGGACAGTAAAACATGAGGCTTTTTCTGAAAATCACCCACACTGTAAAAAAAAGGGACAGAGTTACGCTTAATTTGAGTTTATAAAATGCCAAATGAGGATTAAATATACTCTAAGTTTGGTGTAAACACTGAATGAAGTGTCATGATACACTCAAAATGGTTTAATTTTAATCTTTTAAAGAAACTGTGGAAACCGAACACTAGTTCGTGTGTAAAGTTTTCAAACGACACATGATTCAGTCCGCTATTTTGAATGTCTTCTTTGGCTAATTTCTTCGGAATAGGGTAAGAACTTAAAACTTATGTTTAACTTCGTATTTTTGAAAAATTCCCAATCATTTTCCAACATTTTTATACCTACTATGTATCTCTAGCTGCTACATTTATAATTTTATGAGTATATGAAGTCAACCTACTTTTACAGTGTATTGGTGCCATTTTCAAATTTTGGCATTTTTGTCTCTTTTAAGACGCTCAGTATACAATGAATTCCGCTTGTTAACTTTAAAATAATGTTCGATTCAACTAAACTAAAGACTGTAGATTATTTTTTAACCAAGAATTTTAAGTTTTCAATAAGTTTTAACTATTTGCGAGCCATTTTAAAAAGTATCGTTTTTAGGATTACGACTTTCGTTTTCCCGTAGGAAATACATTACGTAAACAACGATATTCTTAAGCTTTTTTAACTACAAAAACTAACTTTTTCTGAAAAACTAATGTAATATTCAGCTCATTTAAAGCTTAAGCTTTAAGATTCTATCTAGTTTTAAAAGTTTTGAACACTTTTTGTGTATTTGCTGAGCGTTTCAAAAGTTGATATTTTTCGATTTTCCAGTTAGAACTCGCCCATAGAAATACGTGGGATTTTTATTGTTGTTGACATATTTTAACATAGCTTGTTTTCAACTTTTTATTAATTATTTTAAAAAACTAATACTTGTTTTATGTTCTATAATGTACGGGCCATCCACCGTGTATTCCTGGGTTGAGTTTAGATATGTTTAAAAAATTCATGAAATCTGGTATAAATTTTTTTGTCTCAGACCACTTTCCCATAGCGTTAAGCGTTTTGTTTACTTTGTTTTGCACCTTTTTTAACTATTTAAACCTTATCATTTTGCTTAATTATTAGTATCTTTTTAAAGTTTAAACTTCAAGTTTTATAGCGGTGTAGTGTTTAATAATTAATTATGCCGTTAAGTATTTTTAATTTGCATTTTAAAAGTGATAAAAATTGTTCTTTAGCGCTTGAGAGGTTGGTGGTTTTAACTCTCTGTATCTGATTTTTGTACAATTTACAATGTTTAGTTGTATTTATGGTATGTTTATTTTAATTTGCTTAGACTATTTATTCGAAAACCAGTCAGGCCTACGCTGAGTTTAAAAAAAAAGAGTCAAGTACACGCGACGTAAGTCCAGATGTAACGAACGAATGATTTATGAGGAAATTTCGTTGTTTACTAAAACTAAAATGTTTAAAATAAATGTTTAATTGAGATAATAAATTATCGTAGTTAAAACAATGTTTAGCAGCCTCTTTGCGTGAAAACATTTATTGTAAATTATGGTTGCATTAGATTTAAAATGTAGTCTTTAAATCGTTTTTTATTTTACTGTTAAAGTTCAAAGCAAATAAGCAGTAGTGTGACTTTACACCAGATAAGCAGTAGCGTGACTTTACACCAAAAATGGTGGCAACTAAGTTGCCACTAAAAGTGGTGTTTGTTTATACCATTTGATAGCTGGTGGCTCATTACACCAGTTTACAAATGGAATTTCATTACACTACTTGGGGTGGCAACTTAGTTGCCACCTTTTTTGGTGTAAAATAAGGGAAATCTTTTTTACAGTGCAGCTATGAAAATTTGCGAAAAACATATTTTATTCCCCACTACAATGGTATATTTTATTTACCAATTATTGATAACATATGTTTTAATGTTTTACTGTTTTAGAGACAACAAACATTGAATTATAGCTCCATATAAAAGGGGAGGGGGCCCCAAAAGATAAATATCGTTTATGAAATAAATACTTTTACCTTATAAAATAGCTACAATAAAAATGACACCAGATTATTTCACTAACTAATGTTATGCACTTATATCATGTAAAATTTATAAATTCTGTTAATATAATATTTGAGATCGCTAGTTTTATAAAAAATATTTAAAATATTAGTTTTAAAATATGTTGTCAATTTTTTTCCCACTTATACCAATAAATATAACAAGAGATTATATCATTTTAGCATGCAAAAATATGTCAAACTTTAAGATTATCTATTAATTGCTTTAAAGCTCAAACAGAATACTTTAAATTTCAGAACGGGTTCCAAATAGTTTTCCAAAAATGAAAGTGTCCAAATATATTTTTTTAAAAAAGCAACCAAACCAGAAAAAGTACAAAAGCACAATATTAGTATTGATCTCAGGTAAGCGAGATATTTGTCAAGAACGCTCCCATAGGTTTAATGTTACCTTGCAAATGTCTTCGTGTGACTAATTTAGTCTTCCTGTAAGGCATGGTGACGTCACGGCGACGTCGTTGTGAAGTCACACTGTGATTTTGTGACCGTCGATGTGACGTCACGTGACGTCGATGTGACGTCATAGTGACTAGAATGCGAGGTCGTTATGGCTGTTTTAGAGGTCGTTTGTGACGTCACATTGTGAGCACTCTGTGAAGTCACGGTGTGACAAATTTGTGAAAAGTGTGTCATTTGTGACTATTTTGGCATTAACTTTGTGACGAACCTGTGACGACAGCGACAATGCTTTGACGTCACACTGTGACTAATTCGTGAAATATGCGTCATTTGTGACAAACTTGTCATAAACAATGTGATAATTTCAAATGAAAATCAAATTTCAAATTAATTGCTTAAAAGGGCAAAGGCCAACATAGAGAAAAAGATTCCAAGCCGGGACTCGAATCCGGGCCATCAGTGTAGCGCACTGACATTCTACCGACTAAACCACATGGAACGAGACCCAGCCTGGAAAATTTCTTACTAGTACATGTTGGCAAGGCTACAAACGCAGCACAAGATGGAATATTTATCGTCAGCCGCCAACATCGGGTAACCACGAAACTCAATTAAATCCAGCATCGATTCAAACTATATAAATACTTGGAAATTTTTCCATAGAGAACCATTCGCCTTGCATACAATATTTCAAATGAAAATCAAATTTCAAATTAATTGCTTAAAATGCAATTTTAATTTGAAATTTGATTTTCATTTGAAATATTGTATGCAAGGCGAATGTTTCTCTCTGGAAAAATTTCCAAGTATTCATATAGTTTGAATCGCTGCTGGATTTAATTAAGTTTAGTGTTTGCCCCATGTCGGTGGCTCATGATAAATATTCCATCTTGTGCTGCGCTTGTAGCCTTGCCAACATGTAATAGTAAGACATTTTCCAGGCTGGGTCTCGTTCCATGTGGTTTAGTCGGTAGAATGTCAGTGCGCTATACTGATGGCCCGGATTCAAGTACCGTTATGGAATTTTTTTCACTATGTTGGCTTTTGCGCCTTTTAAGCAATCAATTTGAAATTTGATTTCCATTTGAAATATTGTTTGCAAGGCGAATGGTTCTCTCTGGAAAAATTTCCAAGCATTAATACTATGATGATTCTTGTTATAAACACTGTGATGAATTTTAAAATAAAGTTTTGTTTGAAATATACAATATTATCTTTTTACCGTACTTTTTAGCAATGTATCGCTATTTTGGAGTCCTATTCTTCTAAAATACTTTTAATTTTTACACTGAAAAAAACAATGCTTATCAACTGGCATCCTTTTTTATTAAGTTCTAAGCTTGATCTTGAGTTCAAGCTTTATATTAAGAATGTGTAAGTTTTTATGTGTTGTGATTTGTTATTATTTTATTAAATACGAACATGGAGTCTAACGGATATTAATACATTTCCTATTTAAAGAAGAATAAGATAAGCCATATTTATTTTAAATTTTTTATTCCCGTGTATATTGTATTTTGTTAATATGAGCTAAATAGATTTGGTATGATTTATAGGAAATGACTGATCTGGGAAATAGAAAAAACAAGTAAGAAAAATCATGCTTTAAGCATAGATTATAAAGCACTTTCCAACGCTTCCTGAATGCTTTAACTAGACATCGTCATTTAAGAAAATAACGTAAATAAGATAACTAAGTAAATATTTCAGAAAACGCATAAAACATTTGAAAAACTGATTTCAGCAGTTACCGTCCATAGCCAAATATGTTTTCCAATTCTTTTGAATAGCCCTGTATTTAATCTGTAGGTTGATATATACTAGTATATAATCTGAAAATTTAGTTTAGCAAGAAAACGCATAACAGGTTGAAATTCTCATTCAGCAATTTATACTAATATATGAAAACATACTTGAATACTTTTGTACAACCCTGTAGTTTACCTAGAATCTTTATTACACGCCGATATTTAGTTAAAATTTAATTCAAATTAAAACACTCTTAAAACTGCTGAAATCGCATTTCCAGAAATTATAATTTATAGACGGCCATATATCCATTTCCTTGCGTGACCCTGTGTATCATTTTATCCATATTCTACAAACATTTCTTAGTAAATTAAACGCAGTTCAACATAAAAATCCATAACTCATCTAAAAAACACCTTTAAGCAATTTGCGCCCATACCACTTAACTCTTACGTATACTTTTGTGTAGCCTTGTATATGAATTATAGCTTTTATATACACCATATACTATGCATAAATATAGTGAATCATAAAAGCGCATATTATAATTAAAAATGCATTTCCAGCAATTATCGCTAATGAACAGTACAATATCAACTTTTATAAATATCATAAATTATAAATATTTTTTTATAAATATTATAAATATCAAATTTTAAAAAGTATAGTAAAACAGTTTAATCTATAAACTTGTTATCAGGCATGAAATACACTTTATTTCAATGCTTAAATGTCATATTTTATTTTTTAATGCGAAGTATCCAACGTGTATCAAAAACGTAGAAAATGTGTTTACAATCGAAGAAAATTTAATAACTGATTCTGAATGTCTACAATTAAATGTTTGATTAAAATCACGAACAGCAAAAACGTGCTTACATACAATTTAAAAAAATAAATATGCCAATTTGAAAAACACTATATAATTAGTATTTATAATTGTACTATTAAACAACAACAAAGTACAATAGATGAATTAAATGTATTGTTAGATTTAACAATTTCTGAAAAATCTCTCCATATGTTACAAGAAATTCCTATTATTTTATAATTTTGGCAAATGTTAAATCTGAAAACATTGATATGAAGATTTAGGATTTTAAATAATAATTTAAAATATTATTAGCAATAAAAAAAGTCTTTCAAAAGTTTCACTACTATAGTATGTAAAACGGCATTTCCCATTCAGTATAATGTTAATTTCTAATCTGAAAAACAATCCCAGATGAGTCTCTTTCTATAAGTATAATACAAAAATATTTAACTCATCTCACCAAATATACAAAACAGCAATAAACAATTTAAATTAAATAAGACTTACTTTTTGAGCTCCATAAATTAATTATTAATATCCGTGTGTATCCGAAAATGGCGACGTCTTTTTCTTCCATTAAAAAAAGCACACACAAAAGCTTACATTTTAGACTAGTAACTTACCGCATCTGTTAGAACAAAAAGTTCTCTGTTTACCCTGCGGTATCGTGGCACACGATTTGGGGCAGGTGTTAATTTATTTCCTTTTATATAAACAGATATGCAACTTATATGTGCAATCATTTTATGAGACCGTCTGTATTTAAATTTTTGTATTTGAAGAATTTTCCAATTTATTTTACCTTTTCTTTTTATCAGTTTTAACCCCCCCCCCCCTCCCTTTTTCTAAGTAAAGATTGTTTCACACATAATAAATACAAAATATCTTCCTAAAAAATAAAAAGATATAAATAAATATCGAGGATAAAAAAAATTTCTTTGTCAATCGTCATTCTTTTCATGTTAATTTCCTGTAGAATAAAACAATTCGTAAAATAACTTTTTTTTAGAGTCATATCTCTAAAACACAAATTTGAAATACGAATAATAAATTGTATCATGGGTTTTGCATAAATTTTGTATTATTTTTTTTTTATTCAGAAAATGCTAATTTTATTTTAAAAGTCTGAAAGAAGTAGAATTTTTTAAAAAAAATTGTTACTTAAAATAGGTACACTAACAGGAAAAAATATGACTTGAATGCAAATTATAAAGCAAGAAATGTATGTATGACTAAACTCTGAAGACTCTTTCTACGTGCTCATTAAAAGCTGAAGACTTAACTATAATAGAAATTTTTTAGTTTGAAGCCACAAAAGTGTTTCGAATACCAGTGGTCGGTAAAAATAAATTAAAAATTTTCCTTCCTGCAAACTAAATATGTAAAGTGTATATATTTAATATTCCTAATTCTAAATATGTTATCCAAATTGCTCCAGCACGTACCATTTTTCCGAGAAACACTTTTATAATAATAAGAATAAGAGAAGGATTATTATATTAAATTGCAATACTAGATAAAATTGAAATCAGAAAAAAAGTATACTTTCACACTCTTAGATATCAATTTGATAAAATATAGCATGGAAATCTAGTTTGTTGATACTTGTACAGAGCATTTTCCTTTATATGCCCCCCCCCCCCCCACCACCACCACCACCATCTTTTCGTGTCTGAATTTACTACTTGCTACCCACTAATATATTTTCATTCCTTATGCCGCTGTAACTCGGGCCTTTTTAAAACATTTCTCTTCATTTTCAAAGATTTTTGAAGTTCGTATTTTTCTCACACTGTGACTTACAATATGGGGGGATTTTTTTTTTTGCGAGTGTGTCGTGACCTATGTTACATGCAGTGGCATAAAAATTCTTTTTTATTGCCAGAAAAATAAAATTTTACAGTAACAACATGTTTTGAAGATTTTTTGTAATTTTTTAAAGTTTTCTAAGAAGTTCACATCTCATTCACAATGTGACATCACTGAGTGGTGGCATTTCGGTCACAGATGTGACGTGACCACAGTGACTCACAGTGACGTCACAACGACGTCACTGTGACCATGCATGCTATGAGGGTTATAATTCATATAACTGTGACTTTATAAACGCCTCAATACGACAACTACCGTAAAATCTTTGAAAATGAAATCTGTATATACGGAATTCGGTGTTTAAAGAAAAGTATATATTTCTTCAAGAGAAAGAATATGAACAATTATACCTGCTAAGATGGAAACCTGTTTAAAGCGGAATATATTTTCGATACAGTTTTCAAGGTTTTAAATGAATCAATGTTTGGCAAAGCTGATTGCGTAGTTCAGCATTACGTATTTAATGCTTACACACTTAAAATTTTCAAAATCCGGCTTAAAGATTTATTAAAATTCCCATGGTAAATTTTCTTTCTAAAAGAGGGGGTGTGGAGGAGGCGACAAAATCCGGCACGTTGTTTGGCACGTGTCAAAAAAGGCTAGTTTTAGCCCCGAAACACATAATTTACTGCTACTAATATATAGAAGTTGGCATACACGATTAAATCCGTGGGAAATATTTGAATAATCAAGGCAGAACTGCGTTTTTCATGGTTTTTAAGAAAATTGAAAAAATTGTCCTATTTTTGAAATGGCGTACTGCGCTTGCTATTGAATGTATACGAAAGTTGCATGCATGAAAGTTGTAGAGAATTTTATTCTCTTTAATATTGTGACTAACAAATAACATGCTACGGCAATGGGTCTCGAGATATTTTTAAAAAATCAAAAAAGGTCCCAAAAGTTTCTTGTTTTTTGGCTACAGAAAATTTAGCCTTAAGAAATTTTGTTAGAAAATTTGGTTTTTCCATGTTGGCACCATTATAAACAATTCAGAAAAAAAATCTTTTACCCGACCTTTTACAATGTAACCCCCCTTTTTTGGTACATTTCCCCTGGACTAGTAGCCGAAGTCTGAGAAATTTTTTTGTCATTCATATAGTAACAGGAGGAGTTAAGAAGATGTTAAAAAAAAGCTAGTGAATCGGACCATTTTTAAGGGACTTGTAACAAAAGGCCCAAAGAGGGACAACTGATATTAAAGAACAAGGCCCTAACATGAAAACTTGTTAAAAGGTGTATGTTCTTAGCACTTTAGATCTTCAATTAGTCAAAATTAAGCATGGTGTATGAAATAATCATTAGAATAAAATTTTAAAGAAATGCCGAAAAAAGGGGGGATGCTTAAAACAGGGCCCTAGGGTCCCACTAAAAATAACAGGGTGTTGGTCCGGGGAGAAGCGTGCAAGACTCAATTTTAAAATTTTGCATTGAGAATGTGAGAATATTAGGTGGCGAAAAATGCATGCTGCATAAAAAGTTCAAGGGGCCCCAGATCGGGCTCTATGGAATCCTAAAATATCCCAGGATTTTAACTGGAATAAAAAATGGGAGAATAACTAAACGGAAAAAGGATTCCAAAAATTAAGATCGGATTAAGAGAACAATTTATGTTGCAAAAACTTCAAGGGGACCTGTACCGGCCCCCAAGAGGCCAGGGACTTAAGTGGCATGTAGTTCAGTATAAAGATACTTTTTAGTAGATTTTAAAGTAATCAGGAAACGCTAGAACTGCGTTAAAGAAAATTGCAAGCAATTCGGATAATTTTTAAAGAAGCTGCACCAAGGGCCCCAAGAAGGCAATTAATATTCAAAATTGGTGGTAGCTCAAGTCTGAAAATTGCTTGTCAATCATGTAGTAGCTGGAGAACCTAAGAAGTTAAAAAAAGCTAGTGAATCGGATTACTTTTAAGGGAGCTATAATATGGGGCCAACAAATAGTTGAGAGCAAGGCCCTAACATGAAAACATGTCAAAACGTTTTAGTACTTAGCGCGTTAGATATTCAATTAGTCAAAATTAAGCATATACTATGAATTATTGGTTTGAATAACATTTTAAAGGAATGCACACAATATTGAGTAAATGCTTTAAAAAAGGCCCTAGGGCCCCAATACAAATATGAGGGTGTTGTTCCTGGAAGAAGAGTCCAAGACTGAACTTTAAAATTATGCACTGAGGAGGTGAGAAAATTAGGGGGTGAATTATGCATGGCGCACAAAAAGTTCAAGGGCCCTGGACCGGGCCCTACGGGACCATAGGTGGCCCCAGGGTCTTAACTGAAATGTAGGAGCGAGAGAATAACTAAAGGGAAAAAGGGTTCCAAAAATGAAGATCAGATTTAGAGGAGGCAATTTATGAACTATTTATGGTGCAAAAACTTTAAGCGGCCCTATACCGGGCCCCAAGGGACCAGGGACTTGAGTGGAATGTAGTTGTGTATAAAGGTATTTTTAGTAGTTTCTAAAATAATCGGCGGGCGCTAGAACTATGTTAAAGAAAATTGCAAGGAATTCAGATCATTTTTAAAGAAGCTACACCAAGGGCCCCAAGAAGGCGATTGATATTCAAAATTGGCGGGATGGTAGCTGAAGTCTCAGAATTTTTTTTTTTTTTTTTTTTTTTTTTTTTTTTTTTTTTTTTTTTTGTCGTTCATGTAGTAGCTGGAGGACATAAGAAGTTGTTGGGGAAAAAAGCTTGTGAATCGGACCATTTTTAAGGGAGCTATAATAGGGGGGCCAAAAGGGGCCAACTGACAATTAAAAACAGGGCCCTAACATGAAAACATGTTAAATAGTCTTAGCGCTTTAGACCTTCAATTAGTCAAAATTAAGCTTAGGGTATGACTTATTCGTAAGAATAATAGTTTAAAGAAATGTGCAAAAGATTGGGTAAATGTTTAAAAAAGGGTCCTAAGGTCCCAATAAAAATATGAGGGTGTTGGTCCTTGAAGGAGAGTCCGAGACTCAACTTTTAAATTATCCACTGTGAAGGTGAGAAAATTAGGGGGTGAAAAATTCTTGGTGGACAAAAGTCCAAGGGGCCCTGGCTGGGCCCTACGGTTCCCTAGTGGGCTCCAGTGTCTTATATATGGAATGCAGAAACGCGATAACAACTAAATGAAAAAAGGATCCCAAAAATGAAGATCGGTTTAAAATAAAGCTATTTATTAACAATTTTTTTGCACAAAAACTTCAAGGGACCCTGCAACGGGCCCCAAAGGTCCAGGGTCATAACTGGAAAGCAGAAAGGCGAAGAATAACTAAATGGCGAAAGGTCCCTTAAAACGAAGAAGTTCGGATAAAAAAAGGGCAAGTTATTAAAAATTTCGTGCAAAAAAATTTAAAGGGGCCAAGGGGTCCCTACTCTTAAAAAATTAACAATCTGAGCCTCAGGTGCATCAGGACCTGCCTTGAACTAACCTCACCTAAACTTTTCAGACTTCTACGTGCGGTAGATTTCGTTAACCATCGCAGACACACATACACATACACACACAGAGCGAGATTTGCTCTTTCATTAGTATAGATATTAACATGTAAGAAATGATAATAAAATTACAGATGGCGAAAAATTCCTTTCGACATTTTTTTTTAGATTTATATACCTAAATCTAAAAGTTAAAAATAAATAGAGGTACTGACATTACACTCAATAAAATTTTATTCGATATGAATAAATTATTTTATAAAGTAATGGCAACGCCAGCACTTCTGTATGGTTCGGAGACATGGACTATTAATACCAAAGAACGATCCAGAATACAAGTTTGAGAAATTATGTACTGAAGATCTGCAAACGGATGCACAAGAATGGACAGATTTACTAATGATTCCATACGCTCAGACTTAAAAATGTACAACATCAACCACAAAATACTAGATTATCAGAATAAATGGAAGAATCACGTAGAGCGTATGAGTAATGACCGATTTCCAAAAAAGCTTCTGAATTACAGACCCAGGGGTTACTGTGACCGAGGTAGACCTATGCTCAGATGGATTGATCAATGTAGCCGGAACAGGCTGATTTAGCCTAACCCACAGTGTTGCCAGTGGGCTACTTTTTTAAATTTCAGAATTCTTGATTGACACCACTTTTTTGAAACTGTAAAATTCACTTTGTTTTTGCCTTAATTAATATGTCATTAAATAAGATAATTTTACCATTTCAAAAAAGTGGTGCCAATCAAGAATCTGATTTTTGAAAAAGTAGCCTATCTGGCAACACTGCTTACCCATGCTGAAGAGGATGATTATGATGATGAATAAATTAACCCAATACCTGAATTTGATTTTTTTTGCAATTTAATCTCATAAACTTACATATTTACGTTCTTAACAGAATTTTCTAGGGTTTTTCTTTTATATTATTACTCTAATTATGATTTTGTAAGTTAAAGGTTAACGTTACAAGTACGATAAAAAAAAGCAGCTAAATAAATAAAGCATAAATATAATGTCGTCTGCCTCTGCTTCGTTTTAGGAAAGAATAGATATTCAAAACATAGAGCGTAAACGTATTTCTTCGACATAGGTAAATTTCGGGGCTTGTTAATTCTTCCCCCTTGTCGGTAGTGACACCAGTACTGTTGCCATTACAGATTTTGCCGTAAATGTCCCATCTCGTATGTTAATCTATGCTTCGATTATGCGCAGGTGAAGTGATATTGCTTGGAAAAAAACTGCAGGAGGTAGAGTGAGCAAATATTGCGAGTCAGATTTTCGTGATGTTTGTTGACATTGTTTAGATAATCCACATACATATTTACATATATTTTTTTGGACACTCTTTGTGCAGCTCCCGGTTGTATTTCTCTGGTGTTGGAAATTTCCTTGTGACTATCTCGTCCTTGTATGCGATGGAAAAAGGAAATCGAAATTGTGGTTTGTGTTTGTGTATAATAATAAGCATCATTCGAGGCGAACAGCCATAGTTGCTATAGGCCTCAAAATCAATCTCCACTACGGTGGACTTCAATGTCAATGTACATATATTTTACCATCGTTGAATAGATCGATTTAAATTTAGAATCAGATTCTGATAGTTAAATGAATACATGCTAAAATGATCACTTGTGTTTTAATTTGTATTTAAACGTATATTCGCTCAGTAATAATTGCGTATCATATTAATAGTGTTATAATAGTTCTGTTATTCACTTAATAATAGTATTTTTCGTATTTTAAGTTTGAAAAGTTTGCCGCGTCTTAAAATTTCCTTTCATCTAAAATATTATTCATGCACTAAAAGTAATTTTGTAGAGCATTTATTTCTTATTATTTTAAATAAAATATAAAAAAAAATAGATTTTAATGGCATTCAGAAATAATTGGAATTTTAGAGCTATTTTTAAATGCGAGTAAAATTTTTTGCAAATTGCAGAATGAATAATTAAATAATTGTTTAAAAAACTATTTTGGCTCGTTGTTCAAGAGTCTAAACGTAAAATTATAAATTTAGGAGATTTGGAATTGTTTAAAAAATTCTCACATAAAAGTTTTTTTTATTATTATTTATCACGAAAAAGAACATTTCTACACAAGCAAAACTAGAACTACACATTAAAATATATCTGTTTTGTTCCATCGTTCATTTTTTTAATTATTTAGATACCAAAACACGAATGTAAGAAGAGAGAAATTAGAAGTTTAGAATGTATAATAGTGATACATATGGAGAAACTAGAAAAGTAAATAATTAGTTTTTACTAAATATGAATATATTTTTAAAACTCAACGCAGCGCCAATTTTTTCTACAAAAGAAAAACTAAACACGTGACAAACTCGCACTCGAAACTGCGTTCCAACCAAGTACAAGTGGCAAGGAGGAGCTGCATCAGAAAAACTGCACGCGAGTCAATATGCGCTCTTCGATTAATATCCACAAAATCGCGAGACGTGAAAGTCTGCCCTACGCTTGTTGGCTGTGGCTCAATGTGCGCCGGCACCAGTGTTGCCAGATGAGCTACTTTTTTAAAAATCAGATTCTTGATTGGCACCACTTTTTTGAAATGGTAAAATGTGTCTTATTTAATGACATATTAATTAAGGGAAAAACAAAGTCAATTTTACCGTTTCATAAAAGTGGTGCCAATCAAGAAATCTGAATTAAAAATTGTATTATAAAATTTGTATTATAAAATATGTAATCGTAAAATTGTATTATAAAAATAAAAAAAAAAACGTTGCTAAAAGAATACTAAGACTTTGTAAAAAATTATACAACGTAGGGTAGGGTATAACTGTATATGTGTATATATTAGAAAAGTGTAAATGGGTATACCATGAAAGTTCAAAGAGATATGGAACCTAAATAATATCAAATATAGCTATTCGTATAACTCTTTTTTTAATACTATCCTAATCTGTTTATGATGAACTTAATTCGGTACTGACGATAAAAGCAGTGCATAGTTAAACTTCGTTTGGCATTTCATGAAACTAAATTCAGCGTAGTAATAACCTTTATTTCTACAGTGTAGCTAAAACAAAACCTTTGTTCAAAGTTTAAATTTGGCACTCTGCTAAGCGCGCTTCGAATTGAGGCCTCAAAGTTGCAACGCTGCCTTGGTCAGTGCCGCGTTTTTCCAGATAGGTTTTTAATTAACTTTTAAAGTCACTCGAGGCGTATTGAGAGATACAATCAATGGCAACTATCGCGAATCGCACAGTATTTATGCGATTCATTCTCATTAAATCTTTCGAGGGCGACGCCCTTAAAAAACGGACACCTAATTTTAATTCCAAAACAGACAAACGGCACAAAGAATATTTAATTAAAATTTTCTTTTATCATGTACGTGAAATAAGCAAGTTCGCATTTTCTAATAAATTCGTTTATAAATTCTGGTGTCAGTTCATTATTTCATAAGTAGTTTATAAATAGAATTACTCCGTGCCGGAAAGGATTAAGTGGTCACAGGACTCTTAAAGCTTCAAAATTTAAGAAATTTTAATTTTTTTAGATGTTAAACTCCTATCTTTTCTGAATAATTTGATATAAATGTTTCCTTGAAATTCCCATTAGAACAGAAGTTTTGGCTTTTAGAATTATACCCACTCAATAACTGAAGCGGCGTTTCCAAAACTTTAAAGTCATTATTTTCCAAAAGGCGTTTTTTGGTCATAACGCGCAGGATACCTCAAAAATTGAATATTTTTTCATGAAATTTTCAAAACATATATTTCATGTTAGTCTGTATAAACTGAACCTAAAATTTCCTTTTTTATTGTTCGAAAAAATATTATTTTAGGTGATTTTACTGTTGAAATTTTCAAAATTTTGAATTAGCTAAATGCAACATTGCATTGAAAACATAAAAATGCTTTAAATACAAATTTATTTAAGTTCAGGGAAATTATTATAATCTGAAGTAAAAGTAAGCACCAAAATTTTCATTCTAGTTGCAATATTTATGTTGTAATCCTGCGCGTAAACTGTTATGCCAATTTTTTGTTCGACAAATGTCTAACAGTTTCGAGCCCCCTATAAATACTAATTCTGTAACTTGCAATTTTTTAAATACATGAAACGAAAGAACATACTTATATCTTTCATCCCAATTAAAATTGTGTTTTAAAATCATATACATTTTAAGACATTAAATGTTCAATATGGTTTTTTTCATTTTTTCCAGCTTTTAGTGTACCGAGACCCCTTAAATTAGTATGTTTTTAACAATTTGACGTTTAATGCTTTTATACTGTTACTGGACATTACATTACACATATATATCATTAAATGTTGTTAACTAGGCATAGAGTACGCCGCCCCTGTCCTTGTGTATGTCCAAACTGACCGTACCTTTAAGGGTTAATATCTCGGCTAATTACCGATGATTTTTTCGAAAATCATTATCAACAATTGCTTTTATTCTTCTGCAACGATAGGTGTATTCAGCGATGGTCAACAATTTTTCTGAATGCCCGTAAATCGAAATTTGTGTATAACAGAAAAATGCTAATTACTCAAAAACTATGTGACCTAGAGTAATCGCTATAAATTTCCGGCAAGGTTTATATTAACGTCTACTACGTCTACTTTTTTCATAATTTTAGTTTCAGTAGATTTGAAATTAGATGGGTGAGAACGTAATTTTGCGCTACATTTTCAACAATATCTTTGAAAATATAATACCTAAAATTAAGAGGAATGTATTTTTGAGTTCAGCGTTACAAAGCTTTCACAGGATACCCCACATGATATACAAAGAAAAGATTTTTTTTCCAAGTAGCATAATTAGCCCTTCTACTAATTTACTAAATATATTTATGAATGTTTATTAATCTGAAAATATGTGGGTCAATGGTCTTTATTACTTCCCCGAATTTGAACTTTCCACATCCCATAGTTTACGAGTAAAAGGGCTGTAACAGACAGACAGACGGATGGACGGACAGACACAAGAGTGATCTTATAATGGTTCCGTTTTCCTTTTTTAAGTACGGAACCCTAAAAAGTAGCCCACTGGCAACACTGGCCGGCACTATAGAGTCTAGTACAGCGTCCACAATAAATGGTGTGGAAATCGGCTATCCCAGTAATACTTAAATAAAAAGAAAAGTACCCAGTTAAACTTATGTCATTGAGCTCACAGGCTACTCACACTAATTGTATATTATACTCTTATTTCAAAGAATAATGCCGCTCGAAAAATAAAGAAATCGACAAAAACACATTTAGCTGAATTAAGGGGGAGATTAGCTCCCCCATTTCCCCTCTTTATACTTAATCCATGAACCTCCAAATCTAATCAGGGACGATCCTTATCAGAATAAAACGGTGTACCATATTTGAAGCAAATCAGATAATTCTGCATGAAAAACCCATTTATCTAACTTAAGGGGGTTTGGCCCCGTCCCCCTTTATACTTAAACAATGAACCTCCCAATCTAATCAGGAAAGCGCCTTATCTGAATAAACCGGTGTAGCAAATCTGAAGCAAATCGGATAATTCTGCATGAAAAACCCATTTATTTAAATTAAGGGGGCTTAGCCCCCCCCCCCCGTTCGCCCTTCTTTATACTTAACCAATTAACCCCAAAACTAACCAGGACATAGCCTTATAATAATGAACCTACATCCAAAATTTGAAACAAATCTGATAATTTTGCTTGAAAAATCCATTTATCTAAATTAAGGGTTGGTTGCCCCCGTTCCCCCTTTTATACTTAACTAATGAACCCTCTAAACTAATCAGGGAAGCGCCTTATAAGAATGAACCTATTTATAAAATTTGAAGCAAATCGGATATTTCTATCAAGAGTTATCGCGTTACGTACATACATAAGTACAGTCGTGGGGGAAAAAGTAAACACCCCCTACTAACTCCTCAACAAATTATCGTAGAAGAAAGTTACTGGTACCAAACGATTGGAAATAAATTCTACTCTTAAATGATGTATATAAAATTTGCTTAGTGGGCCCTCTACATATTAAAACGAACCATAACTTTGTTTTTTTCTTCAATAGCAGTACACAATTCTGACCGCATAAATGAATTTTATACCCTTCAATTAGCCTTAAAAAATTTTTAATGTAATCCGTACGATAAGTTTCCGAGAAAATAATTATTTTAAAACGAGCGTATTTTAGGAGCTGTATCCAAATTGAAGTTGGGTATTCGATTGTTGACCGAGAGCCTCCTTCTTGATCATAGCATCTTAAGCGCTAATAAAGCTGTCATTGAAGGCTGCTAGATTACAGAATAGCAGAAGAAATTTCAAAATATCTAGTCTCTTCTATCATAGGTGGCCCCTTAAAGCATCTTTGCCGTTTTTTAAGCATAATTTGAAAACTAGTTGGAAGAAAAATGTGAAATTTTGGATTTCCATAAAGCAGGGCCACATAAATCTAGACCCATAAAAAATTGTAGGTTGCAATTCATAATTTTTTCAAATATTAATTTCATAATACATAATTCATATCATAAAATTATAAAAATTACATATTCAACGTATTTATGTTTGGGTATATTAGTATTATTGCTACACAAAAAATTAGCACATTAGGTGCATAATTTCAGGAGTTATAAATAAAAATATGAAAATGTAATTTAACATTAGAAGCATTAAATTTTGAATGTTTATAATTCAAAAACTTATCCTTCAAATGACTTGAAATTTGGTGTCTAGGCATAGTTTGAACCGAAGATTTGAAATATCTTGTTAAAATGGAGGATATTCCATGTCTGTTTTGATCACGTGGTTAAGGTAAAAACTTCTAGCGTAAAGAAGGAAAGGCTCCGTAGACGTCTAATGTGAATCCCCGCTAGCCAATGAAACAGTTCATGAGGCAAAGCAGTAGTATCTTCCCTTCTTATCAGTTAGAAGTTCCTTGGGTAAATTACCGGTATCACGTGACTTTTTTCAGCCTCGAACTATTTGGAATATCCTCCATTGGGTATTGTCACTGAAAAAAAATATGTTTGGGTTCGTTATAACATGTAGATGGCCCCTTAAGCAAATTTTATATACATCATTTAAAAGTAGACTTTATTTCCAATCGTTTGGCACCAGTAACTTTCTTCTACGATAATTTGTTGAGGAGTTAGTAGGGAGTGTTTACTTTTTTTTTTTTCCAGGACTGTACATACGTGCATGCAGAACCTGTGGGCACATTAGCTCTAATAGCCTGTGACCTAAAAAGTGTTAAAATATTGATTCCCTTAAATGTTCAACGATGCTGAAATTCAAAGAGTCGATCGCAGCGACATCTACTGGTTATTTCTGAAACTGCAAGACGATTGCAGGTCTAGACGCTATATTTACAGCGCCTAGAATACCTAGTGTGGAAATGTGCTATCCAAACAATGCTAAAAATTTGTATCCCTTAAATGTGCGACGATACTGCTAAAATCCCAAGTGTCAATAGCAGCGAGATCTGCAGGATTTTGGTATTACTAGTATTACATTGTATAGAATAGCAATTTCTGTTGTTGTAGAAAATATCCTGCAGATGTTGCTGCGATCTGCATATTGCAGCAGTATCATTGCACATTTAAGGGATACAATATTTTAGTGTTTTTTTAAGTATTACAGGGATAGCCGATTTCCACACTGTATATTCTAGGCGCTGTACTATAATAATGCGAAGTTTACATTGAAATTTGAAAATATCCAACAGATGTCGCTGTACATCTAAGGAATTCAAATTTGTATCACCGTGTGGATAACAGATTTCCGCATTATTTATTCTAGGCACTAACAAAAAAGACAGGCTGCTTCATTACCTTTCGTGTCAGACCGCTAGAGTCACGTGATGCTCTTTTAGTGCATTTTCATTCAAGTATTAGGTGACTCATGCGGTCTGAAAAAAGATGCACGTGTAACGTCCGGACCTACAGCGCCTAGAATAAATAGTGTGGAAATCTGCTATCCAAACAGCGCTAAAAAAATGTATCCCTTAAATGGGCAATGATGCTGAAATGCGATGAGCCGATAGCAGCGACATCAGCGTTATAGTTTCAAATTTCAATGTAAACACAGTCTAGCAGACAAACAGCGTCTAGACCAAATCATTTTATAGTTTTAGAAAATATTCCGCATATGTCGCTGCGATCGACTCTTTGGATTTCAGCATCGTTTGACATTTCAGGGATACAATATTTTAGCACTTTTTTAAGCACTACATGGATAGGCGATTTCGACACTATATATTCTACAAGCTATACCAAACCTGTCTTTTTCGTTATAGTCCAAGAGCCGGCAGCACAAAAATCTATGTTATCAAACGCAAGAAAAGAACCTTTATTTTATGGAAGAGTAGAAGTAGGGGAATCTAATGATACATGTCTGCCGGAAGTGAAGTGGTGCATAAGCCAAAATTTAATACCACTAGTGGTAGACTCGTAGGTTTATCATTGTGTTTGTCCTACAAACAAATATATGAAAACATGAAGGATTGGGAGCAGGAAAACACAATGATAAACCTACGAGTCAACACTGGTGGTATTAATTTTTGGCTTATACACCACTTCACTTCCGACAGACATGGATCATTAGATTCCCCTACTTCTACTCTTCCATTAAATAAAGGTTTTTTCTTGTGCTTGATAACATAGGTTTTTGTGCTGCCGGCTCTTGGACTATTAAATAAAATAGTATCTGCATATTGATAAATAAATAAAATATGCATGTATTTCAGACAGACTTTTTTAAATATAGAATATGTATATTTCAATACTATTTCAATACAATTAAGAAAGACTTTTTGTTACATTCGAAACGATACTGAACAATCATAAACCTGCATTTTTCAAAATTTTCGCTTTTTTCAAAACTCTCATATAGTACATGCTCCTAATTCGTTAAGCTCGTTTAGAAAATATTGAAAAATCTATCTGGATCCATGCTAAATTCTACTAAAGTTCATATTTGTTTATGTAGAAATATGCACAAGGAGAAACTGTTTGGTTGCGATAATCATTTCTTGTTTTTTTACACCGTTTGGTCGCTCCCTTTTGTTGTATCAACTAATTTTTTGTAGCGGCAAACACAACTGTTTGATTGATTAATTCAATTAATTTGGTGAATTTATTTAGTTGAATGAGAAGTTGAATTTACTTGAAATAACCCAATTCTGTTGGATTAAATAAATTATTTGGTTCGCTGTGATTCAATCACCGATCGTAAGGTGTGCTGCTGTGCTTCTTCTCCCGGTCAACGTCTACGTTAATTCAAAATGGCGTCTCGCATAGAAGAGAACATAGAAGTAGTAATAGTTATTTCCAAGTTTTATGGGAAGAGACAACCCATTCTAGCCAAGGCTGGATATATGGAAAAGCGGGGACACACCTACGGAAGGACTGAAGCGCAGTTTTTGACATTCAAAAGTGGAGAATTTTGGTTTACAACACATTAACTTCCAGTCCTGCAATCGCCCCAACCAGCGAAATTGCATGCGCATTCTTGTAAACAGTCTTGAGGGAGATATGGGAAAATGCAACAATCGCGTTTTCGTGCACAACACTTGTGCGCTCGTTGAACATGTGATTGAAATGTTGGTAAGTCTGATTTTATGCTATGCTCGTTAATTTTATTTATTTAAATCCTAACGGATCGTATTTAAGTTCGTTATTTTTGTATATATATATTTTTTTAAAGTTTTTACTCTCTTTTAAGGATTAAATTTGTGTAGGTATGTTTGTCATAAAAATTAAAATTGATTTATTAATGATGCTATTCTGTATTTTCTGTCTTGCAAACACGTAGTAATATTAAAATATACTGTAAAATGTTTCCATAAATATGTATGCAGTATTCTTTAAAAGAATCTTATGTATGGCATTTTTTGTAGAAATTGAGTCGGCATTTTTTTTTTATTAAAAAAAATATCTTTATGCAATTTTCATTTATCTTTTTATTATGTAAACTTTCATTATATGTAGCATATTTTTAGCTCTTTTTAATTAGTGCTTATTTTTAGTCTAACAATTACAGAATGACATTCATTTATTATCTGTTTACATTATTATCCGTTTGATGCTCCACGATTTAAAAATATTTCTGTTTATATATCAGGTATTTAAAAAATCGTCACTAATCTCGATTGTTTAATAATAAGATTTGTGTACTATTTTAAATGCAATTTATTCCAAGTTAATAATTCATTTATTTTTTTAATTATTTTATGTTCTTTTTTTTATATATCCACATACAGGGCTCGCACCGTTCCTAAAATTTTCGCACTTTGCTACCAGTATTTTAAATAAGAATTCTTCGTGGTAGATTCCTTTAACATCTATTGTAGAACTATACAACAATGATTATTGTTTAAATTTAGTGGTAGCAAAGTGCGAAAATTTTAGGAACGCTGCGAGCCCTGCACATATCTTAATACTTTGGTGCTGTATAAAATTTCATTTATTAATGCTATTCAACAGCAGACGGTTTAGCTTGTGCAATCTTAATTTATTAAATTTTGATTGCACGTGTTGTTTGAATTTTAAAGTATTGTTATTAAACATATTTAACCCTAGAACTACCGGAAATTTTACTCAAGTTTTATAAAAACATTCTACACCAGAATTTTTACTTAAAACTATTTAATTTGTTTATTTAACTTATTATTGTCTGATTTATACATTTAGTTTGTTTTGAAGAAATTTCTGGTTTGAATAGATATTTTGAATATACATGTCGGGTCCATTGGACCCTTCTGGTAGACAGAGGGTTAATGTTTTCATTTCTGTGAAATTTAAAATTAAATTACTTTAATTAAATCAATTTAAATATTTGACAATTTCATTGAACATAATAATAGACATGAGAAATTTTGAAAATGTTGTATTTATATTTGGAAAGAAAGATTTTGAAAAACATTAACAGAATTTTTTTTTTAAGTGTTACTTAATTTAAATAAAAATTAAATTTTGGAGCATCAAATAAAATATAATGCAATATGCAAATAATTCTGAAAAACAATTGTGCTTCTGGATAAAGGAAAAAACAATGCAACGTGTAGATCATTTTAAAATATTTCGGAATAAAGTTAAAAAAAATGCGCTTTTCTGATTTTGCTCAGGAATTATATAAATTCTTAATTTGTTTTATATAGTTTTTAAACAGAGAATAATATTTACAAAATTAAATTATGCAAAAATTCTTAACCTAGCATTTCGATGGGTTTAATAAAGCTATAACAACTGAGCATAAATTTAGAAAAATCAAAAACAATATTTCATGTGTTTATAAGCACGGTACAGAATAAATTTTTAACTAAGTAATTTGATATGTATATTTATTTTCTGTATAAATTAACAGGTGAATCTTTTATAATTTATTAATAATTAAACATTAAATAACGAACGAAATTTCATGTATTTAATTTAAATGTTTAAATATGTATATATGTATTACTTTATATTTTCGTAGAAAATATTTTATCTTTGGAAATAAGATTTAAAGCGAGAGAAAATAAAATAAAAAAGTCAATTTTCATCAGAAATTGGGGCAAAAAATCTAAAAAAGGGTATACTTAAATCTTACTTATTAGATAATAAAATATGTTTTATTTAGCACGTATTTGAATACATATGTTTCAAATTTAGATTTAGAAAGGTAGATTTTTGAAAGAATCATGTTTTAAAATAATTTTAAAAATGATGGAAAATCAGTAAATTGCAATACAGTTTTCAAACGAAAGGCAGTCTAATTACATTTTTTGCCCTATTTGGCAGTATAAAAGCGAAAATTAGGTAATGGTCAGAAGTAATTAAATAAATTAATTAAATTTGAGGAAAAGGTAAAATGGAATGTTTAGATTGTCGACACTGTGGATATGTGTCGGCGTTACTCATTTACATGTTTTTACTTTATAATATAAATATTAATGTTATTAACAATGGGAAGAAATATCTATTTTTCTTTTTTTCTAATTATTAAAATACTAACATAGCTGCCATGTTTTCGGTTTTTTCATATCACTATATTTTAACGGAGAAATTTGTCTTATTTATGAGAATTCATCGAGCTTAAACAACTTAAATTCAATCCAGAGCAGAGTAAACGCAGTGTAGACAGTCATTACCAGCTGATTATATACTGAAGACACGTCGAACTTTTTATAATTTTATTTAAAATCACTAAAACAAACATCATTACTTCGATGTCGAAAAACTTAAGACATTAAATATTTAACGACATGCTCTTAAACGGCTTAAACTTACATAATCCATTTTAAAAGGAAAAACAGAGTCACCTAATACAGCACGACCACACAATATATACATTCAGTTAAACCGTTACGTCATACCACACATTTGCCGAAAAATTTGCATAAAGCAAGATGCAGTAAATAAACAGTAACAGAAGAAAAACTCCCCGCATTCAGCCGTACACGAAGACTTCGCAGAATGCGAGGTGACTGACTAAAAGAGCTAGAAAACCGGCAATGTGTGGATGCAAACGATTTTTGCTCGCAGCTCGGGACAAGGTATTGGCAGGAGGATTAAAAATAAGTTAAACACACTTAGCTTGCGAAAAATCCGCATACATGCCTGTCATTGCCCCCCCCCTCCCGTAGTTACGAGCATACATAGTTTAGAATCACATTAAACTAACCTTTAAACTCCAAACTTTTAGATTTTCAAAGGAGATGTAACTTCATACTCCTGTATAAAATTTAACTTTCATACATACAAAAGAGTTTAAAGAATCAGATGCATTATACATAATTACAATTGCAACAATAAAAAAATATCTAACTTCTACATACACTTTCGTCAACAAGGTAACCTTTCACTTAATACATATTTGACAAATCTGAAAATCTAATTTTTCAGTTTAAAACAAAAATATATTTCAGCATATAAATATTTTCATGTACACTAATAGACGGAAAAGGTTTTAAAACATTGCGCTACCTGTACTTTTCAAAAACATTCAAATATAAACACAATTTCGAACATTAATATATGTACACATAACTTTAATACATTTCAAATATAAAAAAAAAAAAAAATGATCAATTAACCATTTAAACCATCATCCTTTGGATGCATTACAATACAACATGCAAAATATTTGTTAACCAAAAAAATAAATAAATAAAGAGGGGGGGGGGGGGGTGAGGTTGATAAGTGCACTTATCGGAAAAAAAAAAATGTGATCACAACGAAAAATACCTTTATACAACACATTAACTACATTTATACAATAACCAAGTTTAAAAATATTAGATTAAATTTGCTATACAAAAGTGCATTAAAAAAAAGTTCACATTAGCAAATACATATATACCATGTATTCTAAACTTTTTATATATGAATATAAGAATTCATAATGTTTTTGTACTTATTTAAACTGAAAAACATTTCCTTACAAAAGTCTTTAACCCTTCTTTGGGGAGAGGTTTAGTTAGGATATCAGCAAAGTTTTCCTTTGATCTTACATATTTGAGGGTGAATATATTCTCATAAATTAAATTTCTTAGAAAATGATATCTAACACTAATGTGTTTTATCCTGTTATTTTCGATGGGTGAATGTGAAAAATCTATAGCAGCTTGGTTATCGCACAAAAGCTGAGCTGAAAAATTGACTTCGTTTGGAAATATGCTTAAATTTATACATTCCTGAATGATACGTATTACCCATTGTAAATCTTTAGCAGCTTCCGTTAAAGTTATGTATTCCGACTCCATTGTAGAAAGTGCTACGCATTTTTGTTTAAACGTGCGCTAGATAATAGGAGCCTCATCTAAAAATAGAATAATCCCCCCCCCCCCCCCATCGAAACACGGTCATCTCGATTTGATGCGAAATCTGCATCACTGTAACATGAAAGTTTTAAACTTTTTATACTAGAAAGGTTAAGTTTATAGTGTTGCGTAGATTTAACATAACCCAATAACTTTAATAAGTAATTCCAGTGAACCATGCCAGGGTTTTCCTGAAACTGAGAAAATATATTAACTGCAAAGTTAATATCAGGACGTGTGCGACTCGCTATGTATGCAAGACATCCGATTAAACTACGGTACGGGATTTTACTCATTTCTTGAATTTCGGTTTCGGTAGTTGGCGAATCCGTTTTAGATAAAACAATTCCTTTTGCGATTGGTAGTGATGTTATTGGAATATTAAATTTGCTAAACCTTTCATATACTTCTGAAATATGGTCAGATTGATGTATGCATAAAGTTTTATTTTTCCTCCTCAAATGTCACTCCTAAAAGTCTTTTAGTTTTCCCAAGGATTTTAAGATCAAATTTATTTCGTAGTTTGTCTATTGCCTGTTTTATATCTTGAGGGGTTTTTCGAAACAGAACAATATCATCTACATAAAGCAGAAGAACCAAATTTTCATTAAAGACATATACACAGTTACACCAGGTTAAGCGTTTAAATCTTAATTCTATCAAAACTGAATTTATTTCAAAGAACCATTCCCTTCCAGGTTGTTTTAAACCATAGATAGCTTTACTTAATTTGCATACAGGATTAGGATAGTCTTTATCAATAAATCCTTGAGGTTAATACATGTAAATTTCATTATTTAATTTAGCATATAAATATGCTGCTTTAATGTCAAGCTGACAATGTGACCAGCCGCATAAACAAACTAAAACGGTAAAGAAAAGTCTAATGATTGAAAAATTTATAACTGGGCTAAACACTTCATCGTAATTTATCCCTTTTTTCTGACGAAAACCTTGAGCAACTAATCGTGCCTTGTATCTGACGATTTTATCATCCTCGTTACGTTTTACAGTATAAACCCATCGGTTATTAACAATTGTAGTTTTGTCAGGTTTAGGGACTAAAGTCCAGACTTTTCTTTCTTTCATTGTTTGTATCTTGTCGTCCATAGCTTTAAACCACTCTCTTTTCTGGGGGGAATTATAAGCTTCATTATAATTTGAAGCTATTTTAATATCTACAAAATTAGCTTCGATTGTTTCATTGTCAGACTCTTCGTCACTAGGTATTTTAACTCGACCTGAATAAGTATTAGAAATACGAAAATCAAAATCTGTTCTTTTAAAAGGTATATTGTGTTTCTCACAATAAGCTTTGGCTTCTATCCATGATTTTATCCTAGTTTTAGTTCCAACTATACGATAGTAAATGTCATGTCTTGGTTCTTCTTTTCGTTTTACAGCTAGTCGTTCCCATTGGGGTTTAGAAGATCCAGGCGTAAAAAGAACTTTTTCAGACGTATCAGGTATAGAACCGTTTTGGACATTTTCTTGATTAGGAAACGAGCTTTGATCTGGAACGCTGCTCATATCTTCTGGCTCCGTTTCTTCCTTTGGATCTTTTTCGGGTATACCCTCGTCATTCGTTTCTTCATCAGAGTCCGATTCAGATTCATCAGATGAGCTGTAGGTATTTCGCTTTGGACCCAGTATGATTCCTCTGCGCTCTTCTTTCGGAAAAGTAACGTTTATAGTTTCTATCGTTTTACGTTCCTGGGGTAACCATAAGCGGTAACCTTTAGTGAAAAGTGCGTATCCGACCATTATACCTTTCTGGGCTCTCATTGAAAATTTATTTCTCAGCTGCTTAGGTTTTCCCACGTAAACAGTACTGCCGAAGGGTTTCAGGTGTTTTACCGATGGTTTTCTCCCTCCATACAATTCGAATGGAGTTTTTGTCTGATTACCGTGGCAGACCCGGTTCCACGTATAAACGAAAGTTAGTAATGCTTCTGCCCAAAAACTTTCTCTTAACTTGCTCTCATGTAAGAGAGCTTTTATAGCGTTTAAGGCCACACAATTGAAATTTTCCTCAGTTCCATTTTGTTCGGGAGTGTGCTCGTTACTGAATTCATGATGTATTCCTTGATCTTCAAGGTATTTACTGAAAGCCGTATTTTCATATTCACCGCCATGGTCAGACCTAAGAGTTATGATCTTGCGATTTAGAAATCTTTCCGCCATTTTTTGGAACCGTTTGAAGCATTCAAAAACTTCACCTTTTCGTTTAAGTGGGTACACAACTACTTTTTTAGAATAGTCGTCAATAAAGCTCACAAAATATCTAGCTCCTCCGTTTGATTTGACCGGAAGGAGTCCACATACATCAGAATAAATCAATTCGAGGGGAGCTCTAGAGCGTGTTTTGCCTATTTGCTTGAACGAGACCCTTCGGGACTTAGCGATCTTACAATCTTCACAAGTTGGCATGTATTTTTCTTTGAAATTTGGCAAACCATGAACTGCATCATTCTTACTTGTGTTTAAAATGTACTTTGTATTAATATGACAGTACATTCGATGCCATCTGTTTAGATCACCACCACACTTTTGAGTCTGTGCTGAATAAGCCCTCTTGTCCTTTACGTTGGGATATGTTGGTTTGCAAATGAAAAAACCGTTTGTTTTAATAGCCGTAAATATTTTTCTTCCGTTTTTCGATAATAAAGTCAAACGACCATTTTTACATGAAAAAGACATTCCCATGCTGTCAAGGGCTGAACCTGACATTAAATTACGTCTAAGTTTAGGCGTGTACATGACATTTTTAAGTTGCAAATTTTGGCGCTTTCCCTTATCATAAAAACACATCTCTACTGTTCCGATGCCTAAAACTGGACATTTAATGTCCCCTATAGCAACAGACATGTCAGTCCCCCTAACTGTTTTGTACGTGGAGAAAAGCCCTCGATCTTTACAAAAATGTGTGGATGCAGCTGTATCAAAAAGCCACTCCTGTCCTTTGACAGAGCTTTGATTAGCTTCAAGCATATCTGTAGCAAAACTACTATTTGGGCAAATGCCCCCCCTTCTCTTTATCTCTTTACTGGGTATTTTAAAGTACAATTTGGTGCAATGTGACCCCTCATTTTGCACTTGCTTGCCCCTCATATAGCATTGCGTTTCAAGAGAGTAGATCTGTCCTTACTGCTACTTCTACTATACTGCTTTATATTTTTGCCTTTAGGTTTTTCTAATTTAGATTTAAATGCAACATTTGATTTATCTAGATTGCATTGTTGCAAGCGGCTTTCCTCTAAAAGTAGTTCTTTCAATATGGGATCAAATTTAAAATCAGTGTCAGTATAACGATAAATATTAAGAACTATACTAGAAAATTGGTCAGGTAAAAAACGAATAAGCTGGAAAGCCTGATAAAGATCCTCTAATGGATGACCTTGTTCCTGCAATTGTTTAATAATTGTACGTAATCTAGCTGCAAACAAACCAATCCCTTCCCCCTCTTCATACCTGGCAGCAAAAAAATTATCAAGGAGGGAGATTACTGCAGCTCTAGTTTTAGGGCGATAGTTATCCTGGAGGATATCCCATGCTTTCTTAGCATCAGTCGTTTCTACAAGTAGTGGTCTAAGATCAGGAGATACATTTAAATATATAGAACTAAATGCCCTATCACGGCGTAAATTATAGTCACGCTTTTCCTTATATTTTACACTATCATCAGGTGGTTTTTCTGTACCATCAATAAACCCCCAGCAACCACGGTCCATAAGGAGGACTTTCATGTCCGCGGACTATGTTGCGTAGTTGTCTGGAGTCAAAAATTCAATCTCATCCATTATAATATATACATATAAACAAGATTAATTACTGAGAGAAATATATATATATATACAATATATTAAGAAAACATTCAAGAAAGTAAAAAGTAACAAAAATTCTTACTTATTACGTTCACTCTCATATGGCAAGTCTTATGCACTTAAAGTTCAAAAGTCCAGTCCTTAAAAGTCCTACATACAATCTGTAGAAGTGAAACTCTTGTTCTAATCCAGTTCATAAGTAGGTGAAAAATTCCTTTCTGTCACCGATAGGAAGCACGCGGAGTTGTTATCCAGAAATAGTCCATAAAGGCGTTCACTATCATGAAGTCGTCAGTAGCAGGAACCATTCATATAAAACAGGAACAGGAGCCACAGCACTCACCGGGAATATAAAACTTATTCCATATTATAGCTGGTATAATAACTGCTCTGGCCCATAACCAGCGAGAATTCATCGAGCTTAAACAACTTAAATTCAAGCCAGAGCAGAGTAAACGCAGTGTAGACAGTCATTACCAGCTGATTATATACTGAAGACACGTCGAACTTTTTATAATTTTATTTAAAATCACTAAAACAAACATTATTACTTCGATGTCGAAAAACTTAAGACATTAAATATTTAACGACATGCTCTTAAACGGCTTAAACTTACATAATCCATTTTAAAAGGAAAAACAGAGCCACCTCATACAGCACGACCACACAATATATACATTCAGTTAAAACGTTACGTCATACCACACATTTGCCGAAAAATTTGCATAAAGCAAGATGCAGTAAATAAACAGTAACAGAAGAAAAACTCCCCGCATTCAGCCGTACACGAAGACTTCGCAGAATGCGAGGTGACTGACTAAAAGAGCTGGAAAACCGGCAATGTGTGGATGCAAACGATTTTTGCTCGCAGCTCGGGACAAGGTATTGGCAGGAGGATTAAAAATAAGTTAAACACACTTAGCTTGCGAAAAATTCGCATACCTGCCTGTCAATTTAATCATCGAAAGCAAAGAATTAAATAAGGCAAATTTTTCTGATAAAAAATAGTGGTAGGAAAATAGCGTAAAATTTGGCAGATATATATTAAATTTCGTTTCTTTTTTTTTTAATCTTGTAAAAGGAAGGTAAAACTTTGCCAATTGTACGTATAATACGACACTATATATAGATCTGTAAAAATACACCGTTGTGCAAAATGACAGGAACAGTCATGCAATTGTCTAAATTAAAAATATAATTATAATAATCCACATATAAAACATATAAATTCATTTTATCAAACTAAATAGTCAATATAGACATAAAGAAAACATTCTAAAACAATTGTAATAAATATAGTATAATATGTTGCGGTTTTACTCGATATGCACTGGGAACAAAATGATAAGAACGGAGCATATTTTTCGAAATTATAAAAACATTGCATATGAATTGGGCTTCTTTTGTATTTATTAATTTCAATGCAACATTGTAGCATAGAGTTTACTTGGTTTTGAATTTGTTGAGGTGACAAAATACGTCATACCTCCCAAATGCCAGATTTGTGTTCTGTTTTCGAGTTTTACTGCATGATTTGACCATTTTTTTTAAATATTGCACTCTATAATGCCACAAACGTTCTTCGTGGTATTTAGGTTTGGCCCACTGGTTGTCCAATCAAGTTAGAGAGTCATATTTATCTTAAAACCAATCCTTTGTGTCTTTTTCAGAGCTAATTTAGGCATTGCCTTGTTAAAAGTTTAGTTGAAGCCTGTAATATTTTCACTCAGGTTCAACAAATTGCATTCTAACATGTGAATATAGGTATGTCTGTTTTGTTTATTTGTCTAGAAAAGCAATTCTAAGCTTACCTTCAGAGAAAAAAGCAGACCAAACCACTAGGAAACCTCAATCTAATAGACGCGTGAAAAATACGTCCTTTTCCTTTTGAAGGCCATGAAATGTAACTGAATACCATCCGGAACATCGAAATTAACTCCTTAAATCTCGCTCCCGTGATATTCACGGGATGTGTCTTTTATTCAAATTGTTTGTTTTATTGTTTGTTTATTGTTGTTCATCAGTTTTATAAAATAGTGTAATTGGATTTATTATGGCATCGTTTTACCTGTCATTAATAAATGTGAATATTTCTTTTTCAAAAAAGTGGTGCCAATAAGCAATATGAATTTTTAAACCGTAATTTAATACGACCGTTAAGAGGTTAAACTTCTTTTCAGCACTGAAGATAATTTTAGACCAATTCGTTTGTTGCTTCAGATGTTTCTCTGCTAACTGAATACGGGCTTTTTTTTGCCAGATGCTAAAAGCGGACGCCGACATGGTTATGCATTTTAACCCTCTAAGCGGTTTCCCCGTATATTTCCGTTTCAGTAAAACAACTTAAATCGGTTCTAGATAAAAATAATTTTAACGGAATTGTATTTTAAAATTAATGCCAAATAAAGGAACATGAAGTGTATATTAGAAACAAACAGGGAAAGAAAATTTAAATTAACATTAGTTTTATAGGGGGGGTTTTAATGAAAATGTATAAAAGCCCTCAAAACGCTCAAAGGTTTAAATAACTCTGGACATTTTTATTGTTTTTCTTGTAGTCGATACTGATGCTGCCGTCTTTACTTGGCTTCCAATTTTCTCTGGGGTCATTCTTTTACTTTGAACCGTGCGAACAATCGAATTTCTGGATCGTTTCGAAAGAAATTTAGGCCTCCCTGTAGGTTTTTTAGTAACATAAATAATTGGATTCTGAAAGAAATTAAAAATGACAGACTTTAAACGTTTAATTTTATCAGGAAGTGTTTGAAGTGATATATCTTGTTATAAGCTAGAATTTGCCCTCTTTCGAGGTCAGAAAGCATTTTGTCTCATCTTGTAGTTCATATGTTTTGCGAACTAAACTAAAGAGCTCAGAATCTCTTTTAACACGTTCACGACGGCGCGGTGGGTCACACTCGACTGTCTCAGAGCTCCAAAGTCTCCAGCTTTTTGGATACCAGTATTTTAATACAGAAAATTTTGTTTTCTTTAATTAGAACAATTGGGCGATTTAGAAGAACAACATTTTCTCTAAAATAACAGTGGTGTGCAAAAAGCCGGAGACTTGACAATTCTGAGACAGTCGAGTGTGACCCACCGCGCCGACGTGAACGTGTTAAATGTGGTTTTAAATGATATGTGAAAATATCCACTAATCACGTTACGCGGTTTCTGAACATTTACTGCTTTCTTATCATTTTGCTCCAGCGTAAATTTAGCAAAATATATATTTTAAAATACATTAAAAAATATAGATATAATTTTTGTAAACGATTACTTTAATATTAAGTGGAATATCATGTATTTAATTTTAACAGAAAGATTTGCACATTTTCGTAGCAAACAGTATGTGACTTTTTTTGTTTGATTGTTTTTGTATTGTTCCTAACATTTTACACCCCGTTGTATAAAAAGAAATCCATCAATATCAATGATAAAAATAAGCAAAAAGATAAAAATATTTAAAAACTATTTACAGATTTAAAAAGAATGCTGTTACAATTTTAATATGGGGAATACATATATTTTACCAAACCGTGCTTTTATTTCGAATTCTGTGCAAAAATTAACATTGTTTCAAAGAAACTCAATCTAAGTAAGGTTTAGTAAAAATATATTTGATTTCCTGGATTGTAACACCTGATCGCCGATCAAAAGGACAAAATTGTAATGTTGTTTTCTCTGTACTTTTTTTAAAATACTAAAAAAAGACGTTTTTTCAAACATGATATAAAAAAAAATATTGCGTATAGGCATATAAGCATTGATAGTATTAATCATAACTTATTTTTTTTTTAAAACGGGATTATATCTATTGAATTATATTAATTTAAATAATGCTTCTATTGCATTGAAACCTACAGCTTAGTGAATGGATATATCAGTTCACGGCGGTGAGAATGTTAAATTAAAAGATAATAAACAGGGTATATATTTAAATCTACGAATTATATTTTTATTATGAATGTCTGTGAATAAACAAACTCTAAAGCAATTAACTAGAAAGTTACAAAAATATAGTTGTACGAACTAAATTATTTGATTAATAGTTGTAAGAACGAAATTATTTGCATAAATGTTTGGTCGGACTGACCAAATTTTTTTGACAGCACAACCAATGGGATGTGGTTACGATAACTATTAACCAAATATATATGGGTGCAATTAACAAATTAATTTGGTTCTCGCAACCAAATTCATTTGGTTACGATAGATGTTAACCAAATAGATTTGGTTAAAATATATACATTCATTTAGTCCTTGTAACCAAATCTATTTGGTTACGACAACTATTAACCAAATAGATTTTGTTGTAAAAACTAAATCGATTTCCTTCTAGAGACCAAATCATTTAGTTACGGTAGCAAAATAAAAGTGTCAAAATAATTTGGTCAATCCAACCAAACATTTAGATGGGGAAATAGTATCCAAAAAATTTGGTGAAACAAATATTTTTTTTTGTTGTTTTGGCAAAATCGTTTTTTCTGTGCATCAATAATTAAAATTCTGTATCTAGAGATGTATCTTCCGAAAAGAATACTTTATGTGTCCCCTCTAAAACTGAGAGATGCATCCGCAGTTGTATACACATTTATGCAAAAAAAAAAAAAAAAAGAAAAGAAAAAAAAAGGCCCAGCATGGAGCTCGATTTTGCGCTGTTAGCGAAACGAGATTGACCAATCAGAAAATTTGCCTACTTAAAGCAGCGAAAAGTTCGCAAAAACGCAGGCTTCTAATTGGTCAGTCTCGTTTCACTAACAGCGCAAAATCTATCTGATTCCGCCCAAAATGATAGAAAAAAAAACGAAAAAGAATCATGAACCTTTAACCCCTTGAGGGGCGGTGGGATATATTTTTGTCCCACCTACGATTAATGAAGATTTGCACCGAAAACATTTTATGAAATTTTACTTTTCTAACTTTGTTGGAAAATGTCGGAAAATTGCGTTTCCTTATTTTGAAATTTATTTTTCTAAATTTCTGGTGGGAATTCAGCATTACACAAACGTAATTGCTTGCCCCTCAAGGGGTTAAGCTATCCAAACTGCATCTTAGATTTATTTACACGGGTAAGGTGGTGCAGGAGTGCCCACTTTACCTATTTCGTTAAATAACCGTAAATGAAGAGATTTAACGGGTTATATTATAGTTTATTTATATTCTTAAATTATTGGACTAACAAAAAAAAAAAAAAAATCATTAATGAACTTGTAAGAAATACTTTCGGTATTATTTGTAACAACATTATTCTCCTGAACGCGCAATTTTGCACAACCAGTGAAGGCAAGAATGTGCAGCCAAGTGTGCAGGAGTACACAAAAAAAAGAAAACAAAGAAAACAAAGCGTACAAATGCCACATTTGTAATGACCCCGACCTGCATACTCTGTTCGATTTTCCTCCTGCCAGTCCATGTAAGAAATGCACTCCAATCCTCTGCGATTGGTTCTCTATAGACTTCAAAGCAGCTTGGACATATCCACACTTTTTTCTTTGGTACAGTTTTTGACTTCTTGGATTTACATTTACTCTTTCTTGATAAAAGTTTTTGGCTTATTTCAACAGTGTCATCTTCAAGCTCCTTCTTGTGTAGTGAACTGCTTAAAATTTCAAACTTTCTGATCCTCTTTCTGTAGGATGGCAACACTGCGAATACGGTGACAACTCTGTTCATTTGGCGAATGATGAAGTTATTGAAGTCGAAGCTGTGCCTTGCGAAACCGATGTTGAGTTTATTTCACATTGAGCACGCGCCTTTTCTTTACATAGATTTTCTACCATTTCTGAAATGTCACTTTCTATTGAAAACAATGATATTACGTTTATAAATAGGGAAAATACTTTACTGAGACTAGATACAGTTGAATCTTTCTATTCTGAAATAAACTGTCAAGTGCGAGAATTACTCACGCTCAGAGGGTTCCGTACAATAAATATATGAATTATTAACTGTATTATTTAAAAAAAAATCGTTGCTAAAAGAATAATAAGACTTTGTAAAAAAACTAAACATAGCTGTATACATTAGACAAGTATGAATGGGTATACCATAAAAGTTCAAAGAGCCTAAAGAATAATGAAGCCTAATGAAGCCTAAATAATATCAAATATTTCTATTCTGTATAACTCCTTTTTAGCTCACAGACTATCAAAGCCTGAGAGCTAATGTGCCCGCCCGTTCTGTATGTATGTATGTACGTATGTACGTAACTCGATAACTCTTGATAGAAACATCCGATTTGCTTCAAATTTTTTTTCTACGTTCATTCTGATAAGGCACTTCCCTGATTAGTTTCCGGAGTTCATTGGTCAAGTATAAAGGGGTATAAAAGGCTTTAAAAGCCATTGGTACATAGATTACGCCGTCCCTGTCATTATGTAAGTCTTTAAGAGTTAATAACTCGGCCAATTACCAACGATTTTTTTTTTTCGAAAATCATTATAAATAAAGCTTTTAGACCTGCTACGATAGGTATCTCCAGCGTTCCTTAACACCTTTGCTGAATATCTGCAAATCGAAATTTGTGTGTAACGGAAAAATGCGCTTATCTCAAAACCTATGTGACCTAGGGTAATCGCTATTGTTTTCCTGGAAGGTTTACATTAAAGTCAACTACCTCTAAATTTTCCATTATTATAGTTTCAGTAGTTTCGGAAATGGAGGGTGGGGGGATAACATATGTCTGCACTACATTTTCGACGATATCTCTGAAAATATAATACATAAATTTAAAAGTAATGTATTTTTGAGTTCAACATTACGAAATCTTTCACACGATAACCCACACGATATACAAAGAAAAGTTTTTTTTCTTTTTCCAAGTAACTTAATTAGCCCCTCTACTTTTTTCCTAAATATATTTGTGAATGTTTTATAACTGTAAATATGTGGGTCAATAGTCTTTATTACTTCCCCCAATTTGTACTTCCTACGTTTCATAGTTTACGAGTAAAATGGCTGTGACAGGCAGAGTCTGCCGGGTGGAGAGGCCTACCATAAGGCATAGACAAGGCTGTGACAGACAGACAGACACAGGAGTGATCTTATAATGGTTCCGTTTTTACTTTTTAAGTACGGAACCCTAAAATGTAACTAACGCTGTCACCGCGGCCATTGATAATTTTTTTTTGACCTGAGATTTTCCTTTGCTAATATTAAGAAAACTACTGCATACAAAAATATGAAAAATGATAGTATTATAGACAAATGTTTGATAAAGACGCTGAAGCAGACAGTTTTTATATCGCAGAATTATTTTAAGAGATGTTTAATGTTAAAGTTATTCAAAATCGTTCCATTAAAAAAGTTTTATTGGAGCAGAAACTATACATATGGTATTTTTTCGGTATACATTAGAAGCTTACGGTGTACAGACTGCATTTATTTTTTCAGTTTGACTAATTTTTTGGGGTTTTTTTTTTCAATTTTAAATTAGAATTTTCAGCATTTCGAGAGGTATTTTTTACAAATTTTAGAAAAAGTTATTATTTTAAATTGTTGCCAATTGTAAAAAAAAAAAAAAAAAAAAAAAAAAAAAAGCGCAAAGAATAATATTTCCTTTCAATTAAAAATTTATTTACACGCGACTATTATAAACAGAAAGAAAAAACTTTCAAATTATAATTAAATGATTACGTGTTAAAATCAGGAAAATATTAAAAATTAATGTCATAAAAATTCTTTTTACACGTGAATATTAAAAAAGAAAGAACTTTAAAATAATAAATTCATCAATACGCGATAAAAGCAGTAAGTAGGGGAAATTGTGTCATATTTAAAGTGGCCAAATGTTAAAAACATATACATAATAATATTTCTTATCTAACAACAAAAGTATTTTGACGTGAATATTAAAAAAGAGAAACAAAACTTTGGTGAAAATTACGTCAGATTTAAAACGATGTATTTAAAATGTCTTCTTTAAAACAATTTTCTTATAGTATTGTTAAAAATACCGGGTAACGAAGACTCTGTTTACTTAGTTTATTTCATATTATTAGCTTATTTTCAAATGCTTAATTGATTTTATTTAATCAAACTCGAAAACTGCCATTAGATGTCTTAACAGCAGCTGATTCGACCTTAAAATTCCCCAATCAAAGGGAAATAAATGAAAACTCGTTTACAGGGAGATCGCCACTGGTTTTTTAATTATAATTCAATCTTCAGTTGTAATCATTTTAAAGTCGATAAAAATTGCCTGTTTTTAGAGTCTGTTGTGGTGTCACAACGGGGTTTGGCGAGCGTAGCTCGTAGGGGGCAGAGCCCCCTAGGTATAAAAATAAAAACTATTAAACAAAACTCTAAGTATTTAAAACCCATTTTATAGCCATAAATATATAGGTTTCATGACTGCTTAGCTATAAAAGTAAATATAGTACTTGACTAAAGTATTTAGCTAATAAATGACAAGCAAAGCAAAAGTGGGCTAAGTACGTGCACACTCTTGCACATTTTGGCACTGCGACTCTTGCACTTTCCTCAGTAAATAACTTTGAAACGTCAGTATATTGATAAGAAAATCCTAATCTTTTAGGTGACAGATAGGTCAATAATATCCTAATCGAAAAAAACACAGAAAAGTAAATTAACTTCGTAATCCTTATTATGATCCTGTTTTTAACCCTTTATGACTCAATAAAACTGATTTCAAAATTATTTACTGAAATGTTAGAATACATGATTTTAAGCATGCAAAAAATAATTAAAAAATTGTAGAACATAAAATTGAAAAAATATTGACTAAAAAGTACTTTTTTCACAACTACAATAAACAGAAATTTACATAGTTCACATAAAAATAGTTCATTTTTAATACAAAATTGTAAAGTATACAAAATTACCTTTTAAAAAAGTCTATTTTCGGACGCCTGTAGTTTTTTTAATTTGACAAAGCTCAAGAAATTAAGCTTAGCAATATCGACGTGAAACTGCTCAAATGACAAAACAACCTTTGGCATGAAAAAATAACTTAGTAGCGTTCTCTGTTGAGAATTCTATGAATAATTTATATTTACTGCTGTATTGGGAAATAGGAATAATAAATAAAATCATGTATGAAAGCTTGCTGTGCAAAAAACCTTGACTTTTGGTTATGTTGCAATCTGCAACACAGTGATATAAAAAATAATTTTTGTTTCTGCACAAAAACTGTTCTTTACTTCTACACAAAAACCTTATTTTAACAACAAGGCCCAAATTATTTTTTCTTTTCTAAATCTTTACAAATTTTACGAAAATACAATTTTTTTTCTGTATAAACTTATCATGTAATTATATCGTTTACAACTGTAACTAAACGAAAAACTTTTTTGGGGATAGATTGGATAATCACTCTGCATACTCTTGTACACTTCGAACTCATGCACCGCCCTACCTTGCATATCGTCGCTACCATGTCAAACTATCCAAAGTGAAAAAATGCATTTTTCATATTTAGTGCCATTTTGTTGTATTGTGCATGATACCTACTAAGCAAAATCGTCACGTCTCTAGCTTGCTTAGAAACTTAGATCATGACTGTTTCAAAGTATCCAATATGAATTTTTTTCTAAAATTTACAATATCAAACTGTCCAATATGGTATATTCGGTCCTCTATTGCAAATGTTTGGACATTTTTCCTTTTCCAAGCATACGTACCATGTCAAACTATCCAATATGAAAATAGTCTTTTTATCAGGAAGACAAAAACTGTTATATTTATTGATTGACATTTAACGCAATCGACATATGTTTTTGACGTTTACTATAGCATATGTTTTCTATTGAAAATTGAATGTGAGAATTTTCAGTTCATTTACAGGGACACTCAAAACAATCCTGTTACGTTGCACTCAATAGGGAAAAATACCGGCGTCTTTTAATGGTGTTACAATATTTAAAACATAATAAAATTAATATGGAATTATCAAGTGTATTAAAACATGTTTTATGCTGTGGTGACGATCCATCACCAACACACTTGGTCACGCGACGATAAAGTGGTAGTACAAATGATAGAAATATTACCCGATCCGCGTTGTGAAAGATCAAAAGAGGGTAATATTAATTAATAAAATAGGAGGAGAATAAATTTTGAATAAAATTATACGTCAATACTCAGAATCGACTTATTTAACGTTAAAATTTATATTCAGGATTCAGTGGGTTGCATAGATAATTATTCGATTAAATATTTTCTAAAATTAAACTTTCAAAACTCATAAATTTAATAAACCTCTGAAAAGAAAGAATAAGAATAATGCTTCAAAGAAAAGATAGGAAATGCACATATGAATCAAATTTTATTATTTTCAAGCACATAACTTCCATATATCAAACATAATTACTCTTAAATGCATATTAATTTGACAGCATACTCAGTTACATGAGATCTCATAACAAGATAATTATGAGTCATATCTTTGTGGAATTTTGGATTCAAAACGTTGGTTGAAGTTCTCACAGCACAAATAGATGGGCTTCTTAGCCAAGTTATTGACAAATTTCCAACGCTGATATTTTAATGTTATGATTAGTCCATAATAATGACAAATACTCATAACTGCATTAAAATTTTGCCTATAAAATATTAGACACAGAAAATCCTACGCACACAACATAAATATATAATAAAATAATGGCCATATATTAAGTAAGGAACTCACCATATACCTCAGACGAAAGGGGCGAAAACACTTCCTGTAGAGCACTGATAGTTCTTATCACTAGGTAGATTTGGTCCGCACCTATCACATTTTGAAAGTCACTTTTGACCGAGCACATTAAAGTTCATATAGTCTCTTTTGGCTGAACTCTTTATACAATCACGGTGATAACTGGAACTTTTCGGTGTGGCATCCCATCTCATCCGCTAGTGGCAATCAGAAAAATGGTGGTGTGACATCCCATCTCATCCGCTAATGGCAATCAGAAAAATGGTGTCGCACTCCTAGGTCAGAGTTCTGTCCATAATCAATTCAGGATGATGAAAAGTTTTCGCAGAGTTCCATCCATCAATAGTCACTAGAAATGTTGGAGCCCTCCGAGATCAGACTTCTTTCCATATCCGATACAGGGTGATGCAGGATTTCGTAGACTTCAGCTTATCAACCTAGCCCTTTTGGTCGCAAGACTAATCCCAGAGCTTGCTTCAGGAGGAGCGACATTGGTGAAGACAAAATCCAAGTCTCTCTTTTTTTTTCAAAATCTTCCTCCACAAAAAAATGGGCGTATTTCATTAGTACTTATGATTTTTTTTATTCGTCAATTGGTGCTTCTCTCTTACTGGTGCGCCTGATCTCTTGGCTGTGGTTTGCTTTTTTCCCCTCTTCTGGGCGTCTCCGTATTTTTCCAATGCATAGCTAATTTTTTCTCTTCGTTTACGGGGATCTGACGTCACCTGTGAGCTTCGGACCCCCTCTGCCACACACGATGATACCAATAAATAGTAGCCCTGTCAGTGCTAAGTGCATCATAAATAATTGTGACTGGCTTTATTATTAACATGTCTTATATGGCGTCCATGTGCCCTTCCTATAAGTTTTATTGCCCTATTTTCGTCTGAAGTATATGTGAATTTTTATCACACTGTTAATTTTCATATAAAATATTACAAAATTCTTAATTAATTGCCATATTACGAAATACATTCAATATTCACCAACCTTAAATTTTTACAAATGAAATGATACCAAAAACATATATATGCATCCATATACTTATTATAAATTATGATTTTTCTTTATCTAAATACTCTTAAGATTTTATTCAAATTAATTTACTTTATTTATTTTATAAAGAAATATTTGTCAAAATGTCATTTATTATTTTCTCTTGGATAATAATAGGTTGTTCTGTTTTGTATAAATATTTTAATTGTATAACAAGCTGTGTGTATAGATTTCTATACCACATATGCAGAATATGGTGTGTAAGTCATTTATTATTTATTTACAGGTTCATGCAAAAGAATATTGTTCTATAATGGTTTATAGTAAAAAAAATGTTTTAAGCATATTTTCATAATGTTAAAATATTCCAAATAAAGTGAAATTAACATCCGTAATTGATTTACATTACAAGCTTGCTTACTGTAGAATAGGACATATATGATAGTTATCGTTATTTTACAGGGACACACAAAAAAATTCGGTTACACTGCTGTCTATTAGAGATAGTTGTTTGAAGTGCATTTTCAATTATAGTATGAGATTTTAACTATTTGAATATTACGTGATGCGTATAAATTCTATAGATCATATACAAGTTTATACAAAAGTATTTGTAAACATTACTTTATATGGGGGTGAAGATCTTAAAGGAGGTTTTTAATTGAGTTATGCAATTTCAGTCTATTATTTCTTTTTACTATACTAAAATATGTTAGTAGAAATTCCTAATATGCAGGGCTACGCAAAGAACTAAAAACATTGTCGACTATGACTGGTAATTTCTGGAAGTCTGCTCATAACAATTTTTTACCTGACTTAAATTTTACCATATTACGTAACATGTATAAAAATCTGTAGATAATATACAGGGCTATACAAGAAGTTCGAGTATATTTCCATTTATTGACAGAAATTACTAAAGGTTGAAAATATAATCTGCGTTACGCGTTTTCTAATTAAACTAAATTGTTACATACTATCTAGATTATATACAAATCTATAGATCATTTACAGGGCTTCACAAACTGATTCGAGTAGTTTTTCTGTCTATGGATGGTAATTGTTTTTTAGTGAATTCTTTTGTGCTACCCTGTATACGAGGTATAGAATTTTTATACAACATGCAAAAAATATTTAAAAGTACATACAGGAATTCAAAAACGAACATTCAGCAATTATTGCTCAAAGACAGTACTGTAATCCGTTTTATTTGTGTGTCCCTGTAAATGGACTACAAAGGCTATGAATGCATGCCCTATTTTGTTGTAATCTTCTGATTTATATCATTTTTAATGTATTTGAAATAGCGTAATGTCATTAAATTACTCTCCAAACCTTTTTTCTCCATGTACCATAAAATAATGAAAATCTTTTGGGTGCCCCTATAAATGAACTATTAATGTTACACACTTCATATGCAATACTAAACATGCCATTGTACGTGAGTTTAGAGCCTGAACAGACAAACCGGATTCATAAACACTTTTCAAACTTGTTGGAAAGTGTTAAAAAGTATAATAGGTTGAAAATTTACATTCAGTAATTTCTACAAATAGACGAGCATAACTGAATTCTTTTGTAAAACCCTATATATTACCTACAGATTTTTATACATGCCACATAATAACATAGCTGCCAACTTGTACGGATTTTTGCTACCACTAAAATTTTACAGAAATTTTTTCCTTATTTAATTATCAACATTCACTGCAATTCGGCGATTGAATTAGGCAAAATTTTCTATTAAATTTTAGTGGTAGCAAAAATCCATACAAGTTGGCAGCTATGTAATAAGCTAAAAATTTATGCAAGCTAAATAACGCCTAAAACTACTAAAATGATGCTTCCAGACATTACATCCATAATTGTCCATGTTTCTACACTGTTAAAACTAGAGGTTGCATATGGCACCTCCTAGGGGTGAAACGCTTGTCCCGTGAGCGACCCCCCCCCCCCTAGAGGAGCCAGATTTGCACCCTTAACTAGGGTAAAAACGTGGCACCCCAAAACCAGGGTGCCCCAGAGGGTGAAAGGATGTACCACAAGGGAGAATAATGGCACCCTTACAATGTTGGTCAGAAAATCGTGTCCGTTTGGGAAAATCAATTCTTACCGGAAAATTCTATCATTTAATTATTAGACATTGATTCCGATATGTAATGTCGAATAATTACCAGGCTGAAATTTCCGGTTATATTAAATTATAACTTTTTTAGATATTAACTACGTTTTTTAATCCCAACAACTGCGGTCTACAGACGTGGTGAACGTAAACTTCTCACTGAGATAGGAGAAGTTTATGCGCAGGAGATTTCTAGCCTTATTTAATATAAGGCAAAGAAACCTGGCTCTGTTAAAGAACAATGAAAATTATCCATGGAAAATGTATCAATAAGACACTTTCAATAGAAAGTGGTGGGAGCAGAGTTTTCTGTTAGTGGCGAAAAAAAAGTCTAACAAAATTATGATTTTATTATCTCATACTCTTTCAATCACAATAAACTTCCTTTTTTTTTACATTCTTTTAACAAAGATTTATTTAAATATCACTTTTTATTATTAAGTTTGTTAGAAATTTTTAAAAGAAATTATGTTGAAAATTAATGACCTACTTTTGAAACTAAACTATTCTTTCAATAATAAAAAAATAAAATTAATTTAAAAGTCTGAAATTCGAGATCATTTTAAAAATATAAACATAGTATTTCTTAAAAAATACATAAATTGATCTCTTTTTTATGTAAAAACATTATGTAATATAAAAAGCATCGATGCTTTTTTTTTTTACCATTTTAAAAAGGTAAATATAGTTTTCATTAAAAAATACATAAATTGATTTCATTTTTTTTTTATGTAAAAACATTATGTAATAGAAAAAGCGTCTGTCGTGTTTTATAAAACTAACAATTGTTATATTTTAACATCGTTATAGGCAATACATTATTTTTTTTACTATAAATAATTCTAGGGTACTAATTGCAGATTTCCTTATTAAGTTTGTATACAATAGCACTATCAATAGATTTTAATAGGAAATGCTTTTCTTGAGAAATTTTTCTATTTTCAATCTCTATAAATTTCTAAATAAATTGTACTACAGAAAATTTTCCATACCAATCTCAATAGATTTCTGTGTAATTTTTTTCAAATATATATACATACATACAAATAACATACATCCCTAAAGAAAAATTTTTTATAAGGCAAATTTCATAGCAGGCGTCTCCATCAAATACGCTTCGATGAAAACGATTGAAATGGGCGGTTCTTCAGAACTTTCCATTCACTTTGGTCAAGATTACAAACTTCGCCAGATATTCTAAATGTCGACAGATATCTTGAAATGTCTGAAAAATGATATTATTTTTACTGGCGTCGATAGATATCTCTGAATGTTGGAATACTAATATCATTTTTACAACATTGGCCAATGTAAATAAAATATTATAAATAAGGTATTAAAAAATCAAGTTTTCTAAAAATGATAAAATTGTTAAATTTTATAGTTAATAATACTATTTACGTATTATAATGTTATAAGTAATCCAAAAAATTCGTTTGGATGCTTTCTTTTAAGACCTAATTTTAAGTTACATCTGTGAATATCGGCAGATATTGTAAATTTGACGTCTGATATCCAGTGACTTTGGAGATATTGCCCTTTATTGATCGGGACAATGGCCGATATCTGTCTGTATGCTACCTGTATATTATAAATATTATAAATAAGGTATTAAAAAATCAAGTTTTCTAAAAATTATAAAATTGTTAAATTTTATAGTTAAGAATACTATTTACGTATTATAATGTTATAAGTAATCCAAAAAATTCGTTTGGATGCTTTCTTTTAAGACCTAATTTTAAGTTACATCTGTGAATATCGGCAGATATTGTAAATTTGACATCTGATATCCAGTGACTTTGGAGATATTGCCCTTTATTGATCGGGACAATGGCCGATATCTGTCTGTATGCTACCTGTGTCTTACAGCAATAGATTTCACTTTTCGACGAAGAAATATGGCACCCCACACACATCACAGCGCATGCGCTAAGTGCCAGTCCCCCAGTGGGGTGCCATATTTCTACCACACAACACCTTAATTACTCCAGTCACCCTTTGAGAAACCAATCGGCACCCCAACAACATTTCGAAGGCTCTTGGTGCCAATTGATACCGTGTTTTCACCCCAGCCTTTCAAAAGTCACCGAAAAGTCACCTTCAGTTTTAACAGTGTAGTTTTTTTGCGTGGCCCTGTATATGATTTTACTTATATTCCACAAACATCTCATATACTAACTATAGTTCAGCTTTGAAATACAGTCGAACTTCTATATCCCGACACTCTAATGACCCGAAAAGGGTGTCGTCATAAGCGGAGTGTCGCGGTAACCGAAGTTGGAGAAAAATATAAAAAGCTGTATTTTTAATTAAGTTATGACAATTTTAAACTCATAACTGTTCTTGTTGTTTTAAGTAATTAAAACATTATTATTAAACAAAATAAACACATAAACAAAATTAAAAAGAATAAAAATCGGATTTATGATGACTTGTTTTTTAATTGTTACATGAAATATTGATGAATTAAAGTTTGCTTATCCCTAGATGTGCCTCCTACAATTCTTTTTTCACTATTATACAATGAATTGTAATCAATATTCGTTGTTTCAGAAATGGATGTTAATTTCTGATCGTTTCAATGCAATGCAATGCAATGCTTTGGTTTGAGTTGGATGAAAAACGCCGTGTAACCACAAGAAAGTAGCAACCTACCAGAATAAAAAAGTCCGAGAGTAGACTGATAGGTCTATCTGGAGCTTAAGAGATCATTCATAGGGTGCGTGGGTTTATTTATTCAGATAAAGGATTGAAGTAAAATTTCTCTTATATCTCAATGGGTATTTTAGACACTTTTGTGTAAAGTTTGGCTAAGACATTAATTACCGCTTAATTTCCTTGCTTATAAGATGGATTATGAAAAATGGACAATTTTCCTAAAACGTCGGGATATCCGGAGATAAAAATTATTCAACGACGTAAAATCCGGAGTTTATTTACATTAAAATCATATACAGAAAATCGGGACTTTGAAAATCTGTCGTGATAAGCAGAGTGACGTGAAAACCGGGTGTTGGGATAACGAGGTTCGACTGTAGATAACACAATTAAAAACTACGTTTAAGCAGTTCAGAATCATATTTAGTAATTCTAACGAATTATTTTAGGTAGTTCTGTATACAATCTATTGAATTTATACATACTACGTAGTATGCACATAGTTTTCAAACGCATTTACAACAATTATCGCTAATGGACTGCACTTTAACCGAAATCTTTTGTGTGCCCCTGTAAGGAACGATAACTGTTCCACACGTCATATTCTAACGTAGGCATGTTGCTGTGCCCCTCAATAATGTATATAAATTTCATTATGTTTGAAATAGTGTGACATAGTTAAACTAAACCACAAATGTTTCTTTCCAAATTAAAGGTAATGTAACGGGATTTTTTTGTGTCGCTGTAAAGGACATATAAATGCTACACGCTCTGTTTTCACCCAACATGCAATAGTAAACGGCAAAAATATAAATAAGTTATATGGCAATCCGAGTATATTTACGAGAATTAGAGCACGATGAGACGACAGAAAAGTAAACCAGAAGTCATAAAACTTTTTAACGATCAAGAAAGTCTTGAAAAAAAAAGGGATTACCCCTTTATCATTCCCCACGTTCACAACATTTTCATTAAAAGAGCCTACTATGAATTTCTTTCAAATTTTCTTAAAAGTTATTTGTTCCAACTTTTTTTTTAATGGGGGATTAAATAAATCAAAGATTTCTATTCGAAAAAAGCGGTAGAAAGCGGCCCATGAGTTTCTTAGATTAAATAGCGCGAAGATTACTGTTTATAATTACGGGTATGAAATGTCCGTTGTTGCTTAATCCATTATTTGAGATATTTTTGTTTTCTTATATTTTATGAAATTAACAGAATGTTTAAAAATAAGCTTTTTTTCTCTATGAATTTACTGCATATTTGTTATTAAAATTATTAAAGAAAATTTTTAAGAGTTTTATATTGAATATGTAAATACCAAAATTTTTACAGATTAAACTATTGAATGCGACACATTTGCTACTATGAAACGGAGAATCTGGGAAAAGCACAAACTTTTTACTAGTCAAACTATCGAATGTGGCATATTGGATAGTTTGAAGCCGAAAAAGTACAACGAAGCTGAAAACGTACAAATAAGCATACCATGTCGAACTATCTAATATGATTTTTTGGCGAATAAAATTATTGAAATGATTTATCTCAATAGCATTCTTCAATAGGATATAAAAAAACACCCGAAAAATATAATAGTTGTTTACTGCTTCTTGGCGCTGATTTTGAATCCAGAATTAAAACCGTTTTTTTGTCCTCATGAAGAGTCGCTATTTTCATATTGGATAGTTTGACATGGTCAGTATCCACAGATTGTTGATTGTCAGCGCTAGAAATCAAAGCGATATAAGTAAGCGTGCAAACTTAATGCTGGGATCAAGCGTAAATTAACACACTCGCGCCATCTTGCGGACGGAGTGATAATCTACATACGCGGGCATTTAGAGCGGTGCATATTTTCTAAATCTTTAGCCACTCATGGAAGTGGGCAACTTTTATTGCAAAATAATGGCGTAGCAAGAGAGGCATCCATATGCTCATGACACCACGGGGCTTTCTTCGGCTTGTCAAATGGATTTCATTTATTAATCAAGGTGAAAGAAACTTTATAATTTTAGTGGTGTGAGTAAAAAAACATTTAGGTATTTACCTGTAGTTCACACTCCATCCGCTACGTGGCGCGTGACCTTGATTGATGTGACCTCGCTTTTAATCTTGCGGTTACTTCTTACATTTAAGATAGGACGCTTACGTATACCGCTTTGCTAGAAATATTCGGCCTATTTAAAAATGGAATAAATATTCTGAAAAATAAGCGAATTATACTATTTTAAAAAAGTGGTGACAGTCAAATAATCTGAATTAAAAAATTCCTCAATCTGGCAACACCGGACATGGTACCGACGATATGAGGACATGAGTTTGAAAGCTTGCCTTATTAAGGAAAGAAAATTTTTGTAGACCAAGTTTTGTTCCCAAATTTATAGTATATAAGGCGAGTTTTAAAAGTAAACCAATATTTAACAATGCCAGAAACACACAATAAAACTTTTTTTTTTTTTTTTAAAAGATTGTAGTATTTTTTCGGGGCAGATTTACTAACAGAATATATGAATAGAAAAAACATGTTTTTCTTCTTTTTTTGGATAAGGCGAGTTTTGAAACTCACTCATATGCACTTGATTTAGATATGCCCGAGAATTTTGTATAGACTTTGTTTTTGTACCGATGACTTGAGACATCAGTGGTGTATTGTGTGGAATTTTACTTACGTACATAAGAAGATATTAGCGGAATCGTGAAAATTTTCGACATCTGTTTTTTGATGTATTTATAGGTTTCGATTTAGGTTCTGAACACGATTTGATTATTTTTGAAAATGTCTGCCTGTCTTTCGGTTAGTCTCTGTGTGACATAATTTTTTGGCAGTTCTATTTCAAAAACGCGCTCTAGGTCAAGGAATTTAATCAAACTCCAGATTCAATTAGACCATGACATAAATTGGTGCTGATTAGGTTTATGTGTCTATCGCCCGATAAGTAGCGCTTGTATGCTGCATTTTTTATGATTTCCCGTGATAGCTATATCTCAAGAACTGGTGCACGGAATTTCACCTAATTTTACAGATTCTGTTAGAACGTGAAATAAACAGATGCTGATTAGTTTTCAGCGTATATTGCCCAATGCAACGTTTTTCATGTTTTCCGGGATAACTATATCTCTAGAATTAATGAACGGAATTTCCTCAAATTGAATATTCTCTTAGGCCTTGACATAAATACATGCTGATTCAATTTTGAAATTGATCACTTGAAAGGAGCGCTGCTATCCTATGCCTAGGTTGGAAATTACTAATCGAGTCCATAATCAATTGATTCAATTTAGAGAGAATGATTTTCAGAAATAGTAACCCCATTCTTGTAGCTGTCATACACTTTTTAACCACATTGTGGCCAGAATTGCTCTTATTTGACACCAAATTTTGACTGAGGACCCGATTACGGATTAATAGCTTTATGGTTTTCTGTGGAACATTAAAGCTGTATCTTATTTTCTATGGTGGGCAATTGCACCAGTGTTGCCAGATTGTGAACCTTTTGAATTCAGATTATCACCACTTTTTTAAAATAGTATAATTCGCCTTATTTTTCAGAATTTTTAATTTATTTTTAAATAGACCGAATATTTCTATTTAAGAAAGCGGTGACAATCAACAGTCTGGGGACAAAAAAGTCCCCAATCTGTCAACACTGAATTGCACCAAATTTGATATTTGAGTTTAATGATTAATCGCTTCCCTTATTATTCCGAGTTATCTCGGGTTCGTATATAGTACAATTAATTATTATCCCGAGAATACTCGGGTGTGGCATAATGTGTTACTACGATTTGTTTTATGTCGTTTTTACTCGGCCTGAAGCTTACAAAGAAAGAAAATATTCTTACATAATATAATAAATTATATATAATATTTGATTTGTACTTTCCGAAATTCTGTGATATGAAATGCAAATTATGAAATGCAATGATGTAATTGCAAAGAATGTGATGACGTTTTGCAGGGTTTTTTTTTTCAAAAAAATTGGTAAGGGAAGCGGTTAAAAATGTATATGTTGATTGTTTTGAGTTTTAATACTCAAAAGGGGGCGCTGTTTTTTCTTTTTTTGATTCACTGATCACTGTAATCCCGTGTTAAATTCAAAGAAACGCAAAATACTTTATACTCATAATGGTTTGTGATATTTTAAATTACTATAGTAAAATAGTATAGAATAAAATTTTGTGATAGCCACAGAAAACGAGTTTTAACGTACGTCAAATTGAACTGCACCTTGAAAAAAAAGCCTAAAATATATCTTGTATTTGTTATTATCAAAGTTCTCTTGGAAATTCATGCGTTGCGTTAGCCGATAAAACTCAAATGTGCAGAAACGACTCATACGTTTAAAATATAAAACTTAAATATAATTATTAAATTAATAGAATTATGTTAAAGTTGAGATTATATTAACTTTAAATTTTTTGCAGAGAAAAAATCGTGGCAGGTTTTTGCAACAATAGCAACTAAAACTTCTTTCGAGGAAAATTATAAAAGAATATTTTTCTTTCAAAAAAAGTATTGCTCAAGAAATGGACCAACTGGGAGCCTTGTGTATATTTGGCTGCGTTAGAATATAGAATTAGAACGTCTTTACACATAAGAGTGGCGAAATATGCACAGGGAGCATGATAAGATACAAATTCATGTCCAAACTATGTTAATACACATTTCACAACTTCACGATACTCGACTGAACGAGTACAATAACGCTCCTATTCACCATCTACTTTACCGACCAGTTAATCCTTTCAGGGGCAAAGTACTTCTATTCGTAAAATACAAAAAAGAGTGAATGGCACCGGGATTTACAAACAAATTTATTTGAAAATAAGCAAAATCTTTTCTTCACGTACCTAATAAAAGAAAAATTTTCAGGCCAAAATTTTGCTGTCAATGTCCCATTTAGGGATTAAGATTAGGTGGTCCAAAAATGAACCACGACCCTTGAAGGGGTTAAGTGTGAAAACATGTCTAATGATCGAATATTATTCACTGTTAACTTGTTTAGGCTCAGACCACGGTCATTGTCCAATCAAGTTAATAGTGAAAATAATTTCTTACTTGCCAACTTTCCACTAATCTTCCGTAAAATGTAGATTAATTTGACCCAGATTAAACACGATTCGAACCAAAAAAATTTGCTAGAAAGAAAATCAAAAGTGTATTATGAAGAAATATGAAATTAAATAACTAATAAAGCTTCAAATATTTTTTCTGGTTCGACGCGTTTTTCCAAGATCAAATTAACCCATATTTTACGGAAGAATATCTTAACTTTGGCAAGTACCGGGTGGGCAAAAAGTCCGTAGGAACTTTAAAAATTCATAAAAACTGGAAAAATAACCGAAATTAAAAACGGTTTGCAGGGTTAGGTCAACGGGAGTTTTTTTAAGACAGGAAAAAAATAACTCAAAAAACAGCCGACAGATGGCTCTGGTACGAGCGACTTCTGTGGAAACATGCAAATGAGATGGTTATAAGAACTTGCGCTCTTAATTCACAACTATTGGATCGATCGGAAAGTCATGTCATGGGGGAAAATTAATTCGTACCGGAAAATTCTGCCCGGTAATTATTATACATTAGATATAGGAATCATTCTCTAATAATTAAATGGTAGAATTTTCCGGTACGAATTGGTTTTCCCAACATGACACGACTTATAGATCGACCCAATAGTTCAACGTTGTAAACCGTGTATGCGAACGAGGATGCTGAGTTCGAAGGATAAAGCTTTATTGGTGAAGTTGTATTACGTGAACCAGGAATCAGCGACCATTGCGTTGCGTAAATTTCGACTTCAAAAGATTGAGAGGACTGTTAAAGGGCCTTTAACAGTGCCAGGCTATATTTGAAATCCCGGGTGTATCGATCCGGTCTATCTAATCTGCCGAAACTGAAAGATGCGCAGAGAGATGTAATGTGTACAACCAGTGTTGCCAGTGGGCTACTTTTTTTTAATTCAGATTTCTTGATTGCCACCACTTTTTTGAAACGGTAAAATTACCGTTGTTTACGCCTTAATTAATATGCCATTAAATAAGGCGCATTTTACCATTTCAAAAAGGTGGTGCCAATCAATAATCTGAATTTTAAAAAAGTAGCCCATCTGGCAACACCGTGTACAACCAGATCTCTGCACTCTTCCGTTGCTGGATTTGTGACTCGCCTGCAATGTGTTAACACCTGTGGTGATGGTTATGTGGAACACATATAGCTCTAATAAACGATTTGGAGGCATCCGGTTCGTTATTTATAAATCTTTTCTATGACATGGGTACGTCAGCGCCACCTATTGGTTGTTTTTGTGGGGGGGGGGGGGGGGGGTCCTGTCTTTAAAACAATTCCTGTGACCTATAGATGCCAACACTGCAAACCGTTTTTTATTTCGGTTATTTTGCAGGTTTTTATGAATTTTTAAAGTTTTTACGGACTTTTTGCCCACCCGGTATGTAATTTGAGCGTTCGAGAGAGGGCTTCACGCTTCACCAACTGTTAAGGTACATGGTAAACACGAGCATCAGATGAATGAGACAAGTGAAAAAACATTACTTTGACAATAATTGTAGGTTCACCAAATGCTTGTAGATTCGATTTTGTGCAAAATCATCTAGAGCAGGGGTGTCAAACTGTGGCCCGCCGGATACCACTAAAATTTTAAAGAAATTGTCGACAAGTTGAATCGCAGAAATTCGACAATTAGATAAGGCAAATATAACTATAAAATTTTAGTGGTATCCGGCGGGCCACAGTTTGACACCCCTGATCTAGAGCAGGGGTGTCAAACTGTGGCCCGCCGGATACCACTAAAATTTTATAGTTATATTTGCCTTATCTAATTGTCGAATTTCTGCGATTCAACTTGTCGACAATTTCTGTAAAATTTTAGTGGTATCCGGCGGGCCACAGTTTGACACCCCTGATCTAGAGCAATCAAATTTTGTTGCCCATGTCACCACTCTGCTATAGTGGCATTTAGTGATGGACAGAATGAATGATTTTACTATTCGAATAAATCATTCTGGCATGCGTAAAAGCATAACTGCCAACTTTTTTTTTTTTTTTTTAATTCAACTTTTACTAGAAATTTCGTATAGAAAAAGAAGTTTCTTATGTTAATTAAATTCATTCAAGAAACCCATAAAAATATGAAAAATATTTTTATCTTCAAAATTTCTGAAAACAACTGATTAAGAAAATTACGAAGGTGGGAAACTGTGATTGTGTTTCTTTTTTTTCACTTAATTTCTGGTGGTAATTGATTAAATATATATACAAATGCTGGAAACTATGGTTTTGCACATGGCTGAATGATTCATTCGAATATTAAAATCATTCATTCGCCCCATCACTAGCGGCATTCTATATTGGAAAACTTTGAGGCGACGGCTGGAAATTTCTAGAATTTGATCCTGAATATGTATTAAACATTAAACCGTACCAAAAATTTTAATGAAGCAGAAAACATGCATTTATGAATAAAAAAATATATAATTTACGTTTGAAGTATTGTGATAGTTTACTTGGTGGTATACATTCTGCGTGAGCCCACATATTATTTATTTCTTTAATTTTCACAAAGTTTGAAAGATGTCCGGAATTCGGTTGTCATGAGTATTTTGCGAAGACATGTTAACTAGATAACTGTGACTGTGTAGTGACTATATATACTGAAGTTTTAGCAAGACTCAAGTAGCACAAATAATTGTTCCATTGTTGATAGTTTGTGGAAAACGTTGGAGTTGTTTTGCCAACAATAAGCTAATCGAGGCCCTTCTACTTTAGAGTTCGTCACACCAAAAATAATTTCATTAGACCATACAGAATTGTATTCATATCTCTAAAATTAACGTTTGGTCCACTATTGAGAAATGCTGACCGACTTAACTGGGAAATCAGGCAAACCTCGCCACTAATTTAAAAAAAGTTTTTGATGAACGCTTTGTTGCCATTGTTCCAGATTACTGCTGCATCTTCCACCTGATACATGGATATTATTTTTTGCATTTTCTGTATGTAGTGATTTTTTAATATTTTTAAATCTATTCTCTGTATATAAAAAAGTACATATTTAAAAATGAATAACTTGAAAGCGGGTGGTAAAAACGGCCGTAAAAACAAATCTCAGTAGGGAAATGAAATTATAAATACTTACAAAGAAAAGTTCATTTGTTAAAATACCTTTTGATATATTTTAACCCTTAAATGCATGAATTATTCATTTAGAATTGTGTTTTTTATTCTTATATTAAGGATTAGACACCAGAAATTTTAAGATGGATTTTTAAATTTATTTAGTAGCATATTTATGTGAATTTTACAGGATTAATATTTCTATATAAATATAGTAGTAGCGAAGAACTTGATTTATTTATTAAAAGTTAAATAACAAGTGATGTAAATTTGCATCACTATGCATTTAAGGGTTAATGTTTTAGTGAGTCTAATTTGTTTAGATTTAATATTATGTAGCTTTCACCTACCATTAATTTCAGTTGCTTCTGACATTTGTACATCTATCACATTTGCACCTCTATGACTTCTGTGTTTTTAGAATCGTTGCTACATCTGAATGTAGTGTTAATGTAATATTGAAAGTTTTTATAGCTCAATAACGATTTTGACATGTGGATTAACATTAGTATTATTTCTGATTATTTTAAATATACACTATCATGAAAAATGTCTTGAATGATACTCAACGTGTTCATAATTTACTGATATACTCATACGAAAAAAATGTATACATTTGAAGCCAATAAATTTTTATATTGGCACTTATTTGTTAACTAAATGTTTCCTCTTATATTTGGATAACACTTTCAAAAAGTGAGAAAAAATATTTTTCTTATTGTAACAACATTTACGAATCATCATACATAATATAAAAGACTTCTGTGAAAAAAGAGTTAAATATATATTTGGTCTTACTTGTTAACTAAATGTTTCCTCATATATTTGGATAACCCTTTCAAAAAGTGAGAAAAAATATTCTTTTTACTGTAACAACCTTTATGAATCATCATACAGAATATAAAAGACTTCTGTGAAAAAAAAGTTAAATCTTTATATGGTCTTTATTATAATTTTACAGTTTCATTTTATTATTGAAAACACAGTAATTAGATATGATAAACATAATATTCTACGTTATTGCTTATGTATAAATCTTGTTTCAATAAATATTTTTTATGTTGAATTAAAAGTCTGAGTGTTTAATCTTGATGATTTCAATAATTCATATTATTTTTAGTTCACGATATATTTTTGTTTTTCTAAAAGCCTCCGTTTTAGACATAAAAATATTATTAAAAAGAGGCTTGTTCTTGCATTAAGTCGTTGTTTCTTTACTTATTCAGCTATATCATGTAATTATTAATAAAGTGGAAGTAACATATCCTTAAAATAGTGTTATCAGTGTCAGTAGTTAATAGTGTATACTTAAAATAATGTTTAACTGTAATCGCTTTCGCAGGAGTGGATAACCACCGGGCAAATTTCCACCAGTAAATATAAATTTAAATTTTTTCCTCACTTAAGCAAACACCTTATTAATGTAAAAGTTCAGTCATAAATAAGGGAAAAAATAGATACTCACTTTTACTGGTGGAGGTTTACTTCGGCAGTAGTCAGGCCCTGCGTTACTGCCATATGGAGATAACATACCGTATATACTCGCGTATAAGTCGACCCCTAAATCCAAGAAAAAAATATGTTGCATACTTTCTTGTAGCTACCTTCGCCTCATTTAATATCAGCAAATTCTGTATATAGAAAAAACGAAGATAGCTTTTTTTAAATACTGGTATACAGTCTCATATTCCTCGCGAATTGGGGCCGACTTATACGCGAGTATATACGGTAGACAACCTCCTGTCAGTGAAAAATATTATATTACCTGGACAAATCTCCACCAGTGAAAACAAATAAAAATTTAAACCATATTTGTGAGAGAAATGTTTCTTGAAACAGCCGCTAAAATAAGGCAAAATTTACTGGTGGATGTTCTTTCCGGGAGTAATCAGAAACTGTTGATCCGATGTAAAAAAAATCAGCCGCCATCATGTAACAACCTTCTCAGTTACTTCACTCGCAACTGCTAGACAATACACTAAATGTATCCACCTCTTTATTCATTACTCTATTAGCTAAACTCAAATCATTTTTCTAACTATTATGTTTTTTGGTACGAAATGGCTATTTTGATAATCATTTTCTGGAACAGCTGTTACACCTGGACACAGATTTTTTAGAAACCTTTGTTTGTCACGCTTTTCGGGCTTTCGCTAGACTTTTGTTTTCTAATGCATGGTCATCTTGGAATCTTGACGATGCATTAGAAAATAACGGGAAGGTAATTTTTATGTCAGGGAGAGGGGGGGTGACATAATACAGGGTGATTCAAAATGAATGGAATAAAAAGGCACGCAATTCCTATTCATTTCGGCGCATTCATTTTAAATCACTCGATGACCTTTATTTCAAAAATTGCATTCACATTCTTAAAAAAGACATTGTTCCGAATCCAAAGGTACCTTTGTGGAGATTTTATCGTACGAGATCTACACTGTTGAGAGCCACTGTCCACTGTTGAGAACTTTTACAGTATTTCGATAAATATATTTTTTTATTTGTCGTCCTACGATAAAAGTTCAAAATATTAATCATAATCAGTGCAATGTCGAAAGAGAATAATAATAAAAAAATTACGGAAATTGCATACATTTCGAAAAATTTTGCTTTACGAAAATTGAATGAAAAATCCCCCCCCCCCACACACACACACATACACTCAAAAAAATGAAAATTCATATCATAAGGGCACGACCTTTGAGTAACTCGAAACGATCAAAAACATCGCCTTTTTCAAAGTATCAAAAACGCAAATAACATGCAATTAACCCCTTGAGGGGCGGTGGGATACATTTTATCCCTTCTATGATTAATGAAGATTTGCACCAGAAAAATTTTATGAAATTTTACTTTTCTAACTTTAGTGGGAAAAAAGGCCGTAAAATTGCTTTTCCTTATTTTGCAATAATTTTTTTCTAAATTTCCGGTGGGAATTCAGCATTATACAAACGCAATTGCTTGCCCCACATGAGGTTAAGATCTTTTTTTTTCTTTTCTGCCTAAAGTATATTCAGTGATGAGATTTCCGACTTTTTGCATACCAGTAAAATCTTAGAGAAAATGTTGTACTCTTAAAGCACAACAATGTTCCGATTAAATAAAATAACATTTTCTCTAAGATTATACTGTGTTATCCAGAAAAATAAATGTTGTTCATACAAAATTAATATTTAAATTTTAAATTTAAACCTTCGTAGAACTAATGCATGAAGTAAAATCTTTAAGCGCTGCGCGCATAGTAAAATTCTAGATTATGCTTATGGAAAACAATTTTTGAACAAAATAGAATCATAACACGCCTACTTCTAAATTAAATCTAAAATATACACACAAAGTTTTGTTTAAAATTTAATTTTAGCACAAAATTTAAAAAAAAAAAATCAAATTTTTCATGTTTTTCAAATGCAAACAAATAAATAACCAAAATATGTGATTTTTTTTTTTTTTTTTTTGGTTTTAGCATGTAGACTATAAAGAAGGGCATATTTGTTTATTTTTTAAAGCCATAGCTTACATAGTTTGAAAATAACTTCAAATTTACTAATCTGAGAAAACTCTTTTAAAAGTTTTGAAATATACAGTTATACTCACCGTCTGTAAATGACTATCACTCAAGAAATAATGCAGATTTTTAAATGGGGATTTTTGCAAATTGTTGAGAAATTTTAAAACATTCAGAATAAAACAAAAACCGGAAACTGATTTTTTGAAAGTTTAAAGGTCCTGTGCCCCCTTAAAAATTAATTTTTTCTTAAAAATTTATATTGCCACATTTATATTTACATTTTTTTTAAATATAGATTAGATGATAATCACAAGAGCTATTTAACTATCAATAAATAAATAAATAAATATTATATTTTAATAACATAAAGAAGAAATTATTTCTAGTTTCAAAACTTTGCCTTAAATCTATACATAATCATTAAAGTACAGCTGCCAACATCTTACGCTTGTTTATACAACAAAAATTTAGCATAAATTTCACTTCTTAAATCGACGTAATTTGACGATTAAATAAGGCAAAAGATTCTATTAAATTTTTGTGGTACGAAAAAGCGTAAGATGTTGACAGCTATATTAAGCCTAATAAAATGGCTTGAGTGATAAAACGTAATCATTCTCGAAATCATTGGAGTTTTATTGACATTATAAATTTTTCCTCTCCCAAGTCTAGTGACGTCAGATAATTCATCGTGCGGTTTTAATTACGATAGTTAGAAAATGATATACAGTAAACTCTCTGTAAGGCGGACTCTGTATAAGACGGAAATCTGTCTAACTCGGAAAGATTTTCAAGTCCCTGCAAATCCATAGACATAGAGTAAAATTTGTCTAAGGCGGAATATTGTCTACTACGGAAACTTTTCTCGGTCCCGAGCGAATCGGCCTTAGACAGAGTTTACTGTAGTTGACTAACAGCGTTGAATGGGATGTTCAAACTGTATTTTTTTAAATATTTATAATTCATCATGTGTAAAAAACATGAGGCGAAGCAGCCTCAGACTTGCCAAGCCTCCGGCTTTTTGTACACCACTATTATCTTAGAGGGAATGGAATTATTTTAAATTGCCTAAATGCTCCAATTAAGTAAAAGAACATTTTCTGTATTAAAATACTGGTATTTAAAAAGCCGGAGACTTGGCAGCTCTGCAGCCTTATTAGATAAGGAAAGCATGCATAATATAAAAATTAAAAACAGTTATTAAATGGGGATGGTTACTATAAAGCAGGGGTGTCAAACTGTGACCCGCCTGTTACCACTAAAATTTTAAAGAAATTGTCGACAAGTTGAATGGCAGAAATTCGACGATTAGATAAGGCAAAGATAACTATAAAATTTTAGTGGTATCCGGCGGGCCACAGTTTGACACCCTTGCTATAAAGACATGGAAATTCCAGTACATATCGCATAATAAACCTTTGAAAAATATAAAAACCGAATGAAACCAATGTAAACATAACAAATGCTGTCTCATTCGATGCTTTTAAAAATATTGCTTCATAAATAGAGGCTTTAAAGAGGTACTCCAGTGGGGTTATTACTCCAAAGAAACATATGTAAGGTAGTTTTGATGGTAATTAAGGAGTTATGAGCCAATCAACAGGTGCGATTTCTAAAGTAATGGCGTACATCAGGGGTGTCAAACTGTGGCCCGCCGGATACCACTAAAAGTTTAAAGAAATTGTCGACAAGTTGAATCGCAGAAATTCGACAATTAGATAAGGCAAAGATAACTATAAAATTTTAGTGATATCCGGCGGGCCACAGTTTGACACCCCTGGCGTACATAGAGAAAGGATTGTGTAAGTAAATAAATTCAATAACCGATAAAACATCCTGTAGACTCACTAAAACTTATTTTACGGATAACATTGGTTAGAAAATAATATAGATACAAGATTGCAGGTGTTTTAAAGAATAGAAACTTAATTATTAGTAAACATGGAAATCCAACAGACAGTATGCTTTAAACAAATTTTTGGCATAACTCAGAAACTAATAAAGCTATAGACTTGTGTGAGGGCTCCATTTAAAGAGAAAACATTCACGGAGAGTTTGCGATACATGGCGTAGATCCCACTTACTTTTAAAAAGGTGTAACTTATCCAAAATCATACCCGCACAGGGGGCGTCAATATCAATTGCTGGCTAGGATAATAGTCCGTGAGGAAGATATAGTTTCATCTTTTTAAACGAAATTCCTTTTATATATTCGGCTAACGATGTTTAAAGAATGAAATTGTTTCATCCTCAAAACATAATCTGTCAGACAAACGTTTCTGTTCACCAGATTTGACGAAATGAAGACGAATAACATTATATTATTGATATAAATTAATACGAATTAACACTAAGTCGATACGAATTAAATCACAGAACTTCACATTCCACAAAAAATGAATCAAGTCAAAATAAATTATTAATTAAAAACTACGCGTACATAAGAGCTAATGTTTTGTGTGAATTACAAACGAATATCAAGTTCGAATAAATAAATCTAAAACGCCTGAAAGTTCCCCCTGGTGGCTAAAACAGAACAGAATCAGCAAAGTGTTTTAAAAGTAAGATGTTAAGATATTTTAGACGTTTATCTCAGTTCGTTTATACCATGATCATAGTAAGGCACGTATGTGCCTTAAATTAAGGCTTCCATTATGTCTGAATTTTCAGATTAAGACACTTAAGTGTCTGAAATTTTTTTTCAGTCACATATGTGTCTAAATTTAAGACGCCTCTATTTGCAGTGCTCTGGGTAGAATTTGCAATGTTTCTTGACTGATTGTTCGAGCATTTTCGAAAAGTTAAAACCATCATAAATTATGATTTCTGACCACTTAAGAGTTTTTCCCGAACTCCATTTCTGCAAATTTTATACATTAGTCCAGGGGTGTCAAACTGTGGCCCGCCGGATACCACTAAAATTTTAAAGAAATTGTCGACAAGTTGAATCGCAGAAATTCAACGATTAGATCAGGCAAAGATAACTATAAAATTTTAGTGGTGTCCGGCGGGCCACAGTTTGACACCCCTGCATTAGTGCAATGATTTTTTCATATACAGTGGTGGAACAGTGGCGCAGCAATTGAGCGATTGTCACCACTAATTTTTTATAGTATTCTTCGTCTTAAAAACGCTCAGAAATTCTGTCCTGAATTAAATGAAGAATACCAATAAAATTTTGCGGTGTCAATTGATTCTCTGCTGCTACACTGTGCCGTCACTGCATATAAATGACGTGTTTCGCTTTAATTCAAAGTAAGCAAAAATTAATGAATTCAATACTTGTATAAGTTTTGATTGCTGATTTGAATGAAAAGTTTAGTAACAAAAATCTTCTTATTTTTAATACAATATCGCAGAGAACGAAAACTATTGAATGATTAATGTTTCCCCGAATGTTAAAGATATTAGGCAAGTCTCGATTCTTTAAATAAATTTATTATTTATTATTATGAATTTCTCGCGAGTTCATATGCAACTATTAGAATGAACAAAATACATTAAGTTATTCCTTAAATAATGCAATTTCTTACTGCAATTTTTAATAACCGAACTCTATGATTTCTGTTTCCTAATTTGTGAATACTTCTAATGTTTAAATTTTTGCAAGCACCAATGATTAGTTTCCAAACTGCTCAAACAATTCTTTCTAACTTTATAAAGAAATTGAAATAATTTTTTCTAATATTTTTCTATAGATTTAAAATTTTATTTCAATTTTCAATAGCACTGCACTAATGCAGGGCACCCAAATGGTCTGCTTTTTAAATACCACTTTTTTCATACAAAAATCTTCTTTTCAGATTTTTCTGGCAAATTATTCAGAAACATGCCTCGAAGGTTATTTCTATTAAAAATATAGTACAATCCCACTAAAGAACCTTGTCTTAAGAAATACTTGTATAACCAAACAACCTCGCGTAAGTAGTTGTTATTGTTGATATATAATTATTAACAACAATTCGAAAATTGTACGTCAAACGGGGAAAATGAGGTGCGTTCGTACTACAACTAGTCTTCTAAATATTCAGATCTTTTTGCAATAGCTGTTGCACTCTTATGTAAAAATGCATGAATACTAAATTTATTACAAATATATATATATATATATATTAAATTCAGTAATACGGAAATAGTAGGACTCCATCTTAAATAGGACGTGATCCCCATGGCAACCTAGAATCATTACCTGTCATGAAATATCATTGAATTAATTACGTATGATAGAATTTAATAGAATGAAGAAAACTTTCCTTAATATCTAAGTTTTGATTCGATTTTCCTAAAGTGTGAAATGACTCGACAAAATCCCGCAAAGATTATATATTTCAAATTTAAAACCATTTGGTTGGGTAGTTTTTCGCTCTTATGTGCGGACAGACGGACCAGACGATGATTATAGGTGTTACGTATTTATATAATTACTAAAGCACCTAAAAAGTGAGAGTAAAAATGGTAATAATGATATAATTGAATAAATTGAATTTGTATAATAAATCGTAATTATTTTAAAATTGTGTGAGGTGAAATATTTTGAAACTTTTAAAATATCTGCAACATATCTCAGTGATATTCAGATGTAAAGATTAAAATTCCATTAGTAAAAATGTATTTGGGAGCCCTGCTAATATTATTTATCACAGAGACATGATCCACGTACTATACAGTCATAAGAAAATACAAATATACTCAGATTTATTGACCAGAAAGTAACATAACGAATTTCTCTCTCATATCAAGGAATAATCCAATTATCTGGTGTATCCAGGGAAATGCAAACTGAGGAAGAAGGTAATTGCAGTCATTTTATTTAACATTTTATTAGTATGTGGTTGACGTAATTAGGTTTTGCTAAAAATCGAAGATTATTTTTCCTTTCAAAGTATTTAATACAAGGCAAAGATAGTCTAAGATGTAGTTTAGTGTCTGTTCGAGGAATTTGTCATGGAAGTTTTATTATCCATAGGGGTTTTCAAACTTTTTACTTGAAAGTCCACCACGTATTTCGAAATGTAATTTTCGCTTTATTGAATTGCAAAATTTCTGACTATGAATTAGACAAAGGCTATGAATTAGGTTTTTCTATTCTAAAATCATGGTAGCTGGGCTGCCGGCGAGATCCTTTACTATTATAATTATATGAAAATTCAAATGCAGTCAGTTATTGAGCAGAATGTAAGGTCTTAATTATTAAGCCCTGGGTTTAACTTAGAGTCCTGCATCGGGAAATGTAACTTGATTTTAACCGAAACAACTGGTCGTTCGGGTTGGAGCTTATATTTTACATTTCGGGTCGGGTTCCGGTTTAGTTTTAATACTTATGGGTTAATCCGATTTAAAAAAAAAAAAATCTAAAATAGAGGTCTTCAACCTGTGACCCGCTGACCATCAAAACACTACTATTTTAAAATAGAAAATTTTCCTTATTTAATTTTTTCCTTATTATTTCCTTGGCACAAACTTTGTGACTAAATAAGATGAGGATTACATTTCTGTATTTGTGCTGGCTAACTATTTTCTAGCAAAAAGATTGATATTGTTAGATGAAAAACTACATATTTCAATATGAATGGGCTTTTAAATGTTATTTTTCTACATAAAAGATAGAATTGATATTAGAGATATGATTATAGACTAATTGCTCAATTTTTCATAATTTTATTAAAGTATAGATATTTTTTTTCATTTCGGGTTTCGGATCAAATTCGGGTTGAAGTATTTTAGTTTCGGGTCGGGTATCGGGCCAACGAAAATATATTTGTTGGGCTCGGGTCAGGTTTTGAACAGCCATTAAGCAGTATTTTCTGGTTAGAATCGTATACAACACGACTAGTTTAAATTAGTCGTGATTTATCAAAGGAAATCTAAACTAATAGCGAAAGTAACTGGCAGTAATTTTATTTACTTAACATTTCGTTAGTATAAGCTTGGGGTTGTTCGGTTTATTGGACGGGCAAGGATACTTCTCAATTTATGCAAATTATTTTAATAAAAGGTAAAAGTATTTTTTATGTAGCTTTATATGTGTTTGAGGATTTTCTTACAAGTATTATTTTCCACACGAGCGATTTAGCTTTATAAATTTTACTAAACAGTTTGACGATTTCTTTGTATATATATATATATATATATATATATATATATATTTCTGCGAACTTTTTCCTTCATGTTGGTTACTGTCTTTTTTTTTCAATGATCGAGCCTTTCCGTCTTTTGAAGCGTCCTATCTTTGAAAATGAAAATTTTAAAAAATCCGATTACAAAGCCTCCATAAGAAATCGAAATGTTTCTTTTTACTTTCTCCTATCTTCAATAGAAGAAAGTATTGCAATCGAAAATTTTTTCGACGGATTTACACATTTTAGGGGTCAGAGATCACAAAAAACATGTTTATACAAAATGTTTGTGTGTCAGTCCGTGTGTCCGAGTGTCCGTGTGTCCGTATGTCCGTATGTCCGTGTGTCGCCATTGTACCATCAAAAATTGTATGAAGTTATGCATAGAATTGAATCAATTTTTTTTTAAGATTTTGGCTATGGCAAGCAGGTCCCAAATTAATTTGTAAAAAATCCGCCGCTAGGGGGCGCTGTAATAGCGATTTTTGTGCATTTTGAATATTGTACCATCGAAAAGTGTATGAAGCTATGCATAGAATTGAACCAAATTTTTTGTGTATGTTTGTGGCCATGGCAAGAAGGTCCTCCCTGAATTTCGAAAAAATCTGCTGACAGTGGGTGCTGTAATAACGATTTTGTGCATTTTGAATATTGTACCATCGAAAAGTGTATGAAGTTATGCATAGAATTGAACCAATTTTTTTGTGTATGTTTTTGGCCATGGCAAGAAGGTCCTCCCTGAATTTCGAAAAAATCTGCTGGCAGTGGGCGCTGTAATAGCGATTTTTGTGCAATTTTCAATATTGTACTATCGAAAAGTGTATGAAGTTATGCTTAATTCTAACAAAAATACTAATGAAACTAATTGTAATGAAATATTGACATGACATAGAAGAAAGTTTTGGGATTGGCACATCCAAATAGTTAATATTTCTTGTTTGGTAATGATCTGCTCAAACATTACTTTATGTGAAAAAAATCAAACTCGATTGAAATTTTAAAAATATACATTTAAATAGAGGAATCTTCCACAATCAGAATGTCTTATAATTCTGATAACAAATATTTTTCAACAAACGAAAGTAACAGCTGCTACTTTGTGACTAATAAAGGAAGGAAAATGGGAAAAATAAATAAATGAAGTAAAAAAAATATATATACAAGAGAAATTCATTTCTTAGGCATTTTTACATAATTATTTCACGCTAGAATCATATTCAAAGAGTAAGAGTTTCTACGTTCCAATAGACATTTTAAGATGTTCCGAAACAACAACAAAAAAAAAATCTCCGAAATATCATATTCTTACTTTTCTGTCTTAAAAATACTTTAGAGTTTTTAGAATAAAATTACCTAATCCGTGCTTAAATACAATAATTATATCAAAAGATATATCATTTTTAATTTCTGTACTGTCTATGTTTCTTTGAGAGTATTTGAAATTTGAAATTCATTTATCAGAATGTATTTATTTTTTATTCGTCAAATTTAAATTGATATTATATAAATCTATACTATAAAGCAAAAACATGTCCGCGACTTACGCTGACGTCATAATAACGGTGGCAACGGTTTCTCTTTTACTGCATTTTTTTTTTAACTTAAACATCGAAAGACTTCAATTTTTCCACCGTCGAATAGGAAAAATAGTGTTTTTTCAAATGCAATATTTTTCAAACCGGTATCTGAATTTACTGATTTTTTAAGGTTTTAAAAATAATTTTGAAGTATGAATTTTTATTAATCTCTCTATCGTGTGCAGCCCGATTACGAAAGATTAAGCCAGTTGCACGCAAACGATGTAAATAGATCAGCATTTGTCTCAGGCTAATATTCCACAAAAAAATTAAAACTGAATTAATAAATAAATTAAATAATATAAATAAATCACAAATTAGTGCACATGTAATTGAACTTTGCGCTTAAACAACTGAAATTTACCGAATCAAAAAGGCTGTTGTAAGTAGCGATCTTGAGCGATTTCTTCGGCTATTAACTCCTGTCAATCCTATAATACGATAGTATCACTTTTAATAAAGTTTAAAAATTTATTTGAATACATTATTGATATTTGCATAGCTGCCAACTTGTACTGACTTTTCCCTCCACTAAAGTTTTGTAGTAAAATTTAACTTAAACAATCGCCGAAATCTAACGATTTCTAACGATGAAACAAGACGAAAATTTCTATTAAATTTTAAGTGTTAACGAAAATCCGTACAAGTTGGCAGCTATGTATTTATCACATAACAATTCTTTTTGGTGTTGTTAATGGGCAATTTCAAACTAGTGTATTGCGGCCATCATAAAACTTTCTTCTATATAAATCAAATCGTCTGCAAACAAAATTAAATGACAATATAATCTTTCTTGATTTATAGCTATGGCGGAAGTGATGAAAATAGTGCATTGCAGCGACATCTGTTCAGCGTTATACACCCAAACCTAATAAGGATCTATTTATATCGTGATCTAACAGAATATGATGTTTGATAAAAATCCGTGCATCAGTTCTTATGGCATAGCTATCTCGGAAATAGGGATAAACACTCCATACAAGCAGCACTTGCTGGCCTATTTACACCCAAAACTAACCAGCGTCTATTTGTGTCAAGGTCTAACATAATATGAAGTTTAATAAATCACGATTTCAAAAATTCATCTATTAGTTCTTAGCGCTATGCCTAACACGGGAATCGCGAAAAATGCAATATATCAACGCCACCTGTTGAGCGATTTACACCAAAACCTAAACAGTACCAATTTATGTTAATCTGAAGTGTGATCAAATTTAGTGCATTAGTTCCTCAGATTGAGCGCCCACAAAATTTGTGTCACATACAGACAGACTGACTGACAAAATTTTCTGAAAACAGTCAAATTGTGTCCAGGACCTTCTAAAATGTACAACTCCGTCAAAATTTTTCACGGATCCAATATTTCATCCTTGTAAAGAAGGAAAAAAGTAAAAATATATTTAATATAAAAATATATATACATTCGAGCTTTCGATTAAAACTAGTCAGATATGCCAATCCCAAAACTTTCTTCTATCTTATACACATGTAGCCATTAATGACCGGCAACTTTCAATTTTAGACATTTTGTCGAATATTTAGAAATATACTTGACAGATTCTTCTGGAATTTCAGGATTAAAATGAACAGGTATCACCTCATATTTAGCAATGTCGATTTGTTAAAGGGGGGGGGGGGCAATTAGGGGGCCAACAAAAAATCAAAGAAAAAAAATAATACTTGGGATCACCCTGTAAAATAAATGCACGAAATGATTTATCGCTACCGAGTATAAATAAACAGAGATTGTGCAATATGTGTATTCTTTTGTGTAAGAATAGCACGTATATTAATAGAGATATAGCTATTTATTTAAAAAATAATAATAAATTCTTGCATGTTTTTGCTTATAACATGCAGGATTTTCAACCAAATTTAACGCCGGTTTCAGAAAAATTGACAAAATATAGTAGAAATAATATAGTGCAATTGGAATATAAATATATTAAATATTTTAGGAAATATGAGCATTCTATAAAATAATTTTTATCTGCGCATGCGCGAACGATAGCAAGGATCATTTTACATAATTTAATAGTGAACTCTATGGAGAAACTTATTAAAAAAAAATCTAGTCAAATATCGTAATAATTTAGAAAGATATCGGCGTTAGAGGGAGCAAATTTTTAGTTGTTCTCTAAAGCAGCTGAATGATAAGAGATTTTACACAAATTGTCAATTTTTATTAACTGACTTTCAGAAAAAAGCTAGTATTTAGTGACTATCAACGAGTAGATTTGGAAAAAATGCTTCGATTTTGATACTTGTTTTGATCATGGTATAGGCTCGTTCTGGTGGTTATTCAAGAAGAACTAAAGCATCAATAAAAAATGAAAATTTAAAAAAAAATGAAAATTTAAAATAACAATTTGTGGAAAATCCCTTATTATTCAGCTGTTTTTAGAAAACAACTAAAAATTTGCTCACTCTAATGTCGATATCTTTCTGAATTTTTACGATATCTTACTGGATTTTTTTAATAAGTTGCTCCATAATGTTGACTGTTAAATTATCTAAAAGGTTCCTTGTTATCGTTCGCGTATGCGCAGATAAAAATTATTTCGTACAACTACTCATATTTCCTAAAATATTTATTATAATTGCATTCCAATTGCACCCTATTGTTCGTACTATGTTTTGTCAATTTGTCTGAAACCGGCGTTAAATTTGGTTGAAAACCCAGCCTGTTATAAGCAAAAAACATGCAAGAATTAATTAACTTTTTAAAATAAATCGCTATATCTCTATTAATATACGTGCTATTCTTACACAAAAGAATACACATATTACAAAATGTCTGTTTATTTATATTCGGCAGCGATAGATCATTTCGTGCATTTTATTTTACAGGGTGATCCCAAGTATATTTTTTTGTTCTTTGATTTTTTGTTGGCCCCCTAATTTCCCCCGTTATCAAATCGACATTGCTAAATATGAGGTCATACCTGTTCTTTTTCATCCTGAAATTCCAGAAGAATCTGTCAAGTACATTTCTAAATATTCGGCAAAATGTCTAAAATTGAAAGTTGCCTGTCATTAATGGCCGTATAGTGTATATGTTAATACTTCAAAATTCGCTACCACAGTACCAAAATTAAATGACAATCTATGCCATCATGAGGCTTCTAAGTTGTAGGTTCGTCGAATTCTGTGCATTTACAAAGGAGATATAAACATCGCATTTTCAAACAAATCTTTGAATTTCGCTCTCATTCTCTTAGATGTCTGCAACTAAAATTTCCAACACAAAGAGTATAAAAGCGTAACCTGTTGGGAAGTGCACACACAAGTCTAATAAGGGTCTATTTATTGTGAAAGGTAACAGGATATAAAGTTTGATTAAATTCCGTACAATAGTTTTTGAGATACAACTATTGCGGAAATCGAGAAAAATGAAGCATAGCAGCGCCCCCAGTCCTATGATTTACACAAACACCTAATCAGCATAAACTTATGTTAAGGTCTAACAGAATATGAAGTTTTATGAAATTCCGTGCATCAGTTCTTGCGATATTACTATCGTTAAAATAGTGTAAATCCTGAACAATGCAGCATAGCAGTGCCACCTGTTGGGGGCTCTACATGAAATCAGCAATAACTTATGTCAACGTGTAACTGAATCTGAAGCTTGATGGAAATCAGTGCATTAGTTCTTGAGATAGAGCTATTGCGGAAATCATGGGAAATGCAGCATAACAGCATCACTTGTTGCGCGATTCACACCAAAAACTAATCAGCACCAATTTATATCAAGGTCTAACTGAATCTAAAGTTTTATTAAATCCCGTGCATTAATTCTTGAGATAGAGAGATAGCAAATTTTTTGCCACATACAGACAGACAGACTCATTATCTAAAATCAGTCAAAATGTGTTCAGAACCTTCCAAAACGTACAAATCCGTCGAAAATCGGGAATTCGAATTTTTCACGAATCCAATATACTTTCTTTTTGTAAAGATGGGAGAAAGTAAAAATGGTTTTCACCTACGTTCTCTAACCCTAACCCAGAAAGTATGTTGCATCCCCTAGTTTCTATGAAAAGTAAAGTTATGAGAATTCTTACAATTAAGCATTTATGTGTGAAAAGGAATATATATATATATATATATATATATCCTGTATATATATGTATGTATATATGTATATACAGGGTGGTTCAAAAGGTCATGTCCAAGCGGCACATGTGGGTGTGCCAGGTCATGAGGAGCAAGAATTTCATAGGAACTGGGTGTCGGAAACGTGATCATAACGGTGCAATTGCATCGTGACCGTGACGCAAAGAAGCGATAACAAACAGTGAAAAAAGAACTTTATTTTACAAAAAAACTTAATCGAAGTACAAAAGACAAATGAAAAATGTTATAACTCATAACAAGTGCTCAAAATGTGTCCCATTAGCCATGATGCTTCACATCGGCGCCGAATTGAATCGCAAACACGTTCCAATCGGCATTGTAAGTAGCCACCGTGATCCCCGGACCTAAACCCCTATATTTCTACCTCTGGGGATATTTTAAGTCTCTGACGTACGAGGCATTAGCCATGCACTTCATGACACGGATCGCTGAAACGGCGTCACATGTCCAGGAGACCCCTGGCCAATTGGAACATGTTCGCAATTCCATGCGGCGATGATGTGAAGCATGCATCACGGCTAATGAGGCAAATTGTAAGCATTTGTTATGAGTTGTAACATTTTTCATTTTTATTTTGTACTTCGATTTTTTTTTTTGTAAAATAAGGTCTTTTTACACCGTTTGTTATCTTTTCTTTGCGTCACAGTCACGGTGCAATTCCACCGTCACGATCGCGTTGCCAACCCCCAGTTCCTATGTCATTCTTGCTCCTCATGACCTGACACATCCACATGAGCCGTTTGGACATGTCCTTTTGAACCACTCTGTATATACAAACCTTTAAATTAAAAAAATTCTGACGAGTTCATGCAATAATAGTAACCAAATTTCTAAATGAAGACGGCATGCAATAATATTAGACATTAATTGTTATAATAAAGTATATATTAATGTAAAGCTTCTTGGCATAGAACCTACTACGAAATCTCAAAATATTGACATTCTAAGCATTTTAATCTATCGATGAGGCCAAACAAAATTAAAATAAAAAGGAATTAAGCACAAAAGGAATAAAATGTAATAGAAAAATATAATGAAGGGAAATAAAGATGACAAACAGCAACACATAGTATTTAATCGTCAGTTGGCAAGAATACCACGTGTTGCTAAAAAATGCATTATTTCATGTAACAAGCAGCAAAATCAGTAAAATATAGCCTGCTACTTGCCACTCAATGCATTGGAACACATAATAGATGAAGAAACGAGTGAAAAATAATAATAAATTTATTTAGAGAAGAAAAAAAAAGCGAATTATGCCCACATCTTTTCGTAACATGTAGATACATCAACCAACGTAACAGAATGAATAACATCCTATACATTTACAGTTAAAGATATGAGACAAACATAAAATACAGTTAATTTATTTTTTATTGATTAAAAAAATAAAAAATAAAAAAAAATATCTTTGCATTTTATTAATTAAATCTACATAAAATACAAAAAGAGAACAAAATTTATGTATGTTTTCAATTATAAGGCCACATATCTAATGCAATTTATATATATATTTATTTATTTATATATACACACTTTAAGAAAAAAGCGACAAAAAAATATTTCTTAATAAAAATAATTAAATTTTGTGTTTCAGACAGCCTTAAGAGAGTTTAGAAAATCCCATCAGAAACTTATTTTTCTTAATGTTGCTTGTAGAATATGCTGAATTTCTTCGTATCTAAAATGGGACTAATCTTAAAGAGTGCTTTGAGAGTAAATTTCAAAACACTCGTTACGATATCTGCAGCTGTTTTATCACGTTTCATTCTTAAGAAAGTCGCAAATGACATAAAATGTCATCTTCAGAAATTTGCTCGTGTCAGCAGAAAATCTGCTCTATGCATTTCCTGCAATTTCCAAGAAAACGAGGAGGAAGTTTAAATATAGATTTGAAGTTTTGAAATTATTTCATACACTTTAATAAATTACATAGGTAAATAATTAAAATTGGAACTATATAAAGAATTTGCCAAAAAAAAAAATAAACAACGTACCATTTAAGTTATTTGTAAGATGATATAAAGAAATAATTTTAGCCCTTAAATGCGCGATTTTTTATTCTGTTTCGAAAAAATTATGTATGATTCTCTGAAAGGAACACAGGAAAAATAATGAAAAAAAATCAGAGATACATTTTTCATATAATACGTCAATCTTTTCTTCTGTTGCACATCTGCAATACAAGTAAAAACTACTGTCGTGTGGCTTATTTACGCTAAAATATTAAAAATTAGTAAATATTTTAATAAGTATGTCTCTAAATACCTTATTTTATATAATTATTTATTTTATAAAACTTAGCTTTTAACACTAGAACGCCCGGAAGTAGTCGATCCGACTCCGACTGTATGATTGAATGTCAACTGGAACCAGAAATTCTTTCATAAAATAAGTTACATTAAACCACGCAGACTTACGTTAAATAAATCAGCCAAATAATTATAAATAAAAATTCTGGTGTCAAATATTTTTATGAAGTACTTGAGTAAAATTTCCGGGCGTTCTAGTGTTAACCCTTTAATTCCCACGATATAATACGTTCTAGAAATTACGTAGTCCAGAGAATCTGACTTTACACCAGAAAGTTTCAATGATTAATTTCGCTTTATTTAAATACGGAATGTCTGTTATTAATTAAAGTAAATATTCCTATTTTAATTTTCTGGTGTGAATTAGAGATATACATATAAAAAAATCTATTAAATTCAAAACACTAATGATTGCATATATGCAAAGCTGCGCACTAAACGGTTAAGATTTAAAAAATCCGCCTAGTATGATTGAGGTCCTTTTAGTAAAATCAAGGCAACATGATTGGGATCTCAATCTATTTACTGCAAAATGTGAAAAACGCCGTTTTGTAAACAGCATTTCCACGGATTTTGAGTATCGTTATTTTCGAATAGTAATATTCGTCTTATTTAATCGTAGAATATCTGGCATCAAATAAAGCTAATGTTTTTTATTCTGAAATAGTGTTATTCAAAATAAGAGATCGCGGAAACTTTGTGGGGAAAAAGTTAAATTAACCCGTTAACGACGAGCCACTTTTACACTTCTTTTAATTCTTCGACATTGTGTTCTTCAATTATTAACTCGCTCAAAATTTGAGATTAGATAATGTGAAAAATTCCGAACTAAAATACTTCTATTCAAAATTAAAAGATTTGTTCGCCTTACATGGCAAGTTTTCTTGCCAACCTGCTTTAATGAGTTAATTTGTTGTTGCAAAACATTTTTTTAATAACAAAGATAGGATCTTTACTATGTATGATGTTTATACAGACTCTGTACATCTCTTGTGACTTGCTACTTTAATATCTATTGTTTAACATTTAGTAATAGGGGTGTTTTTTCTTTAAAGCAGCGTTTAATAAGCTTATTTATTGCATAATTCTATGACTAAATACATTTTAAGCAAAAAATTGGAAAATTGATATTTTCGTCAGTGTTTACAAAGTGAAAGATTGCAAGTCCCCTTAAAACAAATGAAACAAATACGATTTTGGAATTAAAGATTTACCGAGTTCCAAGTTAAAAAACTTTTTTAAATGTTTAATTGAGGACGTGAGTTTCAAACCTCCCCTTATCCGGAAAATCAAATTTTGGGAAATCGCGAAAAACATGTAGCTACGTCTATTGGTTTTCATTGTAAATCAAGATTTTACAATGTCTGAAATACAGGATAAAAGTAGTTTTTTTTTGCTGATTGTTGTATTGTTTCGGTGCAGGTTTACCAAGAGAATAGATTGATAGAGAAAACACGATCTTTTAAATTTTGGATAAGGCGAGTTTTGAAACTCACGTCATCAATTGATAAAAACCCCTTGAAGGGCACCCGTATATTATATATACCGCTCAATTTTAATTTCCAAATGCCACATTGGCACCAGAATTTAGAAATTAACTATTGCTTTATATAATGTACGCGAAGAAATACTTTTACTTACTTTCATACAAATTTGTTCATAAATACCGGTGTCAGGACTCGCAGCGGTCCTAAATTTTGCTCCATTTCCAAACACTATTTTAAATAAAGAATTTTTTGATAAGTCCCTTTAATATCTGGAATAGAAATATACAGCATTGATTAACCTTTAAAAATAGTGGTAGGAAAGTGAGAAAATTTTATGAACGCTGCGAGTACTGGATTTATAGTAATCCTACTTGGACCTTACATAATTAAATTATATATGGGTCATTCTCTGAGAAGTGGCTGTTTTGTAAAAAAATTGCGGCTCAATAAAATTGCGTCAAAAATCTCAAAATTTAGCCTACAAGTTCCTTTATTGCTATATTTATCAAAAAATAATATGAACCAAACTGTACCTGATAGATCTTCTGAGATTTTAATTTCAAAGCACTTCCATTGCTAAAATGTTCATATAAATGATTGGTACCGGAATTTAAGAACAAATTTATTTGTAAATAAGAAAAATGCTATATTTCACATACATCTTAAATAGAAAAAAGTTTATAAAAAGTCTGGTGCCATTCTGGCGCTTGGGAATTAAAATTAAGTGGTTTCATAAACATACCACCGCCCTTGAAAGGGTTAAAAAATAAAAGAAATTATAATTAAAAGTCATACTGTCAATAACAAATATTTTTTTTACTCTATGTAAATTGAAAAAATAAAGGTAGGGCATTAACTTTTAGCAGAGTTAATGTTTATTTGAATTAATACAAAAAAAAGTATTTATTTTTAACTTCTCCCAGTAAAATAATAAATATTAAAAATGCATTATCTTTACTTACGCTAATTAAAAGTCTTATGAATTTTTTAATGTGTATTTTATTGCCGTAAATTTTCTTATTTTACTGTTTAGTACATACATAAGTGGATTCGGATCATTCCCTCATATTAAAATTATGAGGGAATGGTTGTGAGGGAATGACGAAATACTTCTGAAAACCATGTTATACAAAAGTGTTTAGTCTTAGGTATATTTTCCATTACTAAATATCTTTTGAAACACATTTCTAATAATATAACAACATAAAAAGACATTTCATTAGTTTTTATTAAATTTATAACAGATGAGGGAATGACGCGTAATAAAAATACTTACATTGATCTAGTACTTCGAAGCCATATACTAACTATTCAAGAACGTTTTTAAGCAAACAACAAGATGGATACTTCACTTTACTCTTGTACAAACTGTCCTAGACCTATATAATGCATCTGCTACCATCTACTAAATAAATAGGGAAATATTTATAGTTATGTGAGGGAATGATGACAAACACTAGGAACATCATTAAAAAATGCCCTAATTCTTTCATTACATAAAATATAAATATAATTAGAAGGCTAAATATTTATTTAAGTATGTTTAATGGATTAGTATATATATATATATATATATATATATATATATATATATATATATAAACATACATGCTGAAATGGCAGAAAAAGCATTTTCTTTTCTACATGTGTGAGTGGGGACATAGTGAGGGAATGATATTTGCATAAAAAAATATTTAAAATATTATATTTCAATTTCAATAAGCAAATAATTGCAGTTTACATGTAAGGTCATTGTGCCTAAATGCGACGCGATTCCCCATAGTTTTGTCGCATTTAGGGAATATTTGGGATTTTGTTAATAATTTTATATTTTAATAAGTAGAAAATTGTTGAATACTCTGCCTTTAGTTCAAAACTAACTTGTTTCGTAAAAATTAAATCGTTATTTTTACTATAAGCCAACAATATACCATTGTCGTATTTAGGTCATTTTTGTCGGATTTACTGTAGTTAAATCCTAAATGAGACACTCAATGTCCTAAATGTGACAATGCGTTTTACACATGTCATTTCATATTAAAATACTAATTTAATTGCTATATATATTTTAATTACTTAGTAAAGAGTTGAAATAACTCAAATTGAATGTTGAATAGCTTATTATTTAACAATTGAATAAAATAATAATTTACATAAAAAATCATAACGGTACATAATCTTGAATACATTTTACTTAAATAATGCATACTTCAAAATCCATATTTAACAGACTTTTAACTTTGACCATCGATAAAACAGGAAGTAATTAATTAATGACTGATACAACAAGTTTTACCAAATATTTTAAGTTTGATTTTAACGCATTTTGAATTTTCACCTTCCGTGTAGGCCTTTATTTTTCTTTTTGATATCTGAATGGTATGGATATATATACGATTAAGGTTTAAGTTGTTGAAGATTTACTTCCAGATTGTTTTAGTGACTGACTTCAGGTTTTTAACAATTTTGTTTTTGAAATGCTGATTTTGATTTTTTACGCTTTAACCCATTAACCGCCAAAACTATTACGATAGAAATATTCAAATTTCTTGTCGAAAGTAGTTTCCCACCACAAATTCAGTAAGGTAAATTTCGCTTTGCTAAAATAGCAAAATTTCTGCCAATAAATAAGACATTTTTTTAAGTTCTAAAACAGTGGTGCCAATGTAATTAGTTCATTGCATGAGCAATTATTTTGACTGTTGCGTGAACGCAACGTCAGCGGTTAATGGGTTAATTAGTCTCTCTTTTTCACTTTTTGATGCTGCTTTTGCTTTTTCATTGTCCCATTTTTGTATATTATGCTACAGTTTTTAAACATGCAGCAAAATCTGAGTCTACGGATTTTCGCTTTTTGGTAGAATTTTGAAATGCCTGCGAAACTGTTTTCATAAAACGACTTTCAAAAGTAAAGGATGGATTAGTTTCCGAGAAGTACGACAACCCGGGAAAATCCCTTAGTTTCATTTAACATGAGCGTTTGATATTACGTGGGATGGAGCTGTTTACGTTCGAGGAACACACCAGAACTTGGCAAACGTAGGCCCAAGCACGTTAACTAAATTTATATTTCAACGTTACTTTTAGTGGAAACTGGTGGCAATGAAGATTTTGATAAGCAGATTAAAAACATCACATTGTAAACATATTTGAAAGCAGTTACATTGTAATAAATGTGCAAATACATTGTAACCTGTGGCGTAGCCAGAGTGGGGGTCCAAATGATCTGGATACCACTAATATTCAAAAGTTTTCTTCGTATTAATGAATAGCAAAAAATTCTCAGATCTAATAAGGCGAAGAAAACTTTACAAAACTATTGGTACACTGAGCATCTGGACCCCCCCCCCCCCCTAGCTATGCCACAGAGTTCAACCTTTAGACTTGAAAACAAATAATAAAGTTCCACGTATATTCCAAAGACGTTTGTTCTTTTGAAACTTTTTTATAGGAATTACAGCATTTCTTAAAAATTCTTTTTTTTTCTTTTTAAACATTAGTTCCATAATTTCTGCCATTAAATAAATTGCTCTTCAGAAATAATGATAGCCGTTTGTCCACTGGCAACGGGTTTGCCACCCTTGCTTTACAAAATACAGATTTGTTTTATGAAATTTAAAATGTTTAACAAGTTTCGAAATTGTTTACGATATAATAATTTTTCCCGGATTTGACTAACAAATAAAAATTTATATTCCCACCAGTTTACATTAAAAGCATTTTTCAGATATTTATTTCTCTCTGTGCCTCCGAATTCATGCTAGAACCGGGCGAAAAAGACACGCGCGTAATCCGTGATTCTTCATTTTGAAACGCTCTAAACAGCATGAATTGTGTTTGCTGGGGGTGCACTCAAAGCGATATAAGTAAACGTCCTATCTTAAATGGGAGAGGTCACATCAATGTAGGTCGCACGCCACATAGCGGACGGGGTTAAACTACAGGAAGACGCCTAACTGTTTTCTTACTTCACACCACTAAAATTGTAAAGTTTTTTTCACCTTGATTAATAGCTGAAACGTTTATTAGAAGGCGAAGAAGACTTCGTGGTGTGAAATGCGTCTGGACACACCTCTTGCTGCACCATTATTTTGCAATAAATGTGGTAAGTGAAATTCAGTTCTATGAGTGACTAAAGATTTAGGAAATATTCGCACATGATGGATATCCTGTCATATATGACGTCACTACTAAAAGCCGGCGTATGTGGATTATCACCCCGTCCACAAGATGGCGCAACTGTGTTAATTTACGCCTGATTCCAGTATTAAGTTTGTACGCTTACTTATATCGCTTTGGGTGCACTTGCATTGCGCTGTATGTCTTTATTTGGAAACGCTAGGAATGTTTTAAACTAACTTAAGATTTTCTAAATTATCCTGGAACGTTCTACTAAAAAATCTGTAATATTCCTGTGAAATGAATAGATACATTGATGGTGAGTTAATTGTACCCGTACATACGAGTAGTAGGAATATTTCAGAAAGAAAAGTAAAAATTTCTGTTATAAAAACTTATGAAAAGCGAAAACGATCCCGGAATAAACGCGGAATGTTACCATTGTTTAACGGTGCACTGACTGAATTAGAAAGTGGCCTTTTTTAAATTAAAAATTTTAAAGATGAGTATTTTTCTATTTTGCTCATTTCAAATACACGTTGTGCGTGGTAAAAGAAACACTATTGGAGGATCATCTTGAAATTCTTAATTTATTGACTCAACACAGCTTATTTAAAAATAATTTTTTCTTTAAGCATAATTTTAATGCAATTTATGAAAATACCATATAAATATACCTTAGTTTATATCCTGAAAGTCTCTCCGAATTCAAAGCTGAAACTTTTCCGCTTTTTCGTACCACAATAATTTAATAGTAATTTATGCCTTATGTAATCGGCAAATTACAGCGATTTAAAATGGTTAAATTTACTATAAAATTTTTGTGGTACAGAAAGGCGTAAGATGTTGGAAGCTATGCCGCGTTTAGGACATTATCTTTATCGCTAATAGGCAACTGAAGAAAACAAGTTGCCTAAATGCGTGGAAAACTTTAGAACTCAAATCTGAAAACTTTTCGCGTTTTCACGAGCTAACTTTGCTGGTAAATGAAACACACATGGCAGCCATTGACTTCTGTAGTTTTATTTGATCTTCAAAGTTAACAGAAAAAAAACTTGAACCAATTTCGGGATTTGTTATCGCATTTAGGAAACATTGGGGCGCTATAAAATGAGTGATGTCCATTGGAATGGGAATTTGTTTAATGTAAAACGTTTTAAATGTAGATAAATGTTTCGGGTTTTGTTCATTAAGATCGGATGCCTCATTATACAGCATTTATTTATAATTCTTGCATTAAGATTACAAGGAAACGAACATTATCGCATTTAGAGGTCATCACATTTAGGCGCACTGACCTTATGACTGATTAATATTAATAGTTTAAATCATCTTTTCTTTTTGCAATTTTAAAAATATGTCTTCAAGAGCCCTGTGACATAAAATTGCCTCTTTTCAAGGAATGACTCATATAGGAATTGCACTCCCTAACGCCCACTGTCACCTTCAGCTGACATGTCTTTGAAATTACCTCTAGACTTGCGTTTTAAGTGAATATGTTCCGTGGGCCCTTTATTGGGATCTATAAGAGTTTATCTAGTCGTAGAAAAAGCCCCATTTCTCACGGATTTTCTGATATACGATAGCAGGCGTATCAAACTGTGGCTCGCCGGATACCACTAATTTTTTAGAGAAATGGTCGACTTCTTGATTGGCAGCGATTCAGTTATTAGACAAGGCAATGACTACTATAAAAATTTTAGTAGTATCCGACAGTGGCGTAGCGTTAGGGGGGGGGGGGGTGGATCATTTTACTACCAGCACTATTATATAGAAAATTTGGCTTTACTTTATCATTGAACGTTATACGATTAAACAAAGCAAAATTTCGCATAATAATACTGGTAACACAATTATCGAGCCCACCACTAACGCTACGCCACTGGTATCCGGCGGGCCACAATTTGACACCCCTGTACCCCTGCCTTCTTAAGTTTTGTACCTTTCCAAACAAGTAACGACTTGAGTTGATCTTCTTTTTTGCGATAAAAATGTTTAAAAAGCAGTAAGTCTCATATTTATTTTTGCCTGAATTTTAAAGATAACTAATTTTTAAATTAATATTTGTAGGACTTCGAATATTTGAAGTTTTGTTGCTATGATGCAATCTTGAATTTTACCCATGTGTGACAGTTCAATTTACCATGTACTTTACATTTTGATAAAATATGTTTCTATTACACTTTTTTAGTGAAATCAACATTACAATCTATGAATTTACAAAAAAAATGTCTTCTTAAATAAGGCGAAATTTCGCGCGTTTAACCTAGATTTATTTTTCCATAAACAAATAGCGATATTTGTCCTGAAAAAATCCCTTAAGCATACGGCCCCTGCTTTTGGGCATTGGAGGTTTAATAAAAGAAAAATTGAAAAAACAAATCAAATACATAAAATCAAGAACTTTCACAAAATGAATTGATTTGTTGTTTTCTTTTTCTTTCTTTTTTCTTGTTCTTGTGCGATATTTTTAAGTTAAAATGTTTGAAGATGTTTCATGAGTTTATGATACTACGATCTAATGAGGAAAGAGAAATAGAAAAATTCCGTCAGCAAAATGTCAGACTTCCACAGATGGCCTGACATTTATTACTGATCATTGATCCTATAAAAGAATAAAAATCCTCCTGGTTTCTTGGGGAAAGAAAGTGCAATAAGCATGTTTTCTTGTCCTGAAATGGGAGATGTGTTGAATATAATGAAATACGAACTAATAATAAGGAATAATTTGCGAATAGTTGCAATTGTAGAATATTTAGGTTCACTGCAATTAGTTTCACTGCATTAAACACTAGAACGGCAGAAATTTTTACTCAAGTTTTAAAAAAATATTTCACATCAGAATTTTTACTTAAAACTATTTAACTTATTTATTTAAGTTATTTTTGTGCAGCGTATATTAATCTTATATTAAAAAGAAATTTGTGGTTCGAATCGACATGTATTCATTCAGAAAGGGTCAAAATGACCCCTCGCCGCCGTTCTAGTGTTAAACAGATGTATTTTGGCGGCTAAGCTTTGCTACTTTGTATATATTTAAAACTTTATATATACAGCTCCAAATCAAAAGTTTAGAATAATAGAAAAAAATTAATTGTGAAAAAGGTTTTTTATGCATCGCGTATACAAAAAGGAACACAGGATAAAACTTAATAGTGTAAGAATCTATTTAGTTTGTAGAATCTTTTAGCATAAAAATTAAAGTAAATTATACAAAAATGAAAATAATTATTCACCCTTGGAAAAAAATCAAAATATTGGAATAACCATTTATTTGGTTCAAAATATTAGAATAACGCATTGTAAATAATACGTGTTTAAAAAAAAAAAAAAAAGGAAAATAGTTATTTAATATTTTGTAGCATCACCTTTATATTTTATAACAGCACGAACTCGCTTTGCTAAGCTAGCTGCAAGTGGTTCACAATGTTTTCTGCAGAGAAATGATCATGTCGACTTTATGCTGGAAAGAAGCTTCCAGGACCATTTGCAGTCCTGCAAGGCCATGCCATTACACTGTCTTCAAATTTCACTAATCGTTTCATGCAGCCCTTGTCAAGTGCTTCTTGCTTCATTCGCCATACATGAACACCTTGATCACCATATGTTACGTAATACACACTCTTGTCACTAAACAATATCTTTTTCCAATCATCCAGATCCCATAAAAGCTTTTTTTTCACAACTTCCCTCTCTCTCTTTTCATAGTTCGTTTAATAGTTACGATTGGCTTTATCTTTGGTACATGAGATTGAAATCCAAGTTTATGGAGACATCTTTGTGTTGTAGATTTACTCACATCAACACCGTGTTCTTCCCACTTTATGGAAATCAATAATACGATGCTTTGTAAACTCCGTTATGTCGGACGAACGAAATATGTTTCACAGAAAATGATAAAAATGATGATGCAAAGCGTTTTTAGAAGTCTCGCAGATCTAATTTTATGCTTAATTTATGCAACCTTCTGAACCAACAGGAAAATTCATAAATATTCTTATTTTTTGAACCACCTATTTTAGTATTCTAATATTTTTAATAATGAAAATAATTTTACAAAAATACGATATTCACTCAAAATTTAATCTTTTACAGTTTTAATTTTCTTTAATAACATGCAAATTTACTAAAACATCAACAGTTGTTATTTTTCAATTGTACTACACAGAAATAAAGCTAAATGCAATTAAATACAAATGAAATGAATTATTCTAATTTTTTGACTTGGGGCTGTATATACCGGGTGTTTCAAAAGTTCGGTGCGAAAATAAAACGCGATAAAAAAAGATCTATGAGTAGGAGAGACATGCGGTTTGCAGATACGTATTCAGCGTGGTATGGGATTTTGTATTACACCATTAAAAAAACAAGTTAAAGATATGGACAATAGAGGGCACTATTGCACATAATTCCACGGAATAATTCCATATTGCTCACAAAACGTAAAATCTGGATACAAAAAGTGTACATGCAGTGTTTTCTAATGTTTTTGCATCCAAATCTTACGTTTGTGAGTAATATGGAATTATTTCATGGAATTATCTGTGATAGCGCCCTCTATTGTACAGATTTTGAACTAATTTATTTTTGGTGTCATAAAAAAAATTCCATACCACGCTGAATATTTATCTGCAAACCGCATCTCTCTCCGACCCATAGATATTTTTTATCGCGTTTTTCGTACGCACCGAACTTTTGAAACAATCGGTATATATATACAGGGTGTTTCATAAAAGATGGGCAAAACTTTAAGAGTTGATAGTACACATCCAAACAAACAACTTTCATCAAAGAATGCAGGTCGGAAATAAAAAGCAAATGTGCTAGAGGGCACCAAATGTGATGTTATACGACAGGATTACCTGCTTGGTCTACATTTTTATTCAGAAAATCCGAATTCGTGCCAGAAATTAAAAATATTATTTTTTGCTTTAGTTAATGACAGAAATTTTGTGATTATATATAGTACAGATTCTTTTTTTTAATTTTCTGGTATCAATCTGAAATTTCGAGATAAAAAGGGAGACCAAATTGGCAACCCTGTTATACGAGGCAAAAAAACAGAAAGAACGTTTAAGTGGCAAAAGCAAGGTTGGAAACCGCTCTCCGTACAATCTTTGAACCTCTCAGCCATTTTCATTTGTAGTCGGAAATAAAACGCAAATGTTCTGACGCATTTGGAAACTTGGTCGATGCAAACGTAAATGCTCCATTCCTGTTGCAAGTTATTTGGAGAAGAACGACACTAATAGAATGCAAATGTGATATGGGGAAGAAGAAGAACGCGTATGAAAAATTTCGCCTCGATTAGTACTTAACTGCCGCTGATCCGACTGTGCAACCGTCAATCGCTGTAGTAACTTGTAGAAAGATGCTGCCCTTCACTAATAGGAAAAAGGCTGATTTGCATTTTATCTACAAAGAAAAATGGCTCAGAGGCTCAACGATTGTACATAGAGCGGTTTCCCACCTTGTTTTTGCCACTTAATCGTTCTTTTTGTGTTTTTGAGATGTATAACAGGGTCGCCAGTTTGCTCTCAATTTTTATTTCGAAATTTTGCATTCATACCGGAAAATTAAAAAAGGAATCTGTACTATATGTAATCACAAAATTTCTATCATTAAATAATGCAAAAAATACTATTTTTAATTTCTGGCACGAATTCCGATTTTCTGAATATAATGGAGGTGTAAAAACAACATCACTTTTGGTGCCCTCTAGCACATTTGCGTTTTATTTCTGACCATGCATTCTTCGATGAAAGTTGTTTGTTTGGATGAGTACTGTCACCTCTTAAAGTGTTGCCCATCTTTTATCAAACACCCTGTATACAGTTGTGGCGAATTTTTTTTTCTATTTTCACATTTTATAAATTTGTGTGCTTGAAGAATATAATAAATTTCACTTAAATACAAATGTTTATATATCAAATTCAAGGAAACTTAATGTAGAATTTAATTAAAAATACAGAATTAAAATATCTGCATTACAAAAAAGTTACGCTTACAAAAAATAAGATCTATTTTAGATTTCATTGTATTTTAAAGTTACACTTACACATTCAATATTTAGTAGGATAACCCTTGTTTTTTATTACAGAATCACAGCATATTTTCATTGAGAGAACTGGTGTTTGGAGTTCATCCTTTTAATCACATGATGCCAAGAATCAATCATAGCTTCAATAAGTTGTGTTTTATTAGATGGGTGCTTTTTTGTACAAGGATTTTCAAACGTCGCCACAAATTTTCTATAGGATTCAGAACAGGGCTGTTTACAGGCCAGGGTAAAAATAGTATGCTTTTATTTTTAAACCATTCTTTGCATATTTTTGCCGTAAGGCATGGACCTGAATCCTGCTGAAAGATAAATTGTGTTTTGTTGGGGAAGAGATCCCTGGTGGAAGGTATTAATTTCGGTTCCAGAACAGTTTCGATGTATTTTTTTTTTTTTTTTGCATTCAGAATGCTATCAATCACTTCAATGCGGCCCACACCATCTGAAGACATACAGGCCCAAATCATGACATTTGTTGGTTCTTTGTAGTCGCTTCAATGCAATCCGGATGCAGCCCTTCCCCTACTCTACGTCTTACATATTTTCGCCCATCACTACCAAAGATCGATATTTAACTCTCATCGCTCCAGATTATTTGCTTCCACTGATTTTCTGATCAATTAATGTGTTCTTTTGCCCACTGAACTCGTTTATTTCTTTGCTGAAGATTTAAATATGATTTTTTCTCGGAAAAAACCATTTGGACCTTTCTGTCGAAAAGCTACTAATTTTCTCCTTATTGTTCTTGAACTAACTGAAATTCCCATTGCATTCATTTCACATCTAACAGCATCTGATGAAATTATTCTATCTTTGAGGCATATCCTTTTTATTTTTCTATCGTCAGAAGCACTTGTACATTTTTTTCGACCTGCCTTATTTATCACTGATTTAGTTTTGTCATAACGTAAGCACAACTTTCGTATGTCAGATAAAGTGACTGATCCACCAACCTGTCTTGCAATTTCAGCATAAGAGAGACCATTTGCTCTCGATATGACATATTCTTCTTCTTTCTGTGGATGTCCAATCAGTTCTTGTTGTTTAAAACAATGTCATCATACATAGTTTTAAATTATTTGCATTAAGAAAAAAATAGAAATATTTAAAAAAAATATATGTTCTATTAGATCTCCAAGAAAATTCTATCGTTTTTATGTTCTTTCACGCCTACTTATTTAAAATGTTGAATTCTTCATTGGCACCACTTTTTTGAAATGGTAAAATTCCGTTTGTTTTCACCTTAATGTCAAATGCGAAAACTGTGGTAATTTTCCCATTTCAAAAAAGTGGTGCTAATGAAGAAATCGTAATTTAAAAAAAGTAGGCGTGAAAGAATTTTAAACGACAGAATTTTCATGGAGAACTAATATTTACATTACCTGCCACCATCTTACGCTTTTCTGTACCACAAACATTTTATAGCAAATTTTACCTTTTTAAATCGCTGTTATCTGCTGATTATATATGGCAAAAATTTGTATTAAATTTTTGTGGTACGAAAAAGCGGAAATGTTGGCAGCTATGTATTTAGTTACACTAGCATTCAAACTTCTGCAAAATTCATTCCAGCAAAATACCGCTTTTACAAATCAAAATATACTACAGTTTAGTTACTGACATTTGATTGGTTCTCAGAACAGACATTGTGATTGGCTAGGAAGCTTTTATTACAATACACTTCAGCATTCATGACTAATTGTGTTTGTATTTTAGACTAAAGTAAGCGTAAATTTTTTTTGGAATGCAGATATTTTAATTATTTTTTTTATTAAATTCTACATTAAATTTCCCTGAATTTGATATATAAACATTTGTACTTAGTGAAAATTAATATATTCTATAAGCACATAAATTTATAAAACATGAAAATTTCAAAAATGTCCACAATTTTGGTCACCACTGTGTATATTAATAAGAAAAACTTTGGTTCCATGCATTTAACAGAATCATATAGCATAAAATATTCACATAATGGCACCTAAGACATGGTTATATTATACCCTCTTAAATTAATCCTTATTGAATATTAATTTATAATTTACCTTTTCACTTTTTAAAAATCTTTTTTATTTTAATTACAACTTTCTTCTATATTTACTCATTTTTTATTTTAAGCTATTACCTATATTCTTCATTCTATTTTTCAACACATTTTAGCTACATTAATTATTGTTTATTAGTACATTATCCGTCTCTCCTCATACCTCTGTATTTTTTCTATTTTTTACAATAATTATCTCATTTACCAATCACTTTTCCTCTTACTGATCGAAATAGCTGCAGCAGTATTTTGTCTTCTCTTTTTAACGATAGATGGCAGCACAATTTTTATTATTACTCGCTTTTTACTGTGTCATAGAATAGCCATCACTTGACCACGTGATTCAAAATTTTTATCTTTCTCCATCATTTCCAGGTTTTATTTGCTATTGTGTTATGTGTATTAATTTTTTTTAGTTTTATTTATCACAGTTATATTATCATTTATTTTCTGCATATCTTGTGCATAGTAATTTATTTTTTGATATCTTGTTTTCTTTCATTTCTTTGGGAATTTCCGATATGTTATAAAGAGCTAAATATTGTCACTTTAGGCCTAATGCCAACGATATTCGACAAAATAACTTTACTATGAATTAAGCTTACATAGCTCCTCTGACGAACCCGTAAGCTATTCAGAGTGTCTTAATTTTTTTATTTTTAATTTCTTGTGTTCATCTTTTAAATTGTATTTCCAATTTATTTTTACATGTGCGGTTTCATTTTAATTATGTACTATATAAGGTCATTGTACCTAAATAAGACGCGATTCCGCATAGTTTTGTTGCATTTAGGGTATATATGGCATTTTATTAAATAAATGTATATTTTATTACGCAGAAAATTATGGAATACTGTGCCTTTCGTTTTGAATCAACTTGTTTTGTAGAACTAGAATCAATATCTGTAGTATAATCCCACAAAATATGATTGCCGCATTTACGGCAGTTAAAACATACATGATACTCCCAAAGTCCTAAATGTGAGAATGCTTTTTATGCATGCCAATTCATCTGAAAATATTCATTTAATCCTTAACTGCTGTTATAGAAATTGTCGCACAGTTACTGTAAACAGTCTCCGAGGTCGCTTGATGAAAGATAAATAAAAAGCTTCATTAACTTATAGGATACTGTTTCTGTACTAAACTTTATGTACAGGACTATTATAATATAAAATCACTTATTCAGAAGTCTCTAACGTCAGTACTAGGGCTTCAAACGAAAGAAAATTTAACAAATATTTATAGTTAGACTGAAAATTTCAAGTTAATCCATAACAATTTTAAAATGAAGTGGTCTGTGTGACCGCTAATAGCAGTTAAGGATTAAACACTTGTCGCGGAAAATAATATAAACCCGTAAACTCCACAAAAGTGCAATTTTGGATTTCGTAATTTCAACTGCTATACTTTTGTTGCCAATATACTGATAATGAACTATTACGCTTGAATCCTATAGGAAATTTAATAAGGAATCGAAATGGGCTATTCATTTTTATCAAAAATCTTATTTTGTTAATGAAAAATACAAATTAATTAAAGCATGTTTTAAATAATACCGAACTTTTAAATTTTGATTAGTGCGAATTCTCATTAGTGAACAGTTCACGGGTTAAAAGAGTATTTGCGAAATATTTATAACGTTGTTAACAAGAATAGTTATTGCATATAACTCTAATTATTATGATATGTCACATGATTAAAATATTAGACTTACAAACAAATAAAATCGTGCTCTATTCCTAATAATTTGATTTAAGCACGCCTGATTAAGCCAAAGAGAGACCCAGGACCTGATATTGTGTTGCCTCCCCCCTCTTTCCTTTTCCTTATACTTTCACAAAAAATAAAACATTTTCTATGCCTTCCCATGCATATATGGAAACATAAATGCATATTTAGATAAACATACTTTTTGTTTTTGATCTTACTCTAATCTAAAATACACTGACGGAAAAAAAATCCCAACACCAAAAAAGACTTGTGTTAGATAAACAAAATTTGGTAGGCGTGTTTATACATCTAAAAGATGACATCGATTGAAATTTCGCGCATAAGTGTAGCGCTAGTAGCGCCACTCAGAACTTGCAGATCGGGTTTACTTTAAATGCGTGCTGTCAAGTTCGTGGGCGTTATTTAGCTTCGAAATGTGACGTATTGAGTTGATGTTAGCCAAGAATGCCTTTAACGAAACGAAGAAGCCACTGTCAACAGCTCACACAGTTGGAACGAGGTCGCATATTCGGGCTACAAGAAGGTGGACCTTCTTTCCGCGATATTGCAGAAAGACTTGGCTGGAATGTATCCACTGTGCATGATTGTTGGAAGTACTGGTCAAGGGATGGTACTGCCTCAAAAAGACGGGGTTCAGGCGGCCACGTGGAACCCCTAAGAGGGAAGATCGCCGTATTCGGCGTACGACTGTGGCGCATCGTACTGCGTCTGAGGCAGAAATTCGAACTGCAGTTGGTACCACAGTGACAAAACAAACTGTTAGAAATCGGTTACTTCAAAGACAGCTCCGAGCTAGATGCCCTGTAGCGTGCATTCCACTGGCTCCAAGCCATTGCCGTTTGCGAAGCCATTCGTGTCAAGCCAGAGCTCGATGGTGGGCGGAGTGGAGATGTGTTGTGTTTCTTTTTCATCAGTGACATATCATCGTAGCCCGATTATGCGACCTCGTTCCAACTCGGTGAGCTGTTGACAGAGGCTTCTTCGTCTTGTTAAAGGCATTCTTGGCTAACATCAACTCAATACGCCACATTCCAAAGCTAAATAACGCCCACGAACTTTACAGCACGCATTTAAACTAAACCTGATCTACAAGTTCTGAGTGACGCTACTAGCGCCACACTTATGCGCGAAGCGCGAAATTTCAATCAATGTCATCTTTCAAATGTATAAACACGCCTACCAAATTTCGTTTATCTAACACAAGTCTTTCTTGGTGTTGGGATTTTTTTTCCGTCAGTGTAGAATTTGTTGATTATTAAGTAACAGTTGAAAATAAAACTAAAATTTCAGATTTAAGAAAAGTACAAACAAAAATTAGGGACTCCCAAACCAGGGCATAACTCAGCTGCGACCTGTTTTAACAGATTCGTCATTTAAGCTACCGAACGTTATAATGTTTGTAAAATTAACTTACTTTATCTTATTAAAATAAACATAATTTAAGCGTTTTCAATCTGTACAAGATTTTTCAGAATTTCCATCATATAAAAGTATTGCGAATCCCGTAATCATGTATCTACAGGGTGTTTCAGCACAGCCGTTACAAACTTTTAGGAGAGATACAGTACACCTAGACGATGGAAAACCCATATCAATGCATGGTCGGAAACGCATCCCTGCTGCAGTGGTGACGACACACATGGGTCGCATTGTATAGGGAAAAATTTATTGTCCTACCAGAACCCTTAATCAGTAATCTCCATGAACATTTTATTTAAAATATGCTATAGAAAGTTACGATGAAGACATTATTTTAAAAATAGTGGTAGGAACAATAAAATTTTCCCTATAGAATCCGACCGCTGGACACAAAACACAAGAAAGAAAGAACACTAACAGAGTGAGAAAACATGTTTATTATTCTTAGTACTGGAAAAATGCTGGGACAATGCTGAAAAGTGTTGAGGAACTTGTTGCGGGCATTGTGGCAGTTGCTGAGGAAGTCCGGGACGCGTCCTGTATTTTTTCGAGAACTTTAGAACTTTCATGCGCCAGAGATGCGAGGCTTGCATCATGGCTCCGGGTCGTAATTTTTAACAACGTCTTTGATGACAATCGTTGTTTCCCTTTTTTTACTTATTTCCTAGTTTTTTGCTATGCTAAGAATAATGAACATGTTTCCTCACCCTGTTCATGTCCTTCTTTTCTTGTGTTTTATATCGTCACTAGTGTTGCTAGGTGTCCCGTGTAAATCGGGGCCCGTGTAAATCGGGCCGTGTAAATCGGGGATACCAGTATTTTAAAGTTATTTTCTTCGCCGTATCTAATGGCAGAATTATCGGCGATTAAAGATGGCGAAATAAAATGTAAGATATTAGTGCTTTCCAGAGCATTTAGAGCATTGATTTACGCGGGACACCTGGCAACACTAGTCGTCAATACCGCGAAAGGAAAGCGTTGCCGACCATGCATTGCAATGTGATTTCTCATCGTCTAGGTATACTCTATTTCTCCTGAAACTGTGCTGAAACACCATGTATATTCTGTGTCTCGAATATACGCTGTAATTCTTAGGCCATTTTTTATTAATATTTTTTAAAAAAACGTATTTTTCTGTTTTGATCATTTTAAAAACATATTTATGTATCCGGTTAAAGAAAAGCACTGTTGGAGGATCCTGCTGAAATTCCGAATTTACTAACTAAACACAACTTAATTAAACAGACTTTCGGCTTTAAACGTTATTGGGTCATTCCATGTCAGTTCAGGCAGGCATGTAACCCACCATCACAGATTTTGATGAAACTGCGTGTGTTTGTTCCTTTTATTAAGATATGATTCCCAGTATTTTTTTTTTTACTCCTTGGTCAAATAGTTTCTGAGAAAAAAATTGTCAAAATTTTGAAAATTGCCATCAGTTGGCATTCTTGACTGCTCGATTTTCAAATGTAGCATGACATAAATATGATCATATTTCAATATCTATTCCACAAATCATCTTCAAATAATATATGCATAATATATAGGGTACGTATTTTATGAAAAAAAATACTGTTACGCTTATATAACATTTTAAGTGTGTCTAAAAAAATGTTTAATCTTTGAAGTCGTGATTTTTTTATAAAAAATAATGCATTACCTAAAATAGCATTATTAACAAAAGGCGGTATTTTTATTAAATTTATTTTTTGTGGGGGATATACTTAAAGGTGTCCTTTACCTGATTCTGAAATAAAAGTAGTGGGATTTTGGGTGTTTTTAGTAGTATTTCATATTTAAAAATATTTTGAGGCTTATTTCAAATCAAATCAAGTAGAGTCATTCCATGTCAGTTCGCGTAAGATATTTAATTCACTGTCATAAATTTCAATGAAACTGGGTATGTTTATAGCTCATTTTAAGACAGGATCAAGGAAATTAAAGGTGATTACAAGTAAAATATTTTTTAAGATAAAAAAATTATCTAAATTTTGAAATTTTTTAAAAAATGTTTTTAATGGCACATCTATATTCAAAGACTGCATAAAAAAAAGTCATTTCAATATAAAATCACTAAATAAGTTTCAAATAATGTATATGTGACAAATAATGTAGGCAGATTATTATTTATTGTTGTTTGTCATGTTTAAATGCTAAGAGTGTGTTTAATCTTGTAAATTCTTAAAATCAAGAATTTTGTGAAAAATAATGTGTTAATCAAAAATTTATTATTAACCGAAGGCAGGCTGTTATTACATTTTTTAATTGTACGTAAAAATATCTTTTCAATAGTTATAAAATAAAAATAGTGAAAATATGAGCAATTTTAACAAAATTTTCATAAAATGTGAGTGTTTAATAATAAATATTGAAGCTTTTCATGCTAAGATTTACTAAAATGACTACGATATCGTGTATTTCTACTCTTGCTTAAATATAATACATACAATAATAAAATAACAAATATTATTTACAGCAATAAAAATTAAATTAAATAGTACCAGTTCCTTTACCAACACTACATTGCTCAACAGCCGATTTAAAATCAACAGCCCACACTCTCATTGAAAAATACTTTCAACTGTTCAAATAATAAATAAACTGCATTTAAAAAATTTAATATCAACTTATTATCTTAAGACGATAATAATAACTAAACAACATGATGAATTTATAAATCAGCTTTTAATTGAAAAGTCATGAAATGGTCCCTTTAAATATTGTTGTTCATCGAGTCAATCAAAACAAATTATATAAAAAAAATAGTGAGCCTAATATGCTGACTGCAATGACACTTCTAACAAAACTAATTAATTCATTACCATCTGAAATCAAACCCGAAAGATCAAAAGAAAAAAAAATCATCTGTAGTGTGAATGTGACACACTCACTGGTTGTTGAGGTATGTCTTTGTGACATTTTCACCTGTACTTCAATAAAATATAAACATGTAAGCTTTTTTCATTCATCCAAATTAAGTAAAACAATTATAAAATTTTGTTGTCATACACCAGATGTTAAATTTTTCGTTACATACTATTAGATAAGTTCTTTACTTTTAGACATTATTGACATAATATCATAAAATTTGCTATATGTATTTTCTGTAAGTGTATAAACAATATATATATATATGCTTTATTAAACATAAATGAATAATTTTTAAATAATTTGTTTGAGAACAGGGATATATATACACACATATATATGTTGAAAATCCATCTTTCAGCAATATTGTGATGAAATAAATCAAATTACCGTAATTTCCGGTGTATAGGCCACGGATCATACAATCGTGTTTCGACCCAGAAATTTTTAAAAATAAAATGTAACTTTTTAGATCACAGTAAATATTGCTCTTCAAATACTGAATAAAATTTCTGGGTCCAAACTGAATTGTTTGATCTGCGGGCTATACACCCGAAATTACGGTACATATCATTAAAAACTGAATAAAGTTACAAAAGTGCAACTCATTAAATTTTAAATATTTTTTTAGATATAGTTATTTGAAAGATATAAATATAATGGATTATGCATTTTTTGCATATATTTAAAGCACAATACGTCAAAATTTTCTTCAACAGAGTGAAATTTGGTTTTTTTTTTCAATATTAGCAGCTCAATGCTAAATTTTCAATATTAACAGCCAAATATGAGTTTAAAGATTAGGACTGTCATTTTGAAAATTTCTATTGGGCGGTGAGGAGCTAGTGATTTTTCTCTTTTTTGGAAAGGGATAATTGTTCTTCGCCCTAGAAGTTTTACTAAAAAACAATATTGTTTATTTTTTCCTTAAGAAACGAACATAAAAGATAATTTGAAAAATAAAATAAATGTATAAATAAAAATATTTCCAGGGATGATACATTGGATAGGTTTTACATTTGAAAATATTGATAATTTTAAATATGATTTAAATACTACTAAAACCAACCAAAAGCCCACTATTTTTATTTCAGATCCAGTTATAATGTAGTATTATGTACAATTTAAAATTAAAAAATTAGTCATAGAAACTCCGCCTCTGATTGATAAAGATTTTTTAATAATTTCATTATTTTTTGTAAAATATTTTTGATTTCAAAGATTATACAATTTTTTAGACACATTTAAATATTTTTTAACATTACAGCAATATTTTTTTCATAATCTACATACTTTATTTACCTTGCTTAAATTATTCGAAGAAGATTTCTTTATTAGTTATTGAAATATGTTTTTATATATAAAATGAGGCCTTTGAAAATTGAACAATCATTAATGGCAACCCGTGGCATTTTTCCAAAATTTTGATAATTTTTTCTCATATGTTAACTATTTTTATTTTATAACCATTTAAAAGATATTTTTACGTACAATTAAAAAAAAGCAATAACACCCTGCCTTCGGTTAATAATAAATTTTTGATTAACACATTATTTTTGACAAAATTCTTGATTTGAAAAATTCATAAGATAAAAGACACTCTTAGTGTTTAAAAATGATAAAAAACAAGAAATAATAATCAGCCTGCATTATTTGTCACATATACATTATTTGAAACCTATTTAGTGATTTTATATTGAAATGACTTTTTTTTTTTTAATGTAGTCTTTGAATATCGAACTGTCATTAAAAAAATTTAAAACAATTTTTCAAAATTTTGATATTTTTTATCTTAAAAAATATTTTACTTAGGATCAAGAAAATTAAAGGTGATTACGTCTTAAAATAAGCTATAAACAAACCCAATTTCATTGAAATTTGTGACAGTGATTAAATGGCTTAGGGGAACTGACATGGAATGACTCTGCTTGATTTGATATGAAATGCACCTCAAAATATTTTTAAATAGGAAATACTACCAAAAACACCCAAAATCCCACTATTTTGATTTCAGAATCAGGTAAAGGACACCTTTAAGTATATCTCCCATAAAAAATAAATTTAATAAAAATACTGCCTTTTGTTGATAATGCTTTTTTTGTTAATGCATTATTTTTCATAAAAAATTCACGACTTCAAAGTTTAAATATTTTTTTAGACACACTTAAAATGTTATAAGCGTAACAATATATTTTTTTCATAAGCTGCGTACGCTAAATATTGTGCATAAATTATTTGAAGATGATTTGTAGAGTAGATATTGAAATATGATTATATATATGACATGCTACATTTTGAAAACCGAGCTATCAAGAATGCCAACTGACGGCAGTTTTTCAAAATTTTGACAATTTTTTTCTCAGAAACTATTTCACCAAGGAGCAAAAAAAAATTACTGGTGATCATATCTTAATAGTAAGAACAAACACACGCAGTTTCATTAAAATCTGTGATGGTGGGTTACATATTGATATTTTACTGCCTGATTTGACGTGGAATGCCCCTAATTTTAATACAATATGTGAAAAATGCCATATAAACTTATCTCGGTAATCCCCTAAAAATCTCTCCGCATTTATTGCATTCAGTTCATCTCTAAGTATCTAATAAGTATCTGAAGAAAACAAAGTCACCAAAATGCGTAGAATATTTTATAACTCAAATCTTAAAACTGGGTGCCTTATCTTAAGCTTATACTTCAAGTAAATAAAACATACGACGTAGTCCTTCACGTCCATAGAGTTATTTGATCTTCAAAGTTAAAAAAGAAAACCCGTGAACCACTGTCGGGATTTTTCGTAACATTTAGGGAATATGGGGGCGCTTCATAACGAATGATGTGTTATTTAATGGGGAATTATTTTAAATAAAACGTTTTAAATGCAGAAAAATATTTCGCGTTTTGTTCCTGAAGTTCAGATATCTCATTATATAGCGTTTATTTGCGATTCTTGCATTAAGGCTCCGCTGCAGTGAACCTCCCCGATCGCGAAATCCCATGTTAGCCTATGGGAAAAACTTTCAAGAGCGATAACGCATTACCTAATATAATTATTAAAATACCGTTTTCACCATCAGAAAGTAGACGTAAGATGCCGATGATGTGCGTTTTTAAAAATTATCTCCATTTGATTAAATTTAATCATCTACTTAAAAAAACTTAAAATTTACGTACACAATTTTTAAAAACGCACATCATCTGCATCTGACGTCTACTTTCTGATGGTGAAAATGGTATTTTAATAATTATATTAGGTAATGAGTTATCGCGCTTGAAAGTTTTCCCATAGGCTAACATGGGATTTCGCGAATCGGGGAGTTTCAGTGCAGCGAGCCTTAAGATATTAAGTGCTACAAGAACATTGTCGAATTTAGAGGGCGTCACATTTAGGCACAATGACCTTATATCTTAATTGTTTTTCGCTTTTTATCTAATTATTCCACGCAGAGCGAAGAAAGGAACCATTTTGATTTTAATGTATATGTTGAGAGTATGAGAATTTATAAAACTTTAAAATAAAACTGGTACTTCAATTCGCCCATACTTGGAAAATGTTTTTCGTTTATAACATATATAGGGGTCGGAGCATATAGGACAAATTTTATTGTTCTTACCAGTATATTTTATCAATAATCCTCATCATGTATTCCTGCTGCATATCTTATAAAAATGTCTCTAGAAGTGTATTGATAAAAGATAGCGGTAAGAACAATAAAATTTGTCATATATGCTCAAACCCCTGCATATATTAAAGAGTGTTTTTTTCTTTGAAAAAAAATACCCATAATAAATTCACTTAAAGAATCAATGACAAAATATGTTTTAACAGATGTAGTCGTGCATTATTTATTGATAAATATTTCGCTAGTATACGTACTACAAGTATAGATAATTTCCAAGTTAAAACTTGAAAATTAACAAAGGCATAACTAAGTTTGGTCATCAAAATATCTATTCAAAAATTACTATGAATCTAAATATTATATTAAATTGAATATTTGGAACAAACATAAAAAAAATAAAATAAATATTTCAGAACTTTTATGTTAAAGTTCGAAAGAGGCAGAAAATTATAAAACGTTTGACTGCAATATGGTTATCTAAATATTAATAGCTAGCAATAATAAGAGATTTTTTAAAAAATGGTACTTTTACTGTGCCTTATTCAAAGTAATTAAATATATTTTTTAACATTTTAAGCTCAAAATCAGGACACATGCATAATTCACTGTCCTTTCCCAACAACTAAGAACTTGTTAAAAGGGCTTTTGTGATTTCCCCAGACGGCTTTATGCATTTTAATTCTGTTTGCTTTGTGAATTACTTTTAATTACTTCATTAAGTATTTTTAAGAATTCCGCTGTTAATTAAATACGAAAAAAATACATCGTTAAAAGGTGAAAAAATATGGATTTATCTCTTGCATTTACTAAAAGAAACATAACTCGGATCATATAAATGGGGATAGAAAATGAAAACTATTCATAGTCTCCCCCCATCCCACCCCCCGCTTCTCCAATCCATTATAGAATCCTTAAATACGAGCCCATGAGAAGATTTTTCCTATTATTTGTGGGGAAAAATGTTACTATAATAATAATAATAATATAATTGTATGTTAGCTAATTAAGCACATTTACCGAGAGGTTATTTGAAGAATGCGTTTTGCCAATCTTCAGAATCTAATTTCTTTCTTTTTACAGTTTTTTATGAATAGCCTCATTCTATCGTATTGTTTGGGAATGTAAAGATCATTATTCTTTTGAGAAAGTCTGAATATTTTTTTTTCCGTTGTATGAGAAATGAGATAATAAAACAAAATATGGGTAACATGTTATAGTAAAACAGTGTGCTCCAACTGTGCCATAAGGAATCTTATGGCACCAGTAATTTTGAATAGTATTCTTCGCCTAATTTAATTCAAGAAATTCTGGGATTAAATAGGGCGAAGGATACTTTTCGAATATACTTGTGTCATTGAGATTCCGCGAGCATAGCTGTCAACATCTTACACTTTTTTGACCTACAAAAAATTAACCCTAGAACTACCGGAAATTTTACTCAAGTTTTATAAAAACATTCTACACCAGAATTTTTACTTAAAACTATTTAATTTGTTTATTTAACTTATTATTGTCTGATTTATACATTTAGTTTGTTTTGAAGAAATTTCTGGTTTGAATAAATATTTTGAATGTACATGTCGGGTCCAATGGACCCGTCTGGTAGACGGAAGGTTAACAGAAATTTTTGCTTTGTTTAATCGGCAGATTACGACGATTTAAGAAGATAAAATTTACTATTAAATTTTTGTGGTACAAAAATGAGTAAGAGTTGGCACCTATGCGCGAGCCACAACTGGACCTCACTGTAGTAAAACATCTTTGATAATGATATTTTATATAACAGAGGTTTTCAGCAATTGAAACGCAGACTGCAAATACCACTTTTTTGTATGGTAATTTTCGCCTTATTTCACCCCATTAAATAAGATTGATATTACCGTAAGAAATTACTGCGAACGTGGTTGAATTGTCGGAAACCCCAATCATATAATGTCGCTATCAGTTGTACGCATTTTTTCTGGCCTTAATGTATCCCTGTATAGAACAATGTTAAAATATTTCTACATTACGTCGGATTCCCAATATCTTTCTTTTGTGTACTGCTGTGAAAATTCTTGATGTGTATGTGGAAAAAATTGTTCGCATCATTACCGAAAGTTGGGAAGTTTTTGTGCTAACTAACAATCCGTACAGTTAAAGCCATATAGCTGACAAAAATTCCTATTTTGAGTTCCACTATTTTCGAATAGCTACAGTGCGTTAAGAATTTATAAGATCAGTAACGAATTGGTGCACTTCTGAAGAAGAAGACACAGTATGCAAATTTTTAGCCTGTGTGCTTAAAATTTTATTGTAGAACGTTTTCTATTATAATTGCTGCATTAAAATTTAAGTTACATTTTATAAAAATCTTCTAAGTTTTTTAAAACGTAAATAAGGTGACTGTTAAGAAATTATAAGACCACCTGTGGAAATTAGCATATTATACGTCACATCAGAATCCTTATAAAATGTACGCGTTTGTATATCCTGAAAGTATTCCCGAGAAGGAAAGGTGCAGGTTTTGATAGTTCTATTTACGATATATTTGAAGATGCCGCGAGGTAAAGAGTTGTCTGCGACCGAAGTAAGAAAAATGTGGTTTTATAAGGGAGCTGGTGAATCTGAACGAGAAATAGCTCGGTTAAGGAACATTCTAAAACTGCAATTTACAATGAAATAATTAGAAAAAAGGATTCATAGAAAATTAAATGGTCTGGAAGAAAAAGAATTTTGATTGTACGGGATGATCGACAAATATTTCGATTATCAACTCAAAAAGGTCTTTCAACTCGGAAAATTTCGAACCGTTTCAGCAAAAGAAACTCACACATAACAATTTGGAAGAGTCTGAAATCAAATAGTTATGCAAAATGTATGAAACGGTTGAAAAAACCGAGGTTAATGAAACATCATAAAGAAGAAAGATTGAAATGGGCTAAAAATGTCATGTCCTGGGAAAAGAAATGGAAACAAGTGATATTTTTAGATGAAAAAAAAATAATCTTGACATTCCGGAGGGTTATAAACACAATTGGCATGATTTGAGGAAGGAACCTAAACGATGCTTTCAGTCGACAAATGGGAGTAGGAGCAGTAATGGTTTGAGGAGCTTTTAGTCATGATGCATTATGCGATTTAATCCGAATTTCGGGACGTATGAACTCTGCGCAATATCAGGCTATGTTATATGATCATTTGATACCGTTTGGAGATTTTTAGGTGGTACTAACTGGATGTCTCCTCAGGACAATGCTTCTTGCCATGTGTCTAAAACCACCCAGCAATGGTTTAAAAAAGAAAAAAATCATGTTTTGTCATGGCCAAGTCGAAGTACATATTTGAGCCCTATAGAAAATCTTTGGCGCGTATTAAGTCGCAAAATTTATGCTAACAATAAACAGTTTTTATCTGCCAGTGAACTAGAAGTAGCCATTGTAAAAGAATGGTACAATATTTCTGAATCTGTAACTTAATCACGTGGTCACTTCTATGAAAAACAGAGTGTTTGAGGTTATAAGGAAAAATGGATGACCAATATCGTATTATTTTACATATTATTTTTGTTTTTAGACAAGTGGTCTTATAATTTGTTAACTGTGTATTTTTCAATCATTGCTTATATTTTTGTTAACGTACTTATTTATTGCATTATTCAAAATTATTGGAAACTAATTTTAATAAGTATGTTGTATTTTGATATCTCATGTGTTTAAACTATAATTAGAGCCTTTATTTACTTCCTAATTATCTAAATCAAAGTGGTCTTATAATTTTTTAACGCACTGTATGTTTGCTTTACTTAATGATGAAATTTGTAATTAAATAAGAGGTAAATTGCCATTCGAAAATAGTGTCACTCAAAAATCGGAATATTTAGCAGCTAAAAAACCATAAAACCTTTTGTTTTGCATGTACGGAATTTAACTTTAGCTACCTAGTAATTAATACATTAACCCTTTCGGGACCAGCATCTTATACACGAATTTTAATCGGTTGGTACCGCTACTTTTCAAACAATTACCTTTAGATACTTGGCTGCGGAAATGTTTTAATTAAATAAGGCAAAAAATATTTTTCTTTTTTACTGGTGCCAAAAACAAATACTGAATGCAACTTTTCAAGGAGCATGCATATATGCACCCATGGTTCCGAAGGGACTAAGAAACGTTCTACATACCCTCTAGCTTCCCGTTAGTTTTCCGTAAAATGTGAATTCATTTGACCCTGGTTAAACAGGTTTCGAACCCGAAATTTTTTTAAAGAAATGAAATTTAAAAAGTTCCACGTTCAAACATAAAATTAAGTAAATAAAAAAAATTCATCAAGTAAATTTTATAGTTTGAAATGTGAGTAACCTGGATCAAATTTATCCACATTTGACGGAAGATTAGTTGAAAGTTGGTAAGTATTGGTCTAGCATAGTCTTACCCTTACCATATTTGAGCTTTTAACCACAGCCCTCTGAATTCTATGCCAACGCGATAACAAAAAAGTGGCGCCTGTCGTAGGCGGAACTTTTTTCTCGTTTGCACGGTCATTTAATTTCAATACCAGTAATTATTAAATTTTTCTTCGCCTTATTTTTCTTCGATTATGTAAAGGCGAAGAACACTTTTGGCAAATACTGGTGTTAAAATTCAAGCGATCATACAAACGCTGAAAAAATCTACCTGATGCAGCCGCCATTTTTCAGTGCTTAGACACTAGAGTCCTATGTTTTAAACTTTAGTGGTCTATGTTTTAAACATTTGAAGGTGGTGGGATATAATATATTCCATTTAATTATTAGGTTGGAAACTAAGTTCCCGCAGTTTTTTTAAATAGAAATTTTCTACCGGAATTTATATTTTGTTTTTTGGATAGAGTTAATTTTTGTTTATATTCAGTTCAATAAAATGGAGCGTCAAGTTGAGAAAAGGGAGCATTTTCGACACCTCCTCCTCTTTGCTTTTCATCGAAGTTGTAAGGCCGCAAAGGCTGTTCGCGACATTTGTGCTGTGTATGGCGAGGGTGCTATAGCTGAAAGAACTGCATATGATTGGTATGCCAAGTTCAAAAATGGAAACTTTGACAACAAAGACGCATCTCGCTCTGGCCGTCCAGTTGAATTCGATGAAGAGCGATTGAACCAACTTTTGCACGAAGATTCGCGTCAAACGACAAGAGAACTCGCAGAGAAAATGAAATTCTCCCACATTGCTATAGAGAAGCATCTTCACTCGATGGGAAAGGTTCAGAAGTTTGGAGCATGGGTTCCCCATACTTTAAGTGACAAAAACAAAAATCAACGAGCCACAATCTCCGCTGGTTTGCTCGCTCATCACCGCTCAACTCATGGAAACAAGCAACGATTTCTTTATCGAATCGTTACTGGCGACGAAACATGGTGCCTGTACCCTAATATGAAGCAACGCAAGGAATGGCTAAGCCCCGGTAAATTACCAACACCGCGTGTGAAACAAGATCTTCATCCACGTAAATCGATGTTGTGCGTATGGTGGGATTGGGAATGGATTATCCATTACGAATTGCTTGAACGGAACCAAACAGTCAACGCGGAACTCTATGTTCGACAAATGGAACGACTCAACACGGCTATTCAAGAAAAAATACCTAATCGGCAGCATGGAGTCCTTTTGCTGCACGACAACGCCCGCCCTCATATCGCCAATATGACCAAGGAAGCCATTCAAACGCAGGGCTGGGAAGTTCTGCCGCATCCGCCATACTCTCCCGATTTGGCACAAACGGATTTCCACCTCTTTCGATCACTATCAAATGCTATGCGCGGAGTTTCGTTCAATACTAATGCAGAATTGAGAGCTTGGTTGGATGAATTTTTCGAGTCGAAACCGAGGGATTTCAACCAACGAGGTATTGAAAATCTTGTTGAACGTTGGGAAGAAGTTGTAAGCAACAAGGGAGAATACATTGTTGATTAATTATTTGTTATTTTTTATTGAAAAATAAACTTTTAAATAATTTAAAAAAAAACGGCGTAAACTTAGTTGCCAACCCAATTGGAATTCCTTAGTTGACATTCCATTTAAACCCTTTCGACTCGGGCGTCTCTTACACAAATTCTATTCGGTTTATACCACTTTTAAAGTGAAGTTTCCTTCAAGTACACAATTTCAAAAATGCTGTAATTAAATAAGGCAAATTTTATTTTCCTTTCTTACTGATGCCAAAAACAAATTTTACAAAGAAAGACGATGTCCAGTCAGACTGACATACGAATGCAAAGAATTAATGATATGAAAATTAACCCTCTGTCTACCAGAAGGGTCCAATGGACCCGACATGTACATTCAAAATATTTATTCAAACCAGAAATTTCTTCAAAACAAACTAAATGTATAAATCAGACAATAATAAGTTAAATAAACAAATTAAATAGTTTTAAGTAAAAATTCTGGTGTAGAATGTTTTTATAAAACTTGAGTAAAATTTCCGGTAGTTCTAGGGTTAACTCGATCAAAAAAAAAAAAAAAAAAAAAAGCAAATTCGGAAGAAATAAAAATGCCTTTAAAAACACGGCGGGAACGTAGTTGCCAATCCACTTGGTATTTTATAGCTGACATTACATTTTCATAATTCGAAATTTAACATAAATTAACTCCATCAAAAAAACAGAATATAGATTCCGGTAGAAAAAGTGTCTTAAAACAAACTGCGGGAACTTAGTTGCCAACCCAATATATTTCCCAAACGCTTCATTGACATCAGAATTTTAAAGTAAAATTTTGCTTTTATAAAGTACGTGAAGAAAATCCTTTACTTATTTCCAAATACATTTATTTTTAAATATAGGTGTCAATGAATCATTTCACCATTTTAGCAACATAAGTATCTTACCCCTCAAAGGCTTAACCCTTTATGTAGCGAAATATAAATCAGAAGTTTGCTCCTCTTCAATAATTATCATCGTTAATGTCTGAAGATATCCAAAACAACTTATTTGATTTTTAGATAGATTTTTAAATAAGAGTGATCTAATAAATCGGTAGTTAGAGTTGTTTTTGTAAAACCTTTACAAGAATAATTAGATTCATTACCATAAAATACTGTTATGGAAACCTCACAGTTCTTACAAGAACAACGTAAATAAACTTATTGTGATCCTATCTATAACTGGGAAGTGTTTTGTAGTTGCAAATTTTTCGTAAAACATTTTGTAATAGGAGAAAAACTAAATCCATGTAAATAGTTGAGAAAATAACCACATTAAGAAATATTTAGTTTCGACTGTTTCTGTGTGCTTACTGAAAGTGATCCAGCAAAATATTTTGTACGAAAAGTACCATATACTTTTATTAGTAGACGAATTAAATAAATTTTATATTGCATTTTCTTTCACTGCAAATAGAAGCGTCTTAAATTTAGACACATATGTGACTGAAAAAGAATTTTAGACACTTAAGTGTCTTAATCTGAAAATTAAGACACTATAGATGTCTTAATTTAAGATACATAAGCGTCTTACTATGACCATGGTGTAAACGAACTGAGAATAATGTCTAAAATATCCGCAAACGTCTTATTTTAAGACACTTCATTGCTTTAAACGTGTCTTAATTTTTGATTCTTCCGACGCAATAACCACCAGGGGGCACTAGCACTCCCAGTTGCGCATGCGTTTTAGATGTCTTCGTTCGAAGTGGTATACGTTGTAATTCAAACAAAGTTTGTTTTTATGTACGCGTGTATTTTAATTCGTTTTTTGCGAAATGTGAAGTACTGTGATTTTAATTCGTATTAACTTGGATTATGTATTTATTGAATACATACATCTGACGTGTGTGCTCGGCATCAAATGTCTCTTAGAAGCTGTCGTCGATACAAGGGCGGGATAGACACAGAACCGAAGTAGACGACGGTTGAAGATTACACCCGGAAATTCTACAAAGCGTGTGCAATGGGCTTAGTGTTAACTCGTATCAATTTATATCAATAATATTGTGTTATTCATCTTCGTCCTGTCGAAGCTGGCAAAAAAAAAAGAAACTTTTGTCTGGCGGGTCCTGTTCTTAGGATGAAACATCTCATCCTTTAAATATGGCTAGTCGGATGTATTATGGATTACCTTTTAAACTGATGAAAGTCTTTCTCCCTCACTGTGGTTGTGGTAGTTTTTAAAATTTCAAATCGAGGAATATTTCTTACCTCTTGCAGCAACTCAAGTAAGTTTCTTTATAGTAGTAAAATTAGTGTATTTTATGATTTTATTTATTGTACTAAACAAAATCCTGCATGAAATTTAATTAGTTTTGAATCTGTTCGCAAAAAACCCCACTAATTCTAGAAGTATATATTTTTAAACTTATGACGTTCTTTTTTATTACGAATTATATATTCAATGTCAGTTCTTAGTTTCAATGAATAATTTTTATCTCGCAGTAAATGACGGCCACAAGGAAGTAAAGATAAAAAAAAAACTTTGAAAGATGACCTAATGCTTTCTTACTTCCTGGCATAAAACCGCAGATTAAAAAAAGATAAATAAAGTAAATGAGACTCGTCTATTATATGAAGCTGCTTGTAAAAATATACATATGTATTTGATTTGCAATCAACTCTAATACTGATTTTTTTATTATTTTTAATAAAAAAGTAATTTGAAATTTATAATGGGAAAAAGTAAAAACCTCTAACTAGATTTCGTATTTAAAATTGTGGTAACTTTATTTATATGCACTTATACGAAAAATACAAATATGACAGATGTTACTGTATATATTTAAGACGAAAGAAGTTTGGAAATCATAAGTTATTTTTTCCTCATGTTTTTAATATAGAATATGTACTTATTTGTTTTTATTGATAGTTGAATAGCTTTTGTGAGTACCCTCTGATCTACATAAAAACTTGCCCATGTGGAAATATAAATTTTTTAAAAACATAATTTTTAAATAAGTATTTTCATTTTTTTTTTTTTGGGGGGGGGGGGGGGGGGGATTTTGCATGAATTTTTGTAAAGCTGATATCTTAAATCTTGCACTGATTATAATGAAAGTTTTGAACTTTTAGAGTAGGACAAGTTTAAAAACGCAAATATATTTAACAAAATACCAAAGTCATTTTTTCCCCAATGTTATTAAAGTAGAATATTTATTTATTTATTTTCATTATTCATAGTTAAATGGCTGTTGTGATTATCAAGTGATGTATATGTAAAATTGCCTATGTGGCAATATATTTTTTTATATTTTCATTTTTTTTTTGGGGGGGGGGGGGGATTTTTGCAATTTTCGTACATCTGATATTTTAAATCTTTTTCCACATTCAACCGAGTATAATAAATATTTTGAACTTTTAGAGTAGGACAAGATTATAATATATATATATATATATTTATCTATGTACCTTAAAAGCCCTTAATAGCGAACACTTCGGGAACGCGGAATTTGTCCGATAATTGGAGATGTCTACTTTTTTGAGGTAAAAATATACAAATATGTATGTCTGCTGATTAAAAAAGTATTCGTTAAATAGAGGTGTTCGCTATTCGAGAATGTTCATTAACCTCCACAACGGATACTCCCGAATATCGGACATCTCAATTTAGACAACTATAATGCAGGGTTGCGTTTTTTGCAAAAGTACTTCTTGATTAAAGGAAGGGCAAACTGGGAAGTGCCCCGTCCCCCTACGACTGTAGTGCCCCCAAATTTGATGTGCAATATTTGTAAAGCTTATATTTTAAATCTGTTTCGAAATTGTACTGATTATAATCAATATTTTGAACTTTTAAAGTAAAATAAGGTTAAAAACAAAATAAATTTAAAAAAATCTAATATTTAGATAAATATTTTTTGTTTTTTAATCTTGTTCTACTCCTGAAGTTCAAGATATTGATTATAATCAGTACAATGTCGTAAAAGATTTAAATTATCAACGTAACGAAAATTGTATACCAAAACTGAGAGCACCAAAAAAATCAGGCTGTATTGGGGGGGGGGGGGAGGGGCAGGACCACAGCCAAATATTTTTCAACGTGGTCAAACATGGCTACGTATGATGCTTAGAAAAAAAAATGGATGCGATTCAGACGTTTGAAGTGTCTGAAATTCAGACGCAAAAAGTGTCTGAAAAAATTCAGACATTTTAAAATGTCTGAAAATTGAACACTCCATTTCAGACACTTAAGTGTCTGAATTTCAGACATTTTAATTTAGAGTGTTAATGGGACTTAAATGGTATGTAAATTTACCAACTAGAAAAGTGATGTATAAATTAACTGCGTCTCGAGAAGCAGATAATTTAAGCTGCAAAGAGGAGAACAAAAAACATATGAGCAGATGCTCTCCGAAACTATTTTATCTCTTAAAATTAGCGAGCAAACTGCATCAATATTTAGATATATAACACAATATATATTGTGGAATACCTTTATTCGTTATGTTTTCTATTATTTCTTTTTCCGACGTATAAAAAGTGCGTTATTGTAACTATAAATTTGTTTTCTTGTTTTCTTTCTCGGTGAAATAAGAATGCGTTTTAAATTACTTAATTGTCCTATATTAATCAATAATCCAAAATAAATGTGTCAACATTGTCATTTATTGAAACATTTGGCTATTATGCATTCGAACACAAGTGCCACCATTCCGAATAACATTCCATAACCAAACATATATATGGCACCTGTCAACTGCTCTAAGGACAATGGATAAATGTCCTGCACCTCCCGCTTTCTTCTTGCAAATTCCATATTATTCAAGGATATCACATCATCCCTCCATTTTGCTATGAGTCCAGCTTCGAAAAGTCTTAAAATCCTGTAACAATAACAGAAAAAGATACATTTTAGTGAATATAATTTATTTTTGAAAAATGATGTAGACAGAAGCAGGAACATCATTTCTAAGAGGCATGGAGGAGGGCAGTTGCTCCCTCTGTGAATTTGATATTTCGGAGTCGTCACAGGTCAGACTCAAACATCATTTTTCAGAAATTCCACAAAATATAACTTAGTAACATACGGTACCATTTACTTAGTAAATGATAACTTGTCGGATATGATTACAATACAAACATTAACATTAAATAAGTACTTTAAGCACACAAAAGGATAATTATCAATAATATTTGCCAAAGCCTTGCTATTGCATTATTCTCAAAATGAAACACATTTATCATTAATGTGTTTTTCATCATTAATATGATTAATTTGGCTAATTAAAAAATATATATGTGATAATAAAACTTTGTAAACTTTGCCAATCCATAGCTGTCAACATCTTCCGCTTTCTTGTACCACAAAAATTTAATAGCAAATTTTACCTTTTTTAATCGCTGTAACCTGCCGATTAAATATGGCAAACATTTCTATTAAACTTTTCTGGTACAGAAAAACGCAAGAGCTGGCAGCTGTGCCAGTCACGTATGCTCAAAAAGATCACATTAAATTTTTACTTCATCCTCAAAAACATTCCTCCACCCGCCAGTGTTGCCAGTGGGTTACTTTTTTTTAATTCAGATTTCTTGATTGGCACCACTTTTTTGAAACGGTAAAATTCACTTTCTTTTTGCCTTAATTAATATGTCATTAACCCTAGAACTACCGGAAATTTTACTCAAGTTTTATAAAAACATTCTACACCAGAATTTTTACTTAAAACTATTTAATTTGTTTATTTAACTTATTATTGTCTGATTTATACATTTAGTTTGTTTTGAAGAAATTTCTGGTTTGAATAAATATTTTGAATGTACATGTCGGGTCCAATGAACCCGTCTGGTAGACGGAAGGTTAAATAAGGCACATTTTACCATTTCAAAAAAGTGGTGCCAATCAAGAATCTGATTTTTTAAAAAAGTAGCCCATCTGGCAACACTGCCACCCGCAATAACATTTTGAAATGGCTCCCCTGGGCATGAGAAAGTTAACTTTCTCTTAACACAGGAGTGTCCAACAATTTTGCTTGAAAAACAATTGTCCCCAGTTTTTCTGTATAAAAATTTTCGTCTTATTAAATCGCAAAAATTCTACTATTATTTAAGATGAATTCTTCTACAGTGCGCGGCAAAAGTTTAGACAATGATCGATTATACTTCTGTACTGAGAAGTATGTAACGAATTGTTGTAACTTAACTGTTATATATTACTGTGGACTTATCCTTCATTCACAAACAATAAATTTTAATTTATACATTTTACATAATATATAATGACAATAAACAAATTTAACATTGTGGCAAAAGTATAGACAATCTGTCTGTTAACAAAAAATATCCATAAATTAAAATCGAACTGCACCTACACTGTCTGCTGTTAGTGCAAAAATGTGACTTTCTTTCCATCGAAGAAACTAAATCCTGCAACATTTGGTGGTCTATTTGGTACCAAACACGTTCAATAGCAGATGGAAGTTCATTTACAGAGGAGTATTGTCAAAAAATTGCATAAACCGTATGAGATATGATGCCACAAAATTTTTCGATTGAGTTCAGATTAGGGCTACACGCGGGCCAGACGAGAACAGTAATATTTTGAGAGTTAAACCATTTTTTTTTATTTGTATGCAACATGAATAGACGTATTATCTTGCTCAAATACATACTTTGGAAGAGCTAAAAGTTCACCAAATGGCTTTAAATATGTATGTAGTCTTACGCTGCATGGCGACCATTGAGAAACTCCAGAGACACTTGAGAATTAAAACAAAGTGATGCACAAATCATTAACCCTTTAGAGGGTGGTGTCCTTAACCCCTTAACGGTCACATTAAATTACGGTTTAATCTTGCTTGTTTAAGATATATTTACAATTGTTTAATGATTATTATCTTGTTATTATCAGTAAAAATATCTTATATTTTGAATAATAAAACAGATATGTCTAATGTAATAATACAGTGTTTAATTCCGAATCTGTTTTTTTTTTTTTTTTTAAGAGCGAATATTTCAAAATGATTATTAAATTTCTTTGCTATTACTTATGAAGAATAAAAATAATGATATTATCTGTATTCGGTGATATTATTGGTTTATTCTCAAATAAAAAATAATCTTTCTATCGCAGCATATGATAGAATGCACAAAGTTGTTTAATCAATTAACGGTCGCATTAAATTATGGTTTAAAAATTCAGATTGCTTATTGGCACCTCTTTTATGAAAAGGAAATATTTACCTTATTTAATAACATGTAAAATGATACCATAATAAAGCCAATTGCAGTATTTTATAAAACTGGTAGGAATTAAACAATCTGAATAAAAGACACAGTCCGTGAATATCACGGGAGCGAAAATTAAGGGGTTAAAAAAAGGACACCTAATTTTAATTCCAAAACTGACAAACGGCACCAAGAATATTTAATTAAAAATTTCCTTTTATAATGTACGTGAAAATAAGAACGTTCGTGTTTTCTAATAAATTTGTTAATAAATTCTGGTCTCAGTCGATTATTTCATCAGTTTATAAACAGAATTACTCCGCGACGGAAAGAGTTAAAGAGTCACCTCCTTGTTGTCGACTGGTTGTTTTATCATGTTCATGTAAACTAATTTACATCTTTATTTAATTCATCTACGAAAATATCCGTTGACACAGAAAGCTCTCACTGACTTTTAATGCGACTAGCAATCATCATTTGTCTAGATGCCAGTTTATGGATCCTTCTATAATCTCGTTTTCAGGCCACACGAGGTCTTCTAGATCTGTACTTTGCTTTGAAAGAGTCACCCTTAGACAGTACTTAATATAAAGACTTCTTTGGGCGATTCAAAGTAGCTGAAATTTCTGCAATAGTCTTCCCTTTGGGTTTCAGCTTCCATGCTTTAATTACTTCATCTGACTGAAAATCTCTAGTTTGCGGCATCTTCACTAACCGATACTATCGTGAGGTGCACTTAAATACTTCATGCTTGCGACGTCATAAGTTTGAAATTTGCGTTCTTCCGTAAAAAATTGCCAAAAATCACGAAATTGTCTAAACTTTTGCAATATGCAAATTTCACTTTTTTCAGTTAAATTAAATAATATCCTACATTAAAACCATTATTTCTGTCCTAAAACGCTTAAAATATATTTAAAAATAAGAACAGCCAATTGTATAACCCACGTGTTCGTATTTTTTATTTAAAGGTTAAATATCACCAGTGTCTAAACTTTTGCTGATGACTGTATACGAAAATAGTTGTATCTCTCTGGCCTGCGGGCCGCAGCTTGGACACTCCTGGATTAACCTATTTTGTACTCTGATAACAGTGTCAATAAGTATTTAACACTAGAACGCCCGGAAATTTTACTCAAGTTTCATAAAAAATATTTCACACCAGATTTTTTATTTAAAATTATTTAACTGATTTATTTAACGCATTTCTGTGCGAACTTAATTTAACTTATTTCATAAAACAATTTCTGGCTCCAATGGGCGTTTAACCATTTGGTCGGAGTCGGATCGACTCCTTCTGGGCGTTCGAGTGTTAAGATATTTAGGGAAATCAGAGAAGGGCTGCAAAGAAATTTTTCAAGTAGAAAGAGGATAATGTTTCATCTTTATCGTCGTTTCTGATTTATTATGAAAATTTCATACAGTGGCGCATTCTGGACGTGTGCAAGGAGGCTCAAAGTTTCGAATATTCCTCCACCATTTTTTCGGTTTCCGATTATTTCTTCGCCACAATTCTTCACTAAAATTCTTCAAATAAATATGGTGAGCATTAGTATTCGAAAGTTTTGGTAGCTGGCATAGCTGAGCTGCGAACTCTTACGCTTTTTTGTACTACAAAAATTTTATTGAAATTTTTATCTTATTTAATCGGCAGATTACGGCGATTAAAAAAAGTAAACTTTACTATTAATTTTTTGTGGTACAAAAAAGCGTAAGAATTGCCAAATATCCTCTGGGCCTCCTTAAAAAATATCTGGGGGTCACCAAAGATTTTATAAAAATGTAAAAATCATAAATATTTTTCAAAAGTGTTTCTGTTTGAAGATTAAAAAAGACATTAAAATCTATAAAGCAAAATATTTGAATGGAAAAATTAAAAAATAAAGATCGCGTCTGCATACATAACTGCTGCATAATTTTACATTGGAAACTATATTTTAATTTTTTAATAAACATTTCAGAATTATTTTTTCAAAAATTATGATTAAAAAAATAATATTCATAATTTTAATAAGACAATCTGAGAATAATAAAATATTTTGCAAACGCTCTTTCTTTTTACTCAAAGGGAGTATCATATATTTTGTACCTTTGTTATATAATTGAGAGTGAAAAATAAACAGAGAAAATTACTTGTATCCAGTTACATAGGTGACGTTTTCATGGTACGTCGAAAATGTGAAAAATTCCTGCTGTGAGTTTGCTGATTACTCACAAAGACATGTATAATCGGGAGAGATTCAAAGGTTCCCGGAATGCATTTAGCATAATCGGGCAGACCCGTAGACCAAGGTTTTAGGGCGGGCAAGTCTTTTTCTATGAGGTAGCAAATTATTTTTTATTTTTATTTTATAATGCTTTGCAATACTTTGAAAATTATGTGCACATTTTATCCTTTGAGTTACAAAAAAATATTTCCAAAGCAAGAATTAATTTTTTAAGGTTTGTTCGAATACACGATAAAAATGTACTATAAACAGCCAGTCTAACCGCGTCTAATTTCCCCCTTGAGCTATTAATTTGCACCCAAAGTTAGCCCTAGACCCGAATTAAAGCACTTTGAAATCCGATTTTTGATTTTTTTATTAATTGAAACTGGGATTTCTGCATCGCCAACAAATGTATTCTACCTTTTATTCCAGCGACAATGGTTTTCGTCAGATAATCCTATTTCTCAGACAGCTGTCTCTACTGCGCGCAGTGATAAAAAATATATAAATAGGGCAACTGTAATTTCCTAAAAAAATATTACGTTTTAATACAAATTTGACAAGTGGCCTGATTTTAGATTATAAAAAAATGTTTGAAATTTCAGCTTAATTGGCAAATAAAAGCTAATTTTATTTATTATTATTATATTTTTTAATCTGCTGTGAGGCTCCAACATGACGTTTATTTAGAAGAATGACTCTCACACAATCATTTGCATGATGTATGCTCAATGCTGTACAAAAGCCTGTTAGTCGATTAATAAAATAGTTAGTTTCATTTATACAATTAATGCTATACAGGCCGCAAAGAGTGTTACCAAATCTGGCGGATTTTTTTATTCACAAATTTCAAATTCACACCAGAAAATTTTTAATACGAATTTTCCCTTATTTTATTCACGAAATATCTATCATTATAATAACCATTTATAAACTGGCAAGTTTATATATGCAGTGTTGCCAGATGGGCTACTTTTTTAAAAATCGGATTTTTGTTTGGCACCACTTTTTTGAAATGGCAAAATTGCCTCATTTAATGACATATTAATTAAGGTAAAAACAATGTGAATTTTACCGTTTCAAAAAGTGGTGCCAATCAAGAATTCTGAGTTTTAAAAAAGTAGACCACTGGCAACACTGCATATATGTAACTTGCAAGTCGCACGTTACATTTAACCCTCTCGCTGCGTAAGTAATTCTTCGCGATGAGCGTCTTTTACAGAATTTTTAATCTTTTATCTCCGGTTCTTTAAAGCAAAAAAATTTGACTATCGTAATCGGGGGGAAAAATGTCCTGATTAAATCAGACAAAGTTTTCGCTAAAAAATAACTCGTGGGAATAACCAAATAGTATTAATTAGACGGAAAAATGCATGCCCGAGCATATCTCGGGTTGCGCAGCAAGAGGGTTAAGGCATAGTTAACCCTTTCACGGGCAAAGTGCTTCTGTTGCTAAAATGATAAAATGATTGACTGACACCGGTATTTATGAACAAATTTGTATGAAAGTAAGTAAAAGCATTTCTTCCCATACATTATATAAAGCAATATTTAATTTCCAAATTCTGGTGCCAATGTGGCATTTGGAAATTAAAATTAAGTGGTATATATAATAAACCGGTGCCCTTCAAGGGGTTAAAATGATTAACTATGCATTTTTTCCAGTATGAAAGTCGGGAATGTTTGAAACGAAAACAAGCTTAACAAACATTTCTTATAAAGAGGAAGAACGTGATCGTGAGAAATGAGGCAACATGTCTTTCGAAGAAAATTAATAGCCTTGAGACCGCACTATTTCTCTTACGTTAGAAGTAATACGAAATAATACAATACTATAAACAAAGCATTACAGCATATAAAAAACTTTGGAATTGACAGTAAGTCGATGAAGCCATTTATCTTATATAAGATGTTGAGACTTGGCGACTTGAATAATTACAAAAGTAGAAACTTGAAGAAATATAAAAAACTTGGCGGTTCATGCAAATATGCCCCACAAAGTGAAATAAAAGTGTGGGTAACAACCCCCACCACACACACGCAGACACACACATCACTTTACTCCCAGAATTTGGTTTTTCTTTATACACAATTTTGTAAATTAAATAATTACAAGTCTGCTTAAACGTAATATATTTATAATGTATGCTGTTGGTAATGATAGTGCAATTTTTTTAGGTTTATTAAATATCCCACAATTATATATTCTCCCAAATATAGATAGTAAGTGTCATTATTTGTTTAAATTGAATATTTTTATGGAGGTCTTTTTCTACTTGTGAGAATGGTGAAAATCAGGTGCGGCCAACTTGGAGTCCGCGTGTAGCAGAACTACGAGTATTTCCGTATAGAATAATCCACCTCAATTAATGACAGAAATTCTGTGATTTAACAAGGCAAAAATTTTATTTCAGAAACGCTGGTGTCAATCTTTTTTCAGCAAAATTAATCAGGGTTGCCACGCTTCAGGGAGTTTTACAGTCGCAATATCAGTATTTTTTAATAACAAAATATATCTAGATAAACCGCACGAAATTTCGCCTTATTTCAAAAGAGATTCTCTGTATGAAAGTACTGATGACGAAGAATTTCCTGTTCTGGAAATTCCCTGAATCGTGGCTACCCTGTTAATGGAACACCCTGGAGTAAATAATTAAATACAAGAATTAAATAGCTTAGTTATGAATTATGTTGTCCCAAGTGTTATTTTCCTCTAAGTATAAATTCTCATTCTGTTCAAAAACCATCTTCCATCTCTCCGGAAGTCTCGTGATGCCCTATTTTCAAAACATTTGTGATTTGCTGGCAAAAGACTTATCGAGGTGACTTTTTATGTCATTCAAAAAGTCTTTTTTTTTTTTTTTGCCGAAGGTAATTTTTGAGAGAAAAGAAAAATAAATAATAATCGCACTAAGCAATATCCGGAGAGTAGAGAGGATCGACCAGAAGGTCTCAGTCGAATGCAAGGATTTTGTTTCTGACAGTCAAAGATACGTGTGGCCTGGGGTTGTCATAATGGAAGACAACACATCGCCTGTTTGCTAATTCGGGGTGTTTCTTGGCTATTGCTGCGAACAGTATTTTTCGGAGTTGATGGTCTGGTTTGGGGAAAGTAGCTTGTAGTATATCCAATCCCATAATATAGACAGAAAAATTTTCTGGTGGAGGCTGGCTTTAGCGAAAGGAATGGGACATTTGCTTTGACTAGCCAGGATTGTTAGGGTCCCACGTTGTCATAAAGTATCCAACTTTCGTCCCTGGTGACCAGTCTTTTCAAAAACGGATATTTTTCGCAGAAGGTAATGCGGTCTAGAATGTTGCTGTCCGTCAGGTCATGTCCAGCAAGGCCACTGGCGACTATTTTTATATTTTATTCGTACCACTATTTAAAAAAATACCTTTTGCATTATATTTCCTTTGCAGATTCTGTCGAAGTCTATTAGAAGTATTTTTGTTTACTGAAAGTGGTGAGATTTGAATTAAAACATATCACGTGAATTGCGAAAGAAACTTTCGGGACAACCTATAATAATACTAATAATTTTATAATTATAAAAGTGTGTCTCGAAGTGTGTATTCACTTTAAATTGCTCTAAGACAGCTCAATCAATGCCAGTGAAATCTCGTACTATATAGGTAGCTTTTCATCCAGAACAGTACATAGAATAATTTACTTTTTAAGATACAGGGGGCCTTTTTTTTCTTTATTCAATAGCTAATTCATAACCCTTTCAGGGGCAAAGCATTTCTGCTCAAAAAATGTTCAAATAATTAATTCACACCGCAATGAACAAACAAATTTATTTGAAAATAATCAAAAGCCTTTTTTCACGTTTATTATGAGGTCGAAATTGTACTAAAAAATTACTGGGGCCATTTGAATATTTAGGCATTAAAATTAATCGTTTGCAGACTGCAAACGGCGCCCCTCAAGGAGTTAAACAGTTTTAGCATAGCTCCCAACTTTTCTGCTTTTCTGTACCACAAAAATTTAATAGAAATTTTTGACTCGCTTAATCGGCAGATTACGGCGATTTAAAAAGGTAAAATTCACTATAAAATTTTTGTGGTACAAAAAAGCGTAAGATGTTGGCAGCTATGGTTTAAGAGGTATAGTTCCTCTTATCTCTACGGTAGGAAAACATGTAACAGTTCTTGCGGCGGGGGTTTATAACATATCCTGTTCACCCCTCACACACGCAAATCGTGATTATAATACTAATAAAAACGGCGATTAAACGGAGAATAAAAACGGCGATTTTAAAAAATCTGAATTAACCCTTTCAGGGGTAAAGCACTTCTGTTACTAAAATATTTAAAAGATTGAATAACACAAGGATTTACAATGAGATTTATTTGAAAATAAGGAAACGTTTTTTTTCGTGTACATTATAAAAGCAGAATTTAATTTCTAAATTCTGGTGTCATTGTAGCATTTTGGGATTAAAGTTAAGTGGTATATATAATATACCGGCGATAGATATAATATACCCACCCTCGAGAGGTTAACCGTTTCCGGCACAGAAAAATTCTGGTCGTAAAATGATAAAATGATTGACTGACACCAGAATTTACAAACGAACTGCTTCGAAATTAAAAATTTTTTTTAAAGTTTTCAATATAAAAGAAAATCTTATTAGCCCTTTCAGGGGGAAGGTACTTGTATTTATAAAATGTTGAAATAATTTATTGACACCAGTATTTACAAGAGAATTTATTTGTAAACAAGTAAAAGCATATTTTCGCATACTTAAGAAAGGTGAAATTTTCATTATAAAATTCCGGTACCAATGTGGCAATTAGGGATTAAAATTATGTGATGCCGTGACGTCATCACCGTCCTTCAAGGGGTTAAAATATTTTTGGTGCCGTTTGTAAGTTTGGCATTAATGTTAGGTGGTCCCGCCGTGGGATCACTACGCTTGAAAAGATTAAACCTCTATTCGAATAATGAAATTTTGAATACCCACCCCCCCTAAAAAATTGTTACCTTATATACTCGCTTATAAGTCAAACTCAAATTCGAGAGGAATAACAGACTGAATGCCAGTCTTTTAAAAATGTTATTTTTTATACTTTTTTTAATACTTTGTTTTATCTAACTGCAGAATTTTTAAACTTTTCCTGATAAAGCGAAAATAAACTTGTCAAACATAACGATAATCAACATATTTTTTCTCTCGAATGTAGGGGTCGGCTTATACGTGAGTATATGCGGTAAATTAAAAAAATATCTGGACATTGCGCACCAAAATTTACTGAAGTATACTCCTGCAAAAGATAGTTAAATTGCTATGCATAGTTTTTGTTGCTATAAAACTTATGCAATTAAACTACCGTGACCAACTTTAATATTGAGTAGTGCTTAAAATACTTTAAAATACCTGCTTCACCTTGTTTACCATACATTTCTCTATGAAACATCCAGTTTTCATGCGCATAGCATATGCAATAGTTTTTGCTGTATAAGCCAAGAAAGTGAAAAGGACACGATAGATTCAATAAAATAGCTTCTATCATTTTTATTAGCCCCCTAGTCTGAATATGTATGAATAAACTATATCTGTATCTGTATACTTTGAAAATGAAATGTCTACTTTTCCTAATTTCAAGATATATAAGTATAATCTATTAACGCCACTGCAGCAAATCAGTTTGGTTGGAAAATTTCGCTCAATTTCCAACCAATCGTCTGTTTATTGGTACTAATAACTGACGACGGTTTTAAAAGACGTATTCCGTCTAGCACCTAGTTTGGGGGCACGCGTGCAAGGCCCTTATTATCTGTGGGACAAACTTCCACCAGTAAAAACAAATATAATTTTTTTGCTTATTTCGTCAGAATTTCTGAATGAATAAAATGTTAAAATAAGACGAAAATTTCGATCTAAATTTACTGATGGAAGTTTGCCCCGCCGATATATCAGTACCTGCACGGGTCGAGGAAACCTTGTTCCGACTTCTTCAATTATGGCGTGTTCTTATTTTCTGGTAAATTATAATTAACGTTACAGGGACAAAATCCTGACGAACAAAATCTTTATATAATTATGCTAAAATCTGTTTAATGCATAGCATTTTTTTTCTATACTATTGCTAATGCAATATTTATCATTATATTTGTCATCAAGTCCAGTCGTGGTATTCTTTTAAACCCTTTCAAGGGCGGTGGTATGTTTATGAAACCACTTAATTTTAATTCCCAAATGCCACAATGGCACCAGAATTTAGATTATAAAATTTTTCGTTTATTATGTATGTGAAATATAGCTTTTCCTTATTTGGAAATAATTTTTTTTCGTAAATCCCGATGTCAATCATTCATTACAACATTTTACCAATGGAAATGCTTTGCCCCTGAAAGGGTTAACCATCTCGCTGCGAAATCCGAGATATTCTCGGGCATGCATTTTCCGCCTAATTAATACTATTTGGTTATTCCCACCAGTTATTTTTAGCGAAAATTTTGCCTGATTTAATCAGGATATTTTCCCCAATTACGATAGTAAAAAATTTCTGCTTTAAAGAACCGGTGATAAAAGATTATAAATTCTGTAAAAGACGTTCATCGCGAAAAATTACTTACACAGCGAGAGGGTTAAAAGGGCTGGGATGCTAGAAAAAATAGGCCATAAGTTGATTTTAAAGATAAAAAATCTTTAAAATCAACTTATGGCCTATTAAAAAGAAAATTAAAAAAGAAATTTAAAAAAGAAAATTAAAAAGAAAAAAAGAGATGAAAAAGGAAAGTTATTCACGACACTAAATTCTTTGTTTACAAAGAAATAAGAAGACTTTTTTTAAAATTTAATAATGATTTGCTGAATGGTTAACCCCTTGAAGGGCACTGGTTTAACCCCTTGAAGAGCACTGGTATATTATATATACCACTTACTTTTAATTCCCAACAGCCACATTGGCACCAGAATTCAGGTATTACATTTTGCTTTGTATGATGTATGCGAAGAAAAGCTTTTACTTACTTCAATATATATATATATATATATATATATATATATATATATATATATATATATTAATAAATACCTGTGTCATTCAATCATTTTAACATTTTAGCAACACAAGTCCTTTGCCCCTGAAGAGGTTAATGTCGCGTATTCTAGCATCGGCCTCGACTTTTGAAATAATTTCACGTACAAACCTAATAGGATAAACCTACAGAATTAATATATGTGAACATATTTACGCTACGTTATTATGACCTATTCATTCAAACACATGTGAAAAAAATGAATAAATATTTTACAGTGAGTATATATATATATTTTTAACCACTTAACAGTTTTATTATTAATATTATTATTATTATTATTATTATTATTACAGGGTTCGTATGGGTCAGGGAATTTTTCCAGTAGAGCTGTCAGGATTTTTTTTCATAGAAAAAAGAAATCTAGGTTAAACGCGAAATTTCGCCTTCTTTTAACCAGAGATTTTCCATAAGAAAATACTGGTGCCGAAGAATTTTCTGATCTGAAAAATTCCAGGAGGTGTACGAACCCTGTTATTAACAGTAAACTAAAAATAGGTACATATCACCACTTTTTCCGTACTAAAATATTTGCCTTTTATAATCTAAAAATGTCTGCAGTTAAATAAAAAAATATTAAAGTTTACAGTCAGTGGTGTCGAAAAGCTTTTAGTAACGAAGCAAGCAAACTCTTTTTGCGTGTACGGTGTACGGGCAAAACTGTAAAGGGGGTAAAAGTCTACGAACTTTACATAAGGCTAATTCCATGAAAACATGTCATGTCTGTCACACAGCTGAAAATCGCTATGCTTGTTGGCCACCGTTATTTTAGAAAAGTTTGCGTCGCCTTATTCAATTGATGAGATATCTCCGATAAAATAAGTCACATTTTTCCGTTCTAAAATACTGGTAGCAAACAAGCATAGCGATTTTCAGCTGTGTGACAGACATTAAAAGTTTTCATGGAATTAGCCATAAATAAAAATTAGTATACCTAAAAGAAAAACTTTATTTCAAATGCAAATCAAATTTCAAAGTAATTGCTTAAAAGGCACAAAGACCAACATAGCGAAAAAGATTCCAAGCCGGGACTCGAACCCGGGCCGTCAGTATAGCGCACTGACGTTCTACCGACTAAACCACTTGGAACGGTACCTAGCTCGGAATTACTTTGAAATTTGATTTTCATTTGAAATATTGTATCCAAGGCAAATGTTTCTCTCTGGAATAATTTCCATGAAAAACTTTATTATTATTATTATTTTTTTTTTTTTTTTTTTTTTTTGCAGAATAGTCACGTGTGTGTGTTAATGTATTTTAAAGTTGCCAAAATTTTTTTGTTTATTTATTTTAAGTGCGTTAAATTTTTTATCGTATCAAATATCCTATCAAATATCGTATTGTACTAAAAAAAATGTAAACAATCTTTTTTAACCCTCCGTCTACCAGACGGGTCCATTGGACCCGACAGGTACATACAAAATATTCATTCAAACCAGAAATTTCTTTAAAATAAACTAAGTATATAAACCAGACAAAAATAAGGTAAATAAATAAGTTAAATAGTTTTAAATAAAAATTCTGGTGTAGAACGTTTTATTAAAACTTGAATAAAATTCCCGGTAGATCTAGGGTTAATGGTCTTAAAAACGAACAGTTTTCACTGATTTTTTTCCCTCTAAAATGCTTTGCGAGATTCGTCACTTGTTCTTTAGAATTTTCCAGAAAATGTTATTTCAAACTATCATAATCAATATTTAAAAATATAGCACGTGGAAAATAAAAGTCATGACGTAGCATTGAACAGACAGTCGTGAAGAGGTTATTTCAGATTTACTCTACAGTAATCTGAATTAAAAAATGAAAAAATTGAAATTCCTTCCCGGAATTTTAACAACAATTGTCCTATAGCTGCTGTTTTCAATAACTTGACACTAGGTTACAATTCAATAAACGTGTGCTGATTTTAGGTACAGTGCTCCACAAAATTGATGGTGCAGAGTTTTGAAAAATATGCAAAGTTCACCATGGTGAATAGACATAAAATTAGTTAATAAATTGAAATAATTAATTAGTAGCCTTTGTTATATTATACAGTGAAATGTTAATAGAAATTTCCCTTCGACATGCTGAAAAAATATTATAAAATTGTTATAGTTCAAAAATAATTTCACAAAAGTCATGGTAAATTTGTAATTTATTTTTCTCATTTTTGCATATTTTACTGAACATAGTCATATCCATAGTACATGTAAATGTATCTGTTGTTATCTCAGCAGAAAAAAAAACAAATTTTAAAAATGACGTAAAAAGAACTTACAGTTAAGGAAACATAATTAATTGTTAATCTTCATGAAAAAAAAGGATAAATCTTTCAGCGAGATATCTAAAATAATGTCTCGAAGCCATTCCATCTTAAAAAGATAATTAATGGGTTAAAAAAAAAAAAAAAAAAAAAAAAAAAATAGGACTGTAAATAATGCTCGAAACGTCCTTCCTAAAAAATTAACAGTGAGAGATGTTAAAATAATAATACTCTGCATTTCTGAAAATCCCACAATTAGTGCTAGAAAAATAACAGAAGATTTGCAAAAGTATGGCAATTAAATAGTACATAAAGAAACTATCAACGTGGTCATTAATGATGCTGAGTTTAGATCAAGATCTGCAAAGAGGAAACCATATATCTTTCTGAGAAACATAGAGAAAAGAACAACCGTAGCGTGCCTCCCCCCCCCCTCCCCAAACCTGTCACTCCAATCTCCATATTTATATTCCATAAGCTATTTGCAAAACTTAAAGATTTTTTTTTTTTTCTTTAGAGAAATAAAATTTTTAAATATATCTATCAGCATATACTTAGATGTAAACTATTCCACTTTTTAGCTCACAGGCTATCAAAGCCTGAGAGCTAATGTGCCCGCCCGTTCTGTATGTATGTATGTATGTACGTATGTACGTAACGCGATAACTCTTGATAGAAACATCCGATTTGCTTCAAAATTTTTTCCTAGGTTCACTGTGATAAGGCGCTTCCCTGATTAGTTTTGGGAGTTCATTGGTTAAGGATAAAGGGGGAAAAACGGGGTTAGTCCACACACTACCCCCTTAATTCAGTTTTAAATGGGTTTTTCATGCAGAATGATTCGATTTGCTCCGAATTTGGTATAGCGGTTTATTATGTTAAGGAACTTCCCTGATTAGTTTTGGGGGTTCATTGGTTAAGGGTAAAGGGGGAAAAACGGGGTTAGTCCACCCCCCTTAATTCAGATAAATGGGTTTTTCATGCAGAATCATTCAATTTTCTCCGAATTTGGTATACCGGTTTATTATGTTAAGGAACTTCCCTGATTAGTTTTGGGAGTTCATTGGTTAAGGATAAAGGGGGAAAAACGGGGTTAGTCCACACCCCACCCCCTTAATTCAGTTAAATGGGTTTTTCATGCAGAATGATTCGATTTGCTCCGAATTTGGTATACCGGTTTATTATGTTAAGGAACTTCCCTGATTAGTTTTGGGAGTTCATTGGTTAAGGATAAAGGGGGGAAAACGGGGTTAGTCCACACCCCACCCCCTTAATTCAGTTAAATGGGTTTTTCATGCAGAATGATTCGATTTGCTCCGAATTTGGTATAGCGGTTTATTATGTTAAGGAACTTCCCTGGTTAGTTTTGGGAGTTCATTGGTTAAGGATAAAGAGGGAAAAACGGGGTTAGTCCACCCCCCTTAATTCAGATAAAGGTGTTTTTCATGCAGAATGATTCGATTTGCTCCGAATTTGGTATAGCGGTTTATTATGTTAAGGAACTTCCCCGATTAGTTTTAGGGGTTCATTGGTTAAAGGTAAAGGGGAAAAACGGGGTTAGTCCACTCCCCACCCCCTTAATTCAGTTAAATGGGTTTTTCATGCAGAATGATTCGATTTGCTCCGAATTTGGTATACCGGTTTATTATGTTAAGGAACTTCCCTGATTAGTTTTGGGAGTTCATTGGTTAAGGATAAAGGGGGAAAAACGGGGTTAGTCCACACCCCACCCCCTTAATTCAGTTAAATGGGTTTTTCATGCAGAATGATTCGATTTGCTCCGAATTTGGTATACCGGTTTATTATGTTAAGGAACTTCCCTGATTAGTTTTGGGAGTTCATTGGTTAAGGATAAAGAGGGAAAAACGGGGTTAGTCCACCCCCCTTAATTCAGATAAAGGTGTTTTTCATGCAGAATGATTCGATTTGCTCCGAATTTGGTATAGCGGTTTATTATGTTAAGGAACTTCCCTGATTAGTTTTGGGGGTTCATTGGTTAAAGGTAAAGGGGGAAAAACGGGGTTAGTCCACCCCCCTTAATTCAGATAAATGGGTTTTTCATGCAGAATCATTGAATTTGCTCCGAATTTGGTATACCGGTTTATTATGTTAAGGAACTTCCCTGATTAGTTTTGGGGGTTCATTGGTTAAGGATAAAGGAGGAAAAGGGGGGTTAGTCCACCCCCTTAATTCAGATAAATGGGTTTTTCATGCAGAATGATTCGATTTGCTCCGAATTTGGTATACCGGTTTATTATGTTAAGGAACTTCCCTGATTAGTTTTGGGAGTTCATTGGTTAAGGATAAAGGGGAAAAAACGGGGTTAATTCACCCCCCGTAATTCAGATAAATGTGTTTTTCATGCAGAATGATTCGATTTGCTCCGAATTTGGTATACCGGTTTATTAAGTTAAGGAACTTCCCTGATTAGTTTTGGGGGTTCATTGGTTAAGGATAAAAGGGGAAAAACGGGGTTAGTCCACCCCCCTTAATTCAGATAAATGTGTTTTTCATGCAGAATGATTCGATTTGCTCCGAATTTGGTATACCGGTTTATTATGTTAAGGAACTTCCCTGATTAGTTTTGGGGGTTCATTGGTTAAGGATAAAGGGGGGGAAAACAGGGTTAGTCCACCCGCCTTAATTCAGATAAATGTGTTTTTCATGCAGAATGATTCGATTTGCTCCGAATTTGGTATACCGGTTTATTATGTTAAGGAACTTCCCTGATTAGTTTTGGGGTTCATTGGTTAAGGGTAAAGGGGGAAAAGGGAGGTTAGCCCGCCCCTCTTACTTTAGATAAATGGGTTTTTCATGCAGAATGATTCGATTTGCTCCGAAGTTGGTATACCGGTTTATTATGTTAAGGAGCTTCCCTGATTCGTTTTGGCGATTCATTGGTTAAGGATAAAGGGTTAGTCCACCATCTTAATTTAGATAAATGTTTTTTTTTTTGCAAGATTATTCGATTTGCTCCAAATTTGGTATATCGGTTTATTATGATAAGGAGCTTTCCTGATTAGATTTGGAGGTTCACTGGTTAAGTATAAAGGGGGAAACGGGGCTAATTCCCCTTCACTTATTTTTTGAGTGGCATTATTCTTTAAAATAAGAGTATAATATACAATTAGTGTGAATAGTCTGTGAGCTCAATGCCATCAGTTTAGCTGGGCACTTTTCTTTTTTATTAGTTATCACTTCTTTCGAATAGACATCTTTGTCTAATTTTAATGTTAATTAATTACAGAATTTTGGGAATAAATATGGTAAGGATTATGATTCGGAAATAGTGGTAACACAAAAAAGAAATAGTTCCCCAGCTATACATTTTTTATGAAAAAAAAAAGAATGAAATTAACAGAAATTAATATTTATATGCTGAAGAATAGAACGTTTTTCAATTTTCTATAAAACGTGCATATCATAAACTATAATCAATTCCTTCCGCTTTACAATCTTTTGTGGTGAGACTCTGAAAATCGGATTAAATTAAAAATTTGACAGATTAAATTAAAAAGATTCGATGTTTTTATAGAAAAAGAGGAAACATTTCTCGGTTGCTTTCTATCAGAATAACAAAACATGGCAATTATATCTACTTACAAATGTAAATGACTTCGTAAATGTGCCTTAAAATGGGCAACGTTCATGATACAAAAAAAGCGCTATTGTACTGGGCTCCGGAGCCCTGTATTTATGAGCTCCGGTGAATTCCACCAATACTTAAATATTTACTAAAAACAGAGAAGTACCGGAGCTGAGCTGCGTTGGGCTCCGGCGCAAAGTAAGCCCTGAAGACGGACGAATCCACAAAAAAAAAAGTTTGCACACTTTTGAGCATTACCCGAAAGGAAAAACTCTGTTTCGTACTTTTTTTTCCACTGAGCAACCTCCCAATAAGAGGTCATTCAATATTACAGATTTTACGTGCACATATATGGCTCATACACAGCAGTGTGTGAGCGACAACGTATGGAACAGTTCTCCGGTTGTGAGGCGGACCACCCCGCCCCTTAAGAAAATGCAAAGGCCTAGAAACAAGAGTCCCGCATCAGTTAAGGTGGGTAACCAATTTTTTTCGAAACGCGGTTCGTGTTCAGGGCGGGTTGACCATGTATTTTAATGTCGGAGGTAACTGAAAAAAATCAGCTGATAAATCCCTATCGAAAACGCATGCAGTGACCAAAAATTATTTTAATTTAAAATTATTTACATTTGTTAGTGAAAATGTCATCGTGAAAACTGGCAGTTAAACGTTACACCTAATTAGGATCTCACTAAGGTAATACATAAAATTTGCAGCCCCACAAATTTTACTTAAAACCAAGCTTCAACCCGAACCGAACTCAAAAATAAATATTCCGTCTACCCGTAGCAAAATCGAACCCGAAATACATACTTAAGTCCAATCCCAACCTGAAATCAGGAATCGGTGAAAATGGATCCAAAATACATATAATGTAATTATAGAAAAATAGTCTGCAATCATATCTCTAATATTAATGTTATCTTCTATGCAGAAAAATAAACATGTAAGGAGTCATTCATATTCAAATCCGTAGTTTTTTATCTGAAATAGATTCCTGCGCTTGTTGGGTTATACCCGACCCAAACATTCAACTTATAAAGCCAATCCGAAACTTACCAAAAAATTTCCGTTGACCCAAAACCCGACAACAATTTTTCCTGCAGTTTACAATGAAGTTATGAATGTATATAATTATTTTCTCATTTATACCTTCCATTTCTCCTCTATATATTAAATAGAGATTAATATCCAATTATAAAATTAGACGCTACTCTATATTAAAATTAATGAACAAAGAAGAAATTTTTAGTTTCATACTAAGTTAGCTTGAATAATTATACAAAACTATCTTTTTATTTACTCATTCATTCATAAAAATAAAAAAAAATACTTACCGTACGCTTTTTAATAAGACGATCGGAGGGAGCAAATGAATTTCCATGTCCTGTTTCTTCTTGAAATCGTATTTCTTATAGGCGCCTAAGTTTGCAGTTAATCGAATAAACATTGAACAGGAGTGAACATGAGTTCTAGAGAAAATGTATAAGGTTTTCGGTAACATCCGGTCGTTGCAACGACAGACTGTAACGGAGATGTAGTTAAATTCTTAAATTTTCTCGTCTCAGATTAATGCATAAAATTTTAATTTAGATAAAACTCGTAAAAATTTTACATAATTTGGGTATGGTGAAAAATTCCACGGACGTACCACGTAAATAAATCGGGACACTTCTCTTAAGTATCAAAACTCAACCCGAAACCGAACCGAACCACAACGAAAAATGCTATCCTTAATCCGAGCAGTGTGTGTGTGGTAAAATCGGGCAACCGGAATCGATGCAGGACTCTAATCTGAGATATAAGCATTTTTTTGAAAAATCAGCTTAAAAAAGACCGGCGCGTAAGAATCAAAACTCATCCCGAAACCAAAAAAAATATATATAGCCAAGCCAATCCGACTTCAAAAGAAAAAAAAAAAAATCAGCGACAAACTTATCTGTGGGTCGGGTTTTCTATAAACTAACCAGAGATCGTTTTTTAAAAACTAACATGCACCCGACATGACACGACTCGGGGCGGGAAAAATCGGGTTATCCGACCCGATGCAGGACTCTACACTCAAGTCAAAAAATTTTCCCCGACGAGGATTAAATTTGACCCCTACGGGGAGGGGGGGGCAGGTATGCTCGACGGGGGGGGGGGCATATGCCCCTCCGGACCCCCCCTCTGGCGCCGCCCTTGGAATCGCGCCCGTCGGCTTAATCGTTTAGAGTTTTCCGTGGTTTTCTTCGAACCTTGGGTTTCTTTTCATAAATACGGGTTAGGTTCCCTTAGAAAGACCTCCACGATGTCACTCTTCCTTCGGGCCTATATCACACGTGTAAATAATCGGCCCTCATAAACAACGCCAACACCTCTGAAATCTGTGTTTCGGGAAATGCATAGATTAGATAATGCATCTTATGTTTTTTGGTACCACAAAAATTTTATAGTAAATTTTACCTTTTTAAATTGCCGTAATCTGCCGATTAAATAAGGCAAAAATTTCTATTACATTTTTATGGTACAAAAAAAGCGGAAGATTTGGCAGCTATGACCAATGGCTTCTGCTGAAAATCGGTTGCCTACATAGGTTTTTCGAGTTTATATTATCAATAAATATTTTGAAAATGCTTGGATTTTATATGAAATTTCGGATAGTCTAACCAAAAATGGCTATCTTTTTGGTATAAAGACGTAATATTTCTGATAAAAGGTTGCTGATATTTTATTTTTAAAAAATGGCGTAGGCAGAACTAGGGATCCAGTGGACGCCTTTACTCAATAACGTTTTAGAAACACGAGTATACTCGTGACTGGACAACAAAGTGCACTACTTAAAAATATATATATTTATCAATAACGATTCACATTTTGATTGATATTTTACGATGTCGGACTTTTTTTTTTTTTTTTTTTTTTTTCAAATCGTTTTCAATTGTTGCTTAATTATTACGTTTTAAATTTCATTTCTATATTAATAATGATGAATGTTTTAAACTAGTAGATTATATTTCATATTTTTTCCCTCAATATTTTGGTTTATTCCATTTCAGTTTTAAACTTGTTCAATTTTAAACTAATTCAAAACTTGTTTATTCAAAACCTGACAGAAATTTTAAGTTAGGAAAAACGGCTAAACAAATCAAACAAATCCAACTTCAATTATTATTTTTAATTTGACATAATTATTTTTTATTTGACATAATTTCTATTAGTTCTACGTTGAACATTATTTTAAATTTAAAGTAATATTAATATATATTTCTTAGATGATATTTCCTAGCGTTATCGTAATCCCTAAATCTTAAACCTGTACATTTGATAACTATATTTTTTTTAAGACAAAAAAAATCTAATTTTTATTTCTAATTTTAAATTGGCTCGGTGATGATTTTTTATTATGATTATTATATAGCCGCCAACATCTTACGGCATTTTTACCACAAAAATTTAATAGTAAATTTTACCTTTTTTTAACCGCCATAATTTGCCGATTAAATAAGGCAAAAAATTCTATAATTTTTTTCTGGTACAGAAAAAGTATGAGTGGACTGCTGCGTCATTCAGTGTTGATTCCAGGGGGTTGCCCGGGGGGGGACATTCCCCCCCGGAGCAATGAGCTGTCCCCCCCGGAAGATTTGAGATTTTGTGTTTTTGATGGTCAAAAAGTACAATTTCCCCCCCGGAACTATATAATGTCCCCCTCGGACTCACAGAAATCCCTCCCGGAGAAAAATGTCTGAATTCAACACTGGCGTCATTATATCTGAGAAAATTCAGCTTCTTTTAGACATTACAAAATCTTTTTCTTTCTTTCTTTCTTTCTGCTAAGAAGAAAGGACATCACTTAGAAGGTTAGCTTTTCATTATTAGAAGTCATTTCATGCGCGTGCAGCTCATCCCGACACCAAATGTAAACAAATAGAGCTATGTCCCTTCCCTCCAGCAGATGTAAACAGACACTCCCTGCCTCCTGATAGCGAGGATTTTAACTTCGCGCATATTATTCTAAAGCTATCCCAGAAAACGTATCACCTTGAAAAATGCATTTCCATTTGTAAAAAGAATTTTTTTTATAGAATTTGACTGCAGAGTGCTGCCATCTAGGATACTTCTTTTCAACTGATGGGATCTTTCAGCACTAGAACCTCGAGAAATTTTACTCGAGTTTTATAAAAATATTTCATATCCAAATTTTTAAATATTCAACTTATTTATTAAAAGTATTTTTGTGCAGCATATATTTAACTTATTTTAGAAAGAATTTTCCTGTTCGAATCGCATCTATTCATTTCCTAATGGTTAAAATGACCTGTCTTCCCGATTCCAGTGTTAAATGATTCTTTGGTGTTCCGGTAAAGTGCTGCCATCTATCATCAGAATTAAAAGACTTTTAATATAAATAAATATCCCTGAATTAAATATACATATATATTTTTTTACACTTTTCACGTTAGTGAAGTGTGACAATAAATTAAAAGAATTTTAATTTTAATTTAAGGATGCTGCAGCGTTTGTCAATGCGATATGAAACTTCACAAAGTTGCAAAAATGATGGGAATTTTAAAATCTTTTAATCTTTCCGCGATAACTCAAAAAATCCTTATAGATGTAATATTTAAAGCAATCTTTATTTAATTTTTTTGTTAGTTTTACAAGACGGTTATATTTATTAGCTTCTAATACATACAAAAAATGTAATATTATGTAAGCTAATCAATAAAATATCTGGCCATGTAGCACAAATTTTCCTGTTGTAATATGTAGTTCACTCTCTAAATAAAGAAATTAAAAAGAAAAATTGGGGGGGGGGGGGGAGGGAATAAGGAATTTTCATGATTATTTTAAGCGTTATCAAGAATTTTCAAAATGTCCCAACCTCACTCCATTTCAATTAAAATCCCCAATATTTTTTATGCCAGTTTGGTTTACATATACAAATAAAACTGTGCATCGAATTTTATATATTTGAATATAAAAGTAAAAAAATATATATAATTTTTCTAAATTTTATATACAAATAAAACTGTGCATCGAATTTTATATATTTGAATATAAAATAAAAAATATATATAATTTTTCTAAATTTTATGAAATTTTCAGCATTTTTGCATCCTATTTCTGCACTTAACTACCTTTTACTTTTCCAATTATACTTTCAAAAACTATGCACAGTTTTATTTGTATATGTAAACAAAACTGGCATAAAAATATTGGGGATTTTAATTGATATGGAGTGAGGTTAGGACATTTTGAAAGTTTTTGATAACGCTTAAAATATTCAGGAAAATTCCTTATTTTTCTCCATTTTTTTTTTTTTTTTTTTTTCTTGTGCAATAAATATATGCCATAATTAATATAGTGTGCCCCTAAATAGTATTTAAGGAGCACTTAAAAAATAAATAAAAAAACGAGTTTGGAGGTCCCTTGTCCCTTTAAAAGGTCAATTTTAGTTAAAAATAAATTTATTTCATTGATCCAACTCAATTGATAAAACACTGAAAACAGTACGAAAGATCCTATCATTCGTTTTAAAGTTTTTTAATAAAATCAAAAGACTTTTTCACCCAGAGGAACTAAATGAATTTTCCAATTTCTTTGAAAGTAAAGTTTTATAGACGCATTTTTCTTTGGTTCTGAAAGTCATCAAATAAAAATGTCATGTATCTTCGGCCATAATGAATTCACAATAGTGACGAGCCCATTGTGTGTGTAAGGGATCCCAGGGTGCCGATATTTTTGAATAGTAATCTTCTCATTATTTAATAGCAGAATTTTAGAATTAAATAAAGAGGAGATTGCTGTTCGGAAATATTGGCACATTGTGCCCCTTGTATATATTTTGGGAGCACCATTGATTCACAATAATGAATCTTATTTACTTAGTTTGTAAAATTGCTAGAAACTTCCAATCTGGTTATTAAAGTTCACGAATGATGATAAAAGCAAGCAAAGAAAAAAAAACAGTACCGTAATTTCAGAGGCGTAATTCGCAGCTAAAATAACTCTGTTTCCTGCCAGAAATTGTATTTAAAAAAATGTAACTTATTTCAAATTGTTAATTATTTCACTTCATTTATCAAGTAAAATTTCTTGTTTGAAACAGACTTATTTTACCCACAGCTTTTACACCGCAAATTATGGTAGGTTTAAAGCAGCAGACCGAGAGCAAGCTGTATGCACACATCTTTTCCAAATTCGTTTAACCTTTGAAGGGTGGAGATACATTATTTACACTACAAAACTTTAATTCCGAATTGCCGAATTTCACCCAGAATTTTTAAATAATGTATGTTAATACGCAGGCGAGGAACGTGGATACGCGACGTATGAGTGTACGCTTTATAATGTACGTGAAGAAAAGAATTTATTATTTTCAAATTAATTTATTTGTATATTCTTGTGACAATCAATATTTCAACATATTAGCAAGCTAATTACTTTGCCTCAGAAAAGGTTAATGTGTTTTTGCTGGCTCTAGGTAAATTTAACCCTTTAGTGCGACGCTTTGGATATATGCAAACAACAATGTTTTGAATTTGACGGATTTTTTTATTCGTATATACCTAATTCACACCAGAAAAATTAAAATAGCAATATTTGCTTTAAATAACAAGAGACTTTCAGTATTTAAATAAAGCGAAATTAACCATTGAAACTTTCTGATGTTAAGTCAGATTCTCTGGCCTACGTAATTTCTAGAATATATCCTATCATGGGAATTAAAGGGTTAAAGGTTAAGCTATAAAAATGAAATAATTATATAAAATAAGGTATTTGGAGACATACTTATTAAAATATTTACTAATTTGCAATTTTTTAGTGTAAAACAGCCTCACGACAGTAGTTATTACTTGTATTGCAGATGTGCAACAGAAAAAATGATTGACGTATTATATGAAAAATGTATTTCTGAATTTTTTTTCATTGTTTCTCTTGTATAATAAACCTTTCAGAGAATCATATATATTTTTTTCGAAACACAATAAAAAATCGCGCATTTAAGGGTTAAGTGAGGAAAATCATAGCATTTCCCGACTAGGTCTTATCTAATTATTTCTGCTATTAATTCTTTTCAAATTCCACCAAAGAGGAATGAAATGTCTTTTATATCCTAGCAGAATAAAAACATGATTACAGCTTACTGTAGGTTTGCAGCTTAGGGACATCATAATCGGGAGGGGTTGCAAATAAGACTAAAATAATAACGTTTTTGAAATTTGCCCATAATAAATAGATTGAAAGTTTGTCATGGAAAAATTATGGCAACGAAATTAAAATTGCTATTTTCGAACAAGTTCTTCGTGTATAGATTTCTACAAAATTTGCAATAGAAAACTACCATGAATATTATTGTTTACATAGGCGTCGACTTCACGGGGGATAGGAAATCATGCATACTTCTACAACTAATATTTAAAAGTTTTTTGTGCTATTTAATCACTGTGGTTAATTAAGACAAAAGTAACATTTTAAAATTAGTGGTGGAGGCTCATAGCTGCCAACATCTTACGCTTTTTTTGTACCACAAAAATTTAATTGAAAATTTTGGCTTATTAAATCGGCAGATTACGCCGATTTAAGAAAGTAAAAATTACTATTAAATTTTTGTGGTACAAAAAAGCATAAGAGTTGGCAACTATCAGGGCTGCCGCAGGCGACTATTTTTAATTCTACCTCACACCGCTTTCTCAAAACAAACATTATTGACATACAGTTCGAGAATATTTACAAGAGAAATATACTATAAAATCTGGCTTTTTTTTTATAGTGGTGCGAAAAGAATAGAAAAATAGTCGCCTCTGGAAGCCCTGAGCAAAAAGTTCTGGGAAATTTGTGAAAGTTGCGTTGTTATGCGCAAATTAACAACAAAAGCAACAAGGACTATTCTCAAAGTAGAGACCATCATAGTCCACGACTTTATGCCATCGTTCTGCCAGATTCCGGGTTTGCTGGATGTACCATGGCGGCTCCTTGGAATCAAAAAACGCTTGACCAGCTTCTTCATCTTCATTAAAGGATTCGATTCAACGGCCCTTGAAAAAGTGTTGCATTGATCGAAAGAGGCCATAATCGAATTCCTGAACTCCTATTACAGATATACCACTAGTACTCATATATACGATACAAATTCTGGTAACTATTAGATTAAAAATTTCCCAGAAATTTTTGCTCAACCTAATATTATATTCCACCTAATTTTAATTAAGATTCGCACCAAAAACTTTTATAGTAAAATTTTACTTTTATAACTTTGGTGGAAAAAAGCAGAAAAATTGCTTTTCCTTATTTTGAAATAAAATTTTTCCAAATTTCCGGCGGGAATTAAAAATTACAGAAACACACTTACTTGCCCCTTAAAGGGTTAAGTCGGCACCTGTGATTGTTTGGATCTTTCACCACCGTAATTATAAAGCAGCATTGTTATGCAGCGGTGCCCAATTGTCGCCCGCAGGATATCACTCATTTTAAATAGTAAACTTTACCTTTTAACCATAATAATATATATTGGAATACTCACATTTTATTAATGTCTGTCAAGTATGGCAAGTCTTTTCTGACAGGCAGGGAAAATACCTCGATATCTAAACTCTCATCACTCATATAAAAGTTTGGTTCTGGCATCAACTGTGCTACATAGATGGAGCCAATTTGTTGAGCAACAAAAACGTATTTATCTTCTAGTACCTTGTCCAGGCCCTCCCGAACTGAGTGCACGAAGTTCTTCTTGTCGGAATTTAAATTTTCCTTTATGATTAGGAGATCGTCGCGGAGATCCTTTAATAAAGAAGAAAAATGACACTGTATATATGACTGTACGTTTGCAAATTCTTAGAACAGAGAATATAGACGAAAATGAAATTACGCAAATAACTCAAAAGTAATTACAGCATTAGCTTAACCCTTAAATGCATAGTGATGCATATCTACATCAATTTTTATTTAATTCTTAGCAACCAGTATATTTATATAGAAATATTAATCCTGTTAAAATTACAAAGAAATGAAGTTAAAATTATATTTATATTATAAAAATAAAAAACACAATTCTAAAAGAGTCATTCATGCAATTAACCCATTAAGGACGGGCCTCTTTTACATACTTGCCAACATTCCCTTACACTTCCGTAAAATGTGAGTTAAATTGACCCAGGTTAACCCTCTGTCTACCAGAAGGGTCCAATGGACCCGACATGTACATTCAAAATATTTATTCAAACCAGAAATTTCTTCAAAACAAACTAAATGCATAAATCAGACAATAATAAGTTAAATAAACAAATTAAATAGTTTTAAGTAAAAATTCTGGTGTAGAATGTTTTTATAAAACTTGAGTAAAATTTCCGGTAGTTCTAGGGTTAAACACGTTTCGAACCAGAAATTTTGCTAAAGAAATTAAATGAAATAGTTTTCATAGAGAATCATGATTTTAACTGTATATCGATACATCAAATAAATTTTCTGGTGAGTGACGCGTATAACCTGGGTCAGCTTAACTCACATTTTACGGAAGTTTAGTTGAATGTTGGCAAGTATGCTTTTTACATTTCTTTTAGTTTTTCGACACCGGTTTTTTCCACATTGTAATTTTGATTTATTTAATCGCTCAAAATCTGAGATTAGATAATATGAAAATTTCCAAACTAAAATACTGGTATTCAAATTTAAAAGTTTTGTTCGTCTTACACGGCAAGTTTTCTTGCCAAGCGGCTTTAATGAGTTAAGCGTTAAGTTTTACAAAATAAAAAATTATATAAAACAAGGTATTTAGATTCATACTTATTAAAATATTTACTAATTTGCAATATTTTCGTTATGACAGTAGTTTTTACTTGTATTGCAAATGTACAACATAAAAAAAGGTTGACGTATTATACGAAAAATGTATCTCTGATTTTTTTTTTTTTTTTTCATTATTTTTCCTGTGTAATAAACCTTTCTGAGAATCATATATAATTTTTTCGAAACAAAATAAAAAATCATGCATTTAAGGGTTAATTTAAAAATTTTCTTTCAAACAACTTAAGTATAAAGCTAATTTATGTGTAAAAGTGTCGGATACGCCCCCATTGATTTAGCATTTACTAACTGCCTACAAAAGATTTCTGGTTAGAATCTCATAAAAATATTGCGCGCATATATTCACTTTTGGTGATACAGACCAGAAAAATTCCGCAGATATATTTTTCTGGAACGCGCTACGAGCCTCAACGGCGATGTCGATTTAACCCCTTAACGGTCGCATTAAATTACGGTTTAAAAATTAAAATTCCTTATAGGCACCACTTTTTTGAAAAAGAAATATTCACCTTATTTAATGGCAAGTAAAACGATACAATAATAAAGCAAATTACATTATTTTACAAAACTGGTGGGAATCAAACAAATCTGAAAAAATCTGAAAAAAAGACGCAGCCCGTGAATATGACGGGAGCGAGAATTAAGGGGTTAAACCAGTAATTTTATTCAACAAATATCTTATCTATTATCTAATCTCCAAGTTGTATTTATATTAGAAGGTTTGCTAATTAAAATTTCTCACACCTTTAGCAGCAATACCACGCAATTTTAAGAAGTTTCTCAATATTGACACATTCACAAACACCTTTCATTCACATTTTGTGTGTTTTTGAATATATAAAAGTGTCCATTTGAATATTGGGGTAAGTGCACCTTGAAAACTAGAACGAAATAAACATAAGTGTTCATCAGAAATTTTCAAAAGTTCACATAAAAATAACTATATATACGGTCCCTCGAGAAAATTTCACTGTCACAAGATCGTTAGAAAAATCAAAACCAAGGAATTTTGATGCGATCAGTTTAATTCTGAGATTTTTATACATAGTATAAGATATATAATTTATATATAGTTTCATTTGCCCGCATGGCAGCCAACCTTCCGTTTTTTTATTGCTGTTATTCAAGTTAGCACACGTTGAACCAGAAATTTTTCGTTAATTTATTATTTCTTCAATTATTGTTAAAGCACCGCCCCCTGATTACCAGACTTGATCGCTGACACAAAAATGGCGGCTGTCGAACGGATTTTTTTAATCTTTTGCACGATCCGTTAAATTTAAACACTAGGCTAATTCCATGAAGACTAGGCATGTCTGTCACATACTACGATTTTTGACTATCAGTATTTTAGAACGGAAAAATGTGTCTTATTTTATCGAAGATATCTCATCAATTGAATAAGGCGAAGCAAACTTTTCGAAAATAACGGTGGCCAGCTAGCATAGCGATTTTCAGCTGTGTGGTAGACATGACACGTTTTCATGAAATTAGCCACTAGTATTTTCCAAAAGTTTCCTTTGACTTTTTTAAACTCAGAAAAATAAAGCAGAAAAACTTTTAAAAATTACTGTTATTCAAATTCGAGGGACCGTACAACCGCTGAAAAGAATTCGCCAACGACAGCCGCAATTTTTGTGTCAGTGCTCAGGCCGAATATTCAGAGGGTGGTGACTAAAGCAAGGCCAGCAGCATTCTTAAAATTTTCGTAGTTTGAAACCACTATTTTAACCCTTTATCAGGCAAATGAATCCTGTGACTGAAATGTTGAAAAGATTCACTGCCACCAGAATGTACAAGCAAATTTATTTGAAAATAAAAGCGGCTTTTTCACTACGTGCATTATAAAAACAAAATATTTGACTAAAAATTCCGGTGTGAATCGATCAGTTTTCAGAAAAAGTTAAGTGGTAAGTATATTACCATTACGCGATAAAGGATTAAAACTATAATATTTTTTGTAGACTTCTATTGCAGATGTTAAAGGAAGCTACCGCGAAGATGTTTGATTTGAAATAGTGGTAGGAAATTTAGAAAAGTTTAGGGATGCTGCTTAATTTTAGTGCATAGATTTCTTCATTTTTCCCACCAATTTTCTCTATCCGTGAAAAATCGCAGTCGTACGTTTCCTTTCATGTGTTGGTTACTGCTATTAGAGATATTTATGACTTTCTGCTGTGCTGTGAGAATTTTTACAATTATTTTAGCTATCTAAAATCGAGGTTATCTCTCCTTACCGACTTTAAATACATTTATTTTTCTGAAGTTAATTATTCTCTTAACCCCTTGAGGGGCGGTGGGATATATTATATCCCACCTACGATAAATGAAGATTTGCACCAGAAAAATTTTATTAAATTTTACTTTTCTAACTTTGGTGGAGAAAAGTCGTAAAATTGCATTTTCTTATTTTGAAATAGAAATTTTCAAAGATTCCGGTGTGAGCTCAACATTAGGATTAAAAATATCCTCATATAGTTGAATTGTTCAAAATGCAACTTTCTAAAACTATAGTAAAACTTTCAAAAATGATAAGGAAACTACAAAAGAATACACTCTAAAATTGGGAGGAGTGAAAAGCTCACTCTTTGAAAGAGTGACAGGCATTTTTACTCTTTTTGGAGTGAATTTTATAAAAATCTGTACTCCTTAAAGAGTGGAATTTTCCACTCTCTAGAAAGGAGTGAAATGTCTCACTCCTGAAAGAGTGACTTACGTGTGCATTGCTTATTAACCAATCAGAGTAGCAAGGCGACGACACCCTTAAAAGATAAGAAAAATGATCACTTTTTTACCCGCCATCTTAGGATTAACAGATTAGGATATCATTACAATTATTCTTTATGGAATACATAAAATAAAGGTAAGTCTTATTTAATTTTAAGCATTTATCCGTGTAGATATGCGGAATGTTAAGATTATTAGCTAAATAGTGTATGTTGTATAGAAAAAGATTGATCGTTAGAGTGTTCAAAAGTGATTGTCTGTTATATTTCTTCATGTAGCGGTTTGCAATATAATTCTTTTAACAATTGAATACGCACTAGAGATCTGTACGGGCCGGCTCGGGCCGATTTTCACTCACGGAACTCGGACTGCGCCCGGGCCACACTTTTTTCTGAAGCCTCGGGCCGGGCCGGGCCTAACTTATTTTTTCTGTACAAAGCCGGGACTGATTCATTGCAAGTCTTCACGGCCCAAAATTTTCAGTCCTAATTTTGACCCAGTCCGTATGAAAATCATTGTCTCAGCGTGGCCTGGTCCATTCAAAGTTCAGTACAATTAGGCCTGGCCCAAACATTTTTGCCAAAAATGCATATATTTTCTAATGGCCATTATTCTACACTTAAACATTAAAATTTATTCTTTTTAAAGAACACTAGATTTCTGCACTTATTAAAATATAGCTAAATTAAAACATAATAAAACGTGTGAAAAAGAACCTCCCTATGACGAAACCAAGTTTTAAACTCACTAACGTGTTGATCCATGCATAATTAATATATAAATACATAAGAATAGAATATATAATACATTTACACTCGCTAAGAAGGGAACTTCTCTATAACGAATTTTTTTTCTTTTCTATGCAATTTCGTCTTACTGTATAGCATTTTTCAGATTTTTAATACTTCAAAAAAAAAATGTTTTATTGAAATTTACTCGGGCCGTGCCGGGCTCGATGCGAGATTTTAACTTTTTCTCCGTGCCGGGCCGGGTTCGTGCCAAGATTTTTACCGGGCTGGGTCGGGCCAATTTTTTTTACGGGCCGGGCCGAGCCGAATTTTTTTTCTATGAGTCGGCCGGACCCGGGCTTGGAAATTTCAGCCCGTGCAGATCTCTAATACGCAGAATGCTTAGCAAATCATTTGTTCGGGAAATGTGAATAAAAATAAATGAGTGTAAATATTCCCTTTCAATGCTGTGTTGCAAATTTTTTTTTGCCAACGATCAAAGTAAAAAGTTTTATCTCTTTCGTTTGAAAGGGTGACTGACTCATAAGAGAAGAAGACATCTGGAAGTTTTAATTTCGTAGGAGACACATTTGAAACATTAATTTGCCGTTACATGAGATTTTTTGTTTCTTTTTGCTACTTACTGATTTCGGATTATATACAGTTAAGAGTATTTATTATTGTTTCGGAGTTAAATATGATATTTGATGTTTATGATATTACGAAAAGGTTGGTACAGTGAAACCTCACTGTGCGACCTACTCCATTAGGTGACCACCTCCCTGAACGACCATTTTTTCATGGAACGAAATTTATTCCCATAGGCTCAATACTTATTTTACCTCCATTCAGAGACCATCCCAGTTTAACTCCCTCCATGAGAGATCGATTTCTTTGAAGAAAATGAAATAAATTCCGTTTTTTCTTGGTCGCTTGAAGAAGGTTTCATTAAAAAAATAATTCTGGAGAGTGCATTATTCATCAAACTTCTAAACTAAGTTTAGATTTTTTTTTTTTATCCCGGTAACTTTTAAGTATTTTTAAGAGTTTTTAAGTCCCTTTGTGCCTTCTTAGGCAATGAATTTAACTCTGATTACAAATTAAGAATGACGGTCAATAAACTCATCTGCCCTATTCTGTCGGAAAACTCTCAAAGAAATAGATAAAGTAATGAAATCGTCATTAATATTTCCCGTCTACAAAAAAATATGTATTTATTTACTGAACTTCGAAAGGACTTGGAGATAAAAATTATAAAATATAAAACTGTAAAATTAAAGCAAAGCTCAATGTATTCATTATTAAAACTCTGCAGTAATTAACTTATGTAATTAACTTTTATTTTGATACTTAAATTTTTATATTTTTTCCAAATGTGAAAAATAAATTTTAGTAACATTGTTACCATTTTTAAACAATTAAAATCTAGATTTAAACATGACCTCCATTAAAAGACCAGCTCTCGGAATGACCCAATTTTATTGGAACGGTACGTGGTCGTCTTAGGGAGGTTTTACTGTATATTAATTTTTTTTAATTGTATGTAAACATTTTTCTGCGGGTTATAATTTTAAAATTTCGAGACAGCAATATAAAAAAAATTAATTATAGATATTCTGTATCAGTTATTAAATTTCCTTCTATTATAAAAACATTTTCTACGTTTTTGGATACACGTAATTTTTGGCGCTAAACAATAAAACATGATATTTAAGCATTGGAATAAAATGTTTTTTTTATGCCTGTTTTGAAGTTTATGGATAAGACTGCTTTAGTATATTTTTTAAAATGGTCTTATTGACTTACATAATACAGGACTGAATATTTTTTAAAGAGATTAATAACCACTTTTTTACACTAAAATGTTTTAAAAACAATAAGAATATTTCTAATGCAGTCATTTACTTTATTTTTAAGTTTCCTTTTTTTCTATTTCCGAGGTCAATCTTTTCCTATAAAACATATGAAATCTATTTTGCTCATAGTCACAAAATACAATATCTACGCGAATAAAAAAATTAAATTAAATATGGCTTATCGTGGCTTATGGCAATAATGGACGAAAATTAAAAATCATGATTAAGTTAAGGAATATGTTTAAAAGAAAAAAAATATATATATTCTAGAGAACTCAAAATTTAGACGCCATCTTCATATTAAATAAAGCAAAAGCAAATCACAGCGGATAAAAAAAATTACACATTCTTAACATTTAAATCATGCTTAGAACTTATTTAAAAAGAAGTGAGTTTATAAGCATTGCGTTTAAATGGAAAGATTAAATATATTTTAGAACAATAGCACTTTGCAAAAATAGCAATAATTTAAGAAAAAACTACGGTTTTATATTTAAAACAAAAATTTAAATGAGATCAAACAATGTTAAACATATAACATCTACCTATTAAAATGTTATTAATAAAACTTTAAAAGTAATATCTTTATAGGGCATGCAATAAAAGCAAACACAAAGGATAAGATTGGAATAAAATATTTTAGTATATTTCTGTCAGTAATCTAATTTAAATTCGTATGTAACTTTAACTGAATGTTTCCTTAAAAGTTCAATTTGTGTTACAAACTATGAATTAAATAAATATTGCTAATAAAGTATTTTATTCCAATCTTTATCATGCTTGTATCTATTTCCATTGCATGCCGTAAAAGATGCGATTCTTTTAAAATGACCATAAAAGCAAAATAAAAAAACAACCCACTACAAAAAAATGAACATTCACTCCTATGAAAGAGTGACTATTAACTCCTACCAGGGGTGAAAAACTGCACTCCTTTAGCAAGAGTGAATAGTCACTCCTCCGAAAGAGTGATTATCCACCCCTGTTTAGAGTGGATATTCACTTTCAAGGAGTGACTATTCACTCTTTCAGAGAGTCAAAAATTTCACTTTGGCTCAGGGTGAATAGTCACTCTAAAGAGTTTAGGCATATTTTGACTCTGCGATAGAGTGACTATTCACTCCTCCGGAGTGAATAGTCACTCTTTTTTATTTAGAATGTACATTTAGTCTCTTTAACCTTGGCTGCCAACTTTTACGCTTCTATATTACCACTTAAATATAACTGAAATTTTTGCCTTATTTAATCGCAGATTTCCTGCGCTGAAATAAGGTAAAATTTACTATTATATTTTTTTGGTAAGAAAAAAGTGTAAATGTTAGCTATGTCTTTAACACCTTTAGGACGAGCTTCATTTAATAACATTTTAATTTTTAATAAAAGGACTCTATTGTACTTTTCGCCCTATTTAACCCCTTGAAAGGCACTGGTATAGTATATATACCACTTAATTTTAATTCCCAAATGCCACACAGGCATCAGAATTTAGAAATTAAATTTTGCTTTGTATAATGTAAGGGAAGAAAATATTTTACTTACTTTCATATAAAGTTGTTCATAAATCCCGGTGTCTATCAATCATTTTAACTTTTTAGCAACAGAAGTACATTGCCGCTGAAAGGGTTAATCCAAAAATTCATGGACTAATCATGGCAAATATTACGACCCCAATGGTACTAGGCCTGAGAGCTGACACAAAAATGGCGACTATAGCAGGCGGATTTTTTTAGAATTTGTACGCTCCCTCAATTTATACACCAGTATTTTCCAAATGTTTTCTTTGACTTATTTAATCTCAGGCAAAGAAAGCAAAAAATACTTAAAAATTTATTGACATTTAAATTCAAGTGACCGTAAAAACGCTTAAAAAGACCCTCCTATGACAGCCACCATTTCTTGTTTCAGTGCTCGGGCCAAGTATTCAGGGAACGGTGTGGGACGTATACGTGACACCCGTCCAGAAGGGTTTAACAATTTTCATAAATTTTTCTAATACAATGGCGTTGCCAGGGTTCAAAATAATACATTTTTAGTATAGTGAATTTCGTCTGATTAAATGCAGATTTTTTTGCGATAAAATCACATGAAGAAATCTGTACGAAAAAAGTAGTATCCAGTGCTTTTACACCCCCAACATGGCTACGCCTCTATTCTAATAGATAAGAAAAGAAACTTGAAAATCTAAAGAAGTATCTACAATATTCTGTTACCTTCTCTGTTTTAGTTTTAGTTTTAGTTTTTCAAAAGCCTAGCTCTAAAACAATAATAAACATCCGCGAATGAACCGTATGTCTGATTCTCAATTCAAAATTTTAGGCATTATTATCGGAGATATGTGGTATACACAGAAGTGGTGCCACTAGCAACTACTAGGCCACCACCATAGCTGCAAACTCTTATGCTTTTTTGTACCAGATAAACGTAATAGAAAATTTTACCATTTTTAATCGCCGTAATTTGCCTATTAAATAAGGCAAAATGTTCTGTTAAATTTTTGTGGTACAAAAAAGGGTAAAAGTTGGCAGCTATGGCCACACTTATTTATCAATAAATTTCGCGGTATATTTATCTTGCATATGTTGTAGAAAACTACCGCAAAGATTACTGTTTAAAAAAATTGCTATCCAAAATAGTCACTAATGGCACCCCTTGATACAATTTGAATACACTCCTTGGATTTCGTAGGTGTATACTGTTGGAAACAATAAATTCAAAGATGTTTCGTTTGTGTTCGTTGTCTGTGGGGTATGAAATTAGATGTGGCCGCTACACAGACTGATTATTCAATATTCCTACAGATGGCAGCACCACAAGGAAAAAAACTTTGAAAGACTGCAAGAGCAGGACATTTTAACTGGACTTTGATAGACTATATTTATGCTTAAATCAGCATTTTGTATTGTAAATTAAATCTGTTGAAGAGGCGTCCTGCCTGTACTTGTGAAAACCCTTTTCATCTCTGAATAGGGCGTAACTCTTGAGTGATAAGGACCTATTTTTGTCTGTCGCTCTCTGCATTCATTTTATGGGAAGGTATCTTTGGCTCTCAAGAATGCAATACATTAATAATCAAGATAAATATAAATTATATATATTACTATTAACCAAGAATGTACATAGTACATTAATTATTTGTATTTGATTAAATATAGTTAATATCCTTTAAAATTGCAAGCCTCGATCACTCTGAGTAATTCTACACACTATACATCATTTCAATAAAATATTTATTTCAGAGTTTTAATAGGATAAGGTGGATTCAACGACTGCTGTGAAACTCCGAAGAGCCAGCGTTCTCACCTATACAGGTAAGAAGAATTATTTTATCTTACAAATATACTGCATTTGAAATTAACTTTAAATTAAAATAATTTTGAGAAATATTAAATGAAAGAAGAGCCTTTATTTTATTCAGAATTCACGACCTCCAAAACTCTCAGATTATGAATACTGAAAATGTGAGAAAAAAAGGCCATATAGTAATTGATAGTTATTGTTGAATATAGTATTATTGAAATGCATATTGATTATATTGAATATAACAAATTAAATAATATTGATCAATATTGAAAATATATAAATACGAAAATTTTTTTTGAACATATTATATATATAAAGTGATACAATATTGAAAATATATATATGAAAAAAAAAACTGAATATATTATAAATGTAAAGTGATCTATTGATAATAAGAAATATTTCAAGTATATAAAGAACCATTATATAGACAGTAATATTATATTGTGTACGATAGTTTGGCATTAATAAGAAAATACATATATACAATACGCATAAAAATATAGACAATTGAAAATATATATAGGGTAGCATCCCGTGTTTAGCCATGGCAATTTCTACAGCAAAAAAAATATCCCTGGTAGAGAAACTTTCTAATAGTAACTACGATCTCTGGGCCTTTCGCGTTGAAATGCTGCTCACCAGAGATGATTTATTTAATTATGTCGTCGACACACCCCCAGTAAACCCAGATGACACTTGGCGTAAAAAAGAAGCAAAAACCCGTGCCACCATAAATCTGTTCATTGATGACTCTCAGATTGTCCATATTAAGCATTTAAAAACAGCAAAGGCGATCTGGGACACCCTTAAGCAAGTACACCAGAGATCCACCTTATCCTCTAAGTTGTTCTTGTTGAGGAGACTCTATTCAAAAAAATTATGCGACGGTGGAAATATGAACCAACATATAAACGATATACTAACATTACGCGACAAATTATACGCCATTGGGGAAGAAATCCCCGAGACTCACATACTGGCACTTTTATTGTGTAGCCTACCAAAGTCCTATGACCCCTTAATTATAGGTCTTGCAGCCCGAAATGAGAGCGATTTAACTCTAGAATTTGTAAAAAATAAACTGTCTGACGAATACAGACACAGGAGTGAGAATCAGGGAACAAATCAACACGCGCGTGAAACTGCATATAAAGTAACAAACAAAAAATAAAATTAAAAAATACTGCGGTTACTGAAAAAACAGGGGCACATAATAAATGAATGTTACCATCTGAAAAATAAAAACCAGCATAATAACTACGCGAGGAATGAGTGGGACAGGAGCAAAGCATTCAACAATTCAAATAACCACAGAAACAAAACTAATAGTCACAAAAATGCCCAAAATAACCCCAAGGAAACTTCAAATTTTTGCTTTGGGAGCAAAGCTGTAGATAGTGACCATGAAAAAAGTTTGATTCCCCCCAGTGGTAACAAATCCTCAGAAGAAAAAATTCCTGAAAACGAACCTGTGACCGCGAATAGAGCACAAACATCGGTGGCAAATACATATATAATCGATTCGGGATGCACAAGGCTTGTTGTAGCTACGAAGCACAACCTACAAAACTTTATGCAGGAAACTTTGGCGAAATAACTATAGCGAACGGAAAGCGGCTATGTTCACAGGGTCTGGGAGACGTGAATATATAAACACAGACTCACAAAATTCCATAACTCTCAAAAATGTATTATATTGTCCCGAATTGCAAAGCAACCTTTTATCTGTCAAAAGAGCCACAAAGAATGATATTAAGGTAATATTTGAAAAACAGATATGCTCATTCGTAAAAGATAACCAAACAATTTTAACGGCAAAATTAAATGATAATTTATATGAGTTAGAACCCAAAAATGACTACGGATATAATGCACAGACACAAAAATCTTGTGACAATAAAAATTGCATATCCATTTGGCACAAGAGGGTAGGACATAAAAATCTCGAAGCGATAAAATATCTCACAAAACATAAACTAGCCGAGGGTATAGAAATATACAATTGTAAACATGAAATTATTTGTAAAGAATGTATTGAGGGCAAACTATCAATCGCACCCTACCCCAAATCCGCCACTAACAGATCAAAGGAAATATTAAATTTAATTCATTCAGATTTATGCGGGCCGATGCGAACGCCAACATTCAGTGGGAAAACATATTTCATAACCTTTACCGATGACTATAGCCGATTTACAATGATATATTTGATTTCGCATAAGTCAGAAGTGATAACAAAACTTAAAGAATTTGTAGCCCTGACGAAGAACAAATTCGGAAAAACTATAAAAGCGATCAGATCCGATAACGCGAAGGAGTATCTGGGAGATAGTTTTGAGAGTTACCTCACAGAAAACGGCATAGAACATCAGTTAAGCGTACCATATTGTAGCCAGCAGAACGGCGTTGCCGAACGTAAAAATAGAACTACAGTCGAAATGGCGCGCACCATGTTATCTGACGCGAATTTACGAAACCACTTTTGGGGCGAAGCCGTACTTACAGTGACATACCTGATAAATCGGTTGCCCACCAAGGCTAACGAAAACAATAGAACGCCTTACGAGCTGTGGAATAACAGAAAACCTAATCTATCGAACATTCGGACCTTCGGAATGAAAATGGGGACATTTCCTATATAATCGTATATGTAGACGACATTTTAGTCACTGCAAGTGAAGAAAACACACGCAATATACACGCAGAGTTATCTAAGGAATACAAAATAAAGATTCTTGGTGAGGTATCACAATTTCTTGGGATAAATATTAAAAGGCTAGACAACGGAAATCTTGAGCTAGACCAAGAAAATAAAATCGATGAAATAGCGGAAAAATTTAAATTGTCAAACTCTAAACCAACATACACACCCATGAGCACGGATTATTCCAATATAGACCCACTCAGTGAACCGCTAAATGATAACAAACAATATAGGCAGGCAGTGGGAGCACTCCTGTACGTAGCCACGTTGACCAGACCAGACATAGCTGCTACGGTTAACATTCTGGGAAGGAAAAACGAAACTCCCAGAAAGGCTGACTGGGACGCTGTGGAAAAAGTAATAAGATATCTGCGAACTACAAAGTACTTACGGCTAATAATAGACAAAGAAAAGCCACCCACACTAACAGTCTACTGTGACTCAGACTGGGCAGGAGATCGAGAAGACAGGAAGTCCAACCCCGGGAACGTATTAAAATTAGGAAACAATCTCCTGTCCTGGACATCACGAAAACAAAACTGCGTAGTTTTGTCCACCGCAGAGGCAGAGTATATATCTGTTTCGAACGCGACTTAAGAAATCCAATGGATAATTAATCTGCTAAAAGATTTAGAATTACACCAGACTTTACCGACTACCATCTACGAAGACAATACCGCCTGTATAAAGCTGAGCGATAATGAAAAACACCAATCTAGGGTGAAACATGTGGATATAAAATACCACAATGTGAGACACTTGAAAGAAAACGGTGTTATTACACTAGTATACTGTCCTTCAAAGAGAATGAACGCCGATGCTCTCACCAAACCAATTCCCAAACTTCATTTCGAAAACCTAAGGAATCAACTCCAACTTCTCCCACCACAATGCTCAAACGAAAAGGGGGAATGTTGGAAACAATAAATTCAAAGATGTTTCGTTTGTGTTCGTTGTCTGTGGAATATGCAATTAGATGTGGCCGCTACACAGACTGATTATTTAATATTCCTACAGATGGCAGCACCACAAGAAAGAAAAAACTTTGAAAGACTGTAAGAGCAGGACATTTTAACTGGACTTTGATAGACTATATTTATGCTTAAATCAGCATTTTGTATTGTAAAATTAAATCTGTTGAAGAGGCGTCCTGCCTGTACTTGTGAAAACCCTTTTCATCTCAGAATAGGGCGTAACTCTTGAGTGATAAGGACCTATTTTTGTCTGTCGCTCTCTGCATTCATTTTATGGGAAGCTATCTTTGGCTCTCAAGAATGCAATACATTATTAATCAAGATAAATATAAATTATATATATTACTATTAACCAAGAATGTACATAGTACATTAATTATTTGTATTTGATTAAATATATTTAATATCCTTTAAAATTGCAAGCCTGGATCACTCTGAGTAATTCTACACACTATACATCATTTCAATAAAATATTTATTTCAGAGTTTTAATAAGATAAGGTGGATACAACGACTGCTGTGAAACTCCGAAGAACCAGCGTTCTCACCTATACAGGGTAAGAAGAATTATTTTCTCTTACAAATATACTGCATTTGAAATTAACTTTAAATTAAAATAATTTTGAGAAATATTAAATGAAAGAAGAGCCTTTATTTTATTCAGAATTCACGACCTCCCAAACTCTCATTATATCACAGACTCCCAACAGCTATCTTCGCCAGCAGTTGCCAACTTTTACGTTTTTTTTGCTGCCACTAAAATTTAATAGAGATTTTCGTCTTCTTTAATCATGAGATTTTGACGATTAAATAAGATAAAATTTACTATAAGATTTTAGTGGTAAGAAAAAAGCGTAAAAGTTGGCAGTTATGTCTTCGCTTTACTTAAACAGAATATAGAATAATTTTCTGCTATTAACCCTTACCGGCGCGGAGTCCTTAAAAAAGTACGCCTAATTTTAATTCCAAAACTGACAAACGGCACCAAGAATATTTAACTAAAATTTTCCTATTATAATGTACATGAAAATAAGCAAGTTCGTATTTTCTAATAAACTCGTTTATAAATTGCGATGTCAGTCCATTATTTCATCAGTTTACAAACAAAATTGCTCCGCGCCGGTAAGGGTTAAATAAGGCAAACATTACTATTCTGGAAAAGTAGTTGGTAACTATTTGGAAACCTAAGGAGTGTTCGCACCCTGGGTGAATATTTGGTTTTAATAATGAAGTGTATATGAAATGTTCAAAATATAATAATACTTTTATTACTTTTTAGTAGTGTATGATTTATTTTTCAATAAGATTTAAAATTTAAAAATGAGCGCCATTCAAAAATGTAAAATAAATGTAAACATAAATTAGAAAATATTTACCAATAGGGTATCACAGTTAATAGTGCCTTTCAAGCATCCACATTTGTACCCATCTTTCATGACAGCACTTGCTAAATCGTGGAGTGAATCAATAGCATTTTCATAGGTTGGAAATGTGAGTACAGACATAAGTGTCCCACTATAACTAGCTTGCATGATAATTACAAATAACAGCCATAAACCTAAAAGCAAAACTGTAGCATTTCCTTGGATTTTAAATGTTAACCATCCACCTAAGAAAACAGCAAAATAATGTATAATATTAATTACATTTATTATTTTCAGATTTTTAACCCGGGAGGATGCGCGACGGGCCTGGTAGACCCGGAGTGCGTACGGTTTTTACAAGTGTCACCACTGTGTTTTTAAAACTAATCTTCAACTTCTTTTATCGCAAAATTCTCACTGATTAAATAAGGTGATGATTATTGTTTGTTTTTATTGGTGGCAAAATAAAAACCATTCATACCCTGGATATGCGCGCGTTCTCCCGGGTTAAGCACAAAACACATAGCTGAGAGCCGTGTTGCCAGATTGGGGAAATTTTTTATTCAATATATCTACCACTTTTTCAGACTAGATATCTTCGATTTATTTTATCACGAAGTGTATACTTGTGTGAAATGTATACATGGTTTACTTTTAATGTGTTTTTATAACGTCTTTTAACCCTTAATTGCATGAATTAACCCTAGAACTACCGGAAATTTTACTCAAGTTTTATAAAAACATTCTACACCAGAATTTTTACTTAAAACTATTTAATTTGTTTATTTAACTTATTATTGTCTGATTTATACATTTAGTTTGTTTTGAAGAAATTTCTGGTTTGAATAAATATTCTGAATGTACATGTCGGATCCAATGGACCCGTCTGGTAGACGGAAGGTTATTCTTTTAGAATTGTGTTTTTTATTTTTATATTAAGGATTAGACACCAGAAATCTTAAGATAGATTTTTAACCCTAGATCTACCGGGAATTTTATTCAAGTTTTAATAAAACGTTCTACACCAGAATTTTTATTTAAAACTATTTAACTTATTTATTTACCTTATTTTTGTCTGGTTTATATACTTAGTTTATTTTAAAGAAATTTCTGGTTTGAATGAATATTTTGTATGTACCTGTCGGGTCCAATGGACCCGTCTGGTAGACGGAGGGTTAACTTTATTTAGTAGCATGTTTTTGTAATTTTTTAGAGGATTAATATTTCTATATAAATATAGTGGTTGTAAGAACTTACTTTACGTATTAAAAATTAAATAAAAAGGTGACGGAAATTTACATCACTATGCAATTAAGGGTTAAGCAAATAAATATTTTAATATTATGATATGATTAGAAATGGACGTAATTTTGACTTACTACTCGCACTTATTTACACGAAGTGTATGTCATTAAATAAAGTGATACTTTCTATCCTGAAATAGGGGTAGACACATAGCTGCCAACTTTTTCGCTTTTTGTTACCACTAAAATTTAAAAGAAATTTTTGACTTTTTCAATCACAGAGTTCGGCGATTAAACATGGAAAATTTTACTATTACATTTTAGTGGTAAGAAAAATGCGTAAAAGTTGACAGCTTTGGTAGACATTTTGAATAAAAAAAATCTCGCAATTTGGAAATACTGACTCAGAATGTCCATATTTAGATGGCTGCCACTGGCAGCTAATATGGCGGAGTTCAAAATATTTACAATAAAGAGCGCCTTGCAAATTTGTTCTAATTTTACAAAGAATTAGTGTATTTATTTTGTATTTAGTGCAAAGCATGTTTAGTACGAATTTCTTTGTACATATGCAGTAGCGAATCCTGACTGGCTTTTTGGGGGGCTCTTAAATGCATGACTTCCATATTTAATCTTTTCTTAGGAATAGTTTTTAAAAATAAATCTTTGCCTTGCTTAATGGTAGAACGTTCTACTAATAAATAAAGCAAAGATTTATTTTTAAAAAGAGTACGAAAGAATGTAAGAAAAGAATAAATTTGGCAGCCATACATTAAGTGCCCTCCAAAAATCCAATCACGAGCCGCCACTGTATATATATATATATATATATATATATATATATATATATACTCGTACATAGCTGCAAACCTTCTGTGTTTTTTTCAAATTCAAAATAATATCTGTAAACAGAAAAAATATTTAATAAAATTTAATAATAACTTATCTTGTTTCCATGTGCTACTTATTTCATTAACCCTTTGAAGGGCTGTGGTACATTTTTGAATCACTTAAGGGGTCTTGTACTTTTTAAATGCATTGAATATTAACGAAAAACTTCAAAGTTTGAATTAGTCCATCTTCAAAACCTTTATGTATAAACATGAAATTTTGGATATTGATTAACCCCTTGAGGGGCAAAGTACTTCGGTTGCTAAAATGTTAAAATGATTGATTGACACCAGGATTTAAAAGAAAATTTATATGAAAGTAACTAAAAGCGTTTCTTCGCGTATACAATATAAATCGAAATTTAATTTTAAAATCCTGGTGCCAATGTGGCATTTGGGAATTAAAATTAAGTGGTATATATAATATACCGGTGCCCTTCAAGGGGTTAAAGAGATTGTGCTTTGTAATATGCTACCATTAGAAATTTATTAGCCTTTTAGAGAATTTGTGTAATGTTGAAATCAAAATAGCTCTTTTTTTTACTCCAGAAGTCATTGGGTGCATGATATCTTGAGAAAGTATGTATGTATTTTCATGAAATTTGGTAAAGATACTGAAAATACCTGTGTGTTTAAAATGAACTACTCTTAGGCCAAACTTATTTCATTAAGTATGTAAAAAAAATATTTTTGTGAAAAAAAATAAAAATTTTATATTTTTAATGAATAAAAATAGTTATAGCTAAAAATTTTACCATTGTAAATTCTTAAAAGTAGTTCATTTTAAACACGCATATTTGTTTAGTATCTTTACCAAATTTCATGACAATCCATACATACTTCCTCAAGATATCATGCGCGCAATGACTTCTGGAGTAAAAGAAACAGCTATTTTGATTTCAACAGTACACAAATTCTGTAAAAGGCTAATAAATTTCTATTGACAGCATATTACAAAGCATAATCTGTTTAATCAATATCCAAAATTTCATGTTTATACATAAAAAGATTTTGAAAATAGACTAATTCAAACTTTGAATTTTTTCGTTAAATTTCGTCGCGATTAAAAGTACAAGACCCCTTAATTTTAATTCCTAAATGCTACATTGGTGCTAGAATTTTGTAATGAAAGTTATTCTTTTATAAAGAATGCGAAGAAAAACGTTTGCACATTTTTAAATAAATTTGTATGTAAATTTTGCTGTCATTCAATTATTTCAGCTTTTTACGAATAGAAGTTCTTTGCTCTTGAAAGGATTAAATTTGTTAATCAAAAATTCTGGTTAATTTTCTTTCACAGAACATTTTTTTAACCCTCCTAGTATCAGATTTTAATATTTTCTGAGCATGCTTAGTTTTACACGATTTGAACCAGAAATTTTATTTTATTATATGCAACTCCTTCCTAGAAGGTGTCTGTTTGATTTCTTATATTAAGAATAAATTATTCTTTTTTTTCTGGTTTGAAACATTAACAATTTCAAAATAAAAAATAACTGGGGCCAAATAAGACCCCAATAGTACTAATAGGGTTAATTACAAAAACCACAAGGTTGGAAGATATGTATATATCACCATTTAAACCAATGGAATCTTAAACTGTTGATCTCAGTACATGCAGTATGTAAAGTGACTTGTAATGCAAGGCTATCAATCTTCTGTATTTCTAAGTGTCGTTATTTCGGAATAGTAACCTTTGTGTTATTTAATCACAGAATTTCTACTTTAAATAAAGTGAAAATTTCTATTAAAAAGTAGAGACATTTAAAAAGCAAAAGTTTGGTAACTTTAATAAGGCTGTTATTATAGTCTGACAATTGAGTATGTTTACCTCTATATTAGTGCGGGTGGCAGCTGCACAAACCATCACCTTATCGAGTTCACTACTGAAATTTCTGAATTATTTAGAACTCGATTAGCATATTGAAATGAAACTGGTCTGCTAAGCCCTATCTTGGAGGAAACCACCTGCACCTGCAGACCCAATTTTAGTGGTTGATTGATAGGTTTCCCATTATGTTTTCCTGCATCCAGTGATATCATAAAGGTATAAAAAAGATGGAGGACTGTGTGTAGGAAAATACATTGGTAAACTTACCAAATAACCTCTAAAATTGGGTCTTCATGGGTTTTTAACCAAGATAGAACTTGGCAGATCAGTTCCATTTTAATATGCTAATCGAGTTCTAACTAATCTTGGAATTGCAGCTGTGAATTCGATGAGGTGATGGTTTGTGTTGCCGCTCCCTGTTTCATACAGTAGGTATTTAACCCATTTAGTACCAAACAAATATATGTGTATACGTCTTATAATAGCGAAAGGCGACTAATTACTTTTCCTAACACTATTCCTAAACAATAATCTTCAAGGCATTTTTTACAAGAAATATATCTTCAATATTATTGTATGGAATAAATGGAAGGAAAAATCGAAAAAAAAAAATCAGTCGTCTTGAGTAATCCTCAAGAAACCAGTGCTAAAAAATGATATTTTAAAAACTTAAATTAATTTCAGAGTCAGAAAAGGAAAAGATACAGATATGGGGATTGTGGAAGCAAAATTGCTGAAGAGCATTGGCCGAAAATTCTTTCTTTATTTAGAGTTTCCACAGTTGATTATTTTTATGTTTTAGTTCTGCAGCTATTAAAAAAATGTTCTTTGTGGTAGATATCTCTTGCAGTTGCAGAAGCATGTGGCAAGAAATATAGTTTGGAAAAGGGATAGAAACATTTGAAATAGAATGTAAAAGGAGTCGCCCAGAAACCCTGCATATACAGTAAGGGTCTTTGACCTTTATGCCAGAAAGTCTTTTACCACCTCAAATAATCTTCCCTTTATTTAAATGGAAAGTTTCTGTCATTAAATAAGGAAATTTCTTTTATTCTAAAATAAAGGTAGCTTGCTAACCCGTGGGCATCACGTAAAACAAAGATCCGTATTATACAGAGTTGCTTTCAGGGAAATTTGACTATCACTATATCTGTACATAAATGTTTGCCTTATTTTGTCGCAGAAATAAGCGATTAAACAAGGAAACTATTTCTATACGAAAATAGCAGAATTCAAATTCCCTGACCACTGGCCAACTTGTTATAAATAACCGTTTCACTCAAATGTCTATGCGAGGAGAACTACCTGCCAGCAAAATCTGTTTGCTATTATTTTTAATGACACGGTTCCTGTGAAAGCGATGAAGAAATTCTCCTGCACATCTCTCACATAACATTCATCAACAACAATCTCTCTCCAATAATAGAGCCCGTTACGGTTATAAGGTAACTAGTTCTTCAGAAAAAAAAATCCTGGAATCAATAATGCACTGAAATTATCAATTTTTACGAGAATGTAACAAACTATCATGAAATGAATGTGGCTTTTCTGTGGTCCAAACGCTATAATTGTTCGCGTTAGATTTAATTTCCAAGTAAAAATTTGCTTCATCCATTCACAGAATATTCTATGGTCAGGATTTATCACGGAAGAAAAGGCATCAAAAAAAGTTTTCACCACAGTTTTCAAATAATAACATTCGTTGTACTTTGCTATTGCATATGTTGTAGAAAGTAACAACACAAATAATATGGAAATGTGGACTGCTGTAATTGGCTGAAATTTCGACGTTTAGTGGTCATCAAGTATGTCAGTGGGCATAATCCTGAAAAATGGCTAGTTTTATGCTATATAAAGGATCTTAATTCATATTACACAATTGCCAAATAAGCTATATTTTCAAGTCAAATAAAGATAATTCAAGCCTGAAAAATTATTTACAATTTTTTTATTCTTATGAAAAAAAAAGAATGAATAAATGAGCTGTTTTCTGCTTCGATATCATTCTTAACTAATTTTATTATTGAATAAAATTTCTGGTTTTATTTAATTAACACTAGAACTACCGGAAATTTGAGTCAAGTTTTATAGAAATATTTCACACCAGAATTTTGATTTAAAACAGTTTAACTTTTTTATTTAACGTTTTTTTTCTTTGTATCTTTTAAACTTATTTCATAATCAAATTTCTGGTTTGAACCGTAACATATTTATATTGTAACTGTCAAAATGACGGTTCACAGTAGCTCTAGTGTTAAAGAAACCAGAAGTCTAGAAACGATGATATCGTCGGTACCATGTCAAACCAGCCTATGTGAAAACAGTGGGTTACATTTTTTAAATTTAGATTTCTTAATTGGTACCACTTTTCTGAAATGGTAAAATTTCCCCTGTTTTCATTAACATGCCATTAAATTAAATTAATATGTCGTTAAAAAAGGTTAAATAATGCGAATTTAACTATTTCAAAAAAAGTGGTGCCAATCAAGAAATTTGAATTTAAAAAAAAGTAGCCCACTGTTTTCACATTGGATAGTTTTACGTGCTACCGACGATATTATGATACAAGTATATTTTATCAAATCAAACGAAACCACTTATACTATTAAATAATAAAAGATAATTAAAAAAAAACCGCTTGAAAACAGGATACATTTAGTTATTTTTTTCTGCTTTAAGTTATGTTTATTTGACAAGCAAGGTAAAACGGGAGTTTGGTAGCTATGATTTAAGAGCTTCCAATGATCATAACAATAAAACTAGTCATTTTTCATTTTTCCTATTGAGGCATTTGATTATCATCGCATGAATTACAACGTATCAGAATTTCATCCAATTCTACAGGAGCCACATTTTCATATAATAGGTGTGTGATTCTTTACTAATAAGATTTTTATTTGAAAAAGTAGTCTTAAGGATTTTTGGTGCCACGTGAAAAACAATCAACCCTATCTATGACTCTTCGGTTTCAATCAAATAACGAACACCTCGTGTTCCTCCACATTAATAGATAAAAACTTGATAAATATAATTTACCTTTATTGCCTTTTTGGCGATTGATGGAGAAGGTTCAGATTCCTTGATTGCTACCACTTTTCTGAAGTAGTAAGATTTCTCGTTTTTAAATAAGGCGAATATTCCTAGTTCAAAAAGTAGTAGCAATTTCTTTAACTCAATAAACACACCCCATGGAACTGCCAACACTCTAATAAAAGTATAGAACAGGAGATACTATAGATGCCAAATACTACCCTTTTCTTTGGCACTATTTCTGAAAAGAAATGTTCAACTTATTTAAACGCATATTTCTATGATTAAATAAGATGAAATTTCTTATTATGGAAAAGTGATGTCGAAAAAGCGTAGAAGTTGGTGGCCATGGGTGTCCAATATTTGACCCTTGTCATCACTATTTTCGAATAGTGATGTTCGCCCTATTTTAGCACCGAATATTCGTTATTAAATAAGCTAAAAATCACTATTCTTGAGTGCTGGTAGTTCTGTTGCTTGCTGGCTACACCACTACTTACATAGAACTTGGATACTCCTAATACTGAATGTTTATCAGTCATTATTGAAATCAGCAGAAACTGATTTTCGAAAGTTCTTATAGCATTGTGAATTATAGCTATGCGGTCAATCTATGGGGTGGTTCTTACACCTTTTTACCCAAATTAGCTTTGTACCAGAACTGCCAAGTCTCCGGCTTTTTGGATATCAGTATTTTAGTAGAGAAATGTTGTTTTATTTAATTGTAGCATTCTGCGATTTAAAAGAACGATACTTTCTCTAAGAAAATATTAGCATGCAAAAAGCCGGAAACTTGGCAACTCTGTTTTCCTTTAACCCTTTGCGGTGGAGTGTCAACAAGTAGCACGACTACCTACAGAAAGGCTACAGCACTGGAGGTAGTGACGCCAGAAATGCACTGCTATTCCAGATTTGCCAAGCATATCACTTTTCGCACCCCACTATTATTTTAAAGAAAACGTTGTTAGGTTTGTCGTTCTCTTTCCCCACCACTGCAGAACTGCTATTGTTACGTCACAAAACATGCCACAGCCGTAGAGATTTCAGAAAAGCCGTGCAAATATCCGCCCAAGTTTTATATATATGATTCCATTTTTATATTCTATTCGTACCACTATATTTTGAAAGTAGATTTTTTAGAAAACTTTCCTTGTACATGTTGCCAAACTGCAGTTAAAAATGTTTATTTAAAATAAATGGTGCTAACCGAATAAATTCGTGTAATAGATGCCTGTCCTGGGAAGAATACCTCGACCGCAAAGGCTTAAAAGGATTTAAAGCTCAAACTTTTAATTTAAATATGCTTTTATATTTAACCAATATTTATCAATCTTAATTCAGAAGCATTGATTTCTAAACGTCATTTTTATATCTAAAACAGATTATTTTTCGTGTATAGCTTGTGTGACATGGATTTCACACCTTGCAACAGAAAAGAACTATTTTTTTAAGAATTAAAATAATTTTTTGGAAAATTGTTTCTGCTTTATTAAGTTAAATAAATGTTTCTTAGGCACAAAATATTTTAATTAAAAGTTTGGACTTTATATCATTTTACTACAGGGGTATTTTACATGGAAATGCCTTTAATATTCGTTCTGCTGTCCTTAACCCCTTAACCTACAATGACGGGCATAGCCAAAATACGATGATCGAGCCAAATGTAAATTCTTCTTACCACTAAAATTTCTCAGTAAATATAGTTTAATTTAATCGTCGAAATTCCATGATTAAACAAGGCGAAAATCTCTATTAAATTTTAGTGGTAGCTATGGATTTGCCAAACCGTGGCTGTTGAGATTTAAATCGTAGGTTAAGGGGTTAAGAGACTCGTTTCGTAGTTGCATAATTCGTACGGATACCGTTATTTCTCCAGGGAACTACCAGTATCTTTTTATAGAAAAAGAGATATAGGTTAAACGCGAAAAATTTCGCCTTCTTTTAAGAAGAGATTTTCTATAAGATAATACTGGTGCCGAAAATTTTTCTGGTCTGTAAAATTCAAGGAGGTGTACGAACGATGAGTTAGTAAAAGTGCGAAACTTGAGAAATCTGAAAAGGAGGTTTTATGCAGGTTGCTAATTTCACCACCTTCTTTTTTTCTATTTGAACTTCTGAACGGCGATTTTTTAAATTTATGTAATTACAAAACATCTGTTATTCCGGGCTCCCACTGGTCCTTTTTTGAACACTATTCATTTTTAAGGGAAAAAAATCGTGGTAGGCTTCTGCAACAAGTGCGAGGAAAACGCGATTCCATGTAAGTTTCTATGAAATTTATAAAGAAGATTTTTGTTGTAAAAAAGGGGTGTTTAAAAAACGTACCGAGTTGCTGCCATCGAAATATTCAAGGCCAGAGGACACGACAAGGTTAGCAAAAAAGACAGTCTACCGCGGTGCCTCCTACGTGTCTTTTTTTACAGATCGCTAGAGTGACGTGATGCTCTTTTCGCACAAGTTCATTGGTGCATTCGAGTGTCACGTGACTCCAGCGGTCTGTAAAAAAAGATACGTGGAATGCATCGTGGTAGCCTGTCTTTCTCGTTAACCTCGGGACACGAATTGTGACGTCATCACTAATCGACCGACTTCTCACTAGTGTTGGAATTCATACCGGAAAATTTTGAATAGCAATTTTCTTTTATCTTATTTGTGGAATATATATCACCATATAAAACAATAACAACTATTTAAATCTATTGGTGACAATTCGGAATCCCTAAATAAAAATTCAGCCAGAAGCGGAATTCCACAGTGTTGCCGCATCTGGTTGATTTTTTATTGAGGGATTCCAAATTCTCACCAGTAAGTTTCAATAGTTATTATTGTTTTATAATTTGATAGATATTCCACAAATAAAATAAAAGAAAATTGCTATTCAAAATTTTCCAGTATGAATTCCAACACTAGTGAGAAGTTGGTCGATTACGAGGCTAACGTGAAAGACAGGCTACAACGGTGCATTCCACGTATATATTTTTTACTGACTGCTGGAGTGACGTGATGCTCGAATGCACCAATTGTGAAAATAGCATCACGTCACCCTAGCGGTCTGTATAAAAAGACACTTGGGATGCACCGCGGTAGCTTGTCTTTTTCGTTACCCAGGGTCGATTAGTGATGACATCACACTCGAGTCCTTTGGCCTTGAGTATTTCGATGGCGGCGGCCGAGTGGGACCCTGGTTATTAAATAAAATAAAAAGTACTATTCGTAATTTCTGGTATAAATTCGGAATTTCTAAATTAAAAAGGAGGCTAAACTGGCAACCCTGTATTCGAATAATTAAATTCTCCTTTTTTGGATCTTAGCAGGAAGTGTTGCTAGTTGGACGGGTTGATTTTATACAGAAAGCTAATATTTGCGTATCTAAATACTGATCTTATTTAATGAGAAATTAAATAAGACAAATATTGCTATTCGGAAACAGTGTCGGAAAAACCTGCCCATCTACGAACACTGGTAACAATAGTGACTATATTACCATGTTTGCTTTTGAGTTGGAAAGCGCACTCTGCAGTTGATTTCTTGCCCTAATTTCTTCCTTTTTTTCACGATAATTTCTTTCCCATACTCCCAAACAAAATTACAATCTGAATAGAAGTTTTTTAAATTAAAAAAATAATAAACCGTTACAAAAGAAGAATATTTTTTTCTAAATGTCATTCCCGTTGGTCCATTTATTGAATTATTTCTAAAGAAATATTCCCATTGTGGGTTTTAAAAGCATTTGCAACAAAAACATCCTTCAGGGTATAGGCTTCCGCAGAATTTGAGAAAAAATTACAAAGAAGATTTTTCTTTGAAAAGAGTGGTACTTGAAAAACGGAATGAGTCCGTGGGATATTGATTATTATAAATAACAACTGTGTGGTCAGCATGCTCCTTTTTTTTTTTATTTAGAGTGTTTGATTGCCACTTCTTTTCTTCAAATTACAATATTCGTATTATTTAATAACAGATTAAATAAGATCAAAATAAGGCGATTTATACTATTTCAAATATCTGGTGACAATCAAGTACTACGAACACTGGTAACAATAGTGACTATGTTACCATGTTTGCTTTTGAGTTGGAAAGCGCACTCTGCAGTTGATTTCTTGCCCTAATTTCTTCTTTTTTTTCACGATAATTCCTTTCCCATACTCCCAAACAAAATTACAATCTGAATAGAAGTTTTTTAAATTAAAAAAAATAATAATAAACCGTTACAAAAGAAGAATATTTTTTTCTAAATGTCATTCCCATTGGTCCATTTATTTAATTATTTCTAAAGAAATATTCCCATTGTGGGTTTAAAAAGCATTTGCAACAAAAACATCCTTCAAGGTGTAGGCTTCTGCAGAATTTGAGAAAAAATTACAAAGAAGATTTTTCTTTGAAAAGAGTGGTACTTGAAAAACGGAATGAGTCCGTGGGATATTGATTATTATAAATAACTACTGTGTGGTCTTTTCTCGTAAACTATCAACTTTAGCGAAATTCTGTCGCGCCGGAATCAGCTACAAACCGCCTAAGGAAACTCCCCCCCCCCTTTCTTTTCCGACATTTCGTTTATCTCTAGCTCATTTAAGGGCCCGTCAGAGGGGGCTGAATGGGGCTCTCATTGTTTTTAGCTTATAACTATAGTATTAATTAATTTTTTGCCCACTTTTCTATTACCTTACATTGTTTCTCAACTTTAACAACTTTGACACTACTGTTTTTCCCTTTTTTACTTATCTTTAACATTACCAACTTTTGTTTTTGAGCTAGAGACTTGATTTCACTTCTGATTATATTAATTTCACTTTCTAAAGTTGTTCCACTCATTATCTATGTGTTTGGTATTGGTTAGGCCTAATCCTTAACTTTTGTTACTTTTTTATTTATTTAGCTATCTCTCTAGTTTTTTCTCACAGCTAACTGCCTTCACTACAATGATTTGTTCCACTAAAAATTTCACTTCCAGTTACATCTCAACTTGCTTAACAATAGGAACTTTTTTGCTTTTGGGGTTACGGCCTTCCAATTTGTGACGTCACAGGGGTTTTCGAGTGGAGATCTTATCCCACTTAAAATTTTTAATATTTTATATTTTTTCCCTATCAATGGCATCTTTTTGCTTAAAATGTTATCTTTACAGTCTTTTAATACTACTTATTGGTTTCCGTTAAATTAATTATCCAAACCACTCTAATTTATTTCCGGCGGTCCCTGCACTGATCTCGGGTATTCTACAGTATTTACTTAGCATCATAATAATGATTGGCAACACTCCGTAATAATCTAGATGCTCTAACTAACATGCTTTACAGGCAAGTGCAGCGGGACCTTTGAGTAAGGTAAGTGTTTTGCTGTTACTTAAACTTTTTTCTCTTTTGCTAGTCATCCTACGTCCACCCAATCGCTGTCATCCCAGTAAATCTTTAGTAAAAGTTATTTTCCCCTCTCTATGGGAGTTTCTGATAGAACACATTTTTGTGCAGAGTTATAGAAATTATTTAACATATTTTACAAGTACATCGGATTCAATGTTACAAGGTATAACACAGCTTCAAGTATTTGGTATCGCGTTGTGCTGTAAATATTTACTAGCTTATCTCACATATATTGCTACATATTATTCACAGTATATATTAAGTGTTTATCTACTTATTGTTTCATTACTCAGTTCTATATATCTATTGTAAACAAATCTGTTTTATTGCTTCAATACTCAGTTCTATATATCTATTGTTAATACATTTGTTTTATATCTCGTATATGTCATTTAATAAGCACATTCACTATCTCTTATTTTGCTTTTCTCATGCTCTGTTTGCATATCTGAATATGCCAATGCAGTGGTGTGAGACAGAGTATTTGTAAAGGGGGTTTTATTGAGCAAGTCGTTAAGGGCAATTGATCTTTGTTACGATGGCACCAGGTTTTTATTAATTTTAGTGTATGAGCTTATGGACACGGGAAGCATACTCATGTACCTTTCCCCCCTCCCCCCCCCTTCTTTTCCCTTTTGGTTAATTTCTATCACTATCATTGTTCTGTTTTATTTTGATTTTATTTCTCAAAAATTCTTCCCATCTTTGGCTATTAATTTTTTCTTAGTCATTTTCGGTAGTTACGACTACCGGTTTTTGCTTTCTACTTTCTATATTCCCTTTCCTTCAATGATGTATGGTCGGGGCCTAGTGGACCCCTGTTCTTTATCTCTAATTATTATCTCATTATATTTTAATATATCTTAATATTTTTAGCTTCCGGCATTGGAGCGTATACCTTATCATTTAAAAGTATCTCTCTGAATATAGTTACCAGTAGCTCTGAGTAATCCATATAAAAGTATCTCTCTGATTAATTGAAAAGTAATATCTATAATGGCCTTACTACTAGTAGTTGAATTATTAAATCATCTTCTAAATGGCGACACCATATAAAAGTAGAATAATCTATAATCAACAAAACCCAAGGGTAAATCCGACTAAGCACGACCTAGATTGGAACATGGAATCATCTGGAAGTCCAATAAATGAGTCAGGAAATAAATCAGATTCATTGGAAACGAGTACGAGATCTTCAGCAATTTCGGACACATCATGCATACACTCATTTCAATATTTATCACCATCCAGAGCAATTACCATGATAGCATGCGAACAACTGATTGGTCTCGACGATTCAAATGATATGATGAAAAATATCTTGGAAAAAGAACTAAACACAGCTAAGGAGGAGGAGAAAAGAACAATAGAGACAAGTAAGAAAGGGATAGTGACCGAAGCAACTCAATTTACACCATTGCCTCTGAAACAAACACTGCAAATAATGAATTCCAATAAACATTCACAGAAAAATAATATAAATCCTAACCAAAGATTACAGAAAGAAATTCTAACAAACAACCCAAAAGTTAGTTTGGTCAGATTAGACCAGACACCAAAACAATTAATCTACAATACAACACCGAACTCAACAATGAATTCCTTGTTGAACTCAACAGTGGACTCTCCGGAAAGCATAAACATACAAAAGTCATATACGGAACAATATCAAAGACTTCCAGAAAGACCTATTGAAAAACAGGACCCACTGCAAAGCCTACCGATAAGCCAATTGATTTCGGAATATGAAAGGATAGAAAGGAAAAGGGTGAAAGGAACTACAGAGGAAGCACAGAAACATCTTGAAGAACAGAAATATCTTAATGCAATATTTACAAGAGCAAAAAATGATGAATCTAGAATAATAAGATATCATAAAAATACAACAACGATACAAAGAGACAGAAGAAAAATAAGCGAATTGGAAGAGGAAATTGATAAAATTGCAGCTCAGTTGGAAGAAAGCTCCAAGATGGAACAAAGACTAGAAAGAAAACTGATAGAAAAAGAAAAAGAAAATACCATTTTCAAACACAAAGAAGAGGAAATGAGAGAAGAAATAAAAAAATTAAAGAACTTAATCAAACAACAGCATTCAGAATCGGAAACAAAAGAAAAGGCAACACAAATACAAATAAAAACACAACAAAAGTATACTCAGACAATCTTGACTGGTACAAAAATGGATAAGCAACAACAACAAACAACAGAATCAACCAAAGAAATAATAGCCAAATTGGAGCAGGAAATAGCTACAAGAGAAGAACAATTAAAAGCACAAGACAAAATAATAGAAGAGTGCATGAACAAGCTTAGAGATATAGAAAATAATATAGATACGGACATACCACAATTATCAAGAAGGATTCACAAAATTGAAAAACTAATAATAGAAAATCTTATAGACAAAAATACAAAGAAATATGAAAGATCTCAAGATAACGAAGAACAAAAACAATTTAATTCTCAAGGAAAGTATTCAAACTCGGCAATAATTATAAAAAATATCTCAAAGAAAATATCAACAAATAAATTGAAAGAACTGTTAAATACCGAATTGATTAAAGAAAATGATCTACCAATATTCTGTAAACAAACAAAACAAATCAATGCACTGACAATTCAATCAGATACAGATAAAAACACAGAGAAGTTATTGAAAAGAATTGAAAAAATCCCAAACATTTCAGAAATAGTAGAACTAACTTACAACCTGCAAAAACACTCAAGGATAATAATTACAGGAATACCATCGATGATACCTACTGATGACATAATTAACTACTTAAAAGATCGTTCAACAGACAAGAATTTAACAATATTAAAAATAATACAAAGAGAAAAATCCACAAGTTATCATATGGTACTGAATTTAGAAGTAAATGCAGCTAAAAAACTTCTGGCTCAGAAAAGTATCTCAATTGGCCTCAATAATTGCAGTATAAGAATATATCGACCCATACTTAGATGTGAGAACTGTCAACTTTACGGGCATACAAAGACTAACTGTAGAAGGAACTCCATATGTGCCAAATGTGCCATGGGTCATCAAACTCTCAACTGTCCTTATATCACCGATCCATCACAGCATCGCTGTACTAATTGCTATTATCAAGAAAACTATAGGAAGCATACAGCAGACTCTAGTTTGTGTCCTATATTTCAGTCTCAATTGGTGGACAGGAGGTTCAGATAAAGTATCTACATAAAAAAAAAAAAAAAAAAAAAAAAAATATTCATTCATCTTAAAAATATCTACAGTAATATCTCTTACAAAATACTTCCATTAACTCATCAGCGAAAGATTTTAATATGAGTATCAAAGGCTAATATCTTCAAAAATGGTGTCCTGCTTTTGTAAACTTGTATGTCGCTGTGATAACCAGTTGAACTTTTCGTGATATATAGCAACTTCAGATAAACTCTTTAAAACTTTAAATTCAGCTCTTAAAAACTTTAATCTTGCTCTAGTACGCTGTGGGTAACCGATAAACCTTCCCTATATGTTATTGTACTTATATATAGCTCACAGTAATTAATCTCAAATCTAGCTTAAAACTATATTTATATCGTTCAGAAGGTTTAATATGAACGGGGATCTCATAGATCAATATATCAGTTCAACGGTCCTCCTCCGAGTTACGGGCAGTGAGCAGGAGTGCTGGACATATAAATTCATTACTACAGCTATTGTTTTGGCCTTTAAGTTATATATTATTGTAATTTTATCGTTAAATTTAGATTATTTTATCTTTAAATATTTTTAGTAATTTTTATCTCATATTTCTAGAGGGGCCAGCAGCTGACTGCAAAAAAAAAAAAAAAAAAAAAAAAAAAAACTAATTAAATTTAATTTTTTTATTTTTTTCAATTGTATTGTATTCTATTAAGTGTCTTAAATACTAGAGGGTTTTACAGGTAATAGTACTTTTCCCTGCCCTGGGCTCGGGGTTCAAACCTAACCATAAGCCAAAAGCGGGTTCCCAGGGTGGGTGCTTACTTACTTACTTTAAATACATTTTCTGATTTTAAATATTTCTTTCTTATACGCACGTTACATGCTGTATTACATAGTCAGAACCGTATTAGGAACATTTGCACACTTCTTCCACTAGTTTACTATAGTAAATTTTGCCTTACTATATATAAATACTGCTATATAAATATAGCGAAAATTCCTGTTAAGTTACTGGTGGAAGTTTGCACGTGTTCAGAACGCTGCTCTGTATGTCATATACAGTGCGATGCAAACAGTTATAAAAAAATAAAATTGCACAACGGAATACTTTCAAATAGCCACTGTAGGGGAATACTTTGATCATAAATATATGTCTCAAGTTAAAAAATTCATCGATACGAAAATCCTAAATTTCAAGAAAACATTTTTGTGATGTCGCAAAAGTTTATGCACAAATGAAATTTTATGGAAATACCTCTTTGAACATGATAGGTGGAGGATTGGCGAGATTTTCCCCCTAGAGTATAAAGTGTAGTGATTGCTGTTCGAGTTATCCAAAGGCCGAAATCTCTACAGTTCTCGCCAGAAGAAGTTGTTTAAGTTTGGAAGTTGAAAGGTGAAGGTAAATCCATTTTGCATATTTCACTTATTTTAAATCGGTCTGAACGTGATATTTATAGTATTTTAAAAAGTGAAAAACAATACAAAAATGCGTATCGCTCAGGAAGGCCGAGAAAAACCACATTCCGTGAGGATAGAAGAACTAAAAGAATGGCTGTAACTAGCATTTTGTCTCTTAATCGGATAAAAAATCGACTCGGATTAAAAATACCAGGTGACACGATACGCAGACGAATAACCCAATCAGGATTCATCAAAAAACAAAAAAATAGCCCTTAAGTCTTTTTTGAAACAGTGTCACAAACAAGCAAGACTTCAATATGCAAAACAACACATATATTATCGTGACTAATGGATTAGTGTTATTTCTTCTTATGAAAAAAAATGGAATTTGGATGGTCCAGATGGGTTCTATTGGTGTGACTTGAGAAAAGATCCGAAGAGCATATTCAAAAGACAACAACGTGATGGCTCGCTCATGGTATGTGACGCATTTGGCTACAATGGACAAACATCTCTTTTCTTCCTAAATGACAAACAAAATTCACAAAAGTATGAGGCAACTCTGAGTGAGCATTTGTTGCCGTTTGGTGAACTTGTAGGTGGTCCAACTAGACCTTTCATCAAAACAATGCATTAATGCACACTTCCCATTGCACAAAAGAATGGCTTATATCGCAGAATATCAGTGTGATGAACTGCCCAACACTCAGACCAGATCTTAATCCGATAGTGAACATCTTGGAAATCCTCTCACGTGAGGTTCACAAGAATGGGAAGCAGTATTACTCAGTGCAAGAGCTCAAACCAGCGATCGAGGAAGCCTGGTACAGACTCGCTCAAGAAAACTTCCATTCTCTCGTGCTATCAATGGCAAATCGCGTATTCGATCTTATCTGGTGCAGTGGAAACACCATAGACTACTGAAGGACTTTTGCCCTTTGTCAAATGAAAATATTTCGTTTTTGTGCATAAACTTTTGCGACATCACAATTTTTATAATTTATTATTTTCCTTTCAATGAATTGTTTCCGAATTCGAAACATAAAATTTTAATCCAATCGCTTTATTACAGTAAAAATTTTAAAGCATTCCGATGTATATTTTTCATTTTATAAAAACATTTAACTTGAGCATAAATTTTTGCGCTGCACTGTATTAGCAGGGAATACTAAAAAAATCCAGATAAATGGTGAATATAACAGTATAATTAAAATGCTTTATAAAATTCTATAAATATTAGAATACAGCAAGTAATATTAAATTGTGATAATGAGACAGAGGTTCAAGAAAATATTTGCATGTGAAAATTTATATATGAAGTAATGAGTGCAATATACCCATAGTTTCCAACTTTTACGCTTTTGTCCTACATCTATTTTTAACCCATTGAGGGGCGGTGGGATATGTTATGTCCCACTTCATTTTGATGAAAATTTGCACCAGAAACTTTTAATTAAATTTTACTTTTATGACTCTGGCGGAAAAAAAGTTGTAAAATTGCTTTTCCTTATTTTGAAATAAAACTTGTTTAAAATTACGGTATGAATTCAACATTACAGAAACACAATTACTTGTCCCTGAAAGGGTTAACATAAAAAATTGTCTTTTTTAACCGTTTGATAGCCAGGGTTGCTAGTTTTGCCTCCTTTTTTTTCTGAAATTCCGAATTCTTTAAGTAAATTCCGAAAGAAAAGATTTTACTTTATGTAATCATGAAATGTCTGTCATTAAATAAAATAAAAACTCGATTTAAAATTTCTGACGTGAATTCAGAATTTCCTAATAAAAAATCGATACCAAACTAGCAACCCTGGGCTGGACTAATAAATATTTTTATACTCATTCATACCACAATTTACAAAAAAATTGATTTGTGGTAGATTTCTCTTGAAAATACCCTTATTTCCTAGCGGGCTATGTTACAAATTATTTTTCAAAGAATGTACACAGAGACGTCCCAGTAAAGAGGAAATTGCTGGACAGCAGCAAGATAGGTGCTCGTAATGATGGAGAAGTGCTGGCTGATGGTCCACCACTGCATGACCACAGTTGGACAGTTTCAGTCAACTTTGCTGTTGAAAATCATCAGATAAAATTCTGGTGGGCATCCATTTTATCTCATGGGCTGGCCCACCACTACATGGAAGTGCACGAATTTTTGCAGTATTAGTGCTGGCAACCCTTACGCTAGGTAGCGCTGCGAATATTGAAGACATTGAGTATTTGAAAACAAATCTGAAATGAATATCGTAACGCAATTTAAGCAGTGAAGATAATTTATTTTTTGAAACTGTAAAAAATATAGGACCACTGCCAGTGTTGTAGTCGTAAAAAAACCAGAGGGTATACGCTAGAACAGGGGTGGCCAACTGTGGCACGCTCGACACCACTAAAAGTTTATAGTAATCATTGCCTTATCTAATCATCGAATCTCTGAGATTCAAGAAATCGACTTTTTCTGTAAAATTTTAGTGGTATCCGGCGTGCCACAGTTGGCCACCCCTGCGCTAGAATCATGAAGTTCATGGCTAGAGTTTTTCTTATAGCTTTATTTAAGGAACAGAGGGTATATGGAGTTTCTTAAAAAAATCAAGAGGGTATACGGCGTATACCTTCGTATACCCTCCACTACACCCCTGACCACTGCCACCAACAATATAAATACGTAAATGAATAAATAAATAAATTCTTTATTTCAACGCACTTTTTTTTCTCCTTAAATCTGGTTTTACTAGGTTACAAAGGATTTCGGTTTTCATAATTTACGCAGTTCAGAATCAATAATAAAAAAAAAGTATAAAATACATAGGATTTCTATACAATAGAATAATTTCTATACAGTTTAATAATTGGGAACATAAATCACAAAAGAAACAAACTTGAAATAGTGTAATGAGAGCTTGAAAACTAAGAGCAGTCGTAGTGTACCCTGAAAGCACTTGCTCATGTCCGATCATGAAAACCAAGCATCATCGAGCGCGGTTAGTGCTTAGGAGGGTGACCACATGGAAACCGCTGAAAGTTCAAGTATTTCTATAGACATTTCTATTGTAGTCACTTCTACAGATATTTCTATAGCTCTTGGTGAAACTAGCTTATAGAAAAAAAGCCATAATTATGTAATACTTTGTTTTGTTATAGAATTCTATAAGAAATTTTTGTAAGGGAAAGTGCTGGGCCAGCAAAGGGATATCAGCGAAATAGGTGCTAGCACTGCAGGAAAAGTCACAAATTGAAGTAATGTGATGGCATACCACTGCTGGCCTGCTGTTGGCCATCACTGATGAGCCAGCTGCATTTGGCTCGGACACTTTTCGACAGGTTTAAGTAATGGCAACCTTGCACTTTACCGCTGATGGCACTGCTGACTGCCATCTTTTTTCCAGCTGATGGCCCACTCTTTCTTTCTTTGCTGGGATATATGTCCCGACAAAGAAATTAGTAATAAAGAGGAGGAGACATATAGTGTATTATCTACCAGTTGCAAGGGAACTAACTGAAGAGGTTGTCACAAGACGGCGGCCGCATTTTTAAATCGGATCAAGAGTTTCTGATTATTGTCTGGACAAATTGAAACCAGAAAATTTCGTCCTATTTTATGCAAAATTTTTCTCACAAATATGGTAAAAATTTCTATTTGCGTTTACTGGTGTCAATTTTCCCAGGTATTATAATCTTTTTCACTCACACTGACAGGAAGTTGTTTAGGTTTTCACAATATGGCGGAAACGTAGGACCTGACTACCGCGGAAGTAAACTTCCACCAGAAAAAAATCACTATCTGTTTTTAAAATCTTTTTGAATGAAATTCAGCATTAATAAGGCGGTTAAATAAGGAGAAATTTCTTATTTAAATTTACCGGTGACAAATTGCCCCAACGGTAGTCAACCCATACGAAAACAGTTACAGTTGAAGCTTCACTATTTTAAGGATATGTCAGTTCTTCTTTATTCGTGGTTGCATGGTCTCGACTCGTAGTCAAAGTATTGATGTTGAAAACTGGGATTATATAAAGCACTTTATTATGTATAAAAATAGTGGTAGGATAAAGACATAATATTATAAAGCAGAAAAAACAACGTTTAAAAATGCACAAATAATACATAAAAAGCAGCAAACAGCTGTTTCGAATCTACTAGCGAGATTCTCGCTAGTAGATTCAGAAGAATCTCGCTGGTAGATTCGAAGCAGCTGTTTGCTGCTTTTCATGTATTATTTGCGCATTTTTAAACGTTTTTTTTTTCTTTTTAATATTGTTGTACAAAGGCTTTATTTGCTAAAGACGTAATAGTTGGTAGAATAAGATATACCTTCTGAACAGATGGTTCCTATCATGTACCAAAATAGTCTGTCTAACTTGCCAGTTTGCCATGAATAAAAATTTCCATAGGCTTTTCCAATTCCATAAAGTAGAAAAAAGAAAATAATAAATACTAAAAGTATCATTAACCAGACCTGGAATGAAAACACATATTTAAGCGAAATTTACTTCTGCATTTTATGTAATAATTATACATAATAAGTGTTGTTATGGATAAGGAAATTTGAATACTAATAAAACCACTATGTACGAATAGTAATTTTCGCCTTAGTTCTGCAATTAAACAGGGCGAAGAATACTATACAGAAACAGTTGTAGTCAAATTCCCTGAAACGTAGCATCTCTCATAATTTGTAATAGGGTTCTGAACTCGCGTGCCAGCGGTATATTTCCGCCTTATTAATCTTCGCCTTTTTTAGTCGCATAATAGTCTGTAATTAATTTCAATTATTTAATGAAGAGATGATTATTCATAACAGCATAACGAATTTAATTACTTTAATTAGGTCTCTTTTTATAGAGACTAAATCAAATTTATTACCACCATTATTTCCTTATGAAAATTTTCTTTTTTTTTTATTTATCTTGCAAATATCCCAGGAACCCACTTCGTAATAAGCTTTTTATTTATATTCTTGCAGTAATCTACCATAATATTTAATTAATTTAGTTAATTTAATTTATACAAATGTTCAGAAAAATATTTTAGAAAATTCTTATTCAACATTATTCTGTATTCGTAAAGATGATTTTTTTCTGCAGATTATATGAACACGTGTTATACCTACAAATATAATAGTGTTTTTCCCTTTCTAATATCCTATTGGAAATACAAAGACTCTACCCACTTGAGGCAGCTTAACCTTTCTGGCGCAGTGATCCCACTGCGGAAACACTTAAATTTAATTCGAAAATTGCAAACGGCACCAGGATTATTTTAATAAAATTTTGATTTTACAATGAAAATTTAAAACAACAAGTTTTTAATATGTAGTAAGTTTGTTTGTAAATTGTGGTGTAAGTCAGTCATTTCATTATTATACGAACATAATTTTTCTAAGCCGAAAAGGTTTAAATGTAAAAGTCATTTCAGATGTATTATTATACAAGAGTTTTTCAACCTGGCGCCTTCTGAATATCACAAATTTTTTTAAAAGTAATTTTCATCTTATTTAATTGCATAATTTTAGACTAATAAATAAAAAAAACATTACTGTTCGAAAATAGAGGTGGGCACTAGGTTGGACAGTACTCTATTAGACAGTCAGGTGTCATTGAAGGTTTTAACCAAGTTTTCTTTCTCAAACGATAATAACTTTTTTCAAAATTTTACTTAAGTTTTGACTTTTAACGAATTGTAAATTACTTGATTTTAACAGTTCTTAGAGGAAGCACTAACAAGAATCATTTTATGAAATACTTTCTTATTCTCAAAAATGAAAGCATGTTTTTCTGTATGTGTAATTTGTTGGAACAATAAATGAAACCGCTTTTTTTTCTACTACTGAAATTCCATCATTTATTTAGAGGAGTACAGTCTTTACTTTTGAGTACAACTATTTCCAAATAAAAATTTGCGCTTTATTTAAATTACAGAATTTAAAATAATTTTTTTGCTATAAATCCTTTCAGGGGCAAAGTACTTACGTTTCTAAAATAATGAAATGATTGAAGGACACCAGAATTAACAAACAAATTTATCTGAAAACATATAAAAGCCTTTTTTCACTTGCATTATAAACCCTAAACTTATTCCAAAATCCTGGTGCAATTGTGGCATTTGTAAATTAAAATTAAGTGTGGTGTAAGTAATATACCACCACATTTCAAGGCATTAACCCTCTCGCTGCGCAACCCGAGAGTTTCTCGGGCAACATAAAAGTAGCAAAATTTGCGCAATCCCGAGATTTCATCGGGCATGCATTTTCTCCGTCTAATTAAACCGCCTTGATCATTCCCACCAATTACTTTTTATTGTAAATTTTGCCTTATCTAATCGGAGGATTTTCCCGATTAAATCAGACGAAAATTTTTGTTTTGAAAAACCGGTGGCAAAAGAATAAAAATTCTTAAAAGACGCTCGTTAAATAAATTGAAAATTGAGGGTTAAATAAGTTGAAAATTACTATTCCGAAATACTGGTACTCAAATGTAAGGACCGACCGCAACATATAGCTTTCCTATAATTAACCCTTATCGGACACTAGCTTTTCATACATGATTCTATTTTTACATTTTATTCGAACACTATATTTTAAAGATAAATTTGTAGTACATTTTTCTTGCGCTTGTTGTCAAAGTACGAGTAAAAGAATTTCTTAAAAAAGGGGTTGCCAACCGAATAAAATTCGTATAAGAGATGCTAGTCCTGATGTCACGTGGGAAGTGACATAGGACCGATAAGGGTTAATACAGGGTTGCCAGTTTGGCCTTTTTTAAATCCCGAAATTTCCGCTTTTAACCAGAATTTCTCTATAATATTCTTTTGTTTATTTAACGATATACGATTCCTGATTGCTTAATTTAGAAATCCTCCTTTCTGAATTTACAGTGTGAAATCGAAATTTTTGAATTTAAAAAAAGGGCAAACTGGCAACCTTGGGTTAATATTGTTAATTTGCAACAACACTACTCAGGCTTCGGAGCGGTCTCTTTTTATAAAGAATATATCAAATCTTTTACCACCACAATTTTCTTACGAAAATTTTCGTTTCACATTTAGCTTGCAAATATCCCAACAACCTGCTTCGTAATGAGCCTTTTGATGTAGTTCTTGCAGTAATCTGTCATAAAAATGATTTTATAAAATTAGTGGTATCTACAAAAGTGATCGTTCTGAGGCCTGCGTTACTCTAAGGCACAGTTATTTGAATAATAAAAAGGTATAAACTTACATCATAACCAAAAGGTTGTAGAACAGCATACGTTTTAGATTTGACACTTGGATTTTTGCTTATAATAACGCTTCTTTGAACATCGTAAGGTACAGAGAACTTGGTGGCGCTGTATCTTGTGTACGTTATGCTAATACAGCCTGCTGCAATATCTGCTTCCTGTAAATAAATATATTTATATATATTCAGGATTCATATATATATTCAAAATATATATACACAACTGCACTCTCTAATTCAGATCACTTGCATTGAGAGCGTGAACGAATATTTGAATGTTTCTTTTCCAATATACAAGGTGTCCATAATTAAACGACCCAACTTTAAAGTTGTCGACAGACAAAACTATTGTTCATAAAGTTGTGAAATTTTAGGAAAGGCATAATAAAGGGATGGGAATTTGTTTAACCTAAAAAAAAAAATACAAATAAAAAGAGTTTAAAATTTCGCCACCAGAGGGCGATTTTTAATAAGTTACACATTTAGCATTAAGATAGCTTAGAAATTTTATTTACAGGATGTTCATAATTAATCGACCCTATTTTAAAGTTGTCTACAAACGAAGCTATTGTTCAGAATGTTGTGAAATTTTTTAGAGGACATAATAAAAGTATGGGTATATGTTTCAGCCAAAAAAAAAAAAAAAAAAAAAAAATTAGGAGTCAGTTTTTTAACGAATTACACATTTAGCATACATTTACGATATTTTAATGAATTTTATTATAACCAAACATGTTCTGCATGACTTTCATTATTTTCAGATACCATCTGGAATGGTAAGATAGCATGTTCCACAGTTGGCTGCAGTATGTTCAGTAACAAGCACGGAAAATGTCGTGAAATGCTAACTTTAGAGTAAGGTTAAGTTAATAAATAAAATTTCTAAACTTTCGCAATGCTAAATGTGTAATTTATTAAAAAACGCCCTCTGGTGACGAAATTTTTAATTACTTTTATTTAAATATTTTTAGCTTAAACAAATACTCATCTCTTTATTATGTCTTTCACAAAATTTCACAACTTTATAAACAATAGTTTTGTCATTAGACAACTTTAAAGTAGGGTCGTTTAATTATGGACACCCTGTAGTTGCTTTAAAATGTCATGAACGTTTGCTTTTTTTTTAAGGTTCTATCTCATGAGCCACTTCGGAGACAGATTCCGTTGAATTTTATGAGTAAGTTACTGCCAGGGTTTTTGCAGGGTTTGTTGTTGACTGTGGTCTTCAAGAAGTTACGTTTGAAAATGTTAACCCGTTAAAGGCAAAGTAATACTTCTGTTGCTAATATGTTGAAATAATTGAATGACGCCAGAATTTAAGGAAAAAAATATATTTAAAGGTAAGTAGTGCACATTATAAAAGGAAAATTCTTGTGCTACTGCGGCAGTTGAGTGTAAAAATGAAGTGGTATGAATAAGATACTACGGCCTTTAACCCTTTCCGGCGCAGTGGTCCCACAGCGTGACCACCTAATTTTAATTCCAAACTTACAAATGACACCAAGAAATATTTATTAAAATTTTGCTTTTACAATAAAAGTTTAAAGTAACAAATTTTTTATTTCGAAAAAAGTCATTTGTAAATTCCGGTGTCAGTCAGTCATTTTATCATTTTACGAACAGAATTCGTCTGTCCCGGAAAGGGTTAAAATAGGTTGAACAAATCCAATTGCTACAAACTTATATCGAATTCAAGCTATTTTAAATAGCCTAGCGGGATCTGTTTGAAACTATCTTTAAACTGTCTCTGAACTTTGGCTACGTTTCCGAGCTTCCTGTAATAACTTTAGGATAAATATTTTTTGTCCAGAGCTTAGTCTAGTTACAACTAGTATTTAAAGTTAGTTATACCGAAAGGGCAAAAAACCATGCTAGTTATTAGCGAATAAATTCTGTAGACATATTATTTAACCCTTTGTGCTTGAGAGGTGACTCTCACTCATCACTAATGTTGCCAGGTGTCTTGCGTAATTCCGGGCTCCAAATGCTTTGAACACCAGGATTGTAAAGTAATTTTCTTCGCCTTATCGAATGGCAGAATTATCTGCGGTTAAAAATGGCGAAATAAACTGTAAGAAATTAGTGGCCACTATGCATTTTGACTCAGAATATTTACTTAATAAATGAAATCAAACAAGTACTATGTAGTAATAAGGCAATTTTTGCGAAATACATTTTCTGTCTCAAAATATGTTTATTTAACTTAAAAAAAAAACGGAAGGTCGACAGCTGTTAGTAATGTGAATGGTCATGGAAAAGTTTTATTTTGTATGCATTTTTCAACAAAAAAGTTTTGACCATTTACACTCATGTCCAAAATTAAGGTCACAAACATAAAATCTGTGAAAACTGATGAACAATTCAATGTGTTGCCACGAAATTTGGCACAGAGGTATATTACAACAGGAGAAAGAATATAACAACGTAACAATATGGAAAAGATTTTAATTGTGAATTAATATACAGGATATATCAAAAAGTGTTAAATCATGAATCAGAGATAAAGCATTTATCTCGGGAAAAATCTGTCTAATATGGAGTGTGACCACCGTGCACTGCTATACAAGCCTCACAACGAGCTCTCATACTATTTATGAGGCTGTCAATAAATATTTGTGGCAACAAAGCCCATTCTTTCAAAAGCGCAACTTTTAACTCCTGGCGGATCCTGAAACGGTGGCTACGCTGTGCAATGGCTCTTCCTAGACCATCCCAAACATGTTCCATAGGATTGAGGTCCGGAGACCTCGATGGCTAATTCATACGGCGAATTTTCTCTTCTTCAAGAAATTCATCAACAATGTGAGTTCTGTGTGGCTTCGCATTATCTTCCATAAACATGAAGGCCGAACCTACAGCACCCTGAAACAACCACATATAGGCTTCAAGGACCTCATCCCTATGGCGATTTGCGTTCCCAGTACCCGCATCGAAGACGTGCAGTGGTGTACGACTGCTCAACATTATGCCGCCCTAGACAAGGATTCCCTTGCCACCAAATCTGTCGATTTCTTTTACATAAGAGGGATGATAGCTAGCTCCACGTTCTCTCCAGATGAAGATTCGACAAGAATCACTTTGCATGGTAAATCTCGACTCATCACTGAAAAGAACACGCCCCATTCTTGTTGTGTCCAATACTGATGGCTTCGGCTCCGCAACAACCGGGATCTCCTGTTGTTTGCAGTAAAAGGGACATACAGGACTGGACGTCGGGCGTTAGGGATGAGGTCCTTGAAGCCTATGTGAGGTTGTTCCGGGGGGCTGTAAGCCCGAACTTTATGTTTATGGACGATAATGCGAAGCCACACAGAGCTCACATTGTTGATGATTTTCTTGAAGAAGAGGATATTCACCGCATGAATTGGCCCTCGAGGTCTCCAGACCTTTATCCTATGGAATATGTTTGAGGTAGTCTAGGAAGAGCCACTGCACAGCGTAACCCCCCTCCTAAAACTCGCCAGGAGTTAAAAGCCGCGTTTTTTGGAAGAATGGGCTTTGTTGCTACAAACATTTATTGACAGCCTCATAAACAGTATGAGAGCTCATTGTGAGGCTTGTATAGCAGTGCACGGTGGTCACACTCCATATTAGACAGACTTTTCCCGAGATAAATGTTTTATCGCTCATTCATGATTTACCACTTTTTCATATACCCTGTATCTTAATTCAGAATTAAAATATTTTTCATATTGTTATGTTGCTACATTATTTTTCCTATTATAATATAACTCTGTACCAAATTTCGTGGCAACACTGTGAATAGTTCATCAGTTTTCACAGATTTTATGATTGTGACCTTAATTTTGGTCATTAGTGTACATTTAACCTTCCTACCCTGTTGAAATTTTACTCAACCTTAATAAAAATATTTCACACCAAAACTTTCTTTAAGAACTATTTAATGTATTTATTCATATTAGTTTTCGTTGCCTTTTATTTATTTTAATTTACGAAAATATTTCTATTTTGAATCGAATGAAATGAGTTATAGAAATGGGCCGATTAGACCCATTCAGAGTAGGAAGGTTAAGATCAATAATTTCACCCCTCTATAGCCTATTTCCAGCTGTAAATATTGCAGTTATATCGACATATAAATATACTAAAACACTGAGTAATGTTCTATTTTACAGAGAAGTTTCTCAAGAACTTGAAACATATATGGATTTGGAATCTAAATGCAAATATTATAAAAATTTAACGTTTTTAAACGATACCGGACAACAATATCGTAACAGGAGATCTGAACATTATCGAAAACGATAATCTACTACATCTGTTGAATTTCGGAACTAAGGTCCGTATTAACAAAAAGTTAAACCCAATAAAAACGTTTAATATTTTAAAACTAATATAATTGCTTTTATTTTGAATTTGAGTTACAGATACAATAAACCAATCCCTCTCCTTACAGATTGGAAGCTACATATCTTAACCCTTTGAGGGGCAAAGTACTTCTGTTGGTAAAATGATTGAGTGACACCAGGATTTACAAGAAAATTTATATGACAATAACTAAGAGCGTTTCTTCGCGCATATAGTAGTATAAATCAAAATTTAGTTTTAAAATGTTGGTGCCAATGTTGCATTTTGGAATTAAAATTAAGTGGTATATATAATATACCGGTGACTTTCAAAGGCTTAAGTCATTTTAAATATTTTCAGGGCAGTTTCCTTAATAATTCTTCTTATTAAATTCTCCTTAATAATTCATAATTTCAGTACAATTATCAGATATGAAATAACCGAGTTAAAACAGATGTTTGTTTTCTGTCAGGTAGATAAAGCTGCTGGTAATTTTGCAGTCATATAAAATATTATATATATGCTGAAATGCTCAATGCAGAGTTAAATAATAGCGTAACTTACAGTGTGTGTAAATCTTCCGTGCAAAACACTTATTAACTCTTTGGCGCGCGGTGTCCACAAAAAAGGATACCTAATTTTAAGATTAATTAAGAGTACTTGCACCCTGAATATTTGATAAAAATTTTCATTTTATAAAGTAAGGGAAAATAAGCAAATTTTTGTTTCCTAATACATTTTTTTTGTAAATTCTGGTGTCAGTCCATCATCTCATAATATAACAAACAGAATTACTCCGCGCCGGAAAGGGTTAATAAACATTTGGCCTTTTCTAAGCAAACAAAGATTCCTTTCCCACGCACTAAAAATCTGCCATTTCTTTTTTTTTTTATTTATTACTGACAAATTTCATAAAGTACCTACTAAATATGGGTTTATTTGCAGTAATGTCAATAGTATAGGCAATAATTTTAATAGGAAATTTGAAGATTTACTTAATTTTTTTTGAATATGTTAAAATACAAGAATAAAGACAATAATTGTTTCTGGATTATTTCCAATAGTTTTGAGAGTGCTGAAAAATTAAAAAGCAATAGCATTCATTCTATCCAAACTTATGATTTTGAAAATTTATTTATTACTATTACTATTAGTAGTTTAAAGGAGGCACTCTTAAAAAGAGCGGATTTGTTTTGGATGTTACGGATTTTAATACTAACTTGTTTTATAAATTATGTCGTTTTTGTCTTTAGAATAATTATGTTTATACAGGATCTAAAATATACTTACAAATCAATGGTATTGGAATGGTTACTAGTTAATCACCTACAGTTGCTAACTTTTTATATTTTTTTATGAGTTTCAGTACAGTATTAACCTTTTCAGGTGCAAGGTACACCACAATCTACAAACAAGTTTGTTCTAAAATAGGAAAAAGCTTTTCTTCACCTAATTGATCTCCCAACCGGAGCACCAACCAAAATAAATGGCACAGGATATAACGCTCCGGCGGAAAATCCCCGCAACAATCACCTATACCTCAGACATCGGAAGGCATCCTAAATAACCAGTTGAAAATGTCACATATTCTGACGTACTTACATCAGTAAATCCTGATAATGTTACAAAACAATTGATGTTGCTTTCATAATCATAATAAAAATATAAAAATATATAATGAAAGTGAAGTGTCTTGAATGTACAGCGACAGTCAAGACAATAGATCTTTGTTCAAGATAATGGCGTGTTAATGTTCACTGTTCACTAATGTTCATATAAGTTCAATGTTCGAAAAAAAAAGTTCATAAAAGTTTTTTAAAAAATAAAAACACCATAGTCTTCAAGAGAAAGTCTCCATGAAAAGATATTTCAGACAAAGCACAGTTACTATACAAGGCGCAATGTTGCGCTCGATACTGATGCAGTATCAAAAAACCACGAAATGTCCGCAGCAAACCACTCATAAGTATTTATACAGGGGTTGGAGCATATAGGACAAATTTTATTGATTTTACCAGTATCTTTTATCAATAATCTTCATCATATATTCCTATGTCATATCATATAAAAATGTCTTTTGAAGATTATTGATAAAAGATACTGGTAAAACAATAAAATTTGTCCTATATGCTCCGCCGCCTGATTTAGAGTATGATAGAAGAAAACAGTTACAAAAATAAAGATTGTTAAAATTTATACTTAATAAATGAATATTCCGTATTAATTGCGTTCTACATAGCACACAATTTTCTATAGTTTCAACGGGTGAGGAGAATGTTTTGAATGTTCCATCTCAGTGTACAATTCCTCTTGAATTTAAATGTACATGGCATTAATGAACAATGTCCAAACAAATAATGCTGTATACTTCCTACACCACAGTAGTTGCACCTGTCATATAGGCGCTTTCCTATTTTAAACAGATACTGTAGAAATGCTCCATGTGAAGAAAGAAAATAACATATTTAACTGGGATTCACGCAGAAATAAATCATCAACTTTGTTTAATATCGCATAAGTATCTCTTCCCTTGTCCGAATTTTGCCAAGAAATCCGCCAATGATCATGTAGAAGTATTTTAAAATGACGTTTTGATATAGAGTTTGGTGCAGAAATGCGTAAAACTTTGTCATAAAGACCCCTTATAATAACTGATTTTGCCAACATGTCCGCTCTTTCATTTCCTGATATTCCAACATGCGATTTTATCCAGCAAACATGTATGATTTTGTAATGTAACAGGCGCAAAGGATAGAAGATATTAAAAAGCTGACCGTTAGATGGAAATAAGCGCTGAAGAGCGTAAATTGAAGACAAGCTGTCAGTATAAAGATGAAATGAATAATGTGGTGAACCAATGCACCAATTGATAGCCTCGTCTATTGCTGCCAATTCAGCTTGAAAAACAGAGTTATAGTCATGTAATTTTAATCTCATGTATAGCATAAAAGAATCCTTATACAAAAGTGCAAAAACAGCTCCTACACCATTCGAGAACCATCAGTACACAATATCGAATGATTCACCACTGATACTGTATCAACCACTGGCTTAACAAATTTTATATTTAAGTTTTCAAAAAAGTAAGGATAATCATATGCAGAGCTGCCAAGTCCCCGGCTCTTTGGACACCAGTATTTTAATACAGAAAATTTTCTTTTGTTTAATCGGAACATTTGTGAGATTTAAAAGAAAAGCATTTTCTCTACGATAATAGTGGTGTGCAAAAGGCCGGAAACTTGGCAACTCTGATCATATGTTTTCAATTTATTCATTAAATCTTAATCCATATTATAAATCAAGATTGTGTGCCATTTCCATAAATAATATTATAACGCTTAGAAGACAAATTTTTAGTTCTATGTCTAGCGGTGGAACACCCACCAAAACACATAACGCGTCATTGGAAATCGTACAATATGAATTTAAGGCAGATAGCAGACATAGATGTTGGCATGAGAGTAATCTTTTTATTCCATTTTTTAAAAGTCAGGCATCCAGATCTCATGCCATATGAACGTTTCTTCAAGACGGTATTGTACCATATTTTAAGATAAATAGAAAGAAGACCTTTGTCACGGATTCTGGTTTGGCGCATTTTACCTGTGAAATCGTTAAGCCTGTTTCGAATCATTTCTAGGTGATCCATCCAGCGAAAATTGCTCTCAAGTAGAAATCCTAAATAAAGAATATTGTCCTTTACTCTGATACTTTTGTCATTATATTTAAAAATTGTCATTCTTCTACAAAGAGTGTGGCTTCCAAACAGCATCGCGGCTGAATTCTCTGCCCTAATTTGCAAGTGATGTATAGAACAGATATTCGAAAAGTGTCGAACACTAGTATTAATTTTATGTTCTAACGCAGAGCGCATGTCTGCACCCTCTACGATGACGCTATCATCAGCATAAGAAATCATCAGTAAGCCTCTCTGTTTGCAACTCTTTAAAATCCTGTCAGCCACAAGTGTACAGATAAACGGCCCGAGGCATGACCCTTGCGAGCAGCCACGGAATACATGAAACCAAGTTAATCCATGCGCATATTTAAAACAAATAAGTCTATTGCTCATGTAATTTTTAAGTGTTGACTTCATGTAATCAAATATAGGTAAGATATTTATGATAGAGGCTACAATACGCCAATCCAAAATGTCGAAAGCACCGCTGATACCAAAAGAAATCATTGCACAGCATTTATATGCTGATAACGTTTCTCCAATGATATTCTTTAACGAAGAAAGTTCTTTCAGGGTGCTCCGTACCTCTCGAAACCGTGTTGTCCATCATTAAGATACCGTAATTTCCGGCGTATAATCCGCGGATCAAACAATTCTGTTTGGACCCAGAAATTTTATTTAGTTATTGATTCAAAATATTTACCGCGATTTAAAAAGTTATATTTTATTTAAAACATTTTCTGGGTCAAAAAAAGAATGTTCGATCTGCGGATTATACGCCGGAAATTACGGTAATTAGCAGACTCTAGCATTGTAATAACTCTAACTATTAAATTCTTTCATATAACTTACCCATCATAGGGAGAAGAGTAATAGGTTGATACGAATTAATTTTTTCAGCTGTCCTATTACGTTTTCGAAAAAAGATGATCATTCCTCGTTTCCAACATTTTGAGAAGTGGCCAAATGAAAAACAAGCATTAAATAGATTCAAAATAAGAGTTGAAATCTGTTACACAAATTTTTAATAATTATTCCATCTATATCATCCGGTCCCGGAGCTTTATTTATGTCCTGAAGACGCAACGCATGAAAAAGTTCTTTTTCTGTAAATGGAATAAAATCATCTGATGAGGAAAAATTGAGTGAGTTAATGTACTCATAAGGAACAGAAGGTCGATAGTCCACTTCAAAATGACCAGACATAAGGCTATGTGCTACGATATCATATGTGCCGAACACAGAAGATTCTTCTAATGTAGTAAAGATCATGTCGTTATATTTCAGGTTTTTACCTGAGACATGTCTGTATAGGGACCCATAGGTGTTATCAGTGCGTTCACAGAATTATAGCCAACCCTGACGTTTTGCATCACGTACATTACTTTTTTAATGTCTTCTAACAGTAAGATATTTATCCTTGTAATCTTCTCTATTCAGATTCTTCCTATAACGCTTATAGAAGGCGTTAACTTTATTTCTTTCAACCCTAAGAATTTCGGTATACCATTTTGCCGTAGGTTTATATGACAATAATCCCCTTTTAAAACAAGCACTCATAATTTCATGCAAAAGGTCATAAAAATTGGCCGTCCAATCCTCTAGTGCATCAGGACTAAAAACTCTACGTAAAGTGTTCATCAACTGAGGAACATTCCAAGAGTCTTTTGTTGAAATTATATAAAACTTTGTTTTTTGTTTTATATCTTGTGTAGGTCTTAAATGATGGATCAAGAACAAGGTGAAACCTGACGTAGCGATGATCGCTGTATGAAAAGACACTATCATCTACAGACCAGCCATCCAAAACCTGTACAATTTCGTTACCACCCAGCGTATTATCTCAACGGCCCTTACGGTTGTCTTGAACATAACTATGAGGTGCCTCTGGGTCATTTAGACTATATAGGCTGTGAGACATTAGTAACTATAAAAGAGGCTCAATCCTATCACTGTCGCAAATATATCCCATCATCTTAAGCGGAACGTCGAAGTTTCCACCAATCACATGCCTGGAAAAATCTGGATAAAAGTCAGTCAATGGGTCCATGTCATCTTGAAAATTTCCAGAAAGTGGTGAGTACACTGAACCAATAACAATGCAACCTTTTGCTATCTTTAAATTTACAAAAATGCCATTACTCGACTCAAAACTTTTCACATATGCATGTCCTGACAAAGTTGAAATAATAGCTGCAGTACCATTAGAAGAAAGAAAATAAACCCAGTTAGGAGGAAGACCAACAGAACAACCGTTAACCAAATATGGATCTTGACAAAGTACAAATTGTACGTTCAAAGAAATTACGAAATTAATAAGAGTATTAGTGGCATCCGCACAGTGATGAAGGTTTATCTGGTCAGAATTCCGCGATCATCAGACGAAGAGCCCGAGACAACTATCACAATCGTTTGGCTAAAAGCCATCCCTATAGGCACTAAAAGACGGACAGTCCGGAATATCGGCACGATGGGAATGATTAATTTCATCATCCTGAAAGAAGCAATTACTGCAAGTAACTGTGTCCACGATGCAACCCTTTATGTTGTGCTTTACAGCATATTTTACACATTTTACAGGGTTGCCACGCTTCAGAGAATTTTCAGACCAGGAATTTCTTAGGCACCAGTACTTTCTTGCAGGGAATCTGTCTTTAAATAAGGCGAAATTTTCTACGGTTAATCGAGATATATTTTTCTATAAAAAATACTGATTTTTCGTCTGGAAAATTCCCTGAAGCGTGGCAACCCTGTTTTAGATCCCCAGCATATCTATTTGCAACATGACCATTGTCTTGACATTTATAGCACCGCACGATTGGTATATACTCAACCATGCGGTACCTCTCCGTGTCTATACAGATCCTACGACGTGCCAAAAGATAATCAAAACTTTCTTTATCCATTTACAATAGCTAGTTATGTCTGCCCGCTCTAGTAACGATCCTCCTCATAACCTCAGAAACTTCCAGCAGAGCCATAAGAGACTTATCTGAATTGTTTTCATCCAAATTCAATCTCTCCAAAACACATTTGACCGATCTCACGAACTCCTTTTCAGCAACAACAGAATCGACACCATTGAAATTGCCTTTTAAGCAGCTAATTTGAACTTTGATTTTCATTTGAAATATCGTATGCAAGTCGAACGGTTCTCTCTGGAAAAATTTCCAAGTATTAATATAGTTTCAATCTACGCACAGTGGGGCAAAATCCCCAAAAGCTGGACAAAAGTCGAAAAATAAAGTTACTAATTAGGAATTTTTGACAATGCAGATGGCTAGAATAATGTTTGTAGGGTCAGAATCTGTATTTATAAAAAGGTTTTCGTTTTTCGCTGGCAATCTGTATCATTTCAAAAGTGACGCTTCCAGGATAATCATATGAGGCGAACAAAAAGGGCAAAACAATTGTTCTTCTAAACACGTGCTACATTTTTCCACATCATTCGATTTTAATGCTTTAAAATGGATTCACACGATGATTAGTGTGTACATTTTTTGCGCATGTTACAAATGTTTATATTAAGTACATGTTTATATTAAGTACATAAAAATTAATAATTTCATGATTACTTTTGATAAAAAATATATTATTTTTTTGCTTTCAAACATCAAAAAGTTTATAAGTTCCACGGTGTTCCACAACGACATATAATGAAAACAATAGCCTGAACTATTTAGCTAATGAATCATGAAAACACCAGCTGCCATAAACTGTCATTCTGCGTTTCGTGCAGGTTTTTGCAACCACAAGTAAAATATCATTTTTTTTAGACGATTCAAAAGCTATGACATTTATTATTTTTCACAGCAATTTAGCTGGCAAACATTTTTGAAATTTTTAGATTATTCAGTTTTGTAATAGATTATTATGTATTATATTACAAATAAGTATTATAAACATAAGCATAAAGAAATTTGATAAGCAAGATTAGTAAGAAAAAAATGAAAAGAGTTCTCTATCATCGACGCAATAGAAATGCATTTTCTTATCTTTATCTTTATCTTTATAGATAATAATTTCGTGTATTCTATCGTAATTAGAAGAATCATCTTGCCAATTGCAATCTTTGCTAGATCATACTGGTGAACGTATTTTATTAATGCAAAAGGAAATTATTAAGAATCTGACTTCCGAAAACATTAGCAATCTAAATTTGATTTTCAAGTGGGGATGTGATAGTACATCTGGTCAAAGTACGTTTAAACAAAAATTTAGCGTTGAGGATGGTAGAAATTTGGTTCAAATAGCTTTTTCACTTCTCTAGTACCACTAAAACTTAATTGTTGCGAAGAATTCAGAAATCGTTATCTGGAAAAATTCGAGATCTTCATCTCCTCGATTTTTTAGGCCTATCAGAATCCATTTTTTGCACGAAAATACGGAAGCTACTGTCAGTGAAATGGATTATATTACAGCTCAGGTGAGTAAAGTTACACCTTTTAAAACAATGATTGATAGAAAATAAGTAGGCGTTAATTACAAACTAGCTTTAACGGTGATTTATTGTAAAATTTTTAATGTCATTACTAGTAATTTGTCAACTCGACGTTGGTACCTATATCAGGCAACTAGTACCTATATCAGTCAAACTATTTTCAAATTGAAAGTGAATGAAAATCATTTACAATTCGGGATGTCCACGTAACATGCCTGTATAAGATCTTTTGAGTGTACCTTGCATTTGGCATACAAACGGGATATAAAGGAATGGCAAGTGTGCACTCCTGACGGGAAGAACAAAATTATATTTGCAAAACAAAATTTACAAAAAAGTTTTCGTTTACAATAAGGACTTCTCGTCGATAAATCAAAGCTTGGATGTGGAACCACAAATGCTTATAATACAGCTCGTCGATTCTTTGAAAACGCAACTATTTCTGCTTTTATAAGGAGCGTAGACGAAGATCAAACGATTCCACATCATATTACAAGTAATTTCTTAACATCCATTTGATCAATTTCGTGGATTTTTTTATCACAAACAGCTTGAAATTTGTCGAATTGAATTCCTAGTTCTATACGCCAACTTCAGTACACAAACTACTCAGTCATAGCACAGAAATAATAGCTTCCTCATTATTGCCTGTTGGGCAAATCTCGGGAGACGCTCAGAATCGTGCAACAAATTGAGTTATCGAGACGATTTCTCCTTAAAATGCAGTAGGACGTGAACAATAGAAAATTTCTTTGCGGCTTTTAATGTTATTAGATCCCTTCATTTCAAGCTTACGTAAATTACCATTGAAGAAACTAATATCCTTGCCCCTAGAGGCACAGTAACTTCTGTAAAATATTTCGACACCTCCCCTTCTAAAGTGTCTACTTAGTATACTACAGATTATTAATTTTAGAATATGCTTTCGTTTTATTTTAATAATATACAGAAATTAAACCTTGTAGTATTTTATTTTTCATTAATGTACTTAAATGCATTTCATAAATAAATATTCATCGTTTAATTTCGATTAAAAATATCTCTGTTCCTTGAAAACACCTTGTAATGTTTAGCCTCGAAACTTTTTAATTTCGAAAGTCGAAATATTTTATTTAAATCTAATTGTTTTTATTTTTAATTCGCGATTTTTTAAAATTTAATTTTTGAATCGTACTTAGCATCCTCAAAAGTACCTGTATACGAAATTTCATAGAAATTGAATAACTTTCAAAGCATTTTAATTTTAAGTCCGTCATATTGGATCCGCCATTTTATATTTTGGAATTTTTATTTTAGAATCGAGATCAGAATCTTGAAAAACACCTGTGTACGAAATTTCGTGGCATTTAAATAACATTTTCATATTTTGGCCAGCTTTTCGGGATCTTGCCCCACTGAGCGACGCTGGATTTAATGAAGTTTCGTGTTTGCCCCATGTCGGTGGATCACGATAAATATTCCATCTTGTGCTGCATTTGTCGCCTTCTTAACATGTAATAGTTAGAATTTTTCCACACTGAGTATCGTTCCATGTGATTTTGTTGGTAGAATGTCAGTGCGCTATACTGATGGCCCGGGTTCGAGTCCCAGCATTGAATCTTTTTCACCATGTTTTCCTTTGCACCTTTAAAGCAAATAATTTGAAACTTGAATTTCATTTGAAATCATCACAGTGTTTATTACAAGTTCGTTACAAATGACACATATTTCACAAATTGGTCACATTGTGACTTCAAAGCATTGTCACTTTCGTCACAAAATTAATGCCAAAATAGTCACAAAGGACACACTTTTCACAAATTTGTCACACCGTGACTTCACAAAGTGGTCACAATGTAACGTCACAAACGACCTCTAAAACGGCCATAACGACTTCGCATTCTAGTAACTGTGACGCCACATCAACGGTCATAAAATCACAGTGTAAATTCACAACGACGTCGCCGTGACGTCACCATGCCTTACGGGTGGTACTCCAACATTCATAAACGTAACTACAGTAATACCATTATCAGTGAAATATATCGTTTTTTTTTTAGAATTTGTGCAGGTACACCTGTTTCAAAAGGAATTATTTTATTTTAAAAGTAATCTATGTTACAAAAACAATTTTCCTCTTAATTTTATAAAAAAATGTTCAGATTTAGCAGACTTTCTTCATTATTGATCGTTTGCTTTTCGACGTTAGTAAGTGATTCATAATGCCTAAAGCCTGTTTTAAGGACGGTTTTATAATGACGTGCTGCTTTGATTGGCAACAGACCTGGAATGAATGTGGATTTGTGGTTTGGAAGATGGATTCTGCCTTGCTTAGTTTGTTTTATATTTTTGGATGTGACAACGTGGCTGAGTTGGTGGAGTGTGGTTTTTTTCATCGAACATAATTATGCATCTTTTACTATGTTCCAGTTGAGGCATTCATTTAATAGTGTGGCGCAGTGTCCGGTGGGGGAACATGTGATATGCAGTCATCGAGTGTTTAACCACCGCCCCCTGAATACTAGGCCTGAGCGCTCACACAAAAATGACACAAAAATGGCGGCTGCCGAAGGCGGATTTTTTTTAGCGTAGGTACGGTCCCTTAAATGTAGACACCAGTATTTTATAAAAGATTTCTCTGCCTTGTTTATTCTCAGAAAAATGAAGCGGAAAAAACTTCAAAAAATTATTGGTAGGAATATTTAAGGGACCGTACACACGCTGAAAAAAATCCGCCTTCGGCAGCTGCCATTTTTGGTCCAGCGCTCAGGCCTAGTATTCAGGGGGCGGTGGTTTAACATTTGATTTTGCTACTCACTTTTCTGGCCGAAACCCACTGCTACCTAATACATATTTTATATATACGTATTTTTTAAATGCTCGGCTGATTTTTAAATATAACCCACTGCCGATGAGGCCGCAGCCTGTTTTTTCTTAGATTTTTCTATATTTTCTTGTTGAAATTTTTAAAAGTTATATTCTTTTCTTCTTGTTCTGTGAGGGGGTGTGCTAGTTCAGGCGAAATATATTCTTTTGCTGGTGTATATATATATATATTACCATTATAAAATATTGCAAATTATCATCTATTTTAAATATATAAATTAAGTTTTAACACAAGATTCAAACATTATAAATTTTAAATTTGGAACAACAAATTATTAAATGAAGTAATTATAAATGAAGATTTAAGACAAGATCGAAACATTTATAAGTGAATTTTTAAATAAGATTCAAACATTATAAATTTTCAATTTGGAAAAAAAATTAATTTGAACAGGAAGTTCAATGCATAAAAAACTTTGGAAAATAGAAATATTGGACATACATAGTCAAATTTTTTGTAACTAAAAGATTTTAGCAAATTGAAAATCACCAGAAAAAACGAAATCATTGATAGTACTATTAAACACATTATCCAAAATGCAGTATATCAAAGTGGAAAATATATAAATTCAATAAGAAAAATTACAAAAGGAATGAAAAAAAAAAGAGAGAGAGAGAGAACGAGACATGAGTAAAAATGAAACTTATGATGTGAAACTCGTCTTCAGGGGAAATATTTCGACATCATAAGTAAAATACAGTTGATTTCTCAAAACAGTGTTGCCAGTGGGCTACTTTTTTAAATTTCAGATTTCTTGGCTGGCACCACTTTTTTCAAATGGTAAAATTCGCCTTATTTAATAACATATTAATTAACACGGAAATATGTGGAACTTTGCCATTTAAAGAAAGTGGTGACAATCAAGAAATCTAAATTAAATAAAAGTAGCCGGTTGGCAACACTGTTCTGAAATAGAAATACGAATCAATGCTTTAAAGTCTATTTCTCTCATTGCCCAAATATTCATCGTAAAAATATCTTTGGGTGCTGTTTGAAGCAGTTATGCACGCACTCCTTGACTTAATCATCCGTTTGAGATTGTTGTCCCCGCAATGCTTTTTTGAGCTCACCGAAGATGTTTAAGTCACACGGGGACAGACTTGATGAGCTCATCCACTTTCGCAACATGCTGGTCTGGGGCATGCTTCCTTTCTCCACTCCACGCGTGATCCATAAGTGACATGCGTCCTTCGCATTAACACTTCCTCTGCTCCCTTCCTCTAATCCTTGACAGGGACATGCAGTGCTCCCCATAAATATTTTCCATTCGTTGATGGATTTCACGACCTCTTACACCTTCCGGTGTCAAAAAGCACACAATACCCCTCTGCACCTCTTTGGATGCCTCCATTACACATTACTTTTAGAAACGGAATGGATGGGCGTGTCAGCTGCTCAGTTATCATCCTTTTATCATTGTTTGCATGACACGTACCGCCACCTAGCGAGTGAAAAGCGCACGAATCCTTTTCGTCACGCCAGCAACTACATTTCAAACCCGTCTCAAATTTTCAAAATACCATACTTTTGGTTTAAAGGCCTCTTCCTCGTTATTTATTGACTGTACCTAATATAAACATATTTCTTGTACATTTTCGGGTGTATAATTTATGCCAAGGTACCTTCAAATGGTAATATCAGTAGTGGAAAATTGGCGCAGAGGCGGAGCCTATCGACACCACTAAATTTTAGTAGTATTTTGCGGCTTATCTAATGGCATAATTTCCGAGGTTTTATTAACCCCTTGAAGGGCGCTGTTTGCAGTCTGCAAACGGTTCATTTTAAAGCCCGAAATTTCATATGGTCGTGATTTGTTAGTACAAGTTCGATCTCATAATAAGCGTGAAAAAAAGCTTTTCATTATTTGCAAATAAATTTGTTCGTATATTGCGGTGTGAATTAATTATTTGAACATAATCGGAGCAGAAAAGTCTTGCCGCTGAAAGGGTTAAGGTGAATAATACAATAAACAATTAGCGGTGTCAATAGACTCCTCCCCTGCGCCAATTTTCCACCACTGTAATATGCTTCCATTTTTAATCAATTTTTATCCATTATATTTTTTATCTAATGTTATTTCTGGCTTCTTTTTCTGTATTTATTGTATGCTGTAACCCTTATTTTGCACTTTTAGCTTGTTATGGCTAATGCAAATATGAAACCGTATATATTATTTGTAGAAATCAAGGTAATTTAGACCTGATAATTCTGCCTTGGTTCCACAAATATTTTCATTTTTCCAATGTTTCCACCATTTTCAATTCCTCGTCACACTTGTTTTAAGGATCCGTTTTATAGAATTTTATAATGGTTTATACATCATTTTTAATTTCACTAAATTCATTTATAATTTGTACATTCACATTTGTTGATGATAATTTGTTTTAGTGTATAATGATTATATATATATATACAGTAGCGCCAACTTTTGAAAAATATTGGGTGGGCTCAAAAGGCTTTGAGCAAAATAACACAATAGTTTGCCTTAGTGGCGTCTGTGTGGAGAGAAGTCGGGGGAGGTGTGGATGACTAAAGATGATAATTCGAAGTCAAGTTATGGTTTCTCTAACTAAATTATAAAATTAAAATTTAATAAACAATTTTAATAAATTATATTTTTATAAGTTTTTCCTTATAAATACATTAATATTTATTATAAATAACATAAAAATTGTTTATTGCAAGTACAAAAAAGTAAATGTAAAAAAAAAAAAAAAAAGAAATAAAACATGAACTTCATACATTTTTGTCACCTAAGAGCTTTATCAATTCAAGACATTAAAAACAGATGGCAAAATATGCAGGAAATTTGTTTCTGAGCGAAATTCAACAATGCATCCGCTGAAGGGGTTTTCAGTGATCCTGTAAGTCTATTTGAAGTCTTTAGTATTTTTCAAATAAAATTATTTTTTAAACGTCAATAAAATCAAATCTTATTTTTGCTATTAAATAAATAAATTACGAAATAAATCCATAGAAATCAGGTGGACGAAAACATCAAATTATTGGGTGGGCTCACGCCCCACGGGCCCATATAAGTTGGCACCACTGTATATATATGTATATATATATAGGGTGTTGCAGAATCTGATCAACATATTCAGAGGGGTGATAGTAGGCATCAAGAGGATGAAAAATTGCCATAGATCATGAGATCGCAAACCACTTATTTAGTTACAAATACAAGGTGTGCCATCCTTACTGAACTTGGGTTGACGGTAATAATTTTGAGAAAAATCTAAACATTGCAATGAAAATGCAACGATATGTAGCTTGTTTTGTGTGAAATGCTATAACTTCACGAAAAGATCTGGAAAAACAGGATGCTCAAGCAATCGACGATACCGTATGAACTAGTATGCTGAAGAAGCTTTTCACAATCTTTTTGAAAAAATTATAGTCAGACGAAGGTGTCTGATGCAACGATGGATTGTATTTTCATCTAATTGTTCTATGCATGAAGAATACAATGAAGCCTTACAAGAAGACTGTTTTTCAGAATCTTTTCAGAATTCATCTTCGATTTATTTCGCCGACAACAAAGCTTTTAACAATTTTCATTTTCAAGATACGCAAAATATAATAAGACTAGCTGTAAATGAAGTAAGAAGTCTTTTTAATATATCTTGATTTATATTTAGCTTTATATATTATATGTATATATATATATATATATATATATATATATATATATATATATATATATACAGGGTGTTCCAAAATTTGATCGACAAATTAAGAGGGGTGATAGAAGGGATCAAAAGGATGAAATATTACCATAGAACATGGGATCGCAAACCACGTGTTTAGTCACAGATAGAGGATATTTCATCCTAACTGAACTTGCGTTGGCGGTAATAACTTTGTTAAAAATCATAACATTGCAATGAAAATGCAACGATATGTACCTTGTTCTATGTGAAATGCTATAACATCTCAAAAAGTTCTAAAAAAACAGGGTGCTCAGTGCTCACGCAATCGATGATACCGTATGAATTGGTAATCGCAGTCCAAAATCTGGAGCGTCCACTGCATACTGCTGGCACGTATAATGGAAACTTCTACCATTTTTTTTATATCATCACATTTACAACGAAGGTGCGAATGTCTATTAAAAGTTTTATTATAATATACTTACCATCAAACCAAATCGAGTTAGGGTGGAACACCCTGTACTTTTGATAAACGTGCATTTTCAATGGAAATTTTTTATCCTGTCGTTGCCTACTATCACTCCTCTGAATTTTTCGGTCGAATTCGATAACTATTGTTTGTTATTTCGAGTATCTTAATAAGGCCCCTCTAAATTTTTTTCTAAAAAGATTTGTGAATGGCTAACAATCTATTAATGTGTGGGTCAATAGCCTTTATAACTGTGACAAATATGAACTTTCCACGTCTCATAGTTTTCGAGAAAAACGGCTGTTATAGAAGGACAGACAGACACACTATTGATCTTATAACATAGCTGCCAACCTTTACGCTTTTTTGCTACCACTAAAATTTAATAGAGAATTTCCCCTTGTTTAATCGTGAGATTTCGACGATTAAACTAGACAATCTTTACTGTAAAATTTTAGTGGTAGGAAGAAAGCGTAAAAGTTGTCAGCTATGTTTACTCCAGGCAATAGAGACCGCATAGGGACTCTACCTAGAAAAATTAATGGTAGTACTGGAAATCGGCTTTCTAGATGTTTTTTGGGTCGCTGAATCCGAATTTGTAACTTCCCACCAAAATTTCCCCAGGCAACCCCCCAAAAAGGGATTTTATTAAAAGAAATCAATTTTTTTATTGTTTTAGAGAAAAAGTATCCAGAAATTCAGAAAGTAGACAAAATTTCCAACAAATTAGATATATGATATTATGACATAGGATGAAGGGGAAGGGGGGATCTGCCTCGGAACATGCGCCGCAGTGCTGCGTGGACTAAGTTGCGCAATTCCACTTAACCACTCACACGTTTACATTAGCCCTCCCATCTTCCCTTCGAACTTTTTCTATAAGGTTTACTTTAACCCTAGAACTACCGGAAATTTTACTCAAGTTTTATAAAAACATTCTACACCAGAATTTTTACTTAAAACTATTTAATTTGTTTATTTAACTTATTATTGTCTGATTTATACATTTAGTTTGTTTTGAAGAAATTTCTGGTTTGAATAAATATTTTGAATGTACATGTCGGGTCCAATGGACCCGTCTGGTAGACGGAAGGTTAAGTTTTTTGGGTCGCTGAATCCAAATTTTTAACTTACCCCCAAAATTCCCCCGCCCCCCCCCCCCCCGAACCCCCCCAAATAGTTGTTTTTAACTTGAATTTTTTATTGTTTTAGGGAAAAAGCATTACGAAATTCAGAAACTAGACAAAATTTCAAAACAAATAAGATATATGACATTATGGCGTAGGATAAACGGGGAGAAAGGGGGCTGCCTCGGAATATTCCCCGCGCGCTTTTCGCAAAAACCAAATTTTTTCAAAAAATCAATTTTTTTTTTTTTTTTTTTTTTTTGGGGGGGGGGGGGTTGCCGGGTGAAATTTTGGTGGGAAGTTACAAATTCGGATTTAGCGACCCAAAAAACATAAAGTGAGTCGAAATCCAGAACTAGTATTAATTTTGCCAGATAAAATCCCCTATTGCCTGGACTTCATAATTTAGTGCACGTAGCGCCGCAGTGCATATTCAGAGGCAGCACCCACCCTCCCCGTTCTTCCTAATTTAAAATGTCATATATCCTATTTGTTGCAAATTTTGTCTAGTTTCTGAATTTCGTAATGCTTTTCCCCTAAAATAATAAGAAATTTAGGTTAAAAACAACTATTTGGAGGGGGTTTCGGGGTGGGGGGGGGGAAATTTTGGGGAAAGTTAAAAATTCGGATTCAGCGACCCAAAAATCTTAAAGTATACGTTATAGAGAAAGTTCGGAGGGGAGATGGGAGGGCGAATGTAAACGTGTGAGTGGTTAAGTGGAATTGCGCAACTTAGTTTACGCAGCATCGCGCGCATGCTCCGAGGCAGTCCCCCCTTCCCCTTCATCCTAAGTCATAATGTCATATATCTAATTTGTTGGAAATTTTGTCTACATTCTGAATTTATAGATACTTTTTCTCTAAAACAATAAAAAAATTGATTTTTTTAATAAAAACCTTTTTTGGGGGGATTTTTACCAAACTTTGGGGAGTTGCCGGGGGAAATTTTGGTGGGAAGTTACAAATTCGGATTCAGCGACCCAAAAAACATCTAGAAAGCCGATTTCCAGTACTACCATTAATTTTGCTAGGTAAAATTGCCTATTGCCTGGACTAGTTATAATGATTCCGTTTTTACCTTTTAAGTACGGAACCCTAAAAATAAAAATGAAATTACGAAATTACAAATTTCGGAGTGATGAAAATTTTTTTTAAATATTTAATTTCTAAGTTGGCTATTATTCATAAAATTAATTAGTATTATGATGAAATTGTACGTTATTTATACTTAGGGAAATATTTTTCTAAATAATTTTATTATTTTTTTTAATTATTACTTTTCGTGTTTACGTAAATAATTACTCATAAGGCGAGAAAATATTATGTGTTTTCATTGATTCATTTACTTTTGTTTAGTTAGAGCACCTTTTAGTACTTAAACCATTTCACAAAGGGTCACATTTTTCTTCTTTAACTGTCCAATTCCCAACGCACACGTCAGAGTGCGCTTCATTTTTGTTCCATGATTCTTGTAAAAAATTACGCCCTGCTATAATTATGTTCAGTATCATCTACTGGCTTCTTGGGAACTAATGAAATTGATGATATCTAATAAACACTTATTCCTATAAACAGATCCATTTTATAGCAATTTTTATTTATTTTATTTATGGAAAATCTCATAAAGCAAAAATAGCTATTAAAACTTACTGGATGCCCCCCAAAAAAATCTGCCAGATTCGGCAACACGGTTTATAAGACTTCTTTAGGATAATTGTCAAGGCATTATTGCGTCAGTGCCAAATGCGCACTGCAGTGTGCCAGTGTTGTCAACCTGCTACTTTTTTAAAAATCCAGATTGCTTGACTGCCACCGCTTTTTTCAAATAGTAATATTCGCCTTATTTAATGACATATTAAACAAATAAAGCGAAAAAAAGGCGGATTATACTCTTTTAAAAAAGTGGTGACAGTCAAGCAACCTGAATAAACAAAAGTAGAGGATTTGACAACACAGCACTGCGCGATTCTACAATAGTCAATTAAAAATAAAACAAAAATCGACTAAAACTTATTTAGGGGCTATTAGACCGGCAGCACAGACAACCACCTCATCGAGTTGGAGGCTGAAATTCCAGAATTAGCTAAAACTGGATTCCCATATTAAAACGCAATCGGTCTGCCAAGTCATATCTTGGTGGGAAGCACCTAAAAACCCGATTTTAGAGGTCGACTCGTAGGTTTACCATTGCGTTTTCCAGCACCCAAAGGTATGAGAACATGGCGGACTGGGAGCAGGAAAACACAATGGTAAACCTACGAGTCAACCGGTAAAATCGGGTTTTTAGGTGTTTTCCACCAAGATAAGAATTGGCAGACCGATTGCGCTTTAATATGGGAATCGAGTAGCTAATTCTGGAATTTCAGCCTCCAACTCGAAGAGATGGTTGTCTCATGGTTCGTACGCCTCCTTGAATTTTGCAGACCAGAAAATTTTGCGGAACCAGTATTATCTTATTGAAAATCTCTTCTTAAAAAAAGGCGAAATTTTGCGCGTTTAACCTAAATGTCTTTTTCTATAAAAAAGATACTGATGGTTTTCCTGGAGAAATATCGGTATCTATACGAAACACGTGTCTGTGCTGCCGGCTCCTGGTCTATATATAATTAAAAACAGTTAACACTTTCAAAGGCACAGGTTCATTTTTGGACCACTTAATTTTAATTCCTAAATGCCACATTTCGACCAGATTATTGGAATGAAAATTTCCCTTTTATTTAGTACGGGAACAAAGGCTTTTGCTTATTTTAAAATAAATTTGTTTGTAAATTCTGGTATCATTCACTCTTTAGAGCATTTTACGAATTGAAGCACCCTGCTCCTGAAAGGGTTAAAAAATTGAAAATTGCTCTTGTATATCCTGCGTGGGATCTGAAGAGTTAGTGTACAGAGATGTGATTTTTCATTTGTAGGATATTGTTTAGCTTAAATTTTCCTTGAATTAATTGGAAATGGATGAAAAAGTAATAAATGTTACCCATAAATTTATTCAAATGAAAAAACGCCGCATGAATTCACACTAGGGAGCTTTCTCTTCAGCAGGTAGAGGTTATGACGTAAAATGGAACGTGTATGTGTCTACCCCTCCGAGCGTCTTACAAAAGGGTAAAATTGTAATGTTGTTTTCTTTGCTTTTTGTTTTAAATGCTAAGAAAATATGATTCTTTCAACATTGTAAAAAAAACTCAATTACAGATATGAATGTAACCCTTGAGAGTATTAATCATTTTTAAATGTATTTAAAATTCATTAAATCTGTAGAATTATATTATCTTAAATATTGCTTGTATTGCTGTGAAACCTGGAGCTTAGTGAACGGAATATTACGCCCCAAACACTTAGAGGGCTACCAACGGGATAATCAATCAGAAGAAAAGTAGTCAAGACGAAGAATGTTAATCGTCTTCTGTAACACCGAAAAAATCCTCCTAACACTTTCGTTTTCTTAGAATCTTCGAGAAACTCACGTACGTAAAATAATTAATAGCCGTGGAGAGCTCTGTAAGTGGTTTACTTTAATAATTTTTTATGCACATATATACTCAAAAAGCGTACTTGAAATGTAAGCAATCCGCAGCTTCTCGGAATAATGATATAACTCTGAAATTAGAGGCGAATTTATAAATGTTTATAACTAAACTTATATAAGGAGTAACAGAACGGAAAAATTCTGAAGATTTGTCTGAGTAATGAATTATTAAGATGAAGAATGGTTTTAGCGTAGACATCATTTCGAAACGATCATAAATAATTTCTTCTGCAATATCAGAAAAAATGAAGTATTTTGATATTGATAACCAATAATCTCTCAAATTTTAACATTAACGAAAGATAATCTTTTGCTTTATCGCAATCTAATATATAAAAATGAAAATTTGTCTGTCTGTCTGTAATTCTATACAAATCCACAGTTTAGAAGCCAGAATTGTGAAATGTTACGTACATGTGTATTAGAAACACGGCCGAGGCAACTTAAGTAATCCGGAATCGAAATAATTTCTAGTTAATTTTTAATTAATAAAAAAAAAATCAATTTAACCGCAATTTCCCATCTAATTTAAACATTTTTAGTTATACCAGTTGCCAACAGTTAAAATTCCGCGATAAAATTCTTACCACAACAATTACTTTTCTATTGCAAGGTTTCCACGTGAAAAATGGAAATAAAATAAATAGTTTGACGAATAAAAAAAATTAATATTACGTCATATTGGAAATATAATGGACGTCAGCAGGTGAATAATTTTTGTACTTGCCATTTATCTTTAATCATGAAAAAATTAAAATACTTACAAACAACTTTTCATGAAAATGTTATAACCTCAGTCTCAATCCAGATCACAGATTATATTTTGAAAGGTTTTGCCATGTCAAACAATAAGGCACGGGGTCAATATTTGGATGCAGTTGGAGTCAACTTCGAATCACCTTTATTTTCCCCTAGACAGTTTTACGTTGCGTGCTCAAGAGTTGGTTCTTCAAGAAATTTGTATATTTTTGTCCCGATTCAACAAACAAGAAATATAGTTTAAGAAGCTGCTTTGAAGTAATTGTATTTTAGTTCGTTCCATCATCATAGCTGCCAAGTTTTACGCTTTTTTCCTATCACTATTTTTTAACAAAGCAATTCGTCTTATTTAATCATCAAAAACGTAGGATTAAATAAGGCAAATTTTTCTTATCAAAAATAGTGGTAGGAAAAAAGCGTAAAACTTGGCAGTTATGCGTCATGCACATGAGACTTTTTTTTTTTTTATCTTTTATTGTTCCAATGATGAATAGAAATAGGCTCATTTACGGCTGTATTCTTTTGCGTCTGTTATATAAATTTGTACATTTTTATATTGCGTTTTAATTTGATTCATCTGTGTAACCCTTCTACTGTTTTTTTTATTGTTTGTTTTATACAGTATGTTTAATTTTGAAGTTAATTTTTCAAAACAAACATTCAACATTCTTAAAATTTCGGACAACGCCGGGTATTTTAGCTACATTTTTTTAAAATTCCAAATTGAAGTTTAACAGCCTAAGCTAAAGCTCCAAAAACGTATTGCCTGAAAGTCATTTAAAATTACAATTTCCGACAGGTAATTTTCATCTCATTTAACACGTTCACGCCGGCGCGGTGGGTAACACTCGACTGTCTCAGAGTTGTCAAGTCTCCGGCTTTTTGTGCACCACTATTATTTTAGAGAAAATGTTGTTCCTTTAAATCGCCCAATTGTTCTAATTAAATAAAACAACATTTTCTATATTAATATACTGGTATCCAAAAAGCCGGAGACTTGCCAGCTCCAAGAGAGTCGAATGTGACCCACCGCGCCAGCGTGAACGTGTTAAACCATGGAACTATTAATAAAAAGGAACTGACATATCCTTAAAATAGCGAAGCTTCAACTGCAACCGCTTTCTCAGAGGTTGATTAACACCGAGAGAAATTTCCACCATTAAATTTAAATATAAATTTTCTCCTGATTTAAACGGCTTATAAATGTGAAATTTCAGTCATAATCAATGGCAGAAACATATATTCATTTTTACTGGTAGAAGTTTAATTTGTAGGTACTCAGGTCCTGCGTTTCCGCCATATCGTGACAATCTAGACAGCCACCTGTCAGTGTCAGTGTAAAAGGTTATAATACCTGGGCACACAGATACCAGTAAAAACAAATAGAAAGTTTTACCATATTTGTAAGAATATATTTCCATGAATAAGGAGCTTAAATAAGACAAATTTTTCTATTTAAATTTACTGGTGGGAAATTTTTTCAGGAAGTAATCGTAAACTGTTGATCGGATTTAAAAAAACAGCAGCCATCTTGTGACAACCTCCTCAGTTACTTCACTCACAACTGGTAGAAGGCTCAATATATGGCTCCTCCTCTTTATTCATAATTCCATTATTTGAACCACCGCCCCTTAAATACTAGGCCTGAGTGTTGACACAAAAATGGCGGCTGCTGAAGGCGGATTTATTTTAACGTATGTACGGTCCCTTAAATATTGACACCTGTATTACATAACAGATTTCTTTCGCATGTTTAATCTCAGAAATATAGAGCCAGAAAAACTTATTGGTGCCAAAATTCAAGAGCCCGTACACACTCTGAAAAAAATCCGCCTTTTGGCAGCCGCCATTTTAGTTTCAGCGCTCAGTCCTACTATTCAGGGGGAGGTGATTTGAACGAATATTTCTGTCATTAAATAACACAAATTATTCTATTCTAAAATAGTTATATCTTACAGCTTTATGGGACACGGGTTGTGCACCCCCAGTCTAAGTAGTCAGAATACTAAAAGATTTCATTTTACGAATGTAAATTAACAGTTTTTGAAAAATTAAGCAACATTTAATTTTTCATTTCATATATTTATCTTTTTACATATTATATTTAAGGGGCTCACAACCACAGTAAACCATGTCCATTTTGAAAAAAATGAGATAATCCATTTAGAAGGTGCATAAAATCTGTTTTATTCACTGCCACAGTGAACTAAGTCTGTACACATATGCCATACGTGAGAAAGTATGTGACAACAGACTTGGTTCACTATGGGAGTAGATGTAGCAGATTTTTATGCACCTCCTAAATAGACTATCGAATTTTGTTTCAAAATGGACTTTGTCTACGATGGTTGCCTCATTTAATATGTCTAATATACCGGCTGTCCCAAAAATGACTGATGGATTTTAAAATTCAATAACTTCCAACTTTCCAAACATATATTTAAAAAATTCTTGCAAGAGGGTTATGTATGATGTCGTGAGATTTTTGCTGTGATTCTTAATTTTAGTTCGAATTTCAAACGATAGATGGCGCTGATAGCAATAGGCGCTCAGTGCGGACCCGATTTTTGGTACTTCAGGAACCATTCAATACATTTTCATCTCCTTTTTCCGCATGGAAGAAGAGAGATGCGGAAAAATCGAGCCTGGATTTAGCGGTTACTGCTTGTAGCGCCATCGATCGATGCTATTTGTAACTAAAACTGAGAATCGCAGCATAAAAACTCCTGACATCTTACATAACACTCCTGAAAGAATTATTTTAATATCTGTGACCATTTGCAAGTTATTGAATTTTAAAATCCATCAGTTATTTTTGGGACACCCGGTATTTATTACATATATGTTAAGTGCAGAGCCTGATTACCTCAGGGACAAATGTCCACCATAATTCCTTAAAAGTAACTATCACTTTATTTAGGTTTCCCCTTACAGTAATCGTACTAATTTAACACATTTTTTTAAAAATACCGTAATCATATGTACATTTTTTACATAGCATAGTAAAACGGTCGACTCTCGTTGATCTTGAATTTTAGTATTATTGAAAGGTTGTATCGCACAGATTAACAAAAGTTTTCATTGTTATAAAAAGAGACTTACCCCTCTAGTTATCATTCCCATGAGACCAGTCCATTTTCCGTTTTTAATACGTCCCCATTCACCATCTGGAGACTCACTAATTTCATACCTAGAAATTTCACAGTAGATTTATCGCAAATACAACATAAAAGAATCATAGTACACCACTTTTAAACAAATATTTTCAACATAACGCTTAACCCCTTGAGGAGCGGTGGGATAAAATATATCCCACCTAATTTAAACAAGATTCTCACCAGAAAATTTTAACTAAATTTTATATTTTTAACTTTGGGGGGGGGGGGGAATCCTTGAAAAATTGCTTTTCCTTATTTAAAAATAAAATTTTTCAATTATTCCGGTGAGAGTTCAATATTTAGAGATATTTTTGCTTGCCCCTCAAGGGATTAATAAAGACTGAATTGCGGTTTTGTTCATGATATTACACTTAGAAAATAACATAATTTCCAACACTTGCATTTATTGAGCAACACTATTTTCAAACAGAAATAGTAACTAGATATAATGGCCAGGGGTCGTACTTGTCCTGAAATTTCACGACCGGGAAATTCTTCGTTGCCAGTATTTTCTTATGGAAAAACCTCTTTTTAAGTAGGGCGAAATTTTGCGCGTTTAACCTAGATTTATTTTTCTATAAATAAATAGTGATATAAGTCCTGAAAAAATCTCTTAAGCGTACGACCCCTGAATGGCATATTAAATAAGTCAAAAAATACTATTTCAAAATAGTGGTACTTAAAAAACAAGAGGGTCCGCAGCCATGGAAGATGGGAAGGTGAACATGCCTGTCTTGAATCTGTCGCAGTAATGGAAAATTGGCGCAGAGGTGAAGCCTATTGACACCACTAAATTTTAGTAGTGTTTTTCGGCTTATCTAATGACAGGATTTCTGAGTTTTTATTAAGGTGAATAATACTATAAAAAATTAGTGGTGTCAATAGGTTCCTCCTCTGCGCCAATTTTCCACCATTGCTGTCGACTCCCAAGTTTAAACCCTTTCCGATTCTTAACTATATTTAAGTCTTTATAATGTAATCACGTATTTTCTTATAACTCTTAACACGTTGAATGCCACGTCAGTCACCGGTGACTGACACTGATCATTCCATTTAAGACGCGTCAGTCATCGGTGACTGACACTTATAAATGCTGTAACGGGAATCTTATTTCGTGGCCTAAACGGAAAGACAGACAAAATAGACTTGGCATTCAACGTGTTAAATTAAAATATTATAAAATATATTAATTAGCTTTGTACCTTAATATTTATCTTCATAAATAAACAAAAATTTAAGTTCGGTGAACTTTTCAGAAGTCTGATATGGCTTATTGAAAAGGGTATCCATGGCTATAAACTCTTACAGTGTGTATCGTAATTTCTCACGTGTAATCCGCGGATCAAAGAATCATGTTTAGAACCAGAAAATTTATTTAAGTAAATGTAACTTAGTAGATAGCGGTAGATATATGACTTCAATTGTTTAATAAAATTATATGCCGGAAATTACTGTATTTAGCACATTAACCGCCATACGACGCAACGTTGCCGTATTTATTTTGAATAAATGCGCCTGTGCATTGTAATCAGCTCAAATAATTTCAGTACCAGTATTATTGCATTCTAAATTTTGCTTTGTTTAATCGTATATCGATCAATGATTAAATAAATCTAAATTTTCTGTATAATAATACTGGAAGTAAAATGATCGACCCCCAACCACCGCCCCTGAACGCCACGCCACTGTATGACAGTAATTTTGCATGAATCGGTCTTTTAAATAAGACGAAAATTACTAATAAAATTTACTGTTGGAAGTTCTTACCGTTGGTAATCCGGCCCTGGTTAGGAAATAAATCTACCGGAGGGAAACTGTTGGCGTCTACAAAGTTCAGGGTTTTCCTTACTGTGTGTTCACTTGTTTTTCCTCAAATGATGGTTGCTTCTCATATTTATAATTAAATTGCAAATTGATATTGTATAGTGCTTTGACGGAAAAAAAATGAAAGATAAGAATTTTAAGAAACAATTGAACTCGAAATAACAATAATAAATAGTTATCCTTTATTAGTCGTAAAATGAATCTCTCGAAAAAAAGTTCACTGTGAGATTTATGCTCTTCTTATTTCATGGTTTCATGTAAAACGTCAAATGAAAAATATCTTTAAAAGAAGTTAACAGGATTTTGATCACAAACACAATAACGTTTAAACTTTTTATTAATATTACAGTGCTTATAAACTAAACGCAACGGAGTTATGAAAAAAGAGGACGAGCCTTATAATGTAGTGTCTACCAGTTGCGAGTGAAGTAACTCACGAGGTAGTCACAAGATGGCTGCCGTTTTGGATCACCAGTTTCTCATCACCACCGGAGCAAGGTTCCACCAGTAAATTTGAATAGAAAATTTTTCTTTATTTACGCCCCTTATTCAAGCAAACTTTCTATTCCTTTTTACTGGTGAAAGTTAGGCTTTGGCATTATAACTTCTTTCATCGACACTGGCAGAAAGCTGTTTAGTTTGTCACAGTATGACGGAAACGCAGAGCGTCACTACCGCCGAGGTAAACTACCACCAGCAAAAATGAATATCTAGTTTTGCCACAATTAATTGGCTGAGGTTCTACATGAATAAGGCGTTTAAAGCTGAGGAAAATTTCTATTCAAATTTACTGGTGGAAGTTTGCGTAGGCGGTAATCAACTCCTCCGAAACCGGTTATAGTTGACAATACACCATTTTGAGGCTATGTTAATTCCTCTTTATTCATAGCTCCATGCTAAATGCACGGCACTGTTACAACCCATGAAAATTTGAAAGAATTAAACGGTTTTGTATAACATTAAATCTTATCCTAATAGTACTACTAAAATATTCTGGTACACAAAAATAAAAGACACAGGCATCCTGCATGGGACGTACACGAGCCACCATTCCTGAATGAGTTAAACATTTAGATCGGTTATCTTAGCCTGTAAAGTTACTTTCCTGACAAAGCAACCAAAGGGACAAAAATCTCATCGCCACTGGATCGCACTCTCGTAGTTAATTCGCCAAAGGAGTGAGGTTTATATAAATGCAATTGTAACAAGTATTTTCATTCTATATTATGTAACATATTTTCGTTTGAATTTATTTTAAATGTTTTTTCTAATCTGGATAACATGTTTATTTGGTTTAATCTAGCAATAAAACGACGGATTCGTAATGCTTAAACTCAGTTCAGTATTTTCCATATTTCTTTTTTAGGTTTTTCTGCGAGATGTTATTTATTTTAATTTTAAAAGTGTACGTAATAACGTAATATTACATAGAGTAATTTTACTTAATAGAGATTTGAATGCAATACGTGGGCATAGGACTGAATGTGAACAGAAGTGCAAAATTTATTTTTGCACTTCTGTGAGAGGTACCTCATTTCCAGGACATCATTTGTTGAAAAAATTTAAATTCTTAAAAAATAGGTATTTAATAGTCGCCTGACCATTGCAGGTAAGTGCTAGTCTAAAATTGTGAAAATCTAAAATCATGAAACCATAAAATTTTCACGAAAAATATAATGAAAAAGGTTTACTCGAAATCTGCTCGTTAGTGAAGAAAAGCTCACATTTATTTCCAAACGTTTTAAGAAAAACTCATGACAGTTATTTTTAATTCGAAATAGAAATAAAGAGATTATTTAAAAAGGTATCCAATACTGGAACTAAAGAGATGCTTGAGCTTAAAAATCGTGTCAATCAAGAGTCTGGGATGCAGGCTTGAAAGTCTAGCCACCACGTTCAATTCGAAATTTCGAATTCACACCGGAAATTTTGAAAGAAGAATCTTTAGTTTATCTAATCACAAAATTCCTGTAATTAAATAAAGCAAAAAATACAATTTTTAATTTTTGGTACGAATTCTGATTCTCTGAATAAAAATGGAGGCCAAACTGGCAACCCTGCTTCGATGGATTTTTTTTCTCGCACAGTCGCATTCGGTGTTGGAAACTAAACCTTTTTTTTATTAGGCTAGTTCCATAAGTACTTGCGCCCCACCAGTGGCCGAGAGGTTCTGCTCTCGAAACTGGTAGACGGGAGGTGCTGGGTTCGATCCCAATCGCGCCCGTCGGCCTAATCGTTCGGAGTTTTCGTGGTTTTCTTCGAACCTTGGTTCTCCAAGCGTTGATACGGGTTAGGTTCCCTTAGAAAGACCTCCACGGAAGGCACTCCCCCCCCTTATGGCCCATATCCCACGTGCAGATAATTGGCCGACATAAATACAACCAACCAACCAACCATGAGTACTTGTAGTGTAAGGCACATGCTACGATTTTTGGCTACCAGTATTTTAGATTGGAAAATGTGACATATTTTATCGGATTTATCTCATTGATTGAATAAGGTGAAGCAAACTTTTCAATAATAACGGTGGCAAACAAGCGCAGCAGTTATCATCTATGTGAATTACACTCCAAAAACCCATGGAACTAGCCATTAAGGTTCCACTGCACTGAAACTTCCCGAACGCGAAATCCCATGTTATCCTATGGGAAAACTTTGAATGCGATTACTCATTAACCTAATATAATTATTAAAATATCGTTTTCACCATCAGAAAGTAGACGTCGGATGCCGATGATGTGCGCTTTTAAAAATTATCTCCGTAAATTTTAACTATATATAAAATCCCTACAAACTTTGGAATTTCTATTTGATCAAATTTTATCATCTTCTTAAAGATACTTAAATATTACTTCTTATACTTCACCATCAGAAAGAAGGCGTCAGATGCCGATGATGTGCGTTTTTAAAAATTATCTCCATAAATTTTAATTACATAAAAAATCCCTACAAACTTTGGAATTTCCATTTGATTAAATTTTATCATCTTCTTAAAGATACTTAAATATTACTTCTTAAAGATGCTTCACCATCAGAAAGAAGGCGTCAGATGCCGATGATGTGCGTTTTTAAAAATTATCTGTGTAAATTTTAATTACATAAAAAATCCCTACAAACTTGGAATTTCCATTTGATTAAATTTTATCATCTTCTTAAAGATACTTAAATATTACAATACTTTTTAAAGATACTTCACCATCAGAAAGAAGGCGTCAGCTGCCAATGATGTGCGTTTTTAAAAATTATCTCCGTGAATTTTAATTACATAAAAAATCCCTACAAACTTTGGAATTTCCATTTGATTAAATTTTATCATTTTCTTAAAGATACTTAAATATTACTTCTTAAAGAAACTTCACCATCAGAAAGAAGGCGTCAGATTCCGATGATTTGCGTTTTTAAAAATTATCTCTGTAAATTTTAATTACATAAAAAATCCCTACAAACTGTGGAATTTCCATATGATTAAATTTTATCATCTTATTAAAGACACTTAAATGTTACTTCTTAAAGATACTTCACCATCAGAAAGAAGGCGCCAGATGCCGATGATGTGCATTTTTAAAAATTATCTCCATAAATTTTAATTACATAAAAAATCCCTACAAACTTTGGAATTTCCATTTGATTAGATTTTATCATATTCTTAAAGGTACTCTTAAGGCTACCTCTCTACAAGAATTTCTGATTGTAACTTTTGTTTTATTTGGTCACGAAATGTTTTTCATAAAACAAAATTATTATATTCCAAATTCACGTAGTGTTTCTGATACTTTTACACATAAATTAGCCTCGTACTTAGAGGGTATATAGCCTAAACCAGGGGTGGCCAACTGTGGCACGCTAGACAACACTAAAGTTTTATAGTAATCATTGCCTTATCTAATCATCGAATCTCTGCGGTTCAAGAAGTCGACTATTTCTTTAAAAAAATTAGCGGTATTCGGCGGGCCACAGTTTAACACACCTGATGTAAATAATGATGTAGAAAATCGATTCTGTTATATTACGATAGATAAATATTAGATAAACTAAAAACATTTAATTTAAAAATTTGGACTTTAATCCTGGGCTTTAACTTGCTAAGTACAAAGCTAATTTATGTGTAAAATTTTCCAACATGCCCTCACTCGTACGCATGGATCGAGGCTATGCAGATATTCTTGTAGGAATGTAGTTTTGTTTCATAATAAAAGGTGGGGGTAATGTAGTAACACTGAACATATCCGAAAGATGCGAATTTAGATATTTTATCATGAATGTGTTGAGGAAATTTCAAAGCAATTTATAAGTGACATGTAAGGATAGAAAATGTTTAAATCATAAGATTTAAATATTTAAATGTATGTCTATATAACTGCCAACATTTACGCTTTTATCTTACCATTAAAATTTAATAGTAAATTTTAACTTATTTAATCGCCGAAATCTGCGATTAAATAAGGCAAATAACCCCTCGTACTGTAGCACGGTCAGAAAAAAAAATCAATCTCACAAAAATTTCTATCTTCAAAAATTACCCCGAAAAAAGTTAAAGTCCCCCAATTAAAATTAATTATCATTAAAAAAAAATCAAACTCAAAATTACCCCTCATACTATAAGATGACGCATCACCTTGACCCCGCCTCCCAGAGTATAACCTTGTAGTAGATAATATTTGCCGGTTCTATGCCAGTGGCACGGGTGGCACGACCTTGAACGACCTTGAACGACCTCTGCATGCTGTTTGAAGGTTATGCGGCGTAGGTGAAGGTTATACTCTGGGAGGCGGGGTCAAGGTGATGCGTCATCTTATAGTATGAGGGGTAATTTTGAGTTTGATTTTTTTTTTAATGATAATTAATTTTAATTGGGGGACTTTAACTTTTTTCGGGGTAATTTTTGAAGATAGAAATTTTTGTGAGATTGATTTTTTTTTCTGACCGTGCTACAGTACGAGGGGTTATTTTAAGTTTGATTTTTTTTTAATGATAATTAATTTTAATTGGAGGACTTTAATTTTTTTCGGGGTAATTTTTGAAGATAGAAATTTTTGGGAGATTGATTTTTTTTCCTTTCCGTACTACAGTACGAGGGGTAATTTTAAGTTTGATTTTTTTTAATGATAATTAATTTTAATTGGAGGACTAACTTTTTTCGGGGTAATTTTTGAAGATTGAATTTTTGCCTTGAACGACCTCTGCATGCTGTTTGAAGATTATGCGGCGTAGGTGAAGGTCATACTCTGGGAGGCGGGGTCAAGGTGATGCGTCATCTTATAGTATGAGGGGTAATTTTGAGTTTGATTTTTTTTTTTAATGATAATTAATTTTAATTGGGGGACTTTAACTTTTTTCGGGGTAATTTTTGAAGATAGAAATTTTTGTGAGATTGATTTTTTTTTTCTGACCGTACTACAGTACGAGGGGTTATTTTAAGTTTGATTTCTTTTAATGATAATTAATTTTAATTGGAGGACTTTAACTTTTTTCGGGGTAATTTTTGAAGATAGAAATTTTTGGGAGATTGATTTTTTTCCTTTCCGTACTACAGTACGAGGGGTAATTTTAAGTTTGATTTTTTTTTTTTTTACTAATGATAATTAATTTTAATTGGAGGACTTTAACTTTTTTCGGGGTAATTTTTGAAGATTGAATTTTTGGGAGATTGATTTTTTTTTCTTACCGTACTACAGTATGAGGGGTAATTTTAAGTTTTTTTTTTTTTACTAATGATAATTAATTTTAATTGGGGGACTTTAACTTTTTTCGGGGTAATTTTTGAAGATTGAATTTTTGGGAGATTGATTTTTTTTCCTTTCCGTACTACAGTACGAGGGGTAATTTTAAGTTTGATTTTTTTTAATGATAATTAATTTTAATTGGAGGACTAACTTTTTTCGGGGTAATTTTTGAAGATTGAATTTTTGCCTTGAACGACCTCTGCATGCTGTTTGAAGATTATGCGGCGTAGGTGAAGGTCATACTCTGGGAGGCGGGGTCAAGGTGATGCGTCATCTTATAGTATGAGGGGTAATTTTGAGTTTGATTTTTTTTTTAATGATAATTAATTTTAATTGGGGGACTTTAACTTTTTTCGGGGTAATTTTTGAAGATAGAAATTTTTGTGAGATTGATTTTTTTTTTCTGACCGTACTACAGTACGAGGGGTTATTTTAAGTTTGATTTCTTTTAATGATAATTAATTTTAATTGGAGGACTTTAACTTTTTTCGGGGTAATTTTTGAAGATAGAAATTTTTGGGAGATTGATTTTTTTCCTTTCCGTACTACAGTACGAGGGGTAATTTTAAGTTTGATTTTTTTTTTTTTTACTAATGATAATTAATTTTAATTGGAGGACTTTAACTTTTTTCGGGGTAATTTTTGAAGATTGAATTTTTGGGAGATTGATTTTTTTTTCTTACCGTACTACAGTATGAGGGGTAATTTTAAGTTTTTTTTTTTTTACTAATGATAATTAATTTTAATTGGGGGACTTTAACTTTTTTCAGGGTAATTTTTGAAGATTGAAATTTTAAGAGATTCATTTTTTTTTCTCATCGTACTACAGTAGTAAGGGATAATTTTAAATTTGAAAAATTCATTAATGATAATTAATTAAGAAATTTTAATTGGGGAACTTTAACTTTTTTCGGGAAATTTTTTTTGGGGAGAACATTGATTATTTTTTAGCGCACTTGAGTTTTCGGTGTTATTTTTAGGGGCATAATTTTTGTGTTAGAGATTTTACTGGCAACGATTTTTAATTTGGGAACTTTCAAATATTTTTTTCGCGATTTTCCTTTAGCAATCGAATTTTAAACATTAATTAAAAATTTTAATTGGGAGACTTTATCTTTTAACGCAAATTTTTAGACAAAAATGGAATTTTAAACATAGATTGGATGAGGGGACTTTACGCGATTCAATTTAGTGACGTATGCGCTAGAATATTGAGTATTAATTAAAATTATGAATGATTGTGAATTTTTGTTATTTAGTGTTAGAATTTATTTATGCGAATTTTGAAATAGTACTGCCCCACCCGTGGCTGAGAGGTTCTGCTCACGAAGCTAATAGACCTGAAGTGTTGGGTTCGATCCCATTCGCGCCCGTCGGCCTAATCGTTCCGAGTTTTGTTTGAGCCATGAATTTGCATGCGTAAATATGGGTTAGGTTACCTTAGAAAGACCTCCACGAAGGGCACTCCCCCCTCGGGCCTAGTGTAGATAATCGCCCGTCAAAATCAACCCACCTTTTAAATAGTGTTAATAAATTTTAGAATTTTTTTTTTTTTCTGAATACGTGTTAGATGAGTGAATATTTTTTCGCGGTTTTAGACAAAAATAGAAATTGGTAAGATATTTTGAAGGATATTAGTTTTCGATTTGTTATGCAATTTTTAGGCATGTATTGCTTAATTTATATGAAAATATATTTTGAAAAAAAAACATGAAATGTCATTCATAAAGATATTAGGAAATGTATACTCCCTACCCCTAAATGAACATCTATATATTTGTAAAATATGGGGTTACCTATTCAATGGTCCGTTTGAATTTGTCCCTTCAAATTTTATTGACGCATGTTTTCTATTTTTAAACAGTGGCATTATAAATTATCTAGATCTATTTTTTTAAACTAGAAAATCGATTTTTTAAACAAAGCGCTTTTTAAACATATATAATTTTTGAATGTTTCTATTAAAATACTTTGAATTTTTAATAAGATTTTGGAAAAAAAAAAAAACGCATTTTTTACAAATTTTCGCTAATATTACGCTTTTTAGAATAAAACTATTAAATACATATATTTACCAAAAATTTAACACACTTACTTTACTTAAAATGACTTTCAGAGCCTAAAAAAACGCGTGTTTCTGTAGGAAAATGTCTACTATACTGAACCGTGGTCATCGTGCGTTACCTTTGGGAACACTCAGAAGTGAATCACTTTATCTAGATAAGGAGATAAGGGGTTTTCCTTTATATCGTGATAGGATATTAGATTTCAATTTCGATTGACTAATGGTGGGGTACAAATTAAGATTTTCAAATAATTAATTTAAGATTTTTATTATCTCACTGATAGCGAATTTAATGAATGAATAATTAATATTACGTCACACAAAACGAATTTTTTGAATAATTAAGATTTAATATTGCGTCACAATTTTTGAATGATTTTATTAATATAAAATTTTTATCCAATTGAGGGTCATTTTTTCTCATAGATTTATTTTAAATAAAATTGGAATATTCATTTAGTAATACTATATTAACAATTTAATGCATGTGCGACATTTCTTTTGGATAAAATTAAAACTATTTTCTAATGAGACCTTTAAAAACGGATACTTTTTAAACTGATTCATTAACCGCGAGAATACTTCAAACATGTCATGAATGAGTCATCACGAATAACACTCGAAAACATGAAAGTGTTAATAAATATATTGAGGTTTATGAAAAGTAACACTTATTGAAATTTTTTTAATATTTGAAATAAACATTACGCGCAGTGACCGTCAGGCATACATTTTAAAATATAGATCTAGTTCAAATTTTACTAAGTTTCGTAATGGATGTCACGTTATACCCTAACCAATCATACTATTTAGTCAGGGATTGCTATTTTGGAATTATCTAAATTAGTTACAAAACTTCTCATTTTTTAATAACTACACTAATCATAAGTCTTGTTTAATCAAATAAATATAATTTTTATCGTTTTTGTTACTTAACAAGATATAAATACCTTGTACATATGCTATATTGATTCTGGTTTAGTTTAGTGCATATAAATTTTAACTAATATTTTTCTTTTAGTAGATATAACAATATTCGCCAACATATATATTTTTAACATTATTCAAATTTCGCACAAACCTTTAAATAATTTTGGAAAAAATGTTTTATTTTTAGAAGATTAACCATAATATTAATTTTAAACCTCTTAATTCTTTTTTAATTGAGGTAGTACGATAGAAAATTAATATATTCGACACAATAAAGAAATTACTAATTCATATTAACAATGATTTTAAGCATTATGTTAAAATTCGAGATTTTTCATTTACAAATAATTTGAAAAATAAAACATTTAAAAGTAAATTGACTTACTTGTATTAATTTTCCATCTAAATCCAAAAGGCTTTTAAACAGAAACAACACACCACATACAGTTTTGTGTCACTATATGAAATGAATCAGGATTTTTCACCCCAATCTCTTATCTCTGGGGTAATTCCTAGAACTGACTCATGCGATACGCACAATATTACATCGTAATTTGAATCTAAGAACAGTTTTAATGAATTTAATATGATGCGTTATTAATATGGGATTAAATATAATGTGTAATTAATAAGGGATTTAGTTAATTTGTTTCGTTATTAATTAAAACCTGAATATAATTATGTCTTTTTAAGTCTTATTTAATAGAATAGGAATACTTTTAAAATTTTCAGGAGGTTTTTTTCAGAAACACTTTTTAAGAATACTTTTCTTAATGAATGTGTAATTAACATTTTTTAAATTAATTAATTAATACGTAATTAAATTTTCAAAATTAAAATAAATATAAAATAGAAGAGAAATTCTTTTCAAATTTATTAAGCAACATACAAGTTATTATTAGGTAATATTTCAAATTGCTGCAAACTTTAAACATGTTGAGTTATCACTGAGAATTTAATAACGAGGTATTTGAATAGTAATGCTAACCAGAATTTGAAAAATAATTTTCATATTAAGTAACTTGTATAACTTGCTACAAACATTACTTTCTTTTGAACACACTAGAGTGGGATTGAATTTTTAAAGACATATTTATCTCACATATTTAAACTAAAGTCTTGTGCTAAATTTTCAACTAAAATATTTCTCACTTAAAAGTTAACTTCTTTCATTGAAAAAGTCATATACTTGGAAATTTCACATTCAAATTTTTATCACATGGAAAAAGGCTTAAGCAATTGTATTAGAATAAAAACTAATCATATGGAAATTTAACTTTTGTAAATTGTATCAGAAAAAATTTAACCTGTGTCAAATTTTTGAAAACAGCATTTAAAAAACAAAAAGATAAATTACAATTAAATTTATTAAGCAGAAGTGTTACATGTCAAAAACAGCATTTATATGATTTATATATATGTTAAAATCCATACATGCCAAAAACGTGTGTAAACCCACATAGACATTTTTCCGCGAGATAGTTCACAAATTCTTGTACATTGAAATTAAGCAAGGCGTTTTCACTGCATAAATTAAATTGTTGATACATAGAATATTTTCTACATTCGTGAAAGTTTTCATATGAATATCCCATTGTACAGGAATTACAGTCAAATTCGCGGCGCACAGATTCTTTTAATTCACGAATGAAACATGAAAAGAAATGTATTTTAGAGTCTTCTATATCCAAATGTGAATGTTCACAGTCTTTTGCACGATTTAAAACACAAATAGGAATGACTTTTAAAAGTTTGGATTGGATGAGGTTATCATTAATCTCATCGCAAATGTTTTTTAAATTTAAAAATTGTTCTTTTGATAAGTGCACACACTTAGGTTTTAATGAATAATCAGAGTTACTTGACTTGACCAATTCTTGAAGCATACAAGAGCGTTCATCTATGTAGAGTGTGAGAATATCGTTATTACAGACGAAACTGTCTTTTTTAGAATAGAACTGAAAGTTTTTCATTTGATTTTGAAAAGAGTCAAACGATTCACAGGATAATGACACACTTTCTTCAGTTCGGAAGATTTCACCGAAAGCTCCTTCAAAATATTTCGTTTTGTGAACTTTTAAATCGCAGTTCTGCTCCATCACTATTTCGACAACTGTACAATCTCCAATGCAGCGGAAGAAAGTACAATATGAACCAGATTGACTAAACAGACGTGTAAACCACTCGTTTTGAGGAAACTTGCAATGAGGATTATCCGCTAAGTAAAACAGACCTTTTTCATTAGCATCACGTAGTAAACTTATATTCATGGTTAAGCTAGCGAGTCGCAGAGACAAAACAACACACACGTGAAGGGTATAATCCAAACGAGAGACGAAGTTAAACTAGGTAGGTACAAGCATAGAATGATGCGCACCCCTAGCGTGAGTCGATTAATACTATCCCTTATCACCCTATCAGTATATAAGCTCATAGATAAGATCGGAGAACATCCGTGATATTTTCACAGTGATTTCACCGCTAGCATAGGTAATATCATTTTCAGAAAACGCTAATCACTTCCAGATAACGAACTTGTCATTTCAGTAAGATCTTGCATGACCCATTCACTCGGTTCTTAATATACATATCTTTGTGTGTGTGTGTGTGTGTATTTGTAAATGGGAAAAAAATTTAAAAGGTATACACATTAAAAGTTAATAAAATTATTTTTAAATTTTTTTATAAATATTTCAATAGAGTATTAAATATTTCAAGACAGTATTAAAGATTTGAACTACTGATAAAAATGCTTTGAAAATTATTAAAAAATATTACAAGACAATATTAAAGATTTGAACTACTAATAAAAATGCTTTGAAAATTCTTAAAAATGCTTCATTCATATTTTAAAGTCAACAAATTTTAATACATGGTTATGTACATACATGCATTTTGAGCTATGTTTTGAAGGGAAAAAAAATCGAATGTTTAAAAATGATTTCTTATTTAATTACAAATGAAATAAATATTTGTTTTTTATACATATGTTAACATAACAAATGTTTTAAATATTTCGATGCTATTTCCAGGTTAGTCAATTCATGCTTTTTGAAATATGCATTTATATATATTTGTAAATGTTAATGTTTTCTGTTAAAACTGACTAGTGAACACATCGTTAAATTTTTTATCCCAGCTATCGTTTATTTACACAATAAAACAACTGCTTTTTAAACGACTCTATGATTATCAAAACAATTCAAAACCTTTTATCTACACAAGCGCAAACATTTTAATAAACTAGAGGCCACATTTTCATTCCAATAAATAATGACTAATCAAATAGGTTTTATCCTAACTTAAATCATACCTTTTATGTGATATTGCTAAACATGCTACTACAATGTCCAATCAAATAGGTTATGTCCTAACTTGAATGATACCTTTTTTGTGACATCGCTGAACAAACTTCAAACTTGTAAAAATAGCATGATAACTTGTTTTCACTAGACAAACTTAATAATTTTCGTAGGTTTTATAAAATAATCGATATGTTTGGTTATCTCTCATCATAGTTTTCTAAAATATATCCAAAAAAGTTTGCTACTATTAAAAAACATGCTTTTAATTCAGATAGTTTTCACTCTTATTATTTAAAAACATATAACACAAAATATTTTTATTAAATAATCACTATTTTTCACAAGTTTGCAATATTTATATGCTAACTAGGGTTAGTAGTATTCAGACTTCAAAATATCTTTATAGATTAAACATGAAAATTTATATGTCTGACAATCCTTTGACTATTTTTAGTTAAAGTTCGTGTCATGAAATATAGCCGCAAAGCTTAAAATTATACTTTGCAGTTTTCTAACTATTAAAAATTAATGTTTTAAAATTCATTAAAATTTGAAAAATTATTAAATACTATTACATTTTAATTTTTAAATTCATTTTTATATAAAAACACACAAAATAATAATACTTATCTAATATGGCAGCTAGCAGTCTTAAGCGCAACTTTCTCTTTCAAAAACTAAAAACGAAATGAATAATTCTAAGTCCTTATCAGCTAATCTTATCAACTGATTAGATCTAGTCACGTGGTATATGATAACGTTATTAGTGATATCATATACCACGTGATGGGGATTCCCGATCACGTGGTATATGATATCACTAATGACGTTTTTTCACTAATGACGTAGGGGTTATCACGTGATCGGGAATCCCCATCACGTGGTACATGATATCACTAATAACGTTATCATATACCACGTGACTAGATCTAATCAGTTGATAAGATTAGCTGATAAGGACTTAGAATTATTCATTTCGTTTTTAGTTTTTGAAAGAGAAGGTTGCGCTTAAGACTGCTAGCTGCCATATTAGATAAGTATTATTATTTTGTGTGTTTTTATATAAAAATGAATTTAAAAATTAAAATGTAATAGTATTTAATAATTTTTCAAATTTTAATGAATTTTAAAACATTAATTTTTAATAGTTAGAAAACTGCAAAGTATAATTTTAAGCTTTGCGGTTATATTTCATGACACGAACTTTAACTAAAAATAGTCAAAGGATTGTCCTTACATATAAATTTTCATGTTTAATCTATAAAGATATTTTCAAGTCTGAATACTACTAACCCTCGTTAGCATATAAATATTGCAAACTTGTGAAAAATAGTGATTATTTAATAAAAATATTTTGTGTTATATGTCTTTAAATAATAAGAGTGAAAACTATCTGAATTAAAAGCATGTTTTTTAATAGTAGCAAACTTTTTTGGATATATTTTAGAAAACTATGATGAGAGATAACCAAACATATCGATTATTTTATAAAACCTACGAAAATTATTAAGTTTGTCTAGTGAAAACAAGTTATCATGCTATTTTTACAAGTTAGAAGTTTGTTTATCGATGTCACAAAAAAGGTATCATTTAAGTTAGGACATAACCTATTTGATTAGACATTGTAGTAGCATGTTTAGCAATATCACATAAAAGGTATGATTTAAGTTAGGATAAAACCTATTTGATTAGTCATTATTTATTGGAATGAAAATGTGGCCTCTAGTATATTAAAATGTTTGCGCTTGTGTAGATAAAAGGTTTTGAATTGTTTTGATAATCATAGAGTCGTTTAAAAAGCAGTTGTTTTATTGTGTAAATAAACGATAGCTGGGATAAAAAATTTAACGATGTGTTCACTAGTCAGTTTTAACAGAAAACATTAACATTTACAAATATATATAAATGCATATTTCAAAAAGCATGAATTGACTAACCTGGAAATAGCATCGAAATATTTAAAACATTTGTTATGTTAACATATGTATAAAAAACAAATATTTATTTCATTTGTAATTAAATAAGAAATCATTTTTAAACATTCGATTTTTTTTCCCTTCAAAACATAGCTCAAAATGCATGTATGTACATAACTATGTATTAAAATTTGTTGACTTTAAAATATGAATGAAGCATTTTTAAGAATTTTCAAAGCATTTTTATTAGTAGTTCAAATCTTTAATATTGTCTTGTAATATTTTTTAATAATTTTCAAAGCATTTTTATCAGTAGTTCAAATCTTTAATACTGTCTTGAAATATTTAATACTCTATTGAAATATTTATAAAAAAAATTTTAAAATAATTTTATGAACTTTTAATGTGTATACCTTTTAAATTTTTTTCCCATTTACAAATACACACACACACACACACACAAAGATATGTATATTAAGAACCGAGTGAATGGGTCATGCAAGATCTTACTGAAATGACAAGTTCGTTATCTGGAAGTGATTAGCGTTTTCTGAAAATGATATTACCTATGCTAGCGGTGAAATCACTGTGAAAATATCACGGATGTTCTCCGATCTTATCTATGAGCTTATATACTGATAGGGTGATAAGGGATAGTATTAATCGACTCACGCTAGGGGTGCGCATCATTCTATGCTTGTACCTACCTAGTTTAACTTCGTCTCTCGTTTGGATTATACCCTTCACGTGTGTGTTGTTTTGTCTCTGACATAGTTTAACTTCGTCTCTCGTTTGGATTATACCCTTCACGTGTGTGTTGTTTTGTCTCTGCGACTCGCTAGCTTAACCATGAATATAAGTTTACTACGTGATGCTAATGAAAAAGGTCTGTTTTACTTAGCGGATAATCCTGATTGCAAGTTTCCTCAAAACGAGTGGTTTACACGTCTGTTTAGTCAATCTGGTTCATATTGTACTTTCTTCCGCTGCATTGAAGATTGTACAGTTGTCGAAATAGTGATGGAGCAGAACTGCGATTTAAAAGTTCACAAAACGAAATATTTTGAAGGAGCTTTCGGTGAAATCTTCCGAACTGAAGAAAGTGTGTCATTATCCTGTGAATCGTTTGACTCTTTTCAAAATCAAATGAAAAACTTTCATTTCTATTCTAAAAAAGACAGTTTCGTCTGTAATAACGATATTCTCACACTCTACATAGATGAACGCTCTTGTGTGCTTCAAGAATTGGTCAAGTCAAGTAACTCTGATTATTCATTAAAACCTAAGTGTGTGCACTTATCAAAAGAACAATTTTTAAATTTAAAAAACATTTGCGATGAGATTAATGATAACCTCATCCAAACCAAACTTTTAAAAGTCATTCCTATTTGTGTTTTAAATCGTGCAAAAGACTGTGAACATTCACATTTTGATATAGAAGACTCTAAAATACATTTCTTTTCATGTTTCATTCGTGAATTAAAAGAATCTGTGCGCCGCGAATTTGACTGTAATTCCTGTAATGATAACCTCATCCAAACCAAACTTTTAAAAGTCATTCCTATTTGTGTTTTAAATCGTGCAAAAGACTGTGAACATTCACATTTGGATATAGAAGACTCTAAAATACATTTCTTTTCATGTTTCATTCGTGAATTAAAAGAATCTGTGCGCCGCGAATTTGACTGTAATTCCTGTACAATGGGATATTCATATGAAAACTTTCACGAATGTAGAAAATATTCTATGTATCAACAATTTAATTTATGCAGTGAAAACGCCTTGCTTAATTTCAATGTACAAGAATTTGTGAACTATCTCGCGGAAAAATGTCTATGTGGGTTTACACACACGTTTTTTGCATGTATGAATTTTAACATATATATAAATCATATAAATGCTGTTTTTGACATGTAACACTTCTGCTTAATAAATTTAATTGTAATTTATCTTTTTGTTTTTTAAATGCTGTTTTCAAAAATTTGACACAGGTTAAATTTTTTCTGATACAATTTACAAAAGTTAAATTTCCATATGATTAGTTTTTATTCTAATACAATTGCTTAAGCCTTTTTCCATGTGATAAAAATTTGAATGTGAAATTTCCAAGTATATGACTTTTTCAATGAAAGAAGTTAACTTTTAAGTGAGAAATATTTTAGTTGAAAATTTAGCACAAGTCTTTAGTTTAAATATGTGAGATAAATATGTCTTTAAAAATTCAATCCCACTCTAGTGTGTTCAAAAAAAAGTAATGTTTGTAGCAAGTTATACAAGTTACTTAATATGAAAATTATTTTTCAAATTCTGGTTAGCATTACTATTCAAATACCTCGTTATTAAATTCTCAGTGATAACTCAACATGTTTAAAGTTTGCAGCAATTTGAAATATTACCTAATAATAACTTGTATGTTGCTTAATAAATTTGAAAAGAATTTCTCTTCTATTTTATATTTATTTTTATTTTGAAAATTTAATTACGTATTAATTAATTAATTTAAAAAATGTTAATTACACATTCATAAAGAAAAGTATTCTTAAAAAGTGTTTCTGAAAAAAACCTCCTGAAAATTTTAAAAGTATTCCTATTCTATTAAATAAGACTTAAAAAGACATAATTATATTCAGGTTTTAATTAATAACGAAACAAATTAACTAAATCCCTTATTAATTACACATTATATTTAATCCCATATTAATAACGCATCATATTAAATTCATTAAAACTGTTCTTAGATTCAAATTACGATGTAATATTGTGCGTATCGCATGAGTCAGTTCTAGGAATTACCCCAGAGATAAGAGATTGGGGTGAAAAATCCTGATTCATTTCATATAGTGACACAAAACTGTATGTGGTGTGTTGTTTCTGTTTAAAAGCCTTTTGGATTTAGATGGAAAATTAATACAAGTAAGTCAATTTACTTTTAAATGTTTTATTTTTCAAATTATTTGTAAATGAAAAATCTCGAATTTTAACATAATGCTTAAAATCATTGTTAATATGAATTAGTAATTTCTTTATTGTGTCGAATATATTAATTTTCTATCGTACTACCTCAATTAAAAAAGAATTAAGAGGTTTAAAATTAATATTATGGTTAATCTTCTAAAAATGAAATATTTTTTCCAAAATTATTTAAAGGTTTGTGCGAAATTTGAATAATGTTAAAAATATATATGTTGGCGAATATTGTTATATCTACTAAAAGAAAAATATTAGTTAAAATTTATATGCACTAAACTAAACCAGAATCAATATAGCATATGTACAAGGTATTTATATCTTGTTAAGTAACAAAAACTATAAAAATTATATTTATTTGATTAAACAAGACTTATGATTAGTGTAGTTATTAAAAAATGAGAAGTTTTGTAACTAATTTAGATAATTCCAAAATAGCAATCCCTGACTAAATAGTATGATTGGTCAGGGTATAACGTGACATCCATTACGAAACTTAGTAAAATTTGAACTAGATCTATATTTTAAAATGTATGCCTGACGGTCACTGCGCGTAATGTTTATTTCAAATATTAAAAAAATTTCAATAAGTGTTACTTTTCATAAACCTCAATATATTTATTAACACTTTCATGTTTTCGAGTGTTATTCGTGATGACTCATTCATGACATGTTTGAAGTATTCTCGGGGTTAATGAATCAGTTAAAAAAGTATCCGTTTATAAAGGTCTCATTAGAAAATAGTTTTAATTTTATCCAAAAGAAATGTCGCACATGCATTAAATTGTTAATATAGTATTACTAAATGAATATTCCAATTTTATTTAAAATAAATCTATGAGAAAAAATGACCCCCAATTGGATAAAAATTTTATATTAATAAAATCATTCAAAAATTGTGACGCAATATTAAATCTTAATTATTCAAAAAATTCGTTTTGTGTGACGTAATATTAATTATTCATTCATTAAATTCGCTATCAGTGAGATAATAAAAATCTTAAATTAATTATTTGAAAATCTTAATTTGTACCCCACCATTAGTCAATCGAAATTAAAATCTAATATCCTATCACGATATAAAGGAAAACCCCTTATCACCTTATCTAGATAAAGTGATTCACTTCTGAGTGTTCCCAAAGATAACGCACGATGACCACGGTTCAGTATAGTAGACATTTTCCTACAGAAACACGCGTTTTTTTAGGCTTTGAAAGTCATTTTAAGTAAAGTAAGTGTGTTAAATTTTTGGTAAATTTATGTATTTAATAGTTTTATTCTAAAAAGCGTAATATTAGCGAAAATTTGTAAAAAATGCGTTTTTTTTTTTCCAAAATCTTATTAAAAATTCAAAGTATTTTAATAGAAACATTCAAAAATTATATATGTTTAAAAAGCGCTTTGTTTAAAAAATCGATTTTCTAGTTTTAAAAAATAGATCTAGATAATTTATAATGCCACTGTTTAAAAATAGAAAACATGCGTCAATAAAATTTGAAGGGACAAATTCAAACGGACCATTGAATAGGTAACCCCATATTTTACAAATATATAGATGTTCATTTAGGGGTAGGGAGTATACATTTCCTAATATCTTTATGAATGACATTTCATGTTTTTTTTCAAAATATATTTTCATATAAATTAAGCAATACATGCCTAAAAATTGCATAACAAATCGAAAACTAATATCCTTCAAAATATCTTACCAATTTCTATTTTTGTCTAAAACCGCGAAAAAATATTCACTCATCTAACACGTATTCAGAAAAAAAAAAAAATTCTAAAATTTATTAACACTATTTAAAAGGTGGGTTGATTTTGACGGGCGATTATCTACACTAGGCCCGAGGGGGGAGTGCCCTTCGTGGAGGTCTTTCTAAGGTAACCTAACCGATATTTACGCATGCAAATTCATGGCTCAAACAAAACTCCGAACGATTAGGCCGACGGGCGCGAATGGGATCGAACCCAACACTTCAGGTCTATTAGCTTCGTGAGCAGAACCTCTCAGCCACGGGTGGGGCAGTACTATTTCAAAATTCGCATAAATAAATTCTAACACTAAATAACAAAAATTCACAATCATTCATAATTTTAATTAATACTCAATATTCTAGCGCATACGTCACTAAATTGAATCGCGTAAAGTCCCCTCATCCAATCTGTGTTTAAAATTCCATTTTAAACACAACACAACACAAAAATTATGCCCCTAAAAATAACACCGAAAACTCAAGTGCGCTAAAAAATAATCAATGTCCTCCCCCCAAAAAAAATTTCCCGAAAAAAGTTAAAGTTCCCCAATTAAAATTTCTTAATTAATTATCATTAATGAATTTTTCAAATGTAAAATTATCCCTTACTACTGTAGTACGATGAGAAAAAAAAATGAATCTCTTAAAATTTCAATCTTCAAAAATTACCCTGAAAAAAGTTAAAGTCCCCCAATTAAAATTAATTATCATTAGTAAAAAAAAAAACTTAAAATTACCCCTCATACTGTAGTACGGTAAGAAAAAAAAATCAATCTCCCAAAAATTCAATCTTCAAAAATTACCCCGAAAAAAGTTAAAGTCCTCCAATTAAAATTAATTATCATTAGTAAAAAAAAAAAAAATCAAACTTAAAATTACCCCTCGTACTGTAGTACGGTCAGAAAAAAAAATCAATCTCACAAAAATTTCTATCTTCAAAAATTACCCCGAAAAAAGTTAAAGTCCCCCAATTAAAATTAATTATCATTAAAAAAAAATCAAACTCAAAATTACCCCTCATACTATAAGATGACGCATCACCTTGACCCCGCCTCCCAGAGTATGACCTTCACCTACGCCGCATAACCTTCAAACAGCATGCAGAGGTCGTTCAAGGCAAAAATTCAATCTTCAAAAATTACCCCGAAAAAAGTTAAATATTATCTACTAAGGCACAAAAATTCTATTACATTTTAACAAAAGCTCGTAACAGCTTGCAGCTATGTTTCAACCTGTTTATCCAAATGTGTGCCCCCGAATCTGTGTCTACCTGTTTAATACAGCAAAAAAAAAAAAAAAAAAAAAAAAAAAAAAAGTTGCTTTTGAAAGGCTATCACAAATAACGGGTATAACCCTCTTTGTATGTATATTACTCATAATTAGGCATAATTAGAAACTGCGATACCGCGATCCATAAGTGTAAACAACTCTTGGTTATTCCGGTGTCTGCCTAAGACAAACATGTTTAAAACTGGAAAGTTTATACAGGGTGTCCATAAAAGAATGTCCTAGTTTCAATGGCATATGATAAAAGTTTAATTTAGACTATTTACAACAAATCAGACCGTCGGTACCATTCCAATCTATCCAATATGAAAACAGTGGGCTACATTTTTAAAATTCAGATTTCTTGATCGGCACCACTTTTTAAAAATGATAAAATTCGCCTTATTTAACCTTATTTAATAACAAATTAATTAACGTAAAAACAACTAGAAAAGTGGTGCCAATCAAGAAATCTGAATTTAAAAAATGTAGCCCACTGTTTTCACTTTGGATAGTTTGACGTGGTACTGACAATACATCAAATTGAAGGTAAACTAACCTAGTTTTTCTTACAAATGTTTCATATGTGCACCTTTAGTTCTACGGCACACATCCAACCTAAAGTCCAATTCTCCCCACATTTCGGTTAACAAGTCCAGTGTAATGGAAGCAATACCTTCTTCAATTCTGTGTCTCAACTCTGGCAAATTATTAGATACACACTGTCGTCTCTGGTAGCCGAAGTTCATGACTTGCTTTCCGAACAGATTTCTTAGGACAACACAGGTGAGATGCTCTGACGCGGTCAACATCCTGTGCAGACAATTTTGGTCGTGCTGTGCTGTTCCCTTTACAAACGCAGCGTTTTGAATTGCTTATACCATCGCCGGATGTGTTTGCAACATGGGGGACCACAACTAAACTTTAAACAAAACGCACGTTGAACTAAAATTACAGATCCACAGTCAGGAGTGGCCATTTTGCGTATGTGGCACTGCAAACGAGTCAATAACAAAGCAGTACTCGCGCATGCGCTTATCTAAAACTGTTTGAGTTACTCTTTATTTGTGACCTTGAACCAACACTCTACAATGTTTAAAGGTGTTTTACTATTAAAATTTAGATTAGGTGACGTTCTTTTATGGACACCCTGTGTAAGGAAATATGTCTTTTTTCTATAAGGTACTTATTAGATTTCATTTTAGAATTGTCGATCAAATAAAATTTACGGTTGAAAACATTTTTGTCTCGGATCGGACTCCAGAGTAATTAAGAGATTTTACCATCTGTGGGGATCACATTCCCTATTTATGAGCGTTATCAATATAAAGCAGAGTGCGTTTGAGATATATTATACGTGCGTTTGTGAGCAGAAACATATACCACTAACAAGGAAGGTCTCCATACTGGGAATACTCAGAATATTTTGAAAAAAAAATACCCAATTAAACTACTTATGTATGTAATAAAGGATCAGTCAAATTTAATGGCGGAATTGCAGTAGAAAGTCTGTAAAAAAAATAAAATACTTTCGAATATTTGGCGCGAAAATACGAAAGTGACACGCGATTTGGCAAGCAGGATTTTTCCTCGCCAAAAGCAAACAGAATGTAGTATTGTAGCAAACAGTATTATAGAATGCACGGTTTTTAATTAATCTAAACTTAATGAAAGAGGTTATTATACATTTTTTTATTACATATATATGTTGCTTGTTGCTGTAGTTATTTAATTTTATCACTCTAAAAATATTTTCTATGCTTTGCAAGTTGCAAATATCTATTTTAAGTTATAGTCAGCTGACATTTGATTCCATATCAAAGACGAAGTCGTTTCCATAGCAACAAAATCAAACCGACAGTGTTCTATCTGCCTCATTTTTGAGCTTGAAATAATTTAAATCAATTTAAATTTTGCTTTAAATCATAAAATATGATATTTAAATTTTATTTTAAATTCATATAAATATATATGAGAAACTGTAGTTAAAACAAATTAAAAATGACAAAACTAAAGTTATTTAAATTAAACTTATATAAACAAATTCAATATAAAAAGTTTTTTCCTACATAAAAGCGTATTTTTTTTCCATCGCCAACCGGTGATAAATCGCCAAATAAACGAAAATTTCGTTATTTTTTTACGGACGCTGTATCGGTGTTCCGCCAAAAAATTTTATAAACATATATATGAATATGAGAAGAACATTCTGTAATTTTTTCAGATTTTTCTGAGTATGCCCGTATGGAGACCTTTCTTGTAAGAAAGGCTCTGATTTCACATTCAGTCTAGGATACGGGCGACGAAATTGTGTCAGGGTTGCCAGTGTGGCCTCCAATTTTAATCCGAAATTTCAAATTCATACCGGAAATTTTGAAAGAAGAATTTTTACTTTATGTGATCGCTAAGTGTCTCTTATTAAATAAAGTATAAAATACTAATCTTTATTTCTGGTATGGGCACCAAATTTCTGAATAAAAATGGAGACCAAACTGACAACACGGAACCGTGTACGGGCAGATCACTTGTCTCTACTATTTTGGAATACCGTAATTTCCGGCGTATAATCCGCGGATCAAACAATTCTGTTTTGATCCAGAAATGTTATTTACTAATTGAAGACAAATATTAATCGCTATCTAAAAAGTTACATTTTATTTTTAAAACATTCTGGGTCGAAAAATGATTGTTTGATTATGCGCCGGAAGTTACCATAATAATATTCGTATATTTTTTGTCATTAAATTAGGGCATCGTTACTTTTCTATTCAAAAAATATGGTGACAATTGGCCAGTGAGCGAGTGGCTTCGCCAAATGTGACCTAGTTGATTCTTGTTGATTTCTAGTCCCAAAAATATTGCGTATAAAAAATTAATACTAGATTAAGGTATATTACAGCGCAAAAAGCAATAATATGAAAGTAACTGTATTTCACGATCACATTTTTTATGTTATACGTAATATAGTTGTACTCAATCTTTAATGAAGGTGAAAGGAAAATACTTTCACGATATTACTTTAGCATAAGTGTTAATTTTACAGCTTTATAATGAAAAATATCATTAACCCATTATCCGCCAAAACTATAAGATTGAGTTTTTCAACTTAGTAACTGAACGTCGTTTGCCATCAGAAACTGTGAAAGGTAATTTTCGCTTTATTTGATCTTAATATTTTGTGTCTTTAAGTAAGGTCAATTTTGTAGTTGAAAAATAGAGGTGGGTATGTAAATAATTTAAATATGAGCATTTAATTTGACCGTTGCGTGAACACAACACCAGCGGGTAATGAGTTAAGGCGAAATTTGTTTTACTACAAGATATGTTGATGCAGAGCCTTCTGATTACTAGGCCTATGCGCTGACAGGAAAATGGCGTCTGTCGTAGGCGGATTTTTTTTAGCGTTTCAAAGTCCCTTGAATTTGAATACCAGAAATTTCTAAAAGTTATCTCCGTCTTATTTTGCCGAGATTAAATACCGGTAAAAATTACTGTTAAAAAACGGTATTAATTTGCGTTAAAAATTACCAGTATTCATGTGCAAGGGATCATAAGAAACTGAAAAAAAATACCGCCTACGACAGCTGCCATTTTTGTGCCAGAACGTAGGCCTTGTATTTAGACGTCTGGTTTATAGTGTTGCCAGGTGTCCCGCTTAAATCGGGGCTCCAAATGCTCTGCACACGAGTGTTGTCAGTGGGCTACTTTTTTAGAATTCAGATTTCTTGATTGGCACCACTTCCTTGAAATAGTAAAATTCGCCTTATTTAATGACATCTTAATTAAGGCGAAAACAAGGGGAATTTTGCCATCTCAAAAAAGTGGTGCCAATCAAGAAATCTGAATTTTAAAAAAGTATCCCACTGGCAATACTGCTGGACAATAATTTTCAACGCCATATCTAATGGCAGAATTATCTGCGATTAACCTATTAATGCCGGTTGGTATGAAAATCTGCCATTTAAGTAATACGAAAATTTTAAATATGAAACCAGTATTTTAGTAAGGAAATTTTCATCTTACTTAATCTCAAACTTTGAGTGATCAAATAAATTAAAATTACAATATGGGAAAACTGGTGTCAATTGGTACCGATGTATTTTAAAATGTGTAAAAGAAACTCGTCATTAATGGGTTAAAATTGCGAAATAAACTGTAAGAGATTTGTAGTGCCCAGAGCACTTGGAGCCCGATTTACGCGGGATACCAGGCAACACTCGTGGTTGATGTCAATAGAGAATTTTTCTACCCAATCTGAGCACGCCCTTTCCCACAGGTAATGTCCAGTATTTTTTTCGAATAAACTTTCTATGAACATTAAGGAAAAACGAAGAAAAATATCCTGGAAGATGGTGATGAAAACTATAAGGCGAAAAGTCGAAAAAACTATTCAAAAATACTGGTAGGAAAGATAATTCCCAGATTGACTAGCAGGATTCGACGCTGATTGATGTAAAGATTTTGTATTTCTCTTTTTTTCTCTTTTAATGCTTTTGGAAAAAGATTGCTTAATTCGCATAAAAAGAAAGGAGTACTTACTGAAATCCAAGTTTTTCTGCTATCATTCGAAGAATCTCAGCATCTGGTCCCTCGCCTAGTGTTACAGTATTGTTGATGCCCTTCTTTAAAGTTAAGTATGGTGGACTCTATTGCAATGAAATTAAATTACAAAATTCTTTATGATAAATCGCTTTGGGAAAACTGGAATCATGACGATTGTTAAAAGAAGAAGGGTAGATAAGCCCTTTTTTTCGTCCGTCGGGCATGTCTCAGGGGAGTAGTACATATCATGTAAAATAATAAAATTTCAATTATTTCAAAAAATATTTTTATTCTGTGTAGAAAATCAGATAACTTGAAGTTGTATTTTTACTAGCTACGTAGCAACCCGTTGTGTTGCATTTGTATTTTATAAGAATTTTAAATTTTTTTGTAGGAAATACCTAACCAATAAAATTTATAAATTAAAAGGCGAAACTCATAAGCAAAAATGTAATTATTATCATTACTAAAGTCATCTTAATTAGAAATTTCAATCACCGTAAGGTTCCTTATAATTGATCAAGAAGATCTCGAGTTTTTGAGCATTGAAAGATCGGTTGATTGGTTCACCCGGTTTTTACCTGTTTTCTGAAAAACTATTTTAGATGTTGGAATACGATAAACGGCAGATTCTAACCAAAAACATTCTCTCATTATTTTCATAGACACACATGATAAGATTGGTGTTTGTTATTCAACCGTTTATGATTATATTCCGGACAAAACAGACAGACAAACAATATGTTTATGTAATATCTGACTATACGCCGACTAAACAGAAACAGGTGTTTTTCTGAAAATAACAGGTAGGAATTCTATTTTATATATTAGTATAGCCATAGCTGCCAGCCCTTCGCTTTTTTGCACCAGAAAAATTTAATTTAAATTTTTTGCCTTATTTAACCGGCAGATTACGGCGATTAAAAAAGGTAAAATTTACTATAAAACTTTTATGGTACAAAAAAGCGTAAGATGTTCGCAGCTACGGTATAGCTACAGGGTTCGTACGGGTCCTTGAATTTCCAGACTAAGAAATTCTTCAGTACTAGTATTTTCTTATAGAAAATATCTGGTTAAATAAAGCAAAATTTCGTGCATTTAAGCTAGATTTTTTTTCTGTAAAAAAAAATACTGGTACTTCGCCTTGAAAATAACGGTACCCGTACGAACCCTGAGCTAATAGATAGCAAATTTCTTGGTTAAGGCGTATCGTTTACTTCACTTTAATCCATAGCTGCCACCATCTTACGCTTTTTTGTATCACAAAGATTTTATAGTAAATTCTACCTTTTAAAATCGCTATAATCTGCCGATTAAATAAGGCAGAAATTTCTATTACACTTTTGTGGTACAAAAAAGTGGAAGAGTTGTTACTTATGTTTTAATCTAATTAATCGTTACTAGACTTATCTCGTTGCAGCGTTCGAAAGTGCTTCAGCGCATTTCATACATAGCTTTTCAATTTAACACACTAGAACAGAAAAATTTAACAAAATAACATTATAAATCGTTATAATAATTTAACATAATTACTATGTACATTTAATAATTGACACACTTATTTAATATATTTCTGTGTGATATAAATTTGATTTCTTTTATTATGAAATTTCTTGGTCAAACTGCATTCATCTGGCCTCGATGTAATTGACCGGTACGGCAGTTCTAGTGTAAAGTGTAACAATGCAGAAATCTGCGATTAAATAAGGGAAAGGTTACTGTTTTTAAAATATGGTGACAAAAAATCGTAGCCCTAGACACACAATACGTAGGCGATATGCACGTAATACCCTACAATTCTTGCACCGATTTTCCACCGGCAAATAAACATTCGTTTTGCATTTTGTTTGAACCTATCTTTATCTAAAAATTATAGCTTTTCTGTTTCTCTTGTTTCATGATCTTATTTGAATTTTTATATCATAATGATCTCCTTGTTATAAGTATGTTCTTTTTCAGAATAGTAGCTTTTGCCTTATTCAATTGCAGAAATCTGCGACTAAATAAGGTGTAGATTACTTTTCGGATAATGAGTTGATGAAACATCGTAGCTGTTGTCGTGTATAGTAAAGTAAGTACATCGCTTTCACATTATGGTGCATGTCAAATTAAGACCTTTTTTGCAACTTTTCTTATATTTTCCAAAACAGTAGTATATCTAGTTTTAAAAATATGTAAATATAAAGAACATATGTTCAACTATAAAGAAATAATATTCAGTGAATTTAAGGAGAATGCTTCGTTTCATGAAATCAGCGATTTATCTACCCTTCTCCTTTTTAAAATAAATGTACTAAAGATAAATTTTAAACACTCTTTACAAGGCTTAATAATTTCAGGGACAGAGTATTTCTATTCGTAAAATTCTGAAATGATTGAATGACACCAGTATTTTGAAACAAATTTATTTCAAAATATGTGAAAAGCTTTTCTTTACGTACATATTAAAAGAAAAAAATTCATTCCAAATTCCTGGTTCCTAAGTGGCATTTAGGGATTAAAATAAGGTGTTCCAAAAGTGAACCATCGCCCTTCAAGGGGTTTCAAAGTCTAAAAAGTTCCTGTACACATAGCTGCCAACTTTTACTCTTTTTTCTTACCACTTAAATTTAAGAGTAAAATTTTCCATATTTAATTGGCGAACTCTGCAATTCAATAATTCAAAAATTTCTTTTAAATTTTAGTGGTAATAAAAAAGCGTAAATGTTGGCAGCTATGTTGCACTACATTGCGCTTAACTTTTGCAGGGGCAAAGATTTCTATTAGAAAAATGCTGAAATGATTGAATGACACCAGAATTTAAAAACAAATTTATTTCAAAATAGGTAAAAGCTTTTCTTTGGGTACTTAATAAAATTAAAATTTTCATTCGAAAATTCCGGTGTCAATGTGGCATTTCACAATTAAAATTAAGTGAGATATATTTATATCCTACCGCCCTTCAGTTAAGGGAGGTTAAGGGGTTAAAAGAAACGTCGAGGGGGATGCCGTACTTGGAACACACAGATTAAAAGTATTTTCGTACAGTAATCTTCACCGTGTTTAAGTTCCGAATTTCTGATTAAATAAATCAGATATTTCTGTATGAAAATACTGGTATCTCTTGGAAGCCACATTGAACAGCCCTGTGTGGAAGCATCGACAGAGCGTATTGTTTGAATGTATGTTTTTAGTTATCGGCTAACAAAAAAGTAACAAGTTGTGTTCATGCTTACGCCACAGTATCTAGAAATATATAGTACGAAGTCTTAGGTATACCGGTATTCCTTTAGAATGTATTTAAAAAAATTACATTTTCTTGCGGGCGGCGCTGCCACCGAATTTATTGCTTGAAATTTCCAACACTAAGCGTTAGTTACAGCGTCTAGAAATGTGTGGTGCAAGTTAGTTATTTTTACTTTATAAGATGACAGGTATTCCGCAAGTAAAATGAAAGAAATTTACTATTCAAAATTTTCTGGCCTGAAATTTTCTCTATGTATCGCGTATTACAAACTAACTCTTTTTAATTCTTTTTTTCACAAAATTTATCTTTCAAAAATAAGTTTCCTGTAGTTTTAATTACATCATAAATATCTAAAATCACACTGGATTTCTATACATTCGTAGCAAGAGGCTCGATCATAGCACCCTCTGGTGAAAATTAAATTTTTTGGATACGATTGAGCTTGTTGATTTTCACACTATATACTTCTAGACACTGCACTTAGGAGATAATTCTTGTTCTGTAAAATAAAAATCACATTAGTTCTTTTGAACGTTTCTTCTGCTTGATATGCTGGTATTGTCGCGAAAAATGGTATTATTTCAAAAAGAAAGCATTTTTCGGCCCAGGCATGATTTTTAAATTATCTCGTTGCATTTCAATATCCAGGCCTCCCACTGGTCAGTATTTTGAAAACCATTAATTTTTTAGAACGAAATTCGTGGAGGGTTTCTGCAACAATTGCAAGAAAAGTGCGCTTCCTGGTAGGTTGCTGCAAAATTTATAAAGAAGATTTTTCTTTGAATAAAAGTGGTGTTCAAAAAACGGACCGAGTGGGAGCCCTGAATATCGAGATAAATAGTTTTTTAAATTTCAGATGTCATTAGTATTTTTGCCTTATTGTTGTCTCCTAACACCACCTACGGACATAGAAGCCATACTAACGGTGTCCAAAAATCAAGCTTTTGGATTCGCATTGTAAAAATATTATTATATGCAATATTTTTAATATTGATTTTATATTTTTATGAGATAGATAGTGTACCTGTAGAAAATATAAAGGGATGGAAACTATTCTCAGAGCTCGAATCGTACCTACATTTTAGTACCACAATTTTGGAATAGAAAACTTCAACTTATTTGATCGCGGAATTTATGTAATAAGGCGGATTTCTATTGGGGAAACGTGGTACTATAATAAGGAACAGTGTGAGTCCTGCGGATAATTTCCATTCCGTTATAAATCAAAAGTATCAATAAAAGCAGATTTTTTCTTAATTTTGTGATAACAACAGGGCCTTATCGACACCAGTCCTTATTTTCTAAACAAGGACATAATGAATTGTTTTCAAAATAATAAAATAGCGTTAATTTTGCTTCAAAAATATGTATAATTGATAAATGGCGCAACCAGAGAGGGTTGTGGATACCATTATTTCCGAATAGAAATCGTGCCCTTAGACATACACTGGTTATCAAAAATTAAGGAAAAGTCACAAAATGCTAATTTTTAAATACGCGAATTCTCAAAAGGAAGTAATATAATTTGAATAATTACTATCTCTGCAGAACAGCTAGTCCATATAACATCTCATTCAGGTCACACATGGTCACAAGAGTCACAGTTACTACGGCGAAACAAAAAATAGGTGTGACTTTAATTTGACATTATTTGGTGATTTATCATAATGCAACGTTCACAATGACTTTGAAATTGAGTCTCCAGATGAGAGTCACACGAGAGTCTCAATGAAATGACATTGTAAAGTCACCTGGTGACTCTCCACAAAGCAGCAGTCACAGTGACCTGTCAGTGGAGTCACATATAGTAGTCATTTGAGACTCATAAAAGAGACGCATGGAATTTCCTTTTTTTGTTTCGCCGTAGTGACTGTGACTCTTGTGACCTGAATGAGATGTTATATGGACTAGCTGTTCTGAAGGAATAGTAATTATTCGAATTATATTACCTCCTTTTGAGTATTCCCGTATTTAAAAATTGGCTTTTGTGACTTTTCCTTAATTTTTGATAACCAGTGTATTATATTCACATATTTCTACGAATAAATAACATGTACATCAGGGGTGTCAAACTGTAGCCCGCCGGATACCACTAAAATTTTATAGTTATCTTTGCCTTATCTAGTCGTCGAATTTCTGCAATTCAACTTGTCGAAAATTTCTATAAAATTTTAGTGGTATCCGGCGGGCCACAGTTTGACACCCCTGATGTACATTATACTATTCATAAATAACGTTACTTTGAACCCCTTCTTACTTGAGTGCGCCAAACCATTGGCCTTTTTTATTTAGTTTTCATTATTGAAAAGTACAAATTTCTTAAACATGCTATAAAATAGCAAAAATACCTTTTGGTCAATATTAAAAATTCTGTTCAAGAGAATGTATTGCCATTTGAGTAAGCTTTTTTTATACAGAATTCTACCATATTTCCAAATAGTAGCATCCACCTTATTGAATGATAGATGAAATATGGCGAATATTGCGATTAAAACATCAGGGCTCACAAATGGTTTGCCAACTGAATACCAATAAATTTTAACAGAAAATTTCATGGTAGGTTTGCGCTAGAATTAACTTTCAAAGGTGATTCCGGGGTGGTTTGTAAAAAAAATCTAAAAAGAAAATTTTTCTAAAATAATATTGGTATTCAGTTGGCGGACCATCTGGGAGCCCTGAAACATAATGGAAGAATTCTGAATAAAATAATCCAACTGGCAACCCTAGCTTGTAGTGCTTTTTTTAAGTTTTTAATATTTCAAGGACATAAAATTACATACAATTTGGAAAGGTAAAACTGTACACGCATAGAATACGAGATTCCCCGGGATCGCATGGTTTTTACATTTGTCACCATACTTCTTCAACTTATTTTATTGCAGAATTTATAGCAATTACTTGTGATTAAATAGGGTGACAGTAACTTATTGGAAGTATTGGTGGCAAAATAAAAAATGTATGCACTTGTGCTTGTGAATTAGGTCACCAGTTTGGCCTCCTTTTTTATTCAAAAATTAAGAATTCATACCAAAAAATCCGAAAGAAGAATTTTATTTTCTGAAGTCATTAAATAAAGCAAAAATAGCTATTTGGAATTTCTGAATATAAAAAGAGACCAAACCAGCATTCTCATAGCTGCTAACGCTTTTTTTTTGTACCAGAAAAAAATTAAAGTATTTTTTTTTCTTTTTAAATCGCCGTAATCTGTCGTCTAAATAAGGCAAAAATTTCTATAAAATTTTTGTAGCACAGAAAAACGTAAGAGTTGGCAGCTACGCATTCTTGGTAGGTTACAGGATTAAAGTGGATAAAATTACTCGAAATAAAAGTTTAAATAAATTTTAATGCAATTACAAATTTAATTTTAGGTATGAGTTCATTTCACACTTTATAACGAAATATTTTTCTGTAACAAAATAAAATTTCTCTTGTAAGATTATGTAAACAGGGTTCGTACGGGTGCTTGAATTTCCAGAGTAAGAAATTCTTCGGTACCAGTATTTTCTTAAGGAAAATATATCATTAAATAAGGTGAAATTTCGTCCGTTTAAACTAGATTTATTTTTCTATAAAAAATTTCTGATATATGGCCTTGAAAATAACGATACCCGTACGAGCCGTGGTAAAATAACTGTAAATATAATATTTGTAACAGAATAAATTTATTAAGAAAATTTATGACTACCAAAAACATCGTTCTAAGGAACTACCGACCGCTATTTTTCAGATTTACAATCAGTGGATATTTAAGAAAATATAAGAATTTTGTGTTCGAGACAAGCAAGTTTTCAATCGCTCCAAAATATACATATAACATTTTATGATGTATAATATTATACCGCTAATGTAAAAAGAGAAAAAAATATACAGTTCAAGTTGGTTTGTTAATCTAAATAAACTTTCAGCAGTGTTGGAAACCGTAAAAGAAAAATGTTCAAAACTCACCCATAATTTTTTTAAAGGAAAACAGTAAAAACATAACAGACGAAGGAGATCAAGACTGGCGCCACACAAAATTTAATGTGTGCTTTTATAACTTCCAAAACTACTCCTTTCGCAGCGATTGTTCTTTTTCTGAGATCACTAAACTTGCTGGTACTATCTTTTAATATTTTGCCTTTAAATGAGAGTAAAAAAATAATTTTTTGGACAACATAACTTTTATAAAATCTAATTTATTCAATCCGACAGTATCATTTTATAATTAAATTGCATTTAAATTTCTTTCGAATATAGTTTATTATAAATATCAGATATTATTAAAGTAATATGAAATTCATCTTTTATTCATTTAAAATATACAAAATGTTCATTGAAAGAAACGACTAGATTTATGTTACAGCTACCCAAATATTTTGCCTGAAAGTCGTTTCTCACCAAAATTTTCGAATCGAAATCTTCTCCTTAATTAATCGCCACAACCCTGTCATTAAATTGGGCTAAATATTCTATTCTAAAATAATGGGAGCTCTGCTGTTAGCAGGACTGAAGTTGGGCACCCTTAATTTATTGATTTACCTTTTAACACTAGAAGGACCGGAAATTTTACTCAAGTTTTATAAAAATATTTCTCACCAGAATTTTTATTTAACCCCTTGAAAGGCGGTAATAACGTGACGTCATCACATAATTTTAATCCTTAATTGCCACATTGGCACCGGAATTTTATAATGAAAATTTCACCTTTATTAAGTGCGCGAAAATATGCATTTACATGTTTACAAATAAATTATCTTGTAAATACTGGTGTCAATAAATTATTTCAACATTTTATGAATACAAATACTTTGCCCTTGAAAGGGTTAAAACTGTTTAACACGTTCACGCCGGCGCGGTGGGTCACACTCGACTGTCTCAGAGTTTTCAAGTCTCTGGCTTTTTGCACACCACTGTTATTTTAGAGAAAATGTTGTTCCTTTAAATCGCCCAATTGCTCTAATTAAATAAAACAACATTTTCTATATTAAAATACTGGTATCCAAAAGGCCGGAGACTTGCTAGCTCTGAGACAGTCGAGTGTGACCCACCGCGCCGGCGTGAACGTGTTAACTTATTTATTTAACACTTTTCGTCTTTGTATCTTTTAACCTTATTTTATAAAATAATTTTTTGTTCGAACTGCAATGTATTCATATGGTAGCGGTCAAAATGACAGCGCACGGCATTTCTAGTGTTAACCCTTTGAAGGGCGTTGCTTCATTTTTTGACCACTTAATTTTAATCCCTAAATGCCACATTGGCACCAGAATTTTGGAATGGACAATTTCCGTTTATTAAGTACGTGAAGAAAAGCTTTTACTTTTTTTTCAATAAATTTTGTTTGTAAATTCTGCTGTAATTTAATCATTTCAGCATTTTACAAATTAAAGTACTTTGGCCCTGAAAGGTTTAACACACTGTCATTTTTTAAGTAACTAACGTGTACCCTTTCATGGTAATAAGTGTTGCATTCTGAACACATGCAAAAAGTGCAAATATCCATCAGAAATTTAAAATACTAATTTTCGTCAAATTTATTCACAGATAAATAAACCAAAAATTACTATTCTAAAGTACAGGTAGCAGTTTATACATATTGCACATGTTCAAAATACGGCCATGCGTGTAACGCAAATATTATTATTTTTTTACTCAAACTATGGAAATCTCTAGATTTGCATTTATTGAAAAACCTAGATTAATAAAACGGGGATTATAGTTAAACATAAAGAATTTTGAAAACTCCAAAAATTAAGGAATCACAATTATTAATAAAGGAGTATTTGATTGTCAGAAAAATCATAACTCTTAGTTGTCAAATCTAACTCCCTCTTCTCTGTTACCATTATTTCCGAATAGTAATGATTGTCTTATTTAAAAATTGAATTTCTGCGATTAAATAAGGCGAAGACATTGCCAGAGCCAGGGAAGTCGGGGGTATTTGAGAAGAGAAATTTTCGCCTTATTTATTCACAGAATTCTGCGATTAAATAAGCTGAAAATTTATCTTTGAAAATACTGGTATTCACCCTCTATCTGGCTACCACACTGGGAGAAGATTACTATGTAGAATTCCTAATATGTTGAAACGGTCTGGATTTTCTTTCTAGATGAATAGTTTTTATGTACATTGTGAATTTGCCTATTTCGACAGCATGTATAAAAAAAAAAAAAAAAAAAAAAAAAAAAAAAAAACGCGGGCCGCAAAGCTATGAGTAATATTTCCGAATAAAGTTCATCTTATTTAATCGCAGAATTTGAATTAACATTGTTAGATTAAAGCTAACTCTTAGTATACGAAATAGTAGTTGCTCTGCAGCCAGCAGACGAGTTGCTGGAAACACCTGGTACAAACATATAGAATTATTAGTTTATAATTAGGTATAAGTAAACAAATGAATTTAATAAATAGATAACAGACATAGAAAGAGATATAAATCTGCAGAAATATTTAACCCTTAAATTCATATTTAACTTTTAGCAACCACTATATTTATATAGAAATAATAATCCTCTAAAAATTACAAAAATATGGTACCAAATAAAGTTAAAAATCAATCTTAAAATTTCTGGTATGATATAAGATCTGGTTTAATGTAAGAATAAAAAACACAATTCTAAAAGACTAATTCATGCATTTAAGGATTATTTAAGGTTTAAGTTTTACAAAATAAAAATAATATAAAATAAACTACCTATTTTATACTTATTAAAAGAACTACTGCTTTTGCACTATTTTAGTTATAACAGTAGTTCTTGCTCCTGTTGCAGATGTGCAACATAAGAAAAAGTTAACGTATTATAAGAAAAATATAACTCTGAATTTTTTCATTTTTTTCCCCTGTGTAATAAACCTTAGAATCATATATATTTTTTCAAAACAAAATAAAAAATCATGCAGTTAAGGGATGTAAAAAATGATAAATATAAATTAAGATACATTAAAAAAAACTTCTTACTTCATTTACAGCTAGTCTTATTATATTTTGTGTATCTTGAAAATAAAAATTGTTAAAAGCTTTGTTGTCTGCGAAATAAACTGAAGATGAATTCTGAAAAGATTCTGAAAAACAGTCTTGTTGTAAGGCTTCATTGTATTCTTCATACATGGAACAATTAGTTGAAAATACAATCCATCGTTGCATCAGACACCTTCGATTGACTATAAGTTTTTCAAAAAGATTGCGAAAAGCTTCTTCAGCGTAAAATAACCACCATGTTTCGTCACAGATTTCATCAAGGATCTGAAATTAAAAAAAATATATATCTAAATTTATTTTTTGATAGCTGCTTTTTGTATGGGAAAATAAAAGAAAAACGTTTTTTAATTAAAAGTGAAACTAAAAAACAATCCCATATTTAATAAAAGAAAAAGCTTTTTAATTAAAAGTAAAGCTAAAAAGCAATCGCATATTTTTGTTTTCCTTTTTATTTGGCCGACTTCTATATTTAACCTTTATACAGTAGCATACATTTTAAGTGAGTTTTTAAAGTCTGATTTTCAGACTTAAAAAAATAGTTTTATTGTTTTGTGGGTGTGACATGGATGTATAAATTACCCATAATGCATGGGAACGTCACGAAGACGTCGTTGTGAAGTCACAGTGTGACAATGTGACCGTCGATGTGACGTCACGTGAAGTCGATGTGAAGTCATAGTGACTAGAATGCATAGCTGTCAACCTTTACGCTTTTTTGCTACCACTAAAATTTAACAGAAATTTTCGCCTTCTTTAATCGTAAGATTTCGACGATTAAAAAATGCAATATTTACTATAAAATTTTAGTGGTAAGAAAAAAGCGTAAACGTTGGCAGCTATGAGAATTTGAAGTCGTTATGGCCGTTTTAGAGCTCGTTTGTGACATCACATTGTGACTATTTTGTAAAGTCACGGTGTGACAAATTTGTGAAGAGTGTGTCATTTGTGACTATTTTGGTATTAACTTGGTGACGAACCTGTGACGAAAGCGACAATGCTTTGAAGTCACATTGTGATCAATTTGTGAAATATGTGCCATTTGTGACGAAATTGTCTTTAACACAGTGATGATTCTGTGACGACAGTGACAAGATTGTGAAGTCACATTGTGACAATTTTGTGAAAATTGTGTGATTTGTGACGATTTTGTCATTAACGCTGTAACGAATGTGTGACTATAGTGGCAACGTTGTGAATTTACACTGTGACGTACTTGTACAATTGTAAAAACTTTTGCATGCCACACATAGTCACACTTATGCATGTTATAAAATCATTTACATCTATAACGTTTGGCGATACATCGCAATTAAAACTTGGTAGCCGCTATAACAAGGGTATACCAAAAGAATTTTACTGAATTAAAATGCAATGCCCCGCAGACTTCAATTTTTATTGCACCTTTTTTTCCTATTGCAATAAATGAGAACATTGAAAACAACTGAATGATCAATCAATCACATTTTTTTTCAAGATTCGCTATTTGTTAAAATCATTAAAATTACCAAAGAAACATTTTTGTTTAAATTTTCAAATTTTTATCAAAATAAAATTTGTATTAAAAATATAATATCCTATAATATACACAGTATATTTTATATTCTTTAAACTACTAGTGTAAATGCCCGTCCTAGGACGGTGGGTAAAAATTGTGTTTTTCACTTAAAATTTGAAAAACTGATAAAAAAATAACTGACAATATGGAAGCGTTTAGATGAGCAAAGTTCGGCTAGTTAATGTTCTAATAAACACACAATTAGCATTTACAATATTTCTGGGTAAACCAGGTTTTCCGGCTAATATACTATAACAAAATTAAGATTTCTTAATAGAACAAAAAATTAATAAATATGCAATAAAAGTGAGTATTAAAACAGTCTGCTGCAACTATTGAAATGATACTATTTTTTCAATAACACTTTGAAATTGTATTTTATCGTTTACCCCCCCCCCCCCCCCCTCCAATTTTTTTAAAATATGTATATTGATTAATAAATAAGTATCTTCGGTCCTCCTGATGCAAAGCTATAAATCAAAAATTATTAATTTTACTTTTCGTATAAATATTAATTTTTTACTTTTAAAATATGGGATATATTTTTATTTTGTTTTTTTTTTTAAGTTTAAATTTACATACACCTGTATATAGAAAAGGAAAATATAAGTAATGTGTAATTTTAAAATAAGTTACAAAATAATAAGCCTAAAATATTTAAATTGATTACTTTTTTAAAGGAAAGTCTGTTTTATCAATTTTTTGCAGGAAAAAAAGGATATTTTTAAAAATACCATATCATTGTTTTCCGTGAATCACTTTATATGAGAAATAAATTAAAATTCCTTACATGTCGCAAAGAAAATTTAATATGATTGCAACTTAATACTTGAAATAATCTCAAGTGACACTTGGCGATTTATTTTGGTGGTGTAATGCACTGATTTGTTAGGAAAAAGTGTCTACCACTGCTCAATTATCAGGACTTGTAACCTTGAAAAGTAATCGGGGGATTCTTTTTTCTTGTCAACCAATGGGAGAATGGATCCTTTTCCCCTTGAGTCTCTTCCTGGGAGACTGGTAAGATTGGTGGATTCGCCCCGCCCAGCGTTACACTGTCTTTTATTATAGAGAGATAGAAAATATTGAATGAAATTAATTTATCTCATTTAATACGCATTACGAACTTGAAGTCACTGGTGAAGGTGATTTTTTTCGATTACACAACATCTATTAAAAAAAATTGAACGATAAAAAGAAATGTCGATATTAAGTAATTAAATTTTATATGTTATATGATATGCTATATGATCTGGTGTATAGCCCGCGGATCAAACAATCGTGTTTAGACCCAGAAATTTTTTTAAATAAAATGTAACTTTTTAGATCACGGTAAATATTGGTCTTCAAATACTGAATAAAATTTCTGGGTCCAAAATGAATTGTTTGATCTGCGGGCTGTACACCCGAAATTACGGTATATATATATATCAATTCATATTAAATTTATTCAGATTCATTAATATTTAATAAAGTTAACGATTAACTTGTAATTAAATTTTAGCCTACTCAGGACAATATCATATTAATTTCTAATAGCATACTATCTTAAATGAGAATAAAATGCATAATGAGTGTATTTCTTATACCTAATGTTATGACAGTATGGATTTTATTTTGGTATTTTTTTTTCCTCTATCCTTTTTAATCTTGTTTCATTTTGAAATTAATTAGTGTTTAATGGTTTATTTCAAGATTTTATGTATGTGGTAGTCCCAAATTCATATTCTTTAGCAAATTTATGGCTAAAATGAAGATGAAACCACACATGTTATTTGTAGTACTTAAGGCATTTGGGACCCGATGATTCTGTCTAAGTTCTACAAATTTCCATCATTCCATTTCTGTTATTCAATTTCGGCTATCTTTTACTATGTTTTTGGAATCTATGTAAAGTGTGTTGGGGGGGGGGGGGGGTGCTGTACTTGTTAATGCAATTTTATTCACAATTTAACAGTTTTTGTTGGTGGTCGGTAATGTCTATTTAATGGTTATGTATATATATATATATATATATATATCATGTACATCTTACACATGTCATAAATATAAATGACTACAATTGGACATTTTATCTTACAAAATATTGTTTGTATCATATGTTATCATAAAGTCATATATGCTTTATAATATGGTAATTCATAATCAGAATCCACTATATCACAAAAATATCTAAACAAGTTCAAACTATATTTCGATTCTAAAATATACAATGATTTGTCATGCTAGCGCTTTCTGAAAAAAAAAAAAGCAACAAACGCTGCTACTTTTGTAATTGCATTGTTAACTTTTGACGATATTAAGAAAACTATGATATCTGAAAATATGAAAACTGTTAGCTTTATTTCAACATATATGATATACATGTTGAAACAGTTTTTAAATCGAATAATTATTTTAAGTACTATTTAATGTTGATATTGCAAATATTTACTCGAATGTTAAAAAAATGTGATTTTAGGTATGTAAAAAAAAAAAGATTTAAAACATAAAAATAATAAATTATTGATATTTTTAATAAGTAGAAAATTACATACTTCGGATCAATATTGTCAATTTACAAATACAAAATTCTAAAATATACAAACTGACCTTTGTAAATACCTATTCATGATTATCTCCAGCCTTTTTAATTTTACAAAATTTCCGAAGTACATTTTAGCAATAACGATCTGAAACTACTCAAATGATAAATACAACTTTGGTATAAAAAATTAATTTTCGCTTAAGTTAATAAAATTTACATATTTTACTTGTCTCTGTGAGATAAAATAAAACTTATAAAAATAAAATCTACTTTCAGTCAAATGTTTCAACTTACAGTTTGTACATATTTGTGCAGTGCGTTCATAAAATATTTTGCGAGTTCACTATTAATATTTCCAACGTACAGTAAGTATGTTTACAATATTGACGTTTTGTTAGAGATTATTACAATGTGCAACAACCTTTATGCATCATTTACCTTTCACTACAAATATTTCCAAATATTTTATTTACTAATATTTTATCAATATTGGTATTTCAATTGAAATGTTAGCGATTAGTATTGAAAACTAAGCGTTCTTATATATTAGAAAAATACCTGAATTGTTTAATAATAATTTTCGCTTTGTTTGATGACAGCCATTCATCGAATAAATACAATGAAAATTTCCATAAAAAAAAAAAAAAAAAAAGTGGCAGATATTTTGAATCCGGAATTTCCGCTAAATTACCAACTCTGTTATCGATGACTAAAAATATTGTCCAATATAACCAATATACATTTTCGGGTAATTACTTTTCTAGATTTTTATAATATTTATTAAAAAATAGTAATGGTCGCCTTATTTATTATCAGAATTCTTATGGAATTCTATAGAATCTCCTAATATGCTATTAGAAGGAAACAATGGTTATAAAAAAAAATCACTCCTTTAAATATGTAAAATTTATAAATTTAAGTAAAACTTTTATACATTGTGAAAAAAAAAGAGAGAGAGAATTGAATGGATAATGGATACATTAATAGAATTAGGATTATATCATTATTATATGGAGATAATAACAAAACTACTTATTAAGACAAAGTAATACTCAGTGGAAAGACATGATCACTTAAGTGGATCTCAGGACTCTTAAAATGGGAAAAAATGAAAAAGAAGACCATTTTCAACATTTAATATCTTAAAATGCATTTGATTTAGACACAATTTTTATTGAGATGAAAGATGCAGAAAATTGGCATAACAGATTACGCGCACGATTGTAAAATAAATTTTGCAACTAGAACGAAACTTTTGGTGCCTACTTATACTTCAGATCATAATAATTACTCTGAACCTAAATAAATTTGTATTAAGACATTTTTATATTTTTAATACAAAGTTGTATTTAGCTAATGCAAAATTTACAAAATTTTAACAGTATAATGACCTTTTTTTTTTTTTTTCTAACAATAAAAAGGAAATTTTAGGTTCAGTTTATACAGACTAATATGAAACATATGTTTTGAACATGTCATGAAAAAAATTAGGCGATTTTGATATATCGTGCGCTTTATACCGAAAAATATCATTTGGAGAAAAATGACTTCAGAGTTTTGGAAACGCCGCTTCAGCTATTAAGTGGGTATAATTCTAAAAACCACAACTTCTGTTCTAAAGAAATTTCAAAGGAACAATTATATCAAAATGTTCAGAAAAGACACGAGTTTAGCTTATAAAAAAAGTAGAATTTCGAAAGTTTTAAAGCTTTAAGAGTCCTGAGACCCCTTATTAGGACGTTAGGCTCCGAACGGATTGACCTTTTGAGTGCGGAACAAATCTTGTGGATATATGCCAAAAATGCGAATGTATTTGGGTTTATATGTAACAAAAAAATTACTTGTAAGCCGACGATATATACAGAAATCAGGGCTCGCACCGTTCCTAAAATTTTCGCACTTTGCTACCAGTATTTTAAATAAGAATTTTTCGTGGTAGATTCCTTTAACAACTACAATATAATTATACAACAAATATTATCATTTTAATTTAGTGGTAGCAAGGTGCGAAAATTTTAGGAACGCTGCGAGCCCTGAGAAATCGCACGCTTCGCTTGTGCAACCAGCTTAAATGCACACCACACTGAGACAAAAACAGGAGCAGTATCACCCTCTCCGCAATTTTAACATAAAACAAAATGAGCGCTGTCGCGCTTCCCCCAATTGTAGCACATATCAAGAGTAGCGCTATCACGATTCCTGAAAATATGGCACATAACAATAGGAGCGCTATCGCGCTGTTCGGCACTCAAACGGTCAAATAATAATTCAAAGCTTGTGTGAGATAGCAATCGCCTGTATATGTGTTTCAGAATATTCAAAATTTCATACCAGAAAAATATACGGAGATACCTGTGTCGAATCCGAACCGAGTAGGTACAATCAATCAGGGTAACTTTGAACCACGGTGTGTAACTTTGCACCACCTCCTATTTTTCGATATTTTTGACTCTAAAAGACTAAATAAACTCCAGAACTGTGCTCTGTTGGCAAGGTTCTAAACTGGGATTTCTACTCTTTACTTTAGAAAATAAATTAGCAACATTATGCGCAATTAATTGCATCATCTAACTATTTTTGTAAAGTACTGTTTTCAAGTTAATTTTGAATGCTGTTTTGAAGTTGTTGTAATCCAATTAAATTTTCATAGTAAGTAACAATATACTCATTTATAAGACATATTATTATCTAAATGTTGTAAATGTGTTAATATTTTGTGATTATTCATTTATTAACACTAGAACGGAGGGGAAATTTTACTCAAGTTTTATAAAAATATTTCACATCAGAATTTTTACTAAAAACTATTTAACTCATTTATTTAAGTTATTTTTGTGCAGCGTATATTAATCTTATATTATAAAACAATTTCTGGTTCGAATCGATATGTATTCTTATAATTTACTAATTATAGGTGCTACTGTCAAAAGTTTCCCATATTTGCACGTATATCTTATATAAATACTGAAAATGAACATTAGATATAACATGTAAATATTTTCACAAATATGTGTAAAATACATAAAATTCATTTAGAGGCGTGATAAGGGGCGGTGCTACTCAAATTTGACATTTCATACGTTCGACATTTTTTATTCTTGTTTGAATAATACTAGTACTTGTATGTATTACTGTAACTATGGATATATTATTGAGTTAAAACATTGAAAATTGTTTTTCACTGCATTTTTATGTTTTATATGAACAATAAACAGGTTTGTTTTATTTCTAAATGTTCATGGTTATATTTTTCCACTTTTCTTATGCCTGATATTTGTTGTAATATCATAAATTATACAAATCTTGTGATGTTGGGAAACGTAAATTCGCAGTCTTTACATATCTGAAAACATTTTTGGGGGTTTAAAGTTATCCTGACTACAATACTTTTTTTATAATGAATTATTTTATATAAAAATTTATCATGTGGTGCAAAGTTACCCTTTAATGGCTGGGTAACTTTGAACCGGGCTAAAAATCCATTTTTTATTGCTTTTTTCCTTATTATTCCTTAATTTTTGATAGTCAAACAATAATTTAGGATCATTTCTTCTCTTTTATGCCCCTAGTTGCGACAATATTCTTCAAATAATAGTGTGGCATATGAAAATAGAGAAAATGCGGATCAAAGTTACCCTGATTGACTGTACTTATGTAGCTGTTTGTTCATAGATTTACCTTGTTATTTTTTCTTTAAAATACCTATGTAACTTTTATACTTATTACCTATACTGAAGTACGTAAGTACTTGCTTAATTTTTATGTTTTAATAAATAATAGGTATAAATAAATATAAAATTTTCACTTTTAGTGTTTTTTCAGACACATTGACAGCAAAGGTTTCCCTTACAATGCTCATTAGTTGATATAAATTTACATGATCTGCCTGCTTTAAAAATTTTTAAGTTGTTCACACGTTTTCAAACAGGACGTGATATCCCATATGAAAAAAAATTAAACGCGTGTGGAACATAGACCCTCCTGGTCCCCATTTTTATGGGGCAACTGGACCCATCAGGAAAGAAAGGTAAAATGTGCATATTTTTTTTTATTTTTAAGTATTAAAATTTAATTTTGAGCATTTCTATCTGATAGAGGGAACCTAAGTGAACACATTTACAAAAGTTCAGACTTTAATTCAAATGAACATTAGCTTTTTGAAACTGAATTGCTAGAATCGCCAGAGCCACACATTGTAAAATCATGGCCCAATTTCCCCACGTAACCTTAGTTTTCTCTGCCTGATTTGATCTCAAAATTTCTTTTTTTTAAATAAATCGAAGAATCTTTTCCGTAAATGTGGTGGCAATTGACCTTGTAGCACGCAGGCTGGCCGTCTCTGTGATAAGCGGATAGTTTGTTTTGAATGTTGTTGTTGATTGACATTTGTTATAAAATTTTAGCTTCAACTGCAAGAATTACTTGAGTGCACCTTGACGTTTACTTTTTTCGCCGTATGTGGTTTTAAACGTCCTATTATCAATGTTTCGTATGTATTTGTTATAGTCAATTATTGCTAATTTAATTCCATTTCCAGCAAAATACATTCTAAAATGTACTTTGATTATGGTGTTCATATGTTGAATAAAATATTCTCTTTAGTCGAACTTTGAACATGATCTTTCCATAAAACAAAATTTAACACGTACAATTTAAACAAAACAATATTGTGCAAGAAATACTACAGTTGAGATAATGTTATATTTTTATTGCTTTGTGAATATGAAATAAAAAAATTAAATCATGCTCATCATACTCTACTTGTACAAACTAGTTTAATATGTTCATTACCGAAATAAACCGTGGCTGCAGGGCATTAAAGATGAATTTCACGACGAATATTTATAGTGCTGAGAACATAAACCTCCTCTGTAAGTGGAAAATCAAACAAACATGTTTAGAAACAAAATTTATATTTAGTAAAATGTTTTTCTTCCTGCGTCATACTTATTTAACTCCAGTTAAGTAACTTAAAGTAAAATCTCGGGTTCAAAAAATGTTTCTCTTTGATCCACAGATTATATCTAGGTTTTAACGGGAATTACCAATATCATAGCTGCTAACACTTACGCTTTTTTTGTACCACTAAAATTTAATAGAAAATTGTACCTTTTTTAACTGCCGCAATCTGCCGATTATATAAGGTAAAAATTTCTATTATTTTTTTTCTGGTACAGAAAAGAGTAAGAGTCTGCAGCTATGCAATATGTATATTGATTTTTAAAATTTTCAGTTGGATGTTTTATTGTAAACTGATCACGCAGAAATAGATTTAAGCAGAGCAGTTCGCATCAAGTGACTTTTACCGTAGAACAATGAAAAAGCTGTAGGACACACGAACAGAAAAAGCATTGATAAAGGTAGCGATAGCTGCCCTACAACAGCAGCAAAAACCTGTTCGTGACGTTACCTTGCACATCTTTATACAGGGATGTCCACGCCTGGGAGCTGAAGCCCTATCACTATTTTCTTATTGAAAGAGAACGTCTTATTTAAGGACAACAGTTCTTTGATTAAATAATTCGAGAAAAGAAATATTATTCGAATAAAATTACTATTCGAAAAACCTGTGGCAAGTGAATTTCAGGCAAAAAGCATGGACTTCAATGGTTTAGAATCTCACATTTGAAAGAATCTCAGAAGTATGTTTAACGCTCAAATTGCAATAAGATTTTTTCCAAAAGAGCCATCAGAATTTTTCTTAGCTTAGGACAAGGATGCCGAACTCGCGTGTCAGCAGGCCAATTTCTTCCACTTGTCATGAATAGTTTTTTTTTTTTTTTTGCCTTATTAAACCGATTAACCACCGAAACTATAACATAAAGATCTTCAACTTTTGTGCAGAAAAACGTTTGGAACCACGAACTTTGAAAGATAATCTTCGCATTCCTTAATGATGAAAGTTTCTGTTATTAAATAAGGAAATTTTTTTAATTCAAAAATAGTGGTAGCTCGATAGTTAATTTAAGCATGCGCCTTTATCTTTACTGTTGCGGAAACGCAACACCAGCGGGTCAGACTTTCTTTCATTGATTTATTCTAAAAAAAAATCTTAGCAATAATAGCCAGCATTGGATTTCTAGCAAGCTGGTTCACCGCCATGGAACTATGGATAAAGAAGAAATGACATATTCACAAAATGGTGAAGTTTAAACTGTAATCGGTTCTGAAGGACATAATTACCACCGGAAAAAACTCCCACAAGTAAATTTGAATAGAAATTTTATCCTTGTTTAAAGGCCTTATTCTTGTGGAATTAATGCAGAGTTGCCAAGTCTCCGAGGTTTTGCACACCAATGATATCTTAGGGAAAATCTGGTTCTTATCGCCCTAAACGTTCCAATTAAATAAAACGACATTTTTTGTATTAAACTACTTGTATCCAAAAAGCCGGAGACTTGGCAGCTGTGTTAGCCCATTAATGACGAGTTTCTTTTACACATTTTTAATACCTCGATACCAGTTGACGCCAGTTTTCCCATATTGTAATTTTAATTTATTTGATCGCTCAAAGTTTGAGATTAAGTAATATGAAAATTTCCTTACTAAAATATTGGTTTTCATATTTAAAATTTTCGTGTTACTTAAATGGCAGATTTTCGTACCAACCGGCATTAATGGGTTAATGCCATAATTAACGCTTTCCGACGCAGTGTGTCCGGGTCGGGATACCTAATTTTAATTCCAAACTTACAAGTGGCACCAAGAATATTTTAATAAAATTTTGCATTAACAATGAAGGGATAAAGTCACAAGTTTTTAATTTCTAAAAAAGTCTTATGTAAATTCCGGTGTCAGTCGATGATTTCATCATTTTACATCAAAATTTGTCTGTACCGGAAAGGGTTAAGGCAAAATACCTGTTCTTTTTTACTTGGGGAAGTTTTTCCCGCCCGTAGTCAAGCCTTGCAGTTCGACATATTGTGACTACATAATAAACAATGATCCTGTCAATGTTGATGAACGAGATTATAATACCGCCGGGGACACTTCCACCAGCAAAAAAGAATCGAAATTTTTGCTTCATTTATGACAGAAATTTTTGCAGGATTAATGTGTTTAAATAAGGCAAATACTTCTATTCAAATTCACTAGTGGAAGTTAGCCCCGGAGTAATCAGGTACTGGTGATCCGAAATAAGCAAACAACAATCGCCACCTTCTGACTACATCCTCAGTTAGGGTAGACCGGGGCTAGTTGGCCCGCTTTTTCTTCTAATAATTTAAAAAAAATTACAATTCAACATTTTAAATTTCTTTTTATGTTACCACTAGCAGTGTACTTTCAGGAAGAAGTAACAATAGTAAAGTTTGAAAATATTAACTATAAGTATTAGTTTAGAAGCTCAAATTGGCACCAAGTCGCTTGGACCAACCTTCCCCGATTGCGGGTAAGTTGGCCCACGTCACTTTTTAATGTTCTGATAGTGTAAAAGTTTAAGAAATGATCAAAATTTTACCAAATCTTAATTTTTATTTCTTTCGAACGAAAACACAATATAGCCTCCTAAATTAAAATAAAAAATTTCGTCAATTGACAAGATATCAAATTCACTTAAGGTTATCATAAATCCTCTTAATATTATCCACAATTTTTGTATTGCCAAGCTTTTGATAGGAGCAATTCTTACAGCAAAAAGAAATTAAAAACAAAAAAAAGTGTGTGTGGAGGGGGAGGGAGGTTGTATAAGAAAAAAAATCACATTTCCCTTAATCCGTTGCGGGCCAACATGCCCCGTGCCAAATGGGCCAACTAACGCCGTATCGCCATTTTTGTTTTTCATGACTGTAACGAATTATTCTGAAAGTATTTCAATAAAAAAATATGCCCTACAATAACTACGAACAATTATTTTTCTGAATTATTATATATCAAAATCTAAAATGTAATTTACAAACAAATAAAAAAGATTATTTATAAGAGAGGAAATTTACTCATCTTTGCAAAATTTTGAAAATTCTCAATAATTCTTTAACGGACTTCAATGATGCTTATGTTGGAGGAGGAAAGTGAAGAAACGCATACTTGGCTGGACTGACAATGTTATCTAACGCAAAGTTAAAAAAATATTGCGACTGGGCCAACATGCCCCTATGGCCAACTAGCCCCGGTCTACCCTACTTTATTAGCAACTGGTGGACCAGTACACTATATGTCTCCCCCTTTTTATTCATAGCTTCACTTTCCATCGTCCCTCGCTTTGGTTGTCACTAATCTTGAATTAAAGTCTGAAATCTGAAAATTTAAATGAAGCTAAAGCTGAAATAAAAAATTTAGTTTGTTACCTGTAACCACAGAGAAAGCAATTTCACATCCAGTTTTTGAAGAAATAAAATGTGTCGAACTCCCATGGTTTTCCATGACATGATTATTGACATAACATCGCTGACATTTCCAGATGGAAATTCAAAGACTGAAGATGATATACCGTTACTTGAAATGGACTTGAAGAAATCAGCATGTTTAAAGGCTGAAATTAATTACGAATGGTACATTAAACGATAAGTTATATCATGAAAAGGTAAACAGAAACTTTTTCTAACATAATTTATCTAATAACTTATTTAAGATTTAAATAATAAATAAAAATACGTAGAAGAAATATCTAATCAGTGTTGCCAATTTAGCGGATTTTTTTACTAAAAAATCTATTAATATTTCCGAATAATAATATTCGCCTTATTCAGTTTGCCATTAAATAAGGGGAATACTTCTATTCGGAAATAGCGGTAAATTTCTGAATCCCTACCACTACATATAATAGCGTACAATTATGAAACAAAAAGGCTCATTATCGTTCAAAATTTATCCCAGAGCGTTATGTGTATTCGCTGACAAATTTTTTCCGTCGAATTTACATCTTCTTATCTTTATTAAAATTTCAAGGTATTTTTAAAGTTATTCTCTAATAAAAGTTGACGCTGAATGCAGTATATTTTGACCATTTTTTCGAAAAATCTTCCGTAATATAGATATTTAAAACGCACGGCCATTCCTTTGGACAGACAGTGTTGCCAGTTTGGCCTCCATTTTTATTTCGAAATTTGAAGATCACACAGGAAACTTTGAAAGAAAATTTTTACTTGGAGTAATTGAGAAATATCCGTCATTAAATAAAACAAAAAATACTATTTTTAATTTCTGATGTGGATTAGTATTTTCTGTATAAAAATGGAGGCCAAACTAGCAACCCTGGTACGCGACAGTGTTGCCGGTGAGCTACTTTTTTAAAATTCAGATTACTTAATTGCCACTAGTTTTTTTAAAATAGTGAAATTTGCATTATTCATTAACAGATTAAATAAGATCAAAATGAGATTTATTATACCATTTCAGAAAAGTGGTGCCAATCAAGCAATCTGTATTTTAAAAAAAGTAGCCCAAAAAAGTGACAACACTGGTCCGCGACATAAAACTAACTGCATCAACGTAGAATAATGAAACAAAAGGCACGTACAATTATGAAAAATTTTGGTCTTAAATGAAAAATTTTAGTTTATAGATGTGTCATATTTAACTCTTGCGACCATAATTACTCTTAATTAGCGATAACTTGCATGTTAAAAATTGCTTTCCGCGCATAAGTTTTGATATGTTTGAAATTGGCTTTAAGTCCGTGTTCTTAAGAGCATGCGCAATTACATGCGCATTCATCTATAAACATAGCTTCCAACTGTTCCGCTTTTTGTACCACAAAAATTTAATAGAAATTTTTACCTTATTTAATTGGCAGATTACGGCGATTTAAAAAGGTAAAATTTACTATAAAATTTTTGCGGTACAAAAAAGCGTAAGATGTTGGCAGCTATGTATAAACTAAGTCAAAGGAGTACGTTGGATTATTTGTTCGGAGACTTTTTTGAGGAATATAGTGAGCTCTGGTGTTTGTTAATTTTATTATTTCTACTATTATTCATATATTCCAAAGGTTACGAACTTTAAATACCACTATTTTAAAAAAAGAATTCTTCGCGTTACATAATTTCAGAAAATACGAAGAAAACTTTAAAAAAATAGAGGTATTAAAAATCAAAGGAGGTATTTATTTAGAGCTGTTTCGTATTGTATGTATAATAAAAATGAGAGGCATCTTGAAATCAGGTTAGAAAATTGTACTTAAATTGTGAATCAGTGATAGCTTTATAAGGTGTTTGCTGTGTATCTATCTTAACCCCTTAATTCTCGCTCCCGTGATATTCACGGGCTGCGTCTTTTACTCAGATTGTTTGATTACCACCAGTTTTATAAAATAGCTTTATTACGGTATCATTTTACCTGTCATTAAATAAGGTGAATATTTCTTTTTCAAAAAAGTGGTGCCAATAAGCAATTTGAATTTTTAAACCGTAATTTAATGCGACCGTTAAGGGATTAAAGAGCAGTTATTAGCAGCTATGCATAGCTGCCAACTCTTGCGCTTTGTTGTACCACAAAAATTTAATAGTAAATTTTATCTTGTTAAATCGTCGTAATCTGTCGATTAAATAAGACAAAAATTTCTATTAAATTTTTATGATAAAAAAAAGCGTAATATGTTGGCACCTGTGGATATGAATAAAATCAGCATGCCGTCAACTTTTGACGGGTTCAAATTAGTTGTTATGAATATTATATTTAAGAAGTTCTTACCTGTTTCACTGTTGTATAAAATTCCGACAGATTTGCCTTCTACTACTGAGTAAAAATCATAAATGCATTCTGTTCTCCAACTGTTATTCCTGAAGTCTATGTCACCACCTAGGATTAATTATAGAAGTCTAAATTAATTTTGCGTGTTTCACGACCATGGTGTAAAAGTTCTTTAATTAATTCGGCAGTAGTTATAATACTAGACAGTAATATATGAAAAAATATCAGAAAGAAGAGGGTAGTTTAACACTTTAAGAATGAACCAAGGAGATTTCCATTTTTCAGAATTTGTCACGTTTTTACTTTTGAGTACCACTATTTTTAAATAGTTATATTCACCTTATTAACCTCTTCAAGGGCGGTGGTTCATTTTTGGAACACTTAATTTTAATTGCTAAATGCCGCATTCCCACCAAAATATTGGAGTGAAATTTTTCCTTTTGTTAAGCGCGTGAACAAAAGCTTTTGCTTATTCTGAAATAAATTTGTTTGTAAACTCTGGTGCCATTCACTCAATTCAGCATTTTACGAATAGAAGGACCTTGCCCCTGAAAGGCTTAAATGACTGATATTTTGCTATTAAATAAGGTGAAGATTACTATTCGGAAATAGTGATACTCAAAGGTAACAACCGCGCAAATATTGAAAAACGGAAATCTCCTTAGCCCGTCATTTAACACTAAATATACCAACAACCGGTCATTTGACCGATACCAAATAAAAATATTTCCATTTGAAATGGGAAAACTCTTACCAAAATAAATAAAAACATAAATCACACAGAAAAAAATATATAGTACTTTATAAAAACTTCTGCTGAAATATTTTTATAAAGCTTAAGTAAAATTCCCGGTATGTTTAGTGTTTATTAACTGTTGTATAGTTCTACCCCTAAAACAGATATGCACAACCTCTAGCATGGGGGCCAAAAAGCTTCCACTATCTTAATAAAGAATAATTTACCATATTTAATGGCATTATGATACAGATTACATTTAGGAAATTACGGTGGCAGACGACTTTAACCCGGGAGAACTCGCTAGTGAGAATGCCCAATTGCTTTTCTTTTACTTTACATTCATATAATATCAACTTTTTTTGGTTGGCTTAGTACTTTTATTCACAAAATAGGTAAAATAATTGAAAAACATTTTGAAATTTTAATTAAAATGAAAAATGATTTAAATAAGAGTCTTAAAAAAGTTCGACTGTGAGAGAAAATCTCATGCAGCGAGTTCTCCCGGGTTAAGGCAAATGATTGAGCAGCCCTACTCTAAAACATATTTGCCAATGTATTTTCTCGTCTAATAAACATATTTGGATCCAGAAATTTTACTTAATTAGCGAAAATCTCCTATGACATATACAATCTACTTTATCTACCAAAAAATATTTCGCTTCACCCTCTGGTGTAGCAAAGCTATTAAAAATTAAATTTAATTCATGTTTAACAAACGAAGTTTCTTTGCTTAATATTAACGGTAGATTCAGAGCTGATTCATATATGAAACCAGATGTCATAATCAACATGGTTCTCTGGGTGAGAAAGGCCCGCCAGATTTGTCCAGAAGAGCTCAATCGATAGAGCACTGGCAGCTTATGATAAAGGTTCCTGGTTCGAATCCTGACCTGGACACTTTTTTACTTATATGGAAAAATACATTTCTTTCTTTTTGTCTGTTTAGGTGTAGCACATGCACGTGCACACAGTATGGTCCGATAAATGGTTGTCTTGAATGTAGCCAGCCTAATACTTCAAAAAAATATATTGTATGCTTCACTATCTATTTTTTTCTATCATTTGGAATGTATTAGGTCATCAAGTATGAAACTTGTGATTACAAAAGAGCCAGATAAAAACCGGGGCAATCTTTCACCAGTAAATTATAATAAAAATTTTCATCTTATATAAACGCCATGTTCATGAACAATTACTGTCATTAACCCCTTAATCGTCGTACCCGAGACATTCACGGGCAAGCCTTTATGGACAAATTTCGTCGCGCCCATGACACTCACGGGCTGGACGTCTCATGACTTTAGCTAATATTTTCTGGTATCTACTTTGCATTTTTCTTTCCCGAAAATATTTTTAAGCCTTAAATACGTGATTCTATTTTTTTTTTTATTCTGTTCGCACCACTATATTTTTAAAGTATAGTTTGTAGTAAATTGCTCTTGCACTTCCTACGGGAAATCAAGTACAATTGCTCCTTAAACAAATAGTGGTTCCCAGGAAATAAATTCTCTTATGCCGAAATTGCAGCATCGGTCTGTTAAGGAAGTCTTAAACGCTTAAACTTTTAGTGCGCAGATTTGCATATATGCAAATAACAGTGTTTTGAATTTAATAGGTTTTTTTTTATTCGTTAATACCTAACTGACACCAGAAAATTAAAATAGCAATATTTTCTTTAAATAATAACAGGCTTTCCGTATTTAAACAAAGTTAAATTAACCATTGAAACTTTCTGGTGTAATGTCAGATTCTCTGGACTAGGTAATTTCAAGAACGTATTCTATCATCGGAATTAAAGGGTTAAAAGATAAGCTTTATAAAATAAATAATTATACAAAAGAAGGTATTCGGAGACATACTTATTAAAATATTTACTAATTATAATATTTTTGCGTAAAATAGCCACACGACAGTAGTTTTTACTTGTATTGTAGATGTGCAACAGAAGAAAAGATTGACGTGTTATATGAAAAATGTATCTCTGATTTTTTTTCATTATTGTTCCTGTGTAATAAACCTTTCAGAGAATCATATATAATTTTTTCGAAACAAAATAAAAAAATCGCGTATTTCAGGGTTAAAAGATGGGAAACACTGAAATGAGAAGTTTGTTTTTAAGATCGTAATGTTTAATTTAAGGAATTGTACGAGTTGAAACAAATGTTTTACTTGTTTCAAATCTCAATACATCTGGGTTACCGTTTTATAAATTTCTATGTTGTGTAGCTCAAGTGGAGAGAAAAATTTTAGTGTTCAGATATCTGGAAAGAAATCAGAAGATTCCATTTTTTCAGATGTTTTTGACTCCGAAAAATCGGAAACTGAAGATAGTGATGATGATAGTGATATTACGCGCCACCATGCTTGCAAGTCAAATCGGAGCCTAAGATTAACGTATCGTTTGAAGCTATTTCGGGTATTCTGCAGTACTATAAACATTTTATAAATGATGAATTGACGGATAATATTGTAATCGAAACTAATCGCTATGATTAGAAATGGGGAAATGTTTTTTGAGAAAAAAAGAGAGAAAGGCAGATTGGAATGACAAACTAAATCTTAAAATAAAATACTGTTGTTTCTTCCTCTTACTACTGTTGAAAAAATTGTGAAAAAAAATAGTAAAAGTAAAAGCTAAAGAAAATATATTTTGGACTACACTTTATTTGTTAAAACCCCATTTTTTCGCGATATTATGACGTACAATAGGTACAGCGAATTAAAAAAAAAAAATACAATTTTGGAATAATGAAGCTCACTATCCTCAAAATCCACCTAATCCAAAACTGTATAAAACTTCGACTGATTGTGCTCATCTGAATGATTGGTATAGAAAAACAATTATCAAAATCAAGTCGTTTATGTGAACACCATTTTCTGGATATTATGACCCCTACGGACAAAACCTTACACAGAATGAAAAATTTGTTTTTCCCATGAGAATAAATATGGATACAAATTTATAAAATAAACCAAATATGAATGCAAATACTGTTATGTAGGACAATGCATGTCATGTTTCAAAGTTTTCCTTGGATTGAAAATTTACTAAATTTTGAAAATATATTGAATGCCGATTTTCAAATTAAATTCGAATGAAATTATCGTCCTTGTAGTAATATAAAAAATTACTTCTTTTATATATGTCTTTACCTTTAATTAAAACGAAACCACAAGTTGCAGCATTGCATCGATGCTTTCCCTGCACGTCATGTGTGTACAATACAATCAAATAAAAGATAAATAAAATTGCAACTTTTAAAAATTTTATCCATCCTAAACACTTTTAGGTACAAGGCCCCTTCATTGCTTAAATGTAGAAATAAAGGATTGACATCGGAATTTAGGTACAGATTTATTTCCTAATAAGAAAGAGTCAAATTTCGCATATTTACTAAAGAAAAAGTTTTATATTAAATTTCTGGGATTAGTGGACTTTTGGGTATTAAAATTAAGGGATTTCATACACTTCAAACCAACCTTAAAAGGGTTAAATATTAAGAAAATACCCTGTTTCTTGTACTAATGAGCTCAGAATTTTATGAATAATAAAATCGGGCTATAAAAAAAATCGACGAATTTTGAAGGGATATTCGCAAAATTACACTGTAAATCGAAATGTCTTAAATTCAGACACTTAAGTGTCTGAAACGGAGTGTTCAATTTTCAGACATTTTAAAATGTCTGAATATTTTCAGACACTTTTTGCGTCTGAATTTTAGACACTTCAAACGTCTGAATCGCAGCCATTTTTCTAAAGCATTATACGTAGCCATGTTTGACCACGTTGATCCTGGAAAAATATATGGCCATTATTCTGCCCCCCTCTCCCCTCCCCCCTCCACACACACAGCCTGATTTTAGGGGCTCCAAAATATGGTATGCAATTTTCATAAAGCTAATAATTGAAATCTTTTTCGACATTGTACTGATTATAATCAATATTTTGAATTTATAGAGTAGAATAAGATTAAAAATTAAAATATTTGTCCCAATACAGTAAAACCTCTCAATAGTAGGCACCTTAGAACCGTGGAATTTGTTCGCCATTCGGAGGTGTCTGTTTTTCTGAGGTAAAAAAATATAAAATATGTGCATGTTGTTAATAAAAAATGTGCTTCTTAAATAGTTGTGTCCTCTATGTAGGAGTGTCCGTTATGGAGATTTTACAACAAAACTTTCATAGGAAAATTTTCTTCAGCGAACACTGACCTTTTTCAAGATAAATACATTTTATTTTTACCTCATAAAAGCGAACACAGTCGAATAGCAGGCAAATTCAACGTTCCAAAACGCGTTCAATTCGCGAGGTGGCCGCGATTGAGAGTGTTTACTGTATTTATTTTTTTATTTAGTTTTTAATCTAATTCTACTTTTAAAGTTCAAAATGCTGATTATAATCAATACAATGTTGAAACACATTTAAAATATAAACTTAAAAAAAAAAATCCATATCGAATTTGGAGCACGTAAAATCGTAGGGGGGTGGGAGTCTGCCCATGCTTTAATCAGGCCCTCCTTCTGGAAAAAGTCTAACCCTGTATTATGATTCGATAAATGTACGTGTCAGTTTTAAGTGCAAAATCTAGCTATATGCAAATAAATATTTTATAAAATTCTACCTCTTTACTTTGTATTCATTTTTAATTTCAAATTACTTTTTTACTAAAAATAATCAAAAAATCAATATTATATAATTATTTCAAATGAAATATATCTGTATATTTTTACCGCATTCTTACAGTTACGTTAACGGTACATGATTACATGAATTTAAGAATCTAAAAATAATCATTAAAATTTAACAAAGTGACTAGAGATAAGGCGAGATCCTTTTTCTGAATCATTAAGTAAGATTTGTTGACATCAACAAATTTTTTTCTGCTTCAACGTCTAGATAGTGACGTCAATTTCCGTTCAAACAATCAAATCGTGAAGCTGTGGTTTTGATTTTTGAATCATTGATGTTGAAAATTAAAAAAGGTTATATGTTGACTATTTTCAGTATGGCAAATGGGATATTTCTAAAATACTCGGAAACACTAAAATTATAACAAAGGGAAATCCTTTAATTAGAATGATCGGATTTAATGAGTTTTATCAGTCAAAACATTTTAAAATAAATAAATGAACACAAGTAATTCGCTGTATTAAATGTATGGGGGAATCAATGAATGGAAGGATGTTCGAACTATATTCTTTTTTAAAATTTATGATGTACACACTATGAGGCAGAAGAAAATTTCATTAGACAAGAAAAGCATAAATAATAGATAAAAGCAGCTATTAATAGGAATGTTTACTATAAATGCTTTTGAATTCCAGTACATAACACATAATAAATCTATCAGAAATGTAAAAATCGATGTAAACATTACAAATGCTGCCGCATTAAATGCTTATAAAAATATTGTATACATAAATAAATAATTAAAAAGGGTACTTCAGAGTAATAATTACACCAAAAAAATACTATTAAGGTAGTCTTCATGGTAATTAAGAAGTATGAGCCAATCAACAGGCGATGTCACTGCGATTTTTAAAGTAATGGCTACATAAGAAAAGGCTTAGGAAGGTGTAAAATTAATAAATTCAGTAACCGCTAATATACACAATGCAGACACACCAAAATTTATTTTAAAGATAACATTGGATAGAAAATAATACAGAAATATGATTGCAGATGATTTGAAGAGTAGAAATTTAAATATTAGCAAAATAAAATTTTAACATGGAAATACCATAGGCAAAATGCTTTGAACATATTTTGGCATAACTCAGGAACTAATAAAGCTATAGACTCGTGCGAGGTCTCCATTTAAAGAGAAAACATTCACATAGAGTTTTAAATACATAATTAAGACCCCACTTACCTGGGAAAAGGTCTGATTATTCCAAAAGCACATTCACCCAGAGGACGTCCGGATTGGAGGCTACGTTAGTATCCGTTAGTTAGGCAGACTTTGATATTTAAAAAATAAAATCCCCTTGCACATCCGGCTAGCTCTGTTAAAAGAATGGAAAATTTCCATCCTGAAAACATAGCCCGCCAGACAACAGTTCTCTTTACAAATATGACGAGATGAACACTATATTAGTGTTATAGATAAATATTAATACGGAGTACCACTATGTCGATAGAAATTAAATCCCGGAACTTCACATTCCGCATAAAACAATCAAGTCAAAATAAATTATTAGTTAAAATGTACGCGTACATAAAAACAAACATTCAGTTTGAATTACAAACAAACATCGAGTTCGAAAGAAAGACGCATGCGCAACTGAGAGTACCCCCTGGTGAATGTGGAGCGGAGTTACCAAGTGTCTTAAAATTAGACACTTGCAGATTTTTTTAGACACTTTTATCAGTTCGTGTACACTATGATCATAGTAAGACACTTAGGTGTTTTAAATTAAGACATCTATTGTGACTGAATTTTCAGATTCAGACACTTAAGTGTCTGAAATTCTTTTTCAGTCACATATGTGACTTAATTTAAGACGCCTCTATTTGCAGTGTACGCGACGATTAAGGGGTTAATCAGACAAAAATTTCTATTCTTTATTACTGGTTTGCCCCGTTGGTAATCTGGACCTTTAGTAATCACAATTTTCATACTTGATGACCTGATATGACATCTTTAACCCCTTCAAGGGCGGTGGTTCATTTTTGGACCACCTAATTTTAATCCCTAAGTGAGACATTGACAGGAGAATTTTGAATTGAAAATTTTTATTTTATTAAGTACATGCAGAAAAGCTTTTACTTATTTCCAAATAAATTTGTTTGGAAATTCCGATGTCCCTCATTTACTTCTGTATTTTACGAATAAAAGTACTTTGCCTCTGAAAAGGTTAACCCTTTCCGGTACAGAAAAGTTCTTTTCGTAAAATGATGAAATGCTTGACTGACGCCAGAATTTACAAATGATCTTTTTAGAAAGTAAAAACTAGATCTTCTAAACTTTCATTGTAAAAGCAAACTTTTACTAACATATTTTTGGTGCCGATTGTAACTTATGGTACGTTTCTGCAATATTTGTAAGAAAAATCTACCACGAAGCAGATTTCTACAAAATATGCAATAGACTTTTCTAGACCATTGTTTGGGAGTAGTGATGGCCAGAAAAGTGCCCTCGCTGACTCATACGACAATCTCTTGATAATTAACATATCAAATTTAATTATTTCCTAGACATTTAATTTTACTTGTCTTGTTCTTTACTTTTATCTAAAAACAATTTACATACCTGATTTTTTTCTTGCTCAATAGGTCGTGTCATGTTTTCTTTTACTTCTGTGTATTATCTTGGCGTCAAGTTTTTTCTTCTTTTAAGAAATCCCAAAAGAATGTTTTAAGAATTCGCAGAAAAATGTTTTCAGGATATCCGGCTACCGATAAAGCACGTAAAGGCCTTTAGGCCCATCTTCGGGCGGCTACTTTCTATTATCAAAAATCTATATACAGTCAGTTAATATTGCTTAGTACAATACTTTTTAAATATATCAAAGGAACTTTGATATTTAAAGTTTCTAGTTTTCCCATACCCAAAGCATAGATACAAACATTTCGGTATTTTTTTGGAGACCCAAGACAAATATGTTTTGAAATGGAAAAGGAAAAATATACTTAAGGAAACGTGACTTGTTTCTATGTAGTACCTATTAGATATTATAAATAACTGCTCGGGAAATATAATGAACTATTTTAATAGGCATTTACACATACGTATTTATACGCATAATTTACGTTCTCGCGTATTTTTTGCACTCTATAATTTGACTGAACATTTCGGTTAAAAACAGAGATTTTCGTAATTTTTCATTGTATAATATGATTAATTTAAATGAATGAAAATTTTAGTCTCACTGCATGTGTCCTAAGGACTTCCATCTTACAAAATTTTAATTAGGATCTTAGAAACAAATTCTCTATCCTTCCGTCACTGTAAAAGAACGTAGTACAACTGATAATGATACTGTTTAATCAGTCTTGGGACACATTTGTCGCAAGATTTGCTGATTTTTTATATTTGCAATATTAAAATAATGACATTTATGAGGAAGATTTCATATTTATAATATTGTGCTCTGTTAACATAAGTAGTATCAGTGTAGCTGGAAAATAATGCGGGATGAATGAAGCGCCTAATCCATATTAGCTCAAAAAGAAATATCCGCTAAATAAAGCACTCAAAAGTGTATGAGCGTTTTTTGGTCTTAAATTTGGGAAATATATCTCAAAAAGAGGTGCTAAATAATTTCCATTCTTAAAAGAGCAAGATTAAACTAAATATTTCGACCAAATCCATCAAAATTCTCCCTGTATTCGTATGTTAACATGGACTTTTTTTTTCGGGATTATTTTCTCCCTATTCAAAAGCTGTTTATACGAACTCCAAGTTCGCGCACTCCTTGGAATTGCCTACGTTTCTGGCACCACTATTAATGATAAGAAAATTTCTATTTCCTTTTTGAAACACAAAATCCATAACCACCATCATCTTTATTCGCAGAATTTGCAATGCCTTACTGCAGTCAACTCATTAACGTCGGTTGGCAGGAAAACTGATCATTTAAGCAATACGAAACCTTGAAATTTAAAAACCAGTATTTTAGTAATGAAATTTTCATATTATCTATTCTCAAACTTTGAGAAATTAAATGATTTAAAACTACAATATGGAAAAACTGGTGTGCGCTGGTATCTAGGTATTAACCCTTTATGTACTGAATTATGAATTCATGAAAATTTTATCTTCTAAAGCATTTTACGCGAATTGTTTAAACTGCATTAGAAGATTTACATAATCATTTAATAAATTTTAGAAAGATTGAAGGCTTTAGAAGGATTAATTAAATTTAAATTTATAGGGATTTTATGCAATATTTATAACCCCACTTAAATCTTTTAATTTTAAATATTTTTCTTAGAATTTTGTGGAATTAAGAAATGCACAAATATAATGTTCTTACAATAGAAATATAGAAATATCTCCGAATTGAAATATCCCCCCCCCCCCCAACGCCAAGAAAGCTGAAAAGATGCAAAGGCAAAAGAAATCATCCTTTTAAAAATATTTTTATTTTGTGTAAACAATAATGCTTTTGGAACAAGATAAAGTAATGTATCTATAACTCATTCTGAACTGTATTACAACTAATCGATGTATTAAATGAATTTTATAACAAGTTAGTGTAAATAATAGTCGTTGTTAATGGGTTAAATAAGGCAAAAAAACCGTTAAAAATTTGTTTAGTAACTGTTTTTAATAAACTGTTGAACCTCTTATACACAATTTTAATGGCAATTATTCATTCTTTAAAAGATTATATATTGATATTCGCATTGTAGCATAGATAATCATTTCTATTTTCACATCATGTTTTCTTTTGAGAAAAATGAATAATGAATGAAAGAAAAAACATCATGTGTTTTACGCACCTATAATTTAACGCCGAAAAAATGACATTAAACGTGCGCAAAATACGCGAGTAAATACGGTATAATAAAAGAACTGGACAATTACACCGTAAAAGTTACATATAAATATGAAAAAATATCATTAGTTTGCTACACGGTGTACAAAACTGTTGCAAAGTCAAAAACAAACTTATACAAACATTAAAATAAAATTAAAATATCAAAGTTTCGGTCATCCTTCTGTGACCTTCTTCAGGAACGTTGTCATATATCTTCTAAAATTAGAGCAAAAAAAAAAAAACTTTTTGTCTTTGCAACAGTTTTGTAGACCGTGTAGTAAACTAATGATATTCTTTCATGTTTATATGTAAATACGGTATATATATGCATATTTAATTTGTTATAATTTTCATAATCATCTTATAAAAAAGGTACAACTGAATTAAAATCGGAGTCTTTAACCAATCGCCGGCGGGTCACCAAGCTACCAGTATTTTAGAGTAGAAAAGATTTTCCTTATATACACTCCACTCTCATTAGTGGGGACTCCAACGGAGGTCATTTTTTGCAAACGACCGACGTCAGCATTTGTATGGGGTAAAATAATATTTTGCGTTGAATAAATTGAATTCAATTTTACAGAAATTAAATAGGTTACAAATTTTATGCTGAAAGGAACATTTTCCTGTCTTCAATTTAGTTTTTTTAGTAAATAATCTAGTTATAAAAAATAACTTATTCAGAGCAAACAAAATATACAAAGAAATTGCCGTACTAACATAATTTAACTTTAATTGAAATGTCTCACTTTTATTTGCAATAGTCGAATAAATGATCTTTTTACCACACACTTGAAAATTACCGTTATTTCCGGCGTATAATCCGCGGATCAAGCAATCATTTTTGGACCGAGAATTGTTTTTTTACTAACTGAAGTCAAATACTTAACACGATTTAAAAATTTCTATTTATCAAATAAAATTTCTGTGTCCAAATATTTTTTACCATTTTCTTGTAAAAAATTCCCCATATTAGCCCGTATATTCTATATAAATGCCGAAAGTTTGCGTTGGGTACTACATATAAATATTTACAGAATTTTATATTAAAATTATTGAAATTCATTTTAAGGCGTTATTTAGGGCGGAGCTACTCAACTTCCACACTCGAAGAATTTTTGGAATAAAAAGTTACAGAATTGCTGTATTTTAAATTTTAATGAACACGTGAGCAACATTCTCAACGCTGTCGATATCAAAATGAACATGAAGTTGAAAAACAATGCTTATATGCTTAATGCAATCTAAAATACATCAGTTGACATATTGTCTGCTGACTTTGTTCCAAAAATTCTTCAAATGTTGAAGTTGAGTAGCTCCGCCCCAAATAACGCCTTAAAATGAATTTCAGTAAGTTTACTATACATTTTTGTAAATATTTATAGGTAGTACCCAACGCAAACTTTCAGCATCTATACAGAACATACGGGCACATAGGGGTAATTTTTTACAACAAAATGGTAATTTTCAGATAACCATAAGATTATTTATTTTTAATTTTTATTTCGCTATTTCACACAGTTTTTATAAGCAAAAAATTTTACAAAAATTACCAGTTAGGCATTTTCGGTATCTATATATCGTCAGTTAATGGCATGAAATTCCGTGCAGCAGTTTTTGAGAAAATCCGTTTTTAAAAAATTGAAAAAACATTTTTATCTCATTAAATATCAATATTTATAGGGTGATAATAGGGAAAATATAGTGTCAGATATGTAGCCACATCTGGGGGAAAAATCCGGAAATTTGATTGAAAGCCATGTTCCCAATGCTTATCCGGCTATGCCCTTTGTTTGATCAGGATAAATAAGATGTGAAAAATAAAGGTCTTATTTTCATTAATTTGTATGGTGTAAAACAAACATTAAAACACAGAATTATCGGTGATGGCTTTTCCACAAATGGGAATTTGTTCTATAACATTTTTTTTTTCGCCCTTAAAAAAAAAATTGCATATTTTATGTAGAAACCTTATAATTATTCAATTTCTGTAATAAAAAAATACATCTTTTTTTATGGTTTTTCCAAATATTAAGCGACCGTTAAGGGGTTATAGAAATAGTCGACTTCTTTAATAGCAGGGATTCGATAATTAGATAAGGCAATGATAACTATAAAAGTTTAGTGATATCCGGCACGCCACAGTTTGACACCCCTGCGTAAACAGAACAGACTTCAACAATTTTGGAATCTCTAATGTATTTGGTGGTGGAATATTACTTCATCAATGTCTCTGACAGTTTGTTGATCTCAATAATCAAAGTTATACAAAATTGCTTTAGATGAAATATACAAAACCAGTTTCGATTCTACCCGGTCAATTTGTGAAAAAAAATCGTCTGTAATATCTGATGAGTCGTACGCAATAAGCGATGCTCTTAATATTAATTACAAATAGAAGATAATGAGGAAAAGTAATGATCCTCATTATCCGTAGATACGTCTTAACCCTTTCCGGCTCGGAGTAATTCTGTTTATAAACTGATGAAATGATGGACTGACACCAGAATTTAAAAACGAATTTATTTGAAAATATAAACTTGCCTATTTTAAAGTACGTTATAAAAGGAAAATTTCAATTAAATATTCTTGGTGCCGGTAAAATAAAAATTAGGTGTCCTTTTTTTTATGGGCATCACCCGCGAAAGGGTTAAGCTGTGATACATTAACACTAGAACCTCCATAGCGGTCATTTTGACCGGTACCAAACAAAAATATTTCGAATCGAACCGGAAATTTCTTTCTAAAATAATTTAAATATGTACTTCAGAGAAATATGTTAAATGAATACGTTAAATTGTTTTAAATAAAAATTCTGGTGCAAAATATTTTTATAACACTTGAGTAAAATTTCTGGCGGTTCTAGTGTTAAAAAGAGTCCACTCTAATGATAGAATCTTTGCGATTAAATAAAACGAAGATTACCTTTCGGAATTTCTGGTGACATGCGACTTTAAGGCATAAAGGTTAAAAATCCCTAATTTAAATATTACAGAAAACAAGATGTTATAAACGTATATAAATTAATATTACCATAACTTGCATGCAGAAGTAGCTGAAGTGAGTATAGTAACATCCAGGGTAGAAGCATAATTTATTGTGTTGCAAGAAAACTGCAAGATATTTTATGTCATAATTCCACCAGAAAAATCCTTGACACTAAAAACATTTTCAATTTTTTCCCTTTAATGTACAAAATTTTTAATATAAATATTAAAATGGCATTTCGAAAAACCTAAATATTCGCATTCTAATGAAAAATAAACACGGCTTACATATTTGAACTTATCTTTAAAACATGACATGTCCAAACGAGGCTTCTTCTGTCTTTAATAACAAATTGTATTTGTATCTTCTAATCGCCCATCATAAAGATAAGTTATTTTCTCAGTCTTAAATATTTTATCCACAAAACAGACAACTTTGTTCACACAAATTGTTTGCATCATACTTTTCTTTATATTTCGCTCTTTTTGCCCTCTAAAATATCTTTGGAATCGATCCGTTAGAAAAAAAAATGATGCAAATACCATTGGCTGAGTTCCTTATTAATTTCCGATATAGCTATGTACACAAAAATAAATTCTGTATTTACTATATTCTCCATAATTCCCCGTGGGCGACTTCACATGATTAACCAATTCCGCCTCTTATATTGATTAGTTGTCAGACGAAGAAAAATGTTCATGATTTCGTTGAAAATAATAATTTATGCATTGTTTTATTATTACCCGATATATGCTGAATATTCTAATATATCTTATTAATGATTTAGTTGTGTCTGTAGACTTCCTGCAACATACCATAAATAGGCAATTCTAAATGCTATAATGATACCTTAATAAGTTAACAAAGTGTTAAAACAGCTGTTTGTCTGGATTTCTTGGTGAATTATTTGACAAACTTTTGCAAAGTCGAAATTTCGCAGCAGCGAAGGGGGCAAATTTCGACATTTTACCTAAGGAAATTCTTTATAAATGAATAATGTATTTGTCAAGAAAACTGAAAACATATAATTTTGAAGTGTACAATTTTCACAGGATAAAAAAGTACCTAAATTGACGTTAGAAAAATTTCGCAATTTGTTCACGCAAACTTAACTACAGAATTTAGAGAAAATTTCTTTCTTTATTTATTTATTCATTTACTTATTTAATTTTAGGTTGTTTGTTCAGGTAATTTGAGGAACCGGGCACTTGGCCCATTAGACCTATTAAAAATCCGCCCCTGGTTAGTCTTCCTCATAGTTGCCAACTTTTACGCTTTTTTGCTACCACTAAAACTTAATAGAGATTTTCATCTTGTTTAATCGTGAGATTTCGACGATTAAATAAAATAAAATTTACTGTAAATTTTAGTGGTAAGGAAAAAGCGTAAAAGTTAGCAGCTATGGTCTTAATCCATCTGAAAGTCAATTTTTAAACAATGAAATATATATTTTACAGAGGAGGGGGCGTGATTTTATAATGGAGTTATGAATAAAGAGGAGGAATCATAAAGTCCATACACTGTAAAAAAACGGACTAAAAAACGGAAATACTACTGGCAATCTAGACGCCAGTACTATTTCCGTTTTTTTACGGAATTTTTACCCATAAATTACAGAAAATTTTCCGTTTTTCTGATTAAAAACGGAAAATTATCTGTAATTTATGGGTAAAAATTCCGTAAAAAAACCGGAAATATTACTGGCGTCTAGATTGCCAGTAGTATTTCCGTTTTTTAGTCCTTTTTTAGGTGCGTTCGTAATTATATAAATACGTAGCACCTATAGTCGTCGTTCAGTCCGTCCGTCCGTCTGTCCGTCCGTCTGTCCGTCCGTCTGTCCGCATGTAACAGAGCAAAAACCACCCAACCGAATGGTCTGAAATTTCAAATATATGATTGTTGCAAAATTTTGTCGAGCCATTTCAAATTTTATGAAAATCGGATGTATAGTTTAATTACAGGGACAGTCAAAAGTTTTTCTTTACATTACGGCCAATGGGAAAAATTATTGAAAGTGCATTTTAATGATATTAGAGCCTTCCGAATGATCTCAAATTTTAAAGATATAACTGTTGCAAAATTTTGTCGAGCCATTTCAAATTTTAGGAAAATCGGATGTATAGTTTAATTACAGGGACAGTCAAAAGTTTTTCTTTACATTACGGCCAATGGGAAAAATTATTGAAAGTGCATTTTAATGATATTAGAGCCTTCCGAATGATCTCAAATTTTAAAGATATAACTGTTGCAAAATTTTGTCGAGCCATTTCAAATTTTATGAAAATCGGATGTATAGTTTAATTACAGGGACAGTCAAAAGTTTTTCTTTACATTACGGCCAATGGGAAAAATTATTGAAAGTGCATTTTAATGATATTAGAGCCTTCCGAATGATCTCAAATTTTAAAGATATAACTGTTGCAAAATTTTGTCGAGCCATTTCAAATTTTAGGAAAATCGGATGTATAGTTTAATTACAGGGACAGTCAAAAGTTTTTCTTTACATTACGGCCAATGGGAAAAATTATTGCAAGTGCATTTTAATGATATTACAGCCTTCCGAATGATCTGAAATTTTAAAGATATAACTGTTGCAAAATTTTGTCGAGCCATTTCAAATTTTAGGAAAATCGGATGTATAGTTTAATTACAGGGACAGTCAAAAGTTTTTCTTTACATTACGGCCAATGGGAAAAATTATTGCAAGTGCATTTTAATGATATTAGAGCCTTCCGAATGATCTGAAATTTTAAAGACATAACTGTTGCAAAATTTTGTCGAGCCATTTCAAATTTTAGGAAAATCGGATGCATAGTTTAATTACAGGGACAGTCAAAAGTTTTTCTTTACATTACGGCCAATGGGAAAAATTATTGCAAGTGCATTTTAATGATATTACAGCCTTCCGAATGGTCTGAAATTTTAAAGATATAATTGTTGCAAAGTTTTGTTGAGCTATTTCAAATTTTAGGAAAATCGGATGTATAGTTTAATTACAGGGACAGTCGAAAGTGTTCCGTTACATTACGGGGAATGGGAAAAATTATTGCAAGTGCATTTTAATGATATTACAGCCTTCCGAATGGTCTGAAATTTTAAAGATATAATTGTTGCAAAGTTTTGTTGAGCTATTTCAAATTTTAGGAAAATCGGATGTATAGTTTAATTACAGGGACAGTCAAAAGTGTTCCGTTACATTACGGGGAATGGGAAAAAATTATTGGAAGTTCATTTTAATGATGTATCAGACTATGCGCTTTATGAAGTGCAAAAAAGTATACATTCAGTACAATATGGGGTGCAAAAAATAATTATAAAACTAGTTATAGTACGAACGCACCTCATTTGCCACGTTTGACGAGCAATTTCCAACTTGTTTTTTACAGTGTAAGATATCACTATTTCAGAATAGAAAAATTTGTCTTATTTAATGACAGAAATATGCGTCCAAATAATGGAATTATGAATAAAGAGTAGGAGACATATAGGGCGCCTTTTACCAGTTGCGAGTGAAGCAACTGTGGAGGTTGTCACAAGATGGCGATTGATTTTTTACATCGGATCAACAGTTTCTGATTACCGAAGAAGCAAACTTTCACCAGTAAATTTTAAATAGAAAATTTTGCCTAATTATAGCGTCTTATTCATGTAAATGTTCTCTCACAGATATAGTAAAAATCTCTATTCGTTTTTACTGGTGGATGTTGGTCCGGGTATTATAATTTCTTTCACTGATACTGACGGGAGGTTTCCTAGGTTGTCACAATATGACGGAAACGCAGGAACTGACTACCGCGGATGTAAACTTCCATCAGTAAAAATAAATATCTGTTCTTGGCCATATTTATGACTGAAATTCTGCTTTAATAAGGCATTTAAATAAGGAGAAAATTTCTATTCAAATTTACTGGTGGAAGTTTGACCCGGCGGTAATCAGGCCCTGTGAAACCGGTTACAGTTGAATCTTCGCCATTTAGGGGATGATTGACATAATTCCATGGATTTTATAGGTACTTTGGTGAGGTGTATCCAATAAAACGCTGACTACCACTGATTAAAAGCCATTCCAAATAATTTCTGCTTGGAGGATCATTCTTGATTTTTCATATACTTTGTAAGTGAAAACTTGTGAAAAAAGATGTTAAAATTCATTCGGGAAAAATTTTCTATCTTAACCCTAGAACGCTCCTCGTTCCGTACTTACGAATTAGTCCCTGGGGTCTAAAAAGACCCATGCATGTTTCGCGCTTAAATTCAGCAGCCTACAACTAATAAATTTATTATTTTAATAACTGTTGACGAATATTAAAACAAAAAATAAATTATGAAAGTAAAAAGATGAAATAAAGATTAAAAAAAAAAAAAGTACTTACAAAATCTTGTTTACAGGTACATCCAAAAAACGCAAATGAATCTTCCAAATATTTAAAAGTAATTATCCCTTATAACAGTTATGACAAACTGTATTCAAATACTTTTTTCATGTAAAGTAGTGACATGTTATACACTTAAATGTACATTTATTGTACGTTTTTTCGCATAGGTGACATCTTCCTCGCTTCTTAGCAATTTCCAATTCAGCTGAAGTACTAGTAATTTCTTTGCGGATTTGCTTCGCACTTTTAACCATCCGTTTTGCTCCTTGCCTTCTTGGAAGATTTTTTCTTGTCGCCATATGCTTTTTTACAAGTATTTCACCCAAGTTTTCCAAAAAAATCCTTCGTTTATGAGAGCAGTCTTCCTTCCATGATTTATTTATTTTGCAATAAAGTACAAAAGCGTTATATGCAGATATGTCTAAAATATTGCAAAATGCAACAAATGGCCATCGGTTTATCTGCATTTTTGTAGTGTAAGTAGCTACCCTTTTGTCCAGCGTATCAGCTGTTCCCTTAGTTTTATTATAATCAATGATAATCTCTGGTTTTCTTTGAATACTTTGTTCAATTTTCTCATTCTTATGCAATGTGCTTTGAAGAACAACACATTTTTTTTTTTTAAATGTAAGACACAAGCGTTGTATCTTTAGCAAACGCAAATGTTGAACTGGATCTTTCTTTTACTTTTGTTTCTAAAATTTCTTCAGGGATAGATGATTTATTTTTTCTTATTATACCAATCATTGTTATATTTCTTTTTAGCAACATTTGACCTAAATCGTAAGATGTAAAGAAATTGTCACAAGTTATATTATGTCCTCGTAAACCATATGATAAATCCCAAACTACTCTCAATCCTTGGTTTCATTCGGGTGCATTTCCTGGTTGTTTTTCTAAATATGGCTGGATATTCCACAGTATCTATTTCTTCATCAGATGAAGAATATTATCAATAGATGATCCTCTTCCTCCGATACAACTTCATCCACATCAGATATATTTTCATCGTCCGTATAGCCTTCCATGAAAGCGAAATAAAACTTTCATATAACGAATAAAAAATGCACTAACTTTCTCCTCAAATAAATATTCGAACTGATTCTAAAAGGTAAACTTTCTACTTCTTGCAGAGAGAAAAACAACAAACAGAATGAATTTCCGCTATGATTTGTCTGGTGACAAAGGTCTCATAACCCCATTCCCTCCCCATAATTCTACCCTTTCCCCCCTTACCTTTTTTACAGCTGTATAGCGGAAATAAAACAATATCGGCGTTTATGCTTGGACAAATTAGGCCCGAGGGACAGATGAAGGTGTTTTTTTGCTGTGTAAAAACCTATAAGTCCCATTAATTTAAAATTTTAGTATGTGTTAGTTAAAAACAAATCAGGAAAAATCATGGAATTTCAGAAAATTCTTATGAGTAGTTTTTGAGTAACGCAAGCTGAAACATGTGTATGGGTCTAAAAAGACTCGAGGAGCTTTCTAGGGTTAAAATCTTTTTAATTAAGAACGGATCAAAAACTGCGATTTTGCTTGTTTTTACAAAGTTAAAAAATGTATAAAGTCTTTCATATTTTTTCAACAGGGGTCCCACTGATCCGTTTTTTGAAAACCAGTATTATTTTAGAGAAAAATTCGCGGCGGTTTTAGAAACAATGGCAAAAGAAACGCCTTTCCAAGTAAGTTTTGACAAAAATTGCAAAGGAGATTTTTCTTTGAAAAAAAACTGGTGTTTAAAAAACGGACTGAGTGGGAGCCCTGTTTCAACTAATAAAAATAAACAAAATTTTCGAATAGTTCTAAAATCGAAACACTTTTTTCAATTGAAACATGTAACTGCCCATAATTTATCTGTATTTTTTATGTTTCTGTATTTATTTTATGACTTTTACTGAAATATTAATCAAAATGGCAATTTTTGAAAAAATATATCTCATGAAGGGAAAGAAATAACAGCATGCAAGTTTTATACATGATATTACCACTTCCAAGCATGTTAAAAAAGAGCAGCATGTTATTTCTTTTTATTCATGAATTATAACCATTTAAATTTTGAACATTTTCAAAAATGAGCATTTATAACAGCTTATAACAAAATGAAAATGAGGTTTTCATATGTCATTTTGACAGAAGGTCTTTTCTATACAGGGTATATCAAAAAAGGTAAAGCAAGCATTAATATTTTTCTATCTGTATGCAATGTAGTTGTGTATAAGAAAAGAAAGGAATTAAGATTAGGTTGATGAAATAGTCCTGATTTAATTTTCAAAAAGTTACACTTTTTTAATTCTTATACGGTCCCTGATTTCCATTTGGAAAAAGAATCTCTAGGCTCTCACAATTAAAACAGTAAAAATTCTATTCGTCTACGACAAAACTCCCCGAATTATAATAATTTGAAAGTTAGGAAATTTTGAATCTTTCTGTCAAACTTCGTATGCCATTTTTAGTGCCGCGAAAATATTAGAAAGTCATATGCAGAATTTTTTTCTTAACATAATCTCAATTCATATCTTATTTCTAACATTTTTACAATTTACATTATCAACTGTATTTACGTCCAACAGGTAGAAAACATACGTACAGGTAAAAGACAACAAGAGGTAATACAACAGGAAATACAAACATGTAAAGGACGTAGTATACTACGTCCAACAGGTAAAGAATAAAATCGGGTCTCAATCTTTTTGTAAGAGAGACCGGGACTAGTAAGCGCAGTTTATAGTTATTGATTTTTATTAATTTTAGTTTAATTTTTGTAACAAAATTTAACTCCACTTTTAACACTAGGACGTCCAACTGGTATCAATTCGACACCAGCCAAATGATAAAATGTCGATTCGGACCAGAATAGTTTTCGTAAAATTAGTTAAATTGCAAGTAGAGAAAACTGAGTTAAATACATAAATGAAATAGTTTAAAATAAAAATTCTGGTATTAAAATGTTTTTATTAAAGTTGGATAAACGTTCCGGACGTTCTAGTGTTAAAGCACAGACATTTGGCTATAAATTCGCGGAGTTCTGAGTTTGTAGCTTTTGTAGTTTATGTTTAGCGGAAACCTGCAGTAACAGAAAAAATGTGTGCCAACCTACCCCATCGCGAAGCAAGCTGCCTATACTTATGTGGGGTAAGTTGCACGCGCTGTATAATAGGGTTCGTACGGGTACCGTTATTTTCAAGGCCGAAGATCAGAATTTCTTTAGAGAAAAATAAATCTACTTTAAACGGACGAAATTTCGCCTTATTTAAGGAGAGATTTTCCATAATAATATACTGGTACTGATGAATTTCTTAGTCTGGAAATTCAAGGGCCTGTACGAACCCTGTATAAAAAGTTAAATGCAACTCAAATAAGACACGCAGTCAAGATAAATCAATTTTATTATTACCAGCATGTTTAAACAAAGAAGTTATCCCCGTGCAATGTAAATTCTAAATCACACAGACATAAAAATAATGAATAAAACATTAACATTGAGTAACCCTACTTGATATCGCCATTTTACTCTGTGTTTGCTGCTTTTCAAGCTAGCAGCACACCAGGCCAGGATTGCCAGTTTGGCCTGCATTTTTATTCAGAGTTTTCAAACTCATACCAGATATAAAGAATATTTTATGCTTTATTTAATGAGAGACATTTAGTACACTTATTATTACACTTAAAGTAAAAATTCTTCTGTCGAAATTTCCGGTGTGATTTTGAAATTTCGAGTTAACTTTGGAGGCCAAGCTGGTAACCGTGCACCAGACAATAATATTCCTCGTCATCGGAGCTATTCTTAAGATTCGTGCTTTTCTCAATTACAAGTTTGTTTGTTTTTTTTTGCAGGTGGAAACAAAGTTTACTTTACAATCTCTTTACATTTGGCAACTTTTCCTGTTGCCTTTCTTTTCTTCTTTTTTGTACTTCGTTTTTTTTTTTCTTAAAGCTTCCTTTTCCTCTTTCAATGCCTTTAGATTTGGTGAATCTGTCAACATTCTTGTGGTTCCCTTTTCACTTTATCTATTTTTCTCTATTTTATTTCTTGATTTCGTCTTTTTTTAATGGCCTAACCTCCCCGGGATTAAAACCAACATCGTAAGCCTAAATCACAAGGAGTCCTTGACTGCTGAGGCAAAACGGAAAAAGTTGATACTGAATCTTCTGAACATCCAACTTCTCGCCTGTCATAGGAGAGTTATGAACATCGTCACTCGGTTGAACTTCATTCTTCATAATTTGGAACTATATCAGATCAGGCTTATCGAAGGAAAATTAAAAGCTTTAGCAGTTTTCCTAATATATCGTTCGTTAATTAATAGGGTAAGCTGGGGTAACTGGATCCACGAGGTAACTGGGCCATAGGCTGTTTTATAAAAAACCTTTGATGTCTTTTAAGTTTTAGCTTTCGTAAACATTGCACCCCCATCAATACTCCTTAAAACAACGTGTGTCAACTCAGTCAGAACTCCGTCTTGGCTTTGATAGGTTGCCGAAAATTTAGGTTTCTCTTTTCAAAAACAACGCCGATTTGGTTGAACTTCCTAGGCTTTTTATTAAAATACGGTAAGTACCTTTATTAAACAATCATTTAAAAAAAAGATTAGACACATAAATACATTAATATTATTAGATATTTATACATATTTACTTCAGGTTTCATACGTAAGGCCGGTGTTCTAGTTACCCCATAAATGTTTCAAGAATTGGGTAACTGGGACATGTGGGATACAGTTACCCTAACAGTTATAAATATTTTTTTGAGTTCCTCTTACTATGGGAAATGAATTTCTTCCTTGTTTTTTTGCTTGAAATAAAGAAAATTACATAATACCTTATTAAAATTACATAATAAAATTAAAAAAAAGCATGTTGGGGGTATCAAACGAAATTTCTTAAGTATGATAGCTATAGCTCGAAATTTTACGATACAGATGAAGAAGCGAAAAGTGAGTAAGGCAAAGTGAGATTATTAGAAAATTATCGAAACGAATAAAGAATAGCTCTGTTCGATATAACAATATGGTTACATTCTCCACAAGTTTATTGGACATATCGAACTTTAGGTGGTAAATAAAAAACAGAATGAGATACTTAAGTACTTATGTAGCCGTTTGTTCATAGATTTACCTTGTTATTTTTAACCTTAAAATACTCATGTAACTTTTATACTTACTACATACAGGGTGCAAAGGAAAGTCCCTTTAACCTGAAAATGCTTGCGAACGAAGAGAGCTACAGCTATGGAAGTGAGGTAACGGTATAGTAAATCGACTAGGCCCGATTTAATGCAAACAACAGCAGCACGCCTAGTGGCGAAATTTGGAAGATAGCTATTACAAATCGAAAATGAAAAGAGATAGAGCAAAATTTCCTGTTAGAAAGTTTTAGAGCATCAATTAATTAGTACGAAACGACATTTGGTTTACATGGATACGATAGATTTTTCGCCTGTATACACAAAAATATCCGAAATCGATGCACTCTATTTTGTGTAAACGTTTGAATGGAATATCCAGAAGTATTAAGAAATACGCAAAATTTATTGTATAAATACGTACTTATCTCAGTACATTTTGAAAACATCACACAAAAAAAAACAACAAAAAATACAAACTGTCTCACAGTGATAAAAAGTTAATATTCAGTATGTTCGAAAAATTCGCCATTGCTCACGATACACGTTGTATTCGTGCTATTAAATCTGCATGCACATTTCTCAGCACGGAACGTTTTTTGCGAGCCTCTTCAATACGATGATGTAGATTTAACCCTTTAAAAGGGCGGTGGCTACAAGGTCTAGCCACCTAGTTTTAATTCCAAAACTGACAAGTGACACCAAGAATATTTTAATAAAATTTTTGCTTTTGTAAAGAAAGAGCAAATTGACGGGGTTTTATTTTCTAAGAAATTCATTTGAATATTCTGGTGTCAGACAATTATTTCATCATTTTACAAACAGAATTCTTCTGATCCTGAAAGGATTAAACTAAAATTTTAAATGCATTGGAAATTAAATTTTTACAGGCATTACATTACAGTACAACGTCACAATTAGCAATTGCGCACTGCTACATTTCTGAAATGTGAATATGTAAAGTAGAATCGTCGTTCATCTATTTCGGACATTTTTTGGGTATACAGGTAACGATTTAACTTATCCATGTGAACTAAATGTCATTTTGTACTAAATAATTGATGCTCTAAAACTTTCTAATTGGGAATTTTGCTCTATCTCTTTTCGTTTTCGATTTGCAATGGTAATCTTCCAAATTTCGCCACTAGGGGGCGCTTCTGTCGTTTGCATTAGATCGGGCATAGTCGCTTTACTATACCGTTACCTCATTGGCATAGCTGTAGCACTCTCCGTTCGAAAGTATTTTCAGGTTAAAGGGACTTTCCTTTGCACCCTGTATACCAGGGGTGTCAAACTGTGGCCCGCCGGTTACCACTAAAATGTTATAGTATTCAGTGTCTTATCTAATCATCGAATCTCTGCGATTCAAGAAGTCGACTATTTCTCAAAAAAATTAGTGGTATCCGGCGGGCCGCAGTTTGACACCCCTGACCTATACTAAAGTACATAAGTACTTACTTAATTTTTACGTTTTTTTTAATAAAAAAATCGAATATTTTCACTTTTAGTGCTTTTTTTAGACGCATTGACAGCAAAGGTTTCCCTTACAACAGTCTTTAGTCGCTATATAATTTACACGATCTGCCTGGTTTAATTTTTTTAAGTTGTTTACACTTTTTCAAACAGGACATGATGCCCCATATTTAAAAAAAAATAAACGCGTGTGTAACATAGATCCTCCTGTTCCACTTGTCCCATTTTTATGGGGTAACTGAACCCATGAGGAAAGAAAGATGAAATGCACACATTTTTTTTTATTTTTAGATATTAAAATGTAATTTTGAACATATCTGCCTGACCGAGGGAACCTAACTGTACACATTTACAAAAGTTCAGACTTTAATTCAAATGGAAATTAGCTTTTTTGAAGCTGAATTGCCAGAATATCCAGAGTCACATTGTAAAATCATTGCCCAGTTGCTCACGTAACCCTACGGCATCCACAGCATATCTTATCATTCTTCGCTGCTTTAGCCCAGGGGTGTAAAAATCTAGCCACCAGCGGGAAGTCTCTCGCCACTAAATTTTATTAGTCTTCTTCGCTTAAATTTTATTAGCAATGTTGCAAAAACTTTAGGCGAAATGTTAGACGAAAAATAACGCATAAAATTTAGCAGAGAGAGACTGCCCGCTGGCGCCTAGATTTTTACACCCCTGTTTTAGTCTGTTCTGTTTTTATCTGGTAATTACGCATGATTTCTATAATAAACATAATTAATTCATCAAACGGGATAAAATAGCAAAAATATTACGAAACAATGTAACGGTGTTAGTTGTCACATTGAGCAACTTTCCCCGTGTTCAATGCGCCTACTAGTCCCATAATAAATTTCTTAACAAAATGAGAGACGTATCCTTCTAAACATAATCAATCCCAGTAAATCACATATGAAGAAGTTAGATTTAATCATGCACTATGAAAATCTATAAAACTTAAATCGCAATTATTACGCTATGTATTAGAAATTAGAAAAAGAATGAAGCAACAAAAAATTACTTAACAATGCAAAAAAAAAAAGAAAAAAAGAAAAATTACTAAGGATTGTAGCAAGCAAGAAGAACGGTAATTTGTGACTGGTTGGGCCGCCTATCCACAAACAGGCAAATTATGAGGATAGTGCCTACTTACCCCTGTAGCCAACTAGCCCCGATCTTCCTTGCACATTTTACAATGACTATACTCTGTCAGCTGTTTTCTGTTATTATAACGGGTGTGTGAGATACTGAATCCAGTGTTGCCAGTGGACTACTTTTTTAAATTCAGGTTTTTTGATTGGTACAACTATTTGGAAATCGTAAAATGTGCCTTATTTAACCCATTAATCCATTACCCGCTGGTGTTGCGTTCACGCACCGGTCAAAATAAATGCACATATTTATGTTATTTACATACCCACCACTATTTTTCAATTTAAAAATTGGCCTTACTTAAAGGCATCAAAATTAAGATGATATAAAGCGAAAATTATCTTTCAGAGTTTGTGGTGGCAAACAACGATCAGCTAAAAAGTTGAAAATTTCAACAGTTTAGTTTTGGCGGGTTAATGGGTTAAAGACGAGCCTATTTTACACTTCTTTTAATTCTTCGACACCAGTTTTTTTCTTCTTTTTAATTTTGAATTATTTAATCGCTCAAAATTTGAGATTAGATATTGCGAGAATTTCCAATCTAAAATACTGGTATTCAAATTTAAAGTATTGTTAGCCTGACCTTTCAAGTTTTCTTGCCAACCGGCTTTAATGAGTTAAAGACATATTAATTAAGGCGAAAACAAGGGGAATTTTACCATTTCAAAAAGTGGTTACAATCTTGAAATCTGAATTTAACCCTTTAGTGCGCAGCTTTGCATATATGCAAACAACAGTGTTTTGAATTTAAAAGATTTTTTTTATTCACATATACCTAATTCCCACCAGAAAATTAAAATAGCAATATTTGCTTTAATTATAAAACAGACATCCCGTATTTAAATAAAACTAAATTAACCGTTGAAACTTTCTGGTGCAAAGTCAGATTCTCTGAACTGCGTAATTTCTAGAACGTAGTCTATTATGGGAATTAAAGGGTTAAAGGTTAACTTTGATAAAATAATTATATAAAATAAGGTATTTGGAGACATACTTATTAAAGTATTTAATAATTTGCATTATTTTAGCTTAAAACAGCCACCCGACAGTAGTTTTTACTTATATTGCAGATGTGCAACAGAAGAAAAGGTTGACGTATTATATGGAAAATATATCTCTGGTATTTTTCATTATTTTTTCTGTGTAATATACCTTTCAGAGGATCATATATAACTTTTTCGAAACAAAATAAAAAATCGCACATTTAAGGGTTAAAAAAAGCAGCCCACTGGAAACACAGACGGAGACTTGAGCTTAGGGAAATGACAGCCAACCACATATAAAAAGGTCATTTAGAATCATGAAACAATTTATTGAATAATCTTTCTGGGTCCATTTAGAACAGGGGTGGGCAACTGTGGCACGCGCCACACCACTAAAATTTTACAGTAATCATTGCCTTATCTAATCATCGAATCTCTGCAATTCAAGAAGCCGAATTTTTCTGTAAAATTTTAGTGGTATCAGGCGTGCCACTGTTGGCCACCCCTGATTTAGAAAAACATTTCTGAAATCCACAGTGCTTTTGTGTTATAGTCAGGCACCGGAGCGGTCACTTTTTTTAGCCACCACTAATTTTTTTTAATTATTTTCATGGCAGATTTCTACAAGAATTGCAATAAAAAGATTACCACAAAGCGCGTTCCTGCGACATTTCCAGGATAATTTTAAAACGAAAATTTTCGTAAGAAAATAATGCTGGTAAAAATTTTGATTTAGTCTCTATAAAAACAGACTGGCAAGAGGCCTAGATAATTAACCCTTTGCAATCCAAATTAATTTTCCCCATTCCCAGAATTTTATTCGGTTAGCACCACCTTTTTAAAAAAGTTACCTTCAATTATATAATTTCGAAAATGCTCGAATTATATAAGGCAAATACTACTTTTCTTTATTATGGGTGCCGAAAAACATTTTTGCAAAGAAAGATAATGTCATGTTGGGCTTGTCGTTGAACCGCTTCGTTTAAGTTTAGAAATTTTAAATAAAAATTCTGGTATAAAATGTTTTTAGGACGATTGAGTAAAATTTCCTGGCGTTCTGGCGTTTAACCCATTAAGGACGAGCAGGTTTTACAGGAACTTTATTCAGTTTACATCACTTTTTGCTAAACACTAACTTTTAGTTTATGAATAACTGAAATGTGTTACTTAAATAAGACAAATTTTACTTTTCTCTTTTACTGGTATGAAAAAAAAATTTAAAAAATCACAAATATAATGTTGCGAAAACGCAACGCCAGTACTTAAGCCCTTAACGGTCACATTAAATCACGGTTTAAAAATTCAAATTGCTTATTGGCACCACTTTTTTGAAAATGAAATATTCACCTTACTTAATGACAGGTAAAATGATATTATAAGAAAGCGAATTACACTATTTTATAAAACTGGTGGGAATTAAAAAATCTGAATAAAACACACAGCCCGTGGATATCACGGCAGCGAGAATTAAGGGGCTAATGGGATAACATAAGGTTAAAGAATCATAAGAATTTCTTATCAAGAGTTATGATACCTGTATTAGAATATTCAATACACGAAGTTACCATAGTTCACAAATGTTTCTGCCATAAGAAAGCGTGAAATAAAATATTCTCTTGTATATTTTCCTTAGCGATTTTTGAGTCAAAAAAGTGTTCAAAAAGAGATATTTCATGGACTCTCATGGTATAAACAATGAACATAGGGATTATAACTTTAGTAAACTCAAACTCGTGTAGCCAATATATCGTTTATTGATTATAACGGAATAAAATCTTTGAAAAGAAATTCGTATGATTCTTGAAACTTTAATTATAACAGAAAATTGCAGTGGATTTCAGAAATATTTCTCTAAATGGGCGCAGAAAAAAATTTCAGTAAATGCATTTTTGTTTCCAAATATTCTTTTTACTTGTGACTGGCTGTCGTTTCTCCAATTCCAAGACTCAGCATGGGTATATCATACAGCAATTGAAATAACAAAAACTGTTTACAGAGTACCAGACAGTATATACAGAGGCAATTTTTTGCCTAATGTTTTGTTTATCTGTTGTAGTTGTAAAAAATATGCGAGATAAATATTTCAAATTTATAAAAATTTACAAAATCGTAGTTTTTGACGCCTTCTAATTAAAAAGATTGTTGAGATAGAAATTGTTTGCAAATGTATTTCAAATTCGTTTGTACATACGTTTCTTTCAATTTACGTTAATGAAAGTAGGCTCAAGGGGTCGTCTACATATGGAAATTGTACCAGCAATTTTCAAAACGAATACCTACACACTAATATTTGACACCAGAATTTCTTTTTATGGCTATTTAAATTATCTGTTTGAACTATTTTTTTTTTTATTCAGGGTATATTTAACTCATTTTGAGAAAACATTTCTGGTTCGAATCGACATCTATTCATTTGAAACGGGTCAAAATGACCCGTCTTCGCGGTTCTAATATTAACCGCCTATATTGACGTAAAGAAAAATTTGCCAAAAACAGGGTTCGACTGTTCAAGGACTTTCAGCAGAATTTTCGTAAAATAATATTTACCTTACTTAATGAAAAAAAATTCTATCTTCAATTATAGTGACCAGTATTTTACGAAATTTCTGGTACTAAAACACCTAAAATTTCATGAATCTCTTGATGCGTAAGAACCCTGAAAATAAGAAAATTTTGGTTGGTTCAAAAATTATAATAAAGACAAACTAGAGATATCTTACGATATCACCCCCCCCCCCTAAATTGATAACGTTATCCATGTATAGCCTCAAACGGAAAGTCATTCGGTGAAGTAGTTTCAGAATTATAAAGGTTCAATGTTAAAAACTTATATGTTAAATTCGTTTGTAATCGTTGAAAAACTGTTTGCTATGCAAGTAGTTTTTAAGCGTTACTCAAAAACTATTTGGTAGAATGAGCTGTAACCAGGGATGAGATTTCCGCTCTTTTTCATACCAGTATTTTGTTAGAGAAAATGTTGTTCTGTTAAATTGCAAAAATGTTCAGATTAAATAAAATAACATTTTCTTTAAGAGAATACTGGTGTACAAAAAAGCGAAAATCTCATCCCTGGCTGTAACTTTGCATTCGCATATTTCAAGCTTCTCGAAATCAATTTCTGCAAGAAAAATTATAGATTACAATTCTTAATTTTTCCGAAAATTGATTTCGAAAAGATGTCGTCGGTATCATGTCCAAGGCTCCCACTCGTCCGTTTTTTAAAAACCAGTAATAATCTAACGAAAACGTCATGATAGGTTTTAGTAACAATTGCAATAAAAACGCCTTTTGAGGTTAAGTTTCGAAGAAAATTATTATACATAGAATGACACAAAATGTATAACGCTTCCGGGGTTGAACTCATCCGTTTCCTGATAATCCAAACGCGGCCACGTTAGGCTTAAGTATTCCGATGCCGTATTTGCCGACTGCCTTATTTAATCTGTCTATCTATTTGTTGTGTAACATATTCTTCTTCAATTTTTCTCAAACCTTCAAAAAGTATACAATTATAACGCTTTAAGATCTAATTTAAAAATAACCAGATACCAACAACAGGGTTCCGATGTATACAAGCGATTACCGTTGCCATTCATAAGCACAAATTACAAATCCAAAAACAAATGAATGACTCTTTCAGCTATTCATTAAATGCTCTTAAAATATTTTGCAAAAGCATATTAATATTTTGAAATACGTTTTTCACTTTTGTTTACATTTATTTACAGTTTGAATTCAGTATACACGGTTAAAAATATCGCGAAAAATTACCTCTGTTTTTCAAGGCTATCTATTTTCTGACCAATGAGAACACTTTATGGTGTTCAGTGAATATAGCTATATTCGGTGATTCATTCCCGTGAATTATTTTGTACCGGATTAACGTTGCCTTTCTAAAAACAAACGTATTTCAAATTATTTAAAAGCTTTATTGTGGTTTTACAAATATTTTAAGAGCAAAATCGGATGTCGACCGTATTTTTTAATGATTCGTTCAAAGAGTCATTCAACTGCTTCTGGATTTGGAATTTGTGTTGTACATGTGGCATCACGACACACGAGTGAATGTTGATTTGATTTTCAATCAAACGTTGAGTAAAACGTGCTTTCTTTTCCACTATTTGCAAAAGTTACATTTTTAGACAGATTATTCAAAATAAATTAATATTTATAAGAGATTACATTCAATTATCTAATATTCAGCTGCGATAACTTGAGTTAAAATTAGATTGGTAGCTTTATCTATCCCTATATGAAAGTAAACAAACAATTGATTCATTCGTCTTGAACTTTTAAAATATTAAAACAAACGTTTATATGCTCTGTTGCGCCATCTGTCGGTAGTTAAAAAAAAGAAATTTTCTTTTTAAAATGTTTTTTGAATTCTGAAGATATTGGGGGGAAAAATGAATATTTCTTATAAAATGAAATTAGAATATCAGAAATATGTAATGCCGTGTATTACATATATGTATATATATCAATGCATTATTATAATAAATAAAATTTTGTATTTTGTAGGGAAAATAAATTTGTAATTTAATAACAGAATTTGGGAAAATAAATTGTTAATGTAATTAATAGTTGCAATTTACTTATGTGATAAAAGATGATTTTTAATTATCAAAATTTATTACAGGTTTCTTTTATGCATGTTTAAAAAAAATCGGGATTTTCTCTGTTCAACTTTTTAAAATTTAAGTTATATAATTATTATTTTGGCAATTAATAAAAATAAATAAACTTTCTGTTGGAATTGTCTTTTATTTTATCACATACCATCAGATAAAATAGTTAATTGACAATATGTTTTAAAATAACATTATTAGTACTAATTTGAATGTTTTTGTGAAATATTTCTTCAAATTTTGTGAGTGAAGTTCATTTGCATACTTTATATCAGTATTTTACCAATTCAATTAATAATTTTCTTGTCATTTAAATTTCAATGAAAAATGGGCTGTTTTTACTTTGCCCCACCTGACCCTATTAATCAGACAAGACAAAATTTATTACTTCACAATTCTTTTTATAATGCAATGCTATAAAAATTTTTTGAAAATGCAAACACGTCATTCTGACGGGCTATATTCTAGTAAATTAGATTTTTCATTGAAAAAAGGTCGTGTTCAAAAAACGGACCGAGTGAGCCCTGCATGTCAAACTATCCTATATATATGAAAACAGTGTCGCCAGTGGGCTACTTTTTTTTTGATTAAGATTTCTTGATTGACACCCCTTTTCTGAAATTGTAAAATTCCTCTTGTTTTCGCCTTAACCCTTAACCCTTTTAGGGGCAAGGCATTTCTGCTCCAAAAATGTTCAGCTAATTAATTCACACCGCAATATACGAACAAATTTATTTGAAAATAATAAAAAGCTTTTCTTCACGTATATTATCTGATCGAAATTGTACTAAAAATTTACTGGTGCCACTTGGCAGTTTGGGCATTAAAATTAACCGTTTGTAGACTGTAAACGGCGCCCCTGAAAGGGTTAAATGCCGGGTGGTGCCTTTCGGCAACATACCCAATTTAGGCTTATAAATACTATTAGAATAATATTGAAGCTATAATGTCTAATGTTGGCAATAAAATACATTCTGAAAATATTATTAAATTGATTTTCAACAATTAGATGGCAACACTTGTGCTGTTTATGAATAAAGATAGATTTATTTTTTTCAATTGTTGATACATGTTCTTTTTCTTTGTTTGGAAGCTTGCAAAATACCCTATTTTGTTCTGCAGTGAGCAAGTAAAATTTATTTCTTATCATAGTTCTCAAAATTCTTGTGTGTTTAATATTATAGAATTTTATCAAGGAAAATTATTTTTTCAATTAAACACCAGTATTGCCGATTAGTAACAAACTGTTTTTTAGCCGTAAACCATACTTAAAACAAAATATGATTTTTAAAGTATTTTTCCCATGATTTATTTTAAAAAAGAAAGCCGAAAAACCTTTTTTTTTAAATTTTTTAAATGATTTTTGAAAACTCAGGCATTTAACGGTTAATTAATATGTCATTAAAGAAGGCGATTTTTACTATTTCAAAAAAGTGGTGTCATTCAAGAAATCTGAATTTTAAAAAAAGTTGCCCACTGGTAATACTATTTTCATATTGGATAGTTTGACTTGGTTCCGACGATATATATAATTTCCGAAATAAGTATGAAATATAACCTATACATTTAAAATGTCTAGTATACCTTCAGACATTACAGAAGATAATTATTCAGGTGGTGCAATTTCTTAATTCTAAATTGGGTGGGTTAAGGGTTAAATAATGCAGTTAAACGATTCTGCGATTTAAATATTAACTATAAAAATGATAATCTTAAATAGTGCACATCATGGTGGGGATGAATAGCCAGGAAAACAACACAGAAGATGTTTTAACAGAGTAAAAAAAAAAAAAAAAAATACTTAGCTGAAAAAACGCTTAAAAATAACCTGTATCTTACATTTTATTAGTCAATTTTTCCATAGTTACAGCAATTTTAAATATTATTTTCTTCCTCTAAAAGAAAGATGGGAGCTCTCCTGTCTTTTTCGTCCTATACACTGTTAACCCTTCCTGAGTAAAGTAATTCTGTTGTTAAAATGTTGAAATGTAAAATCATGCGTCAAGCATAGATTAGGAAAGACTTTCCAACACTTCCAGAATACTTTAACGAAATATCATCGTTTAACCCCTTTCATTCTCGCTCCCGTGATATTTACGGGCTGTGTCTTTTATGCAGATTGTTTGATTCCCACCAGTTTTATAAAATAGTGTAACTGGTTTTATTATGACATCATTTTACCTGTCATTAAATAAGGTGAATATTTCTTTTACAAAAAAGTGGTGCAAATGAGCAAATTGGATTTTAAAACCATAATTTAATGCGGCCTTTAAGGAGTTAATAAGTTGAAATATGGTTTCTAAGTAAACCAAATGGGAAAAGCATAACACATTTGAAAACCCGATTTCAGGAATTCCCATCAATAGTCGAGAATATCCGAATTATTTTGTGAAGCCCTGTATATGATATATAGATTTTCATATATATATATATATATATATATATATATATACTATATAGTATGGTAAAGTTTAGTTCAGTTAGGGACTGCATAGCACAGTTCAAAAATTCCTCTTCAGCAATTTGACTCTATAAACGGAAATGTACTGGAGATCTTTTGTTCTACCCTGTACATTATGATCTATTATAGAATTTATACATACCCAGTAATAGGAAAAGTATCAGTTAAATTTTAAAAAGCATACCACAACTCAAAACGCACTTCCAGAAATTATTCTTAACAGACAGCACTGTGACGAAATTATTTTGCGCGTTTCTGTAAATCAACGATAAAGGCTAGGCACACCCTATTCTACAGTAAGCCTCTTGTAGTGCACCTCAGAGATATATATCAATTTAGGGGATCAATGTAGAATTTTTTTTTGGTACCATTAATAAATGAATGTAATATTTGTCTTTATTAATTACAGTATTTTTTTTTTTTTTGGTATTTCACAAGTAAAGGGAAATGTTTAAAAAAAGCGGTGCCAACCAAATAAAATTTGTGCATAGCATGCCGTCTCGAAAGTGTCAAGGAAATGCTCCCTGTTGTCATGTGGATTTTAATTACATTTTATTATTAAATAAAATTACTGCTTTCTTTTCATCTGGAAAAAAATATATATACAATGTGACGGACAATGTGACTTTCCAAAACTTGGCTTTTCATAGTGCCTTAACGGTTTTATGCAAATGAATTCTTAATATTATATATCTACAATACACGCTATGTTGCATGAGATATCGCTTCTCGCGATCTACATGCTCGTAGATAATGCTCAAAAATAGTATAACATCGTTAAAACACACCGCAAACGATTTTTCCCCATAGAACGTAATGTAACGGAATTCTTTTGAACGTCCTTGTAAATGCACTATAAATACTACGCACTTCATTTTCAATACCGGGCATGCCATAGTACCCTTAATAACATATATCAATTGCATGACAATCCGAGTATATTTAAGCAAGTTAGAGCACGGACAGACAGGCAGACGAACCGAATTCATAAATACTTCTCAACTGTGCTGAAAAATGTTAAAAATGGTAGGGGTTTGTTTTAATACGACTGAGCAATAATCTTCAAGGTGAAAACTATTGCTTAGAAATAGTCTTCACTCCAAAATAAAATATAAATTTCTACATTTCTTGATTTCTAAATATTTCATTTCTAAATTTGTTATGCTTATACGCATTATCAATACGTTTCATGTTGCATGAGATGTTTTACTTATTTTTTCGGTGATCAATTCTCTGTCTAAATGCGTAATTCTATGTATGTTTTGAAAACTGGCGGACAATGTGATTTTCCGAAACTTGGCTTTTCATAGTGCTTAACGATTTTATGTAAATGAATTCTTAATATTTTATATCTACAATACACGCTATGTTGCATGAATGACAAGTTGAGTGTCTTTTGGGCAAGACAAATTTAATGCTATTGTTTATTTTGAATTAAAACGTCAGCCTTCACCTGGCTAATGAAAAATGTCTAAACACAAAGCTTGTTTTGTTTGCATTAACACTAGAATCGCCGGAAATTTCACTCAAGTTTTTTAAAAAAATTACACCAATTTTTTTTTTTTTTTTTTTTTTTTTTTTACAGCTTTTTAACTCAGTTTTGTGTTATATGTAGACTTTATACTTTTTTAAAGAAATTTCTGGGACATTTAGAAATTGAATTATACATATTTGGTAGCAGTCAAATCAACTACTCTTTTAGTATTAATATTTTTGTAACTGGAGAAGTGCATAAAGCAAACTGATTAAAAATAATTTTGTAAATGCTGAAATGTATAATGCTATTTAAAACACTTTTAAGCGTCCTGCAGAATTTTTCATGCATGTTTAACGATACATAAAATAATAGCTATGAAAAGTATTATGGGGGTTTGTGTTGGATCGCTTTACATATTTATTTACAGTGGTGGAAAATTGGCGCAGAGGAGGAGCCTATTGACACCACTAAATTTTAGTAGAATTTTTCGTCTTATCCAATGACAGTTTTTATTAAGATGAAGAATACCATAAAATATTAGTGGTGTCAATAGGCTCCTCCTCTGCGCCAATTTTCCACCACTGTATTTATCTTATGCACTGCAAAAAAGTAACATTTATATCAATATTTTATTAAATCAGTCTTTGAATTCCAAAATTAAGTGACGGAAAAACACGGTTAGGATGTTTAACCCTTTCAGGAGCAAAGTACTTCCGTTTCCAAATAATTGGAATGATTGACTGACACCAGGATTTAAGAACAAATTTATTTTTAAATAAGTAAAAGTCTTTCATCCAAAGTGTTACAAATGGAATAAAAATTAATATACTGGTACATATTTGTACCAAAGCGTAGTGAAAAGATTAATCCTTTCAGGGACAAAGTACTTCTTCTGTTACAAAGTTGAAATAATTGATTGAAACCAGAATCTACAAACAAGTTTATTTGAATATAATTAAAAGTTTTTCTTAGCGAGGGTTAACAATTTGACTTTTTTTCTAAACTCAAATATTTTGATTTTATACCGGAAAATGTGAAAGAACAATTTTTACCTTAAGCAATCGCGAAATGCCTGTTGCTCAATAGAAAAAATATACAGGGCTGTCACAGGCGACAATTTTCAAATAATACCTCGCACCACTTTCTCAAAACAAAAATGTTTGAGGTACACTTTGACAACGTTTGCAAGAAAAATGCACTACAAAATTTATTTTTTTAAGATAGTGATGCGAACAGAATAGAAAAACATTCGCAGTGTAGCAACCCTGTATATATAGAATAGAAAATTTCTAGTATGAATGAGAAATTTCGGAATTAAAAAAAGGCCACGTACATATTTGCGTATATTATGACAACAAAATGTCTTTAAAAAATTCTGGATGCCATTTGGCAGTTTGAAATTAAAATTAGTAAGTGTTCGCACAATATAAACACTTGACAGGCTTAACCCTTAAATGCGTGAATTTTTATTTTGTTTCGAAAAAATTACATATGATTCTCTGAAAGGTTTATTACACAGGAAAAATAATGGAAAAAAATCTGAGATACATTTTTCATATAAAACGTCAATCTTTTCTTCACATGCACATTTGCAATACAAGTAAAAACTACTGCCGTGTGGGTGTTTTACGCTAAAATATTGCAAATTAGTAAATATTTTAAGAAGTATGCCTCCAAATACCTTATTTTAAGTAGTTATTTATTTTATAAAGCTTAACCTTTAACCCTTTAATTTCCAATATAGAATACGTTCTAGAAATTACGTAGTCCAGCGAATCTGACTTTAAACCAGAAAGTTTCAACGGTTAATTTCGCTTTATTTAAATACGGAATGTATGTTATTATTTAAAGCAACTATTGCTATTTTAATTTTCTGGTGTGAATTAAGTATATACGAATAAAAAAAATCTATTAAATTCAAAACACTGTTGTTTGCATATATGCAAAGCTGCGCACTAATGTGTTAAGGAGTAAAATGAATAGAAAATTTGAAAAATAAACATTTTCTGACATTTTAAAAACAACATTTCATTGTGAATCGTTGAAAAATTATTTTTCACTCTGCATTAGGAATGCATTGGACATTACAATGAATAAGAAATAGTATATGTACGGAAAATATTTTTCTGTTATTATTCTAGGATTGGAGGAATGAAAATGCATTAACCCTTAACCCTTAACCCACTCATGCCCATGGAAAAATGCGTTCTAGAAATTCTGTAATGCCGAGAATCCGAATTCATACCAGAAAAATTAAATAACGAATTTTTTTCTGTTTAATGACGGAATGTCTGTTATTAAATAAAGCAAAGATTATTTTTTTTAACTTTCTGGTATGAAATTGGGATATCTGTGTAAAATAATCCACTGAATTAGGAACACTGATGATAGCATATATGCTACCATGGGGTATTAGAGGTTTAAAATCATAAGCGATGTATTGTATACGCTACTAGAGGCAAACTCGCGTATCTTCAGGCCAAATTCCACCACTATTTGCGAATAATGATGTTCGAATTATTAAATCGACGAATTTTTGTAATTAAATAACTCGAAGATTATTCGCGTAAATAGTGACGGTATTTGCCCTGCTTGAACGTGGAATTTTCATCTATGGCGTACACAACACGTCGTCCGCGTTCTTAAAAATTAAATGTCTCAAAAACCATAGGAACGCTTTTAATTCTACTAATATTAAAATATATTTAACTTATACATGGAATAAATAACTAAAATAAATTGTTTAAATTTAGAAATTTTATTAACTTTTAAACAAGCTAACGTTTAAACATATTCTTCGTTTTGCATTGGAAATTCATGAATATAAAAGCTTTTTTTATGCTTCTTTTGATCTTCAAACAAAATCATGATTTTCAGAGAGAAAAAAAAAGTTACTTGTTTAAGGATCCAAATGTTGATTAAACATGAACTGTACACAAAATGCAGAAAATCACCTTTTAAAAAATGATATTATTCTGAAAACATGATTGCTACATGACCTTTAATCATGTAATAAGGCCAAGGTAATCAGGAAAGCAGTCATAAACACGAGATGGTTTAATTCATATAATTTCATTGTCGAGAAATTTTGTTTAAATAAAATTAATAATTATACATATTAAGTTAAGCTAAACGCTTCTGAAGAGAATTCCGTAAAAATCTAAAAGTTTTTCTTTGTTCAGATTGCTGTTAGTATAATTTATCTTTTATGGGAAATTTATAAAAAATGAATGTATGTGTGTTAAAATGATAAAAAAGACAGATTGTAATGGTAAATTGTAAATAAAACTAGCTAGGTTTTCTTATTATATTTTGCCCTTAGTGATACATGTACGTAAGCCAGATGATCCAGAAGTTCTAAGTCACATATTGCGAAATTAAATTAGATAAAAGGACAGTGTAAAATTCCACGTTCAGGATAATACCGTAGTAATACCGTCCAATAAAAAAATTCGTTATCCGAATACATTATTCGTTACTAGAGTTTTAAAAATTGCTAAAAAACCCTTCGTTAGCTGTGTTACGGCTGTATATATTTCAGGAACAGACACCATTAACCCCCTTTCACGGACAAAGCACTTCCATTGCTAAAATGTTGAAATAAATGAGTGACACTCGAAATTACGAACAAATTTATAAGCAAATAAGAAAAAACGATATTTCGCATACATAATAAATGGAAAAAAATTATATTAAAATTCTGGTGGCAATGTTCCATTTTGTAATTAAAATTTCGTTGTTTCAAAGACAAACCACTGTCCGTGAAAGGGTTAAAGCTTTCAAGAGTGGTGTTTGCCATGGCTTGAATCCTAAATTTTAAATCCAAACTGCCAAGTGGCACCCAGAATTTTTAAATGAAATTTTGCTATTATAATACACGTGAAGAAAAGCTTTTCACTATTTCCCAATAAATTTGTTCATAAATTTTGGTGTCACGATTTATTTGAAAATTTCAGCAGCATAAGAACTTTGCTACTGAAAGCAGTGTTGCCAGTTTACTACTTTTAAAAGTCCTTCCGGCCAGTGCCGGGAGGAAGAAGTAGCTTTCATATTCCTTATTTTTAAAAAGCCAAATTATATTATTCAAACACACGAAGCTCAATTTAGTGGAAACCGAATATAGGAGATTCAGTACTAATTTTTTTATAAATACTAAATCATTATGAATGAGAATTTCGCGAAATTAGTCAGCTTTATACAAGCTGCTTTTATTTAAAGTAACTTATACTTGGCTGCCAAATTCAGCGATTTCTTAAAGTGCCTGCCATTTTAAGACAATATGGTGGATGAGGCTAACCAGTGAACTTGGTCGAGACCTTAGTAATTGCTGTGCACATGCTCACTCACACCGGAATCGGTTGATATATACGAGTGCTGTCACAGGCAAAAAATCAGATTTTTCAAAATGTCACCCATATTAGAAATTGAAACTGCTATATCTGAGCCATTTTTTAAGATAAAAACAAACAAAAAATGCTCCTGAATCCTTATATCAAGGTCAAATACTTAAGAAAGAAACCTGTTTCAATTTCTAATTTTTTTTCACCTCACTTTAAATATATATATTTTTAATTTAATGGCCGACGTATTGAAACAAGATAGCTGATGAAGCTGGCCAGTGAACTTGGTCGAGATATTGATGTATACTATCCACATGCCTTCTTAAATCGAAATAGGCGAATACGTGTGTTATAGCGTGGCAAATACAAGATCGTTTCAAAATGTTAGCCATGCTAGAAATTCAAAGTGCTATAATTCAACCATTTTTTAAGATATAAACAAAATAACAAATATTCAGAAACAAAAACTGCTCCGGAATCTTTGTATCAAGGCTAAACACATAAAAAAAAATCTTTTTCATTTTCCAATTTTTTAATACCTCATTTTAAATTTTAAATTTAATTTTTTTAAATGGTAACACTTTTGAAACAAGATGGCGAATGAAGCTGGCCAACGAACTCGGTCCAGACATTGGTATGTACTATGTACAGACCAAGTTACATCCGAATCGGTTCATAAATACGCCTGTTATCGCGTGACAAAAATCAGGTCGTTTTAAAATGTCAGCCACAATAGAAATTCAAAATAATATAACTCAGCCATTTTTTTAGATATAGACGAAACAAAAACTGTTCCGGAATCTTTGTATTAAGGTCAAACACATACGAAAAAAATCTTTTTCATTTTCTAATTTTTTGGTATCTCATTTTAAATTTTAAATTTTTTAAATTTTTTAAATGGCCACCATTTTGAAACAAGATGGCGGATGAAGCTGGCCAACGAACTCGGTCGAGATATTTGTATGTACTATGTACACACCAAGGTACATCCAAATCGGTTCATAAATAGGCCTGTTATCATGTGACAAAAATCAGGACGTTTCAAAATGTCAGCCACGCTAGAAATTCAAAATGCTATAACTCAGCCATTTTTTAAGATATAGACGAAACAAGAACTGCTCACGAATCTTTGTATCAAGTTCAAACACATAAGAAAAAAATATTTTTTCAATTTTCAATTTTTTGGTACCACAATTCAAATTAAAATTTTTCTTAAAAATTTAAATGGCCGCCATTTTTAAACAAGGATGCGGAGGAAGCTGGCCAACGAACTCGGTCGAGACATTTGTATGTACTATGTGTAAACGAAGTTACATCCAAATCGGTTCGTAAATACGCCTTTCATAGCTTGACAAAATTCAGGACGTCTCAAAATGTCAGCCACGCTAGAAATTCAAAATGCTATAATTCAGCCATTTTTTAAGATATAGACGAAACAAAAACTGCTCCGGAATCTTTGTATAAAGGTCAAATACATAAGGAAAAAATATTTTTCAATTTTCAATTTTTTGGTACCACATTTCAAATTTTAAATTTTTTTTTAAAAATTTAAATGGCCGCCATTTTGAAACAAAATGGCGGATGAAGCTGGCCAACGAACTCGGTCGTGACATTTGTATGTACTATCTACACACCGAATTACATCCAAATCGGTTCATAAATACGAGAGTTACAGTGTGACAAAGGTCAGATATATACAGGGTGTTCCGTTAAAGGGGTCCAATATTAATAGGTATAATAGAGGAGATCACATGGAGCATAAATCAGTATATAAAGCCTGGTCGGATCTCAATAGTTTTCAAGTTACAGCAAATATAATGAAAATTCGGAAAATTGTAAAAGAACCCTCATTGCTAAACTATCGATAATGCTACATAAAAACGAAGCACATATTTAGAAAGAGCAGAAAAAAACCTACAAAATGACATCAATTGTATTAAAATAGCAATATTTATTGACGAGTTACAAGCCCTGAAACAGTGAAAAAAGTACGAAATCCAATATACATCAAAATAGTTAATCGTTAATTCCAAAAAGACAACTCTAGCTACAACAAGGAAAATGTAGTAAAATTTGGTCCATTCCGAAAACTTTCGAAAAAGCTTACAATGAACCATATCGGTTTAATTGTGTGAGAGAAATTAATCAGTTTCTTAGTTACAACTCCGCTTTCTTTGACACTAGCAAAGGTTAAACTCCGCCCATCACGATTGGAAACACCGCCTTTTTAATCCTTTGAGGGGCGCCGTTTGCAGTCTGCAAACGGTTAATTTTAATGCCTAAATATCGAAATGGCACCAGTAATTTTTTTTATTAAATTTCGTTCTCGGAATAAACGGGAAAAAAGGCTTTTGATTATTTTCAAATAAATTTGTTTGTTAATTGCGGTGTGAATTAATTATTTGAACATTTTTTGAGCAGAAATGCCTTGCCCCTGAAAGGGTTAATTACTCTCAACTATACATTTTCGATCATGCTTCTTCTGAGATGCAACATTTTTAATTATTCAAGAGTTGAATGAACCAAAATAACTTTACAATAATAGTCTACATTTTAAAGTGGTCTTTTATTGATATAAAGCTTAAGTTAAATTCTTTAAAATTAAACTGGTGGTGAAAATTCGGAAATAATTAAAAATATTGCGATTTGTAACTATGCAAGAAGTTTCAGTACATGTTTTACATGGACAATTATTGTATGTATATGTGCATCATAATTTATGATAGGAAATAATAATAACAAATAGCATAATAATTTTATTAATTATAAATTTAAAAAAGACACTAAATTTTAAATTAATTCATACAAACTTTGTAATTTACAATTTGAGTATACCACAGTCTGTGACTTACAAAATACTGTGCCAAAAAGTGTTGAAAATAAAAGAAAAATGACAAATAAAGAATTACATTCCACGTACTTTATGACATATGTGAAGCATAGTCTTCTGGCCTGCGCTGCACAGTTCAATGTCGGAAGGCAGACGAACGGACATTATTATAATAGGTATTCGAAGTTGCGCCCATTAACAGAATCGCACAGCCGACAGCGACGTCGTAAAGATTGGCGAACATGCCGAAAAACTCCGACGGAGTTGGGAATGTCTCCTGCAGCGACAACGATTCGCGCTAGTAAATCCTCCGGTGTATCCACAGGCGTTTCATACACCAGCGATTTAAGGTGTCCCCAAACAAAAAAGTCTAACGGATTGAGGTCTGGAGAGCGTGCAGGCCAAGCAACAGGTCCACTGCGTCCAATCCATTTCCCAGGATATGTTGAATTGAGGTGATTGCGAACACCTATGGAAAAATGTGCCGGTGCGCCATCGTGCATAAACCACATATTGTGGCGCAATGTTGCTGGCACATTTTGCAGTAACTGCGGTAAGATATCCCGTAGGAAAACCAAGTAGGTACTGCCATTGAGTACATCTGGGAGTAAATATGGTCCTATGAGATAATCGCCGAGGACACCTGCCCATATGTTCACACTGAACTTTTGTTGTGCGTTCGACGGGAAAACAGTGTGCGGATTTGTATATGACCATGTGTGCATATTGTGCGTGTTTACCACGCCCTCTCTCGTAAATGTTGCTTCATCAGTAAATAAAATATTTTCCAGAAATTGTGGATTATTTTCTGTTACATTAAGCAACCAGCGTACGAATTCTGTCCGCTGAGCACAATCTGTTACTGATAACAGTTGTACCCGCTGCACATGAAAGGGGTGCATGTTTTCTGCACGCAGAACACGCCAGACACTTTGGTGAGAAACTCCGACTTCAGACGCAGCAGCTCGTGTACTCGTGGAGGGGTTATCTTTAAAAATATTCAGTACATCTTCTTCCATTGCAGGTGTTCGTACATGTCGAGGTTTCCCTGCATCAATGCTTGCTGTATTAAACGATCCAGTCTCCCGTAATCGTCTATCGATTTTTATGAAGAGTTTCGAACTTGGGCAACGTCTCCTTGGAAATTCCTCACGGTACATGCGCTGTGCTAGACATGCATTTCCATGAGCTTGCCCGTACATCAGATGCATGTCCGCATATTCTTCGTTAGAGTATTCCGGCATAATTATTATACATCAACTTACTACAATCCCACTTACAACAGCCTCCCTTTAACATAACGCCCACTGATGACTGCTGTTTTATTACACTTTTCTTCCTATACACATAGAAAATTTGCATAAAAAGTACTTCTTCTTCATCATCCTGAAAGTTCATGGAGGAAACGCAGCAGTCACGGAGTTTGCTTTAAGACAAGGCGAGAGCTGCACAATATGTCATTCACTTGACCAGACTGAATAATGAAAGGGTATCGATAGAGGTTGATCAGAAATGTATAATTGAAAGATATTAAAACGGGGTGTTTACAATCGTCATGGGCGGAGTTTCGCCCTTTCCGAGCGTGCAACAGTACAGAGTTGTAACTAGGGAACTGCTTGATTACTCCCATACAATTAAACTGATATGGTTTATTGTCAGCTTCTTCGAAAGCTTTCGGAATGGACCAAATTTTATAACATTTTCCTTGATGTAGGTAGAGTTGCATTTTTGGAATTAACGATTAACTATTTTGCTAAATATTTGATTTTGTATTTTTTCACTGTTTCAGAGCTTGTAACTCGCCATTAATTCTCAATATTCTAAAACAACTTATGTCATTTCGTAGGATTTTTCCTGCTCTTTCTAAATATGTGCTTCGTTTTTATGTAGCATTATCGATAGTTTAGCAATGAGGGTTTTTTTACAAATTTCCGATTTTTCATTCTATTTGCTGTAACTTGAAAATTATTGAGATCCGGCCAGGCATTATATACTGATTTATGCTCCGTGTGATCTCCTCTATTACCCCTATTAATATTGGACCCCTTTAACGGAACACCCTGTATATATGGATATATATATATATGGATATATATATATATATATATATATATATATATCAATTTTGAACGGAGGGTGGTTTCGGGGTCTGGGGGTCATGATCGATGAAAATATACCAAATTTTTTTGAAATCGTCTTCCTCCGAACGGCTGCAATAGGTAGCTTTTTGTAATGAAAGCTACCTAAAAATTCATATTACTTGATTTTCACCACTTTTTTGAAGTAGAAATATTTGATTGCTTTATTTAATGAAAGATTAAAAAAATGCAAAAATAAGGCTAATTATACTATTTTTAAGAAGTTGCTATAATATCAATTTAAAAAGTAGTAGAGGACTGGAAACACTGTCTGAAAGGGTTAACCCTTTCAAGGGAGGGTGCACGTTCATGAAACCACTTCATTTTAATTACAAATGCCAGAACGGCACCAGAATTTCTGTGCCAAAGGTGTATTTTTAACGTTTATTGTGTATGTGAAAACGAGTTTTTCTTATTTCCAAATAAATTTGTACGTAAATTCCGGTTTCATTCATTCATTTCAACATTTTGGCAATGGAAGCGTTTTGCTCCTGAAAGGGTTAGAGAAATATTTAAACATTCGCATATCGGCACCGCAGTGGTGGATATTCAATGATTGCCTTTTAAACAGCTCTGAGCAAAAAGGGTTCAATTTTCATACATTTTTCTACTTTGAATATTTTTTTTTTCAACAGTGTGTTTTTTAGATTTTTTTTTTCAAATTGTGAGCAGAAAAAGCACTGTTTCAATTTATCAATTTTACAATAAATCTGTTAAAATGTGAGGGGTTTTTTTTCTCAGTGAAAAATTATATTAATGCAATTTATCAATCCTACAATTCGACATTATTTATTCCGGGACGAACAGTATTTAGCTTGAATGGATTTTAGCTGCAAATATAATAAACATTTTGTAAATCCAAAAGACAAAACTTCAATAAAGTCATTAAGTAAAGTCGCAATAAAATACCAAAATTATAAATAACTATTCACATTATTACAGTTTTTATATCAATATTATTTTATTGTTCTTTATAAAATACTGTCTAAAAAATAGCTTTTTAGCAATTTTCTCAAAAAGGATAAAATAACTGGAAAAATCAAAATAAAATTATTGTTGTTCTCTGGCAGTTTGATGCAGCAGTTGCAATAGAAATATACCACGAAGATTATTGTTTATAAATAAGGCTGTCCGAAAGGGAGATCAGTCAGATCCCTGTATTTTGCACGTGAATGAGAATATCTTTATATTTCACACACATAGGACTGAAAAAGTGTTGTTAAGTGCGTCAGAAAGTTTCAGGATATCAATAGGAGGTATCATAATATAGATAGCAATCAAACACTGAGAGCCACTCCACAGACTGAATTAATTTCCAGTTCATATTTATATCACTATGTATTCAATTACAGGGAGCCCACCGAATTTTAGTGACTACCATTCCGTCCTTTGAAGATCGATGATATATTATATTTTCCTACTTAATTTAATTCTAAGCCTCCAAATGGAATACAGAATTGTTTACCCTTTCAGGGTTAAAGTACTTCTGTTGCTAACATGCTGAAGCAGTTTATTGACACAAGGATTTCCAAAAAAAATTATTTGAATATATGTAAAATCACTTCTTCCCGCCTTGTACCACTAAAAATTTTATAATAATCATTGCCATATCTAAACATCGAATCTTTGCTATTCAAGAAGTCTTTAAAAAAATACTGGTATCCTGCGGGCCACAGTTTGAAACCCCTCACGTACATTATAAAAGAAAAATTTTACTCTTAAATTCTGGTACTATTGTGGAATTTGGGGATTAAAATTAATTATACCCTGCCATTATATGTTACATGCCACCGCCGTTCAAGGGGTTAATAAAATTTTACTTTTATAATTTACGCGAAGAAAAAACATTTCTTTCCAAATACATTTGTTCGTAAATTCTAGTAACATTCAATCATTTTAACACTAGAACGCCCGGAAGGAGTCGATCCGACTCCGACCACATGGTTATATGTAAACTGGAACCAGAAATTCTTTCATAAAATAAGTTAAATTTAAACAATGCAGATTTACGCGAAATAAATCAGTCAGATAATTTTAAAAGTCAAATATTTTTATGAAACTTGAGTAAAATTTCCGGGCGTTCTAGTGTTAACATTTTGGCAGCAGAATCAGTTTGTCCCTGAATGGGTTAACCTTTCTAGGGCAAATCCCTTCCATTGCTAAAATGTTGAAATGCATGAATTACACCGGAATTTATGTACAAATTTATTTGGAAATTAAAAAAGCTATTTTTTACATACATAATAAACGGAAAAAAATTATACCAAAATTCTGATGCCATTGTGGCATTTGGCTTTAAAATTAAGTCGTTTCATAAACGTACCACCGCCTTTTAAAGGTTTAACACATTGTTGACGAGAGACTGCTGTTGATGACTTTTCGGTAAATTTTACTTTTGCGCTCCAACGGAAAGTCAATCAGGGAATTAACAATTTTTAAAGTTTGTAACTTTTAATGTTAACACTTTGATGACGGGGGACGCGAATTCATGTCTTTTAAACATGTGTAATTCCTCCCACGGGCAGTAATCTTGTATTTCATATGTTACATTATTTCTCGAAAAACATGCACAAAATCGTTATTTTTACAATTAGAGCATTCGATTAGAAGAGATTCTATTACTACGCTCCTCAGCAAAAGTTTAGACACTAGTGATTTTTAACCTTTAAATAAAAAATACAAACACTTGGGTTATACAAATGACGGTACTTATTTTTAAATATATTTTAAACGTTTTACGACAGAAATAACGGTTTTAATGTAGGATATTATTTAATTTAACTGAAAAAAGGGAAATTTGCATGTTGCAAAAGTTTAGACACTTTTGGGATTTTTTGGCAATTGTTCACGGAAAAACGCATATTTCAAACTTATGACGTCACATGTATGAAGTATTTAAGTGCATCTCGCGATAGCATCGGTTAGTGAAGATGCCGCGAGCAAGAAATTTTCAGTCAGATGCAGTAATTAAAGCATGGAAGCTGAAATCGAAAGGGAAGACTTTTGCAGAAATTTCAGCTACTTTCAATCGGCCAAAGAAGTCTGTCTATTAAGTACTGTCTAAGGGTGATTCTTTCAAAGCAAAACATAGATCTGGAAGGACTAGTGTGGCCAAAAAACGAGATTATAGAAGTATCCATAAACTGGCATCTAGACAAATGATGACTGCTAATCGCATTAAAAGTGAGTCAAAGCTTTCTGTGTCAACGGATAATTTCGTAGATGCATTAAAGAAAGATGTACATTAGTTTAAATGAAAATGATAAAACAACCAGCTTTGAAATCTCACAACAAATTGGCCCCTTTCCTGTCGCGGAGTAATTCTTTTTATAAACTGGTGAAATAAAGAACTGATACCAGAACTTTTAAACGAAGTTATTAGAAAATTTGAAATTGCTTATTTTCACATATATTATAAAAGGAAAATTTTAATTAAATATTCTTGTCACTTTTGGAATTAAAATTAGATGTCCTTTGCCCTCGAAAGAGTTGATGATTTGGGCCTCACATTATTTTAATACTCAAGTATATCTGGAGTTTCTCAATGGTCGCCAAGCTGCGTAAGACTACATACATACATTGGAAAGCAATTTACAGCCATTTAGTGAAGTTTTACCTCTTCCAAAGTATGTATTTGAGCAAGATAACGCGTCTATTCATGTTGCATACAAATAAAAAAATTGGTTTAACTCTCAAAATATTACTATTTTCGACTGGCCCGCGTGTAGCCCTGATCTGAACCCAATCGAAAACTTTTGTGGCATCATATCTCATACGGTTTATGCAATTTTTTAACAATACTCCTCTGTAAATGAACTTCGATCAGATGTTGAACGTTTTTTGTACGAAATAGACCCCCCAAGTGATGCAGGATTTAGTTTCTTCGATGAAATTCACATTTTTGCATTAATAGCAGACAATGTAGGTGCAGTTCGACTTTAATTTATGGATATTTTTCTGTTGACAGAGAGATTGTCTATACTTTTGCAACAATGTTAAATTTGTTTTTTTGTCATTATATATTATGTAAAGTGTATAAATTAAAATTTATTGTTTGTCTATGAAAGATAAGTCCCCAGTAATACATGACAGTTGAGTTACAACAATTCGTTACATACTTCACAGCACAGAAGCATAATCGATCATTGTCTAAACTTTTGCTGAGCACTGTATAGGAGGTACTATCCAAAAATGCGGGGACTGCAGCCGTTCCTGACGATGAAAGGAAGTACCTAAAGTTAAACCACTTGAAATGAATTCTCACAACCCCCGCCCCCCCCCTACCTGCCCAGGTTAGTTTAGTCCATGTGATGTGACCGAACCGCACGCGCAACTGTTAGCTTCCGAAGTTAGTGACCTTTGCTCCGCGATGTAAGAAAGATGGCTTTTCTTGAACAGCGCTGCAACATTAAATTCTGCCAACACTTAGGTAAAACACCAATGGAAACTTTGGAAATGCTAAGAAAGGTGCACGGTGTATCTACCATGGCGAGATCCAAGGTTTACGAATGGCATCGGCGTTTTAAAGAGGGCCGATAATCCATCGATGCATTTTACGTCGTTTGAGGGAATCCATTCTTCGTAAACGGCCTCATTTCTGGCAGACTGGCGACTGTTACTTTCTGCATAACAACACATCAGCACATCGATCTCAACTGGCAAAACAGTTCCTTGTCAAAACTCGCACTAATATGCTTCCACATCCCCCCTATTCACCGGACTTAGCCCGTGTGACTTTTACCTGTTCCCATCAATGAAAAAACATTTACAGGGGCGCCGTTTTGCGTCATCAGGTGGTGTGAAGGCAGCATCGCAGGAGGCCTTGCGGGAGATTGCGAAAAATGGCTTCCAGCAGTCTTTCCAGAAGTTATACGAACGCTGGCAGAAGTGTTTCGTCACCCAAGGTGACTTCTTTGAAAGTGGATGTGCTTCGGTGCTGTGAACTACTCAGGATAAGGTTTTTTACACCTTGTCACCGAACTTTTGGATCGTACTTCGTATAATACATTCATTTATAATATAAACACGAAGAGAGTAAATCATTTTATTAAATAATGTAACCTGCAAGTATAACGCCTATAGGCGGGGCTTGCTGTTTAAGAGACGAAAACTAGCCGTCACCGATGTGTTTAACCCTCCTAGTACCATTGGGGTCTTATTTGACCCCAATTTTTTTCTATTTTGAAAGTTTTAATGTTTCAAACTAGAAAAAATGAATAATTTATACTTAATATATGAAATTAAATAGACACCTCCTAGGAAGAAATTATATATGATAAAATTAAGTTTCTGGTTCAGATCATGTAAAAGTAAAAATGCTCAGAAAGTTCTAAAATCTGGCACTAGGAGGGTTAACGCAAGCAGTGGTGAGTCCTACTTCCAGGGCTGCCACAGGCGACTATTTTTATATTCTGTTCGCACCGCTATTTTTAAATTCTGTTCGTACCGCTATTTTTAAAAAACACATCTTGTAGTATATTTCTTTTGCAAATGTTGTCAAAATATATGTAAAAGATATTTGCTTATAAAAAGTGGTGTGAAATAGAATTAAAAAATAGTCGTCTTTGGCAGCCCTGTGCTTCTCTAACAAGGCATGCTGATTCTCACTAATTTTCTTGGACAAAAAACTTCACCTTATTTAGTCGCAAAAATATTGCTTGAAAATACAAGAATGGTTGCAATACTTAAAAAAGAAAGTGGGGGGAGAGAACATACTCAGATTGAGTAGCAGAATTCGCCCTTGAAAACAAGAACAGGGGCCGTGCACTTCAGGGAATTTTTAAGGCAAATATCAGTATTTGTTTATAGAAAAATAAATGTAGGTTAAAGGCGCGAAACTTCGCCTTATTTAAGCAGAGATTTTCTATAAGAAAATACTGGCGACGAAGAATTTCCAGCACAAGTACGACCCCTGCAAGAATATTCAATCTACTTTTACAGTACATTTAAACAAACATTGTTTCTGAGGTTTCTTGGTAGCCAAAAAATGACCAGCAGGTCTGCCACTGGCGACTATTTTTATATTCAACTTGTAGGACTATTTAAAAAAAACAAATTTCTTAGTATATTTCGCTTGCACATGTAGTCAAAGTGCGTGTAAAATGCTTTTGTTTTGAGAAAGTGGTGCGAGTTAGAATTAAAAAATAGTCGCCAATGGCAGCCCTGGACCTTAATTTCTTAATGATTAATCATAAATTTTCTAAATGTTTGATCAACGCATATTTACACGTATTTACTAAACAAGAAATGTGCAAATGCTAATCAAAATGCAAATCTTAATACATTCATGACGACTAGTAAGAATCCCTCTTTTGAATATGTATAATTCCATCCACCAGTGTTGCCAATAGGCTACTTTTTTTAATTCAGATTTCTTGATCAGTACCACTTTTTTGAAATAGTGAAATTCGCCTTATTTAATGACATATTAATTAAGGTGAAAACAAGAGGAATTTTACCATTTTATAAAAGTGGTGCCAATCAAGAAATCTGAATTTTAAAAAAGTAGCCCACTGGCAACACTGCCACCCACCTGCGCTACTTTTGCATTTTATATGTTACATCATTTCTCAAAAATATACACAATATTTGCATTTATACAATTAACCCCTTAATTCTCGCTCCCGTCATATTCACCGGCTGTGTCTTTTATTCATTTTATTCTTTTTTGTTTGATTCACACCGGTTTTATAAAATAGTGTAATTGGCTTTATTATGGTATCATTTTACCTGTCATTAAATAAGGTGAATATTTCTTTTTCAAAAAAGTGGTGCCAATAAGCAATTTGAATTTTTAAACCGTAATTTAATGCGACCGTTAAGGGGTTAATGTACAGTCGCGGAAAAAAAAAGTAAACACCCCCTACTAACTCCTCAACAAAAGTACCGGTAGAAGAAAGTTACCGGTACCGAACGATTGAAAATAAAGTCTACTTTTAAATGGTGTATATAAATTTTGCTTAGGGGGACATCTACATATTAAAACAAACCATAAATTCATTTTTTTCAATGGCAATACCCAATTCTGACAGCATAAATGAACTCTACACCTTTCAATTAGCTTAAAAACCAACTTTTATGCAATTCGTACCATAAGTTTCCGAGAAATTAATTATTATAAAACGTGCGTATTTTAAGGGCTGTATCCAAATTGAAGTTCCGTAGTCGGTTTTTAACCGAAAGAGCTTCCTTCTTGATCAAGGCACCTTAAGCAGTCAATGAAGCCTGTTAGACAACGGGACAGCAGAAGAAATTTCAAAATATCTACTCACTTCTATCATAGACGGCCCCTTAAACCATCATTTTGCCGTTTTTTAAGCATAGGGTAAACGCACCGGTAGTGGGCCACGTACCTGTAGTGGGCCACTAACTTTCAAAGTTTAAAAACAAGCTCACAATTCATTTCAGAAAAACGACTGAAAGAAATCTGATTAGTTAAAGTTCTTAAATGTTAACTTTCCATAAACAGTTTGGAATAATTGTTATTTTGCTGTAGATATATTTGTTTATCTTCCGGAATATCTTCAAACTCAGATTTTTTGGCAAATACTTAGTGATTTCATTAAGAGATAAGGTTTTATCTAAAGCGTTGTTTCTTTAATATTATGTTTTATTTTGAATTAAAGTGCCGTTGATATACTCGATTACATTTCAAATAATTTGTTAGATTAGCTGAAAACTTAAAAATTTAAAATTATATTGATTTTAAGGGGTGGCCCACTTCTGGATCATAATTACTTAAATTGTACCAATAGTGGGCATGGTGGTCCAGTACTGGAGCACATGCCAAAAAATTTCTTTATGTTTAAATTATTTTAATTAAGTATTTTTTGAGGTTCTAAGACTTTGTATATAATTTATTTAGTATTTTGTTCATCAGAACCAGTAGTGGGCCAGGGGCCCACTACTGGTGCACAAGTGGCCCACTTCTGGAGCAGCGAAAATGCAACTTCACTAAGCTATCAAACGTATGATTATTAAAAGAAATTAATATCTAAAATAATTTATACTTCAAAAGTTCAATACTCAATAAAGGTTCAAATTTTTGAGACATATTTAAATAAGCCTTGCATAGAAAAACCTGTAGCGTTATTTATAGATGGACATACTTCTCACATGTCTTTGAATATAAGAATCTTCTGTTCGGTTCATAGAGTTGAAATGGTAGCTTTGCCCCCAAATTCCACATACCTAATGCAACCAATGAACATTTCTGTTTTCCATACTCTTAAAAGTGCTTGGCAACAGGAAGTAGTGCACTTCAGAATAACCCATGAAGGCAAACAGATGCAGAGACATGAGTTTCCACCTATCCTAAAATCAACACTAGATCTTTAACTCCTGCAACAATTGCGAATGGATTCAAAGCAAGTGGACTAGTTCCATGGGATCTAAAGAAAGTAAATGTTGAATCCACACTAACATCAAAGAATGTGATAATATCACCAATAAAGGAGAGAGAAATGACTTCTTTCTTGGAAGTTCTTGAAGATAAAATTCGAGAAGAAAAATAAAATCTTTCTCAGAAAATAAAGGCAAATTGAAAGGTTCTGTGGAGCAAACAGATCTTTACTATTTATGGTTGGAGATGGAGGAGACTTTGAACATGGATCCAATTTCTCAGGTAATCTATCGCAAAACAATTTGGGTATAAAACACTTGAGTATATATTTTTTATTATTATTTATTCCATTTTTACATTTTACTTGTTATAGGATACACCAGTCATATCTGTTGAGGCGGCGTACACTGACTAGCCTATTGACACTGTTGATACTGAAACTACTGATAAGGAGCAAAGAACAATTGTTGAAGATGCTGAGGTGAACCTTTTCATTCAAGAAGGATCAACGGAGACTGGGATCCATTCAGTGCTTTCAAATTGTGGGCCATCTAGAAATGTACCATCTCCCTTCAAAAGACTTCTATTTTGGCCAAGAGGGGGAGATAACACAAAGAAAAAGAGAGAAAATTCCTGCAGTTGTGGCTTCTCCCTAAATGCTTCAATATTATAAGAATAGAGAACTTTTTATAAATGCTAAAGATGCAGAAAAAAAACTGAAAGAGAAAAAAGAAAAATTCGAAAAGAAGAGTTAAAAAAATAGCCAATAGAAAAAAAGGAGAGTCAGGAAATTATCGCCCCAGTCTGATGCCTCTCTTTCATTGTAAGTTTCAATCTAAAGTACTCTTTGTAATAAATTGACTATAAACCCCTCTCACATTTTGAGATGTCAGCAATGTAATGATATGCATTTTGTTTTGCAGTCATTTCAGCTTTTAATTATCCTGCTTTATATTTGTCTTATTATTTATCACCAATACGAAATAACAAATTGGGTGGATTTTTTTTAAGTTACAAAATACAACAGACTGTTATTTAGAGAAAACAAAAGCTATGCATTTCGATTTTAAAAAAAGTTGCTAAATTGTCTACTATTATTGTGGATAAAAACTGGTATTTTTTTTTCTACCATTTGTATCATTCTGGTACAAAACACAGAAAATGAATTTTAATATCAGAAATCGGTGAAAATTCATAAAATTCATTGTAGCACAATTGAGAAAGTCTTGATCACAGATTATGGGAATATTTACTATTTAACAAGGGAAAGCATATAAACAGATTTTCTAAATATAACTTATAGATCACAAAAACTGTACAAAAATTAAATTTCATAACATTAAGAAAATGCAACTATTTTGATGGAAATGGATTTTCACATGATGAAAAACATGTGAAATCGTTCAGCAATTAAAATTATACCTCTAAAACTAAACTTCTTGGGAATTAACTATATTTAAACGATACGAAAGGACACCGTTATATAATCTAAAAAAATTACTTTGCAGCTTGTAGGACATTAGCTTTTATGTAAAGTGAGATAAAATTAAAATCGATTTACAGAACTGAAGTTGAGGCCCCTGATCTGGAGATTTACTAGTGAGATTATTTGACGTAACCATCTAAACTTCTATGTATGATTACATTATTGTGAACATCCTATTCTATAACTGTAAAAAAAAGTATAACTTCAGTATTTTCACACTAAACTCAAAACTGGAGTGGCCCACTTCTGGGGGGCCCACTACTGGTGCATCAAAAATTTACTATGCCCACTACTGGAGCATCGAGGAAGGTAACTTTTTTTATTTTTCATTTTTTCCAAATAATATATTTTGAAACTTTGAATGTTTATTCCGATACATGAAGGTTAGGACTACGTTAAAAATATATATATCATTTAGAATTCATATATACTTTAATAAAAATAAGATAAATGTCCTTAAGTGGCCCACTACAAGTGCGTTTACCCTAATTTGAAAACTATTTGGAAGAAAAATGTGAAATTTTGGTTGTTCATAAAGCAGGACTTAATAAATCTAAATCCATCAAAAAAATTGTAGGTTGCAATTCGTAATTTTTTCGAATGTTAATTTCATAATTTATAATTCATATCATAAAACTATAAAAATTGCAAATTCAGCGTATTTATGTTTGGGCACATTAGTATTATTGCTACACAAAAAATTAGCACATTAGGAGCATAATTTCAGGAGATATAAATAAATATATGAAAAAGTAGTTTAACATTAGAAGCACTAAATTTTGAATGTTTATAATTCAAAAACTTATCATTCAAATGACTTGAAATTTGGTGTCCGGTCATAGTTTGAACCGAAAATTTGAAATATCCCGTTAAAATTGGGTATTGCCATTGAAAAAAATGAGGTTTGGGTTCGTTTTAATATGTAGATGGCCCCCTAAGCAAATTTTATATACATCATTTAAAAGTAGACTTTATTTCCAATCATTCGGTACCAGTAACTTCCGTCTACGATAATTTGTCGAAGAGTTAGTAGGGGGTGTTTACTTTTTTTTTTCCACGACTGTACTATGCAATATATGCTTCGAACAAAACAGTGTCCTTTTAAATACACTCACTTATAATATAAACGCGAACTTGTAGAATAGTTTTGTTAAATATTGCAACATGTAAAAGTAGCCAGGAATTCGAGTTTATAGCCAGGAACTCGAGTTCAAAAATCGAAGACGTTTTATATGATTCGAGATTGATTTTCTATTGAAAGGTCAAAGCTGCCAACTTTGAGGATTTTTTACTATCACTACTTTTGAATAGAAATATTCCCTTTATTGATACAGAAATCCTGTATTTAAACATCAAAAGGATTAGAATACGAATTAGAATTAGTGTACTGAAATATTCGATGTGTTGGCAGCCCTGAAATCTTTTGAAAGTCGGATGAAATGCGTCATTGAAAACTTCACCTACTTTAGATTACCATTTATGTTAATAAATATTATCAAAAATATCTGAAATAATATGGCTTTTAATATTCAATAGAAGAAGCTTCAAATAGTTTTTGGGGGAACTTTTTGTTTCAAAAACATCATGAGCTTTTAATACCACATGAAATCAGTGTTCCCAGTGGGCTACTTTTTTTAACTTCAGATTTCTTGATTGGCACCTCTCTTCTGAAATGTTAAAATTCCCCTTACTTTTGCCTTAAATAATATGTCATTAAATAAGGCGAATTTTGCTATTTCAAAAGAGTGGTGCCAATCAAGAAATCTGAATTTTAAATAAAAAGAAATGTGCCCAGTTAAACTGATGGCATTGAGCTCACAGACTATTCACACTAATTGTATATTATACTCTTATTTCAAAGAATAATGCCCACAAAAAATAAATGAAGGGGTATTAGCCATCGTCACCCCCACTTTAAACTTAACCAATGATCCTACAAACATAATCAGGGAAGCACCTTAACATAAGAAAACCGGTATACCAAATTTGAAGAAAGCAGATAATTCTGCATGAAAAAACCATTTTGCTAAATTAAGGGGGAGGTGTCTAACCTCCTCCCCCCCCCTTTATGCTTAAATGCTTAAATAATGAACCTCCAAATCTGATTATGAAAGCTCCTTATCAGAATGAGCATAGAAAAAAAAATTAAAGTAAATTGGATAATTCTGCATGAACATCCATTTATCTAAATTAAGGGAGGGGTCTTGCCCCCCTTTCTCTTTTTTATACTTAACCAATGAACCTCCAAATCTAATAAAGGAAGTACCATATCGGAATAAACCGGCATATCAAATTTGAAGCAAATTGATTAATTCTACATGAAAAACCCATTTATCTAAATTAAGGGGGGGGGGAGTCTAGCACCAGACCCCCCCCCCCCCCTTTAAACTTAACCAATAAACCTCCAAAATTAATCAAGGCAGCTCCTTAACATAATAAACCGGTATTTCAAATTTGTAGCAAATCGAAATACTCTGCATGAAAAACCCATTTATCTAAATTAAGGGGGGGAGACTAGCCCCCTTTCCAACCTTTATACTTAACCAATGAACTCCCAAAACTAATCAGGGAAGCACCTTATCAGAATGAACCTAGAAAAAAAATTTGAAGCAAATTGGATGTTTCTATCAAGAGATATCGCGTTACGTACTTACATACGTACGTACGTGCGTACATACATACATAGAGAACGGGCGGGAACATTAGCTCTCAGGCTTTGATAGCCTGTGAGCTAAAAAGTAGCCCACTGGCAAGTGGCAACATTGCATGAAATACACCGGGTCATTATTGTTAAATCAAGGTTGCCAGTTTGGCCTCAAATTTTATTTTGAAATTTCGAATTCATACCTGAAATTTCAAATACTCATTCTGATTTATATAATGACAGATATTTCGGTAGTATACAGAGTAAAAATTTCTCTTTTGGAATTGCTTGTCTGAATTCGGAAATTCTGAATAAAACGGGGAGGGCAAACTGGCAGCCGTGGTCTAAAGAATGCTGTGACATAGTGTTGCCAGTTTAGCCCCCTTTTTTTTTTTTGTACTCATGCCGGTAACTTTTATAGAAGATTTTTTTACTTTAAGTAATAACGGAAGGTCTGGCGTTAAATAAAGAATAGAATAATATGGACAATTTCTAGTACGGTTACGAAATTTTGGAATTAAAAAAAGGCCAAACTGGCAACCCTGTTGTGAAGTTGCCTGTGAATAGTGCAAAAAAACATAGAAAACGAACATAAAACTGTAGAATAACAATATTAGTAAAACGTTTATTTTGTATTTACATGAAAATGAAGAATTTACGTTTAACCCTCCGTCTACCAGACGGGTCCATTGGACCCGACAGGTACATACAAAATATTCATTCAAACCAGAAATTTCTTTAAAATAAACTAAGTATATAAACCAGACAAAAATAAGGTAAATAAATAAGTTAAATAGTTTTAAATAAAAATTCTGGTGTAGAACGTTTTATTAAAACTTGAATAAAATTCCCGGTAGATCTAGGGTTAAGCATTTATATAATATTATCTAATAATTAGTACCGTAATTTCCAGGCTATAATCCGCGGATCAAACAATTATTTTCGGACCCAGAAATTTCATTTAATAATTGAAGTTAAATACTTACTGAGATTTAGTAAGTTACATTTTATGAGAAAAGATTTCTGGGTCCGAACATAATTGTTTGATCCGCGGATTATAGACCGACAATTACGGAAAACCCATTTCACTGATTTTGCGCGAATCCATTTATCTGTGTCTGGTCCTAATAAATAATTTTGGACCATGATGTCTGGCGTATAATATTTCAATAATTAGAGCAGTAAGGGCCAATGCATGTCCAATAACAAGTAATATGAAGGCTCCTTGTAGTGGTGTAATTTTCAAAGCTTTAGTTTTTATTACATGAAAATCTTCGCCCTCTAATTTGTTGTCCTTTTCGTAAAACGTCGCTTTTCTATGACGTATTTCAAGCATATCTGATTTCCATTTATGAATTAGTCCCCTCTCTATCATTCGCCGCAATCTATATAAAAGATAATTATAAAATATAGCTATATATAATTACAATTATGATAATAAAAAAATAATTTACACAACAATTTTTTTTATAAAATATTTCTTTATTTTCTAATACCATTAGTTGCAAAATTATCCTCTAATTTCATCCTAGATTTCATTAATGCACTTAATTTTTAAAATAGGGGGTCTTTAAACTGCAGCCCGCCGGTCACCAAGCTACAATTATTTTGGAATAAAAAATTTGCCCTATTTAATGACAGAAATTTTTAATTAAATAAGGAGAAGATTTCCGAAATTAAGGATAGAAAATGATTTTCAGGAAAAAAGGTTAAACATCGCTATTTCCAGAATTTGTGAGATTTATAACCAAAAAGATTAGATAAAACATTTAACCAGAGATCAGGTGCTCAGTGTATGACATACTCATAGAGCGCACGTTTTCTTAATTATATTACCCCTATTTTCCAATAGTGCTCTTTGCCTATTTTATAGAACAATTTGTAGTAGTAGCCTGCGCTGGTATAAGGCGAAAATTACTGTTTTGAAATCAAGGTTGGTACGTATCAAGGGATTTTAAGTGTTTTAGTAGCAGAAATTTCGTAAAGTACTGGTCGCTATAATGAAGATAGATTTCTTTTTCATTAAATAAGGCAAATATTACTTTACAAAAATTCAGGTAAAAGGTGCTTGAAAGTCCTTGAAGCGTACAAACCCTGGAAATATTCCTTGGAACTTTAATATATGATTATATATTTTTTATTCAAAAATTCCGAATTCTTACCGGAAATTCCGAATAGATCTTTGCTTTATTCAATAACATACATATGAGATTACATAATGTAAAATTTCTTCTTTCGCAATTTCTGAATAAAAAAGGATGTCAAATCGGCAACCCTGATTTTAAATACAATTGGGTATTTGAAAAAATTTCATCGTCTTATACGTAGCTGCCCAAGCTCTTACTGACGTTCCGTAATATCTGAATTAATTTGACCCCGGTTAACACCGTTTCGAACTAGAAAAATTTTGATGAATATTTGTTTATTTAATTCCAGGTTTCTCCGTGGAACTTATTTAATTTTATTTCTTTACGAAAATTTTGGCTCGAAACGTATTAAACATGGGTCAAATTAACCCACATATTACTGAAGATTAGTTAGAGGCTGGCACCTATGCTTATGCCTTCGTAAAAAAATCTACAATTAAATTAGAAGAAAAAATGTTGTAAAACATTATGGTTTCATAAATCTGAAACTTTTGGCAGCTATAACTCATGGAACTATGAATAAAGAGGAACTGGCATATCCTCAAAATAGTGAAGCTTTAACTGTAACTGCTTTCGCAGAGGTAGATTACCGCTGGGGCAAACTTCCACCAGTAAATTTAAATGGAAAATTTCTCCTTATTTAAATGCATTATTAATGCAAAATTTAAGTCAAAAATAATTACAAAAACATATATTCATTTTTACTGGTGGAAGTTTACTTCGGCGGTAATCAGGTGTTTCCAACATATTGTGACAACCTAGACAACCTTCTGTGAGTGTCAGTAAAAAAAAATGGGCAAACTGCCGCCAGTGAAAACAAATAGACAATTTTTACCGTATTTGTGAGAGACATTTTCCTCTAATAAGGCCCTTAAATGAGAGAAGTTTTCTATTTAAATTTACTGGTGGAAGTTTGCCCAAACGGTAATCAGAAACTGTTGAACCGATTTTTAAAAACAACAACAGACGTCTTGTGACAGCCTCCTCAGTTACTTCACTCGCAACTGGTAGACAATACACTATATGCCTACTCCTCTTTATTCATAACTCCATTCTATGACTATGCTATATAATATTTTTTCCATAACGCATTACCGATTGGGACCAAAAACTGTCGTTTTTATTCAAAAAACATCATTAATTAAGGACTTTTTTCTACTTTACAAAAAATTCATTTATACCATGCCCACATTTATTTTTAGATTGTAAGACATTTTATATTAAATCCGTACATTGAAAGACGTACGGACTAATGCATAAACTCGAGATACCTGTTATGTAAGAACCCAATTTACAAAAGACTTTCCGAAAAAGAGAGAACTCCAACAGTTTTAAAACCCAGATTTAATAAAAAACATACTGTCGGTAATGTGTTAAAATTATTAATCAAAAATACTTCTATCTATACTTTTCAAAATATCCATATGATACTTACATGATATTAAAATCCTTCTTATATCGAAAATTCTTCGCAAACACAACAGACACATAACTCCTTCCTAAAATGGTAGTCAATTGCAACTTTGTGAAGTCCACGAGGTAAATATCATACTTGACACCGTATTCATTTCCTACAAATACAAACTTTTTACTGAGGACTCCTTGGAAGCCTTCCACGTGATCAGAAACTAAGGACTTCGGATCACTTTGCAAAGATTCCTGAAATATAACTCCAAATTTTTCATGGCTGCCCTAGAAAAGTATCAAATGATTTATTATTTAAACATTATTTTTTTATTATTATACTTAAGGGAAAAGTAGCTGCAGTTTCTGAATGTGTAAAGTAATACAGTTTTCACATTTATATAGCTTTCAATTCATCACAATACTTTGCAATATAAATTTTTTACACCTCCACAGGGATGGAAGCGCTGCACCAGAAATGGCTAATTGCTACCACTAAATTTTTATAGTATTCCTCACATTATTTAATGACAGGATTTCTGATATTAAATAAGGCGAATGATAGTATTAAAATTTAGTGGCGAAAATCAGCCATTTGTGGCGCAGCGCTTTCATGTAAGCGAACAATTCAGAGCTGACAACCCTCCGTATTTTTTAATGCCCCTGTTCCTGCATGGTATTATTTACCTTATTGAATTTCACAATTTTTACATTAAACAAAGCAAATATATTTCTACCCGAAAATAGTGGTACCCAAAAATTTGGAGGATTAGCAGCTTTGACAATTCATAACCAAACATCCAATATATAAGAGTTTTGTACGGTCCTTGAATTTTATTACTGCTATTTCCGAGTAGTAAACGCTGCCTTATTTAACAGCATAGTTATAAATAATTTTCTGCAATTAAATGAGGCAAACATTATACACGGAAATAGTGGTACTCAGTTTCAAGGACCGTACGAATTCTGTATATAACAACACATTTTTCAGTTTTTATTATTCTCAAAATTCTTCAAAATAAATTGCAAAATTTGCATGCTAGATTTTCAGGAGTTTCGAAACCAGAGATTTTTCAATTTTTAATATTTTAACGGCTTATTTTATTGTATTTTTCTGTTGTTAACAAAAAACTTTCAATAGCTTCAAAAGGCTGCAAGTAAAGTTGAAATTTGTTGAAGTGCAGACAGTAATTCATATCATGTTGCTTTCAACATTTATCGATAAAGATTCAGACAAAGAATTTTAAAAGATTTTACAGACAGCAGAGTTTTTTTTTTTTCATGTTATGAAACTGTCTCTGGCGACAACAGGCAAATAACAAAGCCGCTTTGTCTAACAAATTCTTATAGAGGAAATTTCATTCAATTCTTTTCCTAGAAAAGTACAAATAATTTAGTCTGGCCGAAGAAAAAAACTGAATAGTAAAAAGTTTTGTTGATCACTGATTGAAGCAAAATATCTTTATTCAGAAGTGTTTTTATCTATTCTTTTTATCAGAAAATTAAAAAATAAAAATTGAATGTCTACAAAATCATCAATACTGTAATCATCAAAACGAAAATTCAAGTAAAAATAAGCCTTGCATGCTCAACTAATATGATAGGGAATTAGATGTAAACATTATATAGCAGTTTTTTCGCCCGTCTTTCATCAGACAACATTTCAGTCAATATAAACGGTGAAAATTGAAGGAACGCGACATGCAAAGTTCAAAAGAAAAAAGTGGGATTTTACTTATTTATTTATGTTTTATGATAGTGTTCACGCGAGAGAAGATATTAGATATTTAATTGTGTGTCTAAAATAAATCTTGTGTAGTCTAAACTATTTCTAAAATTGCACTAAAAATATTTTAAAATATCTTTAAATAAAATTGTTTCTCTTGTACATATTTGATTTAAGCTTTTAAGTAGAATTTCTTATTCTAAATTTGTTTATTTAACTTTAAGAAAAGCGGAAGGACAGCAACAAAGCTAATGTAATAAAATCGTACGATTGGAAGATATATAGAATAATTGTCATAAGCATTTTTTTCGTCTTTGTAATTCTTATCTGAAATCTTTTCCCAGTTTTATTATATTCTTAAGTTATACAATTAAGTAAAAAGTCTTATAAAGTAACTCAAATACACTGGCGAGAAAAATTAAAAAAAAAAACTATAAAAACTCATCGAACTTGAATAATTTTGCAGATAAGAACACGAAACTTGCACACGATCTTTATTTTGTCATGCCTGACATATATTCAAAATGCTGAACTGCCTATTTCTGCGAAAACTAAATTTACATAAAAACATAGGAATCTGTGATATAAGAGGGGATAAGGAAATTATACTGTTACAACATTTTAGAGACACGCAGGAAAAATCAATAAGGTATGTGGTCAACCCTGACCCAAATGCAAGCTTTACCGCGATTTTCTATACTGTGGATTAGATTATCCAGAAGTGCTTGCGGTAACAATGTGTATTCCAGATGAATAGAGCTTTGAAGCTCCTGGAGAATGTTAGGTGGGGGTTGCCAAGATGCAAGTCGGCGTCATAGTGCATCCCACACATGTGCAATCGGATTTAAATCCGAAGGATATGCAAGCCATTCCATTCACCGTATTCCTTCGCCCTCAAGATAATCAGTCACTAGTGCAGCACGATGCGCGCATTATCATCCATTAGGAGGAAGTTATTATCGATTGCACCCCTATACAATTTGACATGAGGATCAACAGCCTCATCTCTGTATATTTCAGCATTCACAGTTTCACTGGTGAAAACGTGTAGGTCAGTGCGGTCATTCAAAATGATGCCCCCCCCCCCCCCCCCGATTCCACGACCTTCGGATAGATGCATTTCACGGATGTTTGCAGCCTTATTTCGAGTGGTTTTGTCCCTCCATATGGTAACACATCTGGAATCACCCTCCAAACAAAAACGAGATTCGTTGGTATAGAGAACTCGGCTCCAGTCCGTGGTACTCCAATGTCGATGATCTCTGCACCACTTTAACCTGGTGCATTTCGCTGCCGAAGTTAGTGGAATACAAATCCTGGGTTTCCTTGCATACAGCCCTCTTTTATGCAGCTTATCACTTACATTAAATCTGGATAGTCGAGTTCCTGTTACTGCAGTGAACTTCCTTGCAATCTGAACTGACGTCAGTGTCCTGTTTCTTTTAGAAATCGTTGCCAAATAACGTTCCTAAGAGTCTGTTGTGGCACGTTTTTGACCTTGTCCTGTTTGTCTCTGCACATTACCAGTGTCTTTAAATTGTTTCCAGATTCCTGACATGACACTTATGGGTGTTTTTAAGTCTTTACAGACCCCTGTCAGTCTCTGTCCTGCTTCCATGCACCACATTTCACGCTATTTCCCACAATCGGTCAAATGTCTTCTGGGCGGCATGTTCCATTTACTACAAGCAAAAATTTTATCCAACTACACATACAATCCTTTAAATTACACTTCAAATCACACACGTGCACTGCTTTTCGCACGTTCCGAAAGAACGCATTAAAAAATTGCATATTTTTCTGTAGCGAAGATTAATTCCGATGGACTACGTGATAACGATGACATTGAGCTGCCAACCAATCACCTTTCATTGAAGTGTCTTTAACAGAATTAACATAAAGCACCTTCTTATGGTTGTTCCTTTAATTTTTCTCGCCAGTGTACATAAAAAACCCCTAATTAAGTTTTAATAATTACAGTATAGCGACAATTATCTGAACAAGTCGGGACCGACATTAGTTCGGATAAGAAAAAGTTCGGACAAATGGACACACAATTTAAGGAATGTTTCTGACTATACAAAAACCTTCAGACATTATCTAAGTTTAAGACTGGCAGCACCAGTTAGTGTTAGCATGTTTAATTTTTATTTTCTATTTTTTTTTATATTTTCTTACATTTTTTTTAACAATTTATCATAAAAAAATTCTTTTTTTATCATTTTATGAACTCCAGAGATTATAATTTAAGCAAAAAAGCTTTTGATTTTTGCTTGCTTCAACGAAGACATTCTATTCAATGCTACCATATCTCTAATTCTTCTAAAATACGTTAGTTGAATAGGATCAACGTTCTTCTGCCGTTTGAGCCATTTGACAGCTGTTTCCAAACATTCAAAGGTTTTGTTATGTGATGAACCTGGGTTATTTTCAGAGAATTCGTTTTCATTTTCTTCAATTTCTTTTTCATCATGGATCTCATCCACTATTTAACCACTCTAATTTCACTTTCTTCATAGCATAGGATTCTTCCCATCTTCTTTATTGTTTTACATTCCTCATTTTCTGATCCACTATCCGTTTTTTCTTTATTTAAAATTTTATTCCGAGACAATGGATAATTGGGAGTTCGGTTAAAAAAATTTTTGGGGAGAAATAAGCTGTTCGGAAAACTGGAAGTTCGGTTTTAAAAAATTTGAGAGAAATGGGCTGTTCGGATAATTAAAAGTTCGGTTAATTGGAGTTCCAATAATCGGCGCTCTACTGTATTAAAAAATGAGCAAACAATTAAAATTATTGTTGTTACCACTTTAATTGAGAGCTTGACTGAAATGAGTGTAAAGACTTTTTTTACCTTTTGCTTACAGGCCAGGACTGGTGATTTCTAGAACACCAAGTATTGCCAGGTGTCCCGCGTAAATCGGAGCTCCAAATGCTCTGGACACCAGTATTTAAAAGTAATTTTTTTGCCTTATGTAACGGCAGAATCATCTACGATTAAAGATGGCGAAAGAAACTGCAAGAATAATGGAGTTGTGAATAAAGATGAGGAGGCATATAATGTACTGTCTACCAGTTTCTAGTGAAGTAACTGAGGAGGTTGTCACAAGACGGCGGCTGCTTTTTTAAAATCGGATCTAAATTTTCTGATTATCACCGGGTCAAACTTCCCACCAGTAAAATTGAATAGAAAATTTCGTCTTATTTAAGCATTTTATTCGTGTAAATATTTTCTCACAAATATGGTAATTTTTTTTATTTGCTTTTACTGGTGTCAGTTTGATTTGTAAAAGAGTCAGTTTGTTTCACTGGTTGTCACACTATGGCAAAAACGCAGGGCCTGACTTCCGCTAAAGTAAACTTCCATCAGTAAAAATGAAAATCTGTTTCTGTCATTATTTATGACTGAAATTTCGCATCCATAAGGCGCAAAAATAAGGAGAAAAATCCTATATAAATTTACTGGTGGAAGATTCCACCGGCTGTAATCAACCCCTGTGAAAGCGGTTACAGTTGAAGCTTCACTATTTTATGGATATGCCAGTTCCTCTTCATTAATAGTTCCATGGCAAGAATATAGCGGTATCCAGAGCATTTAGACGTTGCCATCGAAATACTCAAGTCCCGAGGACAAGATCTGTGACGTTATCAGTAATCGGACAACTTCTCACTAGATTTGGAATTCACTCCGGAAATTTTTGAATAGCAATTTTCTTTTATTTTATTTGTGGACTACCTATTATCTTATAAAATAATAATAACTATTTAAACTTACTGGTGAGAATTTGGAGTCCCCCAATAAAATATCAGCCAGATGCAGCAACACTGTGGCATTCCGCATCTGGTTGAATTTTTATTTTGGGATTCCGAATTCTCACCAATAAGTTTAAATAGTTAGTATTGTTTTATAAGATGATAGATATTCCATAAATAAAATAAAAGAAAATTGCTATTCAAAGTTTTTCGGTTTGAATTCCAACACTAGTGAGTAGTCGGTCGATCGAGGCTAACGAGAAAGACAGGCTACCGCGGTGGGTCCGAGTCTTCTTTTTTTACAGACCGCTGGAGTCACGTGATGCTCGAATGCACCAATGAATGTGTGCGAAAAGAGCATCGCGTGACTCCAGTGGTCTGTAAAAAAAGAAGAATCGGACCTACCGCGGTAGCCTGTCTTTCTCGTTAGCCTCGTCGGTCGATTAGATGACGTCACAACTCGTGTCCTCTGGCCTTGAGTATTTCGATGGCAACGATTTAGAGCACTGATTTGCGCGGGACACCTGGTAACTCTAGACACACTATAATTTACAAATAAAATAAAATAATAATAATACGTGTAGATATCGCTTGAAAATACCCTAGTATAATTGTATGGTTGAATTATTTCTGAAAATGTGGTACGAATAGAACAAAAACAACAGTGACAAATCATGCGTCAACCATAGATTATTAAACACTTTCCAACACTTCTAGAATACAGTAAACTCTGTCTAAAGCGGAAACGGTCGGGACCAATGAAATTTTCCGCCGTAGACAATATTCCACCTTATGCAAAATACCCCCATAAATAAATAAATAAGTAAAATTTTAAAAATGCACAAGTTGTATATTTTTTTACATTCGTAACCTTTAGTACCGTTCTTTAAAATTAAAATTTTAATGAAATTAAACTTCTTATTACATTTAAAGTCTTTAATAATGCTGAAAAACATTATTCGAGCACTAAAATAAATAGTATTGATTGGAAATTGCTTCAGTTCTGGAATTTAATGAAAAATATTCACTTTAACAAATACAATCATATACCTCATCTTTAACATAGTTTCTGACGAGACGGAAAATAATATTTTATCAATGCTTGTTTTTACTTCTGGTTTAACAAGCATTCTTCAGTAACACATTATGACTCACATTGTTTTACTCATTTTTATGGTTAAAAATCCATAAAGTTAAATATGGTTCTTTTGATTTAACTTTATTCATCTATTACGGAATTTAATTAAAATGTTCAAGACTATTTGATGTATTTACATATCAGTTATAAATTTTCATTAATCAAATGCAATATTCAATTTAAAATATTATTTTTTCCGCCTTATGCAAAATTTTTGGTTCGGTGGCAGCTTAAAAACCTTTCCGTTTCCGCGTTAACCCTTTGAAGGGTGGTGATGCCTTCGCGGCATCACATAATTTTAATCCCTAATTGCAACATTGGTACCGGAATATTATAATGAAAATTTTACCTTTAATAAATATGCGAAAATACGCTTTTACTTGTTTACAAATAAATTCTCTTTTAAATACTGGTGTTAGTAAATTATTTAAACATTTTATGAATATAAGTGCCTTGCCCCTGAAAGGATTTTAAGCATATTCCTGCTTAAACAGCATGGATTAATGTTATTTGCTTTGGGTTCTTATCTAATTGAACGAAAGAAATTCTTCGACAAATTAAGATGAAGATTTCTATTATGAAAAAGTGGTACCTTTGCAGCAAGCGGTCTGCAGCCGTGAAGGCACACACTTGAAAATTTTTTAAACCTTCTAAAATTACATTTTTTTTATCAGTGTAGGCTGATTTGTTGTTATCATTACTTGTAATTGGGTTTGTTTTAATTTTAGTGTTACAGGTACAGTTTGAACTTTTTTTATGATATTTCACTGTGAAGATCATTTTGCGATGAACAAATGTGGGAGTTGTTATTCGAAATGTTTGATTGTTTGTCACTGTAACCACAGTGTTGCCGCATCTGTCGGATTTTTTATCGGGGGATTCCAAATTCTCACCAGTACGTTTAAATAGTTATTATCTTTTTATAAGATGATAGATATCCCACAAATAAAATAAAACATAATTGCTATTCAAAAATTTCCGGTGTGAATTCGAACACTAGTGAGAAGTTGGTCGATTAGTGATGACGTCACACTCATGTCCTCTGGCCTTGAGTATTTCGATGGCAGCAGTCGGACTCCTTGGCTATTCCAATGAGTGCGTGAACCTTTACTGAAAGTGTAAACACTAATCTTTAGTTACCGAGTCTACATATTATATGTGTTGCAAAATGCATTTGAAATATTAAGTTCTTAGCCGCTTAGCGGTTGCATTAAATTACGGTTTAAAAATTCAAATTCTTATTGGCACCACTTTTTTGAGAAAGAAATATTGACTTTATTTAATAACAGCTAAAATGATTCCATAATAATGCCAATGACACTATTTTATAAAACTGGTGGGAATCAAACAAATCTGAAAAATCTGATTAAAAGACATAGCCCGTGAATATGACGAGAGCGAGAATTAAGGGGTTAAGTATGAAACGTCGGATTTGAAAGCGGTTTTTTAATTTTAGAAATTCCAAATTCTCACCAGAAAGTTTTAATAGCATTTTTACTTTATAAGACGATATACATTCCACAAATAGAAAAAAAAATGCTATACAAAATTTCTGGTGTGAATTCAGAATTTCTAAATAAAAAAACAGCTTTCACATCAGAGGTTTCATACTTAATAACCTAATATATGACTGAATTTCCGTTCATTCCTACTGTATCGCGTATCACAACATAAATCTTTTTAATTCTATTTTTCGCAAAATTTATCTTTCAAAAATAACTTTTCAGTAGTTTAACATTAGAACGCCGGAAATTTTATTCAAGTGTCATAAAAATATTTGACGCCAGAATTTTGATTTAAAATTGTTTGACTGATTTATTTAACGTAAATCTGCGTGGTTTCAATTTAACTTATTTTAGGAAAGAATTTCTGGTTACAGTTGACATTCAATCATATGGTCGGAGTCGAATCGACTCCTTCCGGGCGTTTTAGTGTTAAATCATGGGAGCATTGTTGCCAGTGGGTTACTTTTTTAAATTCAGATTTCTTGATTGGCACCACTTTTGTGAAATGGTAAAATTCCCCTTGTTTTCGCCTTAATTAATATGTCATTAAATAAGGCGAATTTTACTATTTCAAAATATTGGTGCCAATCAAGAAATCTGAATTTAAAAAAGTAGCCCACTGGCAACCTTAATTTAATAATAATGACCCTGTGTATTTCATTCAGTGTTGCTAGTGGGCTACTTTTTTAAAATTCAGCTTTCTTGATTTACACCACTTTTTTTGAAATAGTAAAATTCGCCTGATTTAATGAAATATTAATTAAGTCAAAAACAAGGGGAATTTTACTATTTCAAAAAAGTGGTGCCGATCAAGAAATCGAAATTTTTAAAAAAAGTAGCCCACTGGGAACACTGCATGGGAGCATGAATAAAGAGGGATCGACATTATCTTCAAAATGATTCAACTGTAACTGATTCCACAGGGAATAATAAAAAACGGGGCAAAGTTTCACCAGTAAATTTTAATAGAAATTTCTTCCTTATTTAAACGTCTTATTCACGCGAAATTATTCTGTCATAGTAAAGGAAAAAATATCTATTTATTTTTACTGGTAGACGTATGGTCCGGCGGTTGTCAAGTCCTGTGGAACCGCCATATTGTGACAACCCAAACAATCCTCCTCTCGATGTCAGTGAATTTTATCACTGCCAAGGCAAACTTCCACCAGTAAAATTTAATAAAAATTTTCGCTTTATTTAAACACTTTATTATACAGAAATTCTGTCATAAATGAATCAGAGATTTCTATTCGCTTTTCCTGGTGGAGGTTTGGCTTGGCGCTAGTCGATCCCTGACCGAATGTAAACAAATAACAGCCGCCCACTTGTGACAACATCCTCAGTTACTTCACTTGCAGACGGTAGACACTACACTATCTGTCTCGTCCTCCTTATTCATAGCTCTATTGTTTAAATTGCATCATAAATATCTAAAAATACACTGGATTTCTATTTATTCATAGCAAGAGACTCGATCATAGCGACCATCTGGTGAAAATGTAATTTTTTGGATAAGGTTTTGCTTGTTGATTTACACTCTATATAATTGCAGACACTGTAACTGTAGTTAACATTTGAAAGGTCTTACCAGAAGCGCTTGAGCCATGGAGTATTTTTTAATAGATAGTTTGATTTCTTTATTTTGGATAGCTTCGGCCAGCTCCTCCAGAGAGTCGATGCTGTGCTCCATGGTTGGAAAAGTTAAAAAACCTATCAGAGTTCCTCCATACGAAACTTGTAAGATCATTGTCGAAAATGTCCATACAATGAAATAAGTTAATGCTGAGGATTTCATTTTCGACAACTTTACACCTTTTAAAGAAATAGATATATCATATTTTTACAAAAGAATACACTTTTAACTAAAACAGCTGCAAAAAATTTTCTTAATCGAGAAAAACGTTTAATGCAATTATAAAAACTTAGGTGGGATAAAAAATAATTAACAATTCATAAGTTAATATGACTTTGTGTACTAAAGAAAGAAAAAAACACAAATCAACAAACACCTTTAACCCTTTCCAGCATAGTGTGCCCGGGTCGGAATACCTAATTTTAATTCCAAACTTACGAACGGCACCAAGAATATTTTAGTAAAATTTTGCTTTTACAATGAATAGTTAAAGTAACGTGTTTTTAATTTCTAAAAAATTCGTTTTAAAATTCCGGTGTCAGTCAATCATTTCATCTTTTTACAACAAAAATTGCCCGTGCCGGAAAGGGTTAAAAAATCTGTAAAGTGATAGAAGGGAGATTCTCAAAAGGTGGGATCATTAAACGTTAACTATATGTAATTTTTCAAATTTTCAAATTTAAGGTTAAATTTTTTTAATAGTATAGTATTTTGTCTATAAATATAATATGTAAATATTTTAATAGTACGTCTACAAAATTATACACAAACATTAAAAGACAGCAACTATTCTTTAAAATTGATGATTTAAGCATTTAATTAGCAGTTGTGTACGTTACAAATTTTGGACATTTGCAGATTTTGGACTTAAAGATTTTGGACGTTGCTCTTAGTATTTAAAAATTCGACTAAGAATGTAGCAAATGTGTCTGTATACATATATATATGTATAATTAACTTTTTGTTATCCAGTAATAATAATAATAAAATCAAATGCTTTGTTACGTACGTTACTTTCGGACATAACAAAATACAGAAAAATGCTTTATAGAAAAGTCTTTTTATCTTCAAAAAAGCAATAAATCAGCCTGCCATCTCTTAACGAAATTATCAAAAAATCACCCGTTTCCTTTATGCTTCCGTTGTTTACCATTAGAACCACCTGGAAAAAAGTTAAAACTCTTTTTCTTGGTGGTACATTGGAGCAGTTAACGTTATGAATGTCCGAAATTCGCCTCTTTAGCATAAAATAATAAAATTTTAAGATATTTATACAAAGCTTTTACAATAAATTATGTCATTTTCTGTCTCTGAATAGAATTAAAAACTCAGTGTAAAAAAAATAATAAAGTCAATGATAATTAAAGTTATGTTTGAAAGGCTTAAAGTTATGACTTGTGTCCAGTGCCCACCTTTTGAGAATAGCCCAGAAATAAAATGAAAAGGTTTTACGGGCATTAAAATGCCCGTAAAAAAATGCTGCATTAAAATAAAAACTAATATTCATATACTAATGTGATAATTTCAAACGAAGGAAGGACTAAAACAATATTAATATACATAAAAATAAATATTGATATTCTAAACTGAAAAGTAATGCACGCTAAACGTTTAATTATAGAGTCTATATTTAATTAACATTTTTTTTAAGTTAAACCTACACTCGCAGAGATGCATATCTGAATTAAATTAAATTAAACCTTTAACAAATATAATAAGTTCCAAGCAGGAGTCGTACTCTTAAGGGATTTTTTCAGAAAAAATATCACTATTTGTTTATAGAAAAATAAATCTAGGTTAAACGCGCGAAATTTCGCCTTATTTAAGAAGAGATTTTTCCATAAGAAAATACTAGTACCGAAGAATTTTTTGGGTGTGAAATTCCAGGACAAGTACGACACATGGTTCCAAGTGACCACTTTATTTGAATAGAAATATTCGTCTTAAGTAATCAGAGAATTTTGCAGTTGAATAAGGCTACGAATTACTATTTAAAATGTGTGGTATGCAGCTTAAATATGAGTAAAAAAGATATACTTCCAAAAGAAAAATTCACGCAGTGTAGGGTTAATAACTTATCACCATAGCTGCCAATCTTCCGTTTTTTTTTTTTTTTTTTTTTTTTTTTTTTTTACTTTTTTCCCCCAAGCTAAATAGACATAATTTGAACAATAAAAACCATTTAATATGATATGTTTCTTGTTCCTATGAAGTTATTAGCTAATTTACTTTATTTAATCAAATTTCTTGCTTTATTTGATTGGAAAAGAACCGAAAGGTTTGCAATCACCTATTACGAATATGTCAATGTTCAATAATTACATTGATGAAAAGAAAAAAATAGATTATAACTCCAATCAGAAATTTCCTATTAAGTGGTAAAAGGAGAGTTCAAAATATTTTGTTATCGGTTAGAAATATTTCAGTATTTTGTCCAGTATAAGAGTCGGAAAAAATGTATGTATGTTACAAAAATAGACAGTAATTTTAATCAAAATTTGTACGCATTAGATATTACATTCTTCTTTATTATTATTTTGTTTTTTTCTTTTTGGTGCGTGAATTTTGTTTTTCTTAGTGACTCTTCATGAAAATGCAAGATATTTATCTGCATGTCTGCCAACCCTCAACTCAACTTCCGTAAAATACCGATTAATTTGATCCAGGTTAAAGACGTTTCAAACCAGAAATATTTTAAAGAAAAAAAATAAAACAGGTTTCCCATGAAAACATGAAATTAAATATATAATGTTACATCAAATAAATTTTCTGGTTATAAACGTCTTTAACCTTTATCAAATTAACTGACATTTTACGAAAGTTAAGTTGGAGGTTGACAACTACGTATCTGCCTTATCGGCCATGGTTATTAAGCTTTTAACCCCTTAATTCTCGCTCCTGTGCAGTGTTGCCAGATGGGCTACTTTTTTTAAAATTAGATTCTTGATCGGCACCACTTTTTTGGAATGGTAAAATATGCCTTATTTAATGACATATTAATTAAGGCAAAAACAAAGGGAATTTTACCGTTTCAAAAAAGTGGTGCCAATCAAGAAATCTGAATTTAAAAAAAGTAGCCCACTGGCAACACTGCCCCTGTGATATTCACGGGCTGTCTTTTATTTAGATTGTTTGATTCCCACCAGTTTTATAAAATAGTGTAATTGGCTTTATTATGGTATCATTTTGCCTGTCATTAAATAAGGTAAATATTTCTTTTTCAAAAAAGTGATGAATGGGTGGTAAAGTTTTTAAACCGTAATTTAATGCGACCGTTAAGGGGTTAAAAAACATTACGAAATCATCATCAATTTTTCAGGCCATTTAAATATTTTTTTGCATCGTTTTAAAATTGTTGTCGATAGATTCGAATTAGAGAGATAGGTGAAAGCAATAATGAAATCGAAATCTTCTTTTATGGTGTTATAGAATTTTATAGTAAACATTTTCTCTTTTTCTGCACATTTAAAAGCTTTTTACGACAACGGAATCATTTATTAAAAAAGAAAATTCAAAGTTGAAACAGATGTTGATAGGGGACAAGTTTTATGCTTTCCAGGGTTGTCAGGTTGACCTCCATTTTTACTCCGAAATTCCTAAATCAGACAGGAACTTGCTAAAGAAGAATTTTTACTTTAACCCCTTAACGGTCGCATTAAATTACAGTTTAAAAATTCAAATTGCTTATTGGCACCACTTTTTTGAAAAAGAAATATTCACCTTACTTAACGGCAGATAAAATGGTACCATAATAAAGCCAAAACTACATACATATTAAGCGTACACACTTAATGCTGGGATCGGGCGTAAATCAACACTGTGGATGGGTTGATAATCCACACACGCGGGCTTTTAGTGTGACGTCATATCGTCGGAGGTTGATCCAAGAAGCTTTTTTAAAATTCAGATTTCTGGATTGGCACCACTTTTTTGAAATAGTAAAATCCGCCTTATTTAACCTCATTTAATGTCATATTAATTAAGGAGAAAACAAGAGAAAATTTACCATTTCAGAAAAGTGGTGCCAATCAAGAATTCTGAATTTTATAAAAAAAAAAAAAAAAAAAAAAAAAAAAAAAAAAAAAAAAAAAAACAATGTTTTCACATTGACTAGTTTGACATGGTACCGACGATATATGACAGAATATTTACCATCTGCGCCTATTTTCAAAATCTTTCGTAATTCATGGAATATGAATCTTGTTTACCAGATTTATTGCAAATTAATGGCGTAGCGAGAAGAGGCAGGATCCAGATGCACTTGACACCAAGAAGTTTTCTTCGGCTTATCTAATCAGAGACTTTTCAGCTATTATTCACAAGGCTGAAAAAAACTTTACAATTTTAGTGTTGCGAAGCAAGAAAACAGTTAGGCATCTTCCTGTAGTTCAACTCCACCCGCTACGTGGGGCGTGACTTGCGGCCTCATCTTTAATCTTGTGGTTACCTCTCCCATTTAATATAGGACGCCTAATGGGTATGCAGTTTTGTAATAAAGCCAATTACACTATTTTATAAAACTGGTGGGAATCAAACAATCTGAATAACAGACACAGCCCGTGAATATCACGGGAGTGAGAATTAAGGGGTTAACACCTTAACGATCGCATTAATTTACGATTAAAAATTTCAAATTGCTCATTGGCACCACTTTTTTGAAAAAGAAATATTCACCTTAATTAATAACAGGTAAAATGATACCATAATAAAGCCAATTACACTATTTCATAAAACTGGTGGGAATCAAACAATCTGTATAAAAGCCACAGCCCGTGAATGTCACGGAAGCGAGAATTAAGGGTTAAGGAAATACTAAATGTCTCTCATACAATAAATCTGAAAATACTGTTGGTATTTTTTGGTATGAATTCAACATTTCTGAATAAAAACTGAGGCTAAACTGGCACCCCTGACGCTTTCTTCTTTTTACTTAACCCTCTAATACCCAATGGTAGCATTTATGATACCATCATTGTTCCTGATTTGGTGGATTTTTTTATTCACATATTCCGTATTCATACCAGAAAATTAAAATAGGAATTTTTGTTTTATTTAATAACAGACATTTCGTAATGAAATAAACCTCAATTTACTATTTAGATTTTCTAGTATGAATTCCGATTCTCAGAATTATGCAATTCCTGGAACGCATTCTACCATGAGCATTAGAGAGTTACATTTAACAGAAATTTTTGACTTATTTAATCGCTAAAATCTGCAATGATTTCAAATTAAATTTACTATTTAATTTTAGAACTAAGACAAGAAGAGTAAAAGTTGGCAGCTATGCTGCTTAATGTGGTCGTGAAAGAAAGTTTCAGGATAATCGTAATTGATATTTTATGCTTAAAAATATCACTTTAACTTGAAATAATCAAAGTTTATTTTATAGTATCATGGTTCTACTGACTTATTTTAATCCGTTCGGGACCGACGTCTGTTACACAAATTTAATTCGGTTGGCACCACTGTTTTTTTAAAAGTTACCTTTACTTTTGTAATCCCGAAAATGCTCTAATTAAATAAGGTAAATATCACTTTTTTATATTACTGGTAGCAAAAACATATTTTGTATGCACACTTTGAAGGTGCATATATGCACCCATGGTCCCGAATGGATTAACTCTTTCAGGGGCCAGCAATTGTGTTTGTGTAATGTTGAATTCACACCGGAATTTAAAAAAAATACTTCAAGAAGAGGAAAAGCAATTTTTTTATCTTTTTTTCCACCAAAGTTTAAAAAGTAAAATTTAATTATAAGTTTCTTGTTCGAATCTGCATTAAAATTAAGTGGGATATAATGTATCCCACCGCCCCCTCAAGGTGTTAAAGTCTAAAAACGTATCATATTTCCTTTTAGATTAACACAAATTCATAAATATATAGCATTTTTTAAAAATTTTGAAAAGTACCGAAATTTCCGGCGTATAAGCCGCGGATCAAACAATCAAGTTTAGACCCAGAAATTTTATTTAATGATTGACGATATTTGACACGGTTTAAGATGTTACTTTTTATCAAATAAAATTTCTAGGACCAAACATAATTGTTTAATCAGCGGATTATACGCCGGAAATTACGGTACACTCATGATAAAGCTTTGTGATAACAAGCGCCGGCGCAATTGTGTGTGGAGCCGAATGTATACTGCGCTTTTTGAATACTGAAATTCATTTTTAAATTGTACATATCGCAGAATGCTATATAATATTAAAATAAAAAGGATGAACGAACCACTAATTACATCACATTTAATTTGCTTAATTATTTTTAATTTTGCAAAATCTTCCACCAGTTACAATATTTTAAATATTTATTTTTTGCGTTCACAGTTGCTTTCGGGATCGTCGAATCTATACACTTCAAGACAATTACATCAACTTTGCCTGTAACAAATAAAGTTAATACTCACTTTTTTTCCCTCACAAAGAAAGGTTAAAAGCAAATCTAGAGCAAAAATATTATTATGTTATATTGAGGAAAATTTTTGAATTGTATAGGCAAACTTGGAGCAACTAACAAGATCCCAATTGGCGTGGGGCCCTGGCGGCAGCTCCGTTTACCGGCTGATTGCGCCAGCCCTGATGATCTCAGAGTTCATAAGCCTCAAGGGATTTGGAGGATTTGAGTGTTTTGAATGGCAGAATTTTGATAAAGTAATGGTCGCCATACCTAAACACAGATTTTTCTCATTAAATATGGCAAATTTTATTTTACGAAATTTCTGGTATTCCACCCCTGAGGTCTACGAACCCTGTATCTTAGCTAATACTGTAAATGAATATAGAAACAATGAAATAGGTACCATACTTTCATCAGTCTGAAAATACCATTAAACTACTAAGGGGTGTCAGGACTCTTAAAGCTTTAAAATTTTCGAAATTTTAATTTTTTTAGATGTTAAACTCCTATCTTTTCTGACCATTTTGATATAATTGTTTCCATGAAATTCGCATTACACAAGAAGAAGAAGAAGGCTTTTAAAATTATACCCGTTTAATAGCTGAAGCGGCGTTTCCGAAACTTTGAAGTCATTTTTCTCCAAATGACGTTTTGGGATATAACGCGCACGATATCTCAAAAACTTCTGATTTTTTTTTTTTTTCATGACATTTTAAAACATATGTTTCACGTTAGTTTGTATAAACTGAACCTAAAATTTCCTTTTTTTTTTGTTCAAAATAATTTTTTTTATGTGATTATACTGTTGAAATATTCTAAATTTTGAATTAGCTAAATACAACTTTGTATTAAAAATATAAAAATGCTTTAAATACAAATTTATTTAGGTTCAGGGTAATTATTACAATCTGAAGTATAAGTAGGCACCCAAATTTTTCTTCTAGATGCAAAATTTATTTTGTAATCGCGAGCGTAATCTGTTATGCCGATTTTCTGCTCGTCAAATGCCTGACATTTTGGAGCGCCCTGTAACTTCTAATTCTGCATCTGGCAATTTTTTAAATATATGAAATAAAAGAACATACTTATATCTTCCATCCCAATATAAAATTGTGTCTTAAAATCAAACACATTTTAAGATATATGTTGAAAATTATCTTTTTTTTTTCATTTTTTCCAATTTTAAGGGTCCTGAGACCCCTTAATAAGAGGAACTGGCATAGCCTTAAAATAGTGAAGCTTCAACTGTAACCTCTTTCGCAGCTGTTTGATTACCGCCGGAGAAAACTTCTGCTAGTAAATTTAAATAGAAATTTTCTCCTTATTTAGATGCCTTATTAATTCAAAATTTCAGTGATAAATAATGACAGAAACAGATATTCATTTTTACTGGTGGAAGTTTATTTTGGCGATGGACCGGCCCTGCGTTTCCGTCATATAGTGACAATCTAGACAACCTCCAGTCAGTGTCAGTGAAAAATATGTTAATACCTGAGCAAACTGACACCAATAAAAACAAATAGAAATTTTTAGATTATTTGAGAGAAAATTTTTTCATGAATAAAGCGCTTAAATAAGACGAAATTTTCATTTAAAATTTACTGGTAGGAAGTTTGCCCCGGCGGTTATCAGAAACTGTTGATCCAATAAAAAAAAACAGTCGCCATCTTGTGACAACCTCCTCAGTCACTTCACTCGCAACTGGTATACAGAGCACTATATGCGACACATCCGTTTCTGCCAACACTTCCGCTTTTTTGTACCACAAAAATTTAATAGAAATTTTTGCCTTATTTAATATGCCGATTACGGCGATTTAAGGAAATAAAATTTACTATAAAATTTTTGTGGTACAAAAAAGCGTAAGATGGTGGCAGCTATGCTCAGGCCTCCCACTGGTCCGTTTTTTGAACACCAGTCTAATTAACCCTAGAACTACCGGAAATTTTACTCAAGTTTTATAAAAACATTCTACACCAGAATTTTTACTTAAAACTATTTAATTTGTTTATTTAACTTATTATTGTCTGATTTATACATTTAGTTTGTTTTGAAGAAATTTCTGGTTTGAATAAATATTTTGAATGTACATGTCGGGTCCATTGGACCCTTCTGGTAGACAGAGGGTTAAAGAAAAAATTCCATCGTAGGTTTCGGCAACAATTGCAAGAAAAATGCCTTTCCTGGTAAGTTTCTACGAAATTTATAAAGGTGATTTTTGTTATAAAAATTGTGGTGTTCAAAAACGGACCGAGTGGGAGCCCTGCTATGCTATATTCCTATGCTATATCCTCCTTTTTATTCGTAACTTCATTGAAATGCCGGTTGTCTTGTTAAAGATAAGTAAAACATACATTCATTTATTAGATGCAGAGTCATCCTTAGGGGTGAACAACAAGTGCGGCCGTACAAGGCCACGCATACGGTTTTCTCTTTCCTTTCTTTTTTTTTTTTTTTTTTTTTACATTTAAATGTTTAGCATTCGTTTGCATAAATGTTTAAATAATTAGCATTCGTTTAGAAATTCTCTTTACGGCGGATAAGACTTCCACCTGTTATGGAGTGTATATAGCGTGTTTTACGTGCTAAATTTTACGCTGGAAAAAAAAAAAAAAAAAAAAAAAAAAAAACTTTATTCTGACCTTTTTCCAGCACACGAATACTTGCTTATGAATACCAATCTTTGTAAAATGTGTTTTTCGCTTTATCTGATATTAGAATCTTACAGTGGAATAAGTCGAAAATACTTTTTGAGGAAAAGTGGTATTCAAAAATAAGCATCCATAGGAACATTGTGTATACCCTGCTTACATGCTATTGTTACAAGCGTGATATGCTTCAGAAGGGGAATCAAACTAGTTCATGCCAATATACATGGTTCGTATACGGATACCGTTATTTCTCCAGGAAACTACCAGTATCTTTTTATAGAAAAAGAAATCTAGGTTAAACGCTCAAAATGTCGCCTTCTTTTAAGAAGAGATTTTCTATAAGATAATACTGGCGGGGAAAAATTTTCTGATCTGCAAAATTCAAGGAGGCGTACGAACCATGTATAATCAAGGCAATCAAGATAAGCGACATAGCTCATCCGATACTAGATGAGCTTATATGGTACTAATACTACCGATTGCTATACTCATGCTATACACTTGTGACTGATTTGATATTTTGAAGTTTCAACATAAACTGCTGAGAAGCGGGTGTTAAATATGAATTTGTATGAATGACAACTACATAGCAGCCAACTCTTACGCTTTTTTGTAACACAAAAATTTAATAGTGAGCTTTTCCTATTTTAATTGCCGTAATTTGCCGATTAAACAAGGCAAAAATTTCTATTAAATTTTTCTTGTACAAAAAACTGTAAGAGTTGGCAGCTATGCAAATAATTCAAGGATTATTTGTAATGCAATATTACATTTCTGCTAAAGTTATTTTATCATAATGTAGCATATTTTATTGTTGAACCTCTTAATTATTGCTCCCGTGATATTCACGATCTGTGTCTTTTATTAAGATTGTTTGATTCCCACCAATTTTATAAAATAGAGTAATTGGCTTTATTACGGTATCATTTTACCTGTCATGAAATAAGGTGAATATTTCTTTTTCAAAAAAGTGATGCCAATAAGCAGTTGGAATTTTTAAACCGTAATTTAATGCGACCGTTAAGGGGTTAAACAAATTTCCCGTCTTTTTATACGAATATCCTTGTTCTTGCCCACGCACATACATATGTCAATATTCTTTTTAATTTGCTGTGGATTAACTAGTTTGGAATGAAAAGGCCTAGCAAAAATTCTTACACATGGCCATGCTTTCACTAAGGACGGCTCTTATTATAGGCATTCGCAGTCAGTAGACATTTACCGTAATTTACCGTGTATAATCCACAGATCAAACAAATATGTTTACACCTAGAAATTTTATATTTAATAATTAAAGTCAAATAAGTAAATTTGTCTAGTAGCTCATGTTTTATTAAACGCAGTTCCTAGATCTAAACATGTTTCTTTGATATGCGGATTATACACAGGAATTTGCGATTTCTCAGTATCTCTTTTTCATTGCGCTATTAGTAATATACGAAAATTGTATTCTATTATCCGAACGTTAGTGAAAAACTACATCCCCATTGACAAGTTAGAATACTGTGCTAGCCTACAAATAACTCCAAGTAGAGATCTGGCACGGGCCGGGCTCGGGCCGATTTTCATTCACGGCACTCGGGCCGGGCCTGGTCTCTACTCCTTTCGGGCTGGGCCGGGCCCGTGCCATACTTTTTCTGAAGACTTGGGCCGGGCCTAACTTATTTTTTCTGTACAGAGCTGGGACTGGTGTCATTCTAAGTCTTCACGGCCCAAAATTTTCGGTCCTAGTTTTGACCCAGCCCGTATGAAAATCATTGTCTTAGCGTGGCCTGGTCCATTCAAAGGTCAGTTAAATTAGGCCTGCCCCAAAAATTTTTGCAAAAACTGCATACATTTTTAAATTGCCATTATTCCACACTTAAACAACAAAATTTATTCTTTTTAAAGAATAGTAGATTTCTACATTTATATAGCTAAATTAAAATATAGTAAAACGTGTGAAAAGGAACCTGCCTATGACAGAACCCTGTTTTAAACTCAAAAACGTGTCGATCCATGCAAAATGAATATACTAGTACGTAAGAAAAGAATATATAATACATTTACACTTCCTAAGAAGGGAACTTGTCTATAGTGCAGTTTTTTTTCTTTTCAATTCAGTTCCGTCTTGGAAGATTTTACTGTATAGCATTTTTCTGATTTTAACACTTCAATACATGGAATATGAATTAACAATATTAATTATAACTGAAAATTTACATACAAGAAATAGGGATTCATTAAAAACTAAATGTTGCTGCCGGCGGCACTTCTATAAAAATGAAGATTAAAAACATGAAAAAAAAAAAAAGGATAAATATATTTGGTCAGAACTCTTCCTACGAGACAATTTTTTTAACCAAAACGACGTAAAAATCAATACTTTGTAGACATTCACTTGGGCCAGGCTCGGGCCGAACTTTTAAGTTTTTTAACGGGCCGGACCGAATTTTTTCTATGAGTCGGGCCGGGCCCAGACCTGGAAATTTCGGCCCGTGCAGACCTCTAACTCCAAGTTTCATGATTCGCGTGGGAGATGAGGATCTACCTCATTTTTATCACGATTCTGTATGATGTTTTCCCTAGACGTTGCACATTACGAGTGGACAATTGAAAATAAAAGTAGCACCGATTCTCACGTGTTTTCAAGGAAAACCCTAAAAGTACCCTTAAACATCTATCATTTAACGGTGCAAAAATTCGAAACCATTGTCATCGGGATTTATGAATTAGATTTGCTTGTTTGGTCTCCCTTTTTATTCAGAAATTTAGAACATATACCAAAATTTTGGAAGAAAACTTTTTACTCTATGTAATCACGAAATGCCTATCATTAAATAAAGCAGAAAATACCATTTATTATCTCTGACATGAAACCGAAATTTTTGAATTAAAAAGGTGGCTAAACTGGTAAGTATGTTGCGAATCCTTTTTAATTACCATATGTACTCGCCTATAAGCAGACTTCTACATTCGGTAAAAAATATTTTGAATACCGCTACGTTTGGCTAGTTATCTTTTCCTTACTTAATCCCTTAATATTCGATCCCGTGATATTCACGGGCTGCGTCTTTTATTCAGATTGTTTGATTCCCACCAGCTTTATAAAATAGTGTAATTGACTTTATTATGGAATTTTACCTGTCATTAAATAAGGTGATTTTTTTTTTGTGTGTGTGTGTGTGTGTGTGTGTGTGTGCCAATAAGCAATTTGAATTTTTAAACCGTAATTTAATGCGATCGTTAAGGGATTCAGAAAAAAGTTTAGAAATTCTGCAGTTAGATAAGACAAAGATAAAATTTTTTAACCCTTTGAAGAGCAGTGATGCCGCCATGGCATCACCTAATTTTAATTTCTTATTGCCACATTGGCACCGGAATTTCTCATTCAAAATTTTACTTTTATTAAGTATGCGAAAATACACTTTTACTTGTTTACAAATAAATTTTCGTGTAAATACTGGAGTCACAAATTATTTCAACACTTTACGAATACAAGTATCTTGCCCCTGAAAGGGTTAAATACTTCAGTCTGTTATTCCTCTCGAATTTCGGTTCAGCTTATACGTGAGTATATACGGTATATTTTTGCAAGTTTAATTTTAGTCTATTACGTTTAATTTTAATGTATTATTTTGTTACATAAGGTACAACAACACAGTCTGGGCAATAACCATCTTTAAGTCTGGATTTTTACCCTTTGAACAAAAAACAAAATTTTTGCAAGTCTCTACTAGTCTGACCTTCTTGGCACAAAACAGCAACTATGTTCCAGAGGGTGTTCCTCCAAGAGAGTATGGGCGTTCTCCTGAAACGAGATCGTATAATCTGAAGGGAGAACAAAAAGAACGAGCTGATGAGGATGGACACAAACAAGGCGCACCACACCTAGAAAAATGTAACAAACATTAGACGAACAAAACTAAATCTACCCGGGACAGTAGAAATTTCATTAAATATTCTGAGTTAAATTATCTTTTCATATTTCGTATTTTGTACACGTCTTATCCCGGAGGTTGGGATATTAATTTATCTTTCTCTTTTGAAAAGTTTTATAAATGGAAAAGAAAAACGTAAATAATGGAGTAAAGTGTAATTTTTTACATCACTCTTGTTTTCAAAGAGTTGCTAGCAGACATAGTGAAACAGAATAAACATCTGAAGAGAAAGTGATTTAATTTGAAATTTTCTGGCTTGAAGGAAAAGTAACTTATGAAAAATAAAAAAAGTATGCAAAGTTATTATTTGTTGCCGTAGAAGATTACCACTAGAATGGACGAAAATTTCACTCAAATTTTATAAAAATTCTTAACACCAGAATTTTTATTTAAAAATATTTAACACCAAATATACCACAACCGGCCAGCAGACCGGTACCAAACATGGAACTATTAATGAAAATGAACTGACATAGCCTTAAAACAATGAAGCTTCAACTGTAACTGCTTTCGCAGGGGTTGAGTATCGCCGGGGCAAACTTCCACCACTAAATTTAATTAGAAATTTTCTCGTCTCGTTGTTTAAAAAACTCATTATTGCAAACTTTCAGTCGTAAATAATGGCAGAAACAGATATTTATTTTTACTGGTAGAAGTTTATTTTGGCAATAGTCAAGCCGTACATGTCCACCATATTGTGACAACCAAGACAACCTACCGTTAATGTCAACGAAAAATATTGTAATACATAGGCAAACTGACACCAGTAAAAATAAATAGAAATTTTAACCATGTTGGTGAGAAAATATTTCTATGAATAAGGCGCGTTGAGGAAGACGAAATTTTCTATTCGAATTTAGTGGTGGGAAGTTTGTTCCGTCGGAAATGAGAAACTGTTGATCCGATTAAAAAGAAAAGCTGCCATCTTGTGACAACCTCCTCAGCTATTTCACTCGCAACTGGTAGACTGGTAGACTCTACACTATATGTATCCCCCTCTTTATTCATAACTCCATTGTACCAAATGAAAATACTGCTATTTAAACTAAAAATTTCTTCCTAAAATATAAATCAGATAAATAAAAGTGTTAGATAAGAAAGTTAAATTGTTATAAATAAAAATTCTGGTGCTACACATTTTTATAAAACTTGAGTCAAACTACCGGTAATTTTAGTCTGTGTGATGTGTATATTACTTATTTTATGAAGAAATTTCAAGTTCGAATCGATATATATATATATATATGTATTACCGGTCAAAATAACTACTATAGCCATTCAAGGAGTAAAGAGTTGGTATTTTTAAACGGAGTTTAACTCTAGAGCTGCCTAAAATTTAACCTAACTCATATAAAGTACTTTACACCAGAATTTATATTTAACCCCTAAAGCTCTGGGGTCTCTTACACACATTTTATTTGACCAGCACCACTTTTTTAAAAGAGGTTCCACCTAGTACACAATTTCAAAAATGCTCTGATTAAATAAGGCAAATTTTATTTTCCTTTATTACTGGTTCCAAAAACAAATTTTGAAAAGAAAGATGATGGCACCGCAGCGGAGCCAACGGAGTGGCAAGGGTTAATAAATATTTATGATTAATCATTGTGTGGAAATATTTAATTTATTTTATGGAGAAGTTTCTTGTTCGAATCGAATTATACTTATCTGTTCCTGGTGAAATTGACCTTTGTGGCCTTTTCAGTGTTAAAGCACCGCCCCCTGATTACTAGACCTGAGCGCTGACACAAAAAAGGATGCCGCCGAGGGCGGATTATTTTAAACGTATACATGGTCCCTTAAATTTAGACATCAGTATTTTATAAAAGATTTCTTTGTCTTGTTTAATCTCAAAAAATTAAAGAGGAAAAAACTTAAAAAAATTATTGGTGCCAAAATTCAAGGGACTGAACACACGCTGAAAAAAATCCGCCTTCGGCAGCCGCGATTTTTGTGTCAGCGCTCAGGCCTAGTATTCAGAGGACAAAAATTAAAGCAATTATAACAAAACGATCAAAGGAAAGTGAAAAGCCCTTAGAGTTAATTGAGATCTGTTTTACTTTTTTGAAATTATTTGCACTGGCAGACATGTGCATATACAATTAAAATATAAGGCTCCACAAAACTAAAATAGTAGAATGTTAATACTATACAGGCCGCTGCAGTATTTATGCGTCGTTTATGAAACTATCGTTCAAAAATTCTAAATTCTCCGCAGAAAGTTTGAATAGTTGTTTTTGGTTAATAAGATGATAAATATTTCGTGAATAAAATAAAGCAAAATTAGTATTAAAAATTTTCTGGTGTGAACTCGAAGTTTCTGAAGAAAAAAACCCGCCAGATTTGAAAACACAGTTAGTGGCCTGTACATTGTTTAAAAAACTGCTTAAACCCTTAAAAAAAGCCCTTTCATAGACAAATTACGTCTCTTTCTAAAAAGTTGAAATGACGGATGGACACCAGAATTTACGAACGAATTTATTTCAAAATAAGTAACAGCTTTTCTTCACGAACAATATAGAAGCAAAATCCTATTTCAAAATTCTGGTGCCATTGTGACATTTCGGTATTAAAATTAGTAGTATAAATAATATACGACCGTATTTCAACGGGTTAAATAGTTAGTGTTTTATTTATTTGTTCGTTTGTCAATGTGGAACATTTCAGGGAGATAACGACATATAAAAGCAGTGATATGCTTTGTCCATTTTTTGCGAATCTGAGATTTTGGCAAAACTGGAAGTTAAGACCGCCAGCGTTTCAAGTCCAGTTTGTAATACCAAAATGTAAAAATGCAAAATGCAAACAAAAAAAGACAAAAGAAAAATTCTATGTTCCATCAGTTCCTTTTAGTTAGTGCATTCTTGTGCTATATCCAAAATAAACGGGCTTTTTATTGAAAATTCAAAAGGAAGATTATAGTTTAAAAATAGTGGTTTTCAAAATTTTAAAACGTAGTGTGGCAATATTGGACATGAGAAATTGACCATTTATGTTCTAAGCCAAAACAGGCGATGGAAAAATCTCATCCAAAATAAATGTTCTACTTTAATTTATGCAGTAAATACTATTGGTATATTGGATATAACTGAATTGAAAATAGTCTGACTATAAATTATTATTTAAACACAATCGAACTGATTGGTAAAGTTATCATACGAATTGAATATTTCCAACTGAGTGAAAAAATGCCTAAGCCGGGAATTGAACCCAGATCTTTGGTTTACAAGGATCTGGGTTCGATTCCCGGCTTAGGCATTTTTTCGCTCAGTTGGAAATATTCAGTTAGTCTGACTATAGCTAACTGTAAATAGAAACTTACACATATGTGCAACAGATAGGACAACATGACTTATTTTTCCAAATTTTCTAAAACATATTGAAACAAAAGCAATTTAGAGTATTTTTAAACAAAAAACTGAAAACGAGAAAAGTTACGGAGAACAAAATTAAGTTAAATAATATAAAAATCCTTCTAATTTATTATGATATTGCACGATTATGTACAATTTAAACTCAAATATCCAAGAAGCATAGATTGTTGGCTTATCGTTGGCAGTTTTGAAAAGCCACTGGGGAATGGTAGGGTTCATACATCAACTATAATCCAACAGAGATCCATCTATTTTGAAGAATTGTTGAGAAAACCAAAACAAAATCGAAATGTAAAAATATATGAGCAGCTACCGTTTGACCATAGTTTCAAATGGTTTTTTGGCTAATGGTACGGCAAGGCATGTAATTTTTCCTGTGGGCCAAAAATTAGCAAATTTTTCCAAAACATTTTGCGCAACTTAGGGAAGAAAGATTTTTTGAAAAGAGATGCCCTATGTACATTTTTTTAATTATCACAATTCCTGATGTCAGATTAGATATCTTCAGATGTTTACAGAGGTGTAGGGACTGAGGGTCAATTGACAGTGGGTCAACTGTCACCACTAAATTTTATTAGTAATCTTCATCTAAATTTTATTAGTAATCTTATTAGGTGAAGAATACTAGTAAAATTTATTAGCGACAATCGTCCCACTGGCACTCAGTTCATACACCCCTGGTTATTTATATGAATGATTTCCTCTGATGTTTATGTTTGTCTTCAGATAAGATAAACATTTTGGAATCAGAAACTTTACTTTCTAAAATAAGAGGTAATCTCTGATAGTACTTATTTTATCATATGTAAAGTAAAATTTCTGGTTTAACAGTTTTTTTGTTCTATCCGAGAGATATAGGCTGGATATTTCGGTAAGGGATTTTCTAGGTATAAATGCCTCAAAGCGTCTGGTTCTGGATTCAAATTACACTTCTGCAATATTGGAATATATATAATCAAGACTAAAAAAGAAATATTTTTTAAGTTTTCGAGTTATAAAAAAGAGAAAACTTATTTTTTGGTATTCTACTAACTATAAAAAAATGGACATCTGTGCCAGGGTTGCCAATTTGGGCCTCCATTTTTAATCAGAAATTTCGAGTTCGCACCAGAAATTAAGAATAGTATCTTTTGCTTTATTTAATGAGAGACATTTCGTGATTACACAAAGTAATTTTTTTTCGGAAGTTCATCTAGGAATTGTGGAGCTATTAATAAAAAGGAATTAACATAATCTAAAAATAGTGAAGCTTCAACTGTAACCGCTTTCGCAAGGGCTGATTACTTCCGGTGAAAACTTCCACCAGTAAATTGATATAAAAATTTTCTCCGTATTTAAAGTCGTTATTAATGCAAAATTTCAGTCATAAATAATGATAGATATAGCTTTTCATTTTTAGTGGAGTAAATTTACTTTTGCGGTAATCAGACCCGTTGTTTCCAAAACATTGTGACAACCGGTGAAACAAACTTGCTGTTTTACCAACCAAACTGACATCAGTAAAAGCAAATAAAAGTTTTTACCATATTTGAAAAGAAATATTTCCATGAATAAGACGCTTAAATAACTCAAAATTTTCTGTTCAATTTTACTGGTGGGAAGTTTTCACCGGCGGCATTCAGAAACTGTAGATCCGATTTAAAAAAAGCAGCCGCCATCTTGTGACAACCTCCTCAGTTACTTCACTCGCAACTAGTAGACAGTACACTATAAGTCTCCTCCTCTTTATTCATAACTCCATTGTAGGAATTTAAAATTTCAAAAGAAAAATGAAGGCCAAACTGGCAACCCTGATCTGTGCTCGTAAGCAGTGTTGCCAGTGGGCTACTATTTTTAAATTCAGATTTCTTGATTAAAACCTTTGAAATTGTTAAATTCGCCTTTTTTAATGACATATTAATTAAGGCTAAAACTCGGGGAATTTTACCATTTCAAAAGTGCCAATCAATAAATCTGAATTTAAAAAAAGTAGCGCACGAGCAACACTGCTCGTAAGTGCCAACGAATTACTTTTGCTTACATTTGCAGTAAGGACAGTTCCTACAGAAAGGTACTTCCAGTGAGAAGTGATCAAACTTTCGTTATGTAAAAAAAAATTACAGTCATTCAGCTTGCACTGTAATACTAGTAGTACGAATAGAATAAAAAATATTCCACTGAAGCGTAGATGTCCCGAACAGAAGTGAAACGGTATTTACTTATGGCACGACACGACATTTATTACACGACAAGCAGCGTTGCCAGATTGGGGACTTTTTTTATTCAGATTATTTGACTGTCACCACTTTTTAAAAATAGTATAATTCACCTTATTTTTCAGAATTTTTAAACTATTTTTAAATAGGCCAAATATTTCTATTTCAAAAAAGCGGCTCAAAAAAGACAATCAACAATCTGGGGACAAAAAAGTTCCCAATCTAGTAACACTGACGACAAGTCCTCTTCTGCCCGCTTAGTTAATTATTAATTTATTCATCTTTCAAATTTCATCTTTCAATATTAAATTCAAAAATTCATTTCCATTTTCAGCGCCTATATATCACAATTAACACTTCGGATTTGATTACCATTAGTACTATTTGAAAGAACGCACCTTAAGTAAAAATAAAACTTCTTCTGTTTCATCTTGGACCTCTCCAACGTAATGTAAAAAACCGAGGTTCGAGAGGCCTATTTTGCGGGAGATTCTCAGAAACGTTAGGGTGCAAAGTAATAACCGGGTTCGCTCAAAAATCACTCGAATGGATAGCTATAAAATTGTGGAAAAAGTATCTAGCAACCCTCATAGCATGCATGGTCACAGTGACGTCATTGTGACGTCACTGTAAGTCACTGTGGTCACGTCACATCTGTGACCAAAATGCCACCACTCAGTGATGTCACATTGTGACTGAGATGTGAACTTCTTAGAAAACCTTAAAAAATTACAAAAGCTCTTTAAAACATGTTATTTACTGTAAAACCGGCAATTAAAAAAAAAATTTGTGACGTCACTGTCATGTCACTGAATGTAACATACGTCACGTCACATATGTGGCGAAAAATCCTCCATATTGTAAACTCACAGTGTGACAAAAATATGAATTTAGGAAAGCTTTAAAAATGAAGAGACATATTTTAAACAGGCCGTCTTAATGCATTTTGGAGCTTGGATCGGATTGATTTTGTAGTATACATTATTATAATAAATAAATTCACTTTTATACTTTCTATAATATTCTCCTTTTCTGTTAATGTTTAACTAGTTTAAGTCACTATTTAAAAATAAATGTTGCTATTTGTTTCTGACTTTTTTTTAACAAATTTAACATTTTCTGAATATGTAATAAAATATACAAAATATATCCAGAACGCATGACATATTTATTCATATTTTAATTTTTTTCCCTGAAATTCCTTTAAAAAATAGTTATTGTCCACGCTGATTTATTCTACAGGAAATTAATACAGAAAAAAATAAAATATTATAAAGAAAAAAAACTTTCTTTGCCCGATAATCTTTTTTTTTTTTTTAGGAACATATTTGGTATTTATTACATGTGATACAAACTTTTTCTTTATTGTCCAATAAATTGGTTTTATATACACTAGAAATTTCAATAATGTTTTATTTTATATACTCTAATTATGACTAATACAATTTTTATAATTTACAAAAAAGAGACAGTCCATTTTTACTTGAATTGATTTCAAATTGATTGAAAGCTAAAATGAAATGCACACACACACACACAAAAAAAATAAATAAAAGAAATCAAACAGAACATTTTAATTAGCCACACTTTTATAAATGTATTAAGCATTTAACTTGCAAATCTACAATAACAAATAAAACCATCTGCCCACGAATTTTGTTTACTGCAGACGATAACAAGAGGAAACAGTGTATTTATTCTTTTGAATAGTGGCAGCAGCTGGAAACAGTAGCTCTTTTATGAATGTGTGTAGTTGGCACTAGTTTTTTAAATTCTACAAAAGTTATACAGGAACGCGGTCAAGAAATATTTTACATAAAAATCAGTCCGAAAAAGTACAATGTGCAGTGACCGGTTAATCTCAGCTGGTCAATGTTATTGTGTCTAGTATTCGGATATAATTCTTCGACTTTCGACTTTAAGAACTTTCGCTTTTTGGATTACCATAATGGAATTATAGAAGACGATGTCAACAAGAAATGGGTAAGAAAAAATGATTTTTTCTGCTTTCTTTTATTATGATTTGAGTTAATTTCACATAAAAAACATGTTATAAAGTAATAGATGCCATTAATTTAACTTTTATCTATTTAATAAAATTTAATAAATTTAATGTTTATTTTGAATAGTTGAAAGAAAAAATAGTATGTCAACGATTTTAATCAGATGATTAAAACCATTAATTTAAATTGCAGTCTAATCGCATTTATTTTCCTTTTTAAAATTATCTGGTTAAAATCACATTTTCGTAAATTAAAAAATATATATAATCAATAATTCACGTAATTAATAAACATTTAAAGCTAATTAAATTACTGAATAAAAAAACTTTTATAGAATAAAAGTGTTTGCAAACTTAAATTTTTAATTTTGCGTTAAGTAATGTTCTGAAATAATTTGCATTGCATGTTTTTATATAATAAAAAATGGATATCTGCTCAGCGATACGGAATCTTCCACATCAAAATTTTATTTATCTTTTGAGCAGTTTCACATCGTTATTGCTAAAAGCAACTTCTTAAATTTTATAATATTAAAAAGGCTGGTGATGCCCACAAAAATATTTTTTTAAGGTACATTCGTATTCTTTACAAGTTTGTGTTAGAAAATTGACAGTATTATGAGAAGTATGGTAATTTTCTGTTTATTGCAAATATAAAAAAAAAAGATACCTTTTAGCCAATAATTTTTTATACTTAATTTTGGTTTTTTATACGCTTAAAATGATTTATTCTAACATCCTAGTAATTTCAACTTTAAATAGTGCTTAAATTAGTTCTTTGATTGAAATCAATATAAAATTTACTTGCATAACATTTTATGATGTATCTGACAAAATTTTAGTCATATGACATATATATGTGACATGTGTATAAGGCATATATGAAGCATATCACATAATAAAACACATGAATATTATACAGGATAGGTGTGAAAGTAATGGATACCCTTCCAGTAATTGACACCCTTGAATGTTTTTGGTTTCTAAAAAAATAACCAATAAAAATTTAGCTTTTATTATTTTTTCATAACTCCCTCTTGCATGTTTTATAAACTGGGTTATTGATGATATACTCTTAATCAAAGCAATCAGGAAGCAGAAAATAATGTTTCGAAGTTCTACTGTTTTTCAGTGAAAATCTTAATGAACCTGTTAAAAGCTTAATTCACTTAATAATTTTATATATTCTTTATTTACTTACAAAACTTCTATGTTTTTGTTTTAGTAGTAATAGAAAACTTTGAAACGTTTAATTACTGAATGTACAGTATGGACATCCCATGTGTACATTGCTAAAAATGCAATTTAAGTAATGTTCATAGTAGATAAAAATGTTTTGACAAAACTGAAAACCTAAGTAATCAAATTTAATAATTTATATTGCACTTACCAGAATGTAATAACACAAATTTTATATAACTTTGCTAAAAAATATTTTATAATCTGGTAATAAATAAAACAAATTAGGAATATGAGAATATTGTATTAAGGACATAGGGGAAAAAAGTGCTCAATTTCTACCCATTAAAAAAGAAAAGTTACAGAAGTTGTTAAAAATATACTTATTATTTCCTGTCTTAAACATTTTTCATTCTTCTCTGACCAAAAAAAAAAAAAAAATAAAATAAAATAAATAAATAAATAAAATAAAAATCCCATATTAGTAATTAAATTTATACTAATAGTAATAAATGGAACTAGTAAATCTGCGGATCAGTGGCCTCAAACATCAGTTCTGAACTTTTATTTTGAAATTATTTTATTTAATATTTAAAACATTCAACCTGCAATATTATTTCTTTCATATATGTAATATTAATTACTGCAAGTAATATATCAAGTAGTTTCGGGGTGTTTCACTGTTAAAAATAGTGGTAAATATACGAATTTATGCACTAATATTCCAAAATGTTTTTTTTTTTTTTTTTCAGATTTTTTTGAATTACCTTCCTAAATCCACCACTGTCTCTAAAATTTGACAACTGTAATTCCCTGTCACTTATTATTTTAAACCATCTATCTAAAATAATTAAAATATTGATTTTGTAATAATCACAATAATTGATTTAAACAGTGAATAATTATCACATATATTTTATTAATTAATGATAACTTAATTGTTAAATTTATTTGAAAATAACTATTTTGTTTCATTAGTTAGTATGCTTTCGATAAATTCTGATTCTAAATACAGTCATAAAAATAATTATATGTACTATATTTTCTGGAGTGTCCATGACTGGAATTGTGGGTATTTTGATATATTTCTGTTATTTACAATAAAATTTTGATTAATATTGGGAAATGAGACTATGAGAATAGTTAAATATTATTGATATATTAATATAATACTGGAAAAACTGGAATATAAAAATTATAGGTATTAATTATAGTTTTAAAGAAATTCCTTAAGGGTGTCCATTACTCATCTACCTTATATGACATATAAAACATATATAAGACCTACACATAATATATATATATATATATATATACACGTATATAAGTTAAACTATGACTTTGGCTAAATCGCAACTGAAACCTTGGCTTAATCGTACATGCACAGACCACTATAATAAGGAAGTACCAAAGGGTAATGGCAGAAGTAGTTGCATCGTCTTCATTTATACTCAAGATTTTCAACTAAAATCTGTATGTTGGAAATATTGCGCAAATAATACACGTAGTTTTATCAAAAGATATTTCTATATTAACTTTAACAGGATGATTCTAATTGGTAAATTAATCAACAAAGATTCTATCTCTAACTGAGTAAAAAAGTGTTCAAGTCAGGATTCCAACCAGAGACCTTTGACGTATGCTGCCAATGCTCTGCTAACTGAGCCATTCCGGACAAATTTCATCCAGAGAACTATTATTATGTACTTATATGGGTAGTATGTGTTATTCATACGGGTAGTATGTAAAATAATTAAAGTATTATTATATAAGGTTGTGTAATAATAATAAGTACATATTCATATTCACTGGGTGAATTGTGTGCGTTAGATTTATCCAGAATAGTTCAGTTGACAGTTGATAGAACATTGGCAGCTTACACCATTGGGCCCTAGTTCGAATCCTGACCTGGACACTTTTTCACTCAACTGGAAAAATTACAATAAAAGATAATTTTAATTGAACATCAGCGTTATTGGTCAGAAATATTGGCAAGCTGTACAGTTTTACATATGTGCTGATACCTTTGAGTGTTAACGTGAGTAAAAGCTTTTAAAGAGAGTGCAAAAATACTTAATGGCAAAAAAGTTTGCAATAACCTTCTACAAAATGAGAGAAACAAAAACGTTTTTTTTTTTTTTTTTTTTTTTTTTTTTTTTTTTTTAACTTTTCGCCTTGCCCACCACAGCAACAGAAAATAGTCACTGTGTGTATGTTATAAATACAATTAAAGCTGTGGTGTTTTTAGCATGTGTGTGTGAGGGGAATGCATAAATATTTTTCAAAGGCAACATTCATCAAATATTGAAAACAATACAATCTGTTACAGTTGTAAGGCAAGTGAGGGAAATTAAATTTTTAACTTTAATTTAGAAGAAAGTCTGTATATTGTATATGACTATTTATATATGTTATACAGTATTTATTCATAAATTGTGAGTATACGATTTTAGGATTCCAAACGAATTCTAACAGAAAGATCGCTTGCAGTAATAATAATTTCAAACGATCCTGTTCTTTTAAATTGTTAAAAAAATCTTCAAAAGAAGTTAAATCGAAACAGAATTATCCAGTGTTAATGACAATTTCGTCACAAATGGCACATATATTTCACAAATTGGTCACAATGCGACTTCAAAGCAATGTCGCTTTCGTCACAAGTTCGTCGCAGAGTTATAGCCAAAATAGTCACAAAGGACACATTTTTCACAAATTTGTCACATCGTGACTTCACAAAGTGGTCACAATGGGACGTCACAAACGAGCTCTAAAACGGCCATAACGACTTCACATTGTAGTCACCATGACTTTCGACGTCGACGTCACGTGTTTTGACATCGACGTCACGTGACGTCACATCGACGGTCACAAAGTCACAGTGTGACTTCTCAGCGACGTCGCTGTGACGTCACCATGCCTTACGGGAAGTGTAAAATTACTTGAAGTGACCTATCACTTGAAAGTTACTGCAGCGTCTCTACTGGCGAAATTTTGGTATTATAGACCCTTTCGAGAAACACATGTGAGATAGCGAAATAAATTCAATTGCAAAAGTGGGGATCATCCTCGATTTAGTAAGAAATGACTTCTTACGTGTAAAAATAACTTTATCAGAAGCTCTGAAATGTTTTTTTTAGCAATCACCGGCTTAAATATGCTGCTAATCGCTTGTAGAAGAGTGGCATTTTAAGGTAATAAAAATAACATATGTAAGCAGGGTTCACTTTATTTTAATAAGAAATTCAAGTTAAGTATGCGTAATGTGTCCGTTATCTGCAGCTACGTACGTAAATGCATGTTAGTGCATGCGTATTGTTGCCGATGCTGGACTGGTTGAGCTTACTTAATCCTTTCAGGGGCAAAATGTTGAAACTATTCGTATTCGTAAAATGTTGAAACAATTGAATGACACCAGTATTTACAAGAAAATTTATTTGTAAAGAAGTAAAAGCATATTTTCGCGTACTTAATAAAGGTGAAATTTTCATTAAAAGATTCGGGTGCCAATGTGGCAATTAGTGATTGAAATTATGTGATGCCATAGTGGCATCACCGCCCTTCAAGGGGTAAACCCTCTCGCTGCGTAATTGTTTTATCAAAACAGCTTCAAAAATTGCTTATTTAACGCTTTCAGGACGAGCGTCTTTTAAGAATATTTATTCTTTTGTCACTGGTTTTTCAAAACAAAAATTTTTGTCTAATTTAATCGGGAAAATGCTTCAATTAAATAATGCAAAATTTTCGATAAAAAATAACTGGTGTAAATAATCAAAAAGGGTTAATTAGACGGAAAAAAAAATCATCCCCGAGAAAATCTCGGGTTACGCAAATTTTGCTACTTTTACGTTGCCCGAGGAAATCTCGGGTCGCGCAGCGAGAGGGTTAACGCTTTCAGGAACAAATTCGTAAAACGCTGAAATGATTGAATAACCTCAGAATTTATAACCAACTTATTTGAAAATAAGTGGAATCGTTGACTTCACGTACTTGAAACACAACCAAAGAACCAACCCGTAGGTTTATGGCTAAATCCATCTGCGGTAAGCTCTCTCTGCCACTTAGACGCCAGAAAACGTACGTATATTTAGTATAAACTATAAAAAACAGTGAGTAATGCACTACCAAAACTACAATAATATGCATGCAAAATATATATAATAGATTTTTGAAGCAGTTTGGTGAATAAACAAAACGAAATAATAGTAAAATAAAAGCATTTATATTGTGTGCCTTAATTTCAGATATTTAGGAATCAAAAGTCTAAATTAATGTTAGGTCTATTAAGTGTCCTAAAGTCACATATGTTTTAAACTCTTACGAATATTCAAATTCATATGATCACAAGTCTTAAGAATGATCAAAAGTTATATGGTCTATAGCAGGGGTACCAAACTGTAGCCCGCCGGATACCACTAAAATTTTAAATAAAAAGTCGAGTTTTTCAATCGCAGAGGTTCGATGATTAGTTAAGGCTGATTACTATAAAATTTTAGTGGTATCCGGCGGGCCACACTTTGACACCCCTGGTCTATAGTGATGGAATTCCACCAACCCAAATAGTCTAAAACTTTGTAATAGGATAAATCACAAATAATGTAATGGTTCAAGTATCCTTAAAGTTTAAAAAGTCTTTGGCCATAGTTAAACAGCTCGAGCAATACTGATGTCTCGAGACTGTAGAAAACAATAGATACATCATTGCTTTCTGCAAACCGTAGCTTCACAATATCACTCGATGATTAATTACAGGGTTATAAATTGCCGCAATTATGCACTGTAGATATAAAAACGACCACGATACTGTAAAGATGCGATATAAATCAACACACGACATAATGCTATCAAACTGAAGGTAGAGCATTGATGTACCGTATACATCAAAATGAAAACAGAATCACCACAAGAGTACATAGAAAGATAAGCAGATGGTTACAAACGGAACAAACTTTCAGCATATATATAGCCACCCGACTGGGTCAGCAGAAAGACAAATGAACCAAAGTGATGCAAAACCACTGAAACCGAAAGAAAAAGAACACTGACCAGCTTCGCTTAAACAGACCAACACACTGCCACTTTAATGTATCTATACACCGCCTTTTAATTGACTCAAATCCTTTAGCTAACCGCTAAACACACAGGACATGTAATCAAAATAACCAAGTAATCTACAAAACTCAAAGCGTAACCTAGCAACCATATGCAAATTAAATCAAGTACAGATTAAGTTAAAAAAGTAAATTTAAAGCATTTAAACAAGGCTAGCTCCATAATACAAAATCTCCAACACACTACAAAATATTAATCCGAAAGTAGCATGAACACAGCTCAAATCTACAATGAAATAAGATGGCGACAAAAAAAAAAAAAAAAGCACAACGTAAAACGTGTAAAAGTCTAGGCGCCAGTGGGCAGTCTCTCACCACTAAAATTTTATTAGTTTTCTCCTCTTAAATTTTATTAGCATTCTTACAAAAAATTTAACGAAAAAATAGCGAATAAAATTTAGTGGTGGAGCGTGCCCGCTGGCTCCTATATTTTTACACCTCTGCTCCGGACAAAAAAAAAACACAATTAAACCGCTAATTATTCAGGAAATAATAAAGAAAATACAACAGTCTGTAGCTAACTGTGAGCCGAAAGAAATAAACCATGAATATAATTAAAAATAAACGTAAATAAGAGAAATATTAATGAAACAGCAAATAAACTGACTCCACGAGGACTAAATTAGGTATCGGCAATGAACAAAAATTTACAAAGCCATAAAAAATAAGTTTAAAGTAGACAAATTACAGAAAAATCATATAGGAATGAACAATAAGTGATAGGAAATAAACATACATGTTCTATAAGTCAAAAAATGAATGATTACCAGTTAAATAGCAAACTTGGACGGAGCAGCAAAAAACGTGTCAAACTCTGTCGAAACCCGTAGGGATATTCTTCACGAACTTAATAAAAGTAAATTTTTCTTTCCAAAATTCTGCTGTAGATGTGGCGTTTAGAGATTAAAATTATGTTGTCCAAAAGAGAACCACAGCCCTTCAAGGGGTTAACACATTAAAGACGGAATTATTTTTTCTCTTTAAAATGCAAAAGTTTAATTTCGTACCCCTTTTTCAGAAAATAAATATTTATCAGATTTTATCGCAGAGTTTCTGTCATTAGAAAAAAATATTTTTTTTTTCTAAATTACTAGTATCCAAACAGAAAAAAGGTTGCCAGGTAGGCTGTGACTATATGGTAACGCTGGTCCTTAATGGGTTAACTTGAATTTCTTATGAAAATGAATTGCACCTTGCTTACAAGGTGTTAGTTCACATGGAATGACCCAGCTATGTAAAAAAAAAAAAAAAAAAAAAAAAAAAAAAAAAAAAAAAAAACTTGGGGTGAACATTAATTGGTATTTTTTATTAACACTAGAACGCCCGGAAGGAGTCGATTCGACTCTTGCCATATGATTAAATGTCAATTGGAACCAGAAATTCTTTAGCAAAATAAGTTAAATTTTGAAAACGCAGATTTACGTTAAATAAATCAGTCAAATAATTTTAAATAAAAATCCTGGTGTAAAATATTTTTATGTAACTTGAGTAAAATTTCCGGGCGTTCTAGTGTTAAGACGTCTGCAATGTAGGCTATTTTCATTTGAAGTTAAAGCGACCCAGGCTTCTTCTTATGGGGAACTTTTGAATTTTAGTCAAATCATATCAAAACTCTCGCTGAAAAAATTTCCAATCAGAACAAAATTACTTTCCCATAGCTGCCAACTTTTACGCTTTCTTCTTGCCACTAAAATTTTATAGTAAATACTATCTTATTTAATCGTCAATATCTCATGATTAAAGAAGTAGAAAATCTCTATTAAATTTTAGTAGTAGCAAAAAAGCGCAAAAGTTGGCAGCTATGCTTTCCGAACGGTGTCTGCAATATATGTAAGAAAATTATAAAAGGAAGACTTTTCTTAGAAAAAAGTGCTACCCAAAAAACGGACCGAGTGGAAGGCCTTCATAATACTTAAATTTTAAATCAATTTCTTCCATTTACTACTCAGAAATTTTCCATTTCCACATATTAGTAAATACTCTGTTGGTTGTGCACAGAAATTTTTGTAATTCAAAATGCTATTTTCAAGAAATTAGAATCCATGGCTAAACCAGGAGAGGATTCGAAGTATGAAAACATAGCTGCCAATCTTGCCAAATTTTAAATACCACTATTTCCGAAAATAAATATTTACTTTTTTTAATGATTAAAAAAATTACGATTAAATAAGATGAATATTAGTATTCAGAAAATGTGATACTTCATGTACGGGAGACTTGCTAGCTATGTGAATGTTACATTCATGTTATATGTAACACGCATTGTTTTAATGTAAATCGATGAATAATAGATAATACAGGGTGTCCACAAATTAGTTGGGCAAAATGAATGATTTATTGAATGGAATTGACAGGAAAAAAAATTAAAGTACATGTTCCTGTAAAATAGAAAATAGTTCAAGTTTACCATTATCACAAATTTTCGATGTGACTTCCATTCGTGACTCCCATCAGTAAATCATTTCTTGCCACAGATTTGGCCGCATGTTTCCGTCGATCAAATTAATTGCAGTGCAGATTCTTGATTTTAGTTCAGGAATGGATGTAGGAAGTGGCGGCTTGTACACTTGATCCTTTACAAAACCCCATACACCGAAATCAAGCGGTGAAAAGTCTCGGGATCGTGGTTGCCATTGAATAACACCTCCGCTCGCTAAGTGATACCGTCAGTTATGACACCTAACGCCATCTATGAATGAACTTTGGCAATATTACTACTAGTCTGACTTTCAACTAGTTACTTCCATTTAATATTTCGGAAGTTCTTAATTTACGAAATTGGCCAACTAATTTGTAGACACACTGTATATAAGCTTTTAATAAAATTCATTTTTCTTTTACTTTTTCAATTGTAGAAAAATTCTTACCTCTAATGTAAATGGATGCATTACTGCATGTTTATTTTCAGATGCTCTTGGTGCTAATGAACACAACACCCATCCATCAGAGTTATAAGGGACGCTTAATGAAACAGAATCATACCGCTCTTCAGTAATCATCATATTAGAAATACCCAAGTCAACCTCCTAAAATGGAATAATAATTTATAACAACATAGTTTTGAAAATATATTGCTAAATGTTTGTTAAAGTTGAAGAAAATAAAAGTTTGTCACAATAAAAAAGCACCAAATATTTTAACACTACTAATTCTAAACAAACTTCTTCGTGGTAGATTTCTACAAGATTTGGAATAGAAATTTACCATGTCGATTATTGATTGAACACAGCATTGTTAAAGTTTTCGTATAATTTCTTCAGCGAGAAGTGTTCAACCCTATATGTAATACATGATAAAATAATAATTGCGCACAAAATACTGAATGAAACAGAAATTCTACTTTATATATATTATTATACTTGCCTGTAACCAGAATAACAGGTGATCTTTAACCCCTTAACGGTTGCATTAAATTACGGTTAAAAAATTCAAATTGCTTATTGGCACCACTTTTTTGAAAAAGAAATATTCAACTTATTTAATGACAGGTAAAATGATACCACAATAAAGCCAATTACACTATTTTTTAAAACTGGTGACTCTCAAACAATCTTTATAAAAGACACACCCCACGGGAGCGAGAATTAAGGGGTTAAAGTTGCCAACCTTCTACAAATCTTCAATAATAGGTGGTTAATAATAGGTGGGTTTTGACCAATGTTTAATACGTTTCGAACCATTTTTTTTTTTTTTTAAGAAATGAAATTTAATAAGATCCTCGTAGAAACCTGAAATTAAATAAATAAAAATTCATCAAATAAATTTTTTGGTTCGAAACGTGGTTAACCTGGGTCAAATTGGTCCACATATTACAGAAAATTAGTGGCAACTTGGCAGCTATGGATCTTTTTCTTACTTTCCTACAGGTCAGGGAATTTTCTTGACTTTAGGTCAGATAAACACCAATATTTTCTTAGAGAAAAACTCGCATTCTGTAATTGAGCGATTATATAAGTCGAGTTTTTCTACATAAACTTACTGGTGTTCCAGCTGAAAGTGTAGGAACTCTGTTTAACGCTAAACTTATTACGTTCGGGTCTTTGATTCGTGTATTAGATTGTAAAATTTCTACAAGTGCTGTTCACCACTATTTTAAATTAGAAATCGCTGCTTTATTTAATCACAGGATGTTCGCAGATTTCTGCGACTGAATAAGGCGAGAATTTAAGGGTAACAAACACTCGTAGATGTTTGAAGTTATGTATACAAACTACTACCCGGAACCCCCGTTAATTTTCGTGTTGATATAGAAGTAAATTTCATGGTCATACTTAATACAGAATGTCAAATTCACATATTGTCCGATGAAAAGGTAAGCTTTTTAGCTCACAGGCTATCAAAGCCTGAGAGCTAATGTGCCCGTAGGTTCTGTATGTACGTATATATGTATATATGTATGTACGTAACGCGATAACTCTTGATAGAAATATCCGATTTGTTTCAAATTCTGTAAATAGGTTCATTCTGATAAGGTGCTTTCCTGATTAGTTTTGGGGGTTCATTTGTTAAGTAGAAAGGGGGGGACGGGGGCTAATTCCCCTTAATTTAGAAAAGTGGGTTTTTCATGCAGAATTATTCGATTTGCTTCAAATTTGGAATACCGGTTTATTCTGATAAGGCGCTTTCCTGATTTGTTTTGGGTGTTCATTGGTTAAGTATAAAGGGGGGGACGGGGGGCTGATTCCCTTTAATTTAGATAAGTGGGTGTTTCGTGCAGAATTATCCGATTTGCTTCAGTTTAGTATACCGATTTATTCAGATAAAGCGCTTCCCTGATTAGGTTTAGGGATTCATTGGTTAATTATAAAGAGGGGGAGGAGGCTAATCCCCCCTTAATTTAGATAAATTTGTTTTTCATGCAGAATTATCCGATTTGTTTCAAATTTGGTATTCCGGTTTATTCTGATAAGGCGCTTCCCTGATTCGATTCGGAGGTTCATTAGTTAAGTATAAAGGGGGGAAAACCGGGGCTAATCTCGAATTAATTTTGATAAATGGGTTTTTCATGCAAAATTATCCGATTTCCTTCAAATTTGGTATACCGGTTTATTCTGATAAGGCGCTTCTCTGATTATTTACCATTTTGAAAAAAAAAAGTGAGTTCTATTTCATGAATAATAGACATAAATAATAGTATAATAATCAATAAGTGTGAACAGCATGTGAGCTCGATGCCATCAGTTTAACTGGGCTCTTTTTTTTCTATGTTTACCTCAGAAGTATATGGACGACACTTCTTTGTACAGTATTTTTTTTTTTTTTTACGAAAAATATACACAGCCATAAACAAAAAATTCCTATAAATGAATTGACTCCAACAGGGTTTATACGATTCTTGCTTTCATGTATCACTGTTTCAGGACTACATTTAGCAGTATAGCTTTTGTAAGCGTGTAATACATTTTTAAGAAATAAGGTTAAATTGCTAATTGAAAAATTGGTTCTCGAAAACCAAAAGTAAGTAATGTGCGGAACCTGTGAACAGAATCACAATTATTACATACCACGTATTTATATAATATAGAATCTTATTAATACAGAATAGCACGATCTCATTATTTTATATTAAACACTTAGATATGAAAAATGTAGAAATTGGGAAATAAACTAGATTGTTATGAGAAATTCGATACATTTCTACTAGATTAGGCTTAAAAAACAGAACTATCTGCATGACTGACATGAACTATCAAATAGACGATTACTATTAACCAGAAAATATAATGAAGTTGAGTTTCTTTGCATTAGAGTAGAGGAAATATTGACTACTACTCTCTGGATCGATAATAACGCTTTATTTATAAGAAATTATTATTTCTAGTTTACTAAGGAATATGTTTCTCTCGTAGTATGATAAAGTATAAATATTATTACAGTTTATTATATACAGTTATTTTATTATACACGTACTCGCGTATAAGTCAACTCATCTATTCTGGAGTTGTTGTAGTTGTTGTATTTATGACGGCCAATTATCTGCACGAGGGATATAGGCCCAGGGGGGGTGAACTTCGTGGGGGTCTTTCTAAGGGAACCTAACCCGTATTAACGCTTGGAAATCCAAGGTTCGAAGAAAACCACGAAAACACCGAACGATTAGGCCGACGGGCGCGATTGGGTTCGAACCCAGCACCTCCCGTCTACCAGCTTCGAGAGCTCTATTCTGGAAGAAATATCATTTGAATACCAGTATTTCCGAAAAGTTATTTTCGCCTTATTTAATCGTCGAAAAATCGAGAAAATCATTACAAAATCGTAGGTTAAATAAACGAAATCTAACTATTAAAAACAAATTGGAAATCGATAGCCAAACGTGGCAAATAATTTCACTTTCGTACTTTTCAACTTCGTACTATAAGTAATTTTATAAATAGTCCGATATTGGTGCAATAACTGCTACACTATACAGAAATGCGTGGAAACAAAATTTATTACGATTATATACATTAAATTCAGTAATACGAAAATAATACGACTACATCTTAACCCATTAACGACCAAAACTATAAGGTTGAAATTTTCAACTTTTTCGCAGAACGGCGTTTGCCACCAGAAACTCTGAAATATAATTTTCGCTTTATATGATCTTAAAATTTTATGGCTTTAAGTAAGGTCAATTTTTTAATTGAAAAATAGTGGTGGGTATATAAATAACTTAAATAGGTGCATTTATTTTGAGTGTTGCGTGAACGCAACACCAGCGGGTAATGGGTTAACTTAACACATTCACGACAGGAAACGAGAAACCTCGTTTTCATTCAAAAAACATCATTGACTAACGGGGTGGCCTTTCAAAAAATGCATTTATATCATGTTGTTCATATTTTTTTAGACTGTAAGACATCTTATATTTAACTCGTACATTGAAAGATATTCACCGATGCCTGAACTTGGGAAACCTATCTAGAACACCAATTTACAAAAGACATTCAGAACAGGGAGGAGCTTCTAATGTTTCAAAATTCCGATTTGATAAGAATTGCCGTCGGCAATGTGTTAAATATTATTCAATCAACATGGCAGCCAAGAATCATTACCTATCGTAGGATATCATTGAATTAATTACGTATGACAGTATTTAATAGAATGGAGAAAACTTTTATTATATCTTTTTAAGTTTTTTTTTTCGATTTTCATAAAATTTGAAATGACTCGACAAAATTCTGCAACGATTATATATATATTAAATTTCAAACCATTCGGTTGGGTAGTTTTTGCAGTTATATGCAGGCAGACGGCCAGACAGAAGGACAGACCAGACGACGACTATGGATGCTACATATTTATATAATTACAAACGCACCTAAAAACTGATATTCAAATGATAATCCTCTCGAAGAAGGCGGGCCGACTTATACGGTAGTTTCATTTAACCCCTTGAAGGGCCATAGTTCATTATTGAGGCAGTTAATTTTAACCACTAAAAGTCACATCAGCATCATAATTTTGGAATGAAAAATTTCCTTTTTTAAGTACGTGAAGAAAAGCTTTTCATTAATTAAAAATAAATTTGTTTGTAAATTCTGGTGTCAACCAATAATTTCAGCATTTTACGAATAGAAGTAATTTGCCCCTGATATGTTAACATTCACTTTGTTTATTCATATCACTTATTTTTATTCTGAGTGCATTTTATCATTTTTCATATTTTACCTAGTACTTTACTATATTTTTTCGAAGCTATTTGCATGTCTTTAATAATTTTCCTGTCTTCGTATATTTTGTATGATACTTTCTATAATTTACGTCAGTGTGGTCTAACTGCGGACCGAGTGGAACAACTAATTTCTAAGAGAAATTTTTGCCTTTTATAATCTCAGAATTTCTGCGATTACATAAGATGAAAATTTCTCTGAGAAATTAGTGGTTGTACGATTTTGGTAGCTAAATAAAGCATTTCAAATATTGTGCATAAAACATTTTTGGCTCTGTTATGAAATACGGAATACCGTGCAGAGTTGCTAGACTGGCCTTCTTTTTCATTCATAATATCCGAATTCATACCTGAAATTCCGAATAGTAGTTTTTGCTTCACTTAATGGCAGACATTTTGTATTTACATAAAGTAAAAATTCTTCTTTTGGAATTTTCGGTATGTATTTTGAATTTTCAAATAACAAAGGAAGCTAATCTGGCAACCCTGATACCGTGTGTTTCGAAAGTCTGGAGCAAAAGTAAAATGTGTAAACTTCTGTAAAAATAACATTCAACACTATACAGACCGCTGACGCATTTATAAAACTATCCGTAAGGAATTCTAAATTCTCCCCAGAAAGTTTGAATAGTTATTATAAAGATAGATATTTCTTGAATAAAATAAACGAAAATTAGTATTAAAAATTTTCTGGTGTGAACTCAAAATTTCTGAATAAAAAAACCCGCCAGATTTGGCATCACTGTTTGCAGCCTGTATAGTATTAATAACAGATAACGAGCAATAAAACATTTATAAATCTGCATTTACATACTCACATTTCTGTTTACCATACCAGTTACTCCTGTCCATCTACCCTCTTTTATTCTACCCCATTCTCTTTCTGCAGGTAAAATTATTTTATACCTGAAATTTAGATAAATATATAAAATTTATATACTTAACATTATTTCTACCAATGCCAGAAGACACCTTTTAACCCTTTCCGGCACAGACACATTCTTTTAATAAAATGACGAAATGACTGACTGACACCGGAATTTACAAGCAACTTTTTTAGAAATTAAAAACGTGTTACTTTAAATTTTCATTGCTAAAGCAAAATTTTATTCAAATATTCTTGGTGCAGTTTGTAAGTTTGGAATTAAAATTAGGTTGTCCCACTACGTCGGAAAGGGTTAAAATTTGCATTTACTGTTAATTTATTTGTAATTTTTAAATTAAAGGAATCCCAAATTCTTTTTTAATATATTGAATGCTTGGTTTGGGATTGCTTTAAATTAAAAATACAAATGAAATAACCATAAATCAAAATCTTAAAAAAGTGTCATTTTACAAAGATAGAAATAATGTCAAATGTGTAATATTTGAATGTAAAAAATTTATTTATGATAATAATTTAAATTATATCAATTATTTATTAAATGTAAATAATTTTTGCTAAAGTAAAACTTAAAAGAAATTTCAAGACCATACAAACATGAAAAAATTATATAAATTTATTTATTTAATTATTCTACTTTTGTTTGTAGTATGATATTCTATGTTATTTACAGCTGGCAAATGCAACGATATTTTTCTTACCATTATTTCAGAATAGAAATCTTCGCCTTATTTAACCGTATATTTCAGGATAAACATTTTCATTGTCATCTTGCTACTAATGCCAGAGGACATATTTTCGATTTATTGTTGAATTATTAGTTGCTTTGCTTGGAAAGATGACTTGCAAATGGAGAATAGCAAGATCACATGACGTGAAGTTCATGGGACAACAACATATATCTAGTAATTATACACTTTATCCAGAAAATAAAAACCTAATGTAATATTGGTTGGTTGGTTGTATTTATGACGGCCAATTATCTGCACGAGGGATATAGGAACAGGGGGGGGGAGTGCCCTTCGTGGGGGTCTTTCTAAGGGAACCTAACCCGTATTAACGCTTGGAAATACAAGGTTCGAAGAAAACCACGAAAACTCCGAACGATTAGGCCGACGGGCGCGATTGGGATCGAACCCAGCACCTCCCATCTACCAGCTTCGAGAGCAGAACCTCTCAGCCACTGGTGGGGCGAAATGTAATATTGGAGAATTACAAATAAACACCAAAACGAATTGCTGTTACTTTTAGATTTCATCTACCATAGTTCCCAGCATATAATCCGCGGATCATGTTCAGTCAATGGAACAATCCGTGAATCAAGCAATAATATTTTGAGCCAGAAATTTTATTTAATAATTGAAGTCAATTATTTACCGTGATCTAATAAATTACATTTTGTTAAATAAACTTTCTGGGTGCAAGCATGATTGTTGGATCCGCGGATTATACGACGAAAATTACGGTATGTGATATAGGTGCAAAAAACACGATTCGTATAGTTTTGAAAAACCTCTTTTTTAAATATGACTTTTGAATAACTCTATTTTAAAATAACAATCCTCTCATGATTTAATCGCAAATTTCTCTCATTGTATAAGGCAACTATTACTTTTTTAAATTAGTGGTACAAATCCTGAAAACATATGTTGGTACAAAATCTTGCCAAGCCGAATAAATGTGTTATGTAAAATTTAGCGGTGATATATGCAGTGTAGCCAGTGGGCTACTTTTTTTTTATTATTATTCAGATTTCTTGACTGGCACCACTTTTTTAAATAGCAAAATTCACCTTGTTTTCGTCTTAGATAATATGTCATTAAATAAGGCGAATTTTACCATTTCAAAAAAGTGGGACTAGTCAAGAAATCTGAATTTTAGAACAGCCTAGTGCCTGTTTGAAGGATTGCGAACATGTTTCAGTGATCAAGTTATTCTAAGGTGCTCATTTAATAGGTAAAAGTTTGTCGCAGATCGCCGATGGAATTTAATTCAACGCTTTTTTCGAATTTGGATTTTGTATCTTCAAGACATTCTCTAAAGAATTATTTTGAACCAGCATCAAACCAGCATTCATTTTTATCATGGAATTACTTCAAGTTTTTAATAATACTACGTGGAACGTTTTTTAAAAAAATATGTACGGTGACCTACTTCTCCTAATTGCCTTCCACCTCTCAAGTGAATCAATAAATAAAGAAGATTTTTTTACAACTGCTGTCTCTTCAATGTGTTATCTCATCATTAAGTAAGAACGTTACATTTACTTATTCATCCTTCTTTTATTTTTATTTTTACTGCAAGTCAATCTTATCATCTTAGCTATACGATCCATTTACGGCACTCCAGATTGTTTATTTTATCCAACAGCAAATTAACTCTTCTTATTTATTTAATGCTTCATATTATTTCTACTGCAACAATCATAATAAATTTATACCACAACGAGCAATAAAACAAGATTCACCTTTACTAACTATAGGATTTCTGTCATATATTATTTCACATAAATACCACTGGTTCAAAATCTATGCAAAGTTTCCAACTGCTGCAACTTTTGTCATCACTATTTTCGAGTTGAAATCTTTGCTTCATTTAGTCTTTAATTTATGTGACGATTACTATTCGGAAATAGCGGTGACAAGAAACGCAGCAGTTGGCATCTAGGTCTATGCCACTTACTCATTCAATTAATTTATTTGGTGCGCTTGGCAGAATTTAATGTAAACTTAAATTTTCAGGTTATGTACCACAATTTCCACATAGTAATAGTTGCCTTGTTTAATGACACAAATTTTCGATTAAGTAAGACATCAAAATGACGTCATCGTTGTAAACGGACATGTTTGTTCATTATAATATAGATAGTCAGGAATGATAATTCGTTTTCGTCTTGCTGTGTGACACTCTGTGTTTTTTAATTAAAGAAATGGATCGCGATCCTGGTATCCATATACAAAATTGTTTTTTCTTGGTATATATTTCTCTTGACAGCTTTTACCACCATTTCAGATACACAATGCATTTATTTCCAAGCTCTTTCTGACAAACTCACAACACTTTATTATTTTTAACTCAATCAAATGATTGGTTAAGATATAATACGAAATTAATTTTTCTAATTAACAGTTTCATTCCCATCGTAGAATACGTTCTAGAAATTACGTAGTTCAGAGAATCCGAATTTACACAAAAAAATTTCTATGTTAAATTTCGCTTTATTTAAAAACCGGAATGGTCTGTTATTAAATAGACTAAATATTGCTATTTTAATTTTCTGGTATGAACTTGGAACATCCGAATTAAAAAATCCACGAAAATCATGATGCCGTTTGGACTCACTGGGAGTGAAAGGGTTAAGCCTTTCGAGAGCGGTGTCCTTAAAAAGGGACACCTAATTTTAATTACAAAACTGACAAACAGCACCAAAAATATTTAATTAAAATTTTCCTTTTATAATGTACGTGAAAATAAGCATATTCACATTTTCTAATAACTTCGTTCATAAATTCTGGTGTCAGACCATTATTTCATCAGTTTATAAACAGAATTACTCCGCGCCTGAAAGGGTTAAATGAAAAAATGGCCAAGTCGAGAGTCGAACTCAAAAGTCAGCGACCTTTGACTTAAGACCTTTGACTCAGAAACTTTGACTTAAATTGCCAACATATTACCTACTGAGCTACCTCGACCGACAACACAATTCATATTTCACGGCATACGCATTTCACCCCAGAAAACCCAGGGCTCGTACGGGTGCTTGAACTTCATGCCTAAGAAATTCTTCGCTACCAGTATTTCCTTATGGAAAATCTCTCCTGAAATAAGACGAAATTTCGTCCGTTTAAAGTAGATTTATTTTTCTATAATAAAATTCTGATATTGGCCCTTGAAAATAACGGTACCCGTACGAACCCTGAAAACCTTACTGAGAACAGCATCTGGTCTGCTCTGCAGACAGCTTAACCCTTTGAGCTCTCGTGGTTGAATTTCTTCCCACTTAATATTAATCCCCAAATGTCACAATGGTACCGGAAAATTCGAACAAATCTGTTTGAAAATAGATTAATGCATTTTTTTCCGTGTATATTGTAAACCGAATTTTATGTTTGCAAAATACTGGTGCCAAGGTAACATTCGGGAATTTTCAAGAAATTCACCCTCCAGAGCTTAAAGGGTTAACAGAGAAAAGCGCAGGTAATGAAACTCCATTAAACTACTGATACATAGATATTATTTTAAACTCAATAAAAGTGATTGGTAAAGATATACGAAAAGAATTTTTCCAACTGAAAGAAGAAATACCCAGTCCGGGAGTCGAACCAAAGAACTTTGGCTTAAATTGTTAACGCACTACCAATTGAGCTACCTGGACCGACAAACTGTAGACACAATTCACCCAGATAACTTTATTATCAATGACATTTAGTCTGCCATGTAGACAGCTCAACAGAATATACTAGTTATCTGATTGGCAACGCGGTATTCTATGGAAGTTTTCTGTCGTAGATCTTAAAATATTTTAAGTAAAGGTCTTTTTTAAATAGATTTCATCACTCCTCTGAGAAATGATATTGTTATACACATCCTGGTTCCTTTTTAAGCCTCCACCTTTTTGCTGTCTTTGTTTTATTTGAATGTGCATCTTTCCAAGCTGGAGATGGTGCTGAAAAGAGCAAAGCTGTGGAACATAAAGTTTAAAAAATTAGTATTATCCATAGCTGCCAACTCTTACGCTTTTAGTACCACAAAAATTTAACAGTAAATTTTATCTTTTTTAATCGCCGTACTCTGCCGATTAAAGCCCCTTCAGGGGTGGTGGGATATATTATATCCCAACTAATTTTAATCAAGGTTTTCACCGGAAACATTTAATTAAATTTTACTTTTATAACTTTGCTGGAAAACGTTGGAAAATTGCTTTTCCCTATTTCCAAACAAAATTTTTCGAAAATTCCGGTGTAAGTGCAACTTTACAGAAACGCGATTACTTGCCCCTGAAACGGTTAAATAAGACAAAAATATCTATTATTTTTTGTGGCACAAAAAAAGAGTAAGAGTTTGCAGCTATGGTATTATCATTTGAAATGTAAAAGGTGCGACAATTTCTAACCCTTAAACACATTGTGATGCATATCTGTATCACTTTTTATGTAACTCTTAACAACCACAATATTTATATAGAAATAATAATCCTGTAAAAAGTACAAAAATATGCTAATAAACAAAGTTTAAAATCTATCTTAAAATTTCTGGTATCTAATCCTTAATCTAACAATAAAAGACACAATTCTAAAAGAATAATTCGTGCATTTAACCCTTACCAACGCAGTGGTCCCACGTCGGGATCACCTAATTTTTATTCCAAACTTACAATCGGCACTAATAATATTTTAATAAAATGTTGCTTTTACAATGAAAGTTTAAACTGTAAAAAATTGCTGCAGTAATTTTACTGCAGCGGAGATTCCGGGCAAAAGCACATAAAAAAAAGGACTTTGCCCCTAGATAAGCGGACTTTGCCTTTAGATAAACGGGTTTTGCCCGTAAAACATAAAATTTGAGGCATTTTCCGTAAATTTACTGGAGCAATTCACGGTAAAATAACGTAAATTTGCAATTTTTTTAACAGGTTTCTAATTTCTAAAAAACTTATTTGTAAATTCCGGTGTCAGTCAATCGTTTCATTTTTCGAACAAAATATTTCTGTGCCGGAAAGGGTTAAGGGTTAAGTTTTAAAAAATAAAAATCGTATAAAATAAAGTATTTAGATACTTATTGAAATATTTACTAATTTACAATATTTTAATTTTTACTTGTATTGCAGATGTGCAACATAAGAAAAGGTTAACGTATTATACGAAAAACTGATTTTTTTTTTCATTATTTTTCCTGCGTAATAAACCTTTCTGACAATCATATATAATTTTTTCGAAACAAAATATAGAATCACGTATTTAATGGTTAATATGCGTACAACACCTGATGCATTATTTATACATACAATTTAACATTCCAGTCGATTGGTACCTATATCATGTTATACAATAATTTGCAGCAGAATTGCTTGGGGTTTGGCACCAGGACAGCACATGCAAGGATCGCAGCGTTCCTAAAATTTTCGCACTTTCCTACCACTATTTTAAAACGATAATCTTTATTGTATAATTCTGTTACAGATGTTAAAGGAATCTACCACGAAGAATTCTTATTTAAAATACTGGTAGCAATGTGCGAAAATTTTAGGAACGCTGCGAGCCCTGGCACATGCCATAATTTCCGGAGTATAATCCAGTGATCAAGCAAACATTTTAAATCCATAAGTTTTATTTATTAAAATCATAGCTGCCAACTTTTACGCTTTCTTCTTACCACTAAAATTTTATAGTAAATGATATCTTATTTAATCGTCGAAATCTCATGATTAAAGAAGTCGAAAATCTCTATTACATTTTAGTGGTAGCAAAAAAGCGTAAAAGTTGTCAGCTATGTGAAATATAACTTAATCGAACGCAATACATCTAAACATGTTTGTCTGATTCTCATATTATATGCCGAAAATTACGGTACTGCATATTCGGATTTTTAATTTATCAGTTATTTATTATTTCTGAACTTTTTAATTCACACTTATTTTATGCATTTTTAATAAAGTTTGATGAAACATGCAAACAAATCTCACTTTGCAAATACTTGGAGAAAATTAAACTGATGTGCGTTAAAAGAAATTAAGTCATTAAATACAAAGTCATAATATAAAACCACATTCGAAAAACTTTAAAACAAAATGCTAATATTGTTTCTATAAATATTAGAAAATCATAGCTGCTAACTCTTACGCTTTTTTTGTACCAAGAAAATATTATAGTAAACTTTACCTTTTTTTTAATTTTCTAGTAAATTTTTGTGGTTCAAAAAAGTGTAAAAGGTGACAGCTATGGAAATGATTTCTTCTACATAAAACTTCAAACAGTAAAGGGTATAGCTGCCAACTTTTACGCTTTTTTCTTAACACTAAAATTTTATAGAAAATGTTGTCTTATTTAATCGGCGAAATCTCACGATCAAGGAAGGCGAAAATCTCTATTAAATTTTAGTGCTAGCAAAAAGCGTAAAAGTTGGTAATTATGGTAAAAGGTGTGTACCAACTTTTTAACCCCTTAATGGTCGCGTTAAATTACGCTTTAAAAATTCAAATTGCTTATTGGCACCACTTTTTTGAAAAAGAAATATTCACCTTATTGAATGACAGGTAAAAATGATACCATAATAAAGCCAATTACACTATTTTATAAAACTGGTGGCTATCGAATAATCTGAATAAAAGACACAGCCCGTGAATATCACGGGAGCGAGAATTAAGGGAACTGGGAAAGCAAAATTCAACCAAAAAATCGATTTTTACTTTTTTATATCATTAAATAGTTTAAACTTTTATCTTTCCAATGATGTGTCACTCATGTTTATATATAAGAAAATAAGTGTTGAAATTATTCATTCTTTCTAAGTGTACTTCACAGCTTAGTGGCCATTTAAATCTTTAACTGACTTTTTCTGAAAACTTCGATTTTTCATTCTTATGTTCCTTTTTTTCAATATCTATTAAACTTAAGAACTCAGATTCTTTTTAATACTTATATTATATTATATTGTATACTTTAACACAGGGATTTAATGATTTGTTGAGAATTATTTATTTTAGGCAAGGAAATTTTACCAAAAATGCTAATTTAAAAATGACTTTCAATAAAAAATTAATAATTAATTTTGAGTTTCACTTAGAAAGAAAATGGTGTGTTAAAATACGTAAATCATGTTATTCTAACTACTCTAAAAAATCTAGACCTCTATCTTTCACCATTTCTGAGAAAAAGGTACATAAGTTTGGTGATTTTAACATGGCAGAGATAGGGATTTCCCGGTCCCCTTAAGGGGTTAAAGATAACAAAAGTTGGAAGAAAGATATGTTTTTTTATTTATTATTAACTATGAAAATAACTAATAATTATTTCGTTACAAACTTTTAGGAATTAAGGAAAAATAATCCTAGTTTCAAAAGACTTCATGTAGTAATAGATACGTACAGTCGTGGGAAAAAAAGTAAACACCTCCTGCTAACTCTGCAACGAATTATTGTAGAAGAAAGTTACTAGTATCAAAAGATTGGAAATAAAGTCTACTTTGAAATGAGGTATATAAAAAGGGGGCCATATATGTAATCAAAACGAACATAAACTTTGTTTCTTTTCAGTAATTCAATTTTCATTAAATTCGTACGATTAGTTTCCGAGCAATTAATTATTTTTAAATTAGCCTATTTTAGGGGCTGCATTCAAGTTGAAGTTCAGTGCTTGTTGAAATGCTACAGACGACAATGTCACTTCTATCAACGTATTATTTCTTGCCAATATGAACATTTCCCTCTTTAAATATATTTAGACAATTTCCAGCCTAAATGTTTGAATGAAATGAGTAATATATATATTTTTCAAATTATTCTTTTCAGGACATCATAGTTTTGTTCACGTGGTTCACACCCCTTAAACCATCATTTTGACGTTTTTTACTCATAATTCGAAAATTACTTAAAAGAAAATTTTGAAATTGAGAATTCGTATAAAGCAGGACATAATAAATATAAATCTATCAAAAAAATTCTAGGTTGCAATTCATATTTTTTTCGAATATTAATTTCATGATTCACATTATAATTTTTTTTAATTGTTTATTCAGTGTATTTATGTTTCGATTTTTTTAGTGTTATAACGAAACAAAAGAATTATTACATTAGGATTAAAATTTCAGGAGATATTGATAAAAATATGAAAACGTAATTTAACATTAGAAGCTCTAAATTTGAATGTTTATAATTTAAATCTAGAACGCCCGGAAATCTTACTCAAGATTCATAAAAATATTTGATACCAGAATTTTTATTTAAAATTATTTGACTGTTTTATTTAACGTAAATCTGCGTAGTTTAAATTTAACTTATTTTATGAAAGAATTTCTGGTTCTACTGGACATTTAATCATATGGTCGGAGTCGGATCGACTCCTTCTGGGCGTTCTAGTGTTAAAAACTTATCATCTAAATGACTTGAAATTTCGTTTCTTAGTTTCAACCAAAGATTTAAAATATGTTATTGAAATAGGGTGTTGCTATTGAAAAACACAAAGTTTGGTCTGGTTTTGATTTGTAGATGGCCCCCTAAGCAAATTTATACATCATTTAAAAGTAGACATTGTTTCGAATTGCTTGGTATCAGTAACTTTCTTCTTTTATAATTAGTTGCAAAGTTAGTAGGGGTGTTTACTTTTTTTTCCACGACTGTTCTTTAAAATTCAGAGCGTTCTGAAGGTGAGGTCAAGGGGTGCCAGATTACTAGTATAGAAAAAAACAGTTAAATGGTTAATATTATTTTAATAGTAGGCCTCGCCTTATTTTAATCAATGAAAACTGCGATTTAACCCTTCAGCCGTGGGCGATTTTTTCAGTTGGTTACTTTTATAAAAATTAAAATTGCTTGATTCCCACCACTTTTTTGAAGTAGAAATATTCACTTTATTTAATTACCGGTTAAATGATGTGAGAATAAGCCGAATTATACGCTTTTTAAAAAATGGTGGGAATCAAGCAATCTGATTTTTAAAATGTAGCCCACTGGAACGCGAAAATGGCGTTTCCTGCGGTTTAATACGACACTTACTATTAAATAGAAGTGGTATGATAGCACACCTCTGGTTTCGTTCTAGAGACGCCCCCGTTCAAATATATCAAATTTAAAATTATAGCTTTAAAATAAATCATATTTATCGTTATTATTATGTTTTATTTATGCCACTACAGATGATTTCGGAAATACCCATCTAAATACACCTTCAGTCGTTTTTGGAAACAACTTAAACACACATCTCCCTGCGATTAATGGACGAATATTTGAAATTCTTAGGCGTGCCCTGAATTCCAAAGCTCTCTTTAGATAAACTTGTATAAAAATAGAAGAATGCGTTTCTGGATACGTTAAATGTAAAAAAAAAAATCATTGCCGACTGTTTCATTTTTCTTCTGTTTATGTGACTATAGAGAAAAAATAATTCTGTATAGTTTAAACATTTGCATTGAAAAGACGTGCCACGTATGTTCAGATGTTTCTGTGAATTAGTTGCGTAGCAGACAAGTCTCGTAACACCATATTTTAGGTGCGTTCGTAATTATATAAATACGTAGCACCGATAGTCGTCGTCTGGTCCGTCCATTTGTCTGTCTGTCCGTATATAACAGCGCAAAAACTACCCAATCGAATGGTTTGAAATTTGATATATATAATCGTTGCAGAATTTTGTCGAGTCGTTTCAAAATTATAAAAATCGAATCAAAATTTAGGTTTCCATGGTCATTACGTCATATTTAAGATGAAGTCATATTATTTCCGTATTACTGAATTTAACCCTAGAACTACCGGAAATTTTACTCAAGTTTTATAAAAACATTCTACACCAGAATTTTTACTTAAAACTATTTAATTTGTTTATTTAACTTATTATTGTCTGATTTATACATTTAGTTTGTTTTGAAGAAATTTTCTGGTTTGAATAGATATTTTGAATATACATGTCGGGTCCATTGGACCCTTCTGGTAGACAGAGGGTTAATATAATCACATAGCTGCCAAAACTATTCCGCTTGTTCGCACCACAAAAATTAACAGAATTTTTTGACTTATTTTATCGGCAGATTACGGCGGGCGCCTCTTTGCTAAACCTTTATCTTAATATAATTTCACTATGTAAATCCAAGTTCTTAATCTTTTTTCTCTTACCTTTTAAAGCATCTATGCTAGTTATATCTTTAGTTTTTTCCTCTTATAAGTAGTTGCAAACAACTACACATTTCTTACTTTCCCAATGGCTCTACATATATAAGACATCACATTTAATCAGACTGGGTGTAAAGTTGACTTCAACTAGGCAACCCCTTAACCGCTGCTTCACTGTTCAGCACTGTTCAGCACGGCGGGCGCCTCAAAAAGGTAAAATTTACTGTAATATTTTTGTGGTACAAAAAAGCGAAAGATGTTGGCAGCTATGTAATCGTAATAAATTTTGTATCCATACATTTTTGCATAAGAGCAGTGTTGCCAGTGGGCTCCTTTTTTTAAATTCAGATTTCTTGATTAGCACCACTTTTTTGAAATAGTAAAATTCGCCTTATTTAATGACATATTCATTAAGCCGAAAACAAGGGAAATTTTACCATTTCAGAAAAGTGGTGCCAATCAAGAAATCTGAATTAAAAAAAGTAGCCCACTGGCAACACTGCATAAGAGTGCAACAGCTATTGCACCAAGATCTGAATATTTCTTAAACTAGTTTTGGTACGAATGTACCTCATTTGCCATGCTTGACATAAAACTTCAGACTTGTTAATATTACTGTCCGTCTTATTTAACCCCTTAATTCTAGTGCCACTCGTATCACGGTCTGTGTAGGCTACTTTTTTAAAAAAATCAAATTGTTTGATTCGCACCAGTTTTTTTAAATAGTGTAATTGGCTTCATTTTCGCATCATTTTTTCGGCTATTAAATAAGGTGAATATTTCTACTTCAAAAAAGTAGTGGCATTCAAACAATATGAATTTTTTTTTTAAGTGGCTTACACTTATCGTGTGCGACGCTTAACCCTTTTAGGGCAAAGTACTTATGTTACTAAAATGTTGAAATGATAGAATGACACCGGGATTTACAAACGAATTTATCTAGAAATAAGTAAATGCACGTCTTCATCATGTATATTATAAAAGCAAAATTTTATTAAAAATTACTGGTGCCAATGTGGCATTTGGCAATTAAAATTAAGTGTGATATATTATATCCCACCGCCGTTCAAGAGGTTAACCCTTTCATGGGCGGTGTTCTTAAAAAAGGACGCCTAATTTTTATTTTACTGGAACCCAGAATATTTACTTAAAAAAAAATATATATAACATAAGTGAAACTAAGCAAGTTCATATTTTCTAATAAATTCGTTTATAAAGTCTGGTGTCAGATCATCATTTTATAGGTTTTTAAACAGAATTACTCCACGCCGACAAAAGTTAACCCCCTCAAGGGTGGTGGTTCATTTTTGGACCACTTAATTTTAATTCTTAACCCTAGAACTACCGGAAATTTTACTCAAGTTTTATAAAAACATTCTACACCAGAATGTTTACTTAAAACTATTTAATTTGTTTATTTAACTTATTATTGTCTGATTTATACATTTAGTTTGTTTTGAAGAAATTTCTGGTTTGAATAAATATTTTGAATGTACATGTCGGGTCCATTGGACCCTTCTGGTAGACAGAGGGTTAAATACCACATTGGCATCAGAATATTAGAATGGCATCAGGATATTAGAATGAAAATTTCCCTTTTATTAAGTACGTGAAAAAAAAAAAAAACTTTTGCTTATTTTAAAACAAATTTGTTTTTAAATTCTGATGTAAATCACTCATTTAGACATTTTACGAATTGCCCCTGAAAAGGTTAAAGGGTTAATAGAAATAATTCTAAGAATAAATACAACGAAGATTACTATTTAAAAATAATGATAAGAGATTTTACAGATACGAGTACAATGATGTAAAAATTGATAGGAAAGGCATAAATAAAATTGAAATTAGTTCGCGTTTGCTATACAAAGATCTAAATCTTTTAGTGAAAATGAAATACATGACATTTCAAAAATTATTAAGGTGACTTCAGAGTCTTTTTTACTGAAGGTGGCAATTTAGCATCATGCAACATTTAATTTTATTTCTAGTTCCCTATAAGACACAAATGCATAAAATTTTTACCACTGACAGCTTTGTATGTGTTCTACGTAAAATGTTTCAATGCTTTACAACTGATATTTTACATTTTTAATTTTGATTTTAAAAATGTTTCTTTTTTTTATTATTTCATCCAATGCGCGGAACATTTCTCAAAAACTGATAAAGCATTTTGTATGAAACTTGGCATGGATTTGGATGCAAGGAATAACTGATACTCAGGGCTGCCACTGGCAACTATTTTTATATTCCGTTTGCACCAGTATTTTTCTAATATAAATGTTCAAGTATATTTCTCTTGCAAATGTTTTCAAAGCGTTTGTTAAGGATTTCTGTTTTGAGAGAGTTGTGCCAGTTCGAATTAAAAAATAGTCGCCTGTGGTAGCCCTGCATACTTCAACTTATATTGCATTGGTTCTTTAAAATTAGAAATTTTTTAACAGAAAAGTTTCTTTTTTTTAATTTTATAACTTAAATTTAAATGAAAACGATAAGTTTTAACTGCTTAAAAATGAAGTATACACTCGAGGTACAGTAAGGTGAGCATCAGGGTTGTTAAACTGTGGCCCGCCGGTACCACTAAAATTTTACAGAAATCACTGCGTTATCTAATCACCGAATCTCCGTGGTTTAAAAAGTCGGCTATTCCTATAAAAAAAAAAATTAGAGATATCCGGCGGGCCACAGTTTTACAACCCTGTTGTACAGCCGTGGAAAAAAAAAAAAAAAAAAAAAAAAAGCACCCCCAACTAACTTTGCAACTAATTATGATAGAAGAAATTTACTGGTACCAAACGACTGGAAATAAAGTCTACTTTTAAATTATGTATATAAAATTTACTTAGGAAGCCATATACAAATCAAAATCAGGTCAAGCTTTGTTTTTTGTTAATAGCAACACCCAATTTTGACAATATATTTTAAGTCTTCGGTGCAAACTATTCCTAGAAACGAAATTTCAAGTCTTTTGGGTGATAAGATTTTGAATTATAAACATTCAAAATTTAGAGCTTCTAATGCTAAATTACATTTTCATATTTTTATTCATATCTCCTGAAATTATAATCCTAATGTGATAATTTTTTTCTTTGGTTATAATACTAAAAAACCCAAACATGAAATTATGACACCCAATTATGAAATTAATGTTCGAAAAAAATATGAATTGCAACTTACATTTTTTTTTTTTTTGAAAAACTTATATTTATTATGCCCTGCTTGATGCGAATTCTCAATTTCAAATTTTTCTTCTTAGTACGAATTATGAGTAAAAAACGTCAAAAAGATGGTTTAACCCCTTGAGGGGCAAGCAATTACGTTTGTGAAATGCTGAATTCCCATCGGAATGTTTGAAAAATTTTATTTCAAAATAAGTAAAAGCAATTTTAAGGCCTTTTTCCCATCAAACTTAGAAAAGTAAAATTTAATAATTTTTTTCTGGTGCAACACTTCATTAATCGTAGGTGGTATATAATATATACCGGTGCCCCTCAAAGGGTTAAGGGGCTAATTTGAAAAAAAGTGTATTTTACCCATTTTATTAAAACATTTCGGCTCGCAATAGTCGAAACATATTAAGCGAGTGAAATGCTGGGAAGAAATACTACTACATTGATAGAAGTTACTGTCTGGTTCAGACAAGAAAACCTCTGAGTAAATTTCCTGCTTTCGGAGGTTCCAAAACTTGTAGGGAAGGAACTTCTTCCGTAGAAGGGGAAGGACAGAAAAGGGGCTACTACGATAATTCTCGGAATGTTTCCTGGTTAAAGTACATACTTTGAGCATTATTGTGCAATTTTTTTGGTTGGTTTAAATATAATATTACTATATTACTAATTTAAAAAAATACTTTTATTTATTTTTAAATGTTAAAAACTGCGTAAAAATCTGAAAAAAAAAAATAAAAATAAACTATTATATTCTTCCATTGTTGGTGTTAGTTTCTTTTTTTTTTAACTTAGATACTTTTCGAGAAAAACGAATTTGAAAAATATTGGCGCCAGTGCATACTTCCCCGATTATCTCAAGGACAGTTCAATGCCAGAGGCTGAAAACACTCTATACTGTAACCTCACGGAATGCCTTTTTATCACACATGTTGTTTCAAACATAGGCCACGGGGGCCATTTTCATATGCTTATCCGCCTAGATCCTTTCTTCCATTCATCTGCCTCAGACTTAATCCATTCGCTTCCAACCACGAGTATATTCGTGGCGTTATTACTCGCAGGGCTGCCACAGGCGACTATATTTTAATTCTATTTCACACCACTTTTTCAAAACAGAAATATTTTACATACTCTTTGACAACATATGCAAGAGAAATATATTACAAAATGTATTTTTTTTTAATTGTGGTGCGAACAGAATATAAAAATAGCCGCCTGTGGCAGCCCTGTACTCGTGGCTTTAATTTATTACTTCGTCACGACTATTTTAGTAAGTAAAAAATTTCCTTGTTTATTAGCAGAAATTTCGCTGTATTAGTAAAGGGAAATTTAACTTTCTGAATTTATGGTGGCAAATGACTTTCAATAAGAAAATTGAAAATTCTTACTTTGTAGTTTTGACAGTGAACGTAGTAATATATGATGGTCTCCTCCGATTAAGCGCGAAATCCAAAATCTAGAAGAAACGGGTTACTTCCAAATTAACTCATCGAAAGGAACCTTTCACATATTTTTAGCCTATTTTGTTTACGACACAGTACTGCTCGGAGAGCCACAACTGTTTTCTTGACAGTAGCTTCACGTGTTCACATCAACCGCCAGGGTGAATTCCTTCTGTAGCTAGATGTTGAGTAGATCAGTTTTACTGGTGACATTCTAATTAAAGAAATACATTTTTCCCAATTGCAATATTTCTTCTTTTTATGTAGTATACATATACATGTCTCCCGTTCAACCTGTTTTTAACCCTTTCAGGGGCAAAGTACTTCTTCTTCTCATAATCTTTTTATGAGAAAGGCATGGCAAAGTACTTTTCTTTCTAAAATGTTAAAACGGTTGAAAGACACCGGTATTTACAAACAAATTTGTTACTAGCAATTTTTTAGTTAGTGATGGAATTTCTATCATTATACCATGCAAAGATAACTATTCCAAGTTTCTGGTGAGAATTCGGAATTTCTGAATGAAAATTTCGCCAGATTTGGCAACACTGGTGGTAGCACAGTAGTCCGCGATCCACAGTTTGAAGATCACTTTTTAAGGAATGTATGCCCTTTGTTATTAATAATTTTCATATTATTTATGGCTACTGTTGCTAGGTATCCCGCGTAAATCGCGGCTTCAAATGCTCTGGACACCACTAATATCTTACAGTTTATTTCGTCACCTTTAATCGCAGATAATTTTTCCATTAGATAAGGCAAAGAAAATTATTTTAAAATACTGGTGTCCAAAGCATTTGGTGCTCCGATTTACGCGGGACACCTGGCAACATTAATTATGACAGATATTCTGCTTTAAAATAAGTTGAAGACTCCGCAGAAAAATTGATAGACGTTAGACTGAGCGTTAGCTTGGACCTGGTTAGTCCTCGGGCATACAGATTTAAGAATGGTTAATGTGAAAAATATAGGAACTTTATGTATTGATTTCGTCAAAGAAAAGAACTCTTGGTACTTTTAACTCAAAATAATTTTTAAATGTATCTAATCTGAAACTGCTACTTCAAGAAATTAAATACCAAATTTATAGCATACATTCTAGTAATAATATAATACATAAAATGAAATTTATTGTATAGAACAGAAAGCATTTGCTGTTTTTTTTTTTGTTTTTTTTTTACCGCCTTCTTACTCAAAATTACAACATTAAAAAAAAAAAAAACTATGAATTTTTCCTCACTTATAGTACATATATCGTCGGCACCATGTCAAGTATCCAATGTGAAAACAGTGCGCTACTTTTTTAAAATTTAGATTTCTTGACTGGCACCAGTTTTCTGAAATCGTAAAATTCCTCTTCTTTTCGTCTTAATTAATATGTTATTAAATAAGGTTACATAGGGCGAATTTTACTATTCAAAAAAGTGGTGCTGACCATGAAATCTGGATTTTAAAAAAGCAGCCCACTGTTTTCACATTGGACCGTTTGGCATGGTACCTACGGTTGGTTGGTTGGTTTTTGACGGCCGATTATCTACTCTTGCGATATAGGCCCTATGGGGAGTGCCCTTCGTGGGGGTCTTTCTAAGGGAACCTAACCCGTATTTACGCATGGAAATCCAAGGTTTCGAAGAAAACCACGAAAACTCCGAAAGGTTAGGTCGACGGGCGCGATTGGGTTCGAACCCAGCACTTCCCGTCTACTAGCTTCGAGAGCAGAACCTCTCAGCCACTGGTGGGGCCATGGTACCTACGATATATGAAAATTTACATATTTTGTCAACAAAATATTCGGCGGTGATTCATATTTGGACCACTTAATTTTAATTCCTAAATGCCACATTGGCACCAGATTATTAGAATGAAAATTTTCCTTTTATTAAATACATGAACAAAAACTTTCGCTTATTTTGAAATAAATTTGTTTGTAAATTCTGGTGTCATTCACTCATTTCAGCATTTTACGAATAGAAGTACCTTGCCCCTGAAAGGGTTAACATGTAGTTTAGGCATGGTTTTATTGTATTATCCAGGGGTGTCAAACTGTGGCCCGCCTGATACCACTAAAATTTAACAGAAATAACTGCTTTATCTAATCATCGAATCTCTGAGATTCAAGATGTTGACTATTTCTGTAAAAAAATTAGTGGTATCAGGGTTCCACAGTTTGACACCCCTGGTATTATCTCATAAAATTGAAGCATTAATTAAAATATATATTTAAAATAAATTGTTAATCCTATAACATATCATTCCCTCACATGCAATTACTACTACCCAAAAATATAAAAAATATCATTTCTTACTGAAATATTTATATTTTTTTGTCTGACTTCTGTATTTTAATATGAACGCATAAAGTATTATTTCTATGTATTACATTATATTTTTTTTTGTCTGCACATGTAATTTTTATTTGGTAAAAAAATTGCTACTCATATTTCAGATCATTCTCCCACTTAATAAATCTAGATATTTGAGACAAGCAGTACTACTGTAGACTGAAACATTGCACATGTAATGAGCACATGGGCCTTACCTGTCTGTAAAATAATTTTCAGCCATCCTGGTGAAATACTTCAGTGTGTAAGGAATAATTTAATAGACAGATTGGGCAAATGTTAAGATGGTATTATCATTCCCTCATTTAAATTTACAAAAATAATTTATTTTCTAAAAATGTATTAATGGTTGATTTAGTTTTTCATGAAGGGATATTTTGTGAACATTTATTGGTTTATTTACTTTATGAGCACAAATTTTAAAATCTAATAATGTACATTTTATCATTCCCTCACGTGAGGGAATGATTCTTATGAGAGGGAATTGTTCTATTATTTTTAAAAACTTGTAGAAAAGATATTTTTGTTGAAAATTTAATGCTTTTGATGAAAACAAAAGCGTATTTTAAAGCAAATTGGTGTGTAAAATGTTATGTATTATTTAAAAGGTAAAGAAAACTCAGCAAGGAAACTATAAAAAATTTCGCGGAGAAATTTTGTCAAAAGAACTTACGAAAGAATTTAGCATCCCAGGAAATATTGAAAATATCCCAGGTACACAGTAGAAATGTAGCTTATCAATATGAAGCAATTAAGAAAGGGAAGTCATCTTAAACACAAAACTATATCTTATTGCATGTAGATTTAAGCGAAAAATTTATTAGTAAATTCACCGGAGATATTCGGGCTGTGCATTTCGAAAGACATTGGCAACAAAGAATTCTGTATTCGGGTATTATGCATACAAACAATGGAGACTCAATAAATTTTACTTAACAGGGCCTTTAACCCTTAAACGCCCAAGGTAGAATGTGTTCCAGAAATTGCGTAATCTAGAGAATCGGAATTCACACCAGAAAAATCTAAATAGTAAATTTCCGTTATTTTAATAACGAAATGCTTGCTACCAACCCCCTAATTCTCGCTCCTGTGATATTCACCGGCTATGTCTTTTGTTCAGATTGTTTGATTCCCACCAGTTGTATAAAATAGTATGATGATATGATTAGCTTTATTATGCTATCATTTTACCTATCATTAGATAAGGTGAATATTTTTTTTTCAAAAAAGTAGCATCTATAAGCAATTTGAATTTTTAAACAGTAATTTAATGCGACCGTTAAGGGTTTAAATAAATCAAACTTTTTCAATTTAAATTTCTGGTGCGAATACGAAATATGCGAATACGAAATATGCGAATACGAAATATGCGAATACGAAATATGCGAATTAAACAATCCACTGAATCGAGAACACTGATGGTATCATAAATGATACCATGGACATTTTAGGGTTAAAGCATTTGGATTAGATAATTTTGGAGTATGAAATTGAAATGTATGTTCGAGAACTATTGAAAATTGATGACAAATTAGTCAAAGTAAATTCTGTTCAACCTACAGGCAATGGAAAGTTTAAGTGGCATACGAAAGGGGATATTTATGACTACCCAATATGTGACATTATTTAAAAAAATTGAACCTTTTGATAGCACAGAATGTAGATTTAATTTTTCTGGACAAATGTTTTCTTAAAATTTTATTTGAAATTGCTTTTTTACAAAATTCTCATTTCCTCACATTGTAATCATCCCCTCGCATTGTAATCATCCCCTCATTCTAACAAATATTTAAAAATCTAATATAATTTTCAAATTTCTTAACCCCTCCTAGACAGGCGGCTCTTACACAAATTTTATGCGATGGTTTTACGAATAAAAATACTTTGCCCCTGAAAGGGTTAAAGAATTGCTGATAAAATTAAACATTCTTTTCCTACAGAATCCATCTGCTTAGGGTACTGTAAAATATATAGGAAGGATCAGTATTCTTTCAAATGATCCGCACGTTTGATCTTTCGTATTGTCGCAAGTAAGACAATGACATCAAAAGAAATTGAAAGTCAGATGAAGACGCCGAATATAAGAAGAGAATTTAAAAGGTGGGGAATTGTTAAATATGTAAAAATATGCTTGTAACGTGTTTAATATCAGCCTATAAAAAAACCCGTGTTCATTTTGCCAAGAAACATCTAAAGCAACAAATGAATTGGTCTAAAGTTGTTTTCAGTGATGAAAAGAAGTTTAACTTTGATGATCCAGACAGTATTCATCTTTGGTGAATCCTGCTATTCAAAATGATCATGCTTTTCCCCACTAGCGATTTCTATTTTTTTTTCTAAGAAGTATTTCTAAGAACTTTTAGCAATTAAATAAGGCCATGAAAGCAATTTGGGAAAACTGGTAGGAAAGAGCATGCCTTGATTGAGTAGCAGGATTTACCACTAGTATTTATTCATATTGTCATGACCTTTGAAATGAAAAGGACGTACTTTACACTCGTCAACAAGTTGGAAGCTACCTAATGATTTGGGCCTCTTTTTCTTCATAATTTAAGCACAGAATTGCTTTTCTAGAAGGACGACAAAATAGGCATATATATACTCACTTATAGAATGCCATTTAGTGATTCGGGGTGAAAAGAACAGCCGGTCTTAATTGTATTTTTGAAAGAGTTAATAGATTAATTCACTCTGCATAAAGCACAAAAAAGTGACTGGAAGATAATAAGGTTCACACACTCGATTGCCTGGCAAATAATCCGGACCTACAGGGTGTGTCACACATTTTGTTTAAAAATTTGACTTTCTCTATTTATATTTAAATGAAAAACATAAAACATATATGGCAGCAATTCGGAATATGATTTAATTATCATCTGCATCATTAAAAACATTCTTTAATTTAACCCTTTAATTACTGCATTATGGTCTACTGCAACTTTTTTCATGTAATTTTTTTTGCAGTTACTACAATGAAAATTAAAGGATAAACATAAAAAAATACTCACCCGTGAGAAATTTAATTCCTTAGAGATAATTAATTAAAGTGGTACTTTAAAGTACCGTCCGTACACTATGACTAAAATATCGTAAAAGAAAACACACAAGGTATTTCAAATGGCACCAGAATTGTGGTAAAAGATTTTCGATTTAATAAGTAATGTGAAATATAGCCTTTTTCTTATTTAAAAATATTTTTTTGGGCAAATTCAGGTGCCAATCATTTATTTCAACACTTTAGCATTGAAAATGCTTTGCCCCTGAAAGGGTAAAAAAAAACTAATTTTTTTAGGTTTCGATCATGTTAGCAGTCCTTTAGTTATGCGACGTTTATATTCCAGGGACAACATGTTCTATCGCATCTTCACATATTCAATATATCAATTTACATATGCCATTTCTAGCATAGCAAAAAAAAGAGCCGGTGCCACAGCTTTTTCGATTTCCTATAAAAAATAATAATGAAACAGAAAAGAAATACTCGGAAAATTATTGCTACACTACATTTTAGTAATTACATTTTAAAGCAGATGAAAACGATGGATAACTACACAGGCGAAAAGTAAACAAGAAGTTTTTCTACAACACCCAATGTACTAACGGTACTTATAAGTACCGCCAAGTAATTCAACTGTTAAGTCAAATACATACACCGTTCACCTAAAATAGCCACTGAAATTGTATTCTAAGATCATAATGAACACATAAAAAAATCCAACACTTATCTTATATCCTTTACTGTGTTTGCATCAATAAAAAGACGAGCGTGACAATCTGTACAAAATGTTGGCACAAAACACATCGACTGTTTCAAAGATAGCCTCCTTCCTCGCTAAAATAACAAACCTAAAACTACTGCTGCCATATATCCGAAAAAAGTGAAGATAAAAGAGTGTTTTTGGAAAGTACCATTAGAATATTAGTAATATTCACTTTGGGATGAAAGTTTAAAGTGAGTGGTACTTATAAGGACCGTCAGTAGATAAAGGGTTAAAATATTGCTGGGAAATAAACAATGGATTGAAAGGCTATGCGTTTGCTCCTTATGAAAATAAATACTCTTATTAGGTTATTTAATAAAGGTGTAAAAAGCATGTTTTTATTATTTCTGCACGTATAAAAGGTGACATGATTAATAAAAAGGGAAAGAAACGTCTAAGTTTACATTTGAGTATTAAGAAGGTAGATAAAATGCATGTCAAATAAAGGAACCTTCACCGATAATTGTATTCAAAGTCGCATCCGATATTTTAAAGTTAATCCCCCCCCCCCTCCCCCAAACAAAAAAGAAGAACTATCGAAAAATCTTTCACTCTTTCCGGCACAAAAAAATTCTGTTCGTAAAATGAGGAAATGATTGACTCACACCACAATTTTCATAACTTCTTAGAAAGTAAAAACTTGTATTTTTAAGCATTCATTATAAAAGCAAAATTTTATTAAAATATTCTTAGTGCCATAATTAAGTTTGACATTAAAGTTAGGTGGTCCCGTACTGAGATCACTGTGCCGGAGAGGGCCCTTTCCGGCTCAAAGTACTTCTGTTGCTAAAATGTTGAAATAATTGAGTGACACCGGTTTTTAGGAACAAATTTATTTGCAAATAAGTGAAACCCTTTCTTCACGTACGATCTAATTGACAAAAATTCATTTTAAAATACCGGTGCCATTGTGGCATTTGAGAATTAAACTTAAGTGGGACAGAATTTAACCCACCATCCAGGGCTGCCACAGGTGACTGCTCTTTCATTCTACCTCACACCACTTTTTAAAAACAAAAATTATTGACATACTGTTCGCGAGCATTTGCGAGCGAAACATACTACAAAGTCTGTACTTTTTGGGTTTTTTTTTTTTTTTAATTAGTGGTGAGAAGAGAATAGAAAAATAGTCGTCTGTGGCAGCCCTAACCATGCTGGAAAGGATGAAACATCTCCATAAGAATTGTAAACAATATCATAAAATCTGATTTAAAGCTAATCAAAACAAAAAACATCATGTTCACTACCTAATGCGAAAACATTTTCCTTAACGCAAGATTATGTGCAGATTGTTGTATGAAAATTGTTTGGCAGGTGAAAAATGGAAATATGTAGTCACATTCAGTGTTGCCAGTGAGCTAATTTTTTTAAATTCAGATGTTTTGAATGGCACCACTTTTTTTAAGTGGTAAAATTTTTCTTGCTTTCCCCCTCAATCAATATGTCATTAAATAAGAAGAATTTTACCATTTCAAAGAGTGGTGCCAATTAAGAAATCTCAATTTAAAAAAAAAAGTAGCCTATTTGGCAACTCTGGTCATATTTGACGCTGATTGGATTTTTTTATCTGATTGTGATAGAAAAATATTGATTTAGAACCGAAAAAGATAATAAAAAACATAAAATGTTGGTTCAGAGAAAGCAGGGAAAGTTTTTCTAAAGGTTTTATAGTTATTTCTGTATTCTCTTATGATGGAAACTGGAAATAAGAAAAGTAGAAAAAAATGTCAGAATTAACTCGGATTACTATCAGAAATATGTTTTAACACCTGTTTTCAAAGAAGACATTCCATCACTATACTCAAGTAACCTTTATTGAGTTAATTTCCATCAGGATAAGGCTGCCTTACTTATTTCTATATCTGCTGCTATTTTTTTTTTTTTTTGAAAAAAGGAGAAATAAAACCTACTATTCGATTTAAATGCATCCCACCCCAGACCTTCGACTTGTCTTCTATGGATTAATGTGTATTTGGACTTTTATCTCTTAAATACATAGTGATGCATATCTCCATCACTTTTTATTTAACTCTTAGTAACCACTATATTTATATAGAAATATTAATCCTGTAAAAGTACAAAAATATGCTGCTAAATAAAGTTAATAATCTATCTTAAAATTTCTGCTGTATAATCTTTAATATAAGAATAAAAATCACAATTCTAAAAGAATAATTCGTGTATTTAACACTAGAACTGCCGGAAATGTTAATGAATTGTTATACAAATTTTTTATTTAAAACTATTTAACTTATTTATTTAACTTATTTTACCGTGACGCATTTTAAACTTATTTTAGAAAGAAATTTCTTATGATAATCGAGATATTTTTATTTGGTACCGGTCAAAATGTCCTCTACGGCGGTTCTATTGTTAAAGGTTAAGTTTTAAAAAATAAAAAATTATATAAAATAAGGTATTTATCGATTCATACCTATTAACACGTTCACTGCCGAAAAAAGTAGGAATTTTCAAATTTCTTCTTGAAAGTCGTTTGCCACCACAAATTCTGATAGGTAAATTTCGCTTTACTAACACAGCGAAATTTCTGCCAATAAATAAGGCAATTTTTTTTAAAAATAATAGTGAGAAAGTAATAAATTAAAGCCACAAATATTAAAGCTACGAGTATACTCGTAGCGTGGCAGCCAAAGTGTTAACATATTTACTAATTTGCATTATTTCAGTTTTTACTTGTATTGCAGATGTGCAACATAAGAAAAGTTTGGAGTATTATACGAAAAATATAATATGAAAAATGTATCTCTGATTTTTTCCATTATTTTTCCTGTGTAATAAACCTTTCTGAGAATCATATATAATTTCTTCGAAACTAAATAAAAAAACATGCATTTAAGGGTTAAAACAAGCTCTTTATAAGCGGCATTCCAAAATATTGGATAGGCTCTGAAAGATGTTGTCAAGGAGTGGAAAAAATCAACTTTGATATTTTAACAAATGTTCTTTTATATTGGAAATCAAGCTATAATATGATACTTCAGCAAAAAGGCTATCAGACTGAACATATTGGAAAACCAAATGCTTATCTTTGCTTATGCACTCCCTCTGTCCCAAATTAGTTGCTACATTTGAATACTTTTGTACTGATGATTTTATGATTTTGTCATTTTTCAATGATTTCATGGTGCTATGCTATCAACAAAATTTTACTTACCAAACATTCCCTCAGTCCCCCCTTAAATCAGTACCAAATTAGTTTCAAAATTCCAGCGTTCGCACATGGTTGCTAGTTTGGTCTCCATTTTATTCAGAAATTTGGATTTCATACCAGAAATAAAGAATAGCATTTAATGCTTTATTTAATAAGAGAAATTAAGCGATCACATAAAGTAAAATTCTCCTTTCGAAATTTACGGTGTGAATTTAAAAATTCTTATTAACCCTCCCGCTGCGTAATTGTTTTAATAAAATAGTTTCAAAATAATTAAATAACTTATTTTGCCACCGGTTTTTCTAAACAAAAATTTTTGTCCAATTTAATCGAGAAAATGCTCCTATTAGATAACCCAAAATTTACAAAAAAAAAAAAAAAAAAAAAAAAAAAACTAGTGAGAAAAATCAAGGAAGATTAATTAAACGGTATAATGCATGCCCGAGAAAATCTCTTGTTGCGCAGCTAGAGGGTTAAAAGTGGAGGCCAAACTGGCAACCCTGGGTTCGCACGCTCTTAAAGCTCGCCCCATTTTGTAAGGATTCTTCCACCAGTAATCGCATAAAACTAGCTTCTAGCTAATGAATCGTGAATTCGTCAGGAAGAAAATGATCTTTTTGGTAAGCTGGTGGTATGCTGGTGGCTTAACACTAGAACCGCCATAGAGGTCATTTTGACCGGTAAAAAATGAAAATATTTCGATTCGAACCAGAAATTTTTTTTCTAAAAAAAGTTAAATATATACCACGGAGAAATAAGTTAAATAAATAAGTTAAATAGTTTTAAATAAAAATTCTGGTTTAAAATAGTTTTATAACACTTGAGTGAAATTTCCGGCGGATCGGGTGTTAAGAGCGCACGAACCCTGTAAATTTGCATCGAAAATTTTGACCGAAAACAAGTTCTACATTTGCGAAAAATAATGAGAATGAAAATAAAAAAGTTGTGATAATTTTAATCGCAAATAAAATAATTTTAATTGGTATTTAAGGAATTTCTTGCGCATAATATAGTTTCGGAATTGCATTCCAGGTTTCGCGGAAAAAATTTTTGACGAAGTTTTCCTTTTTGAGGTGGGTTATGTTGTACGAGTTGCTTCCGCCTGACATCTTAAGGTTTTCCATTCATGTTTGTAAAGCTAAAAATACATAGTCATGCTTTTCTACTTTTACATTTTGAAAAGCGTTTTCAACAGCATTAATTAAGTTGTCAATATTCTTTGCGGGCATCTGATGTTGCAATGACTGTATTGCATTAAAAAAAACCCGAGATCAAGTACACTTAAATTCGGACTATTTGGAGGTTGGCATTGTAGCTGCAAATTCCGTCCATCTTTTAACCCTCCGCCTACCAGACGGGTCCATTGGACCCGACAGGTACATACAAAATATTCATTCAAACCAGAAATTTCTTTAAAATAAACTAGGTATATAAACCAGACAAAAATAAGGTAAATAAATAAGTTAAATAGTTTTAAATAAAAATTCTGGTGTAGAACGTTTTATTAAAACTTGAATAAAATTCCCGGTAGATCTAGGGTTAAACATTCTTCTGTGATACTGGGATCATCCACTGCCAAATGAGGCTTCGCATTGTCCTGTTGTATGTATATAGGACTCGATTTTTCAGTACTTGGAAATTTTTCACGTATAGCCGGCAAAATTTTTTTTATAACCATTTTTCGGGTTTGTACTTTGTTAACAATTTCAACAACTTTTGTCACAGCAGTTCCTTTTGCACGATTTTTTGAGTTTCTTTTTGCATTTTCTGAATAAACAAAAGGCCGTATTCCAGTTTTTCCGTCAAACATTTCGTTTCTATTCGAGACCCATCTTGGTCTTGCCACTGCTGCAACAAACATTACTGTGGTAATAAACCTTTTGATTTTGTAGTGCCTCAAAGGTTCAGTTTCATCTAGGGTGATGTAAAACGAATTACTGGTTTTCGTAATATTAAACCATTTTTTATCGATATGAATACGATCCAATATTTCCGAAAAGCATCCATTAGTTTGAACATTCTGTAAACAAAATCGAATTCTGTCGAGCTTATGTTTAACTGTTAGACTTGGCTTAATGGTGGATGAAATACGCTTCAAAACTTTTCCCTCCTGACGAATCCTGTGTAATGTTGATCTAGGAATACTAACAGCTCATGATAAACTCCGTAGTGATAGTCTTCGTTTTATTGGGACATCTTTGATTTTGCCCAATTGCTGAGAACAATCTTTTTTTTTTTTTTTTGTCAATATTACCAAGTTTTTGTTAAATTACATTGTAAATTTCATCATCATTTATTTTTGACGTCTTTGCCTGCTACCACAAACGGGATATTGTACTACGATGAACAATAAATTTAATCGCTGCAGCATTTATAGAACCATGGCTTAGTTTATCATTTTTCAAATGTTGCAGTAAAAATTGCAATACAGCGTTAAGCTCTTCATTAATAATTTCCTTCTTTAGGGTACTTTTCAAATTATTGCTCATCATTACAACTATCGTCATATTACTTCCTGATCTTATTACTTCACATTTGAGTTTACATTGCTTCTAACACCTAGTATACCGCGTTATTTTCATTGTAGTATAATTTTACAGGTGCCAATCTACTAAACTGCATCGGAAGTAATTTATGACTCCACCTACTTGAAATGTAGCAATTTATTTGGGACAATAATTTTTGACCTAAATGTAGCAACTAATTTGGGTCGGAAGTAGTATTTCTTTTTTCCAAAATCGTTATAAAAATGTGTGAACACACTTAAATTCCATGGAAAACGTTTGAGATATAATAGTAAATATATATCTACCGGCAAAATGATCAAATGAGCCGGTGTAACTCGAAAGCAAAATTTAAATTTGACAATTTTGAGATATGTAGTGGCGTAGCGTCAGAGAATGCCGCATCATTTTAGTATCAGTATAATTATACCGGGTGTATGAAAAGTCAGGAAACTGTCGAATAACTAGAGTACTGTCGACTAACTAACCCATTGGATTGAAAAACGTAAAAATATGTGTTAAACATTTTAAAAAAATTATTCAGCGATACCATTGTCGAAACCCTGGGTGTCCGATAGGTTCCAACTTTGAAATCTTTAATCCACCCCCACTCCCCACCCCCTATTTTTTATTGGAGTTTCGGGTTCAATGGGAAAAAATACGTAACTTTTGCATTCAAAAGCTCTTTGGATCATACTAGATGGCACTTTAATGGAGCAAAATGCGGTCAGATTCGTTTTCTGAGCAGGAAATACAGGGGTCGTACTTGTCCTGAAATTTCATGACCGGGAAATTCTTCGGTACTAGTATTTTCTTATGGAAAAATCTCTTCTTAAATATGGCGAAATTTCACGCGTTTAACCTAGATTTATTTTTCTATAAACAAATAGTGATATTTGTCCTGAAACAATCCCTTAAGCGTACGACCCCTGGAAATAGTGTTTTTTATTGAAATTCTGAAAAAAAATAGAAACTAAATTTTTAAAATGCCGCTACTCTCCCTACATCGTGGATAGGAAGGGAGGGGGACTGTTTGAATTATATATGAATGCACTACTTTAAGCGTTACCCAAGAGCAACGACCTGGGCGTAGTAATTTTCTGTGCCATTCGGAGTGCTTCATTAACGTTTGTCCCCTTGCCTCTCACGATTCGGGGCAGTGTTGCCAGATGGGCTACTTTTTTTAAAATCAGATTCTTAATTGGCACAACTTTTTTGAAATGGTAAAACGTGCCTTATTTAACTACATATTAATTAAGAAGAAAACAAAGTGAATTTTACCGTTTCAGAAAAATGGTGCCAATCAAGAAATCTGAATTAAAAAAAAGTAGCCCACTGGCAACACTGATTCGGGGTGCAGTTTAACGCGGCATTTTGCCCGATTACATCGCCATCTACAGTGATAAAACAAAGATTAAATAGAAAAGTTGTGTATTTTTTCCCCTTGAATCCGAATCTGCAATATAAATTGGGGGTTCTTATTTAAGATTTCAAAATTGCATCCCTCTCATTCCCCAAGAGGGTCAATTTTAGTATCACTGAATAGATTTTAAAAATATATTGAACACGTATTTCTCGAGTTATTCGACCAATTTTATACTTTCCAGTCACACGGTAAGGTCATTGTGCCTAAATAAGAAGACCCCCTAAATGCGACAATGTTCTTGTACTTAAAACTTTGCTGCAAGATTCTTATATAAATGCTATATAGTGAAACATCCGAACTTCAGAACAAAACATGAAACATTTCTCTGCATTTAAAACGTTTTGTATAAAAAAAATTCCCATTCACGATGCACTTCGTTCTCTTTAAAGCTCCTCCCCCCTCCACACACACACCATATTCCCTAAACGTGGTAGAAAATCCCGAAAATGGTTCACGGTTTTTCTTTTTTAATTTTCAAGATCAAATAAAATTATGGACGTGAAGGGCTATGATGTGTGTTTCATTTACCAGAGCTTGGGGAAAGGCGACACGTTTCCAAATTAGAGTTCTAAAATATTCTACATATTTAGATGACTTTTTTTCTACAGAGACCTATTGGCGACAAACGGAATGTTCTAAAGGCGGAGAGACATTTAGGAGATTAAAGAAGGTAAGTTTATATGGTATTTTCATATATTGTATTAAAATTACGTTTAACTCTAGAAGGACCGTAACTCTGGAAGGACCCATTTTGACCCCTTTCAAATGAATATATTTTGATTCGAACTAGAAATTTCTTTATAAAATAAGTTTAAAAGACACAAAGAAGGAAAAAAAGTTAAATAGATAAGTTAACAGTTTAAATAAAAAAAATCAAGTGTAAAATATTTTTACAAAACGTGAGTAAAATTTCCGGCCTTTCTAGTGTTAACACTAGAACGCCCGGAAGGAGTCGATCCGACTCCGACCATGTGACTAAATGTCAACTCGAACCATAAATTCTTTCATAAAATAAGTTAAATTTAAAACACGCAGATTTACGTTAAATAAATCAGTCAAATATTTTTAAATAAAAATTCTGATGTCAAATATTTTTGTGAAACTTCAGTAAAATTTCCGGGCGTTCTAGTGTTAAAGCAGAAATGTGTTTAACCCTTAACCCTCTGTCTACCAGAAGGGTCCAATGGACCCGACATGTATATTCAAAATATCTATTCAAAGCAGAAAATTTCTTCAAAACAAACTAAATGTATAAATCAGACAATAATAAGTTAAATAAACAAATTAAATAGTTTTAAGTAAAAATTCTGGTGTAGAATGTTTTTATAAAACTTGAGTAAAATTTCCGGTAGTTCTAGGGTTAACCGGAAACGTGAAAATCCCGTGCACAAACAGAACACTTAATAATTTACCAAATAATGAACTTAAACATTTAATCTTTAATAGAAATGCATTAACAGGACTAATTCTTTAATATAACAGCATAAAAATAAGTTTTGAATGTCGGAGAGAGAAAATATTAAGGTCTGATATGTAGACCCAACCGTCTCACAGATGGTACGTTTCCGGTTAAGAGTTAAATAAGCTGTGTTGAGTCAATAAATTAAGAATATCAACATGATCTTCCAATTGTGTTTTCTTCTGCCGGGTACTTAATAATGTGTTTCAAATGATCAAAATAGAAAACTACATATTTTAAAAATTTTTAATTAAAAAAATAATATTTTCTAATTCAATCGGTACATTGTAGAAAAGGTAACGTTCCGCGTGTACTCCAGGAACGTTTTCCCTTTTCGTACGTTTTTATAATAGCCAAACAATTTGCTGCAAAGTTATAATTTTCTGTTCTGAAACATTCCTAGCAGATTATTCCTTAATAGATGGTAGATGACCATTGATTATCTTCAATCATATGATTAACTATTTTTTTTTCACATATCAAAATTATCATCTGAGCTCTTTACATACATATAGCGCAGCGCAAACCATCCCCAGCAACCACAATTTGCGAATTAAAAAGAGATATCACGGGTTACAGGCATATATTTTTCATTCTGTACCAACTTACGTTCCAAGACGCAGAAGAAATATATATACTATAAACAATGATTTTAGTATAAACTGGTGGAAATAGAAAATTTTATTTGTAAGTAAAAGCATGGCAAAATTAATTCATCGAAAACAATTTCGAAAGCTGTTAAATATTTTAAATTTAAGAAAACTAATATGTATTTTCTAATTTAGGAATGGCGAAGCCGTGTGCCAGTGGGCCAAATGTCATCACTATTTCTGAATAGTGACTTATTTAACGGCCGAATTTTCTGGAATTAATATTTCAAAAAATAAAATTAAAAACAGAATATTTCAGAAAATATTTTAATTATTATAAAAAGTCTTGAAATGAACAAACATTTCTAGAATATATGTGGAACGTTACCATTTGTTTTGACTAAAATTTAAAATGGTTGACTGCTTTCAAATTTGTTTACGATGTGATATTTTTACTCTGCTTTTACTTACTGATAAAAAAATATTCATCTTAACAAGTTTGTACAAAAACCAATATTGAAATGTACATTTGGTTTATATTTGTCTGGTTCTGGAGATTGCTTTGACCAAAAAAGGTACATTCCCGTGAAATGGTCTTCCATTGCTTACCAAAGGTCCAGGGTTACGAGTTTGGTCTTTTTTTTAAATTCAGAAATTCCAAATTCTTACTACAAAATTCAAATAAAATTTTGTGCTTTATTTAATTGCAGACATTTTGGATTTATATTAAGTAATTATTTTTCTTTCGTAATTTAGGGTATGATTTCGAATTTTCTGAATTAAAATTGCCAAACTGGCAAACATGGAAACGTTATGCATTCCTATGTTGCTGTTGCTGGGCGTGTGTTTTCTCTCTGCACTGTAAAAAATCTAGTTTATTACGAATACCAAAACCTTTACTGAATAAAGTTAGAAAGTTCTTATGAAATATCCGTAAGATTCCTGTGAAATATAAGAAAGATTTCTGTTCACAAACAAAACATTGGGCTACAATGTCAGTAAGCTTCCTGCAAAATGAACAGAAACATCCATGGTGCTTCGCAGGAAGCTTGCTGATATTTCAGTGGAAAATAATCAGTAAAATTTCGATTATGTGGACGGAACTTTAACATTAGTAAAATTATTAACCCAATTAAAAAAATAACATTACTAAAATTAATTAATTTGTTAAAAATTACTTTAATAAAATTAATTTACTTTGTTAAAAATATATTGTTACAATTATTTAACTTTATCAGAAAGTAACATTGTTACAATTATTTAAATTTGTGAGAATTTAAAATTGTTACAAATTATTTTTCTTTGTTAAATGAACTTAAAATTAATAAAATTAATGAATTTAGTAAAATAAAATTGCGTTATAAAATTTATTTAACTCTGTTAAAAATTTAACATCACTAAAAGTAATCAACTTTGTTAAAAAATTAACATTTCTAAAATTATTAAAATGACTAAAATTAATTAACTTTGGTTGAGAAAACTAACATTACTAAAATTAATTAACGTTGCTAAAAAAATAACACTACTAAAATTATTTACATTTGTTTAAAAATTTAAAAAATTACTAAAATTATACAGCTTTAACAAAAATTAAGGTTATTAACATTAATTAACTTCGTAAAAAAATAACTAATAAAATCGAACTTTATTAAATTTAATTAACTTTGCTAAACAAATTATATTATTAAAATTATCTAACTCTGTCAAAAAATAACATTACTAAAAGAACTAACTTTGTTAAGAAAAAAAAAAGTAGCGTTACTAAAGTATTTAACTTTGTTAAATAAATTAACAGTTTAAAGTTATTTTTGTTAAACAAAATCACATTAATAAAATTATTTAACTTTGCGAAAATGAATTAATATTTCTAAAATTCATGAACTTTGTTAATATTACTCATATTATTTATTACAAAATTAATCCAACTTAACCCCTTAACAAGTTTGCCTGCACACTGTACGTGCAAGAGAGTTTGGTTGTTTCGTTATTGAAAGAATTTCGACACCGATATTTAATGGCAGACATATATCGATTATATAAGTATAGCTGCCAACTTTTACGTTTTTTAGCTACCACTAAAATTTTAGCGATATTTTCGCTTTGATACTAGAACAGCCGGCTATTTTACTCAAATTTTATAAAAAGTGCTTCACACCAAACTTTTTATTTAAAACTATTCAACTTATTTAATTAGCCTATTTTTTGTACTGCATACATTTAATATATCTTATGAAGAAATTTATGGTTCGAATAGAATATTATCTATTTGGCAGGGGTCAAAATGACCCCTAATGGCGGCTCTAGTATGAAAGCATAAAAGCTGGCAGCTATGTATAAGGCGATTATTATATTATAGTACGACAAAAATGCAGTGTTGCCAGATGGGCTACTTTTTTTGAAAATCAGATCCTTGATTGGCACAACTTTTTCGAAATGGTAAAATATGCCTTGTTTAATGACATAATAATTAAGGCAAAAACAAAGTTAATTTTACCGTTTGAAAAAAGTGGTGCCAGTCAAGAAATCTGAATTTTAAAAAAGTAGCAGCCCACTGGCAACACTGTAAAAGTGATGTATGGGCCCTATTTTTAGTTTATTGTGCCAAAACAAATTAACCTGATAAGGGGTTAATTATTTAACTTAAGAATTTATTTATAAAAAATAATTTTTATAGAAAATTATTTAACTTTATTTCAAAAATTAAAATTACTTAAACTTTATAACTTTAAAAAAAAATGACATTACTAAAATTAATTAATTTCGTTAAAAATTAACAATACGAAGAATTATTTAACTTAGTTGCAAAAAATTAAGATTACTAAAAATAAATTTGTAAAAAAAAAATAATAATAACATTAATAAAATTATTTATCTTTGTTTAAAATCTTAACGTTACTAAAATTATTTATCTTTGATGAAAATCTTAACGTTACTAAAATTATTTTTTGTCAAAAATAATATTGTTTACAAATAATTTTGATTTGTTAGAAAAATAACATTGTTACAATTATTTAACTTTGATATAATATTAAAATTACTACAGTCAGTCAGGGTAACTTTGAACCACGGGGTGTAACTTTGCACCACTTCCTATTTTTCAATATTTTTGACTCTAAAAGACTAAATAAACTCTAGAACTGTGCTCTGTTGGCAAGGTTCTAAACTGGGATTTCTACTCTTTATTTTAGAAAATAAATTAGCAACATTATGCGCAATTAATTGCATCATCCAGAGCTGCCAAGTCTCCGGCTTTTTGGATACCAGTATTTTTATACAGAAAATGTTCTTTTATTTAATTGGAACATTTGGCCGATTTAAAAGAACAGCATTTTCTCTAAGATAATAGTGGTGTGCAAAAAGCCGGAGACTTGGTAACTCTGTATCATCTAACTATTTTTGTGAAGTACTGTTTTCAAGTTAATTTTGAATGCTGTTTTGAAGTTGTTGTAATCCAATTAAATTTTCATAGTAAGTAACAATATACTCATTTATCGGACATATTATTATCTAAATGTTGTAAATGTGTTAAAATGTTGTGATTATTTATTTATTAATAGTTAATAAAATGTAAAATAAAAACGCACTAGCATTTTACCGCATTTTCAGGGACACTGATGCTTATAATTTACTAATTATAGGTGCTACTGTCGAAAATTTGCCATATTTGCACGTATATTTTATATAAATGCCGAAAGTGTGCATTAGATATAACATGTAAATATTTTCACAAATATGTGTAAAATACATAAAATTCTTTTAGAGGCGTGATTAGGGGCGGAGCTACTCAAATTTGACATTTCATACGTTCGAAGTTTTTTTATTCTTGTTTGAATAATACTAGTACTTGTATGTATTACTGTAACTATGGATATATTATTGAGTTAAAACATTGAAAATTGTTTTTCACTGCATTTTTATGTTTTATATGAACAATAAGCAGGTTTTTTTTTTATATCTAAATGTTCACGGTTCTCTTCTTCTACTTTTCTTATGCCTGATATTTGTTGTAATATCATAAATTATACAAATCTTGTGATGTTGGGAAATGTAAATTCGCAGTCTTTACATATCTGAAAACATTTTTGGGGGTTTAAAGTTGTTCTGACTACAGTACTTTTTTTTAAATTAATTATTTTATATAAAAATTTATCGTATGGTGCAAAGTTACCCTAAATAGCTGGGTAACTTGGAACCAGGCTAAAAATTCATTTTTTATTGCTTTTATCCTTATTATTCCTTATTTTTTTTTATAGTCAAACAATAATTTAGGATCATTTCTTCTCTTTTATGCCCCTAGTTGGGACAATATTCTTCAAATAAGAGTGTGGCATATGAAAATAGAGAAAATGCGGATCAAAGTTACCCTGATTGACTGTAATTTTTCTATCAGTTAAGAGTCGAAATCTTAGTGTTTTAGTCGTATAGTAATTTTTAGTGTATATTTTCACAACGATAAATACATAGTTGTTTTGAATTTTTAATTTGACTGCTAAAAGAATGTTTGAAACATTTGCACATTTAGGAGGCATTTAGAACGTACTTATTTAAAAAGTAAAATTTCTAAAATTATTTAATTTTGTAAAAGAAAAACACATTACTGAAGTTACTTTTTTAACATATATAAAATTACTAAGATTATTTAGCTTTGTTTTAAAAAAGTAAAATCACTAAAATTGTTTAATTTTGTAAAAAATAATTACTAAAGTTATTTTTTTTTACATTATTGAAATTATGTAACAATACTAAAATTAATTTACTTTGTTCAAAAATTAACAGTTTTAAAATTATTTTAGATTACTATAATTCTTTAAAAATTAACGTTCTAAAATTTTTAAACTTTATGAAAAAAATTAACATTACAAAAATTGTTTAATTTTGTTAAAAAGATAATCGTTTCAAAAGTTCATTAACTTTGATAAAAAATAAAAATTACTAAAATTATTTAACTGTTTTGAAATTAACACTTAGTAAAATTAATTTTAAAAATAACTTTATTAAAATTATCTAAGTTCGTTTAAAAAATTACAATAATAAAATTATTTAATTTTGCTAAGATATAACATTACTGAAAATATTTAACCTTGTTAAATAAATAAACATTACTGGGATTATTTAACATTATTCAAAACTTAAGAGTACTAAAATTAATAAACTTTCTTCAAAAATTAATATTACTAAAAGGAATTAGGTAACTTTGTTAAAAAATTAGCATTACTAAAATTATTTCCCTTTAAAAAAATTAACATGACCAAAATTAATTAACTTTGTTTAAAAATTAACATTAAAAAAACTGTTTAAATGGCCGCTTCTTTGAAACCCACCGATTGAAAAATATCGTGTTGGTCTATGGGAAAATTTATATACAGTAGAATCCGATAAAGCCGCGTTTCAAGGGATTAGACACAAGTCTCGTATTAAGCAGGATCGCGTATTAAACGTGATTTGGATCATGTTGTTGCAAATTAGCTTATTTACACATGTAATCGTCTAATTTAACTTTGGAACTTTCATTTATATGTTTAGTATTTTAAAAAAATGTGCTTTTTTTTTACACATATTTTAGAATACAATTTAATTATATTCAAGTTTAACCCTTTAGTGCGCAGCTTTGCATATATGCAAACAACAGTGTCTTGAATTTAATAGATTTTTTTATTCGTATATACCTAATTCACACCAGAAAATTAAAATAGCAATATCCGCTTTAATTAATAACAGACATTCCGTATATATATATAAAGCTAAATTAACCATTTGAAATTTCTGGTGTAAAGTCAGATACGCTGTACTACGTAATTTCCAGAACGTATTCTATTTTGGGAATTAAAGGGTAAAAGGTTAAATTTTATAAAATAAATAATTATATAAATTAAGGTATTTGGAGACATACTTCTAAAAATATTTACTAATTTGCAATATTTTAGCGTAAAACAGTAGTTTTTACTTATAGTGCAGATGTGCAACAGGAGAAAAGTTTGACGTATTATATGAAAATTGTATCTCTGATTTTTTTTCCTTATTTTTTCCTGTGTAATAAACCTTTCAGAGAATCATATATATTTTTTTCGAAACAAAATAAAAAATCACGCATTTAAGGGTTAATACATTGTTTCTTTATATATGATCTACTGGAATGATAACTGGTTAGTTCCATGGGTGTTTGAAGTGTAAGTCACATAGCTCATAACTATTATGCTTGTTTGCCACCATTATTTTCAAAAAGTTTGCTTGGCCTTATTCAATTAAGGAGATATCTCCCATAAAATAAGTCACATTTTTCTATTTTTAAATATTGATAGCCAAAAATCATAGCATGTGACTTACCGTCGATCATTACCGTCGGGGCTAACTTGGTCCTTGAACATACTTTGGTCCAGCACATAAAAAAAGATTTTATTATTTGTATTGAACAAACAACACAAGATAACTTGGAGTTTTTGCCCTTGAAAAGTAATTTATATCCTACTATAAGTTATTTGAATAGTTTGGGGTTAATTTAATTTTTTTTAATGGCAACACTGAATGAGTTTGTAAACAACTGTTTTCGTGTGTAGATTTTAAATCTCCAAACTTTCTATTGTGGAACAATCTTGATAAGAGCTACAAATAAAGTATGTGTCAAAATATTACCTTTAGTAACCTGTAACCCATGTGTGATCATAATTTTTCCTTTAACTTTTTATTTTGGCTGAAAATGGTTACATTTTCGTAAAGCTAACATGAAAACTAGTATTTCGGGACTACTTTGTGCCAGGCCTGTTTTGGTCCGAAAATAGCCCCAATTTCTTAGAAATGCCTTTTATACAACCAAATCTCTTAAAACATGTTTTAAGTAACTTTTTTTCAAATGTTACTGTTTCAAAATGTTACATTAATTGAAAGAAATGAAATTGAAACTGGTGTGAATGAATAAGAAGAAAATAACTTCTTAAAACACCATCAAAAACTTTTAGTTGTGCTAGGCCTTTCGAAAGATCTGAGTCTTTCTTCGTCAGGCGCAAAAAAGACGTGCTTATACTATGAAAGTATTTGAGTCTTACTGCTGCTTTCACAGTAGAAGCACGTCTTTTTTGCGCCTGACGAAGGAACACTCAGATCTTTCGAAAGGCCTAGCGCAATTAAAAGTTTTTGATGGTGTTTTAAGATGTTCTTTTGTTGTTGTTACATTAATTGTTTTTGTTCCAGTTGTTGAGGATAACATGACGAAAACTGTTTCTCGTTTCTTTAATATTAACAATTGGTTAATTGTGTTTAAATGTAAAAAAAACCTTTGTTTATCGTGTTTGCACGGTTAATTTATTAGCAAATGCTATTGCAAGGTTTTTCCATAAAAATGTATTCATTTACATATGAAATGTATTCATTTTACAAAAAACTAAGTGAATGGACCAAAGAAGACCCTAGCAGGGGCTACTTTGTTCCAAAGCTTTAAAAATAGTTAAAAAGTAAAAAAATAAAAAAATTCCCCTTTAAAACCATACAATTTGCTTCATTGTTTCATGTTAATTGTTTACAACTCCATTTTGACACGTTGAAAAATCACATATCATATGTTTTAATAATGGAAATGTGAGTGGAACCAAGAAAAAGTGGCCCAAAGTTCGACGGTACAAGTACTCATGGAAATAGCCAACTGAAAATAAATATGAATTCAAACAATTTATTGTCGATTAACCCATTACCCGATGGTGTTACGTTCACACAACGGTCAAAATACACATATACAATACACATATTTAAATTATTTACTTTCGCACCACTATTTTTGAATTAAAAAATTGGCCTTATTTAAAGACATAAATTTTTAAGATTACATGAAGGGAAAATTATCTTTTAGAGTTTCTGGTGGCAAACGACGTACAGCTAAAAAGTTGAAAACCTCAACCTTATAGATTTGGCAGCTAATGGGTTAATGAGTTGTAACTAAAAATGAAAGAAAAAATTACAAACAAATATAATTTTCCTGGAAGTCCAATTTCTTTTTAACAAAAACCGAAAATATTAAATCTTTGAAGCACACCCCTATTATAAAAATCATATTTCGTGTTTGTGATAATGACTATAGTCCAGGCAGTAGAGACCGTATAGGGGCTCAACCTAGCAAAATTCATGGTAGTTCTGGAAAAAGATTTACTATATGTTTTTTGGGTCGCTGAATCCGAATTTTTAACTTCCCACCAAAAATTTCCCCCGGCACCCCCCCTCAAATTTTGGTAAAATGCCCCCCCCCCTCCAAAAAAAGGTTTTTATTAAAAAAATCAAATTTTTATTGTTTTAGGGGAAAAGTATCTAGAAATTCAGAAAGTAGGGAAAATTTTGGAGATAAGTTAAAAATTCGGATTCAGCGACCCAAAAAACTTAAAATAAACCTTATAAGGAAAGTTCGGACGGGAGATGGGAGGGCGAATATAAACGTGTGAGTGGTTAGGTGGAATTGCGCAACTTAGTCCACGCAGCACCGCGCGCATGTTCCAAGGAAGATCCCCCCCTTCCCCTTCATCGTAAGTCATAATGTCATATATCTAATTTGTTGCAAATTTTGTCTACTTTCTTAATTTCTAGATACTTTTCCTCTAAAACAATAAAAAAATTGATTTTTTTAATAAAAACCTTTTTTTTTGGGGGGGGGGCTTTTTACCGAAATTTAGGGGGTTGCAGAGGGGAAATTTTGGTGGGAAATTACAAATTCGGATTCAGCGACCCAAAAAAACATAAAGTAAGCCGATTTCCAGAACTACCATTAATTTTGCTTGGTAAAATTCCCTATTATTATTGCTAGGACTACTACCCTTATACTCAGTTCTTAGTTTTTAATATAAATAGAAAAAATCTACCCTTATGAATCTTCGTGTAAAAAAATATTGTTAGAATAGCAAAGTAAAGAAACATAAAAAACATAAAAATAAATATACAACCGCAATCGTCTTAAGGGAAATTTGTTTCCTCGTGGGACCGAAACTTTATAGTCGATAACGTCGGGATCGAGTAATAACGTTCGCGTATTAAACCTGCTATTTTTACATTAGTCTAATGGCGATGTTCAGAGTACCGGAAAAAAATCTCGTACTAAGCGGGATAGCGTATTAACCGTGAACATCTTAAGTGAGTTCGAGTGTACATGATTCGTCAATACCTAATATAAGTATCGAAATACAGTTTCCACCAAAGACGTTTGCCGTCGATTGCCGACGAAGTGCGTTTTTAAAATTCACCTCCTTAAATTTTTTTTAGAAGATAAAATTTCATGAAGTGGCAATTCCAAAGTTAATAGGGATTTTTTTAATACTTGAAATTTAAGGAGATGTATTTTTTAAACACACTTTGTCAGCATCTGACGTCTACTTTCTGAAAGTGAAAACCGTATTTTGATAAGTATGTTAGACAGGGCCCGATTACTAACAGGGCAAACTTCCACCAGTAAAAAGGAATAGAAATTTTTTCCTTATTCTAAAACAGGGGTGTCAAACTGCGGCCTGCCGAATACCACTAAAATTTTATAGTATTCATTGCCTTATCTAATCAACAAATCTTTGAGACTCAAGAAATCGTTTATTTCTTTAAAAAATTAGTGGTATCCGGCGGACCACAGTTTGACACCCCCTTCTCTAGACAGAAATTTTTCATGCATAAGGCAAAAATTTCTTTTAAAAATTACTGGTGGAAGTTTGTCCGTTTGGTAATCATGCCCGGATGCTATGTAATGAGTAATCACATACAGGGTGGTGTCCATAATTAAACTACATACAAAACTATTGTTCATAAAGTTGTGAAATTTTGGGAAAAGCATAATAAAGGTAAGGGAATTTGTTGAAGCTAAAAAATATATAAATAAAAATAGTTTAAAATTTCGCCACCAGAGGGCGATTTTTAATAAATTGCATATTTAGCATTAAGATAGTTTAGAAATTTTATTTACAGGATGTTCATAATTAATCGACCCTATTTTAAAGTTCTCTACAGACGAAACTATTTTCAGAATGTTGTGAAATTTTTTGGAGGATATAATAAAAGTATGGGAATATGTTTGAGCGAAAAAAAAATTCGGAGGCCGTTTTTCAACGAATTACACATTTAGCATACATTTACGAAAGTTTAACAAACTTTGTTATAACCAAGCATGCTCTGCATGACTTTCATCATTTTCAGATACCACCTGAAATCGTAAGATAGCATGTTCCACAGTTGACCGCAGTATGTTCAGGGAAAATCTAGGAAAATGTCGTGAAATGCTGTCTTTAGAATAAGGTTAAGTTAATAAATAAAATTTCTAAACTATCGTAATGCTAAATGTGTAATTTATTAAAAAAAACCCACTGTTGGCGAAATTTTGAACTACTTTTATTTACATTTTTTTTTTAGCTTAAACAAATTCCCATCCGTTTATTATGTCTTTCACAAAATTTCACAACTTTATGAACGATAGTTTTGTCTGTAGACAACTTTAAAGTAGGGTCGTTTAATTATGGACACCCTGTATTTAAATTTTCCCATAGGTTAACATTGGATTTAGCGGTCAGAGAGTTTTAGTGAAGTGACCACTCTAACCTTGTTAAAAAAAAATTAACATTGCTGAAATAATTAACTTTGCTTTAAAAAGTTAACATCTAACATATTTAACTTGTTTAAAAACTGATATTAAGATTAATTAACTTTGTTAAACTAAATAACAATACAGGACTCCCACGCTGCCCGTTTTTTTGAACACCACTTTTTTCCAAAGAAAAATCTTGTTTATAAATAGAAACTCACCTAGAACCGTGATTTTCTTCCAATTGTTGCAGCAAACTTACATGAACTTTGTTCTAAAAAATTACTGCTTTAGAAAAACAGACCAGTGGGAGAGCTTACAATACTAAAATTATTTCACTTTGTTTAAAAAAACTACAACATTATTAAAATAACTTAACCCAATTTTTCTATACTAGTAGCTATGTATGTGGTTAACATAGTGTTGCAGTGTTTTATCCCTTTGAGGGGCAAGCAAAAATGTCTCTAAATATTGAATTCTCACCGGAATAATTGAAAAATTGTATATTTAAATAAGGAGAAGCAATTTATCAACGATTTTCCTCCAAAGTTAAAAAATATAAAGTTTAGTTAAAATTTTCTGGTGAGAATCTTGTTTAAATTAGGTGGGATATATTTTATCCCACCGCCCCTCAAGGGGTTAAGTCCGCAATCATTTTTTTTAAACTCGCTTTACTTAAATGTTACCCCGTTTTTGAAAGACCACCTTATCTCATGACAGATAAAATAAAGTTAATATTACTGTTTGAAAAAAGTGGTGTCATAAAGCAATCTTAATTTTTAAAAATCAGTGAAATGGCAACACTGTGTTGGTCACAGATATAAAAAGATCGAAGTTGAAGTTCGCGGCTTCGAGACCTAAGAGAATTGAGCGTTTTATGCTTCTACATAGATGCCAAGCTCATACTAATCTTCCGTAATATGTGGGTTAATTTGACCCAGGTTTAATAAATTTCGAACCAGAAATTCATTTAAGAAATTAAATTAAATAAATTCCACGTAGAACTTTAAAATTAAATAAATAAAAATTCATCAAATAAATTTTCTGGTTTGAAACGTGGTTAACATGGGTCAAATTAATTCACCTATTACGGGGGATTTGTGGGAGGTTGGCAGCTATGCTTCTAGTGTTTTCCTTAACCACTTAACTGTTTTCCCGAACTGAGTTCGGGCAAGAAGTCTTTGCTTGCTTCATTGGTAAAAGCTTTCGATTACCGCTAATTTGTTTCTGTAATCTTCTATTTATTAATTGACAAACATTTTTCGATTACATAAGGCAAATATTTTAGTACGTAAAAAGTGGTGTACTGCCCCAATTTTTAGTTTACGGCGTTAAACAAATTAAACAGCTAAGGGGGTTAACCCTTTCCTGAGCGGAGTCATTCTTTTTTTTAAATGATGGACTGACACTTGGACTTATAAACGAATTTATTAGAAAATAAAAACTTGCTTATTTTCCCGTACTCTATAAAAGGAAATTTTAATTAAATATTCAAGGTGCCAGTACTCTTGAAATTAGGTGTCCTTTTTGTGGTCTCCCCCCGCTAAAGGGTTAACCCCTTAATTCTCACTCCTCTCATATTCACGGGCTGTGTCTTTTATTCGGATTGTTTCATTCCCACCAGTTTTATAAAATAGTGCAATTGGCTTTATTATGGTATGATATTTTTTACCTGTCATTAAATAAAGTGACTATTTCTTTTTCAAAAAAAAAAAAAAAAAAGGTGCCAAAAAGCAATCTGAATTTTTAAACCGTAATTCAATGCGACCGTTAAGTGGTTAATCTCTAAATGTCACATCGGCTCCAGAATTTTAGAATGAAAATTTTCTGTTTATTAAGAACGTGAAGAAGCAGTGTATGGTGCCAAAAAGCAATTTGAATTTTTAAACTGTAATTTAATGCGACCGTTAAGGGGTTAAACAAGAATTCGGTAATTTCAATTGCGAAATTTCTACCTGGAGGCTTTACTACAAAATCAAGATTTCGAAATGTAATCGGTAATAATAGATTCAACCATCCTCCACTTTTATTAAATTGCCAAAATGTTTATATAAATATAAATTTATGTAAATATAAAAGTGTATTAAATCAAAATTTCATTACTGTAATCCTTTCATTTATTAGTTGGCGTCACGTAACTTAAAATTTAGTTTCCGAATTGCATAGATTTATTTTTAAATTTTTTCAAATGAGCAAAAAAACTGAATGTGGTGAAGAAGCGTACATTCCCGACCTCTGATCCAGTGGTGTGTGTTTCCCGATGATAACCACCGAAATTTCCATTAAAAAAATTATTTAAATAGAAATCACTGTTTTATGGGGTCAAGAAACTAAAGCACGTGTTTGCTATAAATCTTCTAGTTTTTTTTCAGTTACTTCAAACCACCGTTTTCAATCTTCGAGTAGCACGAGGGTTGACAGTTCTTCAAGGACGGTTTTCTTTTATTTAGCCAGAAGTTTCAACACTAGTTTTATCGCACAGAAGCTCGGTGATTCCAGATTTATATATCGGGTTTTAAATAACAAAAACACTGGGCTGAAATTCCCAGACATAAAATCCAATTAATATTCAAGTTGCATGGAAACATTTACAGTTTTTTATAACAGGCAAAAAAGTACATAAACTCGTACATAAATATTTTTACTTGGGAATGCCAGGGAAACTGAGCTCACAAGAAACTCTTAAAAACCCAGGAGAGACTTGAATCGCAAATAACTAATTTTTTATACTATTTTTCCAAAACAGAAAAATAGTTTCATTATATTTAATATTTCCAGGTGCTTATACACTGATAATTAGCATGCTGGATTCATTTAAACTGCACATCAACTCAAAAGTCAAATATTATTATCTACTTAATCCCTCTCAACTCTTTAACACTAGAACAGCCGTAGCGGTCATTTTGACCGGTACCAAATAAAAATATTTCGATTATCACCAGAAATTTCTTTCTTAAATAAGTTTAAAACGTACCCCAGAAATAAGTAAAATAAATAAGTTAAATAGTTTCAAATAAAAATTCCGGTGTAAGATATTTTTATAACACTTCAGTAAAATTTCCGGCGGTTGTAGTGTCAACCCCTTGAGGGGCACCGGTATATATTATATACCACCTACGATTAATGAAGTTTTACACCAGAAAAATTTTATTAAATTTTACTTTTCTAACTTTGGTGGAAAAAAAGCAGTAAAATAGCTTTTACTTATTTTGAAATAGAATTTTTCAAAGATTCCGGTGGGATATCAGCATTTCACAAACGTAAGTGCTTGGCCCTGAAGGGTAACCCCGTAAAAGGGCGGTGAGATATTACTTGTACCATTTAATTTTAATCCATAAATGGCACAGTCACCCCGGCATTTTCGAATAAAACATTGCTTTTATAATATACGTGAAGAAAAGCTTTACTTATTCTCAAATAAATTTGTCCGTAAATTCTAGTATCATTCAATCATTTAAATATTTTCACAATAGAAGTTGTCCCTGAAAGTGTAATGTAATATTAGTTTAACCCCTTGAAGGGCGCCGGTATATTACATATACCAGTTACTTTTAATCCCAAAATGCCAGAATGACACCAGAATTTTGGAATTACATTTTACATTCATAATGTACTTTAAGTAGAGCTTTTATTTATTTTCAAATAAATTTGTTCGTAAATCCTGGTGTCAGTCAATCATTTTAATATTTTAGCAACAGAAGGACTTTGATCCTGAAAGTGTTAAAGCGTTATTCCTCTGTGAAGCATTGTCAATCTCTTAATGTCCCAAACAATTAGTTGCGTAGCCAGGGGTGAAAGCCACCACTTTTTTTCAAGAGTAATTTATGCATTATTTAATCTTAGAATATTTTTAATCCTGTGCTATTAAGGTGAAGAATACTGTTCAAAAAATGTGGTGGGATCTCCCCTCCCGGACAAACACTTTTGACAGTTCTCATTGGTAACCCCAGGGGTAGGCAAACGCTGCTTTTCTGTTCCTTGTTTTATTCAGATTGGCTGATTGCCACCACAATTTTTAAATAGTAATTTTCACCTTATTTTTTATTTATAAATTTCCGAACATTTCCATTTCAAACATGTGGGGCAATGAAGCAATCTAATTTTTTTAAAAAGGTAGAGGAAAACTAGCATTTTCCTACTCTTGCACTTCCAAATAATGTAACCATTATAATAATATGCAAGATAATGGTATTTAAAAGAAACTATTCTTTAACGCAGATTTGTTATTCCATGACAATAACCTTTTTTTTTTAATTTCTAAGCCCAATATCAGGAGTATCTCATGTCAAAGAAATTTGTTAATCCTTTTATAAAAAAGTACAATCATAGATGTCTTCTTTTAAAAATGACATACTGTAAATCCTAAAACTATGATATTAAAACATTCCCTGCTGATGGTGTGGTGAAAACGTACCGACTTATTATTTTCTAACAAAAATATTTGGATAAACATCAATATTTTCTTTAAAAACTAGAATGTATGTTTTAAATCATTCTAAGGCACTGAGAAATATACCCCCCTCCCCCTAGTTTTAATCCCCAAATGCTAACTTTGTTCCAAACGCATTGATCAAGAACAGGGTTGCCAATTTGGCCTCCAATTTTAAATCGAAATTTCAAATTCATACCGGAAATTTCGAAAGGATTTTTACTTTATATGATCACTTAAAGTCTTTCATTGAAAAAGGCATAAAATGCTATTCTTTATTTCTGGTATGAGTACGAAATTTCTAATAAAAAATGGAGGCCAAACTGGCAACCCTGCTTCAGAATCTGGCGGATTTCTTATTCAGGAATTCCGAATTCCTACCAGAAATTTTAAATGAGAATTTTTCTTTTATTGTATAGTATTTACGAAATATCTAAATTTTACTAAGCAAAAATAATTATTCAAAATTACTGGTAAGAATTTTAAAAAAAATCCGCCAAATTTGGCAACACTTTCCAGAAGTTTTGGATAAAATTTTGTTTTTATAACGGTCGTCACGAAAAACGCTTGATTATTTTCAAATAAATTTGTTCCTTAATTTTGGTTACCTTCAAGCATTTCAACATTCTAGCGACAGAGTTAATTTACCTTCAAAACGGTTAACCGCTAACCCTTATTTTTTCCAATGAGTACAGCATCACAATTTCAGATCAGAAATCTTCGACTAATATATTTTTTTTTCTTCAGCATGTTTGCTTTCTGTATTTAATCGCAGAATTTCTAATATTTTACAGCTATTAAATAAGGAGACAAATTACATTCGAAAACATAGAAGTAGTGTACTAATGTTTAACCTGTTTAAGTAATTATTTTTCTTTTGTTTGACATTCGTAATATTTTTTATTTTTAAAAATAGTGAAATTATGTATTTTTTTTAACTTTGCAAAAAATGCAGCGTTACTGTATATGCTAAGTGATGTGACATATTCATAGCTGCCAACTCTTCCGCTTTTTTTAACCCCTTGGGGACGAGCGACCCGTATACGTGCCGCATGAAGCGCTCAGAATCCTTGTTTTTCCTCACCAGTAAAATTTTACTGTAAAATTTGCCTTATTTAATCAGCGCATTATCTCGATTCAACAAGACACAAATTTCTGTTTTTAAAAAACAGTGACAAAAGATTAAAAATTTCGTAAAAGGTTCCCGTCGCGAAGGGGTTAAGCAGTGGTTCCCAACCTTTTTTTGGCCGTGCCCCACCTAAGCATCTCTAAAATCCTGCTGTCCCCCCCTCCCCCTCTTCTATATCACATAAATATTGTCACATAAAAAATAAACTTCCATTTTTCCGGATGGATCCGAAAATAGCATTAACTCTGATAAGTGATTTCACATTCTTCAATTTATCAAAATCATATTTTTCTTAATTACAAGTATGCTTTTAACCATGAATGCAGTGATGCCATGGATCTTCGCATTTACATCTACAAAAGTTTTATTGTTTTTTGGCAGCTTACCTCAAATTTTAAAGTGATGAATAGTCTACATTTTTATTTTCTTAATATTTCTTGAAATCTCTCTCATTTTGCATTACATGTGATAGAATTGATATATTTTATAATGGATTTTAGTGCTTCGTTCAGAATAAGTGATATTTGTTTCTCGCCGAGACTGTATGGATAACATAATTCACAAGTAACATTTCCGGATTCGCGCTTTTATCCATTATTATTTTTCTTTCCTCTCATAACATAGTTCTTTGATCGCGGGCTTCCACCCCCCCCCCCACCCCCCACCCTTTATTATAATTTGGCCACCATGTTTTCTCCAATTTAAAATTTTAAAATGCATACGTCATGAATGTCACATTCTGTATGTGGTCTGCCATAAGAAGTTTAGTTTCAACCCTTTCCTTCCGTGATGCGCACGGGGTTTTATTAATTTCATAAATGTAGTACCACATTTAGGTCATTCAAAACATTTTTTAGATTAAACATGTCCAAATAATCAATTTTAGATATACCCTACAAAATTTCATATGTAAAATTTCCCTCATGGGGTATATTATACTATGAATAGGTGTGCAAGGTTTTTTTTTAAATAAATAGTAGAAAAAAAAGAGATGTAATTTACTTAAATAACATTAAAACCAGAAAAATTAAAACAATTTTCTAAAATACATAGCTGCCAACTTTTAAGCTTTTTTGCTACCACTAAAATTTAATAGAGATGTTTGTCTTGTTTAATCTTGAGATTTCGACTATTAAATAAGACAACATTTACTATAAAATTTTAGCGGTAAGAAGAAGGCGGAAAAGTTAGCAGATATGAAAATATAAAAGGTGTCAAATTATGAAAAAATATCACATAATTATTCCGGTTTCAGTGTACTTTTGAACTTTTAAGTGGGATCGTTTCGAAAATTAATTTTTATTCAGTCATTTTTAAATTTTTTCATCTATTATTTCTATTTTTGACTAAGAAACTACATTCATTAGAAAAAAATGACAAAAAATTTGTTAAAAATAAATCTGAAATTGAACCCCCCCCCCCCCTGAAAAGTCATATTGCCCCCTGTGGGGCGTACGCCCCACGTTGGGAACCACTGGGTTAAGGGGACAGTGGACATTAAAAATCAAATATTTTATTTTTCAATGGATTCATTTGTAAATTGAAAGAATTTTTAATGGGAAGCTTAAATAGTTATATTAAAAATTTTATGTTAAAATAATAATAAGTTTTTAAATTATCCACTATTTAAATTTTTAAAATAATGAATAATTGTCATATTTCAAAATGTCTCATGTGCATTTCTTTTGCATAAAATATGACAGTATGTATTTATGAGATACATATAATTATTATACATTATATATTACAATTGTAAAAATTTGTTGAATGTATAAGCAGAAAAAAATGTTTTTATAATTATGCTTTGTTTTTTCTAAAACAAAGTAACTATATATTTTAGATGCATATAAATTTCAACACTAAAATATCCCTGAAATGCAACCTTTTATGCTAACATTTATTTAGTATTGTATAAAGAATATATAATATAAATTTCAAAAGAATCTGATAATTAGGAATGTGCATGGAACATTTCAAAAGTTAGAAATAAGCTAAATTTTCAATTTTGAGAAATGAGCATTTTAAGTAAAAAAACAAACTACATAAATATACAAATTGCTGGTTCCATGGGTTTTTGTAGTGTAAGTTACATAGTTGATAACTAGTATGCTTGTTTCCCACCGTTACTTTCGAAAAGTTTGCTTCGCCTTTTTCAATTAATGAGATATCTCCGATAAAATAAATCACATTTTGCCGTTCTAAAATACTGGTAGCCAAAAATTGTAGCATGTGACTTACACTACAAGTACTCATGGAACTAGCCAAATATAAAAGCTTATATCTCTGCGAAGACGTGAGAGAATTGAAAAAAATCTTTTTGCATCAGATAAATTTGAGCATCTATTTTCATAATTCTCCAAATTAAAAAAAAATCTACTTTTTAGTTGAATTTCAAGATTTTCGAAGTCCACTGTCCCCCTAAAGCTTTTCCACTTTAGTAAATTTTGCCTTCCCAAATCGTCGTACTCTGAGGATTAACCCTTTCAGGGGCAACGTATTTCTATTCGTAAAATTCTAAAATGAGTGAATGACACCAGAATCTACAAACTAATTTATTTCAAAATAAACAAAAGCTTTTGTTCACGAACTTAATACAAGAAAAATTTTCATTTCAATATTCTGGTGTCAATGTGGCATTTAGGAATTAAAATTAAGTGGTACAAAAATAAACTACCGCCCTTGAAAAGGTTAACCGTTTCCAGCGCGGAGTAATTCTGTTTATAAACACATGAAATGATGGACTGACAGTAGAATTTATAAACGGACATATTAGAAAAAAAACTTGCCTATTTTCAAGTACGTTCTAAAAGGAAAAATTTAATTAAATATTCTTGGTTCAAGTAAAGTCAAAATTAGGTGTCCTTTTTTAAGGGGACCGCACGCGAAAGGGTTAAATAAGGCAAAAATCTCTATAAACACTAGAATTACCGGAATTTGAGTCAAATTTTATAACAATATTTCACACCAGAATTGTGATTTAAAACAGTTTAACTTTATTATTTAACGTTTTTCTTCTTTGTATCTTTGAAACTTATATCATAATCAAATTTCTGGTTTGAACCGAACCATGTTAATATGGCAGCCGTCAAAATGACGGCTCACCGTAGTTCTAGTGTTAAACTTTTCTGGTACAAAAAAGCGCAAGGTGTTGGCAGCTATGCATATTACAAAAATAATTAAAATTTGTATATCCATGATTTTGTTTTCATTTGAGACAGAATTCGTGTAAGTCATACTTAAGTTGCATACAGTCTATGGGATTTCCAAGGAGTATGGCATCACTAATAAAGATTACAAAATTTCTATTTACTAGTAAATCTGCAGATCAGGAGCCTCAACGTCAGCTCTGCAAGTCTTTTTTTAAACACAATTTTGTAATATTCAATTTCCTGCAAAACGCAATTTAAATTTCTCGAATTACGTAATTATTTATAAGAATAAAAAAATACGAAGTTTTCAGACATTAGAAGCGTTAAATTGAAAACGTTGTTATGTAAGGATATTTTGAAAATTTCCTGAGCTACTAATTCTGGTATTTTTTTTAGATAATAAAGTAGATTTCTTCAGGGGGCGGAGCCCTCTGAACCCTCCCATGGTCTCATTAAATTTACATATATAACTTTTTATTGATTGCGCTAATGGTTATTGTAAATCTTAGATTTCTTTTTACACTTCCGAGCCTTATTTTTCAATACCGGTGGACAGAAAATGATTTACATTGAGGCTATTATATTAAAAGTTTAGGTTTTATGAATGAAAATGTAATTTACTTTTAAAAATAAAATACTTTTCATTCATATTTTCTGAAATGAGGCAAAATAAGAAGTAACACTCATCAAAAAATATTTTTTCAGGCAATCTAGTTAATGTTTAGTTTTTAAGAATGAAAATATTTATTTCCCGATACAGTGACGTCATTTTCGACAGAGATCATTTTGCGGTGCATAATTTTGACATTTACTATCTATTTGCTTTTCAAAAGATTTTTTTTCTCATTGAAATTTTCGATTAAAAATTATTCATTTCTGTTAGCCGTGCAGACGATAAAACGTGAGATATTGGCAAATTTTTTTTTAATAATAAGAATTAATATCATAACACAAGGCCCTTTTATTTCAACCTCAAAGCGTATTCGTTTTAGTTTTGATATATGAGGTCAAATTCACCTTCTTTTCGTATATTCGAATTAATTTCCAATATGAAGACGTATTCATGCCTATTTTTTATTTCATTTTCCTCTTGCACATGAAAATTTTTGAAATCAAAATTAACTGTTTAGGATAAATTATTATTCCGCGATCTGATTTCCTTGGCAACGGTAAATAAAAAGATATTTTATAGCAAAATGTCAATTTATTCCTTATGAAAATAATGAGATTTTTAATTTAAAAGAAAAACATTTGGACAAAATAAATAGAACACAACCTGTTTTTATTTCTGGGGTAAATTCCATCTATATGTAAAGACACAAAGACATTAATTAATTCATCCGTTTTGACGTTGATTTGACTTCAAAGAATTACACACACTTTCACATTTACGATATTTTTAGGTGTAATTTCGTTGCTAGGTAACAATTAAAAGAAAATTAAAACAATGAAATATGGGCATTTATTTTAATTAAATTTGTAAAAGAAAATATTTTATATTATTGGAACAAACATATAAACTCCCTCCATATGTTATACACCGAAAAAAAAACCTGACAAATGTATACACAAAATTTCAAACTAATATGAATAATGTATGTTTCTAATGAGGAAATTTCATCATCCATAATCCCATTTAAATCCTTCAATCATATTAGCCATTTCCTTTCAACAAATGAAAATGGAAAAATCGTCTGAATTGCTATAGAGAAGCATTATTGCGCAAAATAAAATATTCTATATTTTCAGAACGAATGAACCAAATATAACAAAAAACTATACAGCTAAATCCGGGTACTTCACCAACATACCCACTTAATTTCAAGCTAATCGGATGCTTTTTGCGACAGTTATCGCGGAACAGACAGACAGACTAACAGACAGACTAACGGAAACCAAAACTTTTCGTGTCTCCACAGTAAGCCTTCACTGACGTTTCGGCAATTATTTTAACAAGGGGGTAAACCCGGGCTTACCGGTTACAGAATATAGGTGAAAACCAATGGAGTTATGAATAAAGAAGAGGAGACATATGGTGTATTGTCTACCAGTTGCGACTGAAGTAACTGAAGAGGTTGTCACAAGAGGCTGTTTGTTTATATCGGATCAACAGTTTCTGATTACCGCCGGAGGAAACCTCGACCGGTAAATTTTGAATAAAACATTTTGCCTTATTTTAGCGGCTTTTTCAAAAAAAAAATTCTCTCATAAATATGGTGAAATTTTCTATTTGCTTTTACTGGTGGCAGTTTGTCCAGGTATTATAATCTTTTTCACTGACACTGAGAGGAGATTGTCTAGGTTGTCATAATATAGCAGAAACGAAAGGCCTGACTACAGCCGAAGTAATCTTCCACCAGTAAAAATGAATAACTGTTTATGCCGTTATTTATGACTGAAATTTTGAATTAATAAGGCGTTTAAATAAAGAAAATCTTTGTATTTAAATTTACTGTTGGAAGTTTTCTCCTGCTGCAATCAACTCCATAGAAAGCTGTTACACTTGAAGCTTCATAACTTTAAGGATATGTCAGTTCCTCTTTATTAATAGTTCCATGTGAAAACCATCGTATATATTATACATGATTTTAACATTTTTTTTTCTCTTTACATACTAAAGGCACAGCGATGAATGTGGTATTTTTCGAAAGGTTCTGCAAGCGTCTTTGGACATAGTATACGTATATATCGTTAAAGCACGTTTTTTTATAAAAGAAATTGCAATAGCTGCCAACATCTTACGCTTTTTTGACCCACAAAAATTTAACAGAAATTTTTGCTTTGTTTAATCGGCAGGTTACGACGATTTAAGAAGATAAATTTTACTATTAAATTTTTGTGGTACAAAAAAGCGTAAGAGTTGGCAATTATGAATTGCAGTTAATCAAACATTACTGGTAAAAGTATCAGCAAAGGATCTCAAAGGTTGCGGTGAGAAAACCGTGCAAGAGTCTACTTTTTTTTATTGGCCTAATAGAATTTTTTACATTTAATATATTTTTGAATGCCCACTAGCAATACTAAAAGTCAAATTTATATTAAAAACATCAGTAAGGCGTTCAAATAAAGCTTTGAAACGTATTAAAAGCTATATTTTCATATTGACTTCGTATCAGGTGTTAACAGCCGAAGAAATCTCTAAAGCTCACTATTTACAATTAGCCTTTTTGATTCTGTTCTGTTCATTACAGCGGATTGAGCACGAAATTCGATTACATGTCCTAAATTTGTGTTTTATTTATATATTATTGTTTTATTTATTGATTGGTGAATGTTTTAATTTCATTATGGAATATTGACTGGTCACAAATACTGAGATATATATATTAATTTAAGTCTAAACGGATTTACCTTTCGTAATCGTCTTCAGGCGATACAGATAGATTTGAAAAAATATCAATACTTTGAAAATTAATTTAAAAACAATAAAATTGAGTAAATTGCGATACAGTTTTCAAATAAATTGCGATATGATTTTCAAAGACATTGCATTTGAAAGTACATTTTTTTTCTCTATTCAACGGTGCAAAATTGAAAATGTGCGGTATTTATACGTTTAATAAACTGCAGTGAAAGTTAATAAAAGCGAAATTTAATCTTCTGCTTTTGCCACCTTAAAATGAAGTCAGCGTTACGTACGGACACGTTTGTCTTTTATAATATAGATAGCAGATTCGTAACCACCAAGTTTCACCTCAAATCAATAAAAAATTTCTTCGATTAACTAAGGCGAAAAAATTTTGGTAAAAATTTACGCGCCTTTCCAAACATTTGTTTTTCTATTTTATCAATATCTGGTTACATCTGTTATTTTTTAACACTTTCTAACATAGTTGAAAAGTGTTTATGAATTCGGTTTGTCTGACCGTCTGTCCGCCATCTGTCCGTGCTCTAAATCGCATAATCATTGTCAGATTATCACGAAATTGACATATGTTATCGGGGTTTACTATGGCATGTTCGGTATTTAAAATGAAATGTGTAGACTTTACAGTTCGTTTATAGAGACACTCAAAAGAATTCCGCTACATTATGGCCTATGGGGGCAAATCGTTTGCGATGTATTTTAATGATATTGTACTATTTTAAACATATTGAAATTTATATATATCACTGAGGTGCAATGTTGCCAGTGGGCTACTTTTTTTTAATTCAGATTTCTTGATTGTCACCACTTTTTTGAACGGTAAAATTCACTTTGTTTTTGCCTTAATTAATATGTTATTAAATAAGGCACATTTTACCATTTCAAAAAAGTAGCCCATCTGGCAACACTGCTGAGGTGTACTATAAGGCTCTTAACCCGTTCAGGACAGGCATCTTTTACACGAATTTTATTCGTTTGGCACCACTTTTTGTTAATTATTTGACTTAACTTTATAGATCACGTAAACGTCGTAATTAAATAAAATCAATTTTACTTTCCTTTTTTACTGGTATCAAACTCAAGCGTTTTAATCACTTTTTGAAGGTGAACATATGCACCCATGGTCCCGAACGGGCTAATGTAGAATAAGGTAATGAATAGAATTTTTCTTTCATTTATAAGGCAAACAAAAGAATTTGGCTACAGAAGGAAATGAACTGGAATTGATCTATTGAAGTCTATAAACAATAATTGCTGGAAATACGTTGTGGTACTAATTTTTTAATTTAACTGCTATCTTCAATATTACTTACTGCGTATAAATTCTATAGATCATATACACTGCTGCACAAAATGTCTCATATACATTTCCGTTTATTAGCAAAAATTGCTGAATGGAAATTTTCAACTGTGCTATGCGTTTAACTGAATTATCTTTCAGCAAACTATATAGTAAACACACAAATCTACAGATCATAAACAGAGCTTAAAAAAAAATCGTTTTTTTTTTCGACTATTGATGGTAATAGGAGAATTTGGGTTTTGAAATGCGTTATGTGCATATAGCTGCCAACTTTTATGCTTTTTTCTTACCACTAAAATGTAATAGTAAAATGTTCCATATTTATTCGGAGAACTCCGCGATTCAATAAGTCAAAAATTTCTTTTAAATTTAAGTAGTAATAAAAAAACGTAAAAGTTGGCAGCAATGATTATGTGTTTTCCAAGTTCTTTATTTAGACAACATATTTCGCCTTTATGCTATAACAGGCCTCCTGAAGCATTTATGCGACATTATTTTAATTAATTTAGTTTCAATTAGCATTTTTGCTTCGTTTATATAACTATCGTTAAGAAAATCCAAGTTCTCTCCAGAAAGTTTGAATAGTTATTTTTGGTTATTATAATGATAGATATTTCGTGAATGAAATAAAAGAAAATTAGTATTAAAATTTTTCTCGTGTGAACTCAAAATTTCTTAATAAAAAAAAAAACACCAGATTTCGCAACAGTATGTTTCAGGCCTGTATAGTGTTACTAAGCTGTGAAGTTTATTTCAGTAGGCTGAATGTGTTGTAAAGTGTTGCATAGCTAAGGTGGGCGCATGATTTTTCGTTCTTGTTTTTTATAATTCCTGCTGCCCCTCTTCGAACAGTTTTATAATTCTTAAATTAATAATACTAATTTTTTTACTTTGTGGTTTTGTCAATATTATCACCTATCTATCATAAAATGTCAGTATGGAGCAAACATTTTAATAAAAAGTTACTGCTGAAGGGAATGGGTTAAAGTGACTGCAAAACTTCATTTTCCTCACACTATGAAATGTATAACGCTTTCAAAGCTGCCAATATTAATGGTTTTTTTTTTGTTGTTGTTGTTATCACTCTTTTCGGAGTCATACATTCGCTTTAATCCAACAAAGATAGAATTATTCTCTTTAAGATTTTTATCACGGATCATATTGCATTTCAAACTATTATTTTCGAATAGTAAACTTCATCTTATTTTATCGCAGAATTTATCTATTTATCTGTCTGAAAATCAAATCTAAAATTAGATCTGACCGTTATTAATCTCTTGAACTTCTATTTTATTTTATGTTTTTATTATTATTAAGAACAACAATTTTTCCGAATCAAGTAATTTTGCGCAAATTGCAAAATGCTGCATCATTATTTATAATAAACTTAGAAAGTTCACTTTCGTTTTAAAATGAAGTGCGCGCTGATAAGCTTCCTCTCTTTTTTGTTTTATTTTTATATTATGACACATTTCATATTTGATGTTTTACGCTCGCGTGCTCGGCCAAAATAACATTTAGAAATTGATCAGCGTATTATAATATGCAGTAAATGGTTTGATGTTTGCTTATTGTTGCTTTCGATTGGAGAGCTTAGTTTTGTTGTTGTTGTTGTTGTTGTTTCAACTTGGCTTGGCAGAAGGGCTCTTCTGCTTGATTGTTTAATATCGTTTTTACGAACAATTTCAATTTAAAATCAATAAATGCATTTTTTGCTTAAATTGTAAAAGTCAAATTTTATTTTTAAAATTGGCTACGAAGTTTAGATAAAAATTAAATTGTACAAACAATATAAAAAGAGTTAATAAAGGTAGCTATTGCCATATTTAGGGCTCGTGCAATATGTCAGGGTTCGTCCAAGTCCTTGAATTTCCAGACTAAGAAATTTTTCGGTACCAGTATTTTCTTATAGAAAATTACTTATTTCTTATTCTGTCGGAGATGTCTTCTGTTAAATGAGGCGAAGATCAGTAGTCTGAAATACATGTAACAAATGCAGGTGTCATAAATACTTCTCTGGTGACCCCACGCCTTTACGTCTGTGAATTGTACAGCGTCAACGAGCTGGGAGGAGTGATAAAGTTTTTGGTTTGCTTCTGTGGAAAGCTACAAATTAAAATAATATTTCACATTATATACAGCAAACCGCTAAAGAAAAAGTAGAAGAATATTACATTTAACATAAACTGTGCTTTACAGTGTGTCAGCACGTGTACAATCAAACTAGCTTGGAAGAGAGAAACGAGTTTCTAGTTTGCTTATGTGAAAAGATGTGCAATAGAAAATACTTTACATTACACGCATCCAGCTACTTACGTAAAGATACTAAAAAATATTTTTTTTAGTGTTTAACGAAAATTGTATTTCATTCTTTCAACAAATTCAGAACCAGTTCAGCTGTTTAATACGTTGAGTGCCACGGTGACTGACACTGAAGCTGAAAAATTCGCAATGTTTTTAGTAATTTTTAAGAAAGTATAATCCTGTAATAAATAAAAGGTAAGTGAATTTTAAATAAATTTAATTACTTAAAACAATATATATATATATTTAGTTGTATATCATATTTTAGACCGTCAGTCATCGGTGAATGACGGGTTCTAAAAAGAAAGTTCGCTGTCAGTCACCGGTGACTGACGTGGCGCTTAACGTGTTAACAAAAACTAAAAATGTGCGTTTATCATCAGACAAATAATACATTGCGGGGTCGGTCTGACACCACAAATGAGACGGAACAATGGTCCCCAATCTCATTTTAGAGTACTTGAATGACGCCTTCGAAAGGTTAAAAAAACGCTGGGAAAAATGTATAACTCTGGGTATTGAGTATACGGGGTGCAAAAGAAAGTCCATTTAACCTGAAAATACCTGTGAACGGAGAGAGATACAGCTATGCAAGTGAGGTAACGGTATAGTAAAGCGACTACGCCCGACCTAATGCAAACGACAGCAGCGCCCCTAGTGGCGAAATTTGGAAGATAGCCATTGCAAATCAAAATCGGAAGGAGATAGAGCAAAATTTACATTTAAAAAGTTTTAGAGCATCAATTAATTAGTACGAAACGACATTTGGTTCACACGGATAAGTTAAATAGTCGCTTGTATACCCAAAAATGTCCAAAATCGATGAGCGACGATTCTACTTTGCATATTCAAATTCCGAAAATGTAGCAGTGCACAATTGAAGATTGCGAATTTGTACTGTGCTGTAATGTCTGTAAAAATTAATTTCCTATGCATTTAAAATTTTGGATCAACCCTTTTAGGGGCAGAAGAATTCTGTTCGTAAACTGATGAAATAATTAACTGATACCAGAATATTCAAACAAATTTCTTATAAAATAAAAACCCGCTAATTTGCACGTTCATTACAAAAGCAAAATTTTATTAAAATATTCTTGATGCCATTTGTCAGTTTTGGAATTAAAATTAGGTGGCTAGACCGTCTAGCCGCCGCCCTTGAAAGGGTTAAATCTATGTCGTCGTATTGTAGAGGCTTGCAATAGACGTTCCATGCTGAGAAATGTGCATGCAGAATTACTCTCACGAATACATACGTGTATCGTGAGCAATGGCGAACTTTTCGAGCATACTGAATATTAACTTTTTATCACTGTGAGACAGTTTGTCTTTTATATTAGATGTAAATTTCCAACTGGGCGAAAAATTTTGATTCTGATCGAACTTTTTCACCCAGCTAACCTTGATGATTACAGCATCTGGTCTGAAACTTGGTTCAGCTCAACAGAATAAATCTCAGGTAATGGAACTCCAAAAATCGCTGGATACGAAATTACACTAGATTAATTTTAACACAATTATTCTAATTGGTAAACAAATCATATTAGATGTAAATTTTCAACTGGGCGAAAAATGTCCGGACCAGGATTCGAACCCATGACCTCCTGGCTGAAGCCGCCAGTGCTCTGCCATCTGAGCTATCCCGGACGATTCTGGTCGAACTTTTTCACCCAGCTAACCTTGATGATTACAGCATCTGGTCTGAAACCTGGTTCAGCTCAACAGAATAAATCTCAGGTAATGGAACTCCAGAAATCGCTGGATACGAAATTACACTAGATTAATTTTAACACAATTATTCTAATTGGTAAACAAATCATATTAGACGTAAATTTCCAACTGGGCGAAAAATGTCCTGGTCCGGACATTTTTCGCCCAGTTGGAAATTTAAAATAAGCCACTTATTCAGAATATCCGTGTCGAATATAAAACATCAGAATGTTTTTTTCAACAGGCTAATGTCTATTTATAAAAATAAAGATCGTAAAAATCCATTTAATGACAAGAAGCTTTTAAAAAATCCCTGCCGGCTCGGCCTATAGGCGGAGGTAGATTTCGAAGTTATGTATAAATTTCAACAACAAAAACTAAATCAAGATTAGAGATAAACCCAGTTTAACGATTTTATCTGTCCGCTTTTGACGAGTGTTAAATTTCTTTTTTCTGTAAGAACTGGTTTTATCAGAATCATGTTAAGGCGGTATTCAAAAAGATATTTAGCCACGCTCAACAACTCGAAATTTTCTGACACATTTTCAGACTCATTTTAAAAAGTAAAAACATGCTACTTTCTGACGTGATTTTTGAAGAGATTTATAAGCGACCCGTGTAATTTATTTTTCATTCAATTAATTAGAACTTGATTTATAAACAATTATTTTCTCAGAATGACCAGTTTTATCGTTTCCAGCACTATCGCTTCGGGAAATTTGGTTCAAAATGCACACTTTGACAGCATTTTTTGAAATATATTCTGCCTTTATCAAAAACTCGACCCATACGGTACATTATATAGTTTCTGAATAAGAGAACCTGCCAACTGGATGCGTTTGAGAGCAAAAATGAATTTAAAAATGAGTCAGAAAATAAGCAGTTTGACTTTAAGTACACCCTTAATACTATATTTTTTTCTTTAACCGTTATGTATTTTTTATTTATTTTTCCTGTAAGAATTGGTCCTATCAAAAACTTATCAGTATAAAAGTTGTAGATAATATTAAGAAGATTTTTAATAAATTCAAACGGATTTGATATTGTGTGAATTGACGAAATTAAGAATTTTTTTCTTCTTCAGTCCCCTCTTTTTGTTTTCGTTTTAATTTTTTCTTGCATTAAGAGTTGGTCCTATCAAAAACTTGTCAATATAAACGTTGTAGATAATATTAAGAAGATTTATAATAAAGTTAATTGGATTTTATATTTTAAGAACTGACGAAGTTATGAATTTTTTTTCTCCCTAAAACCCTATTTTTTTCGACCCTTGAGCCCATTTTAATTTTTATCGAAAATCTGTCATACATAAATTTTTGGCCCTTTTCCTAGAAGCAATAATAACTTTAAACTGATTTCATATGCATTATAATTAAGAAGTTCTGGGTTTTTCTCTATTTCCACCCCCTCTTGGTCCGATTTCGCCCATTTACGAACTTGACCAAGATTTTCTGCCCCTTGAATTTATGTATCAGTCTGGAAGAGATTTCTGCAGAATTATGGAAGTTATCGTGTCCATAAAAGGCGATATATATATAGAGAGAGATAGATAGATAGATAGATAGATAGATATAGTTTTTAACTGTTGGTGGTTTTGGGTTCTAGGGGTCGTGATCAGCGTAGATCTGCAAAACTTTTTCAGAAATTCCAAGATAGGGGAGAACGTAATCATTGTTGCCAGTGGGCTACTTTTTTAAAATTCAGATTTCGTGACTGGCACCACTTATTTGAAATTGTAAAATTCGCCTTATTGAATGACATTTTAATTAAGGTGAAAACAAGGGGAATTTCACCATTTCAAAAAAGTGTTGCCAATCAAGAAATTTGAATTTTAAAAATGTAGCCCGCTGGCAGCACTGAACGTAATAGGTAGTATTTCTTACGAAATCTACCTAATAAATTATTTAATATATCTTATCTTATCACAAGATACACATAATGTGTAATCATAGGCTGCGTAAGTTACTGAAAGTTTCTGAAAACAGAATTATAACTGTCAGCCTTCCACTAACCTACAAGTTAAATAAATATATGTTGAAATAAGAAATGCATTTAGTAAGATACATGTTGTATTTATGTGGTACTAATCCATTTAATTTATCAAGTAAAGCTTCTGGTTCAAAAATATGATTATTTGACTTTTAAAAAATCCTAAACTTTTGAAGCTAGATACAAATTAGTGATTATAAACTTATTGTTGAACGTAGAGCTTTAACAACATTTATATATATCAATGGACGCTATAAACATGAATTTTCATTGTATTTATGTACTACAATATACTAAATTTATAACTGAAAAAATTCTTACTTGAAACAAAATTTCTCCTTTAACGTATTGATAATGTAAGCATCAATGCCTCCAGTGATTTCCCAAACTCCATTTTGCGTCTCGTTCAGAATAATGTAAGGAGGATGCTAAAAGTAATATAATTAATGCGGTCACAATAACAATTAATATTACTACTAAAAATTGTTTTATATTTACCTAAAAAGATACATCTATTTTACATAGAAGTTAATTAATTTTATAACAGAGACGGAACTATCGCCTCTTCTTAAAAGTTAGAGAATATTATGCTTTAATCACTTGTTTTAATGCATCCTTTTATCTTCGATCAAATAAAATCGTCTTGTCATTACCCAATGACAATTAATTTTTTTTCCTTACCCATTGAGTATAATGCGCAATGCTGCATTTGTTACAATGCTTGGACAAATCAGTTATAAAAAAAAACTTTAAAACTGTCAGATCCAAAGACTTATTTTGAACACCAATGATTTTTCATTTCTGGACAGTTTTATATAGCGCATTATATAAGTAACCGAAGCGGGATGTTACCATTATCAAACTCAAGTATTCAATCGAGATTTTTAATTAAGATATTAATATAATTATTTTAAATAGTGTAAATTTGTTTTTTGTTTTATAATAAATTTTTGCATAGCTTACAAATACAGGGTTAGCGCGATCCTACTTTTGCATACAGTGTTGCCAGTGGGCTACATTTTTTTAATCCAGATTTCTTGTTTGGCACCACTTTTTTGAAACGGTGAAATTCACTTTGTTTTTGCCTTAATTAATATGTCATTATATAAGGCACATTTTACCATTTCAAAAATTGGTGCCAATCAAGAAACTGATTTTAAAAAAAGGAGCCCATCTGGCAACACTGTTTGCACATCACTCTTTCCAAATAGCAGGACATAGCTACCGACTCTTACGATTTTTTGTACCACAAAAATTTAATATAAATTTTTGCCTTATTTAATCGGCAGATTACGGCAATTAAAAAAGTTAAATTTTCTATTAAATTTCGAAAGAGTTGACAGTTATGGCATGGGGTCCACCTGCTTATGTAGTGGTTAAGGTGTTGGCTACTGGACAAGAAGTGTATGGATGTTTGTAATGGGTTGGATTCTACTTTAAACGGAGGTCCCCATTTTTCGTGGGCAAAAGCTGGACTTAATCAACCAACCATGTAGCAGGGATCGTGGCGGTCACTTTTTCGGCTGCTAATGTTTCCAAACATTAATTTTCGTTATAGATTTTTCTTGCAAATATTGCAGAAATAAAATTCCTGATGGATTTCTCTTTAAAGTATAGTTTGGAAAGCGTGGCAATCAAAACAGTGACCGAGCAGACCATTCGAAAAGTAATATTTCTATAATTTAATCACAGAATTTCTGTCATACATACTCAAATGCAGGAATCGTGCGAGCCTAGTACTATAATAGTTATCGATATTTATAATATCGATAACTTCAAATCAAAATCCATATTTCGAATAATTCGTACTTAAAGGGACCCAGCACCCTTTGAACTTTTTCAATTTTAGTGTTTTATAATGTCGTTTTGAAATATTATTAAATGGTTTTAAGAAGGAAAATGATTCAATAAAAAAATTCAATTATTGTTGTAAAATATATTCTGGATAATATAAAACTGCGATTGAACTTTGTGAAAAAATTTCTGAAGCAAATTTATAATATGAACATCGTGATCCCAAACATGCTGATTGACTCACTATCGCCCCAATACTTATATAAAACTTTTAGGTTATAAATCATTCCTCATGTCAGTGGCCGAGATACTAGGTCAGAAGAGTGGTAGGTTTCAGTAGTATTGGTCTTGGTTCGATTCCTAAGCAAATTCTTATTCTTAACAGAAAAAATATGGATGATTGATTAAGTATTAGAAATGAAAATATACATGAGCTGTTTGAATTTAAAGTAAATGGAAATATATATATATATATTTTTTTTTTTAACGTCGTATTGGATTTTATGTCTGCAGCTGCGGTCTTGTTTCGATGCCAGGGTGTAATCTTATTTTTTGCAGCGAAAATATTAATAAAATATTTTTGAATCACAAATGAAAGAATATATATATCAAATAAATAAGTAAATGTTAAAAAATATATTTAACATTCTTAATTTTTTTTCACCTGTCATAATTGTGAAGATTTCATATAATATTTCTAGAAAGGTCGGAAATTTTACTCATGTTTTATAAAAATTTTTACACCAGAATTTATTTTAAAAACTGTTTAACTTCTTTATTTAACTTTTTTTTTTCCTTCTTTGTGTCTTTTAAGCTTATTTTATAAAAAAAAATTTTTGACTCGAACCGAAATATTTTCATATGGTAGGGTCAAAATGACCCCTTACGGTCATCCTAGTGGTAATAGTGATGGTGGTAATCCGGTTGCACAGAGATTATTATTTTATTGATATTTTTACTCTAAAAGTGGACGTCTGGATTAGAGTCCTGCATCGTGTCGGCTAACCAGATTTCATCCGAGTCCGATCCGACCAGTGATTCGATTCGATTCGAGTTTGAGCGCTGCCATCGAAATACTCAAGGCCTGAGGACACGAGTTGTGACGTCATCACTAATCGACCGACTTCTCACTAGTGTTGGAATTCACACCGGGAAATTTTGAATAGCAATTTCTTTTTATTTTATTTGTGGAATATCTATCATCTTATAAAACAATAGTAACTATTTAAACTTACTGGTGAGAATCTAGAATCCCCTAGTAAAAAAATCAGCAAGATGCGGCAACACTGTGGCATTCCGCATCTGGTTGAATTTTTATTTGGGGTTTCCGAATTCTCACCAGTAAGTTTAAGTAGCTGCTATTGTTTTATAAGATGATAGATATTCCACTAATAAAATAAAAGGGAATTGCTATTCAAATTTTTCGGGTAGCTTTGAGACTTATCGGTAGGGTTCACGTTAACCCTATTTTTCAAAAGGTTGACTAGAATGTTGTTTCAGATTAAAAACAATATTTTTGAAACTGAATCAGTCTTTATATGTTTATTTTTCTATATAAAAGAGAAAATTGATATTAGAGATATGATCGTTGAATACTTTTCCATGCTTGCATTGAATAATAGATTAATTTTCTGTGATTTAGGATTTCGGGTCGGATTCAGTTTCAAGTATTTCGGGTTCAGATCGGATTTAAGGTCGACACAAATTTTTTGTCAGGTTCTAATCGGGTTTTGGGTTGCCTTCAACTAGAATTTTCAAGTTTGGGTCGGCTACAACCTGAACTACGTGGGACTTTATTCTGAATCAATGTCGATTCTCCCACAGTTTCCAGCATCAGAATTATCAAAATTGATTTAAATAATACACTGCTCAAAACAATTTGGGGAGCACATGGTTTTAACGGAATTACGCAAATATTTACACCGATAAGTGACGTAAAATAAAACATCCATAATTTAACGCATAGTAGAAAACAGATAAATGAAACTTCACATGCAAATTAAAGTTTATGACGTTAAAACTAGAAAAAAGAGATAAGTGCAGAAATCGGGATTTTGGAGAAACGTCTGTTTCACTATCTCAGTTGTAAAATTCAATTGCTCAGCTTGTGTTTTGAGAAAAGGTGACTTGAAAGTGTCTCAATAATGTTATTTACCGGAATCCATGGCTTGGCGTGTTGTTGGGACAGCTAAATTTGTGAAAACACAAGGAATTGTAGCGGACGCTGCTGGAGTCGCAAGAAGTGTCAAAGCAAGGCTGTGGAATCCATTCCAAGACACTTGGAATGGTAGACGTCGACAAGGGCAAGGTCGGCCATGTACTACCACAGAAACTGATGACCGATATATCCTGTTAACAGCTCGTCGAGACGGAACGGTCAATGCTACTCCGCTGCAAACACAGTTGTTCTTGGCCACAGGACGAAGGGTGTCCAGCCAAACTGTCCAAAATAGGCTTCATCAGGGAGGTCTCTATGCACGTAAGCCAATGATTTGTATTCCGTTGATTTCAAGCAACTGTGCGGCCCAAAGAAGGTGCGCAACTGAACATCGAGTTTGGAGGCAACGTTATTAGAGTCTTATTCTGTTTACTGACGAGTCCCGATTCAGTCTGGATGTGACATCTGATGTGTTTTGGCATGGAGAGAAAGAGGGACTAAAAATAATCCCACATTCGTTCGTGAAAGTTCACATTACAGACAAGGTGGATTGATGCTATGGGCTGAAATCAGCATGGGTGGACATACGGGCCTGAATATCATTCGGAATGACACTTTGACGGTCCGAAGTTATACAGACGAGATACTGAGACCTCATATCGTATTTCATGTTGCAGCAATTAGTGATTTCTTTTTTTACATGCATGAAAAAAAAATACATTATACAGTTCGTCTCGTGGAAACATGCTTGAAGCTAAAACAATACAGCGTATGGAACGACCAGCATGCTCTCTTGACCTAAATCCGATCGAGCATGTTTGGGACATACTCAGGCGATGCAATGCTGTGAGACTAAGGCCTCCTTTCACTGTCCGGGACTTGGAGATTGCAATTCTTGAGCAGTGGAACAGTATTCTCCAAAGTCTTATCCATAACCCCATCGGATCCATGGAAAACAGGTGTGCAGCAGTCTTAGCTGTTCGAGGAGACCACACGCCATATTACAAATCTTGCATCATTTCTAAACAATACTTTTTTAAAATCATTTACATGAAACCAAATTGTTGCCCTAAGCCATCTTTTCATGTTCTTTCTATTTTTTCAAAAAATAAAAGCTCCCTTACAATTTTTTGCATGTTTTTTCTCTGTATTGAGCATTGATACACGTGTACTATCCATTTTATGCCCATACATGGCTGTCCTGCACTATTCTCTTCACTTTTTTGCTTGCTCCTCTAATTTTTTTTAGCAGTGTATTTAATTTTTAAACGCTTAACCCCTTGGGGACGAGCGACACGTATACGTGCCTCATGAAGCACTCAGAATCCTTCTTTTTCCTCACCAGTAAAATTTTACTATAAAATTTGCCTTATTAAATCAGCGCATTTTCTCGATTCACCAAGACACAGATTTCTGTTTTTAAAAAACAGTGACAGAAGATTAAAAATTTCGTAAAAGGCTCCCGTCCCGAAGGGGTTAACCCTTTCAGGGGCAAGGTACTTCTATTCGCAAAATGCTGAAATGAGTGAATTACAGCAGAATTTAAGAACAAATTTATTTCAAAATAAGCAAAAGCTTTGATTCACATACTTAATAAAAAGAAATTTTTCATTTTAATATTCTGGTGCCAATGTGGAATTTAGGGATAAAAGTTAGGTGGTCCAAAAATGAACCACCGTCCTTGAAGGGGTTATCCCTCTCGCTGCGTAAGTAATTCTTCGCGATGAGCGTCTTTTACAAAATTTTTAATCTTTCATCACCGGTTCTTTAAAGCAGAAATTTTTGACTATCGTAATTGGGGGAAATATCCTGATTAAATCAGAAAAAGTTTTCGCTAAAAAACAACTGGTGGGAATAACCAAATAGTATTAATTAGACGGAAAAATGCATGCCCCAGCATATCTCGGGTTGCGCAGCGAGAGGGTTAGTAACCGTAAACTAAATTTGCTACATATTTTCAGAAATCACGCCACGCGATTACATTATTTGCTTTCGACATTTATTTTATTTAATCCATCATCAAAGTTTCGCGAATACAATTGTCATCTCTTAACTGCCGGTCAGGCTAGCAATGTTCCTATTTTTCAATACCTCTATTTCCGAATAGTAATCTTCGGCTCATTTAATCGCAGAGTTTATGTCAATAAATAAGACGAAGAATTCCATTACAAAAATTAGTACTCAAAATTAGAAACAAACAACGCAATATTCTACTTTAAAATCAAGCTTTCATATGCGTACCGTTTGATATACGTAATATGGTAGAGAAATAATAGAAGTATTACAACCTTTAAAATGATTAGTATTAAGTTATTGTAAAAAGAGTACAGTTTTAGAACAGAAAAGAGTGATCATCTAATAAAATAGCTTACATTTATGCTTGCAATCTTTAGAGTCATATGCTGCATCTTATATCTGAAATAAATATTATATGAGTTTATTGAGATGAAAACATGCATAGAAAAATATTTCTAATAATATTACTTCAAGAAGATAATTTTTTCATGAAAAGAATGAAACAAAAATTTTATCTTAAATGTGCAAAATTGTGTAATAATTTAAAAACACTAATACCCAATGAGTATTCGAAAACGTACTCAAGTATAAAAAAATTCACTTTTTATCTCTGCTGAATCAACAGGCTAGAATTTATTTTCCTTAAAGAAAATTTCATTTTATTTTGTCAAATGACCGTTTAAACGCAAGGAAATATGCAAAATATACTGGCTTTAACTCTTTCAGGGGAAAATTACTTCTACTGCTAAAATATTGAAATAATTGAATGACAACAGAATTTACGAATAAATTTATTTGTAAATAATTAAAAGCTTTTCGTGGACGTGGTGAAACGAAAGAGAACTATAAAAACAAACTTTCGTGTCATTTAGCTTTTGGAACACCGCCCTCTGAAAACCGTCTTCAAGCGGATTTTTTTTCCAGCGTTCGTATGGTCCCTAGAATTTCGACACCAGTATTTTCTTAAAGAATTTTCTTAAAGAATTTCAGAAATTTCGTCGCCTCTATTTAGTTTTTAAAAATAAGGTGAGGAAAATTTTTAGAATTTACTGGTATTAATACTCAAGGGACCGTACAAACTCTAAAAATATCCGCCTACAATAGCCGCCATTTTTATGCCAGCGCATAGGCCAGTTTTCAGAGGGCGGCGCTTTGAAATGAAATTTAACCCGCGGGAAGTCGCGCAAAAACAGGGTATGATCGGTTTTCAGTTTGCCACCAATAAATGCAAATAATAATCGTCACCTTATTTAGTGGGAGCCGATTGTTACAAATTGTGCCTTAAAGTAAGTTGAAGATTACTTTTCAAAAAATAGTGGTGGCAATTGTAAAAACCGTATGCACCCTGGATATGTCACACCCCACGCGACTCCTCCCGGGATAAGTATTCTCGCCAATCAAACACCGCGCTTGAGGGGGTAAGGGTAAAATAAGGGTGTAAAAAAAAAATAAAATAAAAATAAAAAAATAAAAAAAAATGCCCTTTTCCCAATATTTATTATTGTTTTTTAAGTATTAATTTTTCACCAAATATGATTTTTCTGTGTTTATATGTATACAACCTATATAAAATCAGTTCCAGCATAGCTAAATTCATAGTTAGGATAAAAATACAGTCACCTTAAAATGGTTTAACCCCTAACTTAATTTTAATTCCTAAATAGCACATATGCACCAGAATATTGGAATGAAAAATTTATTTTTATTAAGTACGTGAATGAAAGCTTTTGCTTATTTTGAAATAAATTTGTTTGTAAATTATGCTGTCGTCATTCATTTCTGAATTTTACGAATAGAAGTACCTTGCCCCTGAAAGGGTTGAAGATTAATGTTGTACTGGATAACATAAACTCAATTTACAACATTTATATTCCTATCAAAATATTATTTCTAGTCTAATATATCATCATTAGTGCATTAGATTTCAATATGTAATTTTATATTCAAATCAAAACAGTAATGTGGATTAATTTATATGGGTGAAACAAAAAAATTATGTCCTTTTCATGTCCACAGTTAGATTTTTTTTTTTTTTTTTTTTTTTTTTTTCAGAATAAAATGGAAAAGAACTCTTTTTATTTATTTATTTATTTTTGTTTTTGTTTCCATTAAAGAAATCAGTAAGGACTTCATTAGTAAAAAAATATTTAAAAAGATATTTTTTATTTAAATTATCCATTTTTATTCATCTTGACTAACAAAACAGTCTGTCCGGATAACTGTAGGCATAGATTTCAATTTAGTTTTTTAAGTAATAATATTTAAAATTACATTTTTAACTGGTTTTATGTAATCATAAAACATAGTTTTATAACTAGTTAGGCCCGAAACACTAAAGTATTTATTTTTTATTATTTCAAGATTAAATTCTGTACTTTGAAATTGTCACCTCTGTTACTGTACCTTTTTTTATCAAAGAAATGACCTCCATTGTGCCCTACAGACGTTACTACTGCGCTTACTTGTAGCTAAAAACAGTAGAAAAGATATGCTACAGCCATTTTGAGTTTGTTCTGCACACATATGGTCAGTGAACTGAAACATCTGAATTCCAGATTAGTGTGTTTTCTGTTTGTAACCTATGTTACATAAATTTTATATTTAAATATTGCCATTTTAATTAAAGTTTTATTATAAAAAATTAAGTTAACTTAATTTAAATAAATGTAAAATTTACATATTTTTATAAAACTTTTGAAAATACAATTTTTTTCTTTGTTAAATGTAATATCTGCTGCCTGTAGCTTCTGTTACTACAGGTGTTACTACAGATGTAAATAAATTAACAAAAATGGAGTTTAAAATTAATATGCGTAACAAAAATCCACCAATGTGCTTCAGTGGTGCCATTGTTGTTAGATTAATATAAATACACTTCTACTGTCTAATTTGTATTGGTCAATGTAACTTCTGTTACAAAAAATGTAACCTCTGTTACTACATATATAATTTCTGTTACTCGCAATTTTTCTCTATATTTTTCTTGTTGTATATGAGTAGCTCTTAAATAATGTTCCCAAAACATCAAAAGGCATCTCTTCTTTCAATTTACTAAAACTATCTGAGCATTTGAAAATATATTTAGTACAGGGATTTGAAAATTTTGGCTGCAATACTGAATACAAGTAACAGGGCTTACATATTGTTATATAAACTAATCCACATTACTGTTTTCATTTGAATATTCCATTACGGCTTAGATGCCTTATGTTCCCTCAGCCGTTGTTTTGAATTGTTTGACAATTTCTTGTTGGCGTGTTGGCGGTGTTTATAGCTATGGCAACCTCGATATCTGGAACCCCGTGTAACGTGTGTATTCTGACGTGTTGTGTTCTGGCAACCCCTGAGAAGTGGTGGATTTTGTGGATGTATTTTGATATCGTGTTATATCGTCCTGTCTTTTTATTTTTATGTTAAATTTATTGGATGTATTTGACTGACTATGGTTTCTGTAATCTGTTTAAACGCTTTTGCTGAAGTAAATAAGAAATGTGAGGAAATCTTGTGAAGAAAAGTAGGTTTATTGTGTCTCAATGCGTATAGATAAGCCTATTTTGGAAAATGGCGGTACGGTGGTGTTATGAGAAAGATTTCGTGCTGAAACTTTCAAGAAAGCAGATATCTGTTAAGGTATGTTAATCTTATGTATATTTTGCTGCTTTAAGAGTTTTTACATTTTGAGATTGCTAGAAAGCGAGAACTGCTGAATTTTGAGAATGCTAAACCGGGAGAATTGCTGAATGCAGTGATGTTTTTTTCGGTAAATGTGCGCGAAGCGCTCATACAAGATTACTGATTGCCACTTTAGCGAGTTTCGTTTTTTATGTGTATTTTGCTGCTTTAAAAGTTTTTTACATTTTGAGATTGCTGGAAAGCGAGAACTGCTGAATTTTGAGAATGCTAAACCGGGAGAACTGCTGAATGTAGTGATGTTTTCTTTTCGGTTAATGTGCGCGAAGCGCTCATACAAGATTAGTGATTGCCACTTTAGCGAATTTTGTTTATTATTTACATTTTATTTTCGTTAAGCGAAACATGCGTATAAACCGGTGCTTGGCGACATTTACTACTTGGCGGAAAAGGGGTTTTCACGCCAAGTAAAATTTCAAGATGGCGGCCGTGAGAACTTATGACATCTGTTCCAAAATTACATATATAAGTCTAACATACTAATGATGATATAATACACTAGAAATAATATTTTGATTGGAATATAAAAGTTGTAATTTGAGTGGATGTTATCCAGTACAATATTCATCTTCAAACCTTTCAGGGGCAGGGTAGTTCTATTCGTAAAATGCAGAAAGGAATGACGACACAAGAATTTACAAACAAATTTATTTCAAAATAAGCAAAAGATTTTGTTCACGTACTTAATAAAATAAAGTTTTCATTCCAATATTTTGGTGCATGTGTGCCATTTAGAAATTAAAATTAAGCTAGGGGTTAAAACATTTTCAGGTGACTGTAATTTTATTCTAACTATGAATTTAGCTGTGCTGGAACTGATTTTATATAGGTTGTATACATATAAATACAGAAAATATTATACTTGGTGAAAACTACATTCTTAAAAAAAACAATAATAAATATTGGGAAAGGACAAAACAAACTTTTTTTGACCCATATAACAGTATGTAAGCCCTGTTAGTTGTATTCAGCATTACAGCCAAAATGTTCAAATCCTTGTATTAAATATATTTTTAAATGCTCAGATAGTTTTAGTATATTGAAAGAAGAGATGCCTTTTGATGTTTTGGGAACATTTTTTAAGAGCTACTCATATACAACAAGAAAAAAATAGAGAAAAGTGCGAGTAACAGAAATTATATATGTAGTAACAGAGGTTACATTTTTGCAACAGAAGTTACTTTGACCAACACAAATTAGACAGTAGAAGTGAATTTATATTAATCTAACAACAATGGCACCACTGAAGCACATTGATAAATTTTTATTACGCATATTAATTTTAAACTTCATTTTTGTTAATTTATCTACATCTGTTGCAAATGTGTAGTAACAGAAGTTACAGGCAGCAGATGTTACATTTAATAAAGAAAAAAATTGTATTTTCTAAAGTTTTATAAAAAATATGTAAATTTAGCATTTATATAAATTAAGTTAACTTAATTTCATACAATAAAAATAAAACTTTAATTAAAATGACAATATTTAAATTTAAAATTTATGTAACATAGGTTACAAACAGAAAACACACTAATTCGGAATTCAGATGTTTCAGTTCACTGACTATATGTGTTCAGAACAAACTCAAAATGGCTGTAGCATATCTTTTCACTATTTTTAGCCACAAGTAAGCTCAGTAGTAACGTCTGTAGGGGACAATATAAGTCATTTCTTTGATAAGAAAAGTTACAGTAACAGAGGGTACAATTTCAAAGTACAAAATTTAATCTTAAAATATAATAATAAAAAATAAATATTTTAGTGTTTCGGGTCTAACCTGTTAAAAAATTATGTTTTATGACTACATAAAACCAGTTAAAAATGTAATTTTAAATATTATTACTTAAAAAACTAAATTGAAAACTATGCCTACAGTTATCCGGACAGTCTGTTTTGTTAGTCAAGATGAATAAAAATGGCTAATTTAAATTTTAAAAATATCTTTTTAAACATTTTTTTTTTTTTTTACTAATGAACAGGGTTCGTACGGATCCTTGAATTTTCAGACTAAGAAATTCTTCGGTACCAATATTTTCTTATAGAAAATCTCTGCTTAACTAAAGCGAAATTTCACTAGTTTAAACTAAATTTATTTTTTCTATTAACAAAAATACTGATACCCCGCCTTTAAAATAACGGTACCCATACGAACCCTGATGAAGTCCTTACTGATTGCTTTAATGGAAATAAAAAAATAAAAAGAGTTCTTTCCCATTTTACCCAGAAAAAAATAATATTCTAACTGTGGTCATGAAAAGGACATAATTTATCTGCTTTACCCATAAAAGACAAAATGCAAGAATATCGAGTGATCTCAGATATGAAAGTGCTGCGCACCAGTTAGCCGATTATCACCACTAAATTTCAACGCTATTCTTCGACTTACGAAATATCATTATATCTGCCATTAATTAAGATAAGAACACTATTAAAATTTAACGCAATCACAAAGGGCAATCGGCTCACTGGTGCGCAACACTTTCATCCCTGTAATCTGTACCTTAATCCTTACCCCCTTCAAGAGCGGTGGTTGATTTTTGGACCACTTAATTTTAATTACTAAATGCCACATTGGCACCAGAATACTGGAATTAAAATTTTACTTTTATTAAGTGCGTGAACAAAAGCTTTTGCATATTCTGAAATAAATGTGTCTGTAATTTCAGGTGTCAATCACTTATTTCAGCATTTTGTGAATAGAAGTACCTTGCCACTGAAAGAGTTAAATGCATAGTGTAACTCAGAAGTTACATGATCTATTTTGCCATTTGGCACTTTCTATTAGTCTTTTAGTGAACTATAGTCCGTCTCAAAATTTATACACTCTTCAAATATGGCTAAAAATCATTGAAGAAGAAAATATATGAAACCAATATACAATAAATACTCGACATTTAATGAAAATCAAATAACATAAGCAGTTTTGTTCGTTAAAATAAAATATACATTAATTTTTGTTTAATTTACTTTTTTTCTTGAAGAAAAACTGTCTCAAAAGTTTAAGCACTTTATGCAATTTTTTTTAGAAACACGGGATTGGACGGGTTTAATGAAGTTGTATGACGTCGTTTTCCAATTTTATAAAAAAAATAAAAGAGAAAAAAATCATTTCCACTCGTTTCAAAAGGCCGAAGGGTAAAGAATTCATAAAAGTTGAGATTTTAAAAGTTTTTTAACTGAAATCACAAAATAAAACTGTTTCTCAAATTGCAAAAAAATTAAATTGATTAAAGTTATGTATCTATATGAAGTACTCTCTTTAAATGATAATTTCAACCGGAGACCAATATGTGGCCAGCCAGGAATGACGTTTGTTGAGACGGATTGCAGAATACGGAGATTCGTGTTTCGATAAAATATGCCCATACAGCAAATTAGAAAATAATCTCGGTGTACAAATGTCCAGATACTGTACATAGAAGTATTCCGGCCTCGCACCGTTCCTAAAATTTTCGCACTTTGCTACCAGTATTTTAAATAAGAATTCTTAGTGGTAAATTCCTTTAACATCTATAATAGATTCATACAACAAAGATTATCATTTTAATTTAGTGGTAGCAAAGAGCGAAATTTTTAGGAACTCTGTGAGCCCTGCGTATTAAAGAATGTGCTTACATCATATTAAAGAAAATGGCTTGCAAACCATGTCTCAAACTACACCATTAACAAGCAAGAATGAACTGGGCTAAAAAGCAAATGTCTAGCGTTGGACAAGTGGCTTACTGTTTTATTCTGCGATGAGAAAAAATGGAATTTAGATGGCCCTGATTTGTGCAACATGTACTGGCATAATCTACGAAAGGAACCAAGAACTTTTTTTCAGCAGGCTTCAAGACGGTAAGCCTTCAATGGTTTGGGGGTATTTGGCTTCAACAACCTGACCTCTCTGGATTTTCTAAAAAGGAGACTAAATTCCCACAAATATCAAGAGACACTGAACCAACATTTCCTTCCATTCGGTGAACTTTTGGGGGTCCCGAACGGACCTTTGAAAAGGTAAGGCCTCAATCTACATATCACATGCTACATGATCGTAGGTTTCACAGAAAAAAAAATTTATTTATTGACTCGCCTACTTTAAGTCCAGGCATAAAACCGATTGAGAATGTGTATGGCATTTTAACCCGTCAGGTTTACAGCAATGGGAAACAGTATGATTCTCTTGAAAAATTCAAAGAGGCCATAGAGAAAGCATGTTACTCTTTGCCACCAGAAACCCTACAAAAACTAATGATTTCGATGGACGTGCGTTTATTTGAACTAATCCGAAATCACGGAAAAATAATTTGTATGGATCAGTTTTATAAAAATGATAAAAATAGTTGTTTTTGCCATTGTGCATAAACTTTTGAGACAGTTTTGTTTGGACATATTTTAAATTATCATGGAAGACGGTAGTATTCCGAGTGACGCAGCCTTAAGCCTAAAATCGTATCGTAGAATTCGTAGATGGTGGAACTCATATATACAGCTAACTCGACATCAAAGAAATTGCGAAAAGCCGCCTGTTAATAACTCATCAAATATAGGTCCTATTGTTCTGATTTTTTTTTAAATAGTCTTATATTTGCAGTCTAATCCTATTCTGAATTTTTTACAATTCTACGTGCAGTATATTTTCAGATCTGTAAACCCATTTTGAAAGCAATTTCGATGGTGTAAGTTTGTCTTTTTTTTTTTCTCCGAAACGGTCTAGATTTTTTTAAAAACATTAATATATAAAATGAATCTGTTTTTGACGAAGTGGATAAGACTAACCTAGTATCTAGGAAAACTCTTAATTTTTATATAATCCGCATGAAAAATTGGACTTCTTAGGATCGCGGATTACATGTTATTCTATGGGCTAGCAGACAGAACGTTGCACATCGGTTTTGTGCGGTTTAGGTCACAGTTAAAAATCTGAATATTGGCAATAAATCATTTTTTAAACTACAAAAACAGTTTATTATGTGCTTTAAAATACTTAGACTGATTTTTTAAAATGGAACAGTATTTTGTAATTATATGTATTTTATTTCATTGTTATTCATAGTAAGTAAACATTTTTTAAGGAGAAAATATTTCACATTTTTAAAAAAATTCTCGTATCGAAATTCGATATTTATTGAAAATTCTCGTATCGAAATGAAAATTCATCGCGTTCGCCATAAGACTTCGCCATGTATCACTGCGCGATACATAAAGTTGACTGAAGAAATAAGAAATATCAAAGATCTTGAAATGGTATTCCAAGGGGAGAAAGTGAGTACAATTTCTAATTATCCAGACAGCATTCTTTGCAACCGATCTTTTCTAATTAGTATAATGTTCTGAATTGTTTTTATTTTCAACAATACTTATAACTGTTTTCCTTACAAAATAACGTTCATGTGTGGCATAGGTATTTCTTGTGATATGTGAGTGTAATACAGATAGATTACTAATTTAATTTTGTGTTTTGAGTTTTCTTTTAAAGAAATTAAACAAAATCTTTCATTTTTAAAGAACGCACAATTTAAATAAAAGGTAAGACGAAATCAAAATTAAGATTTCCAATCCCGTTTATAAAATGATTCATTTGCGAATCGTTTCTAATAATATTATAAACGAAAATTGACTTAAAATGACATCTTTTTCGAAATATGGGTATCTTTCGTTTATTTATTTATTTTTTTATATAACTCTTTTCAGCTTCAAAAATTAAAGCATCGTAGTATTTTATTTTTATAAAATTTAACCTAAAGGGGAAAAAATATTCTTATTGCCGTTTATCTCTGTAACAAAAGAAAAACAGAAAAAAAAACCTGAAGCATTTCTCTTAGCATTTCTCTGATTACAGCCATGGGTGCAAGACCTTTAGTCTTGGACATATTTTTGACTGATAGTAAATTCTACTTTATATACTTAAATTATCACGATTAGCTCAAAATGAACCATTTTATCCTGACTGGTTGTTTTGAGCTCCTAAAAGTAAAAATTTTCATCATGATACTTTTCCTTATTTAGTAATTAAAGTTTATAGATAAATAAGATAAAACAGCTTTTTTGCAAAAGTAAGATACTTGTTTTTATTTAATTTTAAAGTTAATATGCTTAAAAGAAAGCTTTAAATAATTTACTTTTAAAAAATATAAAAGTAGCCAGCTCCCTTATATGGTATTTGTGGTAATGAAGTATTATTGTAAATAAGAACAATTCAGAACATGTTACTATTTAGAAAAGATTGGTTTCACAAAATTTCATTAGCAGCTGCATTGTAGCTGTCATGATAATTAGACTTTGTATAAACTAATAAAGTGATTACTCAGTAACCATTTCAATTAATATATTAATCTGACTCGCATCTTAAATTAAATATTAAGTTTTTATTCTGCTTTCATTAAACCATTCACTATTCTTTAGCATTCCGCATATTCCGACTACAAAAACTCTTTTTATCAATTCCTCCTGTACACTGGAGGGTTGCCGTGCCACTTACAGAGTAGCGCGCTTATCGCCTCGTTGTGCAATAGCATTTGAAAGATCACCACACTAACATAAAAAAGTAGCAATAAAAGAAAAACAAAATTAATCAGTTGATTGTAAAAAACCCGCTCCATTCTCGGTCGGGGGAGGAACATCACAAGAAAAAAAACCCTCGCGAAATTTGACAGTATGTCAAGGGGGGGGGGGGGGGGATCCAAAACTTCATCAAAATAGTTGTAACTTTTCTAATAAATATGTTACATATAACATATGGTAGTAATAATCGGTATATCTGATGAAAATACAAATAATTTTTTTTAATGAACTATTTAATGATTTTTTTATCCCTATTACTGTATTGGATTAATAGTAGTTTAAGAGCCATAATTTTATATTGTAAAATCCTTAAAAGCACTCTGCAAGCAGTCCTTGTTCAATATCAAAAGCCTGCCACTAAAAAATTTTAATGCAGATGATGTAATGTATTTCTCAGATATAAACAATGAATTTTGAAGTTAAGAAGCACATGTATTTTGCATATATTGCTATTTCTTAGAACACTAAATATGATGCATTATCGCCTTTAACACATTATTTTGGAGTAATGAAAACATTGTTATTACATTAAATTTTTTTATAAATGAGTGTTATAATCAGAGCAGCTCATGACAGGTTTTTCTTGCAGCACTAAAATGCATGCTTTCCAAAAGTTTTTTTTTTTTTTTTTTTTTTTTTTAATAAATTTTTGCTTTATTTAATGGAAGAAAATTCTCCTAAAAATAAGGCAAAGATTTCATTATTAAAAATAGTCAAAAAGAATAAATTGGCCAGCCATGCATTTAGTGTTCCCAAAACTGTCAGTCATGAGTTACCACTGCTTATAATGATTTTGCCCAGGCATATTTGGATGTTATATTTCAAGGTATATCTTTAAGGTAATTTAATAATGTGTGATGTATACCTATTATGTAAAATTTTATAATTTGCACATTTTCTGGTTCCAAGGATAAGGAATGTAATTTAAAGCATGTATACGAAGTAAATTTAATGATGTATGAAATATGATCTATATGATGCAAAATTCTATAATACGCACAACTTCTCATCCCAAGGTGTGCATTATAAAGATCTTCTACTGTATTCATATGTAGTTCACACATCAAAAACCTTAAAGATTTAGTATCTGTAAGAGGACATTATTACAATTTTATATTTTTTTCATTCTGTAGCACAAATTACTCAGCTTAGAATTTGCCAATCAAAACATTGCCATCTTGATTTTTTTCCACTGTCTTTATTTACCTCAGAAGTGATTAAGATTTTTTTTATATTGCAAATCCTAAAGGTTATAATAGCAAAAAAGCATCTTTAAGCTCTTGGGGATGATAGACCGGTATACTTGGCCACTTAAGGTGTTCAGAATCCTTCATTATTCTCACCACTTATTTTTAATTGTAAAGTTTACCTTCTTTAATGGGAGCATTTCTGTGATTCAATTACAGAAAATTTTCTGTTTTTAAAAACCTGTAGTAAAAGGTTAAAATTTAACCAAAGGGCTCTTATCGCGAAGGGGTTAAACATCTTGAATTACAGTGAACTTTAATAACCCTTGGCTTTAATTGCCAGTACTCTTCCAATTGAGCTATCTGTACGACAGCCCAGCCAACACAATATTCGCTCAGAACAACTATTATCATGACATCAATTGATTGTGTGAAAAATAATTAAAAGTGTACATGGTTATATATATTTTATTATTAAGCAACAGACTTTGCAGATCCGATTTTCTAAAAAGCTTTAAAGATTGAAATCTCTAGGCTGGAGGAGTGGGAAAGTGGTAATTTTTAGGAATAGGAGGATAATTTATATAGAAGAATTTTCTGTATAAAAATAAAGATTTAATTTTTTTTTAATGTTGGGGAGTAGGGGGAGGGAGAAGAGGTGAAATGTACAGTCGTGGAAAAAAAAGTAAACACCCTCTACTAACTCCTTAACAAATTATTATCGTAGACGAAACTTATTGGTGCCGAACGATTGGAAATAAAGTCTATTTTTAAATGATGTATATAAAATTTGCTTAGGGGCCATCTACATATTAAAACAAATCCAAACTTCATTTTTTTTCAATGGCAATACCCAATTTTAACGAGATATTTCAAATCTTCGGTTCAAACTATGCCTAAGCACCAAATTTCAAGTCATTTGAATAATAAGTTTTTGAATTATAAACATTCAAAATTTAGTGCTTCTAATGTTAAATTACATTTTCATATTTTTATTCATATCTCCTGAAATTATGCTCCTAATGTGCTAATTTTTTTGTGTAGCAGTAATACTAACATACCCAAACATAAATACGTTGAATTTGCAATTTTTATAATTTTATGATATGAATTATGAAATTAATATTCGAAAAAATTATGAATTGTAACCTAAAATTTTTTTTGATGGATTTAGATTTATTAAGTCCTGCTTTATAGAAATCCAAAATTTCACATTTTTCTTTCAAATAGTTTTCAAATTATGCTTAAAAAACGGCAAAATGATGGTTTAAGGGGCCGTCTATGGTAGAAGTGACTAGATATTTTGAAATGTCTTACGCTGTCCTGTAATCTAGCAGACATCATTGACTGCTTGAGTGGCGCTTAAGGTGCCTTGATCAAGAAGGGGGCTCTCTCGGTTAACAATCGAGTACCGAACTTCAATTTGGATACAGCTCTTAAAAAAAGCTTGTTTTAAAATAATTAATTTATCGGGAACTTATAGTATATTCGTTTTTAGGCTAATTAAATCTTGTAGAATTCATTTATGCTGTAAGAATTGTGTACTGCTATTGAAAAAAACAAAGTTATGGTTTGTTTTAATATGTAGATGACCCCTTAAGCAAATTTTATATACATCATTTAAAAGTAGACTTTATTTCCAATCGTTCGGTACCAGTAACTTTCTTCTACGGTAATTTGTTGAGGAGTTAGTAGGGGTGTTTAATTTTTTTTTTTCATGACTGTACATTAGGGAAGTTAGTGCTTATTTATTTATTTATGTCAGTGAGCAACAAATGTTGCAGATCTTCTTTTTTTCTTTTTTTTTTTCTGAAGCTAATTTTTGAAAGATTTTATTATTTAGGTAAGCTGGAGAGGTGGGTGCAAAAGCAGAAGTGGAATCTTCGGAGCTCAGGGGATTATTTTATATGATTTATTATTATTGTTAATAAAGAATTTTAAATAGGGATGGTGAAAGATTATTTTATATAAAATTAAAGAATGTTTAATTTTTTTGCACTAGGAATGAGAAAAGGGAGAAGCAGAAATTTGTAGTTTTGGATTTAATATAAATATATGTAATTACTTTTATAAGTGATCGATGATTGTTATATATATATATATATATATATATATATATATAAAGGTTTAAAGAGTAATATTTCTTGCTATTTTTCTTAACAAAGTAATTTTTTATATAGTAAAATTTAACATATCTTTTTATATGTCTGAAACAAACCAACAGAAATACCCTCTGAGCATGCATGTTGTACATTACTTCCATATCTTACCAAAGAGTTCTTATAAAAATCTCATTGCACGGTGCTCTTTAAAATTGAAGTATGATCATCCTTTTTTGCGGGGAGGGAGGGGGGAGAGATTGAAGGTGAATTGAAATCCTGACTATGAATTCTTTGTATTGGTCTTTAATTTTTTTTGTGTGTGTGTTTATTGTTGTATTTATATTTTTCAATAACCTCAAAAAAGTAATGATATCAATACAAAAACCCTTAACGGGTTAAAAGTTTGTGACGCAGCACTTTATCTTATGCTCTAAGAATTTTAAATATGGAACTTAAAAATAATGATATCAAATTTTGAGTGACGCTATGTTATTAATTATAATCTCGCTATATATTATTTATTTCATCTTTTTATTTTTTTATAATCGCATGTGCAAAAATTATGTTCAATTTAAAAAAATGTATAAAAGTTTATTCATTGATGCTTTAACATTTACACCTCTCATAAATTCCAAGTATGAGTTTTAAAAGATATGATATCAAAATTTTAGTGACGCTTTGATTTGGCTTTAAACGATTTGTTTTAAAATTAAATTTAAATTATTTTTGTTTTGGCTAAGATATATATGCACACATCTAAATAATAATTTTAATTTTCCAATATACTTTAAATATGTCACTTTCACTGAATTTATATAATGCAATAATTTTTTTGCGTCATTGTATCCAAACTAAGTGAAATGTATTCAAATGGATAGTATGAGGGAAAAAAATTATTTACGTAAATCTTATTTTAAATTTTTAATAGCATTGGACAAAGGATAAATCAATTTATTCAAATAAATACATTTAAATGCATTATATAAATTCAGTGAAAGTGACATATTTAAAGTATATTGGAAAATTAAAACTATTATTTAGATGTGTGCATATATATCTTAGCCAAAACAAAAATAATTTAAATTTAATTTTAAAACAAATCGTTTAAAGCCAAATCAAAGCGTCACTAAAATTTTGATATCATATCTTTTAAAACTCATACTTGGAATTTATGAGAGGTGTAAATGTTAAAGCATCAATGAATAAACTTTTATACATTTTTTTTTAATTGAACATAATTTTTGCACATGCGATTATAAAAAAATAAAAAGATGAAATAAATAATATATAGAGAGATTATAATTAATAACATAGCGTCACTCAAAATTTGATATCATTATTGTTAAGTTCCATATTTAAAATTCTTAGAGCATAAGATAAAGTGCTGCGTCACAAACTTTTAACCCGTTAAGGGTTTTTGTATTGATATGTTTTACAAATATATAATTTATTTTTTTTTTTTTTACTTTTGATATCATTTATTTAAACGAAGTTGCGAAATCTATAAATGAAAAAATGTTATTTGTTACAACTTTTTATTATTCATTAAAAATCAATACTTTATGCTTGTGCTTAAACTTTTGAGACAGACTATATGTGTTACTTACGTGTGATAACATGCATTTAAGGCATAGCTGCCAACTCCTCCGCATTTTTGTACCACAAATGATTAATAGAAAATTTTGCCTTATTTAATCGGCAGATTACGGCGATTTAAACGGCTAAAATTTACTATAAAATTTTTGTGGTACAAAAAAGCGTGAGATGTTGGAAGCTATGATTTAAGGTCATGAAATCGGTTTTTGTTCAGATTTGTTACCACGGGAAGATTATAACATCTTTTGCTGATACTGCTTGCAATGTACTCGACTGGCGTTTTTTCTCTATCTTTATATGGTAGTAATTATTAATTCTTCAAACTATTAAAAGCATTATATAAATTATTATATCGTTGAATAATTGTTATTAGGAAGTGTAAACACTTTAAAGTAAGTATGTAATTTAAAATTACCATTTTTTGAACAATTCTTGTTATGTAACTTAGGAGTGGCATTATGACATTACGTCCATCAGAAACATAAATAATTTTTTTCGCCATTTTTCTAGAGGATAATTAACAAAAATAGACTCAAATGTAATGTTTTTCGAACAAAATAAAAAATAATGCATTAACCATTTCAGGCACTTTGGCACATTTCTACAAGTATTGCAAAAGCCTGTAAATATGTCGAAATGCCACTCAACTTGACAGCTTCGGTAAAGGCATTCTTCAGTTTAAAATAAAATCGAGTTGTGAGGTTAATTTGTTGTGACCACATAATAGCGTATTATCGAATTTCATTTAACCCTCGCATGACCAGGTGGAAAATTGAATCATGAAAAACCATGTGGGGTCATTCAGTGACCCCATAGTTAAACTAGTATGTTGTGGCCATCACAAAACTTTCTTCTATATAAATCACGTCAATTAAATCATTAAAATAGTAAAAGAAATTACATCAATTTAGAACCAATTCGTATCAAAGTGTACCTGAATTTGAAGTTTGATGAAAATTCGTGCATTAGTTATTGAGATCGAGCTGTAGGGGAAATTCTGAAAAATGCAGCTTAGCAGCGCCACCTGTTGAGCGATTTGCACCAAAACACAAACAGCACTAACTCATATTAAGGTATACCGGAATCTGAAGTTTGATGAAAATCGGTGCATTAGTTCTGGAGCTAGAGCTATTGTGGAAATCACAAAAAATGCAGCACAGCAGCGCCACCTGTTGAGCGATTTACACGAAAAGGTACAAAACATCAATTCATGTCAAGGACTAACTGAATCTGAAGTTTGATGAAAATCCGTGCATTAGTTCTGGACATTGAGCTATTGTGGAAATCGTGAAAAATGCTGCATAGCAGCGCCACCTGTTGAGCGATTTACACCAAAACATAAACAGCGCTAATTCATATCCAGGTGTACCTGAATCTGAAGTTTGTTGAAAACCCAAGCATTAGTTCTTGAGATAGAGCTATTGCGGAAATCTAAAAAAATGCAGCATAGCAGCGCCACCTGTTGAGCGATTTACACCACAAGGAGCAAAACGTCAATTCATGTCAAGCACTAACTGAATCTGAAGTTTGATGAAAATCCGTGCATTATTTCTTGAGATTGAGCTATTACGAAAATCGTATAAATGCTGCAAAATGCAGCATAGCAGCACCATCTGTTGGGCGATTTGCACCAAAACGTTATCAGCACCAATTCATATCAAGGATTAACGGAATCTGAAGTTTTATAAAAATCCGTGCATTAGTTCTTGAGATAGAGCTTTTGCGGAAATCCTGCAAAATGCTACATAGCAGCACCACCTGCAGGGCGATTTAACCAAAAATTAATCAGCACCAATATATATCAGGGACTACCTGTATATAAATTTTTATTAAATTCCGTGCATTAGTTCTTGAGATAGAGCGCCCACAAAATTTATGTCACATACAGACAGACAGACAGACAGACAGACTCACAGACAGACATTTTGTAAAAACATGTTTTTTGGAATCTCTGACCCATAAAACGTGTAAATCCGTCGAAAACTGGAATTCGAAAATTTGAAACCAATGAAACCAATACTTTCTTCTTGTCAAGATAGAAGAAAGTAAAAACATATATTTATTTACCATATCAAAAAAATTCCAAAACTCAGCTTTTAAAATTAATTTAATAATATATATAACAGTTGCAGCCATAGAAAGAAATAGAAACTGCAACATTATTGGAACAAAGGATTTAAAAAATAAAATTATCATTAATTCACATTAGGATTGAACTTGCGCTGGGGTCGGAAAATGACACCACTTGGTCCTCCGAGGGTTAAGAACGCTAACACTAGACAGATGGGATATTTCACTCAAGTTTTATAAAACTATTTTACACCAGAATTTTGATTTAAAACCGTTTAACTTGTTTAATTTTCTTTTGCATCTTTTAAACTTATTTTATAAAGAAATTTCTGGTTCGAACCGAAATATATTCATTTGGTACCAGTCAAAATGACCGCTCACCGTCCTTCTAGTGTTCAAAAGAGATGTTTCCAAAACCTCAAAGGTTACATATAACCAACATAGCAATTAGTAATTACGCAACTTTTTACTTTTACTTTTAAATGAACGTGAAGAGAATGATTTTGAACCTCAAATAATAAGTAAAATAAAAACTAAATGCTTCAAGGTTTTCTATGCAATGCTATTTTGTAATAGCCATCCTTTATTTCATTAATTAGATTTGAACTAATTATATTCGTCATATCACATGCATAATACAAAAACACTTGAACTACAAAATGCGACACGCTGTAGTGACCTCTCGAAACAAAATTTGGAATCTTTACGGTGTCATTTTTAGAACTATTCAATAAGAAATATCAATCACAAAATTATCATCGATTTTAAAAAGTCTGAAATTCTATACGGATTAACATGATTAATAGAAAGTATAGAATTTTGAGAACATTGATACCTGTCAATGATACACTTTTTTTAAAAAAAAAAATATGACACTCAGTCTTCATTCGGCCCGGTTTTTTTTTTTTTTTTTTTAAATACCGCTTTCTTTTTAGATTTTTCTTTCACATTTTATAGACACATACACACATAATTTTTGCTGTTAATGTTGTAAAAACTTAGCCTGGAAAAATTTCTTAACAAATACTTGCATTTAAAAAACGGGCCAGGGGAAGCCCTGGAAGTCCTATAAAAATAAGTTTTTTTGAAAAATAGCAAAGCACTTGAATGAGGGCGTTGAACGATAGTATATTTACCGTACATGGGTGATTTTCCAATAAGTGGGTAATTTTATCTGTGATTTAGTGAAAAATAAAAGTTAAATTTTGAACAATTTTTTTAAGACATAGATAAGACATAAGATATTGAGTAATGTACAATATCCCTGCGTAAATTTTAAACGGTACATTTCTTTAATCTACCTATCTCTAATCGACCCATTTCTATAATTTATTGCATTCGATCCGAACCAGGAATTTCTTAATAAAGTTATTTAAATAAAAGACAAATAGAACTAAGTTCAATGAATATGTTGAGTAGTTTTAAATAAAAATTATAATGTATATGCTTTAAATCCAGATTGAATAAAATTTCAGCAAGGGTGTGAGGTAATGCAATTTCACTGAAAGGGGACTGAAGCGCTTAGGACAGTAGTGACAAAATTAAGGAAATTGCTTCTGTTTTCATAGTAAGTTAATCTTATTAACCCCTTGAGGGGCAAGTAATTGCGTTTCTGTAATGTCGAATTCACACCGGAATTTGCAAAAAGATTTATTATCAAATAAGGAAAAGCAATTTTACGTCTTTTTTCTATTAAAATTAGAAAAGTAAAATTTAATAAAATTTTTCTGGTGCAAGATTTCATTAATCGTAGGTGGGATAAAATATATCCCACCGCCCCTCAAGGGGGTAAGAGAGCAATATGATATTTTGAACTAAGCAAAAGTATGTTACATCATCATTACAAACAGTGTTGACAGTTGGCTACTTTTGTTTAATTCAGTTTTCTTGATTGGCGCCACTTTTCGGTTAATGTAAAATTCCACTTGCTTTCGCCTTAATTAATATGTCATTAAACAAGGCGAATTTTACTATTTCAAAAATGTGGTGTCAATCAAGAAATCTGAATTTTAAAAAAGTAGCGCACTGGCAACACTGATTACAAAATCGCAAATAAGTAAAGATAATAATAAGGAAAATTTAAGTATGTGGCAGTAGTGACAAGTAATTAACATATTCTTATCTTTCTACCTATTTTGAAGCTTGTATGCTTTTTTCGTCTAGAGAATTTTACCATGTTACTTTCTCAGCAATCAAGATTGCTGCTTCTAATAAATGTAACAGTCCTTCAAATTTTATTTGACTTCTTGATGGTCACATGAGCAGTTTTATACAAGGGGACAGTAGTGACAAAACTAGGTTAAAAAAAAGTTTAAAAAAAAGTTAAAAAGTTAAAACTAGGGGACAACATTTTTCTGGCCAGAATAAATATAAAACTACTTATAATTTACAATAAAGATTCTTTATTTTATACTTTAGAATATAAATTTTTATTTTGTATAGTAAAATTTCTAAAAATACTTTGACATTACACTTAAATTTGTTACAGAAGATCAGTGCATGGAATGGGAATTAAGGGACAGAAGTGACAATTTGAATATTTAACCCCTTCAAGGGCGGTCGTTCATTTTTGGACCACTTAATTTTAATTCCTAAATGCCGCACTGGCACCAGAATACTGGAATGAAAAAAATCGTGTTATTAAGTACGTGAGTAAAAACTTTTGCTTATTTAGAAATAAATGTGTTTATAAATTCTGGTGTCATTCATTCATTTCAGCATTTTGCGAATAGAAGTATCTTGCCCCTGAAAGGGTTAAAATATTATTCGAGTAAAATTTACAGTTCTTTTCTTGAACATTCTTTTCGAAATTGTAGAAAAGCTTTACAGAATACGTTTTATGCTAACGAAAATTATATAAATAAAAAAAATGTAGCATATAATCCCAAGGCACATAAATTACCCACTTATTGGAGAATTGCAGATGTACTAACGTATAAGCCGACCCTAAATTTGAAAAGAGAAATAAGCTGAATACCAGTATTTAAAGGAACAGTGGACGTTTAATTTTTTTTTTTTTCAAACCACCTTAAAAGAAATTTCCAATCTTATTATAATTTTATAATTTTAAGATTAAAAAAAAATTCAAATTTTAAAATGCTCCATGCGTCATAATTTTTGAGATATTTCCTCGGTTTGGTATTTTAATCACTTAAAACTCTATTACCAACAAATCTGTGCATCGATTTTTTAATCCCTTGAATACTTAAATTTTTAGAGATTTTTTTTTGAATTCGATATCGATTTTCATCAAAATTTTGCCTTTTAACAAGCTAAAAATCAAATTTAATTATCTTAATGAAGTTGAATTTTAAAATACATGCAGAGATTCTTTATAAGCAATATCAGGGTTCTTGCTTATTTATTTCATGAATTTTGATCAAATATCATGACGCATGGAGCATTTTAAATATCTAAAAACGTTGAAAAATCTCTTTTTAAAAAAATAGATTTAAAGTATATTAGCACTAGAACGCTCGGAAATTTTACTCAAGTTTCATAAAAATATTTGACACCAGAATTTTTATTTAAAATTATTTGACTGATTTATTTAACGTAAATCTGCGTGGTTTAAATTTAACTAATTTTATTAAATAATTTCTGGTTCCCGTTGACATTTATTCATACGGTCGGATCCGAATCGACTCCTTCCGGGCAGTGTTGCCAGTGGGCTACTTTTTTTTTTAATTGAGGCTTCTTGATTGTCACCACTTTTTTGAAATAGTAAAATTCGCCTTATTTAATGACATATTAATTAAGGCGAAAACAAGGAGAATTTTACTATTTCAAAAAAGTGGTACCTATCAAGAAATCCGAATTTTAAAAAAGTAGACCACTGGCAACTCTGCCTCCGGGAGTTCTAGTATTATAGGACCGAAAATTTGTTTGTGTACAAAATTCAAACGTTTGTAACTTTGCGAAAAATAATGCCATCTGCATGCAGTTTTTTGCAAATGGCTCAGAACAAACTGGAGAATAATAATATGCACAAAAATAATTTTGATTTTCCGGTCGATTTTCGCTCAGATAAAGTGCCCACGGTCATCTTAAGAAACTTATCTTCGTCCTATCTAACTGCGTAATTTGCAAAGATATTCTGATATTAAATAAGTCGAAAATAGCTATACAAAAATACTGGTATTCAACATATTTTTTTTCTGGAAAGTAGGTGTCACCTTATACGCGAGTATATTCGGTATATTATTAGTAAACTAGGAGATCAAAAACGGTCTTCTGGGGTTAAAGAATGTAGATAAAATCCCTTTTTTTCTTGAAAATTCTGATAGACTGTTTTACATTTAATTTTTTTTTTCATATTGTTCACTAACACTACCAAAAATAATTTTTATATTAAAAATAGCAATTATGTGCTCAAATAAAGTTTTGTGAAATTTATAAATACGATACTTTCATGTTGGCCTCGTGCCATGAGTTAACAGCCAGAGAAATCGTCAAAGATCGGTATTACAGCAGCCTGTTTAATTCTGATAATTGTTTAAGAGTGTAATTCGATTACATGTATTAAATTTGTGTTTTATTTATATTTTATTAATTTATTTGTTGATGAAGTTTTGACTTCTTTATGGAAAATAAGACGAAAACAAATTCTGAACTATTTATATTAAGTGTAAACGGATTTATTTTTCGTAATCGTTTACACGCGATGGAGATAGATTTTTTAAAAAAAATCATACCTTAAAAGCCATAAAAAATAAGTAAATTGCGAAACAGTTTTCAAACAAATTGTGATACAAATTACAAATAAATTGCGTTTCAAAGCGCATTTTTTTCCCTGTTCAACAGTCTAAAAATTTAAATTTTGCAATGCTTAAAAGTTTAGAAAATTGCAGTAAAAGCAAAATTTAATCGTCTTCCGTTTCCAGCGTCAAAACAATGTCAGCCTTACGGACGGATAAGTTTGTCCTTTATTATAGAGATATAAATAGAGATTTTTTTAAAATAACAGAAGCATATGAAACGCACAGAAAGATTTGCTCATACTCATAAAACGTCAATAAGTTCAAAATAAGAAACGGCTTTGTTTCGAACTTTTGAGGTACCAGGTTCGTACGGGTCTTGGAACTTCCAAACCAGAAAATTATTCGATACCAGTATTTTGTTATACATAATCTCTCCTGAAATAAGGCGAAATTTTGCGCGTTTGAACTTGTTTTAATTTTCTATAAGAAAGTACTGATATTTCGCCTTGAAAATAACGGTTCCCATACGAACCATGGGTACCTTCTAGAATCTTTCGAATAAAGATCAGCTTTTGCTTAATTTTCTTTAAAGCCTTAACGGTGGCATTAAATTACGGTTTAAAAATTCCAATTGCTTGTTGGCACCACTTTTTTGAAAAAGAAATATTCACCTTATTTAATGGCAGGTAAAATGATACCATAATAAAGCCAATTACACTATTTTATAAAAGTGCTGGGAATCAAACAAAAAAGAATAAAGTGAATAAAAGACACAGCCCATGAATATCACGGGAGCGAGAATTAAGGGGTTAACCCCTTGAGAAGCGGTGGGATATATTATATCCCACCTAATTTTAATAAACATTCGCACCAGAAACTGTTAAATAAATTTTACTTTTATAACTTTGGGGGGGGGGGGGGGCTAAATGATGTAAAATCGCTCTTAATTATTTTGAAGTAAAGTTTTCCTAAAATTCCGGTGTCAATTCAACATTACAGAAACACAATTACTTGCCCCTGAAAGGGTTAAATGTGTTTTGAAAATTTATAAAAATATGTAAATCTTTTGTAGATTATTTTCAAGTAATTTCGTTATGGTATCTGGTCAAAAATTTTACAAATATGTGGATATTTAGTGAAACATAAAAATGAACATTTTTAATTGACTAAAGCAGATGTGGTGAACCCGCATGCTAGTGGTCCAGGTTTCACCATAATTTCCTATTAGTAATCTTTGCTTTATTTAATGACGGATCTTCAACGATTAAACAATGCGGAGATTCCTATTCAAAAATAATCCTGGCGATTTTTTGCCGCTGGTATGCGCGACAGCCACTCCTAGCCTAAAGCAAATGAAATATAAATAAAGTTCGTTGAATATGCATTGAAAGTCAATTAGGCGAAAATTAAAAACTTACGTTTTGTACCATTGCGACAGTTTAAAAAAACTTTCAAGAAAAATTCCTTTTGTACAGTACCCCCCATAAAAAAATATGAACGATGGTCATTACTCCGATTCTAAAAGCATTAGAATAAATCTGTTTAACCGGAAGCAGGGGTCTTACGCTTCAGGAAATTTTTCAGGACAAATATTAGTATTTTTTTACAGAAAAATAAATCTAGCTTAAACGCGCGAAATTTCGCCTTATTTAAGAAGAAATTTCCTGTAAGAATATACCGGTATCAAGTAATTTCCTGGTGTTGAAGGTCTGTCAAGACAAGTACGACCCCTGACCGGAGGAATCTTGTTTAATATTTACTGCAATCCTGTTACAGGGGAATTTTCTTCATACTGAAATAGTACCAAACTACTAACACCTAATTTAGACATCAAATTTCAACCGTCTTATTCTGAACACCTTCAAACTTCCACCAGTAATTTATAATAGTAAATTTTGCCTTTTTTATTAGCAGTTAAATGAGGCGAAACTTGCTATATAGCTGCCAACTTATTGCGCTTTTTCTTACAAATAAGGTTGAATAGTATATTGGGGAGATTGGATCAGGGTTCGTACGCTTCCAGGACTTTCAAGCATCTTTTACCATAATTTTTGTAAAGTAATATTTGCCTTCTTTAATGAAAAAAATATATATATAGCTTCAGATATAGCGACCAGTACTTTACGAAATTTCTGCTAAAATCACTGAAACCCTTGATGCGTACGAACCCTGTTGGAATACATCATGGAAATGCTCATCTGAAATTCGCAAAAAATAACCACTAGATTTTGAGATTAGGAATGATTAGAAATTTTGTACTCAGATGAGAAAAATATTCAATCTCGTTGGTGCATATGTTTAGTAGTCGTCTAAACTATTGTGGAAGTGGCATAGCCGCGTTCCAGCATTTCATTTGTCACAACGATTTCCGAATAATAATCATCGCCTTATTTAATGACACAAATTTGCGATTAAATAAGGCGGAGGTTACTATTCAGAAATAGTGCACACGGTTGACCCGCTGGCATTCACCACTCTGATCTACCGTATATTCCGACCTATGAAACACACATATGATTTGAGACTGTGGTTATCTATTTATAGGTATATTCTCCGTATAACGCGCACCCCTTCCCTTTTTTTCAAAAAAAAACTTCATGAGATATACAGCACGAAAATAGAATAAAAAGCATTAAAAATTATAATAACTTGACAAACAATAAAGATAATTAGCAAATGCTATGTGATTGTGCTATGTGTGTTGAGGATATATGCTACTGCTAAGCTTATCTGCTTGATTCACTAGTCCATACTTCCCAAACTTTCATATAAATCTCCCGTAAAATGTGTGTTTATTTTACTCATATTAAACACGTTTCGAACCAGAATTTTTTTTAAGAAATGAAATCAAGCCACTTCCACCACCAACATGATAAATAGAATGCGTTATATCAAATAATCTTTCTGGTCTGAGACGCATTTTACCTGTATCAAATTATCCCAAATTTTATGTAAGAATAGTTGGAGGTAGGCATGTATGCAATTCCAGGGCTGCTAGTTTGATCTTTTTTTAAATTCAGGAATTCCGAATTAATACCAGAAATTACTAATTCTAATTTTTCCTTTAGTTAATGACGTAGGCATTTTGTGTCGCATAAAGTAAAAAATTCTTCTTGTGCTGCCTTTCCGGTAGGAATTCGAAATTTCTTAATTTAAAAAAGGCCAAAATGGCAACCTTGTATCAATCTTTTCGCTTTATTTTAACTCTAGAACGGCGATGAGCGGTTATTTTGAGCGGTACAAAATAAAAAATATTTTGATTCGAACCAGGAATTTCTTCATAAAATAAGTTACATATTTACCATACAGAAATAAGTTAAACGGAGTGAGCAGGGTTAACTGGACCCACGAGGAAGCTGGGCCATAGGTTATTTTATTAAAAAAAAAACCGTTTTTAAATCTTTTAAGTTTTAGCTTTTGTGTACAATGCACCCTTATCTCTACTTCCTAAAACAATGTGCGCCAACTCAATCATAACTCTCTCTTTGCTGTGATAGGTTGTCGAAAATTGACGTTTCTTTTTTTAAAACAACGTCAATTTGGTTGAACTTCCTCGGCTTTTTATTAAAATACGGTAAGTACTTTTATTAAAAAAACTTTTTTTTTTAAGATTAGGCATATATTAGGTTGGCAACTAAGTTCCCGCAGTTTTTTTAAATATAAGTTTTCTACCGGAACCTATATTTTGTTTTTTGGATAGAGTTAATTTGTGTTAAAGTCAGATTGTAAACTGCAGTGTCGAGTTGGAAAAAAGGAGCGTTTTAGACACCGCCCACTGTTTGCTTATAATCAAGGTTGTTGGCCGCAAAATCTGTTAGCAACGTTTGTGTTGTGTATGGCCACAGCTGGTAGAACCGCTCATAATTGGTATGCCAAGTTCAAAAATGGGAATTTGACGTCAACGACGCACCTCGTTCTGGCCTTCCAATTGAGTTCGATGAAGAGCGATTAAACCAACTTTTGCACAAGAATTCGCATCAAACGACAAGGGATCTCGCAGAGAAAATTAAATTCTCCCACACTGCTATAGAGAAGCATCTTCACTCAATGGGAAAGTTTCTGAAGTGTAGAGCATGGGTTCCGCATGCTTTAATTGACAGCAACAAAAATCAGCAAGCCACAATCTCCGCTGCTTTGCTTGCTCGTCAGCGCTCAACTCATAGGCACAAGCAACGATTTCTTTACCGAATCGTTACTGGCGACGAAAAAGGGTGCCGGCACATTAATATGAAGCAGCGCAAGGAATGGCTTAGCCCCGGTAAATTACCAACACCGCGCGTGAAACAAGATCTGCATCCACATAAAACGATGCTGTGTGTATGGTGGGACTGGGAAGGGATTATCCATTACGAATTGCTTGAACGGAACCAAACGGTTAACGTAGAACTCTGTGTTCAACAGATGGAAAGACTTAACACGGCTATTCAAGAGAAAAGACCTAATCGCAACATGGAGTTCCTTTGCTGCACGACAATGCCCGCCCTCATATCGCCAATATGACCAAGGAAGCCAATCAAACGCATAGCTGGGAAGTGCTGCCGCATCCGCCGTACTATCCCGATTTGGCATGAGCAGATTTCCACTTTTGTCGATCTCTTGCAAATGTTATGAGCGGAGATTCGTTCAATACTAATGCAGAATTGAGAGCTTGGTTGGATGAATTTTTTGAGTCGAAACTGGGGGATTTCTATCAACGAGGTATTGAAAATCTTGTTGAACGTTGGGAAGAAGTTGCAAATAACAAGGAAGAATTCATTGTTGATTAATTAGCTGTTAAATTTTATGGAAAAATAAACTTTTAAAAAATTTAAAAAAGGGCGAGAACTTAGTTACCAACTCAGTTGGCATTCCATTTTAATCTTTTCGACTCGGGAGTCTCTTATACAAATTTTATTCGGTTGACACCACTTTTTAAAAAGCAGTTTCCTTCAAGTACACAATTTCAAAATTGCTCTAATTGTATAAGGCAAATTTTATTTTACTTTATCACTGGTGTTAATATAAAAATTTTCAAAGAAAGATGATGTCCAGTCCGGCTGGACATACGAGTGAAAAGAGTTAATGATCTGAAATTTAGCATAAATTAACTCGATCAAAAAACAAAATACAGATTACGACAGGAAAAATGTATTTTTAAAAAGGCAGGAACGTAGTTGCCAATCCTGTTGTCATTCTATAGTTGACATTCCATTTTAATGATATGAAATTTAATATAAATTAACCCGATCAAAAAAAACATAATATAGAATCCTGTAGCAAAAATGTATACAGAAAAGCGGCGGGAACCCACTTGCCAACCCACTCTGAATTCTATAGTTGACATTACATTTTAACCCCTTAATTCTCGCTCCCGTCATATTCACGGGCTGTGTCTTTTACTCAGATTGTTTGATTCCCACCAGTTTTATAAAATAGTGAAATTGGCTATATTTTAGTATCGTTTTACCTGTCATTAAATAAAGTGAATATTTCTTTTGCATAAAAGTGCTGCCAATAATCAAATTGAATTTTTAAACCGTAATTTAATTCGAACGTTAAGGGGTTAATGATTTGAAATTTAACATAAATTAATTCCATCAAAAAAACAGAATATACATTCTGGTAGAAAAAGTGTATTTAAACAAACTGCGGGAACATAGTTGCCAACCCAATAACTACATTAATATTATTAGGTATCTATACATATTTACTTCATGTTTCAAATTTAAGCCCGGTGTCCTAGTTACCCCATAAATTTTTCAAGAATGGGGTAACTGGGACAAGTATCAGTGGTAACTGGACCATGTTGGATCCAGTTACCCCAATAGTTATAAATAATTTTATTGAGTTTCTCTTACTACGGGAAAGAAATTTCTACATCGTTTTTTGCTCACAATAAAGAAAATTATAGAATACCTTATTATAATTACATAATAAAAATTAAAAAAAAGCATATTGGGAGGTATCAAACCAAATTTCTTAACCCCTTGAAGGGCGTTGATGTCGTTATGGCATCACATAAATTTAATCTCTACTTGACCCATTGGCGCCGGAATTTTATAATGAAAATTTCACCTTTATTAAGTACGCGAAAATATACTTTTACTTGTTTATAAATAAATTCTCTTGTAAATACTGGTGTCATTAAATTATTTCAATATTTTATGAATACAAGTATCTTGCCCGCGAAAGCGAGGTAGCCAAACCTTGAAATTTTACTATACAGATGAAGTACTTAAGTATTTACGTAGCCGTTTGTTCATAGATTTGCCTTTTATTCATTATTTTGTTATTTTTTTCCCTTAAAATACCCATATCATAGCTGCCAACTTTTACGCTTTCTGTCTACCACTAAAATTTTACAGTAAATATTGTTTTACTCAATCGTCGAAATTTCACGATTAATGAAGACGAAAATCTCTATTAAATTTTAGTGGTATCAAGAAAGAGTAAAAGTTGGCAGGTATGCCATATAATTTTGATACTTATTACCTATACTAAAGTACATAAATACTTACTTAATTTTTATTTTTTTGGTATAAATAAATCTAATATTTTCACTTTTAGTGCTTTTTTTAGACACATTGACAGCAATGGTTTATCTTATAACGCTCTTTAGTTGATATATAATTTACATGGTCTGCCTGGTATAAATTTTTTTAAGTTGATTAGACTTTTTCAAACAGGACCTGATATCCCATATGAAAAAATAAAAAAACGCGTGTGGAACATAGACCCTCCTGGTCCACTTACCCCATTTTTATGGGGCAACTGGACCCATGAGGAAATAAAGATGAAATATATATATATATATATATATTTTTATCTTAAAACGTAATTTTGAGCATTTCTGTCTGATAGTGGGAATCTAACTGAACACATTTACAAAAGTTCAGACTTTAATTCAAATGAACATTAGCTTTTTGAAGCTGAATTGCAGAATCTCCAGAGTCACATTGTAAAATCATGGCCCAGCTGCCCTACGTAACCTTAGTTTTAAATAAATATTTTAGTGTAAAATTTTATTATAAAACTTCAGTAAAATTTCCTGCCGTTCCACTGTTAATACAATTTATTAGATTAGTATTTACATCCAATTCTGATATAGACGCGATTTAGGTAACTGATTTAATTTTGGGGTGATAGGGAGATAGAAGAATGTTAGTAAAAGAAAATATAGAAAATGTATTATTTACGTACATTTTCTGACATGTCCATTTATTTTATAAATGTATTACTTACTGGATTACCATTTATCGTATATACTCGCGTATAAGCCGACCCCAAATTCGAGAGGAATAACAGACTGAATATCAGTATTTAAAAAAATTATCTTCGTAATATCTAACTGCAGGGTTTGCAAAAGTATTCTGATATTATAGAAGGCGAAGATATCTAGACGAAAATACGTGTATTCAAAATAATTTTTTCTTGAATCTACGGGTCGGCTTATACATAAGTATATACGGTACTTAACCCTTTCAGCATAGCTGCCAACTTGTACGGATTTTTCCTACCACTAAAATTTAATAGAAAGTTTTGCCTAATTCAATCGTCGAATTGACGTGAATTTTGATGATTAAATAAGGAAGAAATTTCTTTAAAATTTTAGTGGTAGCAAAAATCCGTACAAGTTGGCAGCTATGCTTTCAGGGGCAATGTACTTCTATTCATAAAACGCTGAAATCAGTTAATGACACCAGAATCTACAAACAAATTTATTTCAAAACAATCAAAATCTTTTGTCCACGTATTTAATAAAAGGCAAATCTTCCCTCAAATATTCTGGTGCCAATGCGGAATTTAGGAATTAAAATTAAATAGTCCAAAAATGAACCACCGCCCTTGAAAGGGTTAATGCAATATGATCCAAAGTCAATGTACCCATATTTTACTAATAACTTTTTAATAAATGAAAATACAAATCAGTAATTACCGGTTCACAGATATGTATTTTCTTGTCCACAGATCGCATAGATAACGTATATAAATTCATGTACAACAAATTAGAATTACAGTAATTTTTCAAAATCTCTTTATTTACGTACTTTCATTTATTAAAATAGTATTATCGAAACTATGGGTACATTAACTTTTGAATCAAACTATATAAATATTAGATAGTTTTTTTTTTTTTTTTATTTGAAATATTTACTTTAAAAGCAAGATAAATTAAAATTTACTCACTTACTCCCCTGATTCAAAACGTTTTATGTGAGTCAGAATTTTTCATTCATGTGGTTTTAAAAAGAAATTGCCCCCATCTTTGCATATTTACATAATCGCTGTTTTCACGTGACATGAGAACATGTTTTACATTCAAAACAAAATTTAACACGACTCTTAAAATAATTTTATTATTTAATCAATACATTAACAACAGATATATTTCATACATAGGAATACTTGCGTGCTCATTTTTTTCTGGTATAATAAGCTTTTGTATGATGCTAAATAGAACTTTAAGGACTTATTGAAATATTTACAAACATCGAGATAAATGTATGAATAAAGTAATAACAATGAAATAACTAAAATTTCGTTTTCTATCAGCTGCATTTTTTATTGGAATTATTGATCAAATACTAAATAACGATAAGTGACTGTGTGATTAAATGCTGCTGAAGGAATTTTGAAAAAAAAAAAAAGAAATGTTTATTGTTTATTGTTTATTATGCCTGTTTATGCACATAAATTTGTATCGAATTATGCTTCGATTTCATTGCAGTTGTAATCTACATGAAACAAACTACATTATTGAATCCCAATAATGCGAACTAGTAAAAAATAAATGACTTTTAATCGGTAGCTATGAAATGTAACCACTATGTTCTTCAAAAATTTGCCTGAATATATTGTTAAACAACACGCAGATTGAATTTCTAAACTTTATGAATGATGTACGTATTCAACATGCAATTTTTAAAGCCAGGAACGTTGAACAAAATATATGGTAAAAAAGCACAGGTAGTACGAAAGCCAATTGAACACTAAATCCATAAATATATTTAATGAATCCAGAGAGATACGATAAAAATTCTAGTTTATATGTTACTTCAATTACTATCATTTGCAAAAGTAAAAGCTTTTACGATCGTTGCTGGTACGGATATAGATCAGATGAAAACATATATAACAGCATTTTAAGAAAATGTCTTATACTCTAATGTTGAAAGATCAGGGTTCGTACGGGTACCGTTATTTTCAAGGCCAAATATCAGATTTTTTTTTTTTATAGAAAAATAAATCTAGTTTAAACGGACGATATTTTGCCTTATTTAAGGAGATGTTTTCCATAAAAAAAATACTGGTATCAAAGAATTTCTTCAAGTACCTGTACGACCCTGAAGATAATATACAAAGAAAGATTGTTAGACTTGTCATTTTTTTTTTCAGAAATTTCAAATTCCCATCAGAAATTCCGAGAAGTTATATTTTCTTTACTTAATTACTGTGGAAATTTTCAAATCATTCGAACACAGAATCAATGAAGGAGGTGCGTTCTGGATTCTTTTCTTAAAATATTTAATGAGTATTTACAGATACATGATTCTATACATATTTACAATAAGTATTATCAAAATCTAATCTGATTTTTCGATTAAGGGAGGCCTAGCCTCATCAACAAACTGTAAAAAAATTACAGCGATCATGCTTTTGAAATCAAAACATCTCTTCCATCGTTCCAGCCACAATAATACCGAAGTCGCATTCTAAGGTAGGATGCGCGCGCATTGCGCCTTTGGTTGCCATGGGGAGCAGAGAAAGAGTTTCTCTTCACACTCCCCACCTGAACTCTTAAAGAGTGCACAAATCAAAATTCCATCATAAAATCATAAAAATTCAAATTTTCGTATCAGTGGTTCAGTAATCTAATACAATTTTTAAAATTCGAATACAAAATACTAAATATAAGAATTCAAACAATATCTAATTAATCACTTAATTAGTCAAATTCAAAATATCAATAAATTCTAAATAAAGCACTTCAAATTCAAACAAAGTAAAAATAATGACAGTTAAATAACACACACATTTTTTTTCAGTTAAATCATATACTTACTTATACCAAAATTCAAAGATTTTATATATAAATAAGACTAAAAATTAAAAAAGAGAAAGAAAATATTTAGAGTCCTAAATGCAGAAAAAACAAACTAAATAAATGTCTATAAAAGTTTATGAATGTTTATAAAAAGTCTGCAAAAAGTCATTTGTTAGTCATTTTGTATTTCAAAGGGATGCAAGTGCTGCATGGATCTTTTTAAGATCCCACTCGCTGTTTTTATTTCGTATGAACGAATATTGCCATCTCTTCCAGGAATGGCAGTGTGAATCTTACCAAGTTTAAAAAGAAACTTATTTTTTGCGTCATCTTGAATTAAGACAACATCGCCCACCTTCAGTTGCGTATGGGCATTAGGATTTTTCAAGGAATGGGCTGTTTTCAAATCCATCAAATATTGTTTTTTCCATTTGGTCCACAATTGTTCCAATAGTAAAGATTGATATTTTTTTTCTTTTCAGGAGTGTTGATCTCTTTGAACAATCTTCAATTATTTCAAAAAAATTGATAGGAAATGAAAGTTCTTTTCCAAAATTTAAAAAGTGCATTGGAGTAAGAGGTTCTGGTTCATCGCTGTCGCTATATACATACGTCAGTGGTCGCGTATTCAAAACTGCTTCCACTTCTGTCAACAGAGTCGCTAATTCATCATAACTTAAGAGTGCTCTACCAATTACTTTTCTCAAACAGTCTTTGACTGACTTTACTAGTCGCTCATAGAAGCCTCCCCACCGTGCTGCTCTTTCTATAGTATTCTTCCATATAATTCTCTCTTTTGTAATAAAATTTAAAAATACTTTGTCTGTCAGTATGTTGTATAAAATTTCGAGTTCACCTTTGGCCTTTTTGAAGGTTTTTGCGTTGTCAGAATAAATAATTTTGGGATTTCCTCGTCTAGCTGTGAATCTTCTGAATGCCATCAAAAAAGAATTTGTTGTCATATCAGACGCAAGTTCCAGGTGAATGGCTCTAGTCACACCGCAAGTAAACAGTACAATGTAAGATTTTTGCGTTTCTTTAAAATTTCTCATATAGATCGGACCGGCGAAGTCTAAACCGCAGATTGCGAATGGCGGTGCTTCACTAGCTCTGTCTTTTGGTAATGGTGCGGTGATCTGGTCTGCTGGTTTCGAGAAATATTTCTTACATATTATACAATTCTTGATAACACTCTTGACCAACTGACGACCTTTAGGTATCCAAAAACGAGATCTAATTTTCGCCAAAGTACTGGCTGTCCCTCCATGCATAATTTTCTCGTGTTCTTGACGAACTATTAGAGTAGTTAACCAAGAATGTTTGGGGAGAATTATTGGGTTTTTCTCTTCTGCGGACAGGTTAGAAAATTCGAGCCTTCCGCCCAACCTCATCAACCCGTTTTTGTCAATAAAGGGCATGAAATTTGATAAGGATGACGTCTTATCCACTGATTTACTATTTTTTAGAGATTCTATTTCTTCCTTATAAAATTGTTTTTGTTCAGATTGTATCAAAAAATTTTCAGCTTCGAGTAATTCTTCGGTTGTTACTACGTCTTGCACTTCAGTTGATTTTTTCAGCTTCATAATGAATTTCTTTACCCAAACGGTAATTCTCAAAAGTTTCTCTAAATTACTATATTTTGAAATGTTTATGGGATTTTCGAGTTTTTTGACTAAGCACTCGTTCTGAAAAACATCGTTAGGATTTTTTTTTTGTATTCTAATTCATCTGAGTAAGCAATTTCTTTGTTTTCTGATATTGGCCAACACTCAGGAGATAAACTTAGCCATTCTGGTCCCTGTAACCAAGTTGTATCATTGATTATCCTAGAGATTTTTGATCCTCGAGAAACTATATCAGCTGAATTGGCAGTACCAGGACAATGATACCAGTTATCAGGTGAGGTCAATTTATGGATATCTTCAATTATGTTTCTGACAAAGGGCTTAAACTTTTTAGGGGATCCTTTTATCCAAAAATAGGATATTTTTGAATCCGTCCAGTAATAAGTCGGTACATTCAATTTTAGAGCTTTCAAAATGTTACTACTTGGCTTGGCCGACATCAATGTGGCCATCAATTCAAGCCTTGGTAAGGTAAGCGCTTTCAGTAGAGCAACCCTGTTTTTCGAAGCAACAAAAACTGTTCGAACATTTTTGGTGGTTGTTGCGTATATACGTAAATAAGCAACCGTACCATAAGCCTTCATGCTCGAATCGGCAAAAATATGCAATTGTAGGTCATAATCATGCCAATTGGTGATGTCAGGAACACAGTATCTGGGTACTGAAAAGTTTTTCAAATGAGGGAGTTCGTTACACCAGCTACTCCAAAGTATACGTAAATCTTCGGGTAAGGTGTCATCCCAATCTAGACCCAAATTCCAAATTTGTCGAATTATACATTTTAGTCTTAATGTAAATGGCCCTAGGAATCCAAGTGGATCAAAAATCCTGCCTAAAACTTGTAGAATAAATCTTTTGGTGTCTATTCTTTTTGAAACGAAATCAACTAAACCTCGAACATCAAAATAAAGTAAATCTTTGGAATTATTCCAAGCAATTCCCAAAACTTTATAAGGGAGATTTTGTTCTCCAAAATCTTCAGAATTGACTTCTGAAGTTATGCCATTTTCTTTCCATAGTTCACTAAGTGGTAAAGAGTTCGTATGCCATTTGTGTAAATGCATACTTGCATTTTCAAATATATCAATACATTGTAAACTCGTGGCTAGGGCTTGATCAATATTTTCATGACTTCCTATAACGTCATCAACATAGATATTTTCATTTAAAAATTTTACTGTGTTTGGATATTTTTCGGTGTATTTTTTCAAGTGGTGTTTAATTGTTGCAGCCAATAAAAAGGGACTGCTACTAATTCCAAATAACACTCTGGTGAATCTATAAATTTCAAAGGGTTTAGAATTATCAAACAAATCTTGTGAAAATAAAAATCTTGTTACATCACGATCGTTTTCATCTATAATTATTTGTAGAAATGCTTGTTTTATATCAGCTGTAAAAGCTATGGGATTAAATCTAAACCGTAACAAAACATCAAATATTTCAGGATACAAATTTGGACCTACATGCAGGCAATTATTCAATGACAGTGAGCCTGTGTCATGAGCAGCGGCATCGAAAACTATGCGTAATCTGCTCGTTGTCCTATCAGTTCTAATTATTTCTCGATGAGGTAAATAAAAAGTTACATTTTGTTTTTCTTCAGGATCTGTAACTAACTCAATAATACCTTGTTTCAAATAATCTGCTAACACCTCCTTATACTCAAAAAATAATTCAGGGTTTTTAATCAATCTCTGTTTGAGTTTAAAAAATCTATATTCTGCAATTTTCCGATTGTCATTTTAAACATTCCCTTTCAAGCTTCCACGGAAATCGAACTGTATATCGCTTGTCTTTGTATTTAATTTCTGACTCAAACTGCTTCATAACGTTTTTTTCTGAAAAATCTGAATCCTGTTTAGTATTAAAAAGACCAGATGATTCGATATTCCAGAATTTTTCAATCTGTTCAGAAATAAGATTTTTTTCTACTATTACATTAAATGCTAAGGGCGTATAACTGTCAGTTGTTTTTCTCTGTAGACACCAACCAAAAATGGTGTCGACAGCTACTAACTTTTTATTCAAATGTTTTATACTTCCAGTAACTATATCATAATAATAGTCAGCATCTATAAGTAATGTAATGGGTTCTTTGGATGTGGGTGTGTCCGCAAAGGTTAAATTTTCAAATTGTTTACTTTTCATCAAATCATTGATTTCAGGTGGGGGGATTTCAGTAGCTGATATTTGATTGGTGACTAGCGCTTCTATATCTAATTTTGAATTAGGTACATTTTTATTTTCAATAGTTAGTTTAACTACTTCAAAGGTTTTTTCAGTGGGGTTCTTATTTCCAAATGTAAAAACCGACAATTTTTCTTTACTTATTGCCTGTAAATTCAATTTATTTGCTATTTCTTCAGATATAAAGGTTTGCATGCTCCCACAATCTAAAAGTAACCTAATTAGAGATTGTTTTCCGTTTGATTTTATTTTTACACAACAAGTTTGTAGAAGAATGTTATTATTTTCTGTAGAGGAAATAGCCGAAATTACTTTTTCATTAGTTTCACTTTCATTACCTTTTAATTCGGGAACGTTTACTTCTTTTATTAATTTAGATTTTAGGCATATCGTTTGATTATGTCTGCCTGAACACTTCTTGCAATTAGTTTTAGAGTTACAATTTTTGATAACGTGTTTCCTGCCTAAGCAAAGGAAAAATCTTCCTTGAGATTTCAACAAATTTCTTTTAGTGTTTACATCAACAGCCTCGCACAAATCAGATGAATTTTTACTATCGTTGCAAAAAATGCAATGAGCCAGTTGCCTATCTGAAGTCGATTTATCATTCGAAATGTTCATAAATTCACAAGTAGATTTAAATTCAGATTTTGTTGTTTGACTCTTGATTTTTGTTTTATTATTTTCAAATGCTTTCATTCTCGAAAAAAATGTGTGTGCTCTGCTTTTTATTTCAGTGTGCAGAAAATCTAATAATTTATGTATATCTGAATGTGTTAAATTATCTACATTTTGTCTATTATATTCCAAAGCTAATTCTGCCGGTATTAATTTTAAAATTAAGGCGATAAGCATGGAGCCATAATTTGCTGGTTCGAGTCCTAGTGTGGACAAACATCGAACATTTATTTCTATATCACTGTGCAATTTTTTCAATTTTTGAATTTCGTTAGCCTTATAAACAGGGGATAAATTAAGAAGCTTGTTCAGGTGATGATTAATTATCACGTCTTTTTGACCATAATGCGTTTCTAAAATTTTCAATGCTGCGTCATAATTAGCTTCTGATATTTCAAAACCTTCTACAGCATTAGCCGCAGCTCCAGATAAATAACTCTTCAAATAATCAAATTTTACAATTTTCGAAAGCGATTTATTTTCGTGAATTGTATTTTTAAAGGTATTAAAAAATGAAATAAATTGCATACAGTCGCCATAGAATTTTTGTATATTGAGTTTTGGCAATTTAACAACTGAGTTTTCATCATTAATCACATTCGATTTTAAATCTTGACTGTTATTTAAATCAATATTAACAATTTTTTTTGTTTTCGGTTAATTTTTTCTTCACCCGGAATTTTGCAACTGATATTTTATCCGCGTAATCATAAACAGAATTGATTTCAGTTTCATAGTCGTCTAACCCTAAAAGGGGCTCAATTTTCTCGTCAACTGACTTCAATAATTCTGCTTTAGTATCTAACTGAGTAAATAATTCTTCTAAATTATCAAAATCTATTGGACTATCCTTCATAACATTTTCTATATTATTTATCAGCTTTGTTACTGCTGTTCTTAAAACTGTTCGGTTCTTTTTCAACTTTTCTAAATCAGACATTTCGAAATAAAATATGAAAAACTTATCTTACCTTTGCCGTCTTCTTATTACTTATTATCCTCTATTTTCTTATTTGTGTTTTGAAGACATTAAAAAGGTAATAAATACTTTTTTTTTCTTTCTCTCCCGGCGTGATGCACCATGTGGAAATTTTCAAATCATTCGAACACAGAATCAATGAAGGAGGTGCGTTCTGGATTCTTTTCTTAAAATATTTAATGAGTATTTACAGATACATGATTCTATACATATTTACAATAAGTATTATCAAAATCTAATCTGATTTTTCGATTAAGGGAGGCTTAGCCTCATCAACAAACTGTAAAAAAATTACAGCGATCATGCTTTTGAAATCAAAACATCTCTTCCATCGTTCCAGCCACAATAATACCGAAGTCGCATTCTAAGGTAGGATGCGCGCGCATCGCGCCTTTCGTTGCCATGGGGAGCAGAGAAAGAGTTTCTCTTAATTACAGACATTTTACGATCACATAAAATAAAAACTCTTCTTTAGGAATTTCCGGTATGAATTCGTAATCAAAAAGGAGGCCAAACTAGCAACGTTTGTACAACACACATGCGTTACTTTGAAAAATGAATGACAGGTTTGATTTGGAGTAACTACAACATTTTTTAACACAGCAGAAAAAAAAATCACCGCCACATTTCCTCTTGTGGAGAATTTTGGAAACACGATTTACCGCGCATTCCTTTTTTCTAAACATTTGAATAGTCTAAATATTAAAATTTGTGCCATACCGATAATTAGGAAGAGCTACGATTACACGTTATGTAAATAAAATTTATAACATCGTTGATACGTTGTGGGCAGATCACGAGAATTTTCAGGATATCAAGAGTGTCTCATGTAAATATTTTTGCAACAAGAAATTTTATGTAATAATATGTAGCTTATTTCTGTAAAGAATATATTCGGTTCCTTATAGTAAGACATTGCATTGGAGAAAATTTTATTAACCCTGGATTACACGCGCTGTGTATGACATACCCATTACCCAGGGTGCGCATTTCTCACCACTAATTTTCGAAAAGTAATCTGCAAATTATTTTAGCGCGGAAATTGTTAGCGATGTCACCCATTGTATAAAAAGACGACTATTGTTTGAATTTATTGGTGGCAAATTATAAATCGTACATAGCCCAGTTTTGCACGAGCATTCCCGGGTTAAATCTGGGTTCTAACCTTTTGCATTCCACACCAAAATTTTAATCACCTACCAGCAACTCCACGCTATTCTTCCGAGTATATATTTGAAATAATATGTGGGGAACTCCCTAAAAGTATGTTTATTTGTTTCATGTTCATTTGTTGTTTACCGTATGGGTGTCAGTGGATTTGTGATTAACACTAGAACCGCCCAAGCGGTCATTTTGACAATTTCGAAACTTTCATTCCATGCAAATTTGTTTCTATTTAGAGTATAACTTTCAGTTTCCGTAACTTTTCCTATAATCCAAAGAGCTATGATATGTCAGTGATAAATTTTCCAGTCATCCAAAATTTATGAAGTACTGCAGTACTAAACCTAGAACCACCGAAACGGTCAAAATGACCGCCGTCACTTTTAATGCACATTTTATCTAGTAGATGTCGCAGCAGTCTTGCTTTTGGCGCGTTCTCTTAACCGCTTATCATATGTCGTTTAGTTCTAGAAAATTCTTCGTTCTGATCAGTTCGCAGTGAGCAAAATATAATTATAATATAATATATTACAATATATCTCCAAGCTGAAGTCACTGAAAACAAGCATTGTTGGCACTGTCAATCGTGGACGGAAAGAAATACATGTTTCATTTTGATCCATACCAAATCAATAGACGTCGATTCAAACAAGAAAATCCTTCATAAAGTAAGTTCTATATAAGCTCCACAAAAACAATTAAAATAAATTAGTTTAAAAGTTTTAAATAAAAATTCTGGTGGTGCGATTTTATAAAACTTGAATGTAATTTCCCGCGGTTCTAGTGTTAAATAAGGCGAATATTTTTTCTTAAAAAAAGTGGTTCTAAATTAAGGAAATTGACTTTTTTTTAAAGTAGTTAGCTGGCAACACTGCTTGCTCGGTGTCTTAGACAGAGTTGCCACATCTGACGGTTTTTTTATTCAGAAATTCCAAATTCTCCTCAGATAATTTTAACAGTTATTTTTGGTTATTATAATGATAGGTATTTCGTGAATAATGTGAAATAAAATTACTATTGAAAATGTTTTAGTGTGAACTCGAATTCTCTGAATACAAAAACTGCAGATTTAACAACACTGGTTATAGATATAATTTTCTACACTAAAATAAAAAATACTGATTTAAATATAAAATACAGGAATACTGTGTTCAATTTACTTTATTAAAATTCGACATTGATAAACTGAATTAACTGCAAAAACTTCATCAGAAGAGTAACACTGCTGAAAAACCGCAAAATCTTTCAACAGCAGATAAAACAACGATACAACAATAATGTCGGAACAACACTGGCCCAATTAATTTATTGCAGCGAAACAAACAAAAACTTTATTTCGTTGGAACGGAAGAAACAGACTTGAAGTCAAGATATAGAAGGAAAATGAAGTATCTTTAAGAGATCCATAATTGCTACAAACTTCAGATATAATGGCTAGATAACGACAACGCAACACCAAACGCACATAAAAAAAATTATTTTTAATTACCATCAAAGAATTTATTTAAATAATCAAGGGAGGAAATCATCGACAATTTATGATCTACAGCAGTGATACTCATTACATGACCAACGGGTTACAAAGTTACCTCTTAAAAAAAGATATATTAACCTTATTTAAGGGGACCGTGGACCTTTATTTGAGCAGAAATCGACCCAAAAATTGTGTGCATATTATTATTCTCCAATTTGTTCTGAACCATTTGCGAAAAACCGCATGCAGATACGATTATTTTTCGCAAAGTTACAAGCGTCTGAATTTTGTACACAAACAATTTTTCGGCTCTTTAATATACTTTAAATCTGTTTTTCTCAAAACTGATATTTCATTGTTTTTATATTTTTGAAATGCTCCATGGGTCATGATTTATGATCAAAATTCAGGAAATTGATAAGGAAGAATCCTGATGTTACTTACAAAGAAACTGTGCATGCAATTTATAACTCGACTTAATTAAGATAGTTAAATTTAATTTTTAACTTATTGAAAGACAAAATTTTGATGAAAATCGATAAGGAATTCAGAAAAAAATCTCTAAAAAATTAACTATTCAAGGGATTAAAAAATCGATGCACAGATTTATTCGTAATAAGATTTTAAGTGATTAAAATGCAAAATCGAGGAAATATCGCAAAAATTATGACGCATGGAGCATTTTAAAATTTCGTTTAAAATATTTTTTTTTAATCTTAAAATTATAAAAAGATTGGAAATTTCTTTTAAGGTGTTCTGTAAACTTATGGTGAAATGTGTATTGCCACAATATTTCATAACTCTATGATGAAAATTAAAAAAAAAAAATTAAGCCTACCATCCCCTTAATGCTTTGAAGGATGGTGGTATATTATTTATAGAACTTAATTTTGATTGAAATCTGCCTGATGGCATCCAGAATTTGATGATAAAATTTTCCTTTTAGAATATATGTGAACAGAAGGATTCATTTATTTTCAAATCCATTTTTTTGTAAATTCTGCTGTCATTCGGTCATTTCTATATTTTAGCAACATAATTACTTTGCCGTTGAAAAGGTTAATGCTGGCATTAAATAACCCGAATATTACCTTTTGATAAAGCTGTGTGAGAACACATTTGCAGAAATGAAGTGAGTACCTCTGATCTACAAGGGTGTGTAGAGTCCAACTACAATTTTTGAATGGAATTGTTCTCATTCTGTAATCACATGAAAAAATTACAAATTCTGCAATTAACACTTTATCTACTGCATTATGATCTACTGCAATTTTTTTTTCATGTAATATTATTTGTTTCAGTTACTACATTGAAAATTAAAGGATAAACATAAAAAAATACTCAGCCGTGAAAAATTTAATTATTTAGAGGTAATTAATTAAAGTGGTACTTTAAAGTACCATCAGTACACTATGACTAAAATATCCTAATAGAAAACCCACAAGGAATTTCAAATGGCAACAGAAAATATTTTCGATTTAATAAGTATGTGGAATATAGGCTTTTTTCTTATTTACAAATAAATCTTTTGGCAAATTCCGGTGCCAATCATTTATTTCAAAACTTTAGATTTGAAAATGATTTGCCCCTGAAGAGGTAAAAAAAACTATTTTTTTTTTTAGGTTTCGATCTTGATAGCAGTCCTTTAGTTATGCGACGTCTATATTCCAGGGACAACATGTTCTCTCGCATCTCTACATATGCAATATACGAATTTACATATGCCATTTCTAGAATAACAAAAACGAGCCGGTGCCGCAACTTTTTCGATTTCCTATAAAAAATAACAATGAAACAGAAAAGAAATACCAGGGAAATCATTACTATACTACATTTTAGTAATTACATTTTAAAGCAGATGAAAACGATAGATAACTACACAGACTAAAAGTAAACAAAAAGTTTTTCTCCAACACCCAGTGTACTGACGGTACTTATAAGTACCGTCGAGTAATTCAACTGTTAAATAAAATACATACACCGTTCACCTAAAATAGCTAGTCATATTGTATTCTAACATCATAATGAACAAATAAGAAAAAATCCAACACTTATCTTATATCTTTTACAATGTTTGTAGCAATAAAAAGACGAACGTGACAATCTGTACAAAATGTCGGCACAAAACCCATCGACTGTTTCAAAATAAGCCTCCTTACCCGCTAAAATAACAAACCTAGAACTACTGCTGCGATGTATCCGGATAAAGTGGAGTTAAAAGAGTGTTTTTGCGAAATACCATTTGAATATTAACATAGGTGCCAACCTCAAACTAATCTTCCGTAACACTTGCGTTAATTTGACCCTGGTGTAATAAGTTTCGTACCAGAATTTTTTTTAAGAAATGAAATTGAATATGTTCTACGTAGAAACCTGGAATTAAATAAATAAGAATTCATGAAATAAATTTTCTGGATCAAGGTGGTTAACCTGGGTCAAATTAACCCAGACATTACAGAAGATTAGTGCAAGGTTGGCAGCTATGTATTAGTAATATTGACTATGGGATGAAAGTTTAAAGTGAGTGGTACTTATAAGTACCGTCAGTAGATAAAGGGTTAAAAAAGGCGATTAAAAATTCTGAGATTTCTACATTAAACAGAATATTTCCAATCTGAAAGAGTGATGCCATATTCCTTGGAAATTCCATGGAACTATTAATAAAGAGGAACTGACATATCCTTAAAATAGTGAAGCTTCAACTGTAACCGCTATCGCAGACGTTTACTGCCGGTGGAAACTTCCACCAGTAGATTTATATAGAATTCTTCAATTTATTTAAACGCCTTATTATTACAAAATTTCATTCATAAATAGAAGAAACAGATTTTCATTTTTACTGGTGGCAGTTTAATTTGGCGGTAGTTAGCTCTTGCGTTTCCGCTATATTGTGACAACCAGGGAAACAAACTGATAGTTTTAGAAGGTATACTGACACCAGTAAAAACAAATAGAAATTTTTACGACATTTTTAAGAAAAATTTCAATGAAAAAGACGCTTAAATAAGACGAAATTTTCTATTCAATTTTACTGGTGGGACTTTTTTCCTGGCGGTAATCAGAAACCTAAGATCCGATTTAACCCCTTAATTCTCGCTCCCGTCATATTCACGGGCTGTGTCTTTTACTCAGATTGTTTTATTCCCACCAGTTTTATAAAATAGTGAAATTGGCTATATTTTAGTATCGTTTTACCTGTCATTAAATAAGGTGAATATTTCTTTTTCATAAAAGTGGTGCCAATAAACAATTTGAATTTTTAAACCGTATTTTAATTCGAGCATTAAGGGGTTAAAAAAAGCAGCCGCCATCTTGTGACAACCTCCTCAGTTACTTCACTTGAAACTGGTAGTGAGTACACTATATGTCTCCTCCTTTTTATTCATAACTCCATTGGAAATTCTAAGGTGTGTACGTACCTTGGCATCTATGATACTCAGGGGTTGCCAGTTTGGCCTCCAATTTTAATCTGAGATTTCAAATACTTAACGGAAATTTCGAAAGAGGAACTTTTACTTGATGTGTTCGCTAAATGTCTCTAATTTTAAAAAGCATCAAGTACTATTGTTTATTTCTGGTATGAACTCATAATAATGGAATAGAAATGGAGGCCAAACTGGCAACCCTGATGATACTCATTGGAATAGAGAAAAAAATTATTATAAATTTACACAAACCTAAAATAACTGCCTTCAGATCTATATTTTATAACTGGGATTCAAGGTTTAGAACCCAGTTCTGAATTTTTGAGAATCTGATTTTTGTAGTATTTCTGATTTGTTAGGATCGCCTTACATAAACAAAATTTTAAGTGTGGCTAAACTGTCTATTCAAAAAAACTGGTTGAAGTTTATCTCTGTGGTAATCAGGGCACTGGCAAAGGTGATCTGCGGCCAGTATTTTTAAAACCCAGCTTTATAAATACATTCTAAAATGGAATGAAGTTTGACGTAGAAAATACTAAGCATTGATAGCAGCTGTAAAGATCAACATTCCTAAGCAGATTTGACAAGAATTACGGATTCGGAATACCGCTAGTTCCGAATAGTAATCTCCTTTTATACAGTCACATATCTAAGCTATATAATGCAGATATGTAATCACAAATTAACTAAGACGAAGATTCGAAAATGGTGGTATTCGAAATCCGTAAAGCTTCGCACCTAAACTATACTGATCAAAGATAAATTATTTGGAGTATAAAATCTATTTGAGAAAATTATAACGTATTGAATTAATGTTTTAATCATTTTATTTGACTGCTGCAAATTAAACACCAAGCAGTTGCGTCAGCCAGAGTTGCAGTGTTGCCAGTGGGCTACTTTTTTTAAAATTCAGACTTCTTGGTTGGCACCAGTTTTTTGAAATAGCAAAATTCACCTTATTCAATGACATATTAATTAAGGCGAAAAGAAGGGGAATTTTACCATTTCAGAAAAGTGGTGCCAATCAAGAAATCTGAATTTAAAAAAGTAGCCCACTGGCAACACTGCAGAGTTGGTGCACCGACCCCTGAATCCTAGGCCTGAGTGCTGACTCAAAAATGGCGGCTGCCGAAGGCGGCTTTTTTTCAGCGTGTGTACTGTCCCTTAAATATTCGTACCAATAATTTTTTTAAGATTTTTCCGCCTTATTTTTCTGAGATTAAACAAGTCAGAAAAACCTTTTATAAAATACTGGTGTCTACATATAAGGGACCGTACCTACGTAAAAAAAAAAAAAAAAAAAAAAAAAAAAAAAAAAAAAAAAAAAATTCGCCTTCGGCTGCCGCCATTTTTGTGTCAGCGCTCAGGCCTTGTATTCAGGGGGCGGTGTTTGTTGCTCAGAAGCTCGAATTACCACAATTTTATTATTCTAAACTTCGTCTTATTAAATTGCGGACGTTTTTGATTAAATAAAGTGAAGAAAAATCTTTAAAAAAGTGGTACCCAGTGTCTTTTTACCCCCCCCCTTCCCCCCTAGCTGCCCCACTGCAGTAAGCCCTCTTTTTTGAGTTTATGTTTCAGGATATATACTTTTTTTTCAACTTCATAAATGATTTCGAAAGATACAGAATAAGATAGGGTTTTTCTACACAGTCTTTAACAGTAAATAAACTCAACAACAGTTTTTTTTTTACATTCTAAATTGACGCCTATGCGGCAGAAAAAACGGGGAAGTCCAATGAAGCTGAAGATTTTCCGAGGTCATAAGATAGAATCCTTGGTGGGAAGAACCAAACAAAGTATAATTCTGTTTTGATATGTCAAGGACACCAAACGTATCATCAAGAATAATTATAATGATAAAGAACAACGTTAAATTATTAAATAATTAAATATGCAGCACAAGTTACTTTCGTTAAATACATTTCTATCATATTAAAATGAATTTTAAAACGAAATCAGAGATTTTTTTGTTGACACTTTTCAGGAAATACAAAAAAATATCTCTAGTATAATTTAAAATAAATTAAACTTATATTACTGCCAAAAAGTTCTCATTTTTGTCATAGCCGTTGAGTTAGAAAGAGGGGTGTAAGGAGCCACTCCCCCTCCCTTTTCAGCAAAGTAATGATCGCTATATGTACAGTGGCTCACATTTGTTTTTGGACACTTGAGTTTTTGAAACTTATTTATAAATAACATCATCTAAATATTAAAGGATCTACTTTAAAAATTTTTCATATAAACTTTCGTTTCTCTATAATAAAACCTACATATTGTAATGAACATAAATTGAAAACTTTTTTTCCAAAAAATTAATTTACCGAGAAAGGGCTAAAAACAATATCACATAAGTAGTTGGACACTTTGAAGATTCTACAAATGTAAACAAAAATATGCAAATAATCAAACATTTTAATACTTTGTTGAGTATCTTTTAGCTGAAATTATACTTTTAAAACGTTTTGGCATGGATACAACTACTTTTTTTGTGTAAGAATGTTCAAATTCGTTCCATTCCTCTATTAATACTGTTTTCAGTTGTTCTTTCGAAGAAATATCCATTTTTTTCTCTCCAGTTCATGCCACAAATTTTCAATTGAGTTTAAATCTGGAGAATATGGTGGAGTCTTGATAACTTTGGGACAGTTGTACAGCAGCCATAAGCGAACATTTAGGGCTGTATGTTTGGGATCATTATCTTGATATAAGTTGAATGCGTTTTGAATTTCAAGCTTTGGGGCAGATATTTTCAAGTTTTCTTTCAGGATAGTTATATACTTATATTGGTCCATATTATTTTCAATGGAAACTTAATTTCCCATACCAGAAGCAGCAAAACATCACCAAAGCATTATGCTTTCACCTCCATGTTTGACAGTTGGCAATAGATTTTTCAGATTGAGCTCTTTGTTGGGCTTTCTCCGCATAGTTATTCGCCCATCAGATCCAAATATGTTAAATTTTGATTCATCCAGAAATATAACGTTTTTCCAAAACGATACGTCTTTGTCTACCATGGATTTTTTAAAATCCAGACGTAACATCCTTGTCTTTCATTAAAGAAAAATTTTCTTCTGGAAACTCGACTTTGTATCCATATGATCTCATAACTCGTCTAACAGTTTCAGGGTTTATTTGTATTGCAAATCTGTTTTCTAATTCTGTTGTAAGTATCACTGCACAGATTCATGGATTTTTCATGATTTTATGCATAATGAACCTTCCAGGGAGTTAGCTTGTGAGAAGCTCCTGATTTTAATGCTTTTTCAACAGTTCCACGTAGTTTCCATCATTTTATAATAGCAAAAACATTTGAATGATTCACTTTAACATGTTTTGTGAAAGATCTGACGCTTTTACCATCTTTAAAATGTTCTATGATTAAATTACAAATGGAATTTATTGTAATTTTGTAGCGTCAGGCCATGTTCGCTTTAAATATAGAAATGTAAACAAATTTACATGAATTAGTAGTAATTTCAAAGTTCAGACGATAATATTTGACATATATTTCCATTTATAATAGAAATAAATAACAAATAAAAAAGAAAAGTGCCCAGCTAAACTGATGGCATTGAGCTCACAGGCTATTCTCACTAATTGTATATCATACTCTTATTTTAAAGAATAATGCCCCTCAAAAAAATAAGTGAAGGGGAAATAGCCCCCGTTTCCCCCTTTATACTTAACCAGTGAACCTCCAAATCAAATCAGGGAAGCTCCTTATCATAATAAACCGGTATACCAAATTTGGAGCAAATCGAATAATCCTGCAAAAAAACCATTTATCTAAATTAAGGGGGTGGACTACCCCCCCCCCCTTTATCCTTAACCAATGAATCCCCAAAACGAATCAGGGAAGCTCCTTAACATAATAAACCGGTATACCAAATTTGGAGCAAAGCGAATAATTCTGCATGTAAAACCCGTTTATATAAATTAAGGGGGGTGGACTGGCCACCCTTTTCCCCCTTTATCCTTAACCAATGAATCCCCAAAACGAATCAGGGAAGCTCCTTAACATAATAAACCGGTATACCAAATTTGGAGCAAAGCGAATAATTCTGCATGTAAAACCCGTTTATATAAATTAAGGGGGGTGGACTAGCCACCCTTTTCCCCCTTTATCCTTAACCAATGAACCCCCAAAACTAATCAGGGAAGTTCCTTAACATAATAAACCGGTATACCAAATTCGGAGAAAATGGAATCATTCTGCATGAAAAACCCATTTATCTGAATTAAGGGGGTGGACTAGCCCCGCTTTTCCCCCTTTATTCTTAACCAATGAACCCCCAAAACTAATCAGGGAAGTTCCTTAACATAATAAACCGGTATACCAAATTCGGAGCAAATCGAATAATTCTGCATGAAAAACCCATTTATCTGAATTAAGGGGGTGGGCTAACCCCCCTTTTCCCCCTTTATCCTTAACCAATGAACCCCCAAAACTAATCAGGGAAGTTCCTTAACATAATAAACCGGTATACCAAATTCGGAGCAAATCGAATGATTCTGCATGAAAAACCCATTTATCTGAATTAAGGGGTTGGACTAACCCCGTTTTTCCCCCTTTATCCTTAACCAATGAACTGTTAAAACTAATCAGGGAAGCGCTTTATCACAATGAACCTAGAAAAAAATTTTGAAGCAGATCGAATGTTTCTATCAAGAGTTATCGCGGTACGTACATACATACATACATACATACAGAACGGGCGGGCACATTAGCTCTCAGGCTTTGATAGCCTGTGAGCTAAAAATATCGTCTGTCAAAAAATTTAGTAAAGCTTTCAAGCGTCCAATTACTTATGTGAGATTGTTTTTAACACTTTCTCGGTAAATTAATTTTTTGAAAAAAAAGTTTTGAATTTATTTTCATTACAATATCTAGGTTTATTATAGGGAAAATAAAGTTTATATGAAAAATAGGTTAAGAAGATCCTTTAATATTTAGATGATGTTTTTTATAAGTAAGTTTCAAAAACACAAGTGTCCAAATACAAATGTGGTCACTGTATAAGAAAAACGCAGAATTTCTGTATTAACCCATTAACCGCCAAAACATATAAGGTTGAAACTTTCAATTTTTTTGCAGAATGTCGTTTGCCACCACAAACTCTGAAATATAATTTTCGCTTTATATGATCTTAAAATTTTATGTCTTTAAGTAAGGCCAATTTTTAAATTGAAAAATAGTGGTGGGTATGTAAATAACTTTAATAGGTGCATTTATTTTGACCGTTGCGTGAACGCAACACCAGCAGGTAATGGGTTAAATAACACAAAAAAATTGTGTTCGTAAAAAATGCACTGCAAATAGAAGCGTCTTAAATTTAGACACATATGTGACTGAAAAAGAATTTTAGACACTTAAGTGTCTTAATCTGAAAATTAAGACACTATAGATGTCTTAATTTAAGATACATAAGCGTCTTACTATGACCATGGTGTAAACGAACTGAGAATAATGTCTAAAATATCCGCAAACGTCTTATTTTAAGACACTTCATTGCTTTAAACGTGTCTTAATTTAAGACGTTTTGATTCTTCCGACGCAATAACCACCAGGGGGCACTAGCACTCCCAGTTGCGCATGCGTTTTAGATGTCTTCGTTGGAAGTGGTATACGTTATAATTCAAACAAAGTTTGCTTTTATGTACGCGTGTATTTTAATTCGCTTTTTGCGAAATGTGAAGTACTGTGATTTTAATTCGTATTAACTTGGAGTATTTATTTATTGAATACATACATCTGACGTGTGTGCTCGACATCAAATGTCTCTTAGAAGCTGTCGTCGATACAAGGGCGGGATAGACACAGAACAGAAGTAGACGACGGTTGAAGATTACACCCGGAAATTCTACAAAGCGTGTGCAATGGGCTTAGTGTTAACTCGTATCAATTTATATCAATAATATTGTGTTATTCATCTTCGTCCTGTCGAAGCTGGCAAAAAAAAAGAAACTTTTGTCTGGCGGGTCCTGTTTTTAGGATGAAACATCTCATTCTTTAAATATGGCTAGTCGGATGTATTATGGGATTACCTTTTAAACTGATGAAAGTCTTTCTCCCTCACTGTAGTTGTGGTAGTTTTTAAAATTTCAAATCGAGGAATATTTCTTACCTCTTGCAGCAACTCAAGTAAGTTTCTTTATAGTAGTAAAATTAGTGTATTTTATGATTTTATTTATTGTACTAAACAAAATCCTGCATGAAATTTAATTAATTTTGAATCTGTTTGCAAAAAACCCCACTAATTCTAGAAGTATATATTTTTAAACTTGTGACGTTCTTTTTTATTACGAATTATATATTCAATGTCAGTTCTTAGTTTCAATGGATAATTTTTATCTCGCAGTAAATGACGGCCACAAGGAAGTAAAGAAAAAAAAAACTTTGAAAGATGACCTAATTCTTTCTTACTTCCTGGCATAAAACCGCAGATTAAAAAAAGATAAATAAAGTAAATGAGACTGGTCTATTATATGAAGCTGCCTGTAAAAATATACATATGTATTTCATTTGCAATCAACTCTAATACTGATTTTTTTATTATTTTTAATAAAAAAGTAATTTGAAATTTATAATGGGAAAAAGTAAAAACCTCTAACTAGATTTCGTATTTAAAATTGTGGTAACTTTATTTATATGCACTTATACGAAAAATACAAAAATGACAGATGTTACTGTATATATTTAAGACGAAAGAAGTTTGGAAATCATAAGTTATTTTTTCCTCATGTTTTTAATATAGAATATGTACTTATTTGTTTTTATTGATAGTTGAATAGCTTTTGTGAGTACCCTCTGATCTACATAAAAACTCGCCCATGTGAAAATATAAATTTTTTAAAAACATAATTTTTAAATAAGTATTTTCATTTTTTTTTTTTTTTTTTTGGGGGGGGGGGGGGGATTTTGCATGAATTTTTGTAAAGCTGATATCTTAAATCTTGCACTGATTATAATGAAAGTTTTGAACTTTTAGAGTAGGACAAGTTTAAAAACGCAAATATATTTAACAAAATACCAAAGTCATTTTTTCCCCAATGTTATTAAAGTAGAATATTTATTTATTTATTTTCATTATTCATAGTTAAATGGCTGTTGTGATTATCAAGTGATGTATATGTAAAATTGCCTATGTGGCAATATATTTTTTTATATTTTCATTTTTTGGGGGGGAGGGGGGGGGTGGGATTTTTGCAATTTTCGTACATCTGATATTTTAAATCTTTTTCCACATTCAACCGAGTATAATAAATATTTTGAACTTTTAGAGTAGGACAAGATTATAAAATATATATATATATTTATCTATGTACCTTAAAAGCCCTTAATGGCGAACACTTCGGGACCGCGGAATTTGTCCGATAATTGGAGATGTCTACTTTTTTGAGGTAAAAATATACAAATATGTATTATCTGCTGATTAAAAAAGTATTCGTTAAATAGAGGTGTTCGCTATTCGAGAATGTCCATTAACCTCCACAACGGATACTCCCGAATACCGGACATCTCAATTTAGACAACTATAATGCAGGGTTGCGTTTTTTGCAAAAGCACTTCTTGATTAAAGGAAGGGCAAACTGGGAAGTGCCCCGTCCCCCTACGACTGTAGTGAACCCAAATTTGATGTGCAATATTTGTAAAGCTTATATTTTAAATCTGTTTCGAAATTGTACTGATTATAATCAATATTTTGAACTTTTAAAGTAAAATAAGGTTAAAAACAAAATAAATTTAAAAAAATCTAATATTTAGATAAATATTTTTTGTTTTTTAATCTTGTTCTACTCCTGAAGTTCAAGATATTGATTATAATCAGTACAATGTCGTAAAAGATTTAAATTATCAACGTAACGAAAATTGTATACCAAAACCGATAGCACCAAAAAAATCAGGCTGTATAGGGGGGGGGGGGAGGGGCAGGACCACAGCCAAATATTTTTCCAGGATTCAACGTGGTCAAACATGGCTACGTATGATGCTTACAAAAAAAATGGATGCGATTCAGACGTTTGAAGAGTCTGAAATTCAGACGCAAAAAGTGTCTGAAAAAATTCAGACATTTTAAAATGTCTGAAAATTGAACACTCCATTTCAGACACTTAAGTGTCTGAATTTCAGACATTTTAATTTAGAGTGTGGTTAAATGTTTCTCTGTGCCAGTGTTGCCAGTGGACTACTTTTGTTAAATTCAGATTTCTTGATTGGCACCACTTTTCTGAAATGGTAAAATGCCCCTTTTTTCGCCTTAATTAATATGTCATTGAATAACGCGAACTTTACTATTTCAAAAAACTGGTGCCAATCAAGAAGTCTGAATTTAAAAAAAGTAGCCTACTAGCAACACAGGTCTGTGCCCGCCCCCTCCTCTCTTGGCGCTACGTTTACGTTGTTTCTATGTGTATTATATAAAGAAATGTTTGTTAATCCTATGATAACGAATCACGTTATATAGCGCACTTTTTCCATCGTACAATAACAATCCTTCTTCCCAGTATTTTCAAGCAGTAATTTTTTGCCTTACTTAATCACAGCCTCTCTGTGATTAAACTGGACAAAGATATCTGTTTGGAAATACTGGTGCTCGAAAATTAAATATTGTGTACCTGTTCCGAAAGGGTTAAATAACCTGAAAATTTTATTTTGTTGGTATTGTCAGTATAAAAAAAATTTTCACCTGCCTTTGTTATATGCCCGTTATTGATAAAATCACACCAAAATTCACATTAGAATCGAGATACATTCTTTAGTAATGAAATTTTATAATTGAGGGTCTTCTACTTATAAGCAATTTCATCAACTTTGATTTTTCAAATGATAACATCCACTTTTGACACTTTAATTGAGTTCATTGGATCAAATCAGCCCGGAAAAGTAAACAGTTTATGTACAAACGTTTAGACACACACTAAAATATAATAATAAAATTGGAAAGAGAAATATATGGAATAATTTCACAATAAATTTTCAAAATGTAATCGAAAGGAAACATAGTAGAGGTATTATAATGGTTTGTTCAACTTCATTTATTTAAAACACACGCCATTTTATATTTATGTTAAAAAAAATCACTCTTTCAAAAGTTTAGGCGCATTATGCAAACGTTAACAAATGCTGAATTGGTTTTAACCAACCAATTGTCAGACCAACGAACGAAATACTTTGAGCAAGTGGCGTAGCGAAATAGGGAGGGGGGAGGGAGATTCCACATGCACTTGACACACTGGATGATTAAAACATTAATTCAATACGTTATAATTTTCTCAAATAGATTTTATACTCCAAATAATTTATCTTTGATCATTATAGCTTAGTACCAAGGGTTACTTATTTCGAATACCCCTATTTCTTAATTTTTTTTAACCACGTCTTAGTTAATTTGTGACTACATATCTGCATTATATAACTTAGATATGTGACTGTATAAAAGGAGATTACTATTCGGAAATAGCGGTATTCCGAATCCGTAATTCTTGGCAAATCTGCTTTAGGAAAGTAGATCTAACAAGGAGAGGGCCAACCTTGTTAATCACAGATTTTGATTATTTTAATATATGTTGTAGGGTAGACACCCCTTAGTGTCAGGTTCAACGGATTTTATCCAATGCCCCTTAGCTCTTGAAAAACCGGGGGGTCTAATATTAGTACACAACTTAAATACTTACTTCGCAACCAAAATTATAGGTTAGTCGTAGCTCAGATGGCATGGCGTTTGCCAGCTGATCCAAGGGCCCGGGATCGATACCTGAATGCGCTACATTTGTTTTTCTCATTTTTTGTTTTATAAATATAGTTGTAATTATAATTTAATAATTTCAATTTAAAATTTTAACGTCATACATTAATTATAATGTTAACAAATTTATCATTTCTTATTTGTAAACTATTATTTCTCATCCATTACAGAGGTTTAAAAAGAAATTGGATCTATTACTGAATGATAAAAATTCCAAAATCGTAACAAATTCTGTTGTGGTGCCATTAGTTATGATAAAAATAAAAGGAATATTCAAGTAAAATAAAAATAAAAGCAGAAAGAAGATAAAGGTAAAAGCAAAATAATTGACAGCGCAAGCATACTTATTACAAATTTAAAAATCTTTAGTATGCAAAAAATCGGTTGTAATTTAATTCTGATGCTAATTTTTAATATAATTATGCTTGTTACTTTAAAAACAGACTAATAGTATTATCGCATTGACGTCCTTTGTTCCTATGCGTAAATGATGTTTCTTTAAAATCACGAATTGACACAATTGCTCAATATCATTGCATCGATAAAGAATATATGAAATACATTTTAAAAGTGATTAAAAAAATAATAACAGTTTTATGATGTTTTACTACAACTATTTAGTTAAAAGTAAAAAATTAAATAGGTTAAAATTATAATTGATGTACAATATTAAAAATTTTAATTGACAATGAGATTATTAAGTTATACTTACAAGTAAATTCATAAAACAAAAATTGAGAAAAACAAATGTAGCGGATTCAGGTATCGAACCCGGGCCCGCGAATTAGCCGGCAAACACCATACCAACTGAGCTACGACTAACCTATCATTGTTGTCGCAAAGTAAGTATTTAAGTTGTGTACTAATATTAGACCCCCCGGTTTCTCAAAAACTAAGGAGCATTGGATAAAATCCGTTGAACCTGACACTAAGGGGCCTACAACATATATTAAAATAATCAAAATCTGTGATTAACAAGGTTGGCCCTCTCCTTGTAAGATAACTAAAGCTGCCATCAACATTTAGTATTTTCTATGTCCAGGGAAGTCCAGGTGCTTTTGAAACCGCTAATTTTATAAAGTTTTTTCGCCTTATATAATCAGAGAATTTTCAGCTATTAATAAAGGAGAAAAAAACTTTACAATTTTAGTGGTGTGAAGTGCATCTGTACCCTCTCCCCTCTGGCTACGTGACTTATTTGAACAGTATAACGGCAAATGTTCAATTTTCCTTTGGTAATTTAAGATGCCGAAAGTTACGGAATTCAGAAAAGGGGAAAATTTAAAGCTACTTAACCCTTCAAGGGCGGTGGTTCATTTGCGGACCACCTAATTTTAATTCCTAAATGGGTCATTGACACCAGAATTTTGGTTTGAAATTTTTCGTTTTATTAAGTATGTGAATAAAAGCTTTTACTTATTTTCAAATTAATTTGTTTGCAAATTCCGGTGTCAATCATTCATTTCAGTATTTTACCAATAGAAGTGCCTTGCCCCTGAAAGCGTTAACACTTTCAAGGGTGGTGTTCATACGGCGTGACCACCTATTTTTAATTCCAAACTGACAAATGGCACCAAGAATATTTTAACAAATTTTTGCTTTTATAATGAAAGTTTACACAAACAAGTTTTCATTTTCTAAGAAATTCGTTCGTAAATTCTGGTGTCAGTCAATCATTTCCTCATTTTACGAATACAAATTTTCTGCCCCTGAAAGGATTAAGTTGAAATCGTAAAATTATCTCGTTATTAAAATTCCTGGAACATTAAATACTTAAAAGCCAGAGGTATACAGGTAACTTGCTAGAATTAAGAATTTCCTTGGAAACCAAGATGCGAGAGGCCACGTGAAACAAGTGTTCAGACTGATTTAAAGATTGGAAAATTGTTGCCAGAGCAAAATATGTCCATGGGGTAAATTAAAAATAATCTCGTTGTCAATGTCTCAAAGGATATCTCAATACATAGAACCAAAAGAGACTGCAAGGACATTGTTTATACCCTTTCAAGGGCAAAGCACTTCTATCCATAATATCTAAAAATGAATGTGTGATAGCAGAATTAAAGACAAATTTATTTGAAAATAAGTAAAAGCTCTTCTTCACAGTGTTGCTTTTTTAAAACTCAGATTCCTTCATTGGCACCACTTTTTAGAAATGGTAAAATTCGTCTTATTTAATGACATATTAATTAAGGCGAAAACAAGAAGAATTTTACCGTTTCAAAAAAGTGGCGCCAATCAAGAAATCTAAATTAAAATAAAATAGCTCACTAGCAGCACTGCTTCTTTACGTTCTTAATGAATGGAAATTTTTCATTCTAAAATTCTGGAGCCGATGTGACAGTGATTAAAATTAAGTGATTCAAAAATGAACCACCTTCTTGAAGGGATTAAAGGAAATGCATTGCAAACTGCGCCTAAAATCACGCCATAAACGAGTTAGAATGAACTGTGCTCAAAAGTACATGTCGTATGGGGACAATTGACTCACTGTATTATTCAGCGGCGGAAAGAAGTGGTATCCGGATGTTCTTGATGGCTGGAATTGTTACTGGCATGACCTCAGGAAACAGTCAACTACTTTTTCAGTACGCGAAAGGCGGTATGATGGACTGGCACTGTCTGTCATTCCTCCATGAGAAAAATTCAAAAATTATCAAGAGACATTACACCCAACATATACTTCTATTTGGTGACATCTTAGTGGATCCAGATTGCAGGTTTCAGTACGACAATGTTTTAATTCACAACTCACATAATTCCGAAGGTGGCTTTCAGCCATTTGAAAACCATTTTGAAACTTAAACCATTTTGAAAAAAAAATTGGTGTACCTTAACTCGTGAAGCACAAGAAATTGAAAGGAATATAACGCTACTAAGAACTCAAAGTGGCCAATCAAAAGCATGGTATTCTTTGCCACTTATATTATTTAAAAAACAAATTTATTCAATGGAAATGGAAACACTATTATTAGAAATGATACGAAACCAGGGAAATACTATTAATACTATACAGGCCGTAAACTAGGGGTGTCCAACTGTGGCGCGTCGGATACCTCTGAAATTTTACAGAAAAAGTCGACTTCTTGAATCCCAAAGATTCGATGATTAGATAAGTCAATTATTACTACAAAATTTTAGTGGTATTGAGCGGGCCACAGCTGGCCACCCCTACCATAAACAGTGTTTCCAAATCTAGCGATTTTTTTTATTCAGAAATTTCGAATTCACACCAGAAAAATTTTTATACTAATTTTGCTTTATTTTATTCGCGAAATATCTATCATTTTAATAACCAAAAATAACGATTTAATCATTCTGGGGAGAATTTAGAATTTCTTATCGATAGTTTTATAAATGACACATTTATAAAACTTCAGCACCCCGTCAGCGGCCTGTATAGTTTCGATTAGTGTTGTCAGCGGGCTACTTTTTTTAAATTCAGATTTCTTCATTAGCACCACTTTTTTGAAATAGTGAAATTCGCCTTATTTAAAGACATATTAATTAAGGTGAAAACAAAAGGAGTTTTACCACTTCAGAAAAGTGGTGCCAATCAAGAAATCTGATTTTTAAAAAAGTAGCCCACTGGCAACACTGGTTTCGATACGATTGTTACGAAGAATATGTTACGATGAATATGATGAATGGTTACGATGAATATGTCAGCGGTCTGTATAGCGTTAATAAACAGCATCATGTAACAGAGTTAAATGTAGTATTTTTTTCATGTGCCTGAGTTTTTCAGACATAGTTGATAATAATTTCGTGACCGTTCGGAAACATCGACAATTCTGCACAAAAAAATAATGATTTCAGCTGTTTTTTTTTTATTATTTTCGACTTATAAGGTTCGATTACGCATATGCACCTTATAGTTGAATGATAACGTAAATTAATTTTGAACTATTATTCATTTATATATAGGAGCTATGCAATTTTTAAAACACATAAACGTGTAATTTCAAACAGTAATCACAATTGATGCAAGTTGCAAGATGGTTACTCTTAATACAGCAATTTTCAATAATTGTAAATGGATGCCACAATAATCGTTTTTAGATATGAAAATAATTACCTGATTTTAAAAACTTGCATTAATAGAATTTGTAATACATATTCATTTAAAAGATTCTTCTTAACTCTCTCTTTTACTGTTTTTGCAGCTTTAATTCACTATAATTTTTAATGCGTGGTTCGTGCATTGCAAATTTAGTAAATACATATATGAAGCATTCATAAGAAATAATCATTTAATAATAACATTGCTACTTTCTACTGAGCTGATCTTTTACGTAACTCCAAACTTCGTCATTTCTATCCGATAAAACAAATTCGTGTAGTCGGACATAAAGTAATAACATATCAAATAATAACTCTTATAAATATCACACAAAATAAGATCTCTCCAGCATTTTTTTCCAAGATAAAAGTTTTTAATGGAAGAAATTTTTTTTTTTTGGAGAAGAACCCTGCAGCATTATGTAAACTGAATGTAATATGCATAAATATTTTAGTAAAATATTTATGCATATTACACAGGTCTTGCACAGAAATAATTTTTCTCTTTTGTGTTAACAGATATCAGAAAATTTGCAAAAAATAAGAGTAGAAAATTAAATAAAAAATAACAGCATTTTATCAATAATCCATTTAAAAATAGCATACATAATTTTTAAATTTTTTATATATAATTTTAAAATAGCTCATTCAAACACTTTCAGTTTTTGTTCTAATTTCAACCAACGCGTAGTTTTAAAAAAAGAAATGAAACATTAACCTCTTTAAAGACGTAGTTATATTATTTATACCACTTAACCCCTTGAAAGGTGGCGGGACATAATATATCTCACTTATTTTTTATTTCAAAATGTCATATTCACACCAAAATTTTGAAATAAAATTTTGCTTTAATAATGTAAGTGGAAAAAAAGCTTTTATTTATTCGCAAATAAATTTGTTTGTAAATCCTTGTGCCAATCAATCGTTTCAACATTTTAGTAACAGAAGTACTTTGCCCCTGAAAGGGTTAACCCGTTACCAGCTAGTGTTGGTTTACGCAACGTTAAAAATAAAGGCGAATTTCTTAAATTAACTATCAAACTACCGCTATTTTTGAATTAAAAAATTTGCCTTTTTTAAGAACAGAAACTTTTACCATTAAAAAAAGCGAAGGTTACCTTTGAAAATTTTTGGTGGCAAACGTTTCTCATCAAAAAAAGTTGAAGATCTCTATCTTATAGTTTCGGCAGTTAATGGGTTAATTTTATCAAATCTTCTTCCAGAATCTTTGAAAAAAATTTTGCTTTTATATCTTAGGTTTAAAAAAAACTGCTTTTACTTACTCTCAAGTAAGCTTTTAAGAAAATTCTGGTACACAGTCAATATTATTATAACACAATTTCTTTCCCAGAGCTGCCAAGTCTCCGGCTTTATTGCGCACCACTATTATCTTAAAGAAAATGTTGTTCTTTTAAATCACCCAAAAGTTCCAATGAAATAAAAGCACATTTTCTGTATTAAAATACTGGTACCCAAAAAGCCAGAGACTCGGCAGCTCTGCTTTCCCCTCTTTGCCAGTTTGGCTTTCAATTTTAACCCTTTATCTACTGCATTATGATCTACTGAAATTTTTTTCACGTAATATTTTTTTTTACTACAATGAAAATTAAAGGATAAACATAAAAAAAAAAATACTCAGCCGTGAGAAATTCAATTATTTAGAGGTAATTAATTAAAGTGGTATTTTAAAGAACCGTCAGTACACAATGACTAAAATATCGTAAAAGAGAACCCACAAAGTATGTCAAATGGCACCAGAAATGATTTTCGATTTAATAAGTACGTGAAACATCGGCCATTTCGTATTTACAAATAAATCGTTTGGCAAATTCCGGCGCCAATCATTTATTTCAACACTTTAGAATTGGAAATGCTTTTCCCCAGAAAGGGTTAAAATAAACAATTTTTTTATTTAGGTTTCGATCTTGCTAGCAGTCCTTTAGTTATGTGACGTCTATATTCCAGGACAACATGTTCTCACGCATCTCCACATATGCAATATATGAATTTACATATGCCATTTCTAGCATAGCAAACACGAGCCGGTGCCGCAACTTTTTCGATTTCCTATAAAAAATAACAATGAAACAGAAAAGAAATACCAGGGAAATCATTACTACACTACATTTTAGTAATTACATTTTAAACAGATGAAATCGATGGTTAACTACAGAGACGAAAAGTAAACTAGAAGTTTTTCCCCAACACCCGGTGTACTGACGGTCAGAATTGCCAGACGGGCTACTTTTTTTTAATTCAAATTCTTGATTGGCACCACTTTTTTGAAATGGTAAAGTGCCACTTATTTAATGACAGATTAATTGAAGCGAAAACGAAGGGAATTTCAACGTTTCAAAAAAGTGGTGCAAACCAAGAAATCTTAATTTAAAAAAAGTAGCCCACTGACAACACTGCTGACGGTACTTATAAGTACCACCAAGTAATTCAACTGTTAACCCTTTCCGGCACGGGCAATCTTTGTTGTAAAATGAAGAAATGATTGTCTGACACCGGAATTTTAAAACGACCTTTTTATAAATTAAAAACATGTTATTTTAACTATTCATTGTAAAAGAAAAATTTTACTATAATATTCTTGGTGCCGTTCGTAAGTTTGGAATTAAAATTAGGTATCCCGACCCGGGCACAGTGTTCCGGAAAGGGTTAAATCAAATACGTACACCGTTCACCTAAAATAGCTAGTCAAACTGTATTCTAAGATCATAAGGAACACATACAAAAATCCAACAGTTATCTTATATATTTTACTGTGTTTGCAGCAATAAAAAGACGAGCGTGACAATATGCACAAAATGTCGGTGCAAAACACATCGTTTTTGTCAAAGATAGCCTCCTTCCTCGCTAAAGTAACAAACCTAGAGCTACTGCTGCAATGTATCCGGATAAAGTGGAGTTAAAAGAGTGTTTTTGCAAAGTACCATCAGAATATTAATAATATTCACTATGAGATGAAAGTTTAAAGTGAGTGGTACTTATGAGTACCGTCAGTAGATAAACGGTTAATCGGAAATTTCAAATTCATATCGTAAATTTCGAAAGGAGAATTTTTACTTTGTGTAATCGCTAAATGTCTCTTATTAAATAAAGCATAAAATACTATTCTTTATTTCTGGTAAATTGTCGAAATCTATTCTAATATAACAACAAATCACTCTGTGTGTGTGTCTGTCTGTCTCTGCGTATGTGTGCGATGGCTACCGAAAACTAATGCACGTAGAAGTCTGAAAATGTAGGTATGAATAGTCCAAGACAGGTCCTGGTGCACCTGAGGCTCAGATTTTTAATTTTTTAGGGCCGGGGTCCCTGGGCACCTTTACGTTTTTATGCACTAAATTGTTAATAACATACCTCTTTTCTATCCGATCTTCTTTGTTTTTTGGGGGAAATCTCCATTCAGTTTCTACCCCATTTCTACATTTTAGTTAAGACCCTAGCACCCTTGGGGCACGATACAGGGCCCTTTGAATTTTTAGTGCACTAAATTGTTAATAAATTTAAACCGATCTTCATTTTTGGATCGATCATCCTCTTTCTATTTAGCTATTCCCCCGTTTCTACATTCCAGTTAAGACCCTGGGCCCGTTTACAGAACCATTTTACCCGGTCAAGGGCCCCTTGAACTTTTTGTACGTCATGCATTTTTCACCCCCTAATTTTTTCACCTTCTCAGTACGTAATTTTAAAGTTGAGTCTTGACTCATCTCCCTATACCAACACCGACATATTTTTATTGGGGCCCTTGGGCCCTTTTTTAAGCATTTCCCGAATCTTTTGCGCATTTCTTTAAAATTATTTTCTAATAATTAATTCATACCCTATGCTTAATTTTGACTAATCGAAGATCTAAAACGCTAACTGCTAAAACGTTTTAACATGCTTTCATGTTAGGGCCTTGCTCTCAACTATTAGATGGCCCCTTTTGGGCCCATATAATAGCTCCCTTAAAAATAGTCCGATTCACTAGCTTTTCTTTCTAACAACTACTTAGTTTTTCTAGCTACTACATAACCAAAAAAAAAAAAGTAATTCGGACTTTAGCTACCACCAATTTTGAATATTAATCGCCTTCTTGGGGCCCTTGGTGCAGCTTCTTTTAAAATAGACCGAATTATTTGCAATTTTCTTTAACACATTTCTAGCTTCCTGTGATTACTTTAAAAACTACTAAAAAGTATCGTTAAACCCAACTACATGCCACTTAAGTCCTTGGCCCCTTGGGGCCCGGTGGGGGTCCCCTTGAAGTTTTTGTACCATAAATTGTTAATAAATTGCCCCCTCTTAATCCGATCTTCATTTTTGGAGCCCTTTTTCCATTTAGTTATTCTCCCGTTTTTGTATTCCAGTTAAAATCATGGTCCTGTCATCTAGAGTCCTGTAGGGCCCGATCCGAGCCCCCTTTAACATTTTGTGTACTATTTTTCACCCTCTAATTTTCTCACCTTCGCAGTGCATAATTTTAAAATTGAGTCTTGGACTCTTCTCCTTGAAAAACAACATCACATTTTCATTGGGCTCCTAGGGCCCACTTTTAATCATTTACCCAATTTTTTAGTATTTCTTTAAAATATTATTCTAATGATTAATACATACCCTATGCTTAATTTTAACTAATTGAAGATCTAAAACTTTAAGTACGAAAACATTTTAACACGTTTTCATGTTAGGGTCCTGCTCTCAACTATCAGTTGGACCCTTTTGGGCACCTTATTACCGCTCTCTTAAACATGGTCCGATTCACTAGCTTTTATTTTTCTAATAACTTCTTAGGTTCTCCAGCTACTACATGAACGACAAAACAAATTTTCAGACTTCAGCTACCACCAATTTTGAATATTAATCGCCTTCTTGGGGCCCTTGGTGCAGCGATCGGAATTACTTGCAATTTTCTTTAACATGTTTCTAGCATCCTCTGACTACTTTAAAAAGTACTAAAAAGTATCTTTATACAAAACTACATGCTACTTAAGTCTCTGGCCCCTTGGGGCCCGGTACAGGTAATCTTGAAGTTTTTGCACCATAAATTGTTCTCTTAATCCAATCTTCATTTCTGGAATCCTTTTTCCATTTAGTTATTCTCCCGTTTCGTTATTCCAGTTAAAATCCTGGGGGACCATAGGGTTCCATGGGGCCCGATCCGGGGTCCCTTGAACTTTTCGTGCGACATGAATTTTTCATCACCTAATTTTCTCGTATTCTCAATGCAAATTTTTAAAATTGAATCTTGCACTCTCCTTCCCGGACCAACATCCTCTTATTTTTACTGGACCCTAGGGCCCTCTTTGAAGCATTTCTCCCCATTTTTTGCACGTTTCTTTAAAATGTTATTCTAATGTTTAATTCATACTCTATGCTTAATTTTGACTAATTGAAAATCTAAAGTGCTAAGAACTTAAACCTTTTAACAAGTTTTCATGTTAGGGCCCTCTTAGGACCCTTTGTTATAGGTCCCTTTAAAACGGTCCGATTCACTAGCTTTTTTTTTAACAATTTCTTAAGTCCTGAATGACAAAAAAATTTCCCAGACTTCAGCTACCACCAATTTTTAATATTAATCTCCTTGTTGGGGTCTTTGTTACAGCTTCTTTAAAAACTAGCCGATTTTATTACAATTTTCTTTAATATAATTTCAGCGTCCTCCAGTTACTTTACTAAAAATTTTCTTATACCCAACTAATTCCAGTTAAAACCCTGTCCCCCGGGCCCCGGTCTTTCTTTAATGTTCGAAAAATGTGTAGCTAAGGTATAATCTCCTTTCACAGAGTCAACTTGCGTTTACTCACTACAGCCGTAAATTAAAAATCGCGTTACCTTAAAGGTAACTTTAGATAAGGGATTTCATCCGTTTGTTAAAAATCGTGTCAATGTTAGGCGAGCCACAAACCACAGAGACGTACGAAAATAATTGTGAAACAGGAGGCAAATTCTGCTGTTAAACCGGCTTTTTTTTTAACAGGGTAAATTTGTCGCATGCCTCACGCTTTTTTGTTGCATGTCTCCCTGGTGTGTGGCGCGCCTTAAAAGAAATTCATAAAATTTTCAAGGGGAGAGGGCATTTTCCACCACTTGGGGGCGCATTCTTTCCTCGGATTCTAAGGACCCACTTTCAACGGGATTTTGTTCATTCAACTTAGATTACAATTCAGCTACTTTCTGTATTATGAAATTTTATCTTAGACTTCAGTTACCAACATTTTCTAACATTAATGATGCATTCTACTTTTGGATTCTATGGGCTTGATTACTGCGAGGTTTGGCTCACTCAACTTGGTTTTCGATTGTCCCCGGCACGCGCGGAGCACTTCCGGTACATGCCGCCTTAGGTAGCGAGGATCCCGATTACAGGTTCGTTCGGAAAAAAAGGTTGTTGGGAACACACTAGACGCTGCGGAAGGCAATATGGGCTTCCGAAATTAGGCTCATTTAAAAGAATTTAGAAAGATATACAATTATACAAGCTTGAGTTTTGTTTAAGGTTATTATTTACGGACCCTGGACAACGCCGGGCGGGTCTGCTAGTGTCTGAATAAAAATAGATGCCAAACTGGAATCCCTGCCTGAAGGGGTTAATAAAAAATACATTGGGTATCACAAGCTTTTTAGAGCTCTTTTTAGAGAGACTAAAATCAAATACTTTACCTCCACTATTCCCTTACGAAAATTTCCGTTTTAGATTTATCGTGGAAATGCCGCAAAAACCCGCGTCAGGGTGAGCTTTTTCACTGCGAGTCTTGTAATAATGTGTAAAATAAATAATATTATAAAATTAGTGGTGGCTGAAAAAAGAGGTCACCCCGAGTCCTGGTATTACTATATGAACTCGAGAAAACTGCTTTACATCTACCATTTCGCCATACATAAACTTTTACATCAGAGGAACTGGCTCCTCTTTAACCCTTTCAGGGGCAAAGTACTTCAATTGCGAAAATGTTAAAATGATTGATTGACACCAGTATTTATAAACACTAGAACGCCCGGAAGGAGTCGATTCGACTCCGACCACATGATTAAATGTCCATTGGAGCCAGAATTTTTTTCATAAAATAAGTTAAATTTAAGCGACACAGAATTACGTTGAATAAATCAGCTATATAATTTTAAATAAAAATTCTGGGGGGAAATCTTTTTATGAAACTTGAGTAAAATTCCCGGGCGTTCTAGTGTTAAGAAATTTATATAAAAGTAAGTAAAAGCTTTTCTTCGCGTATGTCATATAAAGCAAAATTCTATTTCCAAATCCTCGTGCCAATGTGGCATTTGAGAATTATAATTAAGTGATATATATAATATACCGGTGCCCTTCAAGGGGTTAAAAAGTATTCTCGCATTGATATTTGCAGAAGGTAATAATAGCCTTATTTAATGACAGAAATTCTGTTCTTAACTAAGGTGAGGATTTATTTATTTTTTTTTTTTTTTTTTTTTTTTGTGTGACTCCGCGGTTCGCGCAGCGCGTGCCACTGTTTTAAATACTTAATTTCAAACAAAATATTTCAGTTTTCGTGACTTAAGAGCAAAATAAATAAAATTACCTTATATTTGCATAACTCTTTTAAGTTTACAATTATTTGTAAACTGATAAACTACTTGCACGATATTCTTTCTATTAGTTGACTTGGTTATTACAGAAATTATAAATTTATCATTCACTTTTATGCTTTAACAAAATATTTGAAAACAATTTGCAAATCATAAAAATTAATTAGTTTTGTGTAAACAACTTTGTAAATGCGACATATATAAATGGCCCATAATCCTTGACGTATTTTCTCTCATTATGTTTTCTCCGTCATTAGCAATATTCAAATTTTCTTATCTTAATAATAAAAATATTTTCGTTACGTATTCATAGTTTTCAGTTAATTAGAAAAGAAAACTTGTTTAGAAAAGAAAACTGCTGTATTACTGCATGAAAATTTCGTAGGATCATCTTAATGCCTTCAAAACCTTTTAGGCATATATTGTAATTTTACCATGATTCGTGAAAATTTATTTAAAATTACATGATTTCTGTTTCGTTTTTAACATTTCCTGACTACTGAATTTAATCTAAGGGCATTTAATTGTGACCCATGGGACACCAAGCCACCACAATTTCAGAAAGAAAAAAATTGCCTTATTTAACCCTTTCAGGGGCAAGGCATTTGTATTCGTAAAATGCTGAAATAATTGATTGACACCAGTATTTACAAGCGAATTTTCTTGCAAACAAGTAAATGTATATTTTAGCATACATAATAAAAGTAAAATTTTCATTAAAAATTATGGTGCCAATGTGGCAATTTGGGATTAAAATTCGGTTATGCCATAACATCATCACCGTACTTCAAGAGGTTAACGACAGAAACATTAGAATTAAATAAGAGAAGATTTCCTTTCAGTATTTGTGATGGCAAACAACTCCACGAGGAAAAAAGGTTGAAGACCCCTACTTTAAGTCTTTCCAAGTCAAGTGGTGATGCAATGTTGAATTCACACCAGGGTTTTTGAAAAATTTCATTTGAAAGTAAATAAATGCAATTTCAAACATTTCTTTCATGTGAACCCAGTGTTGCCAGCGGGATACTTTTAGGTAGCTTTCATTACAAAAAGCTACCTATTGCAGCCGTTCGGAGGAAAGCGATTTCAAAAAAATTTGGTATATTTTCATCGATCATGACCCTCAGACCCCGAAACCACCCTCCGTTCAAAATTGATATATATATATATACAGGGTGTTCCGTTAAAGGGGTCCAATATTAATAGGGGTAATAGAGGAGATCACACGGAGCATAAATCAGTATATAATGCCTCGCCGGATCTCAATAATTTTCAAGTTACAGCAAATAGAATGAAAAATCGGGAATTTGTAAAAAAAACCTCATTGCTAAACTATCGATAATGCTACATAAAAACGAAGCACATATTTAGAAAGAGCAGAAAACATCCTACGAAATGACATAAGTTGTTTTAGAATATTGAGAATTAATGGCGAGTTACAAGCTCTGAAACAGTGAAAAAATACAAAATCAAATATTTAGCAAAATAGTTAATCGTTAATTCCAAAAATGCAACTCTACCTACATCAAGGAAAATGTTATAAAATTTGGTCCATTCCGAAAGCTTTCGAAGAAGCTGACAATAAACCATATCAGTTTAATTGTATGGGAGAAATCAAGCAGTTCCCTAGTTACAACTCTGTACTCTTACACGCTCGGAAAGGGCGAAACTCCGCCCATGACGATTGTAAACACCCCGTTTTAATATCTTTCAATTATACATTTCTGATCAACCTCTATCAATACCCTTTCATTATTCAGTCTGGTCAAGTGAATGACATATTCAGAGTTGCCAAGTCTCCGGCTTTTTGTACACCGCTAAAATCATAGAGAAAATACTGTTCTTTTAAATCGCCCAAATGTTCCAGTTAAATAAAAGAACATTTTCTGTTTTAAAATACTGGTATCCAAAAAGCCGGAGACTTGGGAGGTCTGCATATTGTGCAGCTCTCGCCTTGTCTTAAAGCAAACTCCGTGACTGCTGCGTTTCCTCCATGAACTTTCAGGATGATGAAGAAGAAGTACTTTTTATGCAAATTTTCTATGTGTATAGGAAGAAAAGTGTAATAAAACAGCAGTCATCAGTGGACGTTATGTTAAAGGGAGGCTGTTGTGAGTGGGATTGTAGTAAGTTGATGTATAATAATTATGCCGGAATACTCTAACGAAGAATATGCGGACATGCATCTGATGTACGGCAAGCTCATGGAAATGCATGTCTAGCACACCACATGTACCGTGAGCAATTTCCAAGGAGACGTTGCCCAAGTTCGAAACTCTTCATAACAATCGATAGACGATTACGGGAGACTGGATCGTTTAATACAGCAAGCATTGATGCAGGGAAACCTCGAGATGTACGAACACCTGCAATGGAAGAAGATGTACTGAATATTTCTAAGATAACCCCTCCACGAGTACACGAGCTGCTGCGTCTGAAGTCGGTGTTTCTCACCAAAGTGTGTGGCGTGTTCTGCGTGCAGAAAACATGCACCCCTTTCATGTGCAGCGGGTACAACTGTTATCAGTAACAGATTGTGCTCAGCGGACAGAATTCGTACGCTGGTTGCTTAATGTAACAGAAAATAATCCACAATTTCTGGAAAATATTTTATTTACTGATGAAGCAACATTTACGAGAGAGGGCGTGGTAAACACGCACAATATGCACACATGGTCATATACAAATCCGCACACTGTTTTCCCGTCGAACGCACAACAAAAGTTCAGTGTGAACATATGGGCAGGTGTCCTCGGCGATTATCTCATAGGACCATATTTACTCCCAGACGTACCCAATGGCAGTACGTACTTGGTTTTCCTACGGGATATCTTACCGCAGTTACTGCAAAATGTGCCAGCAACATTGCGCCACAATATATGGTTTATGCACGATGGCGCACCGGCACATTTTTTCATAGGTGTTCGCAATCACCTCAATTCAACATATCCTGGGAAATGGATTGGACGCAGTGGACCTGTTGCTTGGCCTGCACGCTCTCCAGACCTCAATCCGTTAGACTTTTTTGTTTGGGGATACCTTAAATCGCTGGTGTATGAAACGCCTGTGGATACACCGGAGGATTTACTAGCGCGAATCGTTGTCGCTGCAGGAGACATTCCCAACTCCGTCGGAGTTTTTCGGCGTGTTCGCCAATCTTTACGACGTCGCTGTCGGCTGTGCGATTCTGTTAATGGGCGCAACTTCGAACACCTATTATAATAATGTCCGTTCGTCTGCCTTCCGACATTGAACTGTGCAGCGCAGGCCAGAAGACTATGCTTCACATATGTCATAAAGTACGTGGAATGTAATTCTTTATTTGTCATTTTTCTTTTATTTTCAACACTTTTTGGCACAGTATTTTGTAAGTCACAGACTGTGGTGTACTCAAATTGTAAATTACAAAGTTTGTATGAATTAATTTAAAATTTAGTGTCTTTTTTAAATTTATAATTAATAAAATTATTATGCTATTTGTTATTATTATTTCCTATCATAAATTATGATGCACATATACATACAATAATTGTCCATGTAAAACATATACTGAAACTTCTTGCATAGTTACAAATCGCAATATTTTTAATTATTTCCGAATTTTCACCACCAGTTTAATTTTAAAGAATGTAACTTAAGCTTTATATCAATAAAAGACCACTTTAAAATGTAGACTATTATTGTAAAGTTATTTTGGTTCATTCAACTCTTGAATAATTAAAAATGTTGCATCTCAGAAAAAGCATGATCGAAAATGTAGAGTTGAGTGTAATTAAAAAGGCGGTGTTTCCAATCGTGATGGGCGGAGTTTAACCTTTGCTAGTGTCAAAGAAAGCGGAGTTGTAACTAAGAAACTGATTAATTTCTCTCACACAATTAAACCGATATGGTTCATTGTAAGCTTTTTCGAAAGTTTTCGGAATGGACCAAATTTTACTACATTTTCCTTGTTGTAGCTAGAGTTGTCTTTTTGGAATTAACGATTAACTATTTTGATGTATATTGGATTTCGTACTTTTTTCACTGTTTCAGGGCTTGTAACTCGTCAATAAATATTGCTATTTTAATACAACTGATGTCATTTTGTAGGGTTTTTTCTGCTCTTTCTAAATATGTGCTTCTTTTTTATGTAGCATTATCGATAGTTTAGCAATGAGGGTTCTTTTACAATTTTCCGAATTTTCATTCTATTTGCTGTAACTTGAAAACTATTGAGATCCGACCAGGCTTTATATACTGATTTATGCTCCATGTGATCTCCTCTATTACCCCTATTAATATTGGACCCCTTTAACGGAACACCCTGTATATATATATATATATATATATATATATATATATATATATATATATATATATATGACCTATGTCACACTGTAACTCTCGTAATTATGAACCGATTTCGATGTAATTCGGTGTGTACATAGTACATACCAATGTCTCGACCGAGCTCGTTGGCCAGCTTCATCCGTAGTTTTGTTTCAAAATGGCGACAATTTAAAATTTTTTAAAAAATTTAAAATTTAAAATGTGGTACCAAAAAATTAAAAATGGAAAAATACTTTTTTCTTATGTATTTGACCTTTATACATAGATTCCGGAGCAGTTTTTGTTTCGTCTATATCTTAAAAAATGGCTGAGTTATAGCATTTTGAATTTCTAGCGTGGCTAACATTTTGAAACGTCCTGAATTTTGTCACGCGATAAAAGGCGTATTTATGAACCAATTTCGATGTAATTCGGTGTGTACATAGTACATACCAATGTCTCGACCGAGTTCGTTGGCCAGCTTCATCCGCCATTTTGTTTCAAAATGGCGGCCATTCAATTTTTTTTTAATTTAAATTTTAAATGTGGTACCAAAAAATTGAAAATGGTAAAATATTTTTTTCTTATGTATTTGACCTTTATACAAAGATTTCGGAGCAGTTTTTGTTTCGTCTATATCTTAAAAAATGGCTGAGTTGCAGCATTTTGATTTTCTAGCGTGGCTGACATTTTGAAACGTCCTGAATTTTGTCACGCGATAAAAGGCGTATTTATGAACCGATTTGGACGTAACTTCGTTTATACATAGTACATACCAATGTCTAGACCGGGTTCGTTGGCCAGCTTCATCCGCCATCTTGTTTAAAAATGGCGGCCATTTAAATTTTTAAGAAAAATTTAAATTTGAAATGTGGTACCAAAAAATTGAAAATTGAAAAAATATTTTCTTCTTATGTGTTTGACCTTGATAAAAAGATTCGGGAGCAGTTTTTGTTTCGTCTATATCTTAAGAAATGGCTGAGTTATAGCATTTTGATTTTCTAGCGTAGCTGACATTTTGAAAGTCCTGATTTTTGTCACGTAATAACAGGCGTATTTATGAACCGATTTGGATGTAACTTGGTCTGTACATAGTACATACCAATGTCTCGACCGAGCTCGTTGGCCAGCTTCATTCACCATCTTGTTTCAAAAGGGTTGCCATTTAAAAAAAAAAAAAAAAAAAAAAAAAAAAAAAAAAAAAAAAAAAAAAAAAAAAAAAAATAATTTAAAATGAGGTATTAAAAAATTGGAAAATGAAAAAGATTTTTTTTTATGCGTTTGGCCTTGATACAAAGATTCCGGAGCAGTTTTTGTTTCTAAAAATTTGTTCTTTTGTTTACATCTTAAAAAATGGTTGAATTATAGCACTTTGAATTTCTAGCATGGCTAACATTTTGAAACGATCTTGTATTTGTCACGCGATACCACACGTATTCGCCTATTTCGATGTAAGAAGGCATGTGGATAGTATACATTAATACCTCGACCAAATTCGCTGGCCAGATTCATCAGCCATCTTGTTTCAAAATGGCGGCCATTAAATTAAAAAATATATATATATTTAAAGTGAGGTGCAAAAAAATTAGAAATTGAAAAAGGTTTCTTTCTTAAGTATTTGACCTTGATATAAGGATTCAGGAGCATTTTTTGTTTGCCTTTACCTTAAAAAATGGCTCAGATATAGCAGTTTCAATTTCTATTGTGGGTGACATTTTGAAAAATCTGATTTTTTGCATGCGACAGCACTCGTATATATCAACCGATTCCGATGTGAGTGAGCATGTGCACAGCAATTACTAAGGTCTCGACCAGGTTCACTGGTTAGCCTCATCCACCATGTTGTCTTAAAATGGCACGCACTTTAAGAAATCGCCGAATTTGGCAGCCAAATGTAAGTTACTTTTAAAGAAAAGCATCTTGGATAAAGCTGACTAATTTCTCGAAATTCTCATTCATTATACTGATAAAAATTAGTATTGAATCTCCTATATTCGGTTTCTACTAAATTGAGCTTCGTGTGTTTGAATGATACAAGTTGGCTTTTTTAAAATAAGGAATATGAAAGCTGCCTCTTCCTCCCGGCACTTGCCGGAAGGACTTTTTTTAAATTCATATTTCTTGATTGGCACTACTTTTTAGAAATGGTAATATGTCATTAAAGAAGGCGAATTTTACGATTTAAAAAAAGGGGTACCAATCAAGAAATCTGAATTTAAAAAAAGTAGCCCACTGGCAACACTGCGTGAACTGCAAAAGCGAAATTCTATTGAAAAGTTCTGTTGAAAATTTTAATTAAAATTAAGTGTTATAATTAATTTAGCACCACCTTTCAAGGGGTTAAAATAATTTTGATTGATACTTAATAAAAATAGTATCAGAAAAATATCTAATTTAGAATTTACCATATTAAAAAACGCTACCCCATTTACTTTATTTGATTTGCTTAATCATAGGAGTCGGCGCAGACACTATTTAGTTACTAATATTTCCAAATAAAAATCCTCATGGAATATTTCTACAATATTTGCGAAAGGAATTTAGAAAAAAATCATAATTTGTAAATAGTGTTCCCAAAAAAATGACACTTGCGAACTCCTGGAATCATAACATGCATGCACTAACACCATCATACGGTAAATTTTCGATTTATTTATCTTCATTTTAATTCCGTTATTTTGATTTTACTTGAAGTCCTAATAATGATTTTTTTAGTTCCTAAATAAAATATTTCTAGTTATGAAAATTGTTAATTAATTGATATTCAAAATATTTGGAATACATTACCATTTTCTACTGAAACTTTTTTCAGTAAGCAGTGGCGTACCCAGGTTCGATGAGAGGTTTTGAGTATTGCTATTTTAAATTAATATTATTCGCTGCATTAAATTGCAGAATTTTCTGCGATAAAAGAAGGAGAAAAACATTTACGAAATTAGCGGTGTCCAGAGCATCCGGACTCTAGACTCCAACTCTGGCTTCATCACTGCCAGTAATGATACATTTGTAACATAAATAAAATTTGTTGTAGATATAAATTATTAACACTAGAAAGTCGGGGAATTTTACTCAAATTTTGTAAAAATATTTAACACCAGAATTTTTATTTTAAATTATTAAATTATTTATTTAACTACTTTTTTTCTTTGTTGCTTTTAAACTAATTTTATAAAGAAATGTCTGGTTCGAACCGAAATATATTCATTTGGTTGCGATCAAAATGACCGCTAACCGTCTTTCTAGTTTTAAATGGCTATCCGGCACACTTGCTGCTGTTGCTTTAAAAATTGTTAAACAGGTATTCGTGAATAATGAGTTTAACGAATACGGTGTTTTCTCTCCGATGATATTCATTAAACTTTATATATTTACTCTTTGATGACGGATTGCACGTGTCGAAGCATATAAGACAAATTTTATTGTTCTTAAGAGTATATTGTCTCAATAATCTTCACGATATATTCATTATGCAAATCTTATAAAAATGTCTCTTGAAGATTATTAAAAAAAGATGCTGGTAAGAACAATAAAATTTGTCCTATGTTCTCCGACCCCTGCGGATTGAGGCATGTACGAGCAAGTGGGTCATTTGTAATTCTATTCGCATCACTCTTTTAAAAATAATCTTAGCCATATACATACACAGACACCGAGATAATGGGGGCGACGAGGACAAATCGGGAAAAGTTCCACCACTAATTTAAATGTTATCTTTGTCTTAATTAACCCCTTAATTCTCGCTCCCGTCATATTCACGGGCTGTGTCTTTTACTCAGATTGTTTGATTCCCACCAGTTTTATAAAATAGTGAAATTGGCTATATTTTAGCATCGTTTTACCTGTCATAAAATAAGGCGAATATTTCTTTTTCATAAAAGCGGTGCCAATAAGCAATTTGAATTTTTAAACCGTAATTTAATTCGAGCGTTAAGGGTTAATCATTGTTATTAAATACTACGAAAAATTCTTTTTTTAAATAATGGTTAAAAGTTTGCCTGATTGCTATTTCGATCCCGTGAAGTAAGCACCAATGTATACTTATACAAGAATATTTTCAAGAGAAATCTCCCAGGAAGAAACGTTTGTATAAAATTGTGTTACGATTGAATACAAACATAGGCACCAGTCTTGTTCCGTAATCAAAGGGTTAAGGAGTGATCTGTCTATGATATAAAAGACAAACGTGTCCGAGCGTAACACTGACGTCATTTTAACGGTGGCAACAGCAGACGATTAAAGTTAACTTTCATTAAATTTTATTGCAATTTTTTTTTATTTCTAAATACCCCACATTTTCAATTTTTACACCGTCGAATAGGGAAAAAAATGTACTTTCAAATGCAATTAGTTTGAAAACTATATCGCAATTTGGTTGAAAACTGTATCGGAATTTGCTCAATTTTTATTTATTTTTTTTTTAAATAAATTTCAAGCATGATTTTTTTTTTCAAATCTACTTCTATCGCGTGTGGACGATTAAGAAACAAAAACCTATTTGCTCTTGAATTAATATAAATAACTCATTTATCAATAAATAACACAATAAGATATAAATAAAACAAAAATTTAAGACATGTAATCGATTTTAGCGCTTAACCCTTAAATGAATGATTTTTTATTTTGTTTCAAAAATTTATATATCAGGGTTCGTACGGCTCCTTGAATTTCCAGACTAAGAAATTCTTCGCTACCAGTTATTTTCTTATAGAAAATCTCTCCTTAAATAAGGCGAAATTTTGCTCATTTAAATTAAATTTACTTTTCTAAAAAAAAAAAAAAAAAAAAAAAAACTCATATTTTGCCTTGAAAATAATGGTACCCGTACGAACCCTGTATATGATTCTCAGAAAGATTTATTACAAAGGAAAAATGATGAAAAAATCAGAGATATATTTTCCGTATAATACGTCAACCTTTTTTTTTATATTGTGCATCTGCAATACACGTAAAAGCTAAAATATTGCAAATTAGTAAATATTTTAATAAGTATGAATCTAAATACCTTATTTTATAAATTTTTTAATTTTGTAAAACTTAACCCTTACATGCAGAAATTATTCTTTCAGGATTGGGTTTTTTATTCTTATTTAAAGATTAGACACCAGAAAGTTTGAGATAGATTTTTAACTTTATTTAGCAGCATATTTTTGTACTTTTTATGGGATCAATATTTCTATATAAATATAGTGGTTGCTAAGAGTTAAATAAAAAGTGATGCAGCCCACCAAAGAAGAAATTGCTGGCCAGCAGCGAGATAGCTGCTGGCATTGATGGAGAAGTGCTTGCTAATGTTCTACCACTGCATGACCACTGCTGGACAGCTTCAGCCAACTTTGCTGTTCGAAATCATCAGATAAAATTCTGATGGGCTCCCGTTTTCTCTCTTGCGCTGGCCCACCACTCCATGGAAGTGCACGAACTTTTGCAGTATTATTGCTGGAAACTTTTACGCTAGGTGCACTGTAAAAAAAATTCCGGAAGGTTCCGGAAAAAAGTGGTGGCATTTAGATGCCACGGCTTTTTCCTGTTACGTTTCACAACAAAGTAGTGAAGCATTTCAATTTTTCAGAAACATTCCGTAATATATACTCCGAAACCTTCCATAACAAAGTAGTGAAACATTCCAGTTTTTGAGAAACATTCCGTAATATATAATCCGAAACATTTCATAACGGTTATGAAAGGTTTCGGAGTATATATTACGAAATGTTCCTGAAAAATTGGAATGTTTCACTACTTTGTTGTGAAACGTAACAGCAAAAAGTCGTGGCATCTAAATGCCACTACTTTTGTCTGGAACCTTCCAGAAATTTTTTTACATGTCAATCTTGACAAACAATATAAGAGTATTATATTAGTTCATAAAAGGAAGCTTGGAGGAAAAAAAGATTTTTTTCAATATAAAAAAAAAAATCATGTTATGAAACGTTAAAATATTACATAAAAAATGTGAATAAATAAAAGGAAACACTATTTTCAGATCTATCGCTTTTCTTAACATTAAATATGCCAAATAAATTTCAAATACCTTTTTAGGTGCGTTCATAATTATATAAATACGTAGCACCGCATATAACAGAGCAAAAACTACCCAACCGAATAGTCTGAAATTTTAAATATACAATTGTTGCAAAATTTTGTCGGGTCATTTCAAATTTTATGAAAATCGGATGCATAGTTTAATTACAGGGACAGTCAAAAGTTTTCCGTTACATGACGGCCAATGGGAAACAAATATTTCAAGTGCATTTTAATGATGTTACAGCTTTTCGAACAGAATGAAATGGATATGCACTTATGAAGTGCACTAAAATATACATTCAGTACAATATGCGGTGCCAAAATATTCATAAAACTTGTTAGAGTACGAACGCACGCCATTTGCCAAGTTTAACATGCAATTTCAACTTGTTTATTTTAATTTCATATTGATAAACTATTGTTTTTTTTTAAGAATTCAACCTCTGGGAAACATAAAAAAAAAATAAGAATTTATATTTTCTGCCTTGGATTTGCAGCTTTGCTATGGGCAGCAACTACAGGTGTGCGCCGGGTAAAATTCCTCGTCGGCGGCGACGCGAAACAGCGTGATTTTAAAATTTCTAAAACTGCTTATCACTATATAGCTAATTAATATTAATAATTCAGTTTTTACATGCTATTAGCTTTATTGGTTGCCTTTCTGAAGTAATAGTTTTCGCTTTATATAGTTTTAACATATTTTGTTTGATGTAATTCTCATACATCGTACAAAATTAAATTTTAGTGTTAGTTTTAAAAGGTAACACTAGAATCAAGCTGAAAGCGCATTAATTCTGAAACTATTATTTTTATTTATCAGGTAACAAAATCGAAGCTGTACAATAAAAATATATTAATCGAAACTCATGACTAAAGATATAATTTAAAAAGTGTCCAGTTAAAGTGATGACATTGAGCTCACAGGCTATTCACACTAATTGTACATTATACACTTATTTCAAAGAATAATGCCCCTCGAAAAATAAATTAAGGGGATTACCCCTCCCCCTGTTTCACATCTATATACTTAGCCAATGAGCCTAGAAATCTCATCAGGGAAACGCGTTATCAGAATAAACCGGTATACCAAATTTGAAGCAAATCGGATAGAAAAACACATTTATCTAAATTAAGGGGGTATTAGCCCCCCATTATCCTGGTTATACTTAAACAATGAACCTCCAAATCTAGGCAGAGAAGAACCTTATCAGAATTAACCGGTATACCAAAGTTGAAGCAAATATGATAATTCTGCATGAAAAACCCATTTATCTACATTAAGAGGGCCCATCGTTATAGTTAACCAATGAACCCCCAAAACTAATCAGGGAAGCACCTTATCAGAATGCTCCTAAAAAAATGAAGCAAATCGGATATTTCTATCAAGAGTTATCGCGTTACGTACATACATACATACATAAGTACATACAGAACCTGCGGGCACATTAGTTCTACGGCTTTTAAAAAGTATTTGTTAAAAATGAGTTCTGAGTTTGGACTTGCGCGAGTAAATAAAGTGAAAAACCGTTAATTATGAGAGTAAATAAAGTGTAAAACTGTTAATTATATTTTTTAAAAATGCAAACATTATTTTTATTCCTTTATTAAAAACATAAGTTTTTATAAAATATAAAATTTCCTTTTGATCAATTTTTTTCTGGTTGAATAATTTACATCCTTGCTAGAAGTTTTGATAAGCAATACAAAAGATAAGTATAAAACGTGCAAAAACTAATTTTATGTGTTATTTTTTTTTCCAAATTTTACATAATAAAATGAGAGAAATAGTACATTACACTTATTTTACATATATCATATTTTATAAATGGGAAAGGCAGTACATTAAAAATTCTAAGCTTGACTAATAAAATATATAAATTTTTGAAAGATAACAAAAGATGAACATGGACTTGATTTTATTACGCACTTAAAAAATACATAAATAAATAAAAACACTTGTAGCATCTGCTCTATGATTCTATGCATTAATTCTTTGAAAGGCACTGATATATGTCAAAATTACGGTGTTTTACAACCAGTATTTTACTATAAATTTTTTATGTTTGCGTTTTGCAAACGGCATCCGTTAAAGGGTTAAAAAAGCTAAATTTCATGAAGCAATACAAACATTACAAAAACCGTTTGTGGAAGATTTAAATATGCTTTATTTCATAAATTATTAAAAATATTAATTTTTAACGGCATAATGGAATTTAATTATACTGCAATTCTGTGAAAGTTTTTAAATAAAATATGATGGTTTATCTCAAAAAATGAATTTCATAATGTTTTAAACTTTTTAATGCATTACTCGTATTAAATATAGGAAGCTTATTTCAAAAGAAAATTGAAAAAATATTACTTATCTATACATTTTAATTTAAAAAAAAATTCTCAATTGGGAGATACATTCAGTTTTTATTACAAAGAATAATTATTTCATAATAAGACATTATAAAAAATAATCAATGTACTTCAAAAAGGTTTAAACTAGCTACTTACTTTATTTGTTGATATCCAAACAAAGAATGGCATTTGTTCAGAATACATTTGTCTCTAAGTACCTAGGCAGCTGTTTTTTATTCTTCTTTGTTTATCAATATGGCGAATGGGAAATAAAACATGAAGTACGCATGCGCAGAAAGTAGTTTACGGAAAAGTTGAAACCTCTCAAAAATATTACACGAATTATTGCCGTAATTGACTTGGGACATAAAGAAATTCGAAATTCCGGTAAAATATGCGAAATGTTTCAGGATAGTTTCCTGAAACGTTCCGAAAATTTTTTTCAGTGTGGCATAATTCATCTAATTTTAAAAAAAATTCACCAATTGTAATTTTTATTCAAATATTTTAATCTGAAGTGTAAAAATATTTAAACACTTACGTTTCAACTTTAACAAATAATAATTTATTAGACTTTTAAACATTTTGTCAAGTCTGCATTAAAATAAGAGTTATTTTTATCACCCCGCGGCAGATTAATGAATTTGAACACAAATCTGAAATGAATATCCTAACACTATTTCAGCTGTTAAGCTATTTTTTTAAAACTGTAAATAATATAGCACCACTGCCACCAACAAAATAAATAAGTAAATGAATAAATAAATAAATTCTTTATTCCAACGCGCTTTTTTTGTTCTTAAATCTAGTTTTACTAAGTTACAAAGGATTTCGCAGTAATTTACAGAGTTGAGAATCAATCAACCTATAAAACATATAGGATTTCTATACAATACAATAATTTCTGTACAAGTTTAATGATTGGGAACACAAATCACAAAAGAAACAAATTTGAAATAGTGTAATGAGAGCTTGAAAACAACGAGCGGTCGTAGAATACGCTGAAAGTATTTGTTCATGTCCAATCACGAAAACCAAACAGCACTGAGCGCGGTTAGTACTTGTGAGGGTGACCACATGGAAAAAGCTGCGAGTTCAGATATTTGTGTTATAGACACTTCTATAGCTGCTGGTGAAACTAGCTCATAGAAAAACGGGCCATTATTCTATAATACTTTTCTATAAGTTTTTTTGTAAGGGAAATTGCTGGGCCAGCAGAGGAATAGCAGTAGGATAGGTGCTAAGACTGCAGGAAAAGTGCCGGATTGAAGTAATGTGATGGCATACCAATGCTGGCCTGCTGTTTGCCATCACTGATGGGCCAGCTGCATTCCACACGGGCACTTTTGTACTAGTTTAAGTAATGGCACCATTGCACTTTACCGCTGATGGCAGTGCTGGCTGCCATCTTTTTTCCAGCTGATGGCCCACTATTTCTTTCTTTGCTGGGAGATATGCATCACAATGCATTTAAGGGTTAACCCCTTGAAAGGCACCGGTATATTATATATATAACTTAATCACTTAACTTATAACTTATATCACTTAATTTTAATTCTCAAATCCCACATTATCAGTCAATCATTTTAACATTTTAGCAACAGAAGTACTTTGCCCATGAAAGGGTTAAAGCACTGAAATGAGTAGAATCAATAAGGCTGATTGTAAATAGCGATTTTTGGCGATTTCTTCGGCTGCTAACTCCTGACGCTCGGCTAATATGAAAGTATCGCTTTTAATACATTCCAAAACTTTATTTGAACGCATTATTGCTATTTTTCATGTGAATATGATTTTTAGTATTGTTAGTGGGCATTCTAAAAAAAATATTAAATGTAAAATATCTATTAGAGTTATCAATAATAAAAAGAAAACTAGTAGACCCGTGCGACGCTTTCTCGGCGCAATCTTTGAGATTATTTGCTGATGCGTTTTTTCATTAATTTTTGATTAAATGCAATTTTTTTTAATCAAACAACGTATTTTAAAGAAATTCCAGTATACTACGTCAAAAAACCTTTAAAAGAATACCTCATTCATCGGCGTGTCTTTAGTATCTGCAGAGAAAAGAGGATGTTAACATCAGAAAAAATATATAGGGTGTATCTGAAAATTGGGGAAAACTTTACGGGGTGTTAGAACTTAGCTGTACGAGTCAATTTCATAGAATGTATGGTCGGAATGCAAGTGGTGAGAAGTTAAAAGGTAGATTTCCACTGCCCCAGAGCGATGGGTTGGTTGAGGTGGTCCCATAGCTTGGCCACCAAGATCGTCGGATCTCTCGTATTTGGACTTTTTCCTGTGGGGCCATATGAAAAGCCTAATCTACGAATACTCCATTGAAACCGATATGGATCTAGTCGCCAGGATTGCCGTTGTTGCCGGCGATATTCGGGAAATGCCTGGTGTCTTCGCAAATGTGCGTCAGTCCCTATCCCACAGGTGCGAAGCGCGCATTACAGCTGGCGGAAGATCTTTCCAGTGATTTCTTTGAGCATGTACATTAACACTACAGTGCTCAGCAAAAGTTTAGACAATGATCGATTATGCTTCTGTGCTGTGAAGTACGTAACGAATTGTTGTAACTCAACTGTCATGTATTACTGGGGACTTATCTTTCATACACAAACAATAAATTTTAATTTATACACTTTACATAATATATAATGACAAAAAAACAAATTTAACATTGTTGCAAAAGTATAGACAATCTCTCTGTCAACAGAAAAATATCCATAAATTAAAATCGAACTGCACCTACATTGTCTGCTATTAATGCAAAAATGTGACTTTTCATCGAAGAAACTAAATCCTGCATCACTTGGGGGGTCTATTTCGTACCAAACACGTTCAACATCTGATCGAAGTTCATTTACAGAGGAGTATTGTTTAAAAATTGCATAAACCGTATGATATATGATGCCACAAAAGTTTTCGATTGGGTTCAGATCAGGGCTACATGCGGGCCAGTCGAAAATAGTAATATTTTGAGAGTTAAACCAATTTTTTGATTTGTATGCAACATGAATAAACGCATTATCTTGCTCAAATACATACTTTGGAAGAGGTAAAACTTCACTAAATGGCTGTAAATTGCTTTCCAATGTATGTATGTAATCTTACGCAGCTTGGCGACCATTGAGAAACTCCAGAGATACTTGAGTATTAAAATAATGTGAGGCCCAAATCATCAACTCTTTTGAGGGCGAAGGACATCTAATTTTAATTCCAAAAGTGACAAGAATATTTAATTAAAATTTTCCTTTTATAATATATGTGAAAATAAGCAATTTCAAATTTTCTAATAACTTCGTTTAAAAGTTCTGGTATCAGTCCTTTATTTCATCAGTTTATAAAAAGAATTACTCCGCGACAGGAAAGGGGCCAATTTGTTGTGAGATTTCAAAGCTGGTTGTTTTATCATTTTCATTTAAACTAATGTACATCTTTCTTTAATGCATCTACGAAATTATTCGTTGACACAGAAAGCTTAGACTCACTTTTAATGCGATTAGCAGTCATCATTTGTCTAGATGCCAGTTTATGGATACTTCTATAATCTCGTTTTTTGGCCGCACTAGTCCTTCCAGATCTATGTTTTGCTTTGAAGGAATCACCCTTAGACAGTACTTAATAGACAGACTTCTTTGGCCGATTGAAAGTAGCTGAAATTTCTGCAAAAGTCTTCCCTTTCGATTTCAGCTTCCATGCTTTAATTACTGCATCTGACTGAAAATTTCTTGCTCGCGGCATCTTCACTAACCGATGCTATCGCGAGATGCACTTAAATACTTCATACATGTGACGTCATAAGTTTGAAATATGCGTTTTTCTGTGAACAATTGCCAAAAAATCCCAAAAGTGTCTAAACTTTTGCAACATGCAAATTTCCCTCTTTTCAGTTAAATTAAATAATATCCTACATTAAAACCGTTATTTCTGTCGTAAAACGTTTAAAATATATTTAAAAATAAGTACCGTCATTTGTATAACCCAAGTGTTTGTATTTTTTATTTAAAGGTTAAAAATCACCAGTGTCTAAACTTTTGCTGAGGAGCGTAGAACTACCGTGAGCCGTCATTTTGACGGCTACCATATGAATATGTTTCGGTTCAAACCAGAAATTTGATTATGAAATAAGTTTAAAAGATACAAAGATGAAAAATGTTAAATAATAAAGTTAAACTGTTTTAAATCAAAATTCTGGCGCGAAATATTTTTGTAAAACTTGACTCAAATTTCTGGTATTTCCAGTGTTAATGCATTCCTGTTAATAAAATGCTTTCTGAAGTATCTCCTCTGATTCTTGTGTTAATTCTTTAACTGCGACAGTGGAAAACTTCCTTTTAACTTCTCATCGCCTGCGTTCCGACCAAACATTCTATGACGAAATTTGATCATAAAGCTGCGTACTACCACCTCGCAAAGTTTCCCCTTTTTCAGATACACCCTGTATATGATGGTTTTTACCTTAGCTGCCAGCATCTTACGCTTTTTTTGTACCACAGAAATTTTATAGTAAATTTTACCTTTCTAAATCGCCGTAATCTGCCGATTAAATAAGACAAAATTTCCTATTACATTTTTGTGGTACAAAAAAGCGGAAAAAATGTCAGCTATGTTTTTACTTATATTTTGAAACCCGCGAAGCCCGGGTTAATCCCCTTGTACTTGTAAAAGAAAAAAACCTATGTTTGTGTGTGCAACCGCTAGGAATATCTGCCGCACGTTGAGGTTTGAAAATACGGGTGAGGATAGTTTAACCCTTTAGTGCGCAGCTTTGCATATATGCAAACAACAGTGTTTTGAATTTAATAGATTCTTTTCATTCGTATATACCTAATTCACACCAGAAAATTAAAATAGCAATATTTGCTTTAATTAACAACAAACATTCCCTATTCAACCCCTTAACAGTGTGGCCCGAACTGGATTCGGGCAAGAACACTTTGCATGCTTCGTTATTAAAAACATTTTGATACCACTAATTTGTAACTGTAAATTTATCTTTATTGATTGTCAGATACTTTTCGATTAAGTAAGGTAAATATTTTAGTATGGAAAAAGTGGCGTCCAGCCCCATTTTTAATTTTTTTGTAAGAAAACGAATGTCACTGTTAAGGGTTTAAATAAGGCTAAATTAATCATTGAAACTTTCTGGTGTGAAGTCAGATTCTCTTAACTGCGTAATTTCTAGAACGTATTCTATCATGGGAATTAAAGGATTAAATGTCAAGTTTCATAAAATAAGTAATTATATAAAATAAGGCATTTGGAGACATACTGATTAAAATATTTACTAATTTGCAATATTTTATCATAAGATAGCCACATGACAGCAATTTTTACTTGTATTGCAGGTGTGCAACAGTAGAAAGATTGGCGTATTATATGAAAAATGTATCTCTGACTTTTTTCATTACTTTTCCTGTGTAATAAACCTTTCAGGGAATCATATATAATTTTTTCAAAACAAAATAAAAAATCGCGCATATAACCCTTTCAGGGCCAGAAGAATTCTGTTCGTAAACTGATGAAATAATTGACTGACACCAGAATATTCAAACGAATTTCTGAGAAAACAAAAACCCGCTAATTTGCACTTTCATTACAAAAGCAAAATTTTATTAAAATATTTGGTGCCATTTGTCAGTTTTGGAATTAAAATCAGGTGGCTAGACCGTCTAGCCACCGCCCTTGAAAGGGTTAAGGGTTACTGCCTGTCCTAACGCACCCGAGGCTCATATTTTTCATTTTGTGATAAGTAGCCGAGATATTAGTTAAATCCCGCAATTAAAATGCCACCGAAAAACCGTAGTGCCGGTGTGTGCGAGAATTGTGTTCGAAAACGAGGAAGCAGAAAAGATACGAAAGTGCGAAGGCGGCTTCACCCTTACTCTCTCCCCGCCTTTCAAAATATGCATCGGCCGAAACGTTCAGAATACGTAAAAACGAAAGACAACAAGCCATATTTATGTTCTTTAAGCTTTCTAATGGAGAAATCCGTTTAAAAAAAATTCCGAAAGTTAACAGTCTCAATAAAGTTAACACTCTCAATAACATCAATTAAAAACCTTAAATTCGCGTTTTTTTTTTTCTTTCGTTTTTCAAAACCCGTGTTCAGCAAAACTTTTCAAAATATGGTAAAACTGAGTACACCAAATTTAATATCGTATTTTTAGGTTTAAAGCGCCTTAATACATTCTAAAACATTTAAGTAGTAACCCTTTCTAAGAAAATCTTTACCGAGCTCCGTTTCGGTGTTTTTCGCGATTTTTGCAACGTTTAAAAATCTGCAACAAAGCTGCTGATGACAATATAAAATAAAATAAAATAAAATAAAATAATATAAATAAATAAAAAAAAATACAAATACAAATATCAGACCATATCTAAGTTTATTCGCTTTTAGAATGCCGCATTCAGTTTTAAAAAACATGAATGTTAAACCTTTGGAAAAAATTCGCTTGCGAAACTCATTTTTGTAAATTCCTTTTTTTTTTTTTTTTTTTTCAATATTTAAAATTATGTAAGAGCTTTGTAAATGAAATTACGAAAAAAACCAAAAATACCGAACCATAGCTACGTTTACTTTTCTTTCGATTGCAATAATCCATTTTAAAAAATATAAAAAATATTAATACTTTAAATCGTTGCAAAATTTTCGTTTCCGTAAGTCGCTTTTACGAAATCTGTTTTTCCTGCAATGTTTAAAATTCTTTACGTTTACAGAAATAAAAAAAAAACGTGAAAAGAAAAAAAAAAGAAAGAAAAATACCAGACCTTATCTATGTTTATTTTCCTTTCGAATGTCGCAGTACGTTTAAAAAATTATCAATATTAAACCTTTGAAAGAAATTCGTTTGAGAAAGTCACAAACGCTAATTTTGGTTTTGTCTGCGATGTTTAGAAATCTGTATCGGCTTCAAAAAAAAAAAAAAAAAAAAAAAAAAAAAAAGAAAGAAAAAAAAAAGAAAAGAAAAGAAAAAAGCGATACCAAATTATACCTACGTTCATTTTCTTTAAAACTATGACTTTGGTTTTAAAAATTATTAATATTAACCCTTTCAAAACGTTAATTTCTGTAAGTTACTTTCGCGTATTCCAATTTTTTCCCAATATTTAACGTTCTGCACTCGGAATGTTTAATCGAAATACGGAAAAATAAATCCTTCACGCTTAACAAGCCTACATTTAGCTGTAAAAATACGTCTTCTGTTTCAAAGAATATTAATATTATACTTTAAAAAAAAATTCGTTTCACAAAGTCACTTCAGGATTTTGACAAATGTTCATCTTAGTAGGCGAAAAGATATATTTTCCCCAGCTTCGTAACTGCCAACTCTTAGTCTTTTTTGTACCAAAAAATTATAATATAAATTTTTTCTTTATTTAATCGGCCGATTACGGTGATTAAAAAAGGTAAAATTTACTATTGAATTTTTGTGGAACAAAAGAAGCGTAAGAGTTGGTAGCTATCAGTGCTGCCATAGGCGACTATTTTTCAATTCTACCTCACACCACTTTTTCAAAACAAGAATTATTGACATACTGATCGAGAATATTTACAAAAGAAATATACTACAAAGTATGTTTTCTGTCCGGTTTTTTCTTTTTTTTTTTTTTTTGTTTTTTTTTTTTTTTGTTTTTTTTAATAGTGGTGCGAACAGAATAGAAAAAGCCTGCGGAAGCCCTGAGCTATGGATGCTTACCTGATTGCTCCAGTTAAGTAGGTGCCTGTGATTGTTTGGATCTTTCACGACCGTTATTAATAAAGCAGCTTAACGAGGGTTAACGTTAACTTAACGAGGGAAATTAGGCAAACTACCAGCCCTAATTTTATAATGTTATTTTTGTTTTAGTCAATGACAGTGTTGAAATAGGACAAAAAAAAATTTAATTAGTGGTAACTGTATGTCTGATTTCCTATTTTGCCTCCGTGAAGTTGGCGCCTTTGTCGGAGTGTATAATCTCGGCTCTTTAGGTTTCCTTCAGGAACTACTGGTACTGCGCTATATCGAAATATCAGAAATTAAATTTGGAGCAATACAGGTGGGTAGGATACGCATTTAAATAAATAAGTTTAGTCAACACTTCTGTTAGGTAGAGTTAAGGTTATCATCACGGGGCTGGCTATGCCAGTCTTTCTTCTTGATATTTAAAATCCAAATAGGTCGGAGCTTGCACAGCACGCCCCATGTACGCTGCTGAAGGGAGAGAAGCCCCAACTATAGGTTCCTTTGAAAAGACTATTTGAAATTACCACATAAATTCGCGGGTGTACTCTGCCAAAGCAATGGAGCCCCGAGCATTAAGTTAGTTTTGAAAGATTTTCTTTAACACTGATTTTAGGCATATTTAAAACTTATTAGTTATTATCACGGGACCGACCAACGCCGGGAAGGTCAACTAATCTACGATAATTTCTGTCATACCTCGTGGTTACACTATAATATATTTTGTTGTCAGCAATCTTTTACGAACATATGTATTAATTAACCCCTTCAAGACGAGCGCCTTTTACAGAATTTTTAATCTTTCATCATCGGTTTTTCAAAACAGAAATTTTTGTCCAATTCAATCGGGAAAATAGTTGGATTAAATAAGCTAAAATTGATAATAAAAATTTACTGGTGAAGATAATCACGGATTTTGAGCACCTTACGCACCATATATACCAGTCGCTCATCCCCAAGGGGTAAAGACGTACTCGACGGCACTACGAAGAGTGATTCGATTTCGATAGGGGTTGAACCATAGGCCTAAGAAAAGCCGGTTGGTCCAACATATGTATCAGCCAGCATTTAGGTCGAAGCAATATTGCGATTCCGCGGTGTTGGCATCAGTGGATCAGAGAAAGCACGGCCAGTCGCTGCAGTGGCTCAGGACGCCACCGAGCCACAAATGCATGAGAGGGTCGAGTAATCAGAAGAACAGCCACGTCTACACCAACAATGTCACTATCATCTATTCGACGCCATTTGGCAGTTGATATGGATGAAATGGTATCAAGGCATATCATCCTTAGATGACAGACTGATTCTGGGCTCAGCTCTCGACGTCCATCGAGTCAGTTGCCTCTAACCCTTCAACATAGGGGATGTTGTTTGGACTGGTGTCGATCTCAAGCAAGCTGGGCAGTGTCTGATTGGAGATATGCGATATTCAGCGACGAATCCTACTTTTCTCTAAGTGCTGGTGACTACCGTATGTGTGTGTAGGCAGAGAGGTCAGCGGTCCAATCCTGCATTTGTTTCTGAGCGGCACACTGCCATAACACCTGGAGTTATATTCTGGGGAGCGATCTGCTGGGACAGCTGATCACTTTTACTCGTGCTGCAAAGTACTCTAATGGCTCGCAGGAACGTAGAAGACATTTTGCAGCCGGTGGTATGGCCTATGCTATTAAGTCCTCTAGGTGCCACTTATCAGAAAGTTAACGTTCGGCAGCATATTGCACGACTCTAGCAACAATGTCTAGAAGGATATTTATGTCCTTCCATGGCCAGTCAGGGCACCAGATCTTGCCCCAATAGAGCATGTTTAGGACATGTTATAAAGTTGACTTCAACCGTCTCGGAATGTCATCGAACTAGTTTATCAGTTGTTACACTTATGGCAGAATCTACCGCAGAGACACATCGGTAATTTAACCCTTTCAGGGGAGCCGTTTGCAGTCTGCAAACTCTTAATTTTAATGCACAAATTGCGAAATGGCACCAGTAATTTTTTAGCGCAATTTCGATCTGATAATGTACGTGAAGAAAAGCTTTTGATTATTTTCAAATAAATTCCTTCTCAAATTGCGGTGTGAATTAATTATTTGACCATTTTTGGAGCAGAAATGCCTAGCACCTAAAAGGGTTAATAGACTCCTTGCCTCACTCAGTATCGGCTTTTATAACTGCCAAATGTGGTTTTATAACCTACTGAAATTGACATTCCTTTTGCTGCTACTAGTCAATAAAATGTGCACTTATCATCAAAAATAAATAAGTAAATAGCATCGTTATAATTTCCATTTCTACTCTTTGAATCACTGAAAGAGAGATTTGTTATTAGATTTTACTTTATTTTTTAACTGAACATTTGTTTTCAAATATAAATTTTTTTTCGGAATCAAAAGTAATTTAATTTACTAGTTAAAATAATAGCATAAATATGTTTACCAAGTTATTGCCGTTCATTCTGAATGAAATATAAAGTATTTTTCATTTTTATCAAATAAAAAAGAAAATTTTCAATATTTCTTTTGCAAGTGCAAATAAAATAAAACTTATTGATAAAATAATAAAATGTTGACGAAATAATAAAATACTGAATTATATTTTTTTTTTATGCTGACAGAGCTATTTTACTGATTAGACATTCATTCTGAATGACATTTTAAAAAAAATCTTTCTTTTTTTTATTTATAAAATAAGAAATGGAATTGATGTTCTTCTTTTACTCAAGATTTCCTATAGTTTTTTTAAATGCGAAAATAAAATTTACTTCGGGAAATAATAAATCACTGAAAAGTATTAAAAAATATGTATCAAAAGAGTTATTTTATGTAATAGACATTCATTCTGAATAATAATAAAAAAAATTCTAGTGATGATCAGAATGAATGATTTTACTATTCGAATTAATCATTCGGGAACGCCCAAAAGCATAGCTGCTAAATTTTGTTTTTGTTTTTTTAATTCAATTTCTACCAAAAATTTTATATCGAAAAATAAGTTTCTTAGTTTAATTACAATTAATTTAGGAAAACCATAAAATAAAATAAGAAAACTTTTTTCCTTCGAAATTTCTGAAGACAACTGGTTGTGGAAGTAACCAAGGCTGGCAACTATCCCAGAAAAGAAAGAAACAGTGGTCCATCAGCTGGAAAAAAGATGGCAGCCAGCACTGCCATCAGCGGTAAAGTGCAATGGTGCCATTACTTAAACCTGTAAAAAAGTGTCCTTGCGGAATGCAGCTGGCCGATCAGTGATGGCCAACAGCAGGCCATCATTGGTATGCCATCACATTACTTCAATCCGACACTTTTTCTGCAGTGCTAGTCCCTATCCCACTGCTATTCCTTTGCTGGCCCAGCACTTTCCCTTACAAAAAAATTCTTATAGAATTCTATAAAAAAAAACAAAGTATTATGGCTCTTTTTCTATAAGCTAGTTTCACCAAGAGCTATAGAAAAATCTGTAGAAGTGTCTGCCTATAACAGAAATGCCTATTGAAATATTTGAACTTGCAACGGTTTCCATGTGATCACCCTCACAAGTACTAATCACGATCGGTACGTTTGGTTTTCGTGATCGGACATGAACAAGTACTCACAGCGTATGCTACGACCGCTCGTAGTTTTCAAGTTCTCGTTACACTATTTCAAGTTTGTTTCTTTTGTGATTTACGTTCCAAATCATTAAACTGGTATAGAAATTATTGTATTGTACAGAAATCCTATATATTTTATACGCTTTTTTTTATTATCGATTCGCAACTGTGTAAATTATGAAAACCGAAATCCTTTGTAATTTAGTAAAACCAGATTTAAGGAGAAGAAAAAAGTGCGCTGAAATAAAGAATTTATTTATTTATTCATTTACTTATTTATTTTGTTGGTGGCAGTGGTGCTATATTATTTACAGTTTCAAAAAAAAAATAGCTTCACCGCTTAAATTTTGTTAAAATATTCATTTCAGATTTGTGTTCAGATACTCAATGTCTTCGATATTCGCAACGCCACCTAGCGTAAGGGCTCCCAGCAATAACACTACAAAAGTTCGTGCATTTCTATGTAGTGGTGGGCCAGCGCATGAGATAGAACGGAATCCCACCAGAATTTTATTTGATGATTTGCAACAGCGAAGTTGACTGCAGCTGCCCAGCAGTGGTAGACTATCAGGCAACACTTCTCCATCATTGCCAGCACCTATCTTGCTGCTGGACAGCAATTTCCTCTTTGCTGGGATAATTTTTTTTTCACAAAATTTCTGGTGGCATTTGATTAAAAATATATATAAAGGTTGGAAACGATGTTTCTGCGCATGCCTGAATGATTCATTCGGTTGTAAAATCATACATTCTGCCCATCACTATGTTTGTCTTCATTTTTTAGGTGCATTCCTAATTATATAAATACGCAGCACCTATCGTCGTCGTCTGGTCTGTCCATCTGTCTGTCTGTCCGCATATAACAGGGGAAAAATTACCCGACCGAATGGTTTGAAATTTAAAATATATAATTGTTGCATAATTTTGTCGAGTCACTTCAAATTTTATAAAAATCGCATGCATGGTTCAATTACAGGGACAGTAAAAAGTATTCCGTTACATTACGGCCAATGGGAAAATATAGTTTCAAGTTCATTTTGATGATGTTAGTTCCTTTCGAACATAATGAAATTGATATGCATTTATGAAGTGCTGTAGAATATGCGGAGCAAAGAATATTTATGTTTCATTTACAGGGCCACACAAATGTATTCCGTTACAAAAGGGTATAGGGAGAAACATTGTTTGGGGCGTATTTTAATTATGTTAAACTATTTCGCATGTAATGAAATTGGCATACGTTGCTGAGGTTTACTACAAATTATTTCCTGTATAATAGAAAGTGCATAGTCAGGGCCCGTTATTTTCAATGTGAAATATCAGTATTTTTTTTATTAAAAAAATCTAATTCAAACGCGCGAAATTTCGCCATATTTAAGGAGAGATTTTCTGTAAGAAAATAGTGGTACCGAAGAATTGCTTGGTCTAGAAATTCCAGGACCCGTATGAACCCTAATAGTATTTACAGGGACACACAAAAGTTTTAGGATACTGTACACTATTCGAAATACTGTATATTAGCGATGATATCTGGAATTGTGAATATGTAATTGTGATATGAGATTTTAAGTTTAACTATTTTTTTGCATATTACGTTGTGTGTATAAATGCTGAAGATCATATACAGGGCTACACAAATGAATTCGTAAGGGTCACTGAATATGAAGGAAAATAGCTTAAAGATTGTTTTTAAATGACTTATGCATTTTTACGCTGAACAACATTTAGTATACTAAGATATATTTGTAGAATATAGATAAAATGATATACAGGGGAACGCAAACAATTGGATATATGGCCGTCTGTGGGTGATAATCTCTGGAAATGTGATTTCAGTAGTTTTAAGCATGATAAATTGAATTTTTGCTAAATAGTGGCGTGCATATGAAGATAGTGGGTAAAATATAGGGCTGTAAAAAAGTATTCAAGTATGCTTCCGTCTATTGGTATAAATTGCTGAAAGTGTAATTTCAAACAATTATGCGTTTTAACACTTTCCATCATAGTTGAAAAGTGTTTGTGAATTCGCTTTGTCTATGTGTCTGTCCTAACTCGAACTTTCGTTAATATACTTGGATTCCTCTGTAATTGATATATGTTATTGAAATTTACTATGCCATATTTGGTATTGAAAGTAAAGTATGTAGCGTGTAATAGATTATTTACAAAGACACTAAAAAGTATTCCATTACATTATGGTCTATGGCGAAGTGTCGCAATTATAGAAACACTTAGCACATATAATCGTCATCTGGTCCGTCCGTCTGTCTGTTCGTCTGTCCGTATATAACAACGCAAAACTATCCTCTTGAATAGTTTGAATATAACATATATAATCGTTGCAGAATTTTGTCGATCAATCGAGACAATTGTGACAATCAAGTCAAAACTTAAAAAGATATTAATAAATTTTTCTTCATTCTATTAAATCTTATCATACGTAATTAATTCAATGACATCCATGATAGATAATGATTCTAGGTTGTTATGGTGATTCCGTCCTATTTAAGAAGGAGTCATATTATTTTCGTATTACTGAATTTAATAAATATAACCGTAATAAATTTTGTTTTCATGCATTTCTGTATAAGAGTGCAACAGCTATTGCGAAAAGATCTAAATATTTATAAAACTTCGTTATAGTGCGAATGCACTTCATTTGCGACGTTTGTCGTACAATTGCGGACTTGTTTTATCTATACGATAAGAAATGTTTTTCTATAACAGTAGTCTATAAGTTTTCATTAACGTTTTGCATGTGCAAATGAAATTTAACTTTCTGAGTAACATACTGAAAAAATATGAATATATTGGCAGAAATATTTCCTGGATTCGCCGTTCATTCTGAATGATATAAAAAAGTTTTATCCGTCATTTTTATTTATAAGGAATAAAGTCTTATTGTTATTCTAGTTTTCTTTTCATTTCTTTTTTTTCCCACAGGTGCAAATGACATTTAATTTATTTGATAAAATAATAACATACTGAACACAGTTCATTGACAGAGCTATTTAATTGATTAGACATTCATTCGTAATGAAAAAAAAATTCTTTCTTTTTCAGTTATAAGAAATGAAATTGAAATGTTTCTATTCCTATGCTTTTTTTTTCTAATTATTGCACAGTTATACCATTAAAAAAGGACAAAAGTTAGACTTATAGTTCACAAGAAGTAACAAATCACTATTTGAAAAATACTTTTTAAAATAAATATTGCATTTATTTTAAAATTCAAATATTTAATAAGATTACATTAAGATAAATTAAAAGTATTCTCTGATAAGATACATATAATATATTTAGTAACTTTTTTTAATTTCCAACTGTTAAAGACTTTAAAAATTCAGATATTTCGTTTTAATTTCAATTTTAAAACATTTTATTCGCATTGCGTTCTGCTAGGCGAAATATTTAAATTATTTTTCTTAATCAATAGTCACTTAATTCAAAACTACAATACCTGTTGCATATTTTATGTTTGCATATATTAAACGATTTTTTTATGCCCGTTGTATCCGGAAAAAGTGAAAAGTTATGCCTGTCAGTTCATTACAAGTTATGCTAATTTGACGTTCTATTCTTTCACTTTCTTTTATAGCTTTTGGAAATGCTTCTGATCAATTCTAAGTCTTTTTTGTTCAGAATTTTCTCTTGAGGAACCAGTGCTATTATTTAACTAATTTGGGAATCCCAGAGAAATCTTTGGAATCACATTGCCAGGGCTCTCTTATTCTTGAAAACCCACTGTAAAAAAATTTCCGTTAAAAAAACTGAAATTGTACCTGGCAATCTAGACGTCAGTACTACGAAGAGTCAGATGAAACTGATGAACATGATGAATTATGTCAGCCAGGTATCGGTCCGGATAGTCTAACAGGTAAGGCATTGGCACGGCACGCCAAGTATCCAGGTTCGATCCCTGGTCTGGACATTTCTCGCTCTGTTGGAATAAACTTCAACTGTGCTACTCCAGCTTTGAATATGATATAATCCAGTTGGAAAAAATTTTCGTTCCCTTCATTATGACCTAATTACATGGTATACAGGAGTTTCCGTGTTGAAGTAGTTTCATCATGTAAATGCTATAGTTATAGCTCGGATGAATGAAATAGCGCTGCAGTTTGCAGCCAAGTCGAACTAATAGGAGTGAATTATGTCAGCCAGGTATCGGTCCGGATAGCCTAACAGGTAAGGCATTGGCACGGCACGCCAAGTATCCAGGTTCGATCCCTGGTCTGGACATTTTTCGCTCTGTTGGAATAAACTTCAACTGTGCTACTCCAGCTTTGAATATGATATAATCCAGTTAGAAAAAATATTCGTTCCCTTCATTATGACCTAATTACATGGTATACAGGAGTTTCCGTGTTGAAGTAGTTTCATCATGTAAATGCTATAGTTATAGCTCGGATGAATGAAATAGCGCTGCAGTTCGCAGCCAAGTCCAACTAATAAGTGTGAATTATGTCAACCAGGTATCGGTCCGGATAGCCTAACAGGTAAGGCATTGGCACGGCAGGCCAAGTATCCAGATTCGATCCCTGGTCTGTACATTTTTCGCTCTGTTGGAATAAACTTCAACTGTGCTACTCCAGCTTTGAATATGATATGTTTTAAGTTTTATGTGCGAATCTGTTAAAGTGATTAAAAAATATTAAAATTAAAAATAGATTTTTTCATTTAAAAAAAATAATAGCTTGCTATAAATAAGTGAAAATTTATTTTAAAATCATTATGAAAAATAAACTGTAACATTTTTTATTCAACTGTCTCAAACTTAAAAATAATGAATAAGATTTTATTTTTTTTTTAGATATTGTAAAGAATTCTAAAAAGAACAATTTTAAACCTTTTTATTAAAAAAAAAAAAAAAAAAAAAAGAATGAAAAATACTATAGTGTTAAAATACAATATAGTTCAAATGTAGATGTATAGATGGCGCTATAACGTTTATCGGTTTTACTTGAAAACCCACTTAAAACCTAAAACCCTTTGGGAAAACATTGGATATGTTTTCAACATAGAGCCACAATTAGGCAATATTGAAGTTTCATTGAAAATAATATCACTGTAAGACAAGTACATACAACAATTATTTATTTCGCTTTCCTAACATGTCAATTATTTCTGAACATCATTTACGGAATTGGTACTGCTTTGAAAGCAATACGGAACTATTCCGTAAAATTTATGGAAAACTTTCTGTATTTATCCGGAATTATAATCTCATAATATTAATTACGGAAATTGTACCGTTTTCTTAGAAAAATTAAACTATTCCGTAAAATTCTGCGGAAAAGTTTGTGTATATTGACGGATTTTTTTTACAGTATTTTCCAAGCAAATGTTTCTTTTTGTGGTTTTCATGAAAATTTTGTAGGAACTTACACTGAAGGTTATTTCTATTGCATATATTGTAGAAATCTACCACGAAATTTTTCTTAAAAAACACTATTATTCAAAATACGGACCACTGGGGAACCCCGAATTATCATGTAAACAGTTTTCTTTAACCCATTCAAGGGTGGTATTTGAACAATCAACCACTTCGAGACTATGGGTGCGTGTCGTAGGTACCATGTCAAACTATCCGATATGAAAACAGTGTTGCCAGTGGGCTTCTTTCTGTAAAATCAGATTTCTTGATTGGCACCACTTTTTTGAAATAGTAAAATTCGCCTTATTTAACCTTATTTGATCACATAATAATTAAGGTGAAAACAAGGGGAAATTTCCCATTTGAGAAAAGTGATGCCAATCAAGAAATCTGACTTTTAAAAAAGTATCTCACTGGCAACACTGTTTTCATATTGGATAGTTTGACATGGTATCGATGATATATGCACTTTGAAAAGGTGCATGCAGAATTTGTTTTTAGCACCAGTAATAAAGAAAATAAATATTTGCCATTTTTAATTAAGGACTTTTCGTGGGTTTTTATCCCTTTTTTGAAGTAAAGATAACTGTTTAAATAAAAGTGGTGCCAACTGAAGTAATTCATTAAATTAAAGGCATCAAAAAGCGGGAAGGGTCGTGTCGGAGGTCTGAATGCGTCGATCGACTGCTGCAGCTTCGAGTTTAATATTCGTTTCGGCGGCGGTCGGAGGTGGGTGAGCTGCGAGACCGTTCCTAATTCGCGTAGTAGGCGGTCCGAGGTCCTTTACTTTTTCTTGTATGGAATGCCGATCCCGAAGGGGTTAATTTTAATCCAAACTCACAAAATGATACAAAAATTCCAAAATGTCACCAGGATTTACGAACAAACAAATTTTTACAGCTAACGTTTCAACGGCTCCCTCAACTTTTTTAATCTTAACATACTGATAAAAGGTTACCAGTTTCGCCTCCACTTTTATTTCAAAATTTCAAATTCACACCGGAAATTTTGAAAAAAAAGATTCGTTACTTTATGTAATCACAAAACTTCTGTCATTTGATAAAGGAAAAACTATTTTAAATTTCTGGCACGAATTCAAATTTTCTGAATAAAAATGGAAGCCATACTGGCAAACTTGTAGTGATTTCCCCCTCCCCCCGCCTTCTCATTTTCCCTTCTCTTTCTTTTTCTTCCTCTCTTTCTATTGACCGTTAGCAATTTTAACTTCTTTTTTCTTAAATCGTTTTATCAATTGACATGAAGTAACAACAGCTGGAATCTTTTCTAGTTTCCTTTTATCTCTCACTCAATATTTTTCATCTAGCCAAGAAAAGAAGCTTTAAAAAATAGCATATTACTTGATGATCCAGTAATGTTCTCAAATTTTGCAAGAGATGGAGCATTGTTTAAAAGTAGCCTTTTTTTCAAACTCGACGAAATCCTTTTTCTCCTCTGATTCAATATGTTTGCTGAATTCATAATTATTTGCTGTTTCAAGTCTCTCTGTTGGTTCCTTTGGCTCCTCTTCAACAGATTCTTTAAATTCTGTAATATTTGCTGCCTTAACTAAATTAAATAAAGAATTCGGAAGCACTTGAGATTTTTAAAATATTTTTTTTTAGATTAAGAAATGTAAATACTTTAAACTAAGAGAAAATAACTTATCTGAAAGTATGGTTCCCTGTTTTTTTTTCTTTTTTTACAACCAAAGGTAATGCACACCAGTTTGTCCTACTTGGAACTTTCTAATGTCCTCGAGTTTCATAAAACTTCTGTAATTTTACATTTCCATAATTTTCTCCAAGGATTTTTTTAAAAGAAGTTTCACTTTTTTTCAAAAGTGGTGATGTATTCCTATATTTCTTTATTTATTTTCACTGGTTGCTTTCTTTGATCTTCATGGAACCAGTCCACAGTCTTTTAACCCAATAATACTTGTTGAAGCAATCGCTCGTTCCAGTGCTGAATTTTATGGATAAGTCGTGACAAATGAGTGGTCAATCATTGCTAAATACAGGTTGGGGAGGATGTAGAAAAACTTAAGTTTCCTTTTTTAACAACTGTGGAGACCATCCCTACAGGAAGAAAAATTATCGCAGGTATCCACAGGTTCTTCTTGAATGTTGATTGTCTGTTTAGTTTTTTAACAGTTTAATAAGCTTACTATTAAAATATATTCCCTTAACCCTTAAATGCATGATTTTTTATTTTTTTTTTCGAAAAAATTACATATGATTATCAGAAAGGTTTATTACACAGGAAAAATAATGAACAAAATCAGAGATACATTTTCGTATAACACGTCAACCTTTTCTTATGTTGCACATCTGCAATACAAGTAAAAACAACTGTCATAACTAAAGTATTGAAAAATAGTAAACATTTTAATAAGTATGAATCTAAATACCTTATTTTATATAATTTTTATTTTGTAAAACTTAACCCTTAAATGCATGAATTATTCTTTTAGAATTGTGTTTTTTATTCTTATATTAAAGAATAGACACCAGAGACTTTTAGATAGATTTAATCTTTATTTAGTAGCATATTTTTGTAATTTTTACAGCATTACTATTTCTATATGAATATAGTGGTTGCTTAAAGTTAAATAAAAAGTGATGAAGATATGCATCACTATGCATTTTAGGGTTAAACAAATGTAAGATTTCTTACAAACAAGGCTTTTTTAGAGACAAAGAACGCGAGCATTTTATTATTTTGTATTTGGTTTCATATGAATGTCTTTTTATACAAATAATAAAACCCATCTTTAAAAACTTTTATTATTGCATTTGATTCGAATTGTGTTTCGTTTTTCACATCGATAAAATTATTAACTATTTAACATGGCTCCTACAGGTCAGGGGATTTCCCTGACTTTAGGTCAAATAAACACCAGTATATTCTTATACAAAAACTCACCTCTGCAATCGCGAGATTATATAAGTCGAGTTTTTCTACATAAAAATAGTGGTATTTCAGGTAAATAGTATAGGAGTCGTGTTTTGCCCGAACGCCTCTCGGGCAAACAGAGTTTGCTTACTTTGTTACTAAAAGCTTTTGAACACCACTAATTTTTAACTACAATTTGTTTTTAATAATTGGCGAACATTTTTCAATTATACAAGACAGATATTTTAGTACGGAAAAAGAGATGTTTAGTCCTTATTTTTAGTTTATTGTATCAAGAAAATTAAACTGTTAAATGGTTAATATTTTGAATTTTTTCGTATATGATTAGAACACAAAGAAATTAAATTCAATTTAAACCAAATTATTTTTAATGAAAAAAAAGAGTAAGCAACTAATCAATTAACTAACCTTGAAACATATAATATTTTTTTTATTAATTTCTTCTTTTCCACTTTCGCTGCTTTAGTAGTGAACCATTTCTAAGCCAATAGTATACACCCGAACTCCTATTGGTTTAAGGAAAAACAAATAAATAAATTATATACACACATTTAGAATCGCAAAAATTAATAATTAAAATAAGTTAAACATAAAAATAAAATTTAGCATACAACCCTGTAATCGGCCGCCATGACCACGATTAAATTATTAAGATTTAAGAAATTATGATCCATATGTGAGCCACATCAAAAGACTAATAAAATGCACATTATTTAAATTTTTTGCTTATTTAACAAATTAATTACAGTTTGATAAAATACATAAATGGTATTTTAATGCAAAATGAAACATACTTTCAAAGAAATAATATTTTTAAAGAAAATTTGCCTGATAAAGAATGTTCTAAAAAATCCATTCTTGAAAAAAAAACTTCCCCATCAAAAGAACAAAGCAGTTGTTCAAAACAAATTTGCATACAGTTAGTTAAGGGCCAATCAGATTTCCTTCAGCTGTTTTGAAAAATATGCTGGGGCCTTGTTTTTAAACTTTAAAAAAATCATACTTCGCGCATGGATTGTGAAACACTTTCAGAATAATCTAACAAAACTTCAGTATTTAATAAGGTTAAAGAAGAGAGCTAAATAAACAATTTAGAAAACTCATAACCCCAATTTCAGCAATTAGCGCTGATTAGCAGCAATTACACAGTCGATATTAGAACGTATTATTTGTTTGAGCAGCCCTGTATGTTTTCTATAGATTTTTGTATGCTAACATTTAATTCAGCTATAAAACGCAAAACACATTTGAAATACTGCACCATTTAAGGCAACTTGAACTATTTTGTATAGCCATGCATATGACTTCAAATTTTTATACACACTCATATATAAAGCTTAATTCAGATAGGAAACGGCAAGGCCTCATTACCTGCGGGGCAAACTTCCACCAGTAAATTTTAATAAAAAATTTCACCTTATTTAAATGCCCCATTCATGCAAAATTACTGTCATGAATAAGAAAAAATATTCTATTCCTTTTTACTGGTAGAAGTTTGCCCAGTTGGCAATCAGGTACTGGGAAACACATAATACAACTAAAATCGCACTTCCTGAAATTATGTAGCATAAACTGTAATATATTCTGTTTTTTGCGTAGTCCTGTATATGAATTTATTTATAAACAAACATATCTCAGCAAATACTAACTAAATATAGTTACACTAGAAAATGCATAACAAAATTTTAAAAAACACCTTTAAGCAATTCACGTCCACGGACAGTAATGCTTACTAATTGTTTTGCGCATCCCTGTATATGAGCGATAGGATTTATACACACCACGTAACGTACTAAATTTTGGTCAAGCTTTAACCCCTTGAAGGGCGCCGTTTGCAGTCTGCAAACGGTTAATTTTAATGCACAAAATTTCAAATGGCACCAGTAATTTGTTAGTGCAAGTTCGATCTCATAATACGCGTGAAAAAAAAAAAGCTTTTGATTATTTGCAAATAAATTTGTTCGTATATTGCGGTGTGAATTAATTATTTGAACATAATCGGATCAGAAAAGTCTTGCCCCTGAAAGGGTTAACCCTTTGCACTGGAGAGGTGACTCTCACCCACCAATAGTGTTGCCAGGTGTCCCGCGTAAATCAGGGCTCGAAATGCTCTGGGCACCAGTAATTTCTTAAAGTTTATTTCGCCACATTTAATCGCAGATAATTTTGTCATTATGTAAGGTCAAGAAAAATTTACTGGTTTGCTGAGCATTTGGAGCGCTGATTTACGCGGTACACCTGGCAACACTGGTGGTGAGTAAGAGTCAGCTCTAGAGTGCGAAGGGTTAAACTGGATACCACGTCAGGGTTGCCAGTTTGGCTTCCATTTTGATACCGACTCCAGACCGGAAATTTCTGAAGTAGGATTTTTACACTAAGTAATCAAGAAAATTCTGCCATTAAATAAATCTGAAATTACTTTTTGTATTTTCTGGTGTGAATGCGAATTTCTGACTAAAAGTGCAGGCCAAACTGGCAACCCTGTACTACATCTGAAAAAGCACTTCTATAGCGATTATCACTCATGGATAGTACTGTAACCGAATTCTTTTTGGTTTTCTTGTAAATCTATAAAAATAAAGAAAGAAGTTCGTCTGTTTGTGTATGTGCCTTGCTGTGTTCTGTAGAAACCACTGGACGTACAGCTACAAGATTTGGCAAGAAGGTAACCTGTATGACTGAAGTTATGCACTTTAAAGCGAGTTTTGATATTGATTGATTAGAAATTTTTTGAAATACGTAAAAAGGAATTTAGTTTCAAACTTTTAACCTGATATAAGTAAATTTGTCCTCAGCGATTTTTGATGCGATTTTCCATGGGATTTTTAGTGTTTTTTCGCGTTTCGCAGCGATTTTTTTTTTTTTTTTGATATTCTGAAAGAGTTTTGTTTACAATGTTTCTAGCCCAGTATATTAAATACTGTCCTGTGATTATTATTAATTTTTGGCAAATTTTTAGACACATTTTAGCGGGTTTTGTTGTTGCTGTTTTGCGACGATTTTTTCACATCAGTAAAAGCAAGGTTCGTACACTCCTTGGAATTTACATGGAGTCTCCCACCATTATTTAAGATAAGAAATTTTTGGTAATTAACATTTAAATTGCGGACTTCGTAATCACCACGATTATTCATAGAATTTGTTATATTTTTCTGCGGTTAAATAAGACGAAAAATCTACTAAAAGTTCTTTGAACGTTTTAAAATGAAACCGGTTTTTGTCTTTTAGCCCAATATCATGTTGTCCTCTTTTTGATATTTTATTGTTTTTTAATTTGTACAGCGATTTTGAGTTTTTCGCAATATTTACAGTTATTTTGTTGTCCCCGGCGAATTTTCGACATCCATAAATGGAATCCTGTTTCAATCTTTTAGTCGAATATAGTGAAGTTTGTCTTCTTTTTATTAAAATTTATTCGGAATTTGTGCAGCGTTGAATTCGATTTTAAACTTTTCGACTAATATACTAATTTTTTTCATCCCCGATTTTTGAAATTTTAGCAATTTTTAACCCTCTGTCTACCAGAAGGGTCCAATGGACCCGACATGTACATTCAAAATATTTATTCAAACCAGAAATTTCTTCAAAACAAACTAAATTTATAAATCAGACAATAATAAGTTAAAGAAACAAATGAAATAGTTTTAAGTAAAAATTCTGGTGTAGAATGTTTTTATAAAACTTGAGTAAACTTTTCGGTAGTTCTAGGGTTAATGTGATTTTTAGCGTTTTTTCGCGTTTAGCAGTGCGTTTTTTTCTGACATTTGTGAGATAATTTCGGTTACAGTGTATCAGACCACTTTAGTAAATTTTATCCTGTGTCATTTTTGAATTTTAAGCGAATTTTTGTGTGTTTCTTTGTCCTTTTTTTTGCGTTTCAAGAAATCCTACTGCGGGAAGATGTCTGAAATTTCGGATGAGTGCAGTTCAAGCTAGGTCCGAATGTTCTGCGGCTCAGATATTAAATTCTATGATAAATAGCCGAAATATTAATCAAACAGTGTTTTCTCTTTCCGCGGCAATATTTTGACATTCGTAAAAAGATTCCGGTTGCAATCTTTTGGCCCAATTTAGTAAATTTTGTAATTTTTAAATAAAATTCATTTGGAACCAGTGCAGCCATTTTTGTATTTTTCGCGAATCATTAATGCGATTTTTAAATGGTTTTTTACGCGCTCTGTGGCGATGTTTTGGCATCCGTAAAAAGAATTCGGTTTCAAGCTTTTTATCTAATGTAGTAAATTTTTTCATCAGCAATTTTTGAAAATTTAGCGATTTTCAATGAGATTTTTTGAAATTCGTAACATAAATTCGGTTTCAAACTTTTAGCTTAACCCCTTGAGGGTCGGTGGGATATATTATATCCCACCTAACTTAAACAAGATTCGCACCAGAAACTTTCAACTAAATTTTATAATTTTAATTTTGGGGGCGAAATGTTGAAAAATTGCTTTTCCTTATTTTAAAAGAAAATTTTTCGATTATTCCTGGGAGAATGGAATATTACAGAGATATTATTGCTTGCCCCGTAAAGGGTTAACATAAGAAAATTTTATATAACTACCTTTGAATTTGTATTCTAGCCACATTTAGACTTCATAAGTTATTAAAGTTTTGATTTAATGTTACTTAATTGAAGTGTTAACACTCTAAAAAATAAATGTGTAAATTAGTCACTTTTACATAAAAATATCTGTAAATTTGTAAAATTACACTTTTGTCGTAAAATTTACACTCTTGTCGTAAAAACTTACCTGTATTTATGTGTGTTTATTGGCTTAATAGCAGTGTGTAATTTGTTATCCCTTCAAAAACTCAAACAAGTGTATATACTTAGAAAATTGTACGGATTTACGCGAATTGGTGTGTTAATGTAACTTTACAAACTGTGCATATTAAACGAATGTCTGTACATTTTGCATATTACACCAAACTATGGGTAAGAATATTACACATATATATGCACAAGGACAGGATATTACACAGAAATATGTGTGTGAATTTTACACAGCTATATGTGTAAGAACAATATATTACACATAAATACACTCAGGAACATTGAAAATAGCGCAATAAGAAGGGAGCATCGGATTGGAAGGAAATTTAATACACATAATGATACAGATGACAAATTCACTTGATCCCAAAATCAAGACAATTAACCCCTTAATTCTCGCTCCCGTCATATTCACGGGCTGTGTCTATTTTTAGATTTATTCAGATTTGCTTGATTCCCACCAGTTTTATAAACTAGTGCAATTAGCTTTAATATGGTATCATTTTACCTGTCATTAAATAAGGTGAATATTTCTTTTTCAAAAAAGTGGTGCCAATGAGACAATTGAATTTTTATACCGTAATTTAATGCGACCGTTAAGGCGTTAAACAAATACCGTGTGTACAAGGCTGCCACAGGCGACTATTTTTCTATTCTATTCGCATCACTATTTTAAAAAATTAAATTGTGTAGTATATTTCTCGTGTAAATGTTGTCAAACTTTATGTCAAAGTTTTTTGTTTTCAGAAAGTGGTGCGAGATAGAATTAAAAAATAGTCGTCTGTGCCAGCCCTGTGTGTACAATTAGACAAATACAGTGCAATTTCAATAGCGCGTCGGACCGCCACCTGCTGCAATACATGCCGCAACACGGTCCAGCATTGAGTTGATTAGACGTCTGATAGTGTCAGCGCCTGATTACCCACGAAGCATATTCTCACTAGTAAAAAAAAAACAGAAACTTTTGCCTTATTCATGACAGAAATTTTCTATGAATACGACGTTTAGATAAGGCGATCATTCCTATTAAAATTTATTGGTGTAAGTGTGCCCCGTTAGTAATCAGGCCCTGTATATTGTCCTGAGGCAGATGGACCCCCAAATCTTGAACAGCCACCTCCAAATCATGTTTAGAGTGACACGGCGGCATCGGGTGTTTCAGCTGATCCACACATGCTCTATAGGAGACAAGTCCGGGGAGCAGGTCGGCTATGGAAGAGTCTGAACATGACGTAGGAAGTCTTGAACAACTCATGCTGTATGGGGACGAGCATTATCCTGCTGGAAAATTGCCCTGGAAGACCATTTAGGAAAGGTCCCACGTGGTGTCGAAGGATGTCGTCAACATAACGCTGGCCCGTTAAGGTTTAATGTATCACAATTAGAGGGGACCGGCTATCATAGCTATCCCTCCAGACCACTACGCCGCCTACTGTACGAGCAGTTTGTTATACGAAAGCGTTGATAGACTTGTACCGTTCACTAATGTGTCTCCACACCCGTACTCGGTTATCATCTGCTCCCAAAACGAACTGTGATTCGTCACTAAACACCACTTTTTCCCAATCAGTGGCATTCCGCGTCACTCTGGTTTGGCACCACTGTAGACGGAGTCGCCATGCTTCTGTGTTAAAGGCAGTACACGAAAGGGACGCTTGGATTGCAGATTCGCTTCCGCAAGGCGTCTGGAAATGGTTTGTGGAACAACTGGCACCTATACATCTGATTGTATCGTGGAACGAGTCACTGTGGGATCCACAAGTGCTTCTCGCACGATCATTCGATCCTCTCGCTTCGTTGGTCGTCTTCCTGGTCGCTCCAGACCCGATTTTCACTATGCGGCTGTTTACATAGGGCCCACTTCTTGATTGCAGCGCCGCTGAAGGGTGTGTGGTCATGCGCATTGCCACCAAACTTGGATCTTTTGCATATCGGATCTCACTCTCCTTATTTGCAAAGTTTCGTGATTGTACCTGTTTTTATTTTTGGTGCGCTATTTTCAATGTTCCTGCGTACTTATGTTAGGGGTGTCAAACGGTGCCTCGCAAAATACCATTAATTTTTAAAGAAATAATCGACTTCTTGAATCGCAGAGATTAGATAATTAGATAAGGCCGTGATTTCTAGAAAATTTTAGTTGAATAGACGGGCCACAGTTTGACACCCTTGACTTACGTGAACACAACAAATATCGATACTTGAAAACTTGGTTTGTGTAATAGTTGGTGAATGGTCAAGATGGTGCTTTGGAAAGTTGTAGTTCCTCAGTTCGTATCCCGTTTCGGTAAGTATTGCTTGTTTACTGTAGATTGAATTAAATACAGAACTTCTCCTGTCGATCTTGATGTATCTTTGATAACTTGTGACTGAAATTAATAGAAAAAAAATCGATAAATAACGGAAATGGTACTCGGGTCACATGTTCAAAATTTTAACGAAATTTCATTTTACAGTATATTTATTTATATTATACAGGTTCTATGAATAAATTGTGAATAAGATTTTAGGACTTCAAAACAACTCTAACAGGGAGATGGCATCCAGTAAACATAATTTCAGACAATCCTGTTTATTGTAAATTAAGGCTACACTATTTTTTGGTTTTATAACAAATCTGTTGGAAAAAGAACAAACACACCAAGCACATGAGTTTTTTCTTCATGCAAATTTGTTTTGCGACCAAAAAAATATTCAGTTCAAAATTTACATCCCAAATTATAAGATTATGTACTATGTACACAAAATCCATTGTTTTTGTATCTTGTACAGATATGTGTGTATTTATGTCCAATTTACACAGTAAAATGTGTATTTCAGAGTTATGTCATATATTTTTACACACTTGCGCAGCTTAATGTGTTATCATCAAAATACACAGAACAATAAGTATTTTGAAACTTACACACTAGGCCAGTGTTGCCAGTGGGCTACTTTTTTAAATTCAGATTTCTTGATTGGCACCACTTTTCTGAAACGGTGAAATTCCCCTGGTTTTCGCTTTAATTAATATGTCATTAAATAAGGTGAATTTTACTATTTCAAAAAAGTGGGGCCAATCAAGAAATCTGAATTAAAAAAAAGTAGCCCACTGGCAACACTGCACTAGGCGCGTATTTTGCAATTTACACGCCACTTTACACATATAGGCGAATCATCTTTGTTTCATCAGTGTAGCTGTTTTAACCCTTTCAGGGGCAAAGTAATTCTGATTTTTAAATATTGAAATGATACATTCACACAAGAATTTACAAACGCTATTCTTAGAAAAAAAATAAATTTTGATTTTCATGTACATTCTAAAAGAAAATTTTACTTAAAATTTGTTGGTGTCGTTTGGCAGATTCAAATTAAAATAAAGCGCCTGCGCTGTGCAAACGGTGCCCTTGAACGGGTTAATGTGTAAATTTACGCATTTATTTTATAGAGTGAAGTCTCGTGAAAAGTTCTATTTATATGTAAAGATTTGAAGTCAAATTTTTTAAAGTTTCCCTGTCACTTTCATCGTTCATTCTCTTGTTGAACTCAATAAACAGATCTTGTTACTGTTAATTTAAATCGGAGTTCTTATTTTGACTTACAAACATGAACGGGATAAAAAGGATGCTACAAAGTTTTTCCGGATTTGTATGGAAGATAGAAAAATTATTTAAAAAATTTCACTGGATCAAAGGCCGATATTTTACTTGTTTTTGAAATAATTAATAATTATTTTATCATTTATCAGATGCTAACAAAAAACCCGTTATTATTCAGAATTATATTATTCTAATACGGAATATTTTTATATGGGTTTTAAGCATAAAAACTATCGTTAATCAAACCTAATTGATGTTCTTTTCGTGCAAACGACACAGTTGAAGGGTTACTGTAGGAAGTCATGCTGCTTATTTAATGGCACTATATTATCATATACTTCAGACTGACTAATTTCCAATTCTGTGGCAAATAACTTCTTATGAGTCATGACAGCCTGTACATTCGAGTTAGGAATTCCATATTCAATTAGTTTTCCGTATAAGAAACCGATATTCAAACAGTAATAAAAATGCTTATTTCTCAAGAAATAGCAATCGAAAAAAAAATATGGGAATTCGCAAGTAAATGCACAAATTTTAAAAGCAGACAGTTTTAAATTCTTGTGCAATAGTAAGCACCTTTTTAACCATTTTGGGTCCGTATCTATATATATATTTTTTAATTTTTGAGGAAAATTACTTCATTTTAATGAAAGTGGTTACTATTTAACCCTTTCAGGCCAAAGTACTTCGATTCGTAAAATTCTGAAATGATAGAATGACACTAGAGTTTACTAACAAATTTATTTGACAATAACTAAACGTTTTTCTTTACACACTTAATAAAAGTATAATTTTTAATCCAAAATCCCGGTGGTGTCAATGTGGCATGTAGGGTTTTAAATTAAGTGATCCAGAAATGATCCACCGCCCTTCAAGAGGTTAAGCCATTTCACTTTAATCAAAATGTGTACAAAAATTTTGATTTTACAATTCATATGAAGAAATATTTGAAATTGCATCTATTTATTTTCAAATGAAATTGTCCGCTGATTCCGGTGATTTTTTATCACTACAGCAGCATAATTACTGGTCTTTGAAGTGAATAAAAAATTAAAGTAGCTATTCAAATGACAAAATTTAAGATTTACTGAAATTTTATTAATATTTCATTTATTGAAATCTAACGAATATAGTTATTTTTTGTACTATTACTAATATGACAATAGGCTAAAGATGTATGGAAAATATCGTATTACAACAGGATTAAATAGATATAAGAAATTACCGTATTTTTTCACTTTATATGATAAGTTATTGATTCGGATTAGTCGCCGCTATTTTTAAATTTAAAGAATGTAATACATGTTTGAAATAAAAGTCTCAGTAGTCGTTTAGAGAAAAGTTTTAATCCCTTGAAGGGCGATGGTTCCTTTTTCGACCACATAAGTCTAATTCTTAAATGCCACATTTGCACCATAATTTTGGAATGAAAATTTTCTTTTATTAAGTACGTCAGGGATGTCAAACGGTGGCCCGCCGGATACCACTAAAATTTTATAGAAATCACTGCCTTATCTATTCACCGAATCTTTGCGATCCAAATAGTCGACTATTTCTTGAAAAAACTAGTGGTGTCCTGTAGGCCACAATTTGACACCCCTGAAGTGCTAAATGGAAAGCGTTTACTTATTTTCAAATAAATTTGTTTGTAAATTCTGGTGTAATTCAATCATTTTATCACTTTCTAATAAACATAGTTTGTCCCTGAAAGGGTTAAGCAATTTTTTTAATATTTGCTAAATGCTGAAAGACGAATGAAGTGGTAACAGTAAATGTAGACATATACTATCGTTACTACATGCAAATATTAACAAAAGTAACTGTAAATACAAAATAACATTAAATTTAAAGACATGCCCTATTATTAAGACACCAGGAACTGAACGGGTTAGGTCTCTGCTGTCCGTAGTAAAAATCTGTTACCCAAAGAGTCGTGAGTTTTAAAGACATTATCTTTAAAAAAAAAAAGTATTTACAGAATTATATTATTGAATATTCAACTAAAATAGGGAGAGCGCACCAATAATTGATCATTTAGGGATAATTTCTACAAGTTTTATTTATTCTACTATAACTGTTGGCGCATTTTCTGCAAATACGCGTAAATACCAGCTGATGTACTATAAGGCTGTAGTGGCTCGTTAGGAGTTCGCAATCAATTTTCTACCAGTATTTTAGATATAAAATTTGAAATTATTTAATCGTTGGACGTTCTGCGGTAATACAAGGAGGAATTTAGTTTACGAATTTACTGGTAGTAAAGTGATTGTGAATCTACGAGCCACTACTGGATTAATACTAAGAATTAATAATCCGGAAAAATAATCCCGTTTTCTTTTTTACATTTTAAATTATTAACAGTATAAATTGGAAAATGAGATTGCACCAGTAATTCACCAGGCTGTACCAGTAATTGCACAAATAAAAATATAAATGTTTGTATAAAAAACTTCTCCAAAACTGGAAGATCCAAAAGCTAGGAAACATTTTTAAGGGGACAGTTTACCTTTTCAACAATTTTGTTTATTTTTTAAAATATGGTTCAAATGGTTAACTGACTGTATTTCAATATTTAAAAAATAGTGAATTTAAAAAAAATAACTACATATTTAATTAAAATTTTTAAAAAGTTCAGAAAAAATTGCATTTTTAAAAATTCCTACTACTTTTTTAAATAGTGATAATTTTACCCAATGTTTTTTCTAAGATTTTCCATTGTGTATTGCATAAGACTGTGTATGAATTTTTAGATACATATTTTTTTCTGATATATATATATATATATGTATATAGCCATAATATATAAAAAATCGTCATCGATTTCCAATAAATGAAATTAAATTTATACTATAGCAATTATTCATAACTCAGACATTTTACAGAATAGAGAAGGACCATGTAACTAGTAATACAGAATTTTATTAAATGCAACTAATTCACTAGCATGTTGCTGGCAATAAATCTCTATAAAACATATGAAAAAAAAAAAACAATTTTTGACAAAGTCTGATTAAAGACTATAGATAATAAATCCAGCTAAATAATGTTGAGCCAGAAAAAGCTGTAACATAAACATACAAGAGATAAAATGGATGAATGAAGCCGGAAGCTTATAAGGTATTTCACTTGATCACGGGTACATAAAATACATTTATAAGCAAAAAACATAGTCGATTTCTGTAACAGAATTCAGCAATAAGCAAATATTGAATTCTTTTATGTACCCAATCGACTAAGCACCAGAGAATATTAAACAACCATGTAAAATATTAAACAATGTGAAATCCACAACTATGAAAACAATTAAAAAATGAAACAAATTAAATCAAAGACAAACCCAGTACGAGGACACCCAGGACATATTACATTGACACAAACAGATTACGTTCATTGGCTTAAAATACCGCTTAAATACTGACACAGTTAAATGCCAATGCCACGGTTGCCGCAACAGATAGTCCATATAATAATTATTGTTACAATCGATAATAAAGATCCTGGAATAAATTACAAGAAGTTATTTAAAATTAAACAATAAATATTTAATAGATAATAACAAATATAAGTTTAATTTAAGAGTCCAAGGCAACCTAATAATATTAGAACAAAATAAATAATTATTTAAAGCATCCATCTTACGGAAATTATAAGAAGTAATATTTAAGAAAGACAATAAATGATAAAGTAACAGACTAAAATAGTGTTTAGTGATTCCATCTAGGGTAGAAAACCTATTATAAAATTAGATTAAATATAGTTAATACCAAATATGTCATTTAGACAGCAGATAAATATCATTCCATAATATGCAACTTAATATTGATAATTATCAAATAACATTTTAATATAATGTGTACCGCAACAGATAGTCCATATAATAATAATTACTACATACTATAATAATGATCCTGTTATAAATTACAAGAAGAATTTAAACAATTAATAATTATTAGATAATAATCAAAATAAGTGAAATTTAAGAGTCCAGGCAACCTAATAATAATAGAACAAAATAAATAATTATTTAATGCTACCATCTTGCTGGAAATATAAGAAATTATATTTAAGAAAGACAATATATAATTAAGTACATGGCTAAAATAGTGTATAGTGCTGCCATCTAGTACAGAAAACCGAATATAACTGTAGATAAAATATATTTTAAACCAAATATGTTATTAAGATTGCAGATAAATATTATTCTAAAATATGAAACATAATATTGACAATTATCAATTAATATCTGTAATGTGCGAAAAATGGTTAAAATTAAAATTATTTTTTAATTTTTTAATTTTTACATTTAAATTTAAGTAAAACAATAATTTCGAATAAGTAACTTTATTAATAATATAAAAATTGTTTATAAAAATTGTTTATAATAATCACTTAATAAATATTAATGTATCAATACAAAAATGGGGGGGGGGGGGATGGTGATATACCAATAAAATACAACATTGCTACAGACATTAAATACATGTATCACAAACTATGAAAACGTATTACCATTACAAGGCATAATATATATAAAATAAAATAAATCAAAAGAGTAAATAAAAATGATTCAAATTAAATTAATTTAAAAATTGTTATACAGCGTTTAAAATTAAACAATTAATAATTAAGAGATAATAACAAATAAAAGACAAAAAAGAGTCCATAGCAAACTTATAATATTAGAACATAATAAATTATTTAATTCTGCCGTCTAGCTGAATTATAAGAATTAAATTAAATAATCAATATATTATAAATTACAAGACTATAATTAGATGAAATGGTGTTGAGTGCATCCCTCATTTACATTATACCATAAATAACAGTATAGAATGCAATTATTTATTTATTTATTTTATTTTATTATTATATTGTAAATATTTAACCTAAAATGTCACTGAGATTGCATAAATATATCATTCTAAAACAGTGCATCATAATATTGATAATAATCAATTAACATTATAATTTTATGTATTTAAAATTAAGTGAATTAATAATAATACCAAATAAGTGAATTTATAAATAACATAAAAGTTTGTTTATATTAATCACTTAATAAAATTAATGTATCATTACTAATATGGGGGGCAGGGTAATATACCAACATAATATAACATCTCTATAGACTATAAATGCAAATATCATAAATTATGTAATCGTATATCATTACAAAGTTAATTGAAATAAATCTATAATAGTAAATTAAATTTATGCATATTAACTAGATTTAATTTAAACAATGTTATACAGTACACAGGACATCAACTTTATATATATATAGTGAAAAACTATGAAATCTAAAACATCTTCATATACTTTTATTTTTAAAAAAATAACAAAAAACCTGAAGGCTAATTGAAGAGCTAAGTGGAAGAACATGTTATGGTACATTTTCTTAAAATTTATTTCATCTGTTATCAGGTATTCTATCATATGGTAAAGCTAAAATACCAAAGTTCTATTTAGCCTTGAAGATTTAAGACATTATTCATTAATATTTAATATTTTAATATTTAATAATGCAAATAATATTAATATTTTTTAATATTTAAAAATTAAATATGAATAAGTTTTTTTGATGGAGTTTAGTACCACACCTGTTAATATTTTAAACACATGGTATCAAACAGAAAATAAATCACAAAAATTGACAACGAAAACTTTCACATCAAATTTCTTCAAATGTAATTTTTGCCACTTAGCTCTTCAATTCCATACGCAGATTTATCACATATTATAATAAAGAATATACACAAAAAAGTTTAAACCTCTATCTCAAATACAAAAAAAGCATTTGCATTTTTAATTATTTCGCGTTCGGGCTGGGTTGACTCTAATTGTTTCGGGTTGAGTTTTAGTACTTACAAATCGGGATCGGTTTGATCCAAATTTTGAAAACGAAGTCTGGGATATTGTTTTAGGTGAAAAGCTACATATTTGATTATGATCGTTGCATGTTTATTTTTCTAAATAAAAGGTAAAACTGATATTAGAGATATGGTTCTAGACTATTTTTTCTTACTTGTATTACATTATAGACTAATTTTCTTTGATTTAAGGTTTTTTGTCGACGAAAATATTTTGTCTGGTTTTGGGCTCACCGAAAAAGCAGTAGGTTTCGGATTTTTCGGGTTCGGTTGTACCTAATCTGTGCAGGACACTAGTTCACCTCTCATGGATTTATGTTGTTTGTTTTCCGGCTAAGTCTTTAGTGTTATAGCGATGCTATGCAATTAAAACAAAAAATAAATCACTACAACAAGCGGTGTTCATGTATTTTTGTTGTATTAATATTTTTTTATGTTTTAGTTGTGCTTATTCAAGTTTTAGCTACAATTTTTAAGTGTGACGCTATTTTCGTCCTGGTTAAAAGAACTAGTACTGAGATTGGGAGAGAGAATTCAGTGGCGTAGCCAGTGTAGGGGTAGCTCTGGAGTAGATCCATTAGATCCAGTACCTCTGGATGCCACTACTTTCGTAAAGTTATTTTCATCTTCTTTAATAGCTGAAAATTTTGCGATTAGATAAGGCGAAGTTTTTTTTTTTTAACAGTGGTATCAGAGCAACCCACACCCTTGATACGCCACTGATAGAATTCTTTCTCTTCCATATAAGATCAAAAATAATAGGAAAAAATTATATTTTAAAAACACCTTTACCATAAGACAAAGTTTTGTTAAACAGTTTTAACCCTTTGAAGGGCAAATTATTTCTCTTGCTAAAACGTTCAAATGATTGAATTACACTAGGATTTACGAGAAATTTGTTTTTATAATAAGTAAAAACTTTTCTTCTCGTACATTATAAAAGCAAAATTTTATTTAAAATCCATGTGTGCTTCTGGCATTTTGGGATAAAAATTAAGTGGTATACATAATATACCACCGCCCTTCAAGTGCTCAGAGATTTCCTTTTCAAACCATTGCAGCGGAAGCAACTTTACTAAAACGGAAAATTTAAGACGATTTGTAGACTGCGGTATGTATTTGTAAAACAAAATTACCAAAAAATCATAACTCAAATATCACAATATTTTTTAAAGTAGCTATTGTCTTTGAGATTTCCTTTGTGTTCTGATGTTATTGCGCTAAATGATGTAAAGTTTACTCATATCTTTCAGTGTGTCAGTGTAAAAAATATCGCGATGCTTGAGAAAAGTAAATCGGAAAAAGCTTAATGTTTTTGTTCATCAGTTGTTTATTTGGCGTGAATATTTTAATGGAAAAAATACTTCGATTTAATGGAAATAAATAACGATCCATTTCACTTCTAAAAATATGAAGTTAATTCATCATACATATTTATCATTTCTGACAAAGAAATTAAAAACGAGATTCTAGGTAAATTGCCATTGCGGTTTCCAACAAAGAAAGAAACCTTTTAAAGTGCGATGCTCTTTCATGCGTTTCATATCCGTTGACTCATTTAAAAAGCACGCATCTTCCTTCGAGATTCTTCGTTCGAGAAACTAAATGTATCATAATGGTTTACTTAATGGTTGTGTGCCAAAGAAGTTAACCTTCTCATGCATGATAATTTTTTATGACGTTGTATTGTAAAACAAACCTCGGAGCATATCTTTTTTTACTCCTTTATAATATTTAAACTTCATAGAAGAGTCTTGTTCGAAAATTCAATTTAATGTCAGTGCGAAACCTGACGCGAATTCTAAAAAATTTCGTCAACCCGAAACCCGAACCGAACTCTTCAAAAAAATCTTCAACCCGAAACCCGAAAAGAACCCAACTTCAACTCCAACCGAACCCAAAATGAAAAAAAAATAATCCATACTTTAACATCTTTCCTTATTATTATACCAAGTTCTCTCGGGTTTGTATATATGGTAATTAATATTATCCCGAGAAAACTCGGGCGTGGCATAATTTGTCACTACGATTCGTTTTATCACGTTTTTTCTCGACCTGAAGCTTAGAAAGAAAGAAAATATTCTTATATAATATGATAAATTATATTTAATTGAACTATATGTAATATTTAACCCCTTAACAGTGACATTTGTTTTCTTACAAAAAAATTAAAAATGGGGCTAGACACCACTTTTCCATACTAAAATATTTACCTTACTTAATCGAAAAATATCTGACAATCAATAAAGATAAATTTGCAGTTACAAATTAGTGGTATCAAAATGCTTTTAATAACGAAGCAAGCAAAGTGTTCTTGCCCGAATTCAGTTTGGGGCCACACTGTTAACCCTTTTCGGCACAGTGTGCCCGGGTCGGGATACCTAATTTTAATTCCAAACTTACGAACGGCACCAAGAATATTTTACTAAAATTTTGCCTTTACAATGAACAATTAAAATAACATGTTTTTATTTTCTAAAAAAGTCGTTTTAAAATTCCGGTGTCAGTCAATCTTTTCATCATTTTACAACAAAAATTGCCCGTGCCGGAAAGGGTTAAGGGGTTAATTGACAGTTTTCCAAGGTTTGTGATATGAAATGCAATGATGTGATTGCAAAAAATGTGATGGTTTTCTGCAATTTTTATTTTTGTTTTAAATGCTAAGGGAAGCGGTTAATACAATTAAAAAATAGTCTACAATTGTATATCTATTATTCACTTTTTATTCATGCTAAAACCTAAACATACATATACATTCATTGATGTTTAAATATATAGTTTTTGTCATCTGAAAAAAATAGTTTAATTTTTAATAATTGAATGAAACCTACTCGACCCGCAATGGCCAATACCAACCCAAAACTGTTAACTCTTTCAGGGGCAAGGTGTGTTAAAAAATGCTAAAATGATTGAATAACACTGGGATTTACGAACAAATTTATATGAAAGTAGGTAAAAGATTTTCTTAGTGTACATCAAAAAAGAGAAAAGTTAATTGCAAATTTCTGGTGCCGATGTGGCATTTGGGAATTAAAATTAATTGGTATATATAATATACCGCCGCCCATCAAGGGTTTAAGGTCAAGCCGACTTGCAATGAAAAAATTCAGCAACGACCCGAACAACGTTTCGAATCAAATTGGGTTACACGACCCAAGATGCAGGACTCTATTTCATATTAATATCAAATTCAATAATGCTTGCGAAATCGGAAAATAGACAGCGGAATCATTTTCTTCCAAAATATTGCATTAAGTCGGAAATATTTCTTCTGTTCTGCGTGAGGGAAGATATTCTCAAAGAATGTCTGCATTTGGGTCTCAGCAAGAATGTTTCTTTTTTTTAACTTCCTACTTTGTATTATTGTATCCAAAGTTTAAATCATTGTTTCTCAACCTATTTTACGAGGGCATTTCGAAAAGTAAAGATACACCGTACGCCGGATGAAAAGAAAAGTTTTGGTAAGCAAGTTGGCAACACAGGTGTTAACCTTGAACCGTTAGCTTTCTCCTCGCGGTCGTTCGGCATTACAACGTTAATTCTGGTTGGAGTAGGGTGTTTAAAATGGTTCCGCCGATTCAGAATCCCGCCAAATGCGAAGTGCTCTCCGTCATACGTTTTCTCCATGCAAGAAGTCAGCGACCAGCGGATATTCACAAAGAAATTGTTTCTGTTTATGGGAACATTATGAATCGACAAAATGTAACGAAATGGTGTCGTCATTTCTCTGAAGGTAGGACCGATGTTCATGACGAACAAAGAGCAGGTCGGCCATCTGTGATCTCTGATGCCCTTCTTCAGAGAACGGAGGAAGCAATTCGTGCGAGTAGGCGTCTCCTGTTAACTGAAGTCACATCTTGGAGGAAAATCATTCCACGACGATGATGAGATCAAAGATGAAGTTGAAATGTGGTTCCGACAACAGGCGGAAACCTTCTATGACTGTGGGATACAAAAGCTTGTGCTCCGACTTAACAAATGTTTGGATAGCGGGGGTGATTATTTCGAAAAATAATAAATAATCCAGTTAATAAGATGTAACTTACGTTTTCTAAATAAATATATTTTTTAAGGAATGCTAGCCATTGTATTTTTACTTTTCGAAATGCCCTCGTATTTCACAGCGCACTTGAATCCATGATTCAACTTTTGCGCAGTGTTGCCAGTGGACTACTTTTTCTAATCCAGATTTCTTGATTGGCACCAATTTTCTGAAGCGGTAAAATTCACTTTGCTTTTGCCTTAATTAATATGTCATTAAATAAGGCACATTTTACAATTTCAAAAAAGTGGTGCCAATCAAGAATCTGATTTTAAAAAAAAAGTAGCCCATCTGGCAACATTGCTTTTGCGGCATACTAAACTTAATACGATGAAAAATACATAAAAAGGATACAGGCAGGGGTGTAAAAATCTAGGTACCAGCGGGAAGTCAATCACCAATAAATTTTATCAGATTTCTTTGCTTAAATTTTTTTAGCATTCTCACAAAAAATTTAGACGAACGAAAAATAACGAATAAAATTTAGTGGTGACAGACTGCCAGCTCGCGCCTAGATTTTTACACCCCTGGATACACGCAATTTTTATTTACTTAATAAAATAAAATAAATGGTCTACCACTACCACAAAAGTAAAATATCTTGCTACAATTGCCATACTTATATCATACTCATACCAATTAACATTACTTATCATATAGCATTTTGCATAGATAGATGGAATTTTCGTCTACGTCCATATTTGTAGATGTTCTTCCAAAGAACTAGCCGAAATGTATTTCTTTTTTTAACAATATTCGCTGAAGGAAAGTACCTTTCTCATAAACATAATGTTCAGGGCATAATATTTTCTCTGTGATATTTGTAAATTTACAATTGAGAGGAAACCAATATAGCAGTTTGTTAGTTTTTTCATTGCAATTCTCGGTCCTTTCTCATTCAGGGTTCGTACGGGTCCCGTTATTTTCCAGGTGAAATTTCATTGTTCTTTTATAAAAAAGATAAATTTAGTTCAAACGTCTATTTCAAATCTACTCACGACGCACCAGTGTGCCGCTGCACACCGGCTCAGAAATATACTGGTTTAAATTATAACAAAAACTATCTTTTAACTATGAATGAAAGAAATATTGCTTTTAAATATTGTATGACGCACGTTTAGTAATTTTCAATAAATGTAATTCTTTTAAAAATTAATTGTATTATTTGTTCTTAATAATCCATTATAAATCAATCTTAAGTTCATAATATATTTTTTATCCATCTAAAAATCATTTTTTCACGAGAGGATTAACGAAGTGTGGCTTGAAACTAATGTTTTCCGGTGTCCCGATTTACGCAAAACTGACCGATTTCCAGGCGTCCTGTAGAACCACTACTCCGCACACGAAGAATTTCGAATACTTTAAGTTAAACTTAAAGTTAAAAGTTATTTCTTTAAGTTAAACTTATTGACGCACAAATTAAGTTAAATTTTAAGTACATACCATGATAACATATGGTCTGCGTAGAGTGGAAGTTAATAAAAAATATAGTAACGTATTAATCATACAAAAAAAATTCCAGAAAAATTCTTAAAAGATTCTAAAATTGAAAAAAAAAAGTAAATGGTGAGTAAAATATCTCCACTTGGCTATTAGGGGGGCCAGAAATGTTTGAAAGGACGAAAAAATGAATTTTTTCTTCTTATTTTTTTATAATGTTTGAACTTTAAGAATTTCGTACAATACGATTCCTAAAATTTCGGTTGTGAGAGCCGTAAACAGGGTTCCAACAGCTCAGGGAATTTCTCTGATTTTAGGTCAGACAAACACCAGTACTTCTTTAGAGAAAAAATCGCCTTTTGCAATAGTGCGATTATATAAGTCGACTTTTTCGACATGAAAATACTGGTATTTCTGCTGAAAGTGTAGGAAACCTAGTAAGTGTTGAACTGCGAACAGGTGATACCTGCGAAGTGCAAAACTTCGATCTCAATTTCGAAACACTGTTTGTAATCTAACTACATTCTGTGTATTTTTGGAATTGCAGACTTCCCACTCAGTCCGCTTTTTGAATATGCTTTTTTTAACCCCTTAATTCTCGCTCCCGTCATATTCACGGGCTGTGTGTTTTACTCAAATTGTTTGATTCCCACCAGTCTTATAAAATAGTGAAATTGGCTATATTTTAGTATCTTTTTAATGTCATTAAATAAGGTGAATATTTCTTTTTCATAAAAGTGGTGTAAATAAGCAATTTGAATTATTCAACCGTAATTTAATTCGAGCATTAAGGGGTTAAAGAAATATCTTCGTTTCAAAATTTTCTTACAAATTTTGTAGACACGAGCTTGTAACATAATTTTCGTTGCAAATGTTTCAAAAACCTAGCAGGAAAAATTTTTCTTCACAAACATTGGTATTTAAACAGCGGAACAGTGTGAGCCATGTAATTGCTTAATTCTCGAAAATTTAATGCACCAAATAGGAAGTTGTGTACATTTTTGAGTCTCGACGCCGCTGTTCACTATTTTTTATTTTCCTGTCCTGCTTTTTTCGACAGTAGACACGGAAACATTACCTGAAGTATACTACTTGCGACTACTTCTATTTATTGTATTTAACTTTATAATTATACTTATTTCTCAGAAAACTTCAATCACCATTGATTATATAAATGAATAATTAAGTGATTCTGATGTTTTATAAATGAAATCCGTGAGAACAAAATACAAATCAAAACGTTAGTTTTAGAATATATGGAATCATCTGTTTCTTCAGAATGTATATAAATGATTCTTTTATAAACGGTATACTCAGAGTGCGCCTTGTTCAAAATAAGTGGGAAAAATAAATTTTCTAACTTTTAAAAATTACTCAACTACTAATATAATTCAGCAGATTGGTGACAAATGCATAGAAAAAAATCACTAGTGATGGGCAGAATGAATGATTTTACTATCAAATTAATCATTCGGGTATGTACGAAAACACGGTTTCCAACCTTTGTATTTACTTTTCATACACTACCAACAGAAATTCAGTAAAAAAAAAAAAAAAAAAGAAACAAAGTCATGGTTGCCAACCTTCGAAATTTTCTTAAGTAATTATCTTCAGAAATTTTGAAGAGAAAATGAATTTTTATATTTTTATAGGTTTCTTTAATTAATTGTAATTAAAATAAGATTTTTTTTTCGATACAAAATTTCTGGTAGAAGTTGAATTAAAAAAACAAAAACAAAAATTGGGCAGCTACAGTGGGTGGCCAAATTATTAGTTGCACTGCAATTTTTCTTACTTTTTAAAGTTCTACACTAAAAACTGGCTTAAATTTGTAAAACGCTTCTCCATATGTCTTTGGATTTAAATGCTGGCAATGTTGTCTTCAGGTTTAAATACTGGCGTAGCTGACAGTTGACATTTAACAGGCGTCATTAACTGGATGAGTATCTCTTAGTGTAAAACGTGCATCAGGGATGTTATGGAAAGGTATGGTTTTTGATATTTTTGTGGTGAATTCTGTTCAAATGTGTGCTATTTAGTGCATTGTGGATTGTAATTGTCGTAATTCTCTATTTTTTGTAGTGTCAGACTTTAAACGCAGTTGTTAAAAATGCGGAAAAGTAAAGGTTTGTTTTCGGTGATAATTTCAGAGATCATTGCATTGTTGAAGCATTCCCATTATTCACAAAAACGGATTTCTATTCGCATACATACATCCGCTATGACTGTAAGCAGAATAAAATCTAAACTTGATAAAATCGCTTTCATAGGGAGCCAAAGGTATGGAAATTGTGGGTTTCGACGTTTCACTCTGCCTCGAGATGAGCGAAAAATCCATTTCATTTGTCTTGAAAACAGACAAAAATCCACAACAGAATTGACAAGAATCGTAAATTAAGCTGATATTGCTATTTTTACCAGAACAACATGTCGACGTGTTGCAGAATTGGGGTTTAAATACCGCAGGTTAGCCAAGAAATCGAAACTGACTTCAGCTATGTAACTGAAGTGTTTATCTTGTACTAAACAACATTGATAGATGACGGCTGAAGACTGGGAAAATATGAATAGAGTAGTTTTTCTTTTTATGTTCTGCATACTATACACATTTCAATTCCTCACATCACCCGTTTGAACCGAATTGTGAAAATTTTCAGATTTGTTTGTCCTACGAGTTTCACATCAAAATAATCACAGACAAGTTTTCATTTGTTCGACGCAGAAAAATTGACAAATGTCAACCGGACTGTATTTCAGAGACGGTCAAGTACTCACTTAAGGTCATGGTATTGTCTGTCATCAGTGGAAGTGGTTCGGGCAGTCTTTACAATGTGGATAGCGTGATGATTCAGGTTGAGTGTAAAAAAGTATTGGAAGGAAAGTTGATCCCTCAACTAAAGGAATGGTTTCTTGATACCTCCAAATGTATTTTCATGCATGAATCGATGCCATTTCATAAAGCAAAGACAATAACAGAATTCTTAACTAAGTAGAAAGTAAGTATTTGCCATGACCGAGCAATTCTCTGGATTTAAGCCCGATCGAGAACGCCTGGGAGCTTCTAAAGCGAAAAGTATCAAAAGAAACACGAGAAGGAAAAAAAAACTTAATAGAAGTCTTGTTTAAGATCTGGCACCATGATGAGGAACAACAGAAAATCTAAAAAAATGTATACAAAGCATGCCAAAAAGAGTACAGGCCGTTATTGACGCTAAAGCACGTTTGACGAAATATTGAGGATATTGTCTTGAAACATTTGCGCTAAGTTTTATCATAATAAATTTCTATTTTATGAACGTAAGTGTGTTTTTATTTTTAAACCATATGCATTCAATCCAAATATACATAAAATAGCCTAACAATCCACCATTAAACGAAAATATATGGCGTTAAATTCATCAAAATGTAAATTTTAGGCGTGTAACTAATAATTTGGCCACCCACTGTATGTTTTTGCGCATGCCTGAATGATCCATTCTAGTAGTAAAATCATTCATTTTGCCCATCACGAATAATCACGTTAAGTTCCTTCATTTGAACAGGTAATATTACACGCGCTTTGCAGAATCATATTAGAATAATTTTACAAACCACGACTCTCTGAATATTAGGTCGTCGTAAGCGGATTTTTATCAGTATTTGTGTGGTCCCTTGAATTTGCACACCAGTATCATCTATAAGTATTATTCGCCTTTATTTAATAGAAGAAACATAAGGCGAAGGATACTTTTATTCACATAGGTATTCACAAGGTATTCACATATTCAAGGAATCATACTAATGCCGAAAAAAAATCCGCCTACGACTGCCATCGTTTTTGTATCAGCGCGTAGGATTAGTATTCAGAGGGCCAAACCATAGTCTACGTCAGGAGTCGCCAACGATTTTACTACCATGCTCACATATAAATTTTCCAACATTTTTTCCATTTTTCCAAACTTTTTTTTCATCTTCTCGTCCATATTTTTGTTACAATTTGTACGGAAACGTAGTGGCGATTAGTGAATAGGTACTGCGGAACTGCAGCACCCCTGACTAGCTACTAATTTAGACTATTTTTATTAACTAAGTCTTGCAATAGCGGTAAAATATTTTGGGATGACAATATGTTAAAATCTACTAAAATACAAAATTAAGAATATTGGAATTTGCAAAAAATCCGATAGTTCAAAATGTTTTCTTAATCACATTTGTCTTTGCTAATCAAATGCTGAAAACAAATTGCGAAAAACTTATGCGGTTTAAGAGTACTTTGAGGCAGTTAATATAAAACTAGATAACATTATGTTATATTTTCGTAAATACATATTAACCCATTAACCCTTAAATGCGCGATTTTTTATTTTGCTTCGAAAAATTTGACTCAAGCTTTTTTGTAGCTTGTCTGTTCAGTGTGTGATCTGCCTTAGACAGATATAGATTGTTTTTACTGAATCTGCCTTCACCAATTATAATAATGGAGTTAAGAATAAACAGGAGGAGACATACAGGGTGTCCGGTCTCAACGGTGTCCAATGGCTAATTCCTAAACCGTTAGCCATAGACATATAGTTCCAATTACAAAAATGTTTTAAATCAGGTAAAAAAATATTTCAAAAGCGATTTGGGTCAATAAAATCATTTCTTAAAAAATTACGAAATTTATTTTTTTATACGGTTCCTCGGTCCTATAAGTTATATTTAGTAACATTTTCCTTTTACACTGACAAGTAAGACAAAAAAAAGTCCCATTCATATAACACTAAAATTGAGCGAGTTATGAAACTTTAAAAATGCATGACTTATGCCACTTTTCTGCTCTGAAAACAAATGAGTTCGGCTTGGCTTTAAGGGGTCACATACCAAATGCTTAAAGTATTCGAAGATCCTATTTCAGGTGTATCTGCGCTTTGAAAAAAATTGTACAAATACACTGCTCAAAACAATTAAAGGATATTGCAGTTTTAGGTGGATTTTGTATCTGGTAAACTGTTTAGCTGATTGATACATGGTCGACAGACATAGTAGGTTATATGAGAATAAATTACACATGTTTGGCAGAAAAAAATGCATTTTATTGCGCATTTGTGTACTAAAGGAAAAAAACACAATTTGTGCATATGAGAAAAAAAGAATAAGAAAAGGTGTTTTCTTCAAAGAAAATCATTTTCAGTAGGGGGTATGGTTTCCACGGGCGGCCAGAAATGTTGAACACCTTTGAGGCATGGACTCAATGAGGCTATTAATGACGAGTTGGGGTATTCTGCCCCACTCTTCCAGAAGAGCTCTTTCCAGTTCTTGGAGAGTTTGTGGGGGTTGTTGGCGGCCAGAAACTCGTCTTCCTAGAGCGTCCCAAACGTGCTCGATTGGATTCATGTCTGGAGAACACGCTGGCCATTCCATTCGAACGATTCCTTCCTCGAAAAGGAAATCCTCCACCAGGTTTGCACGATGTGGCCTGCAGTTATCGTCCATTAAAATGAAGTTATCTCCGATTGCTGCAGCGTAAGGGACTACAATAGGTCTGAGGATCTCATCTCTATATCGGCGACCAGTCAGAGCTCCATCTCGAATGATGTAGAGGTCAGTGCGCCCGTCAATGGAGATGCCACCATACACCAACACTCCTCCACCGCCAAATCTGACACTTTCGTGCACGAACGCAGGATTATTCCTACTGCCACGGTCCCTCCAGATGAAAATACGCCTATTATCCGGATGCACAGAAAAACGGGACTCGTTAGAAAACAGAATATTGCTCCATTCATTTCTCCTCCAGTTGACATGCTCGGTTGCCCACTGCCTGCGGTCGCGACGATGGCTTGATGTTAATCTAACACATACCATCGGTCGGCGAGCATACAGACCTACAGCATGGAGCCGGTTTCAGACAGTCTGAGTTGAAATCGTGGTGCCTGTAGCCGGCGAAGGTGTTGTTGGAGAAGAGTAGCGTTCATGGTTCGGTGTCTCCGAGAAGTTAACGCTAAATACCGATCGTCATTGGGCGTTGTTGCCCGTCTACGACCTTGCCCTGGTCTTCGGCCTGCACATCCACTCTCCAAAAAACGGTTCCAGATCCTTGAAATGACACTTTGTGACACTCCAATGGTCTCTCCAATCCGCTACTTCGGCTTGAGTTTGGCCCCCTTCTAACCTACCAACAATTCTCAAAGCTTCTGAATCTGTCAAATGACTTCGCTGAGACATCGTACTCATCGCAACAAAGCAATCACTGAACGCCGATCATCCTTGTCTTCATTCTCTTTTATCCAGTTGAAAGTCAAATTTCATTCGCTGCCGCTGAAGCGACGTTTTTGACGTCGAACTCAAAATTTGCATACTCCACAGTTTGAAAACCAGAAAAATTTGCATTTGTGATTCTCTTCTTCTATTTTCGGCAAAAAATATTTCGTTTATATCTTTATTTTATATAAAACTTCAAATATCCTTTAATTGTTTTGAGCAGTATATTACGATTAAGTTAACATTTATTAAGTTTCAGATTGGCTAAAATAACATATGTTTTATTTTGTCAGGATTTGAGACTGTTTCTTTTACGATTTCTTTTAACAAAAATTGTGTTATTTTTATAACTTTTTATGTTACTTCAACGATTGTATGTTTTTCCAGTTCAAAATTTGTACTCGAACTTGAACTTACTTTTAAATATCCGATCGAGATTACATTTTACATACTGGCTCAAATCCAATAACAATCTAATAGTATTATGATTTTCGGTGGTTACCATTTATACTTATTTTACCGGATAACACAAAAATTTCGGATAGATTACAGCCAAAAAGATTAAGAAAATGTTTTAGATTAGATAATACAAGACTGCGATTGTTGGTTTTTTTTAACTTTTATGTATTTTTTAGCACTGAATCCGAAAATTACATTAATTTTTAACCATCATGTGAGGATATTTCGCAAATCATAAATTGTCAAATTTAAAAAATAAGAAAAATCGGATACTATAAATTAGAGTAGATGGTTGTGTTTTTTAACTTTTGATAATTGATTTTTACGTACTTTTTAAGCACTGAATCTGAAAATGACCTTTATATTTAACCATCACGTGAGAATTGTTTTGCAAATCGTAAATGTGTAAGTTAAAATTTAGCGAAAATCTCATACTATAAAACATATGTAAAACTTTTTTTGTTTTATTTTATTTTATTTTATTTTATTTTATTCGATAATGTGCTTATCCTGGGATTCTTACAGATAAATAGTTGAGTGGTCCGATGAGATGAGGGAGGAGATTCAATTTTAACTTTGAACTTTTTAACCCTTACCGGCGCGGAGTAATTCTGTTTATAAACTTATGAAATAATGGACTCACACCGCAATTTATAAACGAGTTTGTTAGAAACTACGAACTTGATTATTTTCATGTATTTTATAATAGGAAAATTTTAGTTAAATATTTTTGGTGCCGTTTCTCAGTTTTGGAATTAAAATTAGGTGTCCTTTTTTTAAGGACACCGCGCCGGTAAGGGTTAACTTTGAAATTTGCGAAAAATCCTGATGTGATGGTTAAAAATGAAGGTCAATTTCAGATTCAACAGAATACATAAGAATCAATTATCAAAAGCTAAAAAACATGACATAACAGAACTTTTGCAGGCTAGTGTAATCTTATAACATTTTTAAATACGTATCATTTTGTAAAGAATTGAGGCTGTTAATTTAGTATCATTTTATTTAATCAAAATTCTGTTTTTCTCACTTCTTACATGTTTATTACAAATTGTACATTTTGCATTAATATGTCAGAATGATTAAAGATTTCAAATGTATATTGCAATGTTAATTTTACTCTCAACCATTTTTTAATATATCTGACGAAATTATATTTCGACTAAATTTGTGAATGACTCCCAATTTGCAGCAAAAAATATGCTCCAACTTTAAACAGCTATTACGCGGTCAATTTTAACCGTAGAATAACGGGACTTTTTGTGTATTACTTGTCACTGTAAAAGGAAAATTTTACTAAATATAACTTATAGGACCGGGGGACCGTATAAAAATTTAAATTTCGTAATTTTTTAAGAAATGTTTTTATTGATCCAAATCGCTTTTTAAATATTTCTTTACCTGATTTTAAACATTTTTTTTAATTGGAACTATATGTCTATGACTAACGGTTTAGGAATTAGCCATTGGACACCGTTGAGACCGGACACCCTGTATAGTGTAGTGTCTACCAGTTGCGAGTGAAGTAATAGAGGAGGTTGTCACAAGATGGAGGCTGTTTTTTTTTTTTTTAATCGGTTTACCAATTACTGATTACCGCCGAGTCAAACTTCACACCAGTAAATTTGAATAGAAAATTTCATCTCATTTAAACGCCTTATTCATGGAATATTTTTCTCACAAATATGGTAAAAATTTCTATTTCTTTTTACTAGTGTCAGTGTGCCCATGTATAATAAACTTTTTCACTGACACCGTCAGGAGGTTGTCTAAGTTGTCACAATCATGGAACTATTAGTAAAGAGGAACTGACATATGCTTAAAATAGTGAAGCTTCCACTGTATCCGCTTTCACCGGGGTTGATTGCCGCCGGTGCAAATTGCTACCAGTAAATTTAAATAGAAATTTTCTACTTATTTAAACGCCTTATTAATGCAAAATTTCAGTCATAAATAATGCCAAAAACAAATATTAATTTTTGCTGGTGGCAGTTTACTTCTGCGGTACTCAGGCCCCGCGCTTCTTCCATATTGTGACAACCTAGACTACTCCTACCAGTGTCATAAAAAACAATTATAATAGCTGGGCAAACTTCTGCCAGTAAAATCGAATAGAAAATTTAAGCATGTTTGTGAGAGAAATTTTTGATGAAAAAGACGCTAAATTAAGACAAAGTTTTCTATTCAAAATTTACTGGTGGAAGTTTTCTTCGCCGGCTATCAGAAACTGCTGATCTAATGTAAAAAATCGGCCGCCATCTTGTGATAACCTCCTCAGTTACTTCACTCTCATTTGGTTGACATTACACTATATGTCTCCTTCTCTTTATTCATAACTCATTGTCACAATATGGCGGAAACGCATCGCATGGCTACCGCCAAAGTAAAAATGATCCACCAGTAAAAAAGAAAATTTGTTTCTGTGATTATTTATCACTGAAATTTTTCATTTCTTTTTAAATTTAGTGGTGGGAGTATCCTCTGGTTGTAATCAACCACTGTGAAAGCGGTTACAGTTGAAGCTTCACTATTTTAAGTATATGTCAGTTGCTCTTTATTAATAATTCCATGATTATAATAACTAGGAGATCCAACCCGGGCTTCCCATATTACAGAATATAAACGAAAACCATTTATTTTATTGAAAAGTTTATTAGGTTTTTTACATTTAATATATTTTCTTGGATTACCTAGTAACAATATCAAAAATCATTTTTGTATGAAAATAGTAATTGTGTTTTATTATTAAAGTTTTTAAATTTATTAAAAGTTTTACGTTCGTATTGGCTTCTTGCCAGGAGTTAACAGCCGAAGAAATCGCCAAATACTGCTATTTACAGCAATCTTTGGATTCTGATCATTTCAGTGGTTTAAGCGCGTAGTTCGATGACATGTCTTGAATTTTTGTTTTATTTATATTAATTTATTAATTAATTTATTTATTTATGAAGCATTAATTTATGAAGGATTTGTTATGACTGCAAATAGATCGTCTTAAATTCAGACACTTAAGTGTCTTAATCTGAGAATTAAGACATTATAGATGTTTTAATTTAAGACAAATGAGTGTCTTAATATGATCATAGTATAAGCGAACTGAGAAAAATGTCTGAAAAATCAGCAATCATCTTAATTTAAGACATTTCGTTTTTTCAAACGTCATAATTTAAGACATTTTGTTTCTTCCGTTAAGTAATAACCACCAGGGAGTACTCTCAGTTGCGCATGCGTTTTAGATTTCTTTTTTTTTAGCTTCAAATTCCTTGTCATTTAAACTGAATGCTTTTATGTACGCGTAGATTTTAATTAATAATTTGTTGTTATGACTGGATTAATTTTTTGCAGAATGTGAAGTTCTGTTATTTTAATTCGTATCTACTTAATGTATTTATTTATTTATTTATTTAACACATCCGACTTGTGTGCTTGACGCCAAATGCCGTTTTATAAGCCTTCGCGTCGTCGATATAACGGCGGGACAGAAACATTTAAAGATTTCATATGGGAACTCTGCCAAGAATGTACAACAGAGATCGGCTTTGTATTAATTAGTATTACTTTGCATCAATAATATAGTATATAGTGTTATTCGCCTCGTCAAAGCTTGGTGGCCCGGAACTAGAAACCAGTCCCGCCGGCTATATTTTGAGAATGAAAATTTTACATTATTTTAACATAGCTAGTAGGATAATCGAAAAATTTTTCTTTTAAAAAGAGCAAGTATTTCTACCTCTTATTCATTATGACAACTTTTTAAATTTCAAGTCGAGGAATTCTCCATATTGATTCGGCAGTGTTTCAAGTAGGTATAATCGTTTTCTTATATTTCCTTTATAGTACCATATAAAATATTGCATGAAATGTCATTTAATTTTTAATCTGTTTGCAAAAAAAACGCTAATTCTAGAAATATATATTCTTACATTCATGTAATTTTGTATGTTAATCTAACTGTAAAAATGCCAGTAAAGATATGCATATATTTCATTTGAAATAAATTTTAATATTGATTTTTGATTATTTTTTAGCAAAAATCAAATTTGAAATTAAAAAAGTCAGAATGTTACACATTTACTTACATAACTAGATTTTGCACTTAAAATTGCGATTTCTATAATTTTATTTATATGCACTTACACGAAATATAAAAGAATGACAATTAGATGCTAAGATGTTATTTTATAAGAGAAACTTCATAATAAAGATAACGGTTCTTTTCTATTCATCTGTACATGATTATTATATGTAATTTTTACGCTTAGTAAAAGAAAAAGAAATACAAGTGTCGGAGATCGTTTACACTAAAATCCAATCAGAGGTTCATTAGACTCGAAATATTGTCTTTTTCAGAAATTTCTTTTTTAAAATGTACTATGTTCTCTACAAATTGAAAATTGCACAAAATTTTATTTTTCAATTGATAACCCCGATTTATGATACCATATTTGAGTTTCTTGGATTAAAGCAGACCGGAAAGAGGTATAGTTCATGTACTTTTTATTGAATTTTCATAACGTTCTAAAAGAAAATATATTACGGGTATAGCGACAAATCAGTGTTGTCAGTGGGCTACTTTTTTTTTATTCATATGTCTTGATTTGCACCACTTTTCTGAAATGGTAAAATTCTCCTTGTTTTCGCCTTTATTAATATGTCATTAAATAAGGCGAATTTTACTTTTTTCAAAAATGTGGTGCCATTCATGAAATCCGAATTTTAAAAAAGTAGCCTACTGGTAACACTGCGACAAATTTAGAAACAATAAATTTGTATCTCAAAGGAGAAAATTCCAGACTGCAGATTTTAGAGTCAATCGATGTATGAAATAAAGAGTAATTTCCCTCGCCAAATTTTATAGAAGAGAACTTTTCACATAACCTTTCTCGTTGCTGATTTTTTTGGGATGTCAAACTGTGCCACCACCTCTGCTGATACCATGGAACTATTAATAAAGAGGAACTGACATATCCTTAAAATAGTGAAGCTTCAACTGTAACCGCTATCGCAGGCGTTGTTTACTGTCGGTGGAAACTTCCACCAGTAGATTTATATAGAAATTTTCAACTTACTTAAACGCCTTAATATTACAAAATTTCAGTCATAAATAATGATAGAAACAGATTTTCATTTTTACTGGTAGGAGTTTATTTTGGCGGTAGTTATGTACTGCGTTTCCGCCATATTGCGACAACCAGGGAAACAAACTGACAGTTTTACAAGACATACTGACACCAGTAAAAACAAATAAAACTTTTTACGACATTTTTGAGAAAAATTTCCATGAATAAGACGTAGAAATATGACGAAATTTTCTATTCAATTTTACTGGTGGGATGTTCGCCCTAGTGGTAATCAGAAACTGAAGATCCTATTTTAAAAAAGCCGCCGCCATCTTGTGACAACCTCCTCAGTTAGTTCACTCGCAACTGGTAGACAGCACACTACATGTCTCCTCCTCTTTATTCATAACTCCATTGCTGATACCACTCTTTTTAAAAGAAATAGTCGACTTCTTCCATAGCAGAAATCTGATAATTAGATAACCGAATGATTACTGTAAAATTTTAGTGGTATAAAGGATGCGATTTCTCCGTTTTAGCATACCAGTATAATATTAGAGAAAATGTTGTTCTGTTAAATCGCAGCATTTTCCGATTGAATAAAATAACGTTTTCTCTAAGATTATACTGGTGTGCAAAAAAGCAGAGAAATAACGTCGGTACCATGTCAAACTATCCAATGTGAAAACAGTGCGCTACTTTTTTAAAATTCATATTTCTTGATCGGCACCACTTTTCTGTAAAGGTAAAATTCCTCTTGTTTTCGCCTTAATTAATATGTCATTGAATAAGGTTAAATAAGGCGAATTTCATTACTCAAAAAAGTGGTGTCAATCAAGAAATCTGAATTTAAAAAATGTAGCCCACTGTTTTCAAATTGGATAGTTTGACATGGTACCGACGATATCATCCCTGTGGTATCTGGTGAGCCACAGTTGCTTTAGACCTTAGAAAACTAAATTTTGCTAGATCTTAAAACAGCGTTCGTACGGGTTCTGGAATTTCCAGACCAGGAAATTCTTTGGTACCAGTATTTTCTTATAGAAAATCTCTCCTTAAATAAAGAGGAATTTCGAGTGTTTGAACTAGATTTATTTTTTTATTAAAAAAAATTACTGATATTTCACCTGGAAAATAACGGGACCCGTACAAACCTTGCTAACCCCTTGAGGGGCGGTGGGATATATTTTATCCCACCTACGATTAATGAAGATTTGCACCAGAAAAATGTTATTAAATTTTGCTTTTCTAACTTTGGTGGGAAAAAGGCGTAAAATTACTTTTCCTTATTTTAAAATAAAATTTTTTGATGATTCCAGTGGAAATTCGACATTACAGAAACACAATTACTTGCCCTTCAAAGGGTTAAAGGCTAATGATTTGAAAGAACTGTAAACTTACACACTCGTGTTTTTGACGATGCCATTCTGTTTATGCAAAAGTTGATGTAGTTCATTCATAATTCCTATTTTTCAATATGAATTTATTATTAATTTTCATAATTAAAATTATATTCTTGAGTGAGAAAAAACTAGAATATGTTTGCGTCTATTCAATGTATCTCACTAAAAACAAAATTTTGAAATCGAATAATTTTTAAGGAAGATATAAATTAAAGATTGTCACGTGAATTTAAAATTAGCATCATTAAATTTTGACCTTTTTTAACTCCGTGAAGATTTAAGAAAAATACATAAACTATATTCTTTTCCAGGCTGATTTGATCCAAGGAACACAACTAAAGTGCTAAAAGCGGATATTACCATTGGAAAAATCGAAGTTTGTGCATAGGCGGTGTTATCCGCAATAACGACATTGACATGGAATAATTAGTGTGTACTACTGAATTAAATAAGCAAAAAGTTCAATAACGTGTCAAAGTTCAAGAAAAACTATTTCATTTCTGTAGATGTTTGCTTTTCTAAGATTTTTTTAAAATACAGTTGCATTTGGGATAGCGAAGATAATTCGCTTTAGAATTACATTCGTTTGTCGAAATCTTCGTAAAGCGAAAAGTGATTTCAGTAGGTTTTTAAAGAAAACTGCTTAACCCTTTCATGGATAAAATAATTCTGCCCCTAAAATATTGAAATTATTGAGTTTCACCAGCATTTACGAACAAATTGACTTGAAAATAACTAAATGCTGTTCCTTGCGTGAATTATAAAATAACTTTAAAAAAACTTATATTCGGCAGTTGGGAATTAAAACTGGAATTGGCAGTGTGATGTTCCCGCCCCTAGGAAAGAAGAAATTCGTTCTAGATGCTGCCCATATTTTTAAAATAATATAAAGTATTATTATTTTTTTATATTATACTTATAAAATAATAAAAAGTATTCTATAAAAGTGCAAAAATTTACCTAAGTTTGAAATGAACGGTTTTTCAATCGTGTGAAGGAGAATCGAAAGTAGAATGAAAGGCGCTCTACTTTTATTTTACATTTACACAATGTTTTCACAAATCGTCTTCCAAACTTTCAATATTAATTCAGTGCAAGTACCTCTTCTTCAGTAATTGGTCTGGGAGCCTTTCTAGAGGAGAAATTTAAAGAAAAACTGTCCAGAAGTAACTCAACATATCTTCTTTCAGAGTATTTTTAAAGTGATTCACACATCTTTTCAAAAAACAAGGCACAAGTTTGTTCATTTTAGTTTACTTGCAGTGTTGCCAGTGGGCTACTTTTTTTTTAAATTCAGATTTCTTGATTGGCATCACTTTTTTAAAATAGTAAAATTCTCCTTGTTTTCGCCTTAATTAATATACCATTAAATAAGGCGAATTATTACCCATTTAAAAAAAATTGTGCCAATCAAGAAATTTGAATTAAAAAATAATAGCCCACTGGCAACGCTGCTTACTTGTAAAGCCACTTTGTAGTCAAAGTCTGTTATTATCACCTGTTGGCATCCTTCTCTTCCGATGACCACTCTTTATCTTTTTTTATCATTTCCGGCTCAAACTGCGTTTTCAACTCTTTAATTTTTTCGTTTTGTTAGATCCTAGCATGTTCTTAAGCTAATTCTTCTTTACTTAAAAATGCAATGCTTTGTTTAACTTGTCTTCTGTGTCAGCATTTCCAACAAGTTCCATAACAGTATCTTCAGCATCTTGAACAACTGAAAAAACATTTTTTAAATCTTGCAACAGTCTAGCCATAGATTTTCCAAGCAACATTCAGTGTCCGAAATACAGGGATGCTGATTTTCAACATAAAATTTTAATAGTATTCTTCCCTTTATTATATCTCAGAAATTCTGTCATTAAATAAGGTGCAAAATATTATATAAATTTAGTGGTAGCAATCAGCCATTTGTGGCGCAGCGCTTGCATCCCTGTAAATAGGACACTTTCAAACTCTTCATTTTGAACAGAGGACTCGTGTTCAAATACGCATATTTGAAACACAAGTTTAAGTTAAAACTAGAAGAGCCTAGAGGGGTCATTTTGACCCCTACCATCTGAGTATATTGCAGTTCAAACCAGAAACTTCTTTGAAAACGAGTTTAAAAGAAACAAAGAAGAAAAAAATTAAATAAATAAGTTAAACAGTTTTAAATAAAAATTCTGGTGTGAAATATTTTTATAAAACTTAAGAAAAGTTTTCAGCCTTTCTAGTGTTAATAATTGAAATCAAGAAGATTTTAACCCCTTCAGGGGCAAAGCACTTCTGTTGCTAAAATGTTAAAATGATTGATTGACACCGGTATTTATAAACAACCTTATATGAAACCAAACAAAAGCTTTTCTTCGCCTGCATTATATGAAACATAATTTAATTTCTAAATTCTGGTGTGAATGTGGCATTTGGGAATTAAAAGTAAGTGGTATATAACATGTACCGGTGCCCTTCAAGGGGTTAAATAACTACCTGATAGAAGCAAATCATATTTAATTAAAAGGATTTTGTGATATAAAAGTCTTTTTTTTTATTTTTAAATTTGGCAAATGCGAAATAGTGCTTTTCCCCACGCGATGGCAATACCATGAATGCCATGAAGGGTCTTTAAATTATGATCTTTCCAGAATTCCCTCAGAGTCAGAATGAGTAAAGAATTTGCATCAAAATCTCTTTTGAACGGTTTTCAGTTTGGCCTCCGTTTTTCATTCAGGTACTCCGAATCAGGTACTCCGACCAGAAATTACGGAGAGGGATTTTTGTTTTATTTAATGAAAAATATTTCGTGATTACAAATTACGTGACGTAAAATTCCTTCTTTTCGAAGTTCCGGTGTAAATTCGTAATTTCAGAATAAAAAAAAGAAGCCAAACAGGCGATGCTGCTTTGAAACGGAGAGCGTATTCATAATACGATATATATCATATAATGCGAAATACCCAGTTATTGACACCTAACCAATAACTGACACTAGCAAAAAGTACCCCTTTAAAACTAAAAACTATTGCCCTTTAAAACTAAAAAGACCGTGATGGGTCATTTTGACCCCTACCATATGAATATATTTCGGTTCGAACCAGAAATTTCTTTGAAAAATATGTTTAAAAGAAACAAAGAAGAAAAATGTTAAATAAATATGTTAAACAGATTTAAATAAAAATTCCGGTGTAAAACATTTTTATAAAACTTGAGAAATTTTTCCAGTCTTTGTAGTGTTAATGGTAATTTATTTCTCTTAGCTGTTATAAATTTTGCGTCAGTTATTGGTTTTTCAAAATAGGGATGGTGTCAGTTACTGGAGTTAATGACCTTATTTAGGAAAAAAATTATTTTAAATAATTAAAAATATAATTTTTCAAAATTTTGTCAACTGCAATTTTTTAACACTAAAACGAACGGAAGGAGCCGAATTGAGTCTGACCAAATGACTAAATGCCAATTGGAGACAGAAATTTTTTCATAAAATAAGTTAAATTTAAACCCCGGAGAAATACATTAAATAAAACAGTTAAATAATTTTAAATAAAAATTCTGGTGTGAAATATTTTTGTGAAGCTTGGGTAAAATTTCCGAGCGTTAATGTATTTCTACTATACTTTCAAAAACAAAGATAAGTAAAAAGAAGATTTAACCCCTTAACGGTCGCATTAAATTGCGGTTAAAAAATTCAAATTGGTTATTGGCACCACTTTTTTGAAAAAGAAATATTCACCTTATTTAATGACAGGTTAAATGGTACCATAATAAAGCCAATTACACTATCTTATAAAATTGGTGGGAATCCAACAATCTTTACAAAAGACACAGCCCGTGAATATCACGGGAGCGAGAATTAAGGGGTTAAAATATTGTAATAGTGATTTGAACAAGAAAGAATCTGGGGGTTTCACCCTACATCATTCAAACAGTGTTGCCAGTGGGCTACTTTTTTTTTATTCAGATTTCTTGATTGGCACCACTTTTTTGAAACGGTAAAACTCACTTTGCTTTTGCCCTAATTAGTATGTCATTAAATAACGCACATTTTATCATTTTAAAAGTGGTGCCAATCAAGAATCTGATTAAAAAAAAGTAGCCCATCTGTCAACACTGCATTCAAATCACAATTTCAATGGATTTTTTTTTCTTTATTTAATCTCAGGAAAAATATTACATATTCAACAATGAAACGTGGGTGATTACAAATTCTGCGTCTTACCCCTTAATGGTCGCTTAATATTTGGAAAAACCATCAAAAAAGTGCCTATTTTTTTATTACAGAAATTGAATAAGTATAAGGTTTTTATATAAAATATGCAATTAGTTTTTTTAAGGTGAAAAAAAAGAGGTTATAGAACAAATTCACATTTGTGGAAAAGCCATCATGCAAGAATCCTGTGTTTTAATGTTTGTTTTACACCATACAAATTAATGCGAATAAGATGTTTATTTTTCGTATCTTGGATATTTATTTATCATCATCAAACAAATTTTTACAAATAATATTTGAAATAATATAATATACATTAAATTTTGATTATTAATAATTTTTTTGAGTGTGATATATTTCGAAACATGCAATACAAAGTCCAACATCACAATCAGCGCCAATAACGAAACCCAAACGCTACTATTTAAAGACTTCACACCGAAATGCCAGTTAAATTTTTCTGGTTTCAGAAGTTTTTTTCCAGCCATAAATCTCCAGCCCGGAAATATGACGGGCACGAGAAATAACGAACGACACCTCAGCCCGTAATATTGACGGGAGCGAGAATTAAGGGGTTAAATTATAAATAGAAGTTTTCTAATTTTAAATATGAGCGTGCACCTTCTTAAAAATGCGAAAAAGTTTTTTAAAAATTAAAGATGTCGCTGTGTTAGCGCGCGTTTCTAGTCAAAACTTCGTTTAACAGCCAAATCTATGTTCATTAGCCGAGGTATCACTGTATTTGTTATTTATATGGAAAAACTGCTTTATTTATGACAAGCAGCGTTTTATATCACAAAAACATGTATAAAATTCTAGAAAATGGATATAAAGAAGCGTACAAAGAGATTCCAATTTTACTCCTTTGCTTTTTATACACTGCAAATTCCAAGCACACATTGAGAACACACTTGGAACACTTTGATTAAAAAAGGTGTTACAGTTACCTTAAGGTGTACTGAAATGTGTTCCGAATCAGTGTTGCCAGTGGGCTACTTTTTTTAAATCCAGATTTCTTGATTGGCACCACTTTTTTGAAATAGCAAATATCGCCTTACTTAATGACATATTAATTAAGGCCAAAACAAGGGGATTTTTACCATTTCCAGTAAAGTGATGCCAATCAAGAAATCGGAATTTAAAAAAAGTATCCCACTGGCAACACTGTTCCGAATATGCTCCGCTATAAAGAAAGTGCTCCGAATGTGTACCGAAAGTGTTCTGCTCAGGATATTTGTTAAATCTAAACTCGGGAACAGATTGAGAATACATTTGGGCACACTTGCGAAATAACGCATTCCCAAAAGTGTTCAAAAAATGCTCTAGAAAGTGTGCTGAAAAAAAATTAGTGTTCTCAGAAGTATTCTAAAAACTGTTTCAATAGGTGCGTTTCAAGGTGTTCTAAAAAAGGTGATAAAATAAGTGCTCTAAAAAGTGTTCTGAAAAGTGTATAAAGATTTGCAGTGTACCCAAAGTGTATAATTTCCAAGGAGTATGGTACCCACGGGTAGGAGAACGCTACTTTTTTTTTTTTTATCAAATTGCTGATTGCCGCCACATTCTTTAAATAAAAATATTCGACTTTAATCCCTCATAACAAGTGGAATATTTCTATTACAAAAATGGGGGTGGGGGGGGGGGCAATTAACCAATCTGAATAAAGAAAAGTAACGGAAAAAATTTTTCGGGGAGTTTTCGTACCCCTAATGGCACCATTTCTTCAGATTGAAAGTCTTAACTTAATAATTTTCTATAGATTAAAAATCTTTCAGCGATTAATCACTGAATTTTTTATATTTTTCAGCGATTAAATAAAACGAAACATTCTATTCGAAAAGGCTGCATAATTACGGGTTAGATTCCCCTTTGCAAGACCCCACTCAGACCGATCCGCCCTCGGTCTCTATCCCTCGCGCAGATAAACCGGCCGTAACAACAACAACAATAACAATTTATTCTAAAATTATAGTAGAACTGTGCATACCCTATATCCCAGTAGCTTTTAACAAAAGTTAAACCAACGTAAACTCAGACGGATTAGTTCAAAAGTGAGCAAAGGCGCGAAATAATTTAATATTTCGATCATATAGAAATTTTTACGTATATTCTGTTGCATATAATTTCAAAATGAGAAAAAGATAATTCTTTTTTAATGCGCTATTGTGTTTTATTATGTTTCATTTTATTATTTTTCTTTTTTCTCTAGTTTGTCGGGGTCAGGCTCGTAGGTAATGACAGAACAAGTACGAATTATTTCACGTACGAAAAACTTTTTTTAGCTTGAGTGCTAAGTGACTTAAGCACGAGATTATCTGCGTTATTTAAAATGGTTTCTTTTGTTTAAGACTGGCAGTCATCATTTACGTCCATTAGACCTGTTTCTCGAATAAATGGCTGCTAGAGGCACTTAGTTAACTACTTACTTGTTATGTTTAACCCTTACCAGCGCGGTGTCCTTAAAAAAGGACACCTAATTTTAATTCCAAAACTGACAAATCGCACCAAGAATATTTACCTAAAATTTTCCTATTATAATGTACATGAAAATAAGCAAGTTCATATTTTCTAATAAATTCTTTTATAAATTGCGGTGTCAGTCCATTATTTCATCAGTTTATAAACAGAATTACTCCGCGCCGATAAGGGTTAAATTTGTCTTTTCAAGAAATTTCAGTTTATTCATTTTATTTGAAGACATGTTCAAGCCAAAAAATATTTAAATTAAAATTATAAAATCACAATTAAAAAATTTTTTATTTGAAAATATTTATTTATTTACTTCTGTGTCCGCAGGGCCCAACTAAACATTCATGGGAAGCGGGGCAGAGAATCACAACAATTTCAGAATAGTGATTTTCGTCTTATTTATGACAGAAATGTTTCGTTTAAATGATTTCAATTTAAAAATAGTGGTACTTCATGTCATGACCATGGCAGCAGCAATAAGTACCTTTGCAGTAATCAGGCTCTGCATGGCCGTAATTAAATGACACCGGGACTTGTGAACAAATTTATTTGGAAATACGTAAAATCTTTTCTTCCAACAGAATCCCAAAGGCAAAAATTCATTTTAAAATACTGGTGCCGTTGTTGCATTTGGGAATTAAATTTAAGTGGGATAGAGTTTAACCCACCATGCCGGGAAGGGTTAACCCTTTCAGGGGCAAAGTACTTATGTTAATTAAATATTAAAATCAGTGATTGACACCGGTATTTAAATAAAAATTTATTTAAAAATAAGCAACTGATTTTCTTCAAGTATAATTATAAAAGCAAAATACCATTGCAAAATTCCTGTGCCATTGTGGCGTTTCGGGATTAAAATAAGGAAAGAATAATTTACGCGAGCCTGATACGATCAAGTCAGGTACATGGTTATCCACTTGAAAGGCGGGGTTCATTTTTGGACTACTTAATTTTAATCCCTAAATGTCACATTGGCATCAGAATTTAGGAATGAATATTTTCCTTTTACTCTTTTAGTTTTTTTTACTCATTTTCCAACAAATCTGTCTGTAAATTCTGGTGTCAGTCATTAAATTCCGCAACAAATAGAAGTAATACATACATCTGTTTTAACAAATAGAAGTAATTTGCACTGCCTGAAAGGCTTAAAATACAGAGCAGAAATGTGAATCATTTTTCAATATATAAATCCATTACCAGTCAAAGTCGGGTTTTCTTTCTTCCTAGGCCAACGGTCCAAGCCTACGTGCCAACGGGCTAATTGTCACTACTATTTCTGAATAGTAGTATTCGCCTTATTTAACCCCTTAACAGTGCAGATAAAGAAGAGGATGTTTTTTTTTTTTTTTTTTTGTTTTTTTTTTTTTTAGTAGAAAGTTAGAAGATCCATGACATTTTCAAGAACCATAAATTAGTAACACGTAGCTGCCAGCACTTAGGCATTTTTTGTACCACAAAAATTTTATCGTAAATTTTACCTTTTTAAATCGCCGTAATCTACGGTTTAAATAAAGCAAATTTCCCTATTAAATTTTTGTAGCCCCAAAGAGCGGAAGAGTTAGCAGCTATGGTAACATCCCTCTTTGTGGGTTATAGAGAACTGTTACTCTAGCAAATATAAAGTAGTTTTGCAACAAAATTTTCAATTCTTTGATATAATTAGAAGAAGCGTTAAACTCCTCCTTCATTTTAAAGGTATTTTAAACATTAAAACCATGCTGAGAAAAAATGTTATACATAAATAGTTTGAAATAAAGAGTTTAACCCCTCAACGGTCGCATTAAATTACGGTTAAAAAATTCAGATTGCTTATTGCTACCTTTAATTTTTTTTTTTTTTTGAAAAAGAAATATTCTCCTTATTTAATAGCAGGTAAAATGACACCAGAATAAAGCCAATTACACTATTTTATAAAACTGGCAGGAATCAAACAATCTGAATAAAGCACACATCCCGTGAATATCATGGGAGCGAGAATTAAGGGGTTAAGATGTCCTTTAACCCCTTGAAAGGTGGGGGTTCATTTTTGGACCACATAATTTTAATCCCTATTTGCCACATTGGCACCAGAATTTTCGAATGAAAATATCTCTTTTATTTTATTAAGTGCGTGAAGAAGAGCTTTTACTTATTTTGAAATAATTTAGTTTGTAAATTCTGGTGCTATTCAACCTTTTCAGTATTTTACGAGTAGAACTACTTTGCCCCTGAAAGATTAACTTCTTTTCATTTTAATTCGCCAAACTACATAAAGAGTGCATTAACCCTTAACCCAGTGAGGGGCGGTGGGATATATTCATAGGTACCAACCTCAAACTAATCTTCCGTAATACTTGCGTTAATTTGACCCTGGTTTAATAAGTTTAGAACCAGAAATTGTTTTAGTAAATGAAATGAAATATGTTTCACATAGAAACCTAGAATTAAACAAATAAGAATTCATGAAATAAAATTTCTGGTTCGAAATGTGGTTAACCTGGGTCAAATTAATCCAGACATTACGAAAGATTAGTGAAAGGTTGGCAGCTATGGATATATTATATCCCATCTACGATTAATGAAGATTTGCATCAGAATTTTTTTATAAAATATTACTTTTCTAACTTTGGCGGGAAAAGTCGTAAAATTCCTCTTTCCTATTTCCCGAAAAAATTTTAGGAAGATTCCGGTGTGAATTGAACATTACAGAAACACAATTACTTGCCCCTGAAATGGTTAAATGCATAGTGATGCATATATCTGCATCCCTTTTTATTTAACCCTTACCAACCAGTATATTTATATAGAAATATTAATCCTGTAAAAATTAGAAAAATATAAAGTTAAAAATCTACCTTAAAATTTCTGGTGGTAGTTCTCCTTAACCCGTTCGGGACTATCGGTGCATATATGCACCCTCAAAAGAAGAATGCAGAATTTGTTTTAGGTACCAGTAAAAAAGAAAAGTAATATTTAGTTTCTTTAATTAGAGCATTTTCGCGATTGTTTAAGTAAAGGTAATTTAAAAAAAAAAAGTGGTGCCAACCGAATAAAATTAGTGTATAAGCCACCGTTCCCGAAGGGGTTAATATAAGCATAAAAAACACAATTCTAAAAGAATAATTCATGCATTGAAGGGCTAAGTTTTACAAAATAAAAAAATTTCATAAAATAAGGTATTTAGATTCGTACTTATTGAAATATTTACTAATTTGAAATATTTTAGTTATGACAGTAGTTTTTACTTGTATTACAGATGTGCAACATAAGAAAAAGTTGACGTATTATACGAAAAATGTATCTCTGATTTTTTTTTCATTATTTTTCCTGTGTAATAAACCTTTCTGAGAATCATATATAATTGTTTCGAAACAAAATAAAAAATCATGCAATTAAGGGTTAAATATGAAGTATTTTCCAGAGCTGGTTTTAAACTTTCACTTAGAAAAGCATAAAGGTAAAATTACATGCAAAAAAAAGTGAAATTCAAGGATCTGAAAATAGTATCTAAATAAAAATAAAAATGACCTACATTTAATAACGGTAACCTATTCTTCTAATTAATGTTTACAGAGTAAAAGTAAAAAAGATCAAATTCTCATGCTAGAGTCCATTGATCTAATGCTAAAAGTTCCTCAAGAAACTAAGTCCGGCTTTGCGTCCGTAAACATTTATAAATAAATACTCCACTATAACCATCTGATGTGGGAAATAAAATCAAATGCTGAGCAGGAAGGAATGCAGTAAAGAAGAAAGAGAACGTAAGTGGGATCAGCATTTAGCCGACTGGTCGGACAAGATACAGTGGGTTACATGTTCACTGACGTTCACTGATAGCGGGGGGGAAATCAGCGAGAGTAGTTGATGTTGTTTGTTTTGAATTACTTTTCTTCCAGTGAGAGTAACAGAATTGCGGAAATCCTTGGTTGAAGAAAGCAATCTAAAATTAACTGAAACCGGTTTAAAAAATAACTGATAGTACTTAATGGATTTCTCAATCACTAATATTTAATAACCATTGATTGTTGGGATGGATTTTAAGTAATTAATAGGTTTAGGAGCAGTGAAACATGATTTAGTTAATTATAGTTTACCTTTAGCGCTGAAACTTGATAATGCCTACTTTCAAATACATAAATAAAATCAGTGAGGAAATTTCGTACCCATCATAATTGTTTTCGATGTTATTCATGACAGAATAATTCTAAAATTTTCTTTCTCGTAAATGTTTTCCTTCGTGACTACATGATGCTATCCAAATGTTCCCAGAATGCATTTGCAGGGCTCCCATTTGCTCCATAATTTAATTACCACTTTTATCAAAGAATAATGCTATTTTTAGATATTTGTGCAAGTGTTGTAGAAAGAAACATATCCGAATGTTTTTTTAATTGCAAATGTTGCAGAAAACCACTAAAAACTTATTCTTCGGAAATACTGCTATTCAAACAACGGATAAGTCGAGCCTTTAGTACGAGGGTCATCCAGAAAATAAGATTCCACGTCCCTAAAAAGAAACTAAACATAACTACCTGGAAAGATCTATTGCAAAAGACATAGTAATGTTTCATTTATGTACTTCTCAACATAAGAACCACCGCAATTGTAACATTTGCCATAGCGTGGAATAAGTTTTTGTAGTCCAGTGTCACAGAAGTCTGCCTCCCGGGAATGGAGCTCAGGGCCGAAACTAAGGGGGGAGAGGCAGAGGGGTAATGTGCCCCGGGCGCCAGAACGAAGGGGTGCCAAATGAAGATTTTATGTGTCGATTTTTCTCATGTGTATGTTAATACGGTATTGTTAAAATCCTCCCGTCTGGGCTATGCCAAACCATAGAAGAATTTAAGGATGATATGGCATAAAGATCCTGTATTAAGTGGAATTTTTTTCGATTCAGTTTACAAGGTTTTAATGATTCAATATTTGACAAAGCAGATTACGTAGTTCCGTATTACATATTTTATGATTACATACTTAAATTAAGTCGGCTGTTAGAAAATTAATAAAATTCTCTTTGTAAATATACTTTGCTGAGAAGGGGGTGGAGGCGCCAAAATCCATGTTTGCCCCGTGTGCAAAAAAGGCTAGTTTCGGCCCTGATGGAGCTTGCTTGTCACAGTTGTCAACCCACGTCTCATAACCAGTAACGATCCTGTATAGGTACTGGTTGCCATCATCGTTTCAGAATAGTCAATGCTGATCCCATGCGTTTGGTTTTATGCTCGGCTGTAAGGTTCTTCGGCAGGAATACGGCATTTAATTATGACGAAAATGCCTATCAAAATTTACTGGTGGAAGTTTGCCCCGTTGGTAATCAATCCCAGAATTTATCACCGAAGTGAAACAGCATAAAGTGGGTGGCCACTAGTTTTGCCAGGTCTCCAGCGTACATCAGGGCTCCAAATGCTCTGGACACCACTAATTTCTTACAGTTTATTTCGCCATCTTTAATCACAGATAATTCCGCCATTAGATAAGACGAAGAAAATTACTTTAAAATACTGGTGTCCAGAGCATTTGGAGTCCCGATTTACCCGGCAACATTAGTGGCCACCTTGAAACAGTGTACGCTGTTGGCTTTCGTGTGCCTGCATGTAAATTCAGTGATATTGAGATTTCTTACGCTGGGAGGTTAGTAGGTGGGAGAAGCTTGCGTACCCGGGAGATCCTCCTCCCCCTTTCCAATAACGATAAAAAATGTGGGGACCTTTTCTCCCGGAGGTTAGAAATTAGCCCACTTATAAATCTTATAAAGTTAGCAGCCCGGGGAAAGTAATAAGATGGATTTTTTGAGCCACTATACATATTAAAATGGTCGACTGACTTCTGATCAGATCATTAGTCTGAACAAAAATATGGCCTACTAATTAATCCACTATGAAATAAATTGTAATCATACATAATAATTCACATCTAAAAAAAGACTTCCTTTGTCTTTTTTTATTCCATGTCGTAGAAGTAAGTAAGCAATAAATGTCGTGTAAAAGCGACCAAAAATAAGTCATTTTGGCGCGTTTTAATCACTTCTTCTCACACTGCTACAGGCAGTGTCATGGGAGTTTTTTCAAACATCACTCGACTGGAATGCACTAAATTGCCATTAGTAGCAATAAAGAGCATCGAGGCAAAGTAGCGCAGCACGCAATTCACCACATCATACCATTTTATACCGACCGCTATGGCTTATCCATGACTCACTCGCATTCACATGCTAAAAGTTTATTATGTAATCAATGGAATGGAACCCTTATCATTACAGTAACATGGTTAAAAGAAGTAACTTTGATCAACCTAATATATCCTATTTGAAGCTAAATGCTAATTATGTACATCAATGTATTCTGCAACATCGATTTTAACCCTCCGTCTACCAGACGGGTCCATTGGACCCGACAGGTACATACAAAATATTCATTCAAACCAGAAATTTCTTTAAAATAAACTAAGTATATAAACCAGACAAAAATAAGGTAAATAAATAAGTTAAATAGTTTTAAATAAAAATTCTGGTGTAGAACGTTTTATTAAAACTTGAATAAAATTCCCGGTAGATCTAGGGTTAAGAAAGAAAACTCGTGTCACACTGTCTGAATGGTATCCCTTTCAGGGGTAAGACTTTTCTGCTCCGATTATGTTCAAATAATTAATTCACACCGCAATATACGAACAAATTAATTTGCAAACAATCAAAAAGCTTTTTTTCCCCCACGCTTATTATGAGATCGAACTTGTACTAACAAATTACTGGTGCCATTTGAAATTTTGGGCATTAAAATTAACCGTTTGCAGACTGCAAACGGCGCCCTTCAAGGGGTTAAATAGGTTCAAGGAACATAATGATGAATTCCTCTTTATAATTCGAAAAATTGTTTAACGAAAATATATTAAAAACGTTTGTGGTTAATAACGGACAAATAACCAAACAAGCACCAATGACATCGTCGGTACCATGTCAAACTATCCAATGTGAAAACAGTGGGCTACTTTTTTAAAATTCAGATTTCTTGATTAGCACCACTTTTCGGAAAGGGTAAAATTCCCCTTGTTAACTACCCCTTGTTACCTTAATTAATATGTCATTAAATAAGGCGAATTTTACTATTTCAAAAAAGTGGTGTCAATGAAGAAATCTGGATTTAAAAAAAGTAGTCCACTGTTTTCACATTGGATACTTTGACATGGTATTGACATAACGTTAACAGACGTTGAATCAATTTACTACCAGTATTATTAAATACTAAATTTGGCCTCCTTTGATTGTATAACGTTCAAGGGTTTAATAATTCCAAACTTTGTATATAATAACACTCGTAATAAAATGATCCAGCATCTCCTGACGCTACACCTCTCATAATCGCTGTCTGATGTCACTGACACGTCACAATCGTCACCTATGCTCACAGTCACAACGGAAACTATAATGTGATTCTTTTATTTCGTCATATCGTCGGTACCATGTCAAAATATACAATGTGAAAACTGCGGTTTAATTTTTTTTAATTCAGATTTCTTGATTCGCACCACTTTTCTGAAATGGTAAATTTTCCCTTGTTAATTACCCCTTGTTGCCTTCATTAATATGTCATTAAATAAGGTGAATATTACTATTTCAAAAAAGTGGTGCCAATCAAGAAATCAGAATTTAAAAAAATTATCCCACAGTTTTCACATCGGATAGTTTGACATGGTACCCAAGATATTATAACTCTCGGGTTACTTCTAAATCAAGACTGCGTCATCGTGGCCGATATTCTTTGTCAATTAAGTTCGTTACAAAAAAGAAGTTATAGGGTGAAATGCCCAGTAACTGACACCTTGAGGATCTTTTCATGTTTAAATCCCTATTATAAAGTTTTAAATCTATTTTATAGAATACCGTAATTTCCGGCGTATAATCCGCGGATCAAACAATTCTGTTTGGACTCAGACATTTTATTTAGTTATTGAAACCAAATATTTACTGCGATTTAAAACGTGGCATTTTATTTTTTTTAATTTCTGGGTCGAAAAATGGTTGTTTGATCCGCGGATTATAAGCCGGAAATTACGGTACTTTATTTTGTTTTTGAAAGTATAGTAGAGATACATCGCGCTGTCAGTCTATGGATGTCACTGACACATCACAATCGTCACCTATGCTCACAGTCACAACGGAGACCGTAATGTGATTCTTTTATTTCGTCATATTATGATTCTCGGGTTACTTCTAAATCAAGACTGCGTCATTGTGGTCGATATTTTTCGTCAATTAAGTTCGAAATTGAAGTTATAAGAAAAAATGGAATTATAGGGTGAAAGTCCCAGAAACTAACACCTTAAGGATCATTTCTTGTTTAAATCGCTATTATAAAGTTTTAAATCTATTTTATAGTTATCTTTGTTTTTGAAAATATAGTAGAGATACATTAAAAAATTATTGTTGACAAAGTTTTGAAAAATTATACTTTTTATTACTAAAAAGGAATTTTTTTCATGAATATGGTCAATAACTCCAGTAACTGACACCATCCCTTTTTTTAAAAAACAATAACTGAAAAGTAAGTTATAACAGTTAAGACAAATAAGTTACCATTAGATATCATTACTTTGCAGAATTTTACAAGAAAATGCCTATTAGAGTTAGATTTTTTCTGAACTTTCAGTTACTGTTTAGGTGTTAATAACTGGAAGTTTCACTGTACACTTCACAATGATTTGGATACGACTTATTTTCTATGTCGCATGACGACAATGCCGTCGAAATGACTTGCGTTAAAATCACAGTACTTTCACATTTTGGTCTTATTTGCAGTGGAGTAGCAAGGAAGAGGCCAGATAAAGGTGGGGTACCACCAATTTCCCATAGAATCAATTTTTTCTGATTTAATCGCAGATTTTTTATTTGCTATTAAAAGAGGCGAATATAACTGCTCGCAAAAATAAGTAGGATGCCCCTGGCCACTCCGTAGGTATACCACTGCTCAATTGGGTCACGGTGCAATCAGGGTAGATTTACAATTCAGTAATATGATTCTACAAACTGCAACCATCAGAGGAGATACAAACAATATTTTAGCATTTTTTCATCCTGATATCATATATGACTTTGTGATTACACAACCTCATTATAACAGGTTCTGCAGCGAGGGATAACCAACCATAGGCATAGGCTTCCTGATCCCGCGCTGCTAGTTTATTTTTAAAAAAAATACAATATCATTTAACAATTGTTGAAAGTTCTCTATTTACAAGTGTTTATGTAAGAGTTGTTAACCCCTTGAGGGGCACCGGTATATATTATATACCACCTACGATTAATGAAGTTTTACACCAGAAAAATTTACTAAATTTTACTTTTCTAACTTTGGTGGAAAAAAGCCGTAAAATTGCTTTTACTTATTTTGAAATAGAAATTTTCAAAGATTCCGGTGGGAATTCAGCATTTCACAAACGTAATTGCTTGCCCCTCAAGGGGTTAAACACACTTAAATTAAAGATAAGTAACAAAGATAAAATTTAAGTTAAGAATGCTAAGGACATTTAAGAGAATTAAATATAATAAGTAAAAGTAATAAGAAAAGTGCTTTAAAGACTAACTACACATGACAAACATAATCAGATGCAGATCACAAATTATTGTTTAAATATAATAGCATAATATTAAAATTTCTAAGTTTTTACAGACGAAACGTTTTACAGACGACACCTACATAACACATAAAAGCAATAAAAGATAAAAGATATAAAGTGTAAAAACACATAAAATTTTAGAGATTAGCTATGTGTAAAAGATAATTTTTTAAAAGAGCATTTTTGAGGTTAAACACATATAAAATATTTGAAAATTAAATGAGTTCTTGAGATTTTGTAAAGTTAGTAGATATTTTAATATAAAATGGTGAGATTTCAAATTTCCAAAAGTTTTAGTGAACTTTTTGACACTGTTCCTTCATTGTAAAAGTTTATTATTATATTTACACTCGATGAGAAGCTAGGCATCACTCATGGGAATCAGCATCACAAAGCTGCACCTTCCTTAACACTAGAACGCCCGGAAGGAGTCGATTCGACTCCAACCACATGATTAAATGTCCATTGGAGACAGAATTTTTTTCTTAAAATAAGTTAAATTTAAGCAAAGCAGAACTACGTTAAATAAATCAGTTAAATAATTTTAAATAAAAATTCTGGAGTGAAATATTTTTATGAAAATTGAGTAAAATTTCCGGGCGTTCTAGTGTTAATACACCACTATTTAAACATTTTTGACTAGAGGTAATTTCATTAATTTGGAGGAACACTATTATATTGAAGCTCTTTATCTGGTTGTAGCATTTCTAAGGCTATAATGGGTGGCTATAAGGGTTGTTGTAGTTTTATGTAATTATGATATTGAGGGTTATTAAGATTTTGTCCAGTATAATCCCGAATTGAAACTTCTGTTGCCAACTGGGCCTGGTATGTCATGCAGTTGCTTGAATCAGCTGAGTATTTGAAATAGTTGTCCATGTGAAAGCAATTCGTACAGCAATATTGAGATGGATCTTCTTTTGAGGGACATACCGACGTCAGGTGGTCTCTTGCACATTTCGCACATATAGGTTTTCTCCTACAAGACGATTGCGAATGTCCGTAGAGCTGGCAGTTGCTGCACCTGACAATCGGTTTATATGGATATATTTTGCAATTGTTGAAGCCAATCAAAATACTTTTCTGAGCTAAGATTGTATTTGCTACATTTGTTTCTCCTTTAATTATTAAGTGATAGTTATAAGATTTTGCCGTTATTATTATGTTTGTTATTGTAAGGTTGTAACCTCATTATATCAATGTTTAGCGATCGATCAATAATTTGAGAGCTAAATTTTGTTATTAGGTCTACCGGAAAGTTATGTCCTACAATGTTATTTCACGGCTACTTTTTTATAATTTGGTTTTCTTCATTTGCACCACTTCTTTGAAATGGTAAAATTCTCATTATTTTCACCTTAATGTGAAACGTGAAAACAATTAAAATTTTACCATTTCAATAAAGTGGTGACAATAAAGAAATTTGAATTTTAAAAAAGTAGACGTGAAATAACATTATCGGACAGAACTTTCCGGTAGACCTAATATATGGCAATGACTTGTTCTTATACAGGGTTCGTACGCATCAAAGGATTCGGCGGGATTTTAGGGGTTTTAGTACCAGAAATTTCGTAAAGTACACATCGCTTATCTGAAGGTAGAATTCTTTTTTCATTAAAGAAGTCAAATATTACTTTACAAAAATTCTGGTAAATGATCCTTAAAGCGTACGAACCTTATTATATATTGTCTGTCCCTTTTATTTATTAATACAACCATAGGTGCCAACCTCAAACTAATCTTCCGCAATACTTGCGTTAATTTGACCCTGGTTTAATACGTTTCGAACCAGAAATATTTTTTAAAAAAGGAAATTAAATATGTTCCACGTAGAAACCTGGAATTAAATAAATAAGTATTCCTGAAATAAATCTTCTGTTTCGAAATGTGGTTAACCTGGGTCAAATTAATCCAGACATTACGGAAGTTTAGTAAAAGGTTGGCAGCTATGTACAACGTTAATAAACAAATTAGAACACACTCTATTAGCAATATATTTTTATTCTAAACTATATCTTAAAACTTAATATATCAGTAACGAAATGCCAAACATCATTATCATTATGTTAGTGAGAACCATTACATTATTTTTGTTTGTGCTAAAATACATTATCACCATACTAGTATATGGAAATAATATGCTTGTTTCAATATACGACGCACAATATATCAATGTAATGAACAATTATTAACACGTTCACGCCGGCGCGGTGGGTCACACTCGACTGTCTCAGATATGTCAAGTCTCCGCCTTTTTTTCACACCATTATTATTTTAGAGATAATGTTGTTCCTTTAAATCCCCCAATAGTTCTAATTAAATAAAACAAAATTTTCTGTATTAAAATACTGGTATCCAAAAAGCCGGAGACTTTGCAGATCTGAAACAGTTGAGTGTGACCCACCGCGCCGGCGTGAACGTGTTAATGTAATTAACACTAGAACGCCCAGAAGGAATCGATCCGACTCCGACTATATGATTAAATGTCAACTCGAACCAGAAATTCTTTCATAAAATAAGTTAAATTTAAAACAGGCAGATTTACGTTAAATAAATAAGTCAAATAATTTTAAATACAAATTCTGGTGTCAAATATTTTTATGAAACTTGAGTAAAATTTCCGGGCGTTCTAATGTTAATTCGCAAAATTTAACCGTAATGTCTTACTCTCGTTCTTCGTCTTAAATTAAATAAAATGGCAAAAATCTTTTTTTTTAAATCTTATTGTTGGTAAAGTGTATTTAGGGTTAAGTATATATATATATATATATATGTAATTCGCTGAAAGTTGTAGCAACTTCGTCATGTTTTAAGTAAAAAATCGAAATAGCAAAAGTTCTACCCCATACTATTCTATATAAAGAAATGGGTGTTTTGCCATCACAGTTGCTCGGAAAATATTAAACATTATTTTGAAGACCACAATTTTTGCAGAGAAATGTTTGTCTTATTTAATTACAGAAATTTTGCGATTAAATCAGGATTATAATACTATTCGAAAATAGTGGTATTCAAAATAAAATTTTGGTACTTTCCGGATAACCATATTTGTCATACTTGTGCCTCTGAAAATGTCATTTTGTATTCAGGCAGTCCTCTGGATTCATCTAACACAGTGTTGGCCAACTGTGGCACGCTCGACACCACTAAAATTTTATAGTAATCATTGCCTTATCTAATCATCGAATCTTTACGATTCAAGGTCGGCTATTTCTTTAAAAATTTAGTGGTATCCGGCGTGCCACAGTTGACCACCCCTGATCTAACAGAATAGGAATAGGAGTTAGCATTCCGCTTTGTTGTTGATTTCAGTGGACCTACCACGAGATGTTTTCCTCAGAAATACTGGTATCAAAAAACGGACTAGTGGGAGCCCTGTAGTAGTTGCAATGAAGAAAAAGAAATAAAATCACCCTCGTGTCTTAGAAATGTTTTGTACAATAACCCTTATTTAGTTTGTACGTTACATAGCTATATTTAACAGACAACAAAACATGTTATTTTAAATGTTTATGAAAACTTCGATGAGGAATTATTCGCATGATCACATTTGAAAAAAAATATGACATAAGCATTATATATTTTAATGAGAAAAACGGTACCATTCATAATGTAAAAATCAATGAAACCGTCAGAGAATAAGTGTATATCCCCATGGAATATCTCGTGACTACAAAAGATTAGATGTTTTCCGAATACAGAAAACTGTAGCAGTGAAAATATCTATCAATTCATTTTTATTCCTATTATTATTACTCTTCTATCATTTTGAAAAGGTCTTTAGAATATGTTTGTAATTTGTCTCCGATGTTTTCAACTCAAAAAAGTAGAATGATTGAAATGTTCAAGAGTTGGTTTCTATTAGGTTGTAACGAAAGTTTTCCACCAAAAAAGTTATTAATAAATTAACCCTCTGTCTACCAGAAGGGTCCAATGGACCCGACATGTACATTCAAAATATTTATTCAAACCAGAAATTTCTTCAAAACAAACTAAATTTATAAATCAGACAATAATAAGTTAAATAAACAAATTAAATAGTTTTAAGTAAAAATTCTGGTGTAAAATGTTTTTATAAAACTTGAGTAAAATTTTCGGTAGTTCTAGGGTTAAGAAAGAAAAAAACATGAAAGCAGTACCTTTAGTGCGGGTAGTAATCGCCACCCAAATCTATGATTTTATATAATAAATTATTTAGTATATTAAAATATAATGTATGTATTAAAATATTGATAAAAATATCTGTAATAAAAATATATTAGTGCAGGCCTGAACACGTCTGTCCTTATCTGCTTGAGTCAGCTCATGCGGCACCCAGTGATTAAACTTGTACGTCTAGTTTATGCGATGCATAGCGCGACTAATGGACATGGTACTAACGTCTATCTCCTTGACTAACTCTCGTGTGGTTGAATACTGATCTTCTTCCACAAGTTCTCGCAGGCGGGCCTCATCAACATCAGTATGCCGGCCAGAGCGCTCTGCTTCTTGAACGTCATAGTCCTTATTTTTAACTTTCGGTACCAAACCGTCACAGTGTCTTATGATACAACAGTAGTACCTAACTCATGATTCAATGACAGCTGATTTTTCTCAACACAACTGGAAATAAACGGTGGTTCTAATCTGGTAGCGAGATAGTTCCATTTCAGACACCTTGTACTTAATGATAACGATGTATTTTTACAAATTTCACAACACACTGTTATGGCTAAAACTTGTCATGTCTGTCACATACTACGATTTTTGGCTACCAGTATTTTAGAACGGAAAAACGTGACTTATTTTATCGGAGATATATCATCAATTGAATAACGCGAAGCAAACTTTTCGAAAATAACGGTGGGCAACAAGCACAGTGATTTTCTGCTGTGTGACAGACATGACAAGTTTTCATGGAATTAGCCTTATAAGCTCTTTCTTTCAAATGCAAAAAATCGTTTGACAAAATCAGGGTTCGCACAGTTTTACCACTAAATTTTAACAGTAATTTCAAAGTATTTCACTGCAGAAAAATATTGCAAAATCTGTGAATAAAGGCAGTGATTGCGTATTCTGTGATTGGAAAATTAAATGTAATTTTTCTTAGCATTAATAGTGGTGCCAGAGTCCTTGGAGATTCCAAGGAGTGTGCGAACCTTGCAAAATATGAGCAAATACGTCAATGCGAACTGTTTGCGCAGACGATATTAGCTGTGGCGGGAAACTTTCGTTACAACCTGATATAAATTGATTGAAAAGCGCATGTTAAACGCCCTAATTTTAGGTAACAATCTCATATATATATTTCTGTCATTTTGACGTGGCCCTTAAAATTATAGCTGCCAACTTTCACGATTTTTTTACCTATCACAGTAATAGTGGCAAGGAAAAAGCGTAAACGTTGGCAGCAATTTAAAATGAATATTTCCATGCTAACTTTATGCTTAATAAAAAGGCCTTCATTATACAAAGTGTAAACTGAAATCTGAAAACACTCAAATAACTTTCGAACGAAAAAAGATAGAGTTGTGGTACGAGTGGCTTTTTATTTGCTAGTATGAAAAAAATACTTTGAAAATTCGTGTTTCAATTTTAAAACTTGCAAGGAAAAGGAATGCCCCGTTTGAACTTTGCAGATAAAATGCATACAAAGTTATTTTGTCCTTATTTTAACCTTTTGTCCTTACTCTTTAGCTGATGAAGTTAGAAATATAGAACAACTGTTTATCTATAGTAAAACGACTATGCACTATCATATGAGGGTCTGAAGTGCTGTTAGTGGCTAAATGTGGAAGTTATCTACTCTGTCGCAAAAACTGTGAAATAGACATAAAAAAAGTAAATTACAAAAATGCTGAGTATCTTTCATTTACTTTGAAATCCCTTACGTGTAAAAATAACTTTATTGGAAGCCCTCAAACATAAGTTTTTCGATATCCAATCACCGGCTTAAATATGCACTAATCACATACAAAAGAGTGGTGTTTATTAAACAATTAAGTATGAAACGTCCTATTATAAAACTGCAAGATTAACAACGGGGCAAACTTCTACCAGTAAATTTTAACAGAACGTTTCGTGTTATATAAATTCCGTTTTCCTGCAAAATTGTTGTCATAATTATAAAGTGTTCACAAAAAGCTGAGTGGGATATATTGTTACCACGTGCCTGAAGAATTCATAGAAATTGTATGTGAATACTGTGTGTAACTTTAAGATTGAAGACAAATAGTTTTCTTTTTCACATTTTTATATCACACAGCACACAAATGTTACAAACAATCACAAACACTGAAAAACATGTAGAAAGATGAAGTGACTTTGGGGTAATAACCCGCTGTTAGAACAAGTGACGTTCATAAAACATCTTTTGGGGAATACTCCCGCTATAAGCAACAGAATAATTGGGGATAAGACCCGCTATAGCATAATGTGCCACAATGGCAGCTCAGCAACAACATACTATACTTGGGGATAACACCCGCTCGAATACACAACGTGCCGCAATGGCAGCTAAAGAACAACTATATGCTTGGGGATAAGACCCGCTCGAATACACAATGTGCCGAAATGGCAGCTAAAGAACAACTATATACTTGGGGATAAGACCCGCTCGAATACACAACGTGCCGCAATGGCAGCTAAGCAACAACTGAACTGGGTCACATGACCGCAAAGCTACGGAGCTCGTTCGGCATGCGCACAAGGTCCGAACATGCCGCCCCGCGTTGCAATGTGCGTAGCACATTCAAAATATTAAAAATACACTATAAATACAAGAACTAAATAAAATACCAATACCACAAAATAATATTACAATACAAATACAATAATAATAAGTAGCAACAATAAGGACTATACAATACAATAAAATTAAATTCTTTGTTACAAAATTTAAGCTATTTTCTAAAAATAGTTCTATATTGTTCTTAAGAAAAGTTGAATGTAAAATAACATGTAAATCTTAGGTGCACTTTAAAATAAGTAGACAATGAGAAAAGATATGTACATTAGGTTTCATTAATGGGCAAGACACACAATCTAGATATGGATCTAAGAAAGATATTTGAGGCTGTTTTAACCTTTGCAACCCTAACATTACCATCCTTTCCTGGTATAACCTCTAAGATTCGTCCTAGCATCCACTTACAGGGAGGTAAATTGTCCTCCTTTATGACTACCATCGCCCCTGGTTTGATGTTTTCCCCTTTTACCTGCCATTTTGAACGATTTTGGAGATGACTCAAGTAATTTAATTGCCAATTTCTCCAAATTAATTGGACGAATTTAGTGGTTCTCTGCCACCTAGATAATCTCGATTCTGTGATATCAATCAACTGAGGTTCTGGAATGGCATCGATAGGCCGACCAATTAGGAAATGGCCTGGTGTCAATGCATTAAAATCATTTATATCGGTCGATAACGGAGTTAAGGGACGCGAATTTAGTACCCCTTCGATTTGGGTGGTGACTGTTTGGAATTCTTCCATAGTCAATCTAGCACCTTTTAATGTTCGTTTAAGATAATACTTGAAAGATTTTACACCAGCCTCCCATAAACCACCAAAGTTGGGCGATCTAGGAGGAATGAACTTCCATTCAATAGCTTCTGAAGTAAGGTAATTAGCTAATTTTTCATCCGGTCTACGGACTAACTCATGAAGTTTGTGCAATTCTGATTTAGCACCCCTAAAATTCGTAGCATTGTCTGTCATAATAGAAGCGCATTTTCCTCGCCTTGAAACAAAGCGTTTAAGTGCGGCGATAAACGCATCAGAAGTTAGATCCGTTACTATTTCTAAATGAATAGCCTTTGTTACTAAGCAAACGAAAATCGCGACATAAACCTTATGAAAAATCCCTTTTCTTTGATTTTTATATTTAATCTCAAAAGGGCCGCAAAAATCGGCTCCTGTATGGTTAAACGTAAAATTTGGAGTTACTCTTTCCGATGGGAGGTCACCCATGATTTGTTTAGCAGTAACTGGGTTGTTCCTAAAACAGACAATGCAATCATGCACTACTTTTCGCGCTAAATTTTTTCCACTTACGGGCCAAAACCGCATACGTACGTAATGGATTAAAGTTTGGGGACCAATATGAAAATACTTCCTGTGAAAATGCTCAAATATGAGTTTTGTGAGCTTATGGCCTTTCGGCAAAATGATTTGATGCTTCTTATCAAAGTTTAAATCTGAATTTTCCAACCTACCGCCAACTCTTAAGATATTATCTTGATCCAAAAAGGGGGATAAACATTTAATTTTACTGGAAGGGGGAACCCTTGATTCCCGTTTTAAACCCTTAATCTCTTCCTGAAATTCTGAATTTTGTACTAATCTAATTAGAGAAACTTCTGAATTTTTTATTTCTGGGGTTGTGAGGCTGCCTCTGCGCCGGTCTGCTAACTTGCATTTGCAATTGTGAAAAAACCTATAAACATATGCCAGTATGCGAAGAATACTATAGTATTTACCACTTATGTTGAGAAAAAAATATACTTCTTCAGGATTCCTGAAAAGAGAAAGAGAAATATTAGAATTGAAATCATTACAGTTATTTTTATATTTTGATTTAGTCTCTGGAATGTAATCTGTTTCTGGCACAGAAATAGTTTCTTGCTCAGTCACTAAGTCATCAGCTGCTAGGAATTTTGGTCCCCTAAACCACATTGGATTCTCTACAAGAGAATTAACACTCGCACCTCTGGTCAAGAGATCGGCAGGATTGTCCTTGCTAGAGCAGTGATACCAAGAGTTCGAATCTGAAAGTGCATTAATCTCTATGACACGGTTTGCCACAAACTGCTTCCATCGCTTTGATGATCCTTTGATCCAGAATAAGGTTATTTTGGAATCTGTCCAATAGTACACCTTCGATGTGATTTTTTGATCTAGGATGGGTTTTACTTTATTGGTCAGTCTTGCACTTAGTAAGGCTCCGAGAAGTTCTAGCCGAGGCAGAGTTATCTCCTTTATCGGTGCAACACGACTCTTTGAAGTCACGAGATTGACTTCCACACCACTCTCTCTTTTTATTCTCAGATAAATTGCAGATCCATACGCTATTTTACTAGCATCAGAAAAGGCGTGTATTTCTACAGCTATTACTTGATTCAAGCAACCAAGAATTTTCCTCGGAATTTTTAATTCTGCTAAATTTGGAAGTTCTTCGAGCCACTTTAACCATTTTTCGTGCACATTAGTTGGTAACTGTTCATCCCATGCTGTCTTCTTTAGCCATAGTTCTTGGAACAGGCATTTTATTCTAATGGTGAATGGCGTCAGCATGCCTAACGGATCGAAGATTTTACCAACTGCTTGCAATAGTAGACGTTTTGAGCTTTTTTGCGATGACAAGAATTCTATTAAACTTTTGACTTCGAATGTCAGACAATCTTCTTCTGTTTTCCAGGACATTCCTAATACCTTGCTTAGATTGCTTCCTAGGCTTATTGCAGCATGTTCTGCTTGAATATTTAAACCTTCCTTTTGCCAGCACTGCAGTAACGCTTCATCATTTGTTATCCATTTTCGAAGAATCATTCCTGCTTCAGACATTATTTTGTTAGCATTCAGGGAAACATCAAGAGCTTCTTGCAGCGTATCTTCGCCAGATATAAAATCGTCCACATAAATATATTTATCGAGTAGGTGAACAGTTCTTGGGTGTAGGTTCATAAACCGCTTGATGTGCTCCTTTATTGTAGCAGATAGGAGGAATGGAGATGCATTGACTCCAAAAATAACACGTTTGAATCTGAAGACCTTGAAAGATTTTAAACCATCATCATACCACAGAAAACGGACAGAATCCCGATCTTTTTCAGCTAGTGAGATTTGAAGGAACGCCTTCTCGATATCAGAAGAAAAGGCAATTTCGTATAATCTGAAGTGGATTAAAATATCAAATAGAAGTGGATTTAAGTTGGTGCCGGGCCATAAACAATCATTAAGGGACAAATCATTGTTATCATGAGAGCTGGCATCGAAGACGATTCGGACCTTTGTAGTAAGTTTATCTTCTTTACAGACCGCATGATGGGGCAAATAATAAACTGCCCTGTCTAAAACAGGTTCATTTTCTTGTACCTGCTCTATAATTCCTTGCTTTAAATATTCCGTGATTATTTCAGAATATTGTCGAAAAAGCTCTGGGTTTCGATAAAATTTTCTTTTTAGACCTTCCAAACGCTGTTTCGCAACATTAAAATTACCATTTAAATCCTTCCAGTCTTTTTTCCACGGTAACTGAACTTCATAACGATCGCCTACAAATTTGACAGTTTTATCGAATATTTGTTGTGCTTGATCAGTTTCCGATATTTTCGGATCATCATGTTTTATGCCTATAGACTCAAGCTCGAAAAATTGTTTTAAATTATCATTTATTTCATCGAAATCTCTAACGAAATTGCACATAGTAATATTGTTTGTTTGCGTGTTCTCCTCTAGCGCCCCAGTTGGGATCCATCCAAAAACAGTGTCTTGCAGAAAAAGTTTATCATTTATCTTAATTGAATTATGCTTTAAAATTCTATAAAATAATTCAGCGCCAACCAATGCGTGAACTTTTCCCGGTTTGAAAAATGTGGGGTCTGCCAATTCCACAATATTCGGTAAATTAATGTCCGATACATTTAATTGCTTTGATGGAATTACATCCGTGATTTTGGGAACAATTAAGAAATCTATATTCTCCCTGAAAGAGCCATCTTCGTTTGTAATTACACTCGAAATTTTATTTTTTACATTATAAGTATAACCGTTTAATCCTGTAACGGGTACATTAATTATCCTTTTTTTAAATTTCAGCATGTCAGCGCAATCCTTAGTTAAAATATTGACATTGCTAGCATTATCCAAAATGACTCTAAACCTTCGTTTATTTCCGAAATTATCTTCTATAAAAACAAAGCATGTACTCAATAAAATTGATTTTCTTTCTTTACTTATATTATTCAAGGTCTTTAAGGATTCGTCATTATTTACCGAAATGGTTTTCATTTCTCTATTTACCGCACCTGCAAGAGGGGAGGAAATTTGGGGGGAAGCCAATTCATTTTTGGATTTATTTTCTTTTTCTCGATGAAGCCATGAGCTGTGTCGCAATCCACAGGTATTACAATTATATTTTGAAATGCAAGAATTTACGCAATGAGAATTATTCAAACAATTAATACACAGCTTATTTTTCTTCACAAAATCGTATCGTTCAGAAACATTCATTTTTAGAAACTGAGAACATTTGTTCAAATTATGAAAAGCCAATTTACACAGAATACAAGTTTTTCCATTCGATTTATCATTCGAATTTAGCATGAAATTTTTTTGTTTGTTCGAAAGAGGAATGTTTTTGTTTAAGGGTTTTGAAGCAGAGTATCTATTTACGCTTTCTAACGTAGAACTGCGGTTTTCCAAAAATGACATTAATTCATTAAATTGCGGGTATTCTGATTTTTTAATCGAATATTCAAATAATTTTCGAGATTCCTTATCTACCTTTTGCAATATAATATTGATAAGGATAGCATCAGACAGATTGTTTTGTTCATATTGTAATACTTTTAAGGCCCTCAAATTTTTATTTACACAATCAATAAAGGATCTCAATTCTTTAGAAGACTCGTAATGTATTTTTTCATAATTAATTATGGCCGATAAATGAGTGTCAATGAGCAAACGTTGATTTTCGAATCTTTCAGTAAGTGCTGTAAACAATGATTCAAAGGAATCGTCTGGACTCTCTAGTTGTTTTGCTTCATTTTTTAGCGATGCTCGCAAATAAAACAGCTTCTGAGCGTCATTTAACTGAGCATTATTTATGATTAAATTTGTAAATTGTACTTTAAAGATTGACCACTCTTCATATTTACCATTGAATGTTGGTAGTGGGATTTCAGGTAACTTAACTTTAATATTATTCGAACTTATAGATTCAATACTATCAGCATGCACATTTATTTCAGAAACTTTAAGATTTTTAAGAAATATGTTGAGACTTACCTCAAGTTTCTCGAGACGATCTTCGAGTTCATCTAACTCGTTTTCGATTTCTGGTAAGTCCTTAATATCAGGGATATCATAATATTTATCCCGTATTTCCGATACTTTTGCTTGAAGTTCAGGTAATTTTCGAATCTTTATTTCGAGCTCGGTACTCGAGTAATTAATTTCGTCTGTATTATCTTTTACGAAATTTTCTAATTTCGTTATAGCGCCTTTTAGAGCACCTTTTGTTCTATTTAATTTTTCCATAGCAGCTATTTCGCTGCGAAATCGACGGACCACAACAATGTATGTGAATACTGTGTGTAACTTTAAGATTGAAGACAAATAGTTTTCTTTTTCACATTTTTATATCACACAGCACACAAATGTTACAAACAATCACAAACACTGAAAAACATGTAGAAAGATGAAGTGACTTTGGGGTAATAACCCGCTGTTAGAACAAGTGACGTTCATAAAACATCTTTTGGGGAATACTCCCGCTATAAGCAACAGAATAATTGGGGATAAGACCCGCTATAGCATAATGTGCCACAATGGCAGCTCAGCAACAACATACTATACTTGGGGATAACACCCGCTCGAATACACAACGTGCCGCAATGGCAGCTAAAGAACAACTATATGCTTGGGGATAAGACCCGCTCGAATACACAATGTGCCGAAATGGCAGCTAAAGAACAACTATATACTTGGGGATAAGACCCGCTCGAATACACAACGTGCCGCAATGGCAGCTAAGCAACAACTGAACTGGGTCACATGACCGCAAAGCTACGGAGCTCGTTCGGCATGCGCACAAGGTCCGAACAGAAATTTTATTAAAAAAAATAATGAAATTATTCAATAAAATAAAATATTTCTTGGGGAGTTTCATAATTATATATATAATAGCGCTAAGTGTATAACAGTGAACTCATCCGGACCCCCACGATCGTGCTCATCCTTGGAAAAAAATATCGCGGCCATGTTAGGCTTAAGCATTCCGATACCGTGAATAAGGCAATGTTCGACTTATAGTAATTCACTTCGTATCACATCTATTCTTCTTCATTTTCTCTAAAAGCTTCAAAAACTATAAAATTATAATGATTTAAGTTCTAATTTAAAAATAGACAGCTACCAACAACAGATTATTGATATAAACAAACGAATATCGTTGACATTCAAAAGCACAAATTCCAAATCTAGAAACAAATGAACGACCCTTTGATCGTTTCATTAAAAAAATACCGTTTAACATCCTATTCTGCTCTTAAAATATTTGTAAAAGCAAATTAATACTAGAACAATTTTCACACTAGAAATATTTCGATTCGCACCAGGAATTTTTTTCTAAAATAAGTTAAATATGTACCACGGTGAGATAAGTTAAATAGTTTTAAATAAAAATTCTGGTGTAAAATAGTTTCATAACACTTGAGTAAAATTTCCGGCGGTTCTAGTGTTAAGTCCTTTAAATATTTTGAAATGCGTTTTCCTGTTATGTTTAGTGAAAAACGGAGTTAATTTTTTTATATAAAGAAAACAGCAGTTCCATGCATGAACTACGCTTTATTTCAACGTTGTTTTGGTGCCATCTCTCGGCAATCAATATAAATGATGGAACGTTTAACTGAAATTGTAGTTTTTTATTTAAAAAATATATACAGGACGTTATGATGTAATTCGAGATCATTTTTTAAATGTTTTCGTTGTGTAATTTTCAAATTTCGTTCAATATAAATAAGATGATTATTTTTGTTATGATTCCTTTGATAGAATTTAAATTTTGTTTTATTAATTTTTTAAGAGGTTAACATTTATCCGCTTTTTTAAGAATTTTTTCATTATAAATGAGTTTTTTTTCCCAGGTGTTATGAAATATAAGATGTCATGATGATTGCATTAGTATGAGAAAATTATTTTTTCACATTCTCTTACCAACCCTTTGCACTCCGGCGTCTCTTACGCAAATTTTATTCGGTCGGCACCACTTTTTAAAAATAAGTTTACTTCAAGTACACAATTTTAAAAATGCTCTGATTAAATAAAGAAATTTTTATTTTCCTTTTTCACTGGTGCCGAAAACAAGGTTTGCAAAGCAAAATGATGTCACCGCAGCGGCGACAATGGAGTGCAAAATGTTAAATTACAATTTTGTTTTCACTCCAAGGTTATGTTAAAATTTTACTATGTTAAAAATCAAAATTTTATCTGCATTGATGTAATTAATATATGTAGTATATAGCATTGTACATTCCTTACATATTAATTACATTTGATAAGAAATATAAATTTTATTTTCAATGCAAGCAAAAAGCTAAGCTTTTAAACATTGATAAAATTTAATCAAAAATTTTCGAAAGAAATAATAAGAATAATTTTTATTTTTGTCGTTTTCTACAATATGAACCCTCTAATAAAAAAATCTTCATTCTGTTTCTTTGTATGAAATCTTATGAAAATGATACGCAGATCAACATTCCGTCATTTTTGACGGGGTTTATATACTAGTATTAGAATATTTATAAAATTTTGTGATTGGTCAGTGGCGATTATAATATTTTCATAAATGGGGACTCTGTACAAGCAGTACGCATATAAAGGCTTGTTTTACCGTCATCGTTAGTTAGTTGGGAGTTCGTAATGGGACGGACGAAAGACACACCTGACTCTACAAAGACTGTGATTGTGACTCTATGCAATGAGAGACTTATTACGCAACAAATGATTGCCGAAAAAGTAAATTGTTCTCAAGGAACTGTGAGTAAAGTTTTAGATATTATTCTGAAAATCAAAATTTTAAAAGTAATCGCGCAAATAGTGATTGTAAACGTATGACCATATTAACCCTAGAACTACCGGAAATTTTACTCAAGTTTTATAAAAACATTCTACACCAGAATTTTTACTTAAAACTATTTAATTTATTTATTTAACTTATTATTGTCTGATTTATACATTTAGTTTGTTTTGAAGAAATTTTCTGGTTTGAATAGATATTTTGAATATACATGTCGGGTCCATTGGACTCTTCTGGTAGACAGAGGGTTAAGGCAAGACAGAATGCTGATACGTATCGTGAGGGAAAAAAACGCTGCAGGAGGCTGAGATTCATAAGTAGAAAGTGGCGAAAACAAGGAGTGGATTTATCAACTTCTACCACACTGCCACGAATATTACTTTATTTTCAATCGCGTGTGCTCAAGACAAAGCCACTTCTTACTTGTAAACAAAAAAAGGTCAAATTGCGGTGGTGCAAACACAGATTGCACCGGGTTTTTCAAGACTGGAATAACGTACTTTTTACAACGAATCGATGTTTTGTTCTGGTTATCAGAGTATCCGTGTTTGGCGTTATAAGCTTTTAATAGAGAGTGCTTGAATCGATCGGTGAAGTTTAACATCTCTCTCATGATTTGAGGAAGTATGAGTGCTGAAGACTTAGGAAAGCTGTGCATTTAGACAGGAGGTGCAAATTCCGAAGTATACATGGAGGTACTTGACCATTCTATGCTTCGATCATCGGAATATCTATTTTATGATGACTTTATCTTCCAACAAGATTCTGCATCTTGCCACACGCTAAATCACACAGCACTGCATGACTTGAGAAAAATAAAATAAAATTACTTTCTTGGCCGAGCAATTCTCCCGATTTGAACCCCATGGAGGATATCCGGGGTTTAATGAAGAATCGCCTCCAGGATGTAGCTCCAAAGGACAAAAATGAAATCGTGAAAAGCGTGAAAACCGTCTGAGCAAATATCAGTACAGATGACTGCAAAACTTTAGTGAATAGTATGTTTGTTCGTATAAGTGATGTTATTAAGTCCAAGGGAGATGCCACTAAATATTAACTATTTACAAAGTACTTCGTTTAAATGAAGTATAAGTTTTTTTTCTGTATTGTTCTAATTTTTTGAACTGCTGTGACAATTATTCTATTTAGTGAATTTTTTAAATATATTCATTATAAAAAACTTGCCACTATAATACAAATCTTTTATGCTATGTTCATATGCAATATATGTAAAGTGTGATACTACTCATCAAAATTGTCACGTATTCATTGCTACCGAAATAAATGTAAATCTCGAATGTCTTTGCGCTTTATTTTCCATTATTCTAATAATTTTAATTGGAGTAGAAATAAATGACCTAATATAAGGCAAATGCACATTTACTAATAATTATAACACGTGTAAACAAGATACTGTTTATTTTTATAAGAAAATAAGTTTAAGCCATTTGCATCCCAAACGCATATATGCATCCATTTCCGGAATTTCTTTTTTTATTCAGAAATTCTGAATCCATATGGAAAATTTCGAAAGAAGAATTTTTACTTTACGTAATCTCAAAACACTTGTCATTAAATAAAATTAAAATTAAAATCCAAAATTTCTATTATGAATTCAGAATTTCTGAATAAAAAGAAATTCCTGTAATGCACGCATCGGGTGCAAATGAGTTAAGTATGCTCAATGTGTCTATCATCAGCAGCTGACAGACGTGCACGCTGTTTCACCCCTATTTCAGATTAGAAATTTTCGCCAAAGTTGTAATTAAGCGAAAAATTCTATTCAGAAAACTGTACACTCCTTTATTTGCACGGTTCCCACTGGTTGTTTTCTGAATGCCAGTAATTCCGAAGAATAATTTTTGTGAGAGATTTTTGCAACATTTACAATACAAATAATTTTCGGGATAGTGATGGGCCGAAAGAACGATTTTTCTATCGAATGAATCATTCAGGCATGCGCAAAAAATTAAGTTACGTATGAATAAAGAGGCGGAGACATATATTAATACTGTCTACCAGTTGCGAGTGAAGTAACTGAGGAGGGTGTCACAAGATGGCGGTTGCTTTTTTTTAATCGGATCTACAGTTTCAAAATACTACTGGGGCAAACTTCCCACCAGTATAATTGAATAGAAAATTTTCTCTTATGTAAGTGTCTTACTCATGGAAATATTTTTGCACAAATATGGTAAAAACTTCTATTTGTTCTTAGTGGTGTTAGTTTTACTGGTAAAACAGCCAGATTGCATCACAAACCAGTCAGGCTGCATCATCGTTTGTCACAATATGGCAGAAACGAAGGCCCTGGCTACTGCAAACGTAAACTTATACCAGTTAAAATTTAAATCTTTTTCTGCTATTATTTATGACTGAAATTTTCCATTAATAACGCCCTTTCAATACGGAGAAAATTTCCATATAAATTTACTGGTGAAAGTTTCCACCAGATGTAATCAACCCTTGCGAAAGCGGTTACAGTTGAAGCTTCACTATTTTAAGGATATGTCAGTTCCATTTATTAATAGTTCCATGGCGCAAAAACATAGTTTCCAACCTTTGTATATATTTTTAATCATATGCCATCAGAAATTTAGTAAAAAAAAAATAATAATAATAATAATAATAGTTTGTAACCTTCGCAATTTTTTTAATGAATTATCCTCAGAAATTTTGAAGATAAAATGAATTTTTACAATTTTATGGGTTTCTTCAATCAATTCTAATTAAAATAAGCAAATTTTCTTTCGATACAAAATTTGTGATATTGAATTTTTTTAAAAAAACGAAGGTTGGCAGCTATGCTTTTGCGCATGGCCGAATGCTTCATTCGAATAGTACCGTAATTTCCGTTGTATAATCCGCGAGTCAAACAATTATGTTTGGACCCAGAAATTTTATTTGATAAAATGTAACTTCTTAAATCGCGGTAAATATTTGACTTCAATTATTAAAAAAAAATTCTGGTCTAAACGTGATTGTTTTATACGCCGGAAATTACGGTAAAGTCATTCTTTCTGCCTATCGCTACTTCGAGACAGGTTTCTAGGAAATTTGCAAGAGAAATCTAAAAAGAAGGTTATTGTTTTAAAATAATGGTGTTCAAAAACGTGTTGAGTGGAGCATTGAATACGGTATCACATTTTGAGCTACGAATTTTAAAACGGTTGAAAACCTTCTTTCTTTGTTTTATTACAAAAATTTAAATGAATTTTGATATCACCAATATTTGAAAAATCAGTGGTTTGAATTTATGCAATGCACTTAAAGCACATTGCATAAATTCAGATCGGGTATAAATCAGGACATCACTGAACGCCTTATTAAGAGCATAACTCTCACATAAAGACGTATGTAATCTCCTAGATTACACTATATTTTGAATAAAAATTATTTGTCTCTTTTTTCTTTTTCCTTTTTTTATCATTTTTTGCTTGTATCTACCGCACACGTCGATCATATTTACGTCGATTACTTCCTTAAAGTCACTCTTGGTGATGCAATTTCCTTTTTAATTCTTGAATTTCTATTTCAATTACGCAAGTTTAATTCTCTAGGAAGTTTAATTCTCTTTATTTTATTTGATTTCATCAATCTTGCTCAAATTCTTTCTTTTTCAAAAATGTCCTCCATTTGTAAAAATTTTCTTCATACCCTTAATAAAAGAAAAACCGCTTATGTAAGTAATTTTACTCAAATATATAAGAAAATATATTTCGTTGAGAGATAATATTTCGTAAATCGTTTGCTTAGGCTTTCATCCTGTTTCATTTTCACTCTCTGTGTGAGTTGACATTATGCATAATATCTAGAAACCATGATTTGTTTTTCAAAGCACATAAAAATGAAATTAATACAGGGTTTCTACAGGTCAGGGAATTTCCTTGATTTAAGGTCAGATAAATACCAGTATTTTCTTAGGGGGAAACTTGCCTTGTGCAGTCGAGTTTTTCTAGATAAAAATAATGGTATTTCAGGCGAAAGTATAGGAACCCTTCAGTATTGTCACAAAGGCAGTGAAAAATTATTACGTGCAATTATTTTTTCAACATTCAAAATTATTCGAGTATACAGGGTGTCCCAGGATTATTGGGACAACCTTTAACACGTTAACTGCCAAGCTACGAGTATACTCATAGCTTTAAAATTCGTGGCTTTAATTTATTACTTTCTCACCATTATTTTAAAATTTAAAAAAAATTGCCTTATTTATTGGAAGAAATTTCTGTGTATTAGTAAAACGAAATTTACCTTTCAGAATTTGTGGTGGCAAACGATTTTCAAGAAGATATTTGAAAATTCTTACTTTTTGCGGCAGGGAACGTGTTAAGGGGAGGTAGGGGACATCACAAGGATTCAGATTTGCATAACAACCCATGGTCGGAAACGGCTTCGTTCGCCATTAGGTGTTGTTGTTCATAAGAACCACGTTCTTGTCCACCACGCTCTCCTGATTTAAGCAGCATAGATTCCTTTCTTTGGGGTGCACTGAAAAGTGCTGTGTACGCAACGCCTGTGGATTCCGATATGGATCTGGTTGCAAGGCTCGTCTATGCTGCTGCGGATATCCAACAAAATACAGGTGTATTTGAGCGAGTTCGCCAATCCATTTTCCGACGGAGTAATTCATGCATCGCCAGCAATGGAGGAAACTTTGTACAGTCGTGGGAAAAAAAAGTAAACACCCCCTACTAACTCCTCAACAAATTATCGTAGAAGAAAGTTACTGGTACCGAAAGATTGGAAATAAAGTCTACTTTTAAATGATATATATAAAATTTGCTTAGGGGGCCATCTACTTATTAAAACAAACCATAACTTTGTTTTTTTCAATAGCAGTACACAATTCTGACAGCATAAATAAACTCTACACCCTTCAATTAGACTAAAAACAAATTTTTATGCAATTCGTACTATAAGTTTCCGAGAAATTAAGTATTTTAAAACGAGCGTATTTTAAGGGCTGTATCCAAATTGAAGTTCCGTACTCGATTGTTAACCGAGAGAGCCACCTTCTTGATCAAGGCACCACTCAAGCAGCCAATGAAGCCTGCTAGATTAACGGCAGCAGAAGAAATTTCAAAATATCTAGTCACTTCTATCACAGACGGCCCCTTAAAACATCTTTTTGCCGTTTTTTAAGCATAATTTGAAAACTACTGGGAAGAAAATTGTGAAATTTGGGATTTCCATAAAGCAGGACTTATCTAAATCCATGAAAAAATTGTAGGTTGCAATTCATAATTTTTTCGAATATTAATTTCATAATTCACATCATAAAATTATAAAAATTGCAAATTCAGCGTATTTATGTTTGGGTATAATAGTATTATTGCTACAAAAAAAATTAGCACATTAGGAGCATAAATCCTGGAGATATAAATAAAAATATGAAAATGCAATTTAATATTAGAAGCAATAAATTTTGAATGTTTATAATTCAAAAACTTATCAATCAAATGACCTGAAATTCGGTGTCTAGGCATAGTTTGAACCGAAGATTTGAAATATCTTGTTAAAATTGGGTATTGCCATTGAAAAAAATGAAGTTTGGATTCGTTTTAATATGTAGATGGCCCCCTAAGCAAATTTTATATACATCATTTAAAAGTAGACTTTATTTCTAATCGTTCGGTACCAGTAACTTTTGTCTACGATAATTTGTTGAGGAGTTAGTAGGGGGTGTTTACTTTTTTTTTCCTCGACTGTATATCTTTTGTGACATTTCCCCATATCATCTACTACAACACATGTAATATCTTTGACTAATAAATTATTCCAGATGATCTCAGTCTTGTGTCTCTTCGTTTCTTGTACCTGTCATATTACTTTCCCATGACGTTTCCGACCATGGGTTGCCATGCAAATCTGAATCCCTGTGATGTCCCCTACCTATCCTTAAGGTTTGTCCCAATAATCCTGGGACATCCTGTGTATACAGGGTATTCCGTTAAAGGGGTCCAATATTAATAGGGGTAATAGAGGAGATCACACGGAGCATAAATCAGTACATAATGCCTGGCCGGATCTCAATAATTTTCAAGTTACAGCAAATAGAATGAAAAATCGGAAATTTGTAAAAAAACCCTCATTGCTAAACTATCGATAATGCTACATAAAAACGAAGCACATATTTAGAAAGAGCAGAAAAAATCCTACGAAATGACATAAGTTGTTTTAGAATATTGAGAATTAATGGCGAGTTACAAGCTCTGAAACAGTGAAAAAATACAAAATCAAATATTTAGCAAAATAGTTAATCGTTAATTCCAAAAATGCAACTCTACCTACATCAAGGAAAATGTTATAAAATTTGGTCCATTTCGAAAGCTTTCGAAGAAGCTGACAATAAACCATATCAGTTTAATTGTATGGGAGAAATCAAGCAGTTCCCTAGTTACAACTCTGTACTGTTGCACGCTCGGAAAGGGCGAAACTCCGCCCATGACGATTGTAAACACCCCGTTTTAATATCTTTCAATTATACATTTCTGATCAACCTCTATCAATACCCTTTCATTATTCAGTCTGGTCAAGTGAATGACATATTGTGCAGCTCTCGCCTTGTCTTAAAGCAAACTCCGTGACTGCTGCGTTTCCTCCATGAACTTTCAGGATGATGAAGAAGAAGTACTTTTTATGCAAATTTTCTATGTGTATAGGAAGAAAAGTGTAATAAAACAGCAGTCATCAGTGGGCGTTATGTTAAAGGGAGGCTGTTGTAAGTGGGATTGTAGTAAGTTGAAGTATAATAATTATGCCGGAATACTCTAACGAAGAATATGCGGACATGCATCTGATGTACGGGCAAGCTCATGGAAATGCATGTCTAGCACAGCGCATGTACCGTGAGCAATTTCCAAGGAGACGTTGCCCAAGTTCGAAACTCTTCATAAAAATCGATAGACGATTACGGGAGACTGGATCGTTTAATACAGCAAGCATTAATGCAGGGAAACCTCGACATCTACGAACACCTGCAATGGAAGAAGATGTACTGAATATTTTTAAAGATAACCCCTCCACGAGTACACGAGCTGCTGCGTCTGAAGTCGGTGTTTCTCACCAAAGTGTGTGGCGTGTTCTGCGCGCAGAAAACATGCACCCCTTTCATGTGCAGCGAGTACAACTGTTATCAGTAACAGATTGTGCTCAGCGGACAGAATTCGTACGCTGGTTGCTTAATGTAACAGAAAATAATCCACAATTTCTGGAAAATATTTTATTTACTGATGAAGCAACATTTACGAGAGAGGGCGTGGTAAACACGCACAATATGCACACATGGTCATATACAAATCCGCACACTGTTTTCCCGTCGAACGCACAACAAAAGTTCAGTGTGAACATATGGGCAGGTGTCCTCGGCGATTATCTCATAGGACCATATTTACTCCCAGATGTACTCAATGGCAGTACGTACTTGGTTTTCCTACGGGATATCTTACCGCAGTTACTGCAAAATGTGCCAGCAACATTGCGCCACAATATGTGGTTTATGCACGATGGCGCACCGGCACATTTTTTCATAGGTGTTCGCAATCACCTCAATTCAACATATCCTGGGAAATGGATTGGACGCAGTGGACCTGTTGCTTGGCCTGCACGCTCTCCAGACCTCAATCCGTTAGACTTTTTTGTTTGGGGACACCTTAAATCGCTGGTGTATGAAACGCCTGTGGATACACCGGAGGATTTACTAGCGCGAATCGTTGTCGCTGCAGGAGACATTCCCAACTCCGTCGGAGTTTTTCGGCGTGTTCGCCAATCTTTACGACGTCGCTGTCGGCTGTGCGATTCTGTTAATGGGCGCAACTTCGAACACCTATTATAATAATGTCCGTTCGTCTGCCTTCCGACATTGAACTGTGCAGCGCAGGCCAGAAGACTATGCTTCACATATGTCATAAAGTACGTGGAATGTAATTCTTTATTTGTCATTTTTCTTTTATTTTCAACACTTATTGGCACAGTATTTTGTAAGTCACAGACTGTGGTGTACTCAAATTGTAAATTACAAAGTTTGTATGAAGTAATTTAAAATTTAGTGTCTTTTTTAAATTTATAATTAATAAAATTATTATGCTATTTGTTATTATTATTTCCTATCATAAATTATGATGCACATATACATACAATAATTGTCCATGTAAAACATGTACTGAAACTTCTTGCATAGTTACAAATCGCAATATTTTTAATTATTTCCGAATTTTCACCACCAGTTTAATTTTAAAGAATTTAACTTAAGCTTTATATCAATAAAAGACCACTTTAAAATGTAGACTATTATTGTAAAGTTATTTTGGTTCATTCAACTCTTGAATAATTAAAAATGTTGCATCTCAGAAGAAGCATGATCGAAAATGTATAGTTGAGAGTAATTAAAAAGGCGGTGTTTCCAATCGTGATGGGCGGAGTTTAACCTTTGCTAGTGTCAAAGAAAGCGGAGTTGTAACTAAGAAACTGATTAATTTCTCTCACACAATTAAACCGATATGGTTCATTGTAAGCTTTTTCGAAAGTTTTCGGAATGGGCCAAATTTTACTACATTTTCCTTGTTGTAGCTAGAGTTGTCTTTTTGGAATTAACGATTAACTATTTTGATGTATATTGGATTTCGTACTTTTTTCACTGTTTCAGGGCTTGTAACTCGTCAATAAATATTGCTATTTTAATACAATTGATGTCATTTTGTAGGTTTTTTTCTGCTCTTTCTAAATATGTGCTTCGTTTTTATGTAGCATTATCGATAGTTTAGCAATGAGGGTTCTTTTACAATTTTCCGAATTTTCATTCTATTTGCTGTAACTTGCAAACTATTGAGATCCGACCAGGCTTTATATACTGATTTATGCTCCATGTGATCTCCTCTATTACCCCTATTAATATTGGACCCCTTTAACGGAACACCCTGTATAGTGCATATTAGGTCTACCGCAAAATTCTGTCGTTTAATGCTCTTTCACGCCTACTTTTTTAAAATTCTGATTTCTTCATTGGCACCACATGTTTAAAATGGTAAAATTCCCATTGTTTTCACCTTAATGTGAAATGTGAAAACTGGGAATCTTTCCATTTCAAAAAAGTGGTGCCAATGAAAAAATCAGAATTTAAAAAAAAGTAGGCATGAAAGAACATTAACCCTTTCAGGGGCAGAATAATTCTGTTCGCAAGCTGATGAAATAATTGACAGACACCAGAATATTCAGACGAATTTCTTAGAAAATAAAAATCCGCTAATTTGCACTTTCATTACTAAAGCAAAATTTTATTAAAATATTCTTGGTGCCATTTGTCAGTTTTGGAATTAAAATTAGATGGCTAGACCGTCTAGTCACCGCCCTTGAAAGGGTTAAACGACAAAATTTTCCGGTAGATCTAATACATTATTGGGTTGTCAAGAAAGTTTGGTCCGACTCGTACCCACTGGTAACTAATTTTATATTATATTCGTACCACTATTTTAAAAAACACGTTTTATAGTATATTTCTTTTACAGATGTAGTCAAAGTACATGTGAAACTTTATTTTCAAAAAGTGGTGCGAAGATGAATTTTAAAATATCACGTGAGTTGAGAAACAAACTTTTGGGACAAACTTAGACTGTCAGAAAAAGAACTCCTTGCATTCGTTCGAGGCATTCTGACCTTCCCTCCCTACTCTCCGGACATTGGTCCGTCCGATACCCTTTATTTCTTTTTCTCAAAAATTCTCTTCGCCAAAAAAATTGGCTCTTTGAATGACATTAAAAAAGCATCTCGATAAGTATTTTGCCATCAAATCACAAATGTTTTGGAAAGAAAGCATTATGAGATTTCTGGACAGGTGAAAGAAGGCTGTAGAACAGAATGGCTAATTTAATAAATGTACACAAAAATTTAAATCTTCTGCGTTTCAATTTTCCTTCCAAAATTAGCACGAACTTTTCTGTCAACCCATTACAATAGATAAACTTTTATCACTATATTATATTTAATTTGTTTAGCCTAATTTCCAAGTGAACATTGCTTTACTTTTTCTCTTTTGAATTCTCTATCATTTAAAACGTTTGTATTGTTACTTTGTGGAAAATACAATGAAAAGTAATTATAAGTAAAATTGGCATATAGGATTTTTGTTTAAAAAAAGGTAAAACTTCATACTATCGTAGAAACTAAACCATAGTATTCAATTTTATTTGAACCATGAGAAATGCATTAACAATAGATTTAATGGCCTCGACATAATTATGAAATATCAAACCTTTATTTTATCTCAATAAAAGTAACATTACATGTAATCCAATTTATCCTTTGATTATGGAGCAAGAATGGCGACTAAAAACGTACCAAACTTACAAAAAAATTTTTTTGTGGCAGATTTCGCTTGAAAATATACCAGTGTAAGTGCATCGCGCATATTACTTTTCTAAAAGTGGTACGAATAGAATGAAAAAACAGTCCAACGAGACATACATGTCCCAAAACGTAATCAAAGGATTAATCCGCTTCGCAGAATATATTATCAACGTATACTTTTCAGATTCATACCACTATTTTCGAAAAGCAAAATTCGGCTTATTTAATGACAGAAATTTGCGACTAAATAAATTAAACTTTATTGATAGAAAATACTGGCATTCAAAAGTAAAAAGTGTAAGAATGATAGGTTTTTTTGTACCTGTGTCACATATATAAACAGTTTTGTCAGTTGGACTTTTTCATTGTTTTTTTCAACAGATTACTTCATTATTACCATATTTTATGAAATAGAAATATTCTTCTTATGTAATGACAAATTAAATAAGACAAATATTACTATTTCCAAAAAGTTGTAGTAATCAAGCAATCAGAATAATGCAAAACCCACCAAACTGACAACTCTCTCCACAGAAAATAGCTGCAAACCTTTACGTTTTTACAACTTTTACCCCAGCATGTTGCCATTTTTCGAATAGAAATCGTCACCTTATTTAATCAAATAAATTCAGCTATTAACCATTCAGCGAGCGCGCTTTAGGGCGCGCTAGTGGGGCAGTGACATATTTTTTGCAGGCAGTAGTTACGCTAATACAATTCCATTATTTTTCATTACACTAATAAGCGACATGTTAAAAGAGCGATTACATATATCAGCAGTAAAAAAATAATTTTCATTTCGGTGACATTTGTGAGAACATAGTTTCTATAAAATCACGTTTGTCACAATACTTGTGACCAGCGGACACGCTGCAGCGTGTCCACTGGAAGGTTTTATTGCCTGAGAGGGACAGACGAGGACGAGGGAAGCAGGTCCGTAGAGCATGGATGTCCCTCCCGGTCACGTATATTAAAGTCTTAAAAAAATTACATACTAGAGTCTGTGGACTTGAGCCGCTTATAATGAGACAAAGGGCGGCATAAATATAAATGTATAAAACATAAAAAAATAATAGTTAATAATAAAATAGCCAGGCTGCTAAAAACGCGACAATGAGCAGCTGATAAGAAATGTAAGATACATACACATTGTGAGTGCAAGATCTGCCAAATCGCGACAAGGGGAGTATGAAGGGGCGACAAGGGGCGTAAAGAAGGAAAATAAAGTAAAATAAGTATTAATAGTTTTTAGGTTATAATTGTTTCTATATTGGACCATTAAGAAGTTAAAGACTGGTATTTTCAACTTTACTAAGATCTGTTAAGATCTAAGGTAAAAATTTCTATTCGAAAAGAAATGGTAACAAAAAAGCAGCTATGCATAGAATTCAAAAGCAACACAAATTCATTTTGCCACTTATTTGTAACCCTCTACTATTACACTTAGTTTTTGTTTCCTGCATAATGTTTCATTGCTAGATTTAGTGTTGTTCCAAGAGCTGTTTTCCACTGGCAAGTTTCCTTACCAGACAAAAAACAACCAATAATTCAACAATAAATGCCAATTATGTCATCTGTCATTAATAATAAATGACAAAGGAAATAGTAGTGCGTAGCAGCCAACTTTTAAGGTTTTTTCTCGCCACTAAAATTTAAAAGAATTTTTCACCTTATTTAACCCTTTCAGGGTCTAAGTACTTCACATGAAAAAATGATAAAATGGTTGATTGACACCAAGATGTACGAGAAAAATTAGATGAAAATAGGTACAATCTTATCTTCACGTACATTACATAAAGCAAAATTTAGTTTTAAAAATCTGGTTCCAGAGTGGCATTTAGGAATTGAAATTAAGTGGTATAGATAATATACCGGCACCCTTCAAAGGGTTAATCGTTGATTTCGGCGATTCTGAAATTTACTGTTGTATTTTAGCGTTAAGAAAAAAGTGTAAAAGTTGACAGTTTTGGTTGTGTGTTATAACCCTTTCAGGAACAAGGAATTGCGTTTCCCTAATGTTGAATTCAGACCTGAATTTTCAAAAATTTTATTTGAAAATAAGGAAATGCGATTTTACAGCTTTTTTTTACTTTCTTTTAACCAAAGTTATAAAAATAAAATTTTGTTCAAAATTTTTGGAGATTAAAATTAACTGGTATAAAAAATATCCCACCACAGTCTGCCGAAACAACGAATTTCCGCGACATAGGTGAAAATTGTATGCATTTTCATAACGTTTGTTAAATATGTAGAATTTTCTATAAATTCCACAGCATGAAAAATCATGTATGTTTTTATTTCTTTTTCGTTACACACCACCTAGCCCCTTTTTCAAAAAGAAGTGTATCGGAAAAATGGGAAATCAGGTGAAAAAAGAGTAATTCATGCAAAAAAAAAAATTATGCATAAATCAATTTATTGTATTTTTGTATATTGTGTTTTTTCGTCTTGTAAGCAATATTCTGAGATTATTATTTTTTTTTAATTAATTCGATTTTGATACTTATGTATTGTTTAATGATGTTGTTTTCATAATTTCAAAAATCTCTTCTTGTAAATGCAAGATCCTTCCATATCCCGCAAAATCATTGGTACATTCCTCTTCTGTAGGAGTTCGAGGAGTGAGAAACTTGGAATTTTCTGCATCAGGTGCTCCTTTAGCGGTTAGCGGTGTTTTATCGAATGGAAGTCCAGATAAAAAAAAAATTTGCTGAGCAAAAAAATAGTACAAACTAAAAAATCTTCTTAAAACACCATCAAAAATCTAAGCTAGGCCTTTCGAAAGATCTGAGTCTTTCTTCGTCAGGCGCAAAGAAGACTTGCTTCTACTACGAAAGCAGCAGCAAGACTGATGAAGCAGCAGTGTTTTTCTGCTGCTTTCATAGTAGAAGCACGTCTTCTTTGCGCCTGACGAAGAAAGACTCAGATCTTTCGAAAGGCCTAGCGCATTTAAGTTTTTGATGGTGTTTTAAGAAGATCTTTTAGTTCGTATTAATTCACACAAGTTTCAACTTATTTTCTTTCAAAAAAATAGTGATGGTTAAAAAAAATAGTGATAGGGTTTTATTATTCGAATGAATCATTCGGGCATGCGCAAAAGCATAGCTGCCAACATTTGTTTTTTTTTTTTTTTTTTTAATTCAATTTCTTCCAGATATTTTGTGCCAAAAAAGAAGTTTCTTATTTTAATTAGAATTCATGTAAGAACCCCATTAATTTATAAAAATTCTTTTTTATTTGTAAGATTTCTGAAGATAATTGATTTAAAAAGTTAGGAAGTCTGCAACTATGCTTTTGATTCTTTTCTTTTTACAAAATTTCTGGTGGAAATTCATTAAAGTGCAGTTTCCAAAAGGTGGGCACTGGACACACATCATAATATTAAGCTTTTCAATAAATAAATTTAGTTATCATTGACTTTAATTTTTTTTACACTGTTTTTTTTTTTTTTTTTTTTTTTTTTAATGCTGTTCAGAGACAGAAAATGACATAATTTATTGTAAAACCTTTGTATAAATATCTTACAATTTTATTATTTTATGCCAAAGAGGCCAATTTTGGGCATTCATAACGTTAACTGTTCCAATGCACCACCAAGAATAAGAGTTTAAACTTGTTTCCAGGTGGTTCTAATAGTAAACAATGAAAGCATAAAGGAAACGGATGATTGTTTGATAATTTCATTAACAGATGGCAGTCTTATTTATTGCTTTTTGAAGGCAGAAGGACTTTTCTATTGCGTCGTTTGGAAAGTCGTGTCCGTTTGAGAAAATCAATTCGTACCGGAAAATTCTGCCCGGTAATTTTTAGACATTAGATATCGGAATCAATGTCTAATAATTAAATGATAAAATTTTCCGCTATGAATTGATTTTCCCAAACGAACATGACTTTCCGAACGACCCAATACAAAGAATACTTCGGTATTTTGTTATGTCCAAAAGTAACGATCGTAACAAAGCTGTCATTTCTACGAAAAATACATCAAGTAAGTACTTTAAACACTTTTATCTAACTTTAAAATAATTTTTAAAAAAATTTAAAGTATTTGTATGTGTTTTTGTAAGATTTTTTTGCAATAAATGTACTTTTCTCAAATAAGAAACTGGACTGTCCGAATCGCGTAACGATCAAAACGCCGATTTTCTTTCGGTACATTTATTTTTAAAGAGGATTCGTTATCCTGAAATGAATAAAAAGATATTTATTATAATGTTTTATCGGAAATAGTAACCTGTTTTTTATAAATAAAGCTTATTTAGCACGTGTAATAATGTAACTTGACTAGAAACATGCTCAACTTACGTGTGTACGGTCTACACAAAATGGCGGCCGTTGCGATTGTTACGAAATTTCGGGAATGCTTATTTAAAAGTATTATTTAAAATTAATAGTAAAACTTCCTTTATTTATTTCGAAAGCAATTCTTCAGTGACCTTACGCGCTTTTGTGTATTTTGCAAAGTTTTTTTGCAGCAAATGTACCCAAAAGATTATTTAAAACCATGTCCAAATCGTGGAACGATCTAAACACTAATAATTTTAATTTTCTAAATAAATATATTATAACAGAGTCTATAGAGTTCTATAATACTCCATTGTTCTATCATACATCTTAACCCTTTCAGGGGCAAAGCACTTCTATGCTTAAAATGCTGAAATCATCGAATGACACCGGAATTTAGAAACAAATTTATTTGAAAATAAGTAAAAGCTTTTCTTCACATACTTGAAAAAAGGAAATTTTTCATTCCAAAATTTTGGTGCCAATGTGGCATTTAGGAATTAAAATTAAGTGGTCCAAAAATGAACCACCGCCCTTCAAGGGGTAAAAAAATGCATATATATCTTTTTGTTAAATTATTGTAGTTGAGGGCATTTTTTTTAATTCAGTGTTTAAAAATCCCCTCTCCTTTAAAATTTCATTCTTCATCTTTTCCCCCCACCAAAATGCAAGGCAAATAAAAAGTTCAAGCTACTACGTGCTATATTTTGGTTAAAAAAAAAAAAAAACAGAAATTGACAGCGCTCGAAGTATAGTAAGACAACCAGCAAAAACTGTAAAAAGTACTCAAAAGATTCACTCCGTACAAATCACAAACAAATTTGGTAAGGTTATATGGGGAAACTGGGCCATGATTTTACAATGTGACTCTGGAGATTCTGGCAATTCAGCTTCAAAACGTTAATGTTCATTTGAATTACAGTCTGAACTTTTGTAAATGTGTTCAGTTAGGTTCCCTCTATCAGACAGACATGCTCAAAGTTACATTTTAATATTTTAAAAAAAATGCATATTTCATCTTTCTTTCCTCGTGGGTCTAGTTACCCCATAAAAATGGGGTAAGTGGGCCAGGAGGGTCTATGTTCCACAAGCGTTTATTTTTTTTTCATATGGGATATCAGGTCCTCTTTTAAAAAGTGTAAACAACTTAAAAATTTTTAAACTAGGCAAATCCTGTAAATTATATATCAACTACAGAGGGTTTTAAGGGAAACCTTTGCTATCAATGTTTCTAAAAAAGCACTAAAAGCGAAAATATTAGATTTATTTATACCAAAAACATAAAATTTAAGTATGTACTTATGTACTTTAGTATAGGTAATAAGTATAACAGTTACATGGGTATTTTAAGGGGAAAAGTAACAAGGCAAATCTATGACTAAACGGCTACGTAAGTACATAAGTTCTTCATCTGTATCGTACAATTTCAAGGTTTGGCTATCTCGCTTTCAGGGGCAAGGTACTTGTATTCGTAGTATGTTGAAATAATTTAGTGACACCAGTATTTACAGGAGAATTTAATTGTAAACTGGTAAAAGTATAGTTTCGCGTACTTAATAAAGGTGAAATTTTCATTATAAAATTCCGGTGCCAATGTGGCAATTATGGATTAAATTTATGTGATGCCATAACGGCATCACCGCCCTTCAAGGAGTTAAGAAATTTGGTTTGATACCACCCAATATACTTTTCTTAAATTTTATTACGTCCTTTTAATAAATTATTCTATAGTTTTCTTCTTTGTGAGCAAAAAAGAACGAAGAATTTTTTTCCCCTAGTAAGAGAAACTAAAAAAATTTATTTATAACTATTGGGGTAACTGGATCCAGCATGGTCCAGTTAAACCGGATACATGTCCCAGTTACCCCATTCTCGAAAAATTTATGGGGTAACTGGGACGCCGGGCTTACATTTGAAACATGAAGTAAAGATATATAGATACCTAATAATATTAATGTAGTAATATGCCTAATCTTTAAAAAAAGTTTGTTTAATAAAAGAAATTACAGTATTTTAATAAAAAGCCGAGGAAGTTCAACCAAATTGACGTTGTTTTTTTTAAAAGGAAACATAAATTTTCGACAACCTATCACAGCAAAGAACGAGTTATGATTAAGTTGACACACGCTGTTTTAAGAAGAAGAGATTAAGGTGCATTGTTCACAAAAACTAAAACTTTAAAAACATCAACAGTTTTTTTATAAAATAGCCTATGGCCCAGTTACCTCGTGGGTCCAGTTACCCCAGCTAACCCTACTATTCAAATAAGAAATAGACCTTGTTTTTGCAGTCTCTGTAAATACAATCAAGAATGCATTACTAGTGAAGCTGGTGAAAAAAGAAATTATTTCTGCAATTGACTCCACACAGTCGAAAATAGATTGACATTGATGACTGGTGCTTTGTAATTTATGATGAAAACTTATGCCCAGGTATTATTGAAAACATCAGCATTGATAATGGTGAACAAATATTTTTTATACATTTTTTGACCCCTCAGGGAGACATTGATTTTAACAGGTTTCGTTATCCAACTATAAAAGACAGAACAAATTTTAAATATGAAGACGTTTTGTTGAAATGACCATCTCCACCTCACTCTGGGATAGCAAGAGGAGACTTTTCTTTTGATAAAGAAATTATAGATACGTTCATTAAAATAAATGGCAGTTGTAACTTGATTTTTGAGAAAATAAAAGGAATAAATTATATGTTGGATATCTATAATATTGTGTAAAGGTATGTTTTTTGCATAATGTGTAATTTCTATAAAATTAAGGTATTACTTCTAAAAAAGTAGTAAATATTTTAATATCAAAGTTTAACATTTGATTTTATTATTATTACTGGATAAAAAAAAAAGTTAATTATACATATATATGTATACACATACAATTATAGAACAAATTTACTACATTCTTAGACTTAAAAATTTTTTTAATACTAAGCACAACATATTTAGGGAAAGGTCAAAAATGTTTAACCTACATGTCAGCAATGTCCAAAATCCGTAACCTATGTGCCAGAAATGTCCAAAATTTTTAACCTACAGATCTACTAATTAATTGCTTTAAAAATTAATTTTCCAGAATAGTTGCTGCCTTTTCATGTTAGTGTATAATTTTGTTGACTTATATACTATATTGAAAAAAAAATGGCCTTAAATTTGAAAAATTTAAAAATTAATTATAGTTAACATTTAATAAACCCACATTTTTATAATCTCCCTAAAAATATATACAAATGTTGGGAAGTATGTTTTTGCTGATGCCCGAATGATTCATTCGAATAGAAAATCATTCATTCTGCCCATCACTATAAAAAAAAAAAGCTTCTGCACAAACTTGATTTAAAAAAAGATACTTTTTTGTTTAAAAATCAACAAAAATTCCAGTTTTTTTTTTTAATTTAAAATGCATAAAAATAACACATTGTGTAGAGTTAACAAAAATTGTCCTAATTGCAGGGCTCTCAAATGCTCCGCTAACTGAACACCAATATTTTCGTAGAAGAATTTTCTTTTTAGATTTTTCTTGCAAATTGCTAAGAAATCGCCTTCGGAGGTTAATTCTAGTGCAAATACTGTAGAACAGTATGGCCATTGGGCTACTTTTTTAAAATTCTAATTTCTTGATTAGCACCACTTTTCTGAAGTGTAAAATTCCCCTTGTTTTCGCCTTAATTAATATGTCATCTAATAAGGTGAATTTTACTATTTCTAAAAAGTGGAGCCAATCAAAGAATCTGAATTTTTTTTTTAAAGAGCCCAATGGCAGCCTGTAGAAACCAGCCATGAAATTTTCTGTTAAAAAATATTGGTGTGAAGTTCGCCAACCATTTGGGGCCCTGTAATTGGGAATTGCGAACCAACTCGATAAACACTGAAGACCGCTTTGCCAATGTCTACAAAAGGTGCATTCCGTTACAGACTGCGCCCTTCAAGAGGTTAAAGTGTAGTGCGACACTTTAAATTAGTGGTACCCTCTACTTCTTATGAAAAGTAGGTTTTTCGGATGCTATCAATTCTCAAGTAAATAGTTTCATGTTCAGCAAACATGTTTAACAGACGAACGTTTAACACTAGAACGCAACACTGTGGCATTCCGCATCTGGCTGAATTTTTATTTAGGGATTTCGAATTCTCACCAGTAAGTTTAAATAGTTATTATTGTTTTATAAGATTATAGATATTCCACAAATAAAATAAAAGAAAATTGCTATTCAAAATTTTCCAGCATGAATTCCAACGCTAATGAGAACTCGGTCGATTAGTGATGACGTCACACTCGTGTCCTCAGGTCTTGAGTATTTCGGTGGCAACGCCAAAACTCTTCAGGTCTTAACTATTTGTGGCGCAGAGCACTTCTACTGCCAAAATGTTTAAATGAATGAATGATACCGGAATTTTCGTAAAAATTTATTTGAAAATATGAGAAATCTATTTTTGCCATATATAATAGAAAGAAAACATTTATACCAGAATTCTGGTGTCATTGTGGCTTTTGAGAATCAAGTTGGGTGTTTCATGTAAGGGAACACTGAGTCACAAAGAGCTAAAGGGTTAATAGATTTTCTCTTTTAACCCTAGAACTACCGAAAATTTTACTCAAGTTTTATAAAAACATTTTACACCAGAATTTTTACTTAAAACTATTTAATTTGTTTATTTAACTTATTATTGTCTGATTTATAAATTTAGTTTGTTTTGAAGAAATTTCTGGTTTGAATAAATATTTTGAATGTACATGTCGGGTCCATTGGACCCTTCTGGTAGACAGAGGGTTAAGTATTAAGATTTCATAAAAAGTATATAAACTATACTTTTTCCCTGGTTGTCGTGATCCCAGGAACTCAAATGTCAAAAGTGTGTGTTACCACAGAGTTGGTGCAATTTTTAATGTGTAGATGACTCCTATTCAACAGAGGGCAACATAGAGTAAAAATGTAAATCATGTCGATATTCACAGTGGTGGCCAAAATTGTTGACATTTTTTGAAAATTTCATGTTTTATAAATTTGTGTGCTTATAGAATAGATTCATTTTCACCTAAATACAAATGTTTATATGTCAAATTTAAGGAACTTTAATGTAGAATTTAATAAAAAGAAAACAGAATTAAAATATGTGCATTACAAAAAAAATTACGCTTACTTTAGTCTAAAATACAAACAAAATTAGTCATGAATGCTGAAGTGTATTGTAGTAAAAGCTTCCTAGCCAATCACAATGACTGTTCTCAGAACCAATCAAATGTCAGTAACTAAACTGTATTTTGATTTGTAAAAGCGGTATTTTTCTGTAATGAATTTTGCAAAAGAGTGAATACTAGTGCAACTAAATAGAATAATGTTTTTTTTTTTTTATATTTCTATTTTTTCCTTAATGCAAATAATTTAAAACAATGTCATCAACAACAAGAACTGGTTGGACACCTACAAAAAGAAGAAGAATTGCATATTGAAAGGAAATGTTTTCTCTTATACTGAAATTGAAAGACAGGTTGGTGGATCAGTCACTTTATCTGGCATATTAAAGTTTTGCTTACGGTATGAAGAAACTAAATCAGTGATAAATAAGGCAAGATCAGGCCCTAAAAAATGCACAACTGCTTCTGACGATAGAAAGATAAAAAGGATATGCCTCAACGATAGAAGAATTTCATCAGATGCTGTTCGATGTGAAATGAATGTAGTGGGTATTTCAGTAAGTTCAAGGACAATAAGGAGAATATTAGCAGGTTTTGGACTGAAAGATAGAATTCCGAGGAAAAAACAATTTTTAAATCTTCAACAACGCAAGAAACGAGTTCAGTGGGCAAAAGAGCACATTAATTGGTCAGAAAATCAGTGGAAGCAAATAATCTGGAGCGATGAGCGTAAAATATAGCTCTTTTGTAATGATGGGCGAAAATATGTGAGACGTAGAATAGGGGAAGAGCTGCATCCTGATTGCATTCAAGCAACTACAAAGAATCAAAACAAATGTCATGATTTGGGCCTGTATGTCTGCAGATGGTGTGGGCCACATTCAAGTGATTGATAGCATTCTGAATGCAAAAAAATACATCGAAACTGTCCTGGAACCAAAATTGATACCTTCCATCAGGGATACCTTCCTCAATAAAGCACCATTTATCTTTCAGCTGGATTCAGCTGCATGCCATGCGCATAGCTGCCAACCTTTACGCAATTTTGCTACCACTAAAATTCAGAAGAGATTTTCGCCTTCTTTAATCGTGATATTTCGACCATTAAATAAGGCAATATTTACAAGAAAATTTTAGTGGTAGGAAGAAAGCGTAAAGGTTGGCAGCTATGCATACGGTAAAAATATGCAAAGAATAGTTTAAAAATAAAAGCATACAATTATTACCCTGGCCAGGAAAAAGCCCTGATCTGAATCCTATAAAAAATTTACGCGACGTTTGAAAATCCTTGTATAAAAAAAAGCTCCGTCTAATAAAACGCAACTTATTGAAGCTATAATTGATTCTTGGTATCATGTGATTAAAAAGGATGAACTCCAAATACTACCGTAATTTCCGGCGTATAATCCGCGTATCAAACAATCATTTTTCGACTCAGAATTTTTTTAAATACTTTGTAACTTTTTAGATCACGGTAAATATTTGGCTTGAATTACTAAATAACATTTCTGGGTCCAAACAGAATTGTTTGATCCGCGGATTATACGCCGGAAATTACGGTACTTCTCTCATAGACTGGGAGGCGGCAGCACAGACAACCACCTCATGGAGTTGGAGGCTGAAATTCCAGAATTAGCTAAAACTCTATTCCCATATTAAAACGCAATCGGTCTGCCAAGTCATATGTTGGTGGAAAACACCTAAAAACCCGATTTTAGCGGTCGACTCGTAGGTTTACCATTGCGCTTTCCTGTACCCAAAGGTATTAAAACAGGTATGAAGGTATGAAATGAGCGGATCGGGAGCAGGAAAACAAAGTGGTAAACCTACGAGTCAACCGGTAAAATCGGGTTTTTAGGTGTTTTCCACCAAGATATGACTTTGCAGACCGATTGCGTTTTAATAAGGGAATAGAGTTTTAGCTAATTCTGGAATTTCAACCTTCAACTCGATGAGGTGGTTGTCTCATCCCTCATAGCATGCATGGTCACGGTGACGTCGTTGTGACGTCACTGTAAGTCACAGTGGTCACGTCACATCTGTGACCAAAATGCCACCATTCAGTGATGTCACATTGTAACTGAGATGTGAACTTCTCAGAAAACTTTAAAAAATTACAAAAATTCTTTAAAACATGTTATTTACTGTAAAATTATATTTTTCTATCAATTAAAAAAATTGTGACGCCATTGTTATGTCATTGCATGTAACGTACGCCACGTCACATATGTGACAAAAAAACCCCACCATATTGTAAGTCACAGTGTGACAAAAATATGAACTTTTAAAATCTTTGAAAATGAAGAGAAATATTTTAAACAGTATTTTAAACAGTCCCGAGTTACAGCGGCATAAGGAATGAAAATATATTAGTGGATAGCAAATGGTAAATTCTGTCACGAAAGGAGGGGGGGGACATAATATATAAAGTGCACGATACAAGCATTAATAAACTAAATTTTCATGCTATATTTTATCAATTTGATATCTAAGACAGTGAAAGTATACTTTTTCATGATTTCAATTTTATCTAGCATTGCAATTTAATATAATAATCCTTCACTGATTGTTATTATTATAAAAGTGTTTCTCGGAAAAATGGTACGTGCTGGAGCAATTTGGATAACATATTTAGAATTAGGAGTATTAAATCTGTACACTTTATACATTTAGTTTGCAGGGAGGGATTTTTTTTTGCCAACCAGTGGTATTCGAAACACTTCTGTGGTTTCAAACTAAAAATTTTCTATTACACTTAAGTCTGCAGCTTTTAATGAGCAAGTAGAAAGAGTCTTCAGAGTTTAGTCATATATGCATTTCTTGCTTTAGAATTTGCATTCAAGTCATATCTTTTCCTGATAGTGTTTAACTATTTTAAGTAACTATTTTTTTTTTTTTTAAATCTACTTCTTTCAGACTTTTTAAATAAAATTAACATTTTCCGAAAATAAAAGAAATTTATGCAAAACCCATGATATAATTAGTTATTCGTATTTCAAATTTGTATTTTAGAGCTATGACTTTAAAAAAAAGTTATTTTACAAATTGTTTCATTTTACAGAAAGTTAATATGAAAAGAATGACCGATTGACAAAGAAATTTTTTTTAAATCCTCGATAAGTCTTTTTAATTTATTAAGAGCATATTTTGCATTTATTACGTGTGAAACAAACTTTACTTTAAAAAACAAGGGGGGGGGGGGGTTCATGATTACCATTAAATTGATTTTTACACATTTTAAAAATTTAAACAATGTTTTATCTAATTAACTCTAATTATGAATATTATTATTATTATTATTATTTACAAAAAACAAACTTTACAATCCATTTTAACTTGAATTGTTTGGAACTGATAAAAAGAAGAGGTAAAATGCATTGGAAAATTCTTCAAGTAGAAAATTTTAATTAAAGACAGTCTCATAAAATTATTGCGCATTTAAGTTCGAAATCTGTTGTATACAAAAACAAATAAATGGTAAAAAAAACCATCTGCTGAAAATCGTCTGTGCACAGAATAAATAAGAGAAGACGCGGGAAGTCAGTTCACTTTTTATAGAACATCACCAAGACTTCAACACTTTTTTTATAAAATAAGAGAAAGATGCCCGCCATTTTAGGATATTCAGGGGTGCCAGCGGTGCGCCAGAAATGGCCGATTGCTACCACTAAATTTTATTAGCATTCTTGTCCTTATTTAAATGTCATAAATTATGTCAAAAAATACTATTAAAATTTAGTGGTAGCAATCGGCCATTTCTGGCGCAGCGCTGGCACCCCTAGATATTACAAATACACGTATATTATTAATGGAGCGTATATGTAAGTCTTATTTAATTTAATATTTTATACCAGTTTTGTATATCATGATAATGACTTAAAGCAGAGGTGGCCAACTGTGGCACGCTTCACACCACGAAAATTTTATAGTAATCATTGCCTTATCTAATCATTGAATCTCTGCGATTCAAAAGGTCGACTTTTTCTGTAAAATTTTAGTGGTGTGCGGCGTGCCACAGTTGGCCACCCCTGACTTAACTAGTTTTATGTTATATTAGTAAGAGATTGATCTGGGATTGTTTTCAGAAACGATATTTTCCTATTCGATGCTCTGTTGAAAAATATCTTAATCTGCCATCGCTTGAAAAAAAAACAGTTACGCAGAGACTGATTACTGACTACATTCATAGTGGAATTAATTTAAAGATTAATTTGCATTTACTTGAGATTGAAAATGTCTTGAGGCAATGATTTGGAATTTTTTTCGTCTTCTTACTGTTTCCTGATTACTAACACTTGCAGTAGCTATAGACATTATAATTTTGGAGTTAAATATGATTTTCGATTATTATGATATTACGAAGCTATTTCAGATTAGAAATTAGCATTACACTGGGAAAATGTATTTTTACGTATTACAGTAGTGAAACTTTTGAAAGATTTTTCTTTTAGTGATAATAATATTTTAAATTATTATTTAAAATCTTAAATCTTCATACCAATGTATTCAGATTTAACATTTGCCAAAATTATAAAATAATAGGAATTTCTTATAACATATGGAAAGATTATTGAGATATTGTTAAATCTAATAATACATTTAATTCATCTATTGTAGTTTATTGTTGTTTAATAGTACAATTATAAATACTAATTATTATTTTTAGTGTTTTTTCAAATTGGTACATTTATTTTTTTAAACTGTATGCAAGCATTTTTTTCTGTTTGTGATTTTAATCTTACATTTAATTATAGACATTCTGAATCGGTTATTAAATTTTCATCTATTATTAAATTATTTTCTAAGTTTATGATACACGTAATTATTGGCACTAAAAAGTAAAATAGGATAATTAAGCATTGAAATAAAGTGTTTTTCATGTCTAATATGAAGTTTATATATTAATATATATTTTTTTAAGTTCATATTTACTTACATAATACAGGACTGAATATTTTTTTAAACAGATTAACAGTGTTTAACTTCGGTTTGCCTGTCCGTTTTTCCGTCTGGCCGTCTGTCCGCGCTCTAACTCTCGTAAATATACTCGGATTGCACTGATATTTTTAGATATTGACGTTTACCATAGCACGTTCCTTATTTCTAATGAAGTTTGTAGCATGTTTAGCTCATTTACAGAGACAGTCAAAAGTATTCCGTTACATTACGGCCTATGGGGAAAATTCGTTTCAAATGATTTTTAATGACTTTACACGCTTTCAAACGGAATAAAATTGATATGCATTTATGAAGCGCACTAAAATATGCATTCTGTTGAATACGCGATGCAAAGAATAGTTATTGTTCATTTACAGGGCTAAAAAAGGAATTCCAATACATAATGTTATAGGGGTGGAGGGAATTGTTTGCGGCGTACTTTAATGATGTTAATCTATTTCATATATAATGAAATTGATAGTTTGTGAATTGATTGACGTTTGTGAAATGTTGAATTCCCACCGGAATCTTTGAAAAATTCTATTTCAAAATAAGTAAAAGCAATTTTACGGCTTTTTTTCACCAAAGTTAGAAAAGTAAACTTTAATAAAATTTTTCTGGTGTAAAACTTCATTAATCGTAGGTGGTATATAATATATACCGGTGCTCCTCAAGGTGTTAAGAGTGTCTAAGTTTGAATTAAATGTTAACTAAATAGTGGCGTGTAGGTTCTAGGTAAACTGCAGGGTTGTACAGACGTATTCAAGTATGTTTCCATATATTAGTATAAATTGCTGAAAGAGAATTTCAACCTCTTAGGTGTTTTCTTGCTGAACTAAATTTTATCATTATATAGTATACATAGCTGCCAACTCTTCCGCTTTTTCAGACCACAAAAATTTAATAGAAATTTTTGCCTTATTTGATCGGCAGATAACGGCGATTTAAAAAGATAAAATTTACTATAATTTTTTTGTGGTCTGAAAAAGCGTAAGATGTTGGCAGCTATGAGTATATATATCAACCTATAGATCAATTACAGGGCTGTTCAAAAGAATTGGAAAACATATTTGGCTAGAGACGGTAACTACTGAAATCAGTTTTTCAAATGTTTTATGCGTTTTCTAAGATGTTTACTTAGTTATCTTATTTACGTTATTTCCCTAAATTACTAGATCTTGTTAAAGCATTCAGGAAGTGTTGGAAAGTATTTTATAATCTATGCTTAACGCATGATTATTCTTACTTGTTTTTTCTATTTCCCAGATCAGTCTTTTCCTGTAAAACATACCAAATCTATTTAGCTCATATTCACAAAATAGAATATACACGGGAATAAAAAATTTAAATAAATATGGCTTACCATGCCGTTCTATAAATACGAATTGTATTAATATATCCGTTAGACTCCATGTTCGTATTTAATAAAGCAATGATAAATCACAACACATTAAAAAACTTACACATTCTAAATATCAAGCTTGAATTCAAGATCAACCTTATAACTTAATAAAAAAAGATGTCAGTTGATAAGCATTGTTTTTTAAGTGAGAAAATTAAAAATGTTTTAGAAGAATAGAACTCCAAAATAGCGATATTTTGCTAAAAAGTACGGTAAAAAGATAAGATTTTATATTTCAAACAAAACTTTATTTAAAAATCCATCGCAGTATTAATACTTAGAAATTTTTCCTGACAGAAACATTCGCCTTATATACAATATTTCAAATGAAAATCAAATTTCAAATCAATTGCTTAAAAAGCGCAAAGGCAAATTTCAAAAAATGTCCACAATTTTGGCCACCACTGTATGTATATGATATATTTGAAAAACACGGTATTTAACCTGCATTTAAAATCAACACAAAAACTAAAATGCCCCATGCGAAAAGCATGGGTAGCTATCGATCTAAGTAATTGCAAAAGCCTTGTTAAGTCTATGCTTGACAGAATCAAGCCGATCATCAAGGCAAAGGACGGAAATACAAGATATTAACCATGTATTTTGGCCCACTATTCCAAACTTCTTTATCAGATAGGTAGAGCCCGATTAAGAGTGCCTGGGGCCCAAGGCCCATGACTTTTTCGAGGGCCCCTCAAATCAAGATAGTAGGATTTCTTTATGGAATATCTGGAAGTTATTAGATATTACGATGCAGTTTGCAAGTTAACTATTTTTTTTTTTAAGTTTTTGAGCAAATTGCAGAAAAATGCATTATTAAATATTTTAATTAAAATTATTTTACACGTATGAGGGTGGGCCCAAGGCTGCTGCCTAGTAGCCTAGACTCTTAAGATGTTTTTTCATATTTTCTTCTAGCAACGTGTACAGAAATAAAATTGTATAAAATAATTATGAAGTCATTTTGCATTTATTTTCAGTCCCTCCATTTGAATTTATCTTCTAGAAACATTTATGAATCTTTAATGGCAAAAAAGTTCCGCCCAATTTAAAAACTTTACATAAAATTTCTCACATTTCACTCAGCGTTGAGAAAGGAATATGCTGCTGCATGCCAGCGGTTGTAAATATGAAATCATCTGAATTTTAAAATCATGAGTTTTGAGAAAATGCCATTTAAACTTTAATTTTTCAGTTGAGATGGAATTGTACTAGTAGCAGTTTTATTTTTTGGCACGATTTGGGGAGATTGCTTTGGCATGATCTTAAACAAAAAACAGTTTTCGAAGGAATAAATAATATCAGTTTTCAACAAGTTCCGCTGAAATATGTCGCATTCATCAGAAAGATATATTCTCTGTATAAGGTTTTCGAGGAAGATTTTACTTTTTTTACACTTGAGTAAAACTATTGACATAATTATTAACCCATTTGTTCCAAGAACTATTTCTTCTGTATCTGAAATTTCTGTTGTATTTGGCATATACACAAAGAATAGTATTCATACGGTTTTATCTTTTGCATTCGAATATTTTAACCCTTTGAGGGTCAAGCAATTGTGTTTCTGTAACGTTAAATTCCCCCCGGAAATCGAGAAAAAAAATTATTTCAAAATAAGGAAAAGCAATTTTTCAGATTTGTTTTCACCAAAGTTATAAAATTAAAACTTTATAAAAAGTTTCTGGAGCGAATCTTAATTAAAATTAGGTGGGATATAATATATCCCACCGACCCTCAAGGCAGTGTTGCCAGATTGGAAACTTTTTTAATTCAGATTATTCGACTGTCACCACTTTTTTAAAATAGTATAATTCGCCTTCATTTTCAGAATTTTTAAATAGGCCGAATATTTCTATTTCAAAAAAGTGGTGACAATCAACAATCTGGCAACACTGCCTCAAGGGGTTAAAATAATAAATTCCGTCTTATTCAATTGCACATTTCTGTCAAGCCAAATATAACTCTTAGAAAACAGTGGTACGAATTTAAAAATATGTGTTGGCAGGCTATCCTGCCAAATAGGTTAAATGAGTTAAACTTTTAAATATAAAGCATATCCAAAGCATTAAAACACATTATTTTATAACTATTCATTTCTAATCTTTTAGAAATCTTCATTAACGTAATGAACAAAAAAGTGAATAGATAATATGGATATAATAATCGTTTTAAATTAAACAAATCATATTAATGAAAGCGTAACATTTTTTTTTCGGATTTTTTCGAACTGCATTCCTTACGATGGGAAAATTAAAGGATCTCTAAAACAAAAAAGATTTATGTTAGGAGGTTATTATTAATAATTGCACGAAAAAAAAATTAAAAAGTGTATTTTATATTAAATCATTGGAAATCATTAACAATTCAAGATGATAAAATAAATAATTAAGAATACAACATATCTTACTTCTTGTGTCATGCTACAAACCCTACAACCTTTGCTTCACTCATGTGAAGAGATCTTTTTGGGAAATCGAAGTGAAGCCAGTTGAAGAAATAAAACCAATTAAGTGAGACAGTTGGTGGAAAACTTCTTGAAAAAGTAGAATGTCCAAGGACATCGCAATTGTTAACCCCTTAACAACTTGAGGGGCGGTGGGATATATTATATCCCACTTAATTTTAAGCAAGTTTTGCACCAGAAACTTTTAATTGAATCTAACTTTTATATATTTGGTGGGGAAAAGTTGTAAAATTGTTTGCCCATAGTTGCCAGCCTCCCGATTTTTTTCATTTCAGCGTTTTTATGCAGAAATACTTGCTGCTTTACGTAATCGCGCAATTTAAACAATTATATGAAGGGAACATTTTTGTAAGATTTTACTGGTATCCAAACAATAGGGAAGTTGGTAACTATGCTTTTCCTTATTTTGAATTAAAATTTTTCAGAAATTCCGGTGTGAATTCAACATCACAGGAACTTGACAGGAACAGTACTTGAAGGGGTTAAGGGAAGACAAGACTGGGTGCAATCCTATGGGAAATATGAGAGCCTTAAGACCCGTTTTCTCGAAAGCTTCTCTACCGATTTTGATGAAATTTGGAATCCATATTCACTGGATTATGATCAAGACTTATGGCAGGCAGTTTTTTTCTCCGACTAAAACTTTTTATTTTAGAACAAAGGCAATTTTTCAGAAATTTTCCATTTTTCAGAAAAACATTTTTGAAACTAATTAAAAATTTTTAAAACTGTCTGCCACACATGATTTTATATTTGTACTCTACCACCAAAAAAATATCAAAATCGCTCGAGTACTTTATGTGATAATAAGATTTTTACCAGCAGAGCCAAAAAACTTAGATATTCACAATTCCCGCTCTTTGCGAATGACAAATCGAGTTTTCTGGTTACCGTGTTTACTCGTGTAATAGTCGCACTTTTTTTGCCAATTTTTCATTATGAAAGTCTAGGTGCGACTATTATGCGGGGAAATCTACTATACAATATTGTATGCACTCTAACGCTAAAACATTTCTGGTAAAAAACACATTATAATAAAATTAGTCATTAAACAAATGTTTCCAGATTATGTGCTGTAAATACCATTTTTCTTTTTATGGTAAATTTTTTATAGACATAAAATTTACAAATAGTCTTTGTTAAAATTTTGACAAAAAATTCTCGTAATAAATCACTTTCACTGAAGGTATCAGTATCAGTATTGTAATGTGAATCGGTGTCTGAAGAATCTCAGTCATTCCATAAAATGTCATCTTCGCTTCCGTCCAACGCGTTGGAGATACTTGTCTTCTTAAAACTTTGTAAAATTATATCGCTTGCTATTAAAGTCCAGCTTTGTAATATCCAACTAAACTTTAGTTCCAGGGATTGACGCCTTACTTTATCACTGGTAGTTTTTTCTTTGTTCCCATTGGCCATTCAATCTCCATGTTCTCATCTTATATATTCCTTAAATTGTTTGTTTAGCGATTCGTCCAGCGGTTGCAGAATCGATGAGAGTCCTTCTTATTGCGTGCTTCTAAAAATATTTTTTTAAATAAAAATGATGAAAATGGTCCAAGTCCAAGATACAATAAATTATATCACCACTAATTTAAATAAAAATTAGAAGATCAGTTTACTCATTTTTGCGTTCTGATCGCGCCCTGTTTGAAAAACACGACTGCGACATTTAGGCGAAGAAAATATTTTGACGATTTTTATGCTTCAAAACGGGGTGCGACTATTACGCGAGTAAACACGGCACTTATCGACAGAACAGACGTTGGGCGTGTCGACAGTCGGTCAAGCGTTTGTAAACCTTTTTGAGGGAAGACAAGACTGGGTGCATTCATAGAGGAAATATGCGAGCTTTTACGACCTGTTTCCTCGGAAACTACACGATCGATTTTGATGAAATTTTGAATCCCTATTCACTGGGTTAGCTCAAGACTTATGGCAGACATTTTTTTCTGGGACTAAAACTTTTTATTTTAGAGCAATGGCAATTTTTCAGAAATTTTCTATTTTCAGAAATATTTTTTTCTGAAACTAATTAATTTTTTTTAACTGTCTGCCACATATGATCTAATAGTTATACTCCACCACCAAAAACATTTTTATCGAAATCGCTTGAGTACTTTAGGAGTTAATGGGGTTGTTAGCAGAAAAATACGACTTTTCGGACAGCTAAAAAACTTCGACACTTCTAACTAAAGTGAATTAACACGTTCACGCCGGCGCAGTGGGTCACACTCGACTGTCTCAGAGCTGCCAAGTCTCCGACTTTTTGGATACCAGTATTTTAATACAGAAAATGTTGTTTTATTTAATTAGAACAATTGGGCGATTTAAAGGAAGAACATTTTCTCTAAAATAACAGTGGTGTGCAAGAAGCCGGAGACTTGAAAACTCTAAGACAGTCGAGTGTGACCCACCGCGCCGGCGTGAACGTGTTAAAGTTTATATAAACACTTAGATAAAATTTAGTTACGTATAATAAATGATTATAAAATATTAGAGTAAAATGAATGTGAGTGGGCGTGGCTCCCAGTCGTGTCTTCCCTTAATGTGAGTGGGCGTGGCATCAAATCTTGTCTTCCCTTGAATTTTTACAATTATTTCCAATGATCAGAAAAAAAACTGTGCATGCCAATGGAACCAGGAAAGTTCAAAGAATCCTTTAAGCCAATAAAAAAAAGACAATTTTTCCAAAAAATTTCACTCATGTCCCGCTTAACCCTAGAACTACCGGAAATTTTACTCAAGTTTTATAAAAACATTCTACACCAGAATTTTTACTTAAAACTATTTAATTTGTTTATTTAACTTATTATTGTCTGATTTATACATTTAGTTTGTTTTGAAGAAATTTCTGGTTTGAATAAATATTTTGAATGTACATGTCGGGTCCAATGGACCCGTCTGGTAGACGGAAGGTTAAGAGGATTTTTTTTTTTTTTTTTTTACACAATAAACTAAAAATAGGAACCATGCAACACTTTTACCGTACCAAAATATTTGCCTTATATAATCAAATTATGACTGTCGTTAAATAAAGCTAATATTGGAGTTTAAATTAGTGGTGTCAAAAAGCTTTTAGTAACGATACAAGCAAACTCTTGTAGCGCTTACGGTGTACGGGCAAACTTGTTAACCCTTTAGCGGGCGTTGTCCATAAAAAAGGACACCTAATTTTAAGAGTACTGGCACCCAGAATATTTAATTAAATTTTTCCTTATATAAAGTACGGGAAAGTAATCAAGATTTATTTTCTAATAACTTAGTTTGTAAATTCCGGTGTCAGACCATCATTTCGTCATCTTATAAACTAAATTACTCCGCGCAGGGATGAGTTAAGGGGTTAATAATTTTCGTAATAAGTAGGATGATTTTAAGATATCTGAGAAAATTATAATTCATTCCAAAAAATCACCAAAGAGTGGTTTTGTAAGTAGGTCTTGTTTATAATAGTGAGGGTTTCGTAAATAAGCCTAGTAAAATTACATTCGTGATGGATTTTTTCATTGACTTTCAGCTATCCGAACAAAGCTCTCGCTGGTCTGCTTCTTGAATATCAGTAATTTCCAAACAACAATCTTCGGGATACATTTCTATTGAAAACATTGTAGAAATCTACCACGAAGATTATTGTTTCAAAGTAACAGATGAGTGGGAGTCCTGCTTACTATCGTTATTGAATGATAATTAAATTATTTAATTTTGATTTCAGAATCTATCAGATTTTCATTATATCATAGCTGCGAACTTTTACACTTTTTTACTACCACTAACATTTAATAGACAGTTTCGCCTTGTTTAATCGTGAGATTTCGATGATTAACCCTCCGTCTACCAGACGGGTCCATTGGACCCGACAGGTACATACAAAATATTCATTCAAACCAGAAATTTCTTTAAAATAAACTAAGTACATAAACCAGACAAAAATAAGGTAAATAAATAAGTTAAATAGTTTTAAATAAAAATTCTGGTGTAGAACGTTTTATTAAAACTTGAATAAAATTCCCGGTAGATCTAGGGTTAAATAAGATAATATTTTCTGTAAAATTTTAGTGGTACAAAGCAGTGTTGCCAGATTGAGGACTTTTTTGTCCCCAGATTGCTGATTGTCACCGCTTTTTTTAAATAGAAATATTCGACCTATTTATTAAAAATTCTGAAAAACAGGCGAATTATACTTTTTTTTAAAAAAGTGGTGACAGTCAAATAATCTGAATTATAAAAGTCCTCAAACTGGCAACACTGGTACGAAGAAAGCGTAAAAGTTAGCAGCTATATTATATAAAATTTGTACAAAAACTGACATAAATCATCTTAAAATGTAAATTAAAACTAGAAGTACCGGAAATTTCAGTCAAGTTTTATAAAAATATTTCACACCAGAATTTTGACTTAGAACAGTTTAACTTTACTATTTAACGTTTTTCTCTTTTGTATCTTTTAAACTTATTTCGTAATCAAATTTCTGGTTTGATCCGAAACATATTCATATGGTAGCTGTCAAAATGACGGCTCATGGTAGTTCTAGTTTTAATAAAAGCGTAAATTTCCACGCGAAATTTGCATTCACAATAGTTTAATCATAAATTTAAAGCTGAATTGTGCTAAACTAATTTCTAATTAATAGCACATACTGGACAATTGCACCATAAAATATAATAAATAAAGACGCAGTCTTGCTTAATGGTACACAAAACACGAATTTTAATAAGCTAAAAGTTAACTTCTACGTTTCGAGCTGTTTCTACAGCCGTCTTCAGGAAAATATTGATGGTAAAAAGGCTCAAAGTTCAGAGACGAAAGCTTCCTGTGCAAGATAATTAATCGAAACTTGACCAATGATTTGAATACAAAAATGTAGTGTTGCCATCTAGTGAAAATAAATAACTATTAATGAACTGAGATCAAATGAATCAAAAAGGTCGATTTAAGAAACCACGAGTGCCGCCATCTACACATGAGGAACAAAACCACGTTCAACTGAGTTTCCATTCAAGTTTTGGCAACATAATACAAGTTTAAGCTGAAATATTGTAATTAGATGTAGAATTATGACTTTATGATATTATGCCAAATTTTTGGGATATTATAGGATAAATTATCGTTACAAGGTTTATCTTCAACGCGCAATGATTTCAACTGATTCTCTAATTTTACTTTCAAAGGGGTTATTGCACGGAACTATAATTTTTGCTTCACCAAAGTTAATATGGCAGACTTCATTAGCTAAGTAGAACCTAGAAGGAGCTGTATTCTGATTACGATGTTTAATGTCTCTGCGATGCTCCATAATCCTTACTGATAATTTACGTTTTGTCATGCCGATGTAGACTTTTTCAACATTATTAGATAAAGTGATAGGGATTTCATATATACCAGATTTTTGATCCATTGGGATCCTATCGATCTTATTACTCAGGATGTCAATGAGGCAAGGAGGTGGAATAGCGACCAACTTTATATTATATTTCTGTATGATCTTTTTTAGCTTTTCGAATATAGTGAGAATGTAGTGAAATTTTCTGTAGACCATAAGTTGATTATTATCTTGTCTTTGACCTGAAGGAGACGGAGTGTTGTACTTCTGAATTATCTTATCTATATATTTTGCTGGAAAATCATGATCAAATGCTATTTCCTGTATAAACTCGATTTCTTCATTTAATTGGTCATCTGAGCAAATCATAAATGCTCTTTTAATGAATGACTGAAATGCAGCGATTTTATATTGAAAAGGGACGTTTGCTGTAAAAGGGATAACACTGTTTTCTTTAATAGGTATTCTATAAACTGAAAAGTTTAATCCAGACCTGCCTCTATTAATTTGAACATCTAAAAATGGAAGTGAAGCATTTTCTTCGATTTCAAGGGTGAATTTTATACAGTTACTTAATTTATTAATATCTTGAAGAAAATCAGTTAAATCAGATAAACTGTAGTTCCATAAGATGAAAACATCACCAACATATCTTAACCAACATTCGAGTCTCAAATTAAACGTACAAAAGATCTTCTAGAGGCTTAAATGTTCTAGAGGCCTTAAAGCAAACTCTGCAAATAAGCCGGAAACTGGTGATCTCATCAGTGCACCATGTAGTTGTCTACAAATATTCTTATTAAAAATGAAAATGTTACTGTAAACTATGAGGTTAAGTCCAGATTTTAGTGAAGTTTTTATATCTTGAGATATATTTGAATTGTTATCTATGATCATATTAATGTATTGCATGACTTCATGCAGATTGATGGAAGGATATAGAGATACTACGTCTAAACTTGCCATAATAGTGTTTGTATTAATCGGAAATTGAGTCTATAAAAGATTTTATTCATAAAGTTAAACAATTTCCGATTAATACAATTGAGTCCACAAAAGATTTTATTGATAAAGATAAACAATTTCCGATTAATACAATTTAGTCTACAAAAGATTTTATTGATAAAGTTAAACAATTTCCGATTAATACAAACACCATTATAGCAAGTTTAGGCGTAGTATCTCTATATCCTTCCATCAATATGCATGAAAACATACAATACATTAATATGATCATAGATAACAATTCAAATATATCACAAGATATAAAAACCTCACTAAAATCTGGACTTAACCTCATAGTTTCCAGTAACATTTTCATTTTTAATAAGAATATTTATAGACAACTACATGGTGCACCGATGAGATCACCAGTTTCCGGTTTATTTGCAGAGTTTGCTTTAAGGCCTCTAGAACATCTAAGCCTCTAGAAGATCTTTTATACGTTTAATTTGAGACCCGAATGTTGGTTAAGATATGTTGATGATGTTTTCATCTTATGGAACTACAGTTTATCTGATTTAACTGATTTTCTTCAAGATATTAATAAATTAAGTAACTGTATATAATTCACCCTTGAAATCGAAGAAAATTCTTCACTTCCATTTTTAGATGTTCAAATTAATAGAGGCAGCTCTTCATTAAACTTTTCAGTTTATAGAAAACCTATTACAGAAAACAGTGTTATCCCTTTTACAGCAAACGTACCTTTTCAATATAAAATCTCTACATTTCAGTCATTCATTAAAAGAGCATTTATGATTTGCTCAGATGACCAATTAAATGAAGAAATCGAGTTTATACAGAAAATAGCATTTGATCATGGTTTTCCAGCAAAATATATAGATAAGATAATTCAATAATACAACGGTCCCCCTCCTTCAAGTCAACGACAAGATAATAATCAACTTATGGTCCACAGAAAATTTCACTACATTCCCACTATATTCGAAAAGCTACAAAAGATCATACAGAAATATAATATAAAGTTGGTCGCTATTCCACCTCCTTACCTCATAGATATCGTCAGTAATAAGATCGATAGGATCCCAATGGATCAAAAATCTGGTATATATGAAAGCCTATCACTTTATCTAATAATGCTGAAAAAGTCTACATCGGCATGACAAAACGTAAATTATCAGTAAGTATTATGGAGCATCGCAGAGACATTAAACATCGTAAACAGAATACAGCTCCTTCTAGGTTCTACTTAGCTAATTCAGTCTACCATATTAACTTTGATGAAGCAAAAATTACAGTTCCGTGAAATAACCCCTTTGAAAGTAAAATTAGAGAATCAGTTGAAATCATTGCGCGTGAAGATAAACCTTGTAACGATAATTTATCCTATAATATCTCAAAAATTTGGCATAATATCATAAAGTCATAATTCTATATCTAATTACAATATTTCAGCTTAAACTTGTATTATGTTGCCAAAACTTGAATGGAAACTCAGTTGAACGTTGTTTTGTCCCTCATGTGTAGATGGCGGCACTCGTGGTTTCTTAAATCGACCTTTTTGATTCATTTGATTTCAGTTCATTAATAGTTATTTATTTTCACTAGATGGCAACACTACATTTTTGTATTCAAATCATTGGTCAAGTTTCGATTAATTATCTTGCACAGGAAGCTTTCGTCTCTGAACTTTGAGCTTTTTTACCATCATATTTTCCTGAAGATGACTGTAGAAACATCTCGTAACGTAGAAGTTAACTTTTAGCTTATTAAAGTTCGTGTTTTGTGTACCATTAAGCAAGATTGTGTCTTTATTTAATATAATTTCTAATTATTTTACCGTTCATTTCTTTTTTCATCACTCATTATTACAGAATCAGTACTCAGCATGCTGAAGCATGGCAAATATTGCTTCTAAATGTATATCCGAAACATTTTGAATAGCATGAAATTAAATAATGAAACGACAAGAGTGACACTTGTCTACAAAATAAAACTTTTTGTTTTTTGTCCTTTAAATAAGAGATATAATTTTTAAATAAATTTGATGTCACAGAACATGACTTAACCATTAAAATTTTGATGTCAGCTCTCGGTGTAAAAATAAAGATGAGCAAAGTTCAGATTTTCCCCAAAAATATATATTTTTTAATTAATATTTAAATAATATAGGAAATTGAACCTATACATTTTTTAACAGAAATCGATTTCGAGAAGCTTCAAATATGTGAATTTAAAATTACAGTTCATTCCATCAAGTAGTTTTAAGATATGTTTAAAAATTTAAGACCGCGTGAGGTAGCAAGATTAACCCGTTCGGAACCAGAATCTTACACAAATTTTATTCGGTTGGCACCACTTTTTTTCCTCGCCACTTTCACTTGTATGTTGACAATATTTTTAAGAGAAATATACTAAAAAAATATTTTAAATGCATAGTGGTACAAAAATAATATAAAAATAGTCGCCAGTGGCAGCCCTGCTAATATAGCATCCGAATAGGATTAAGAACGAAGTTTGACGTCATATTTGGAGTCTTCAATAAATTTTATTGTTAGATATCAGAAAGGGAATCATTTGGTGGAGTAATTTGGATATATAAAGATGTAACATTTTAAACTTCTCATATTAAATGTCTTTTTAATATTGTTCCAAAACAAACTGCAATGCAGGTAATTGTTTAACACTAGAACTACCGGAAATTTAAATCAAGTTTTATAAAAATATTTCACACCAGAATTTTGATTTAAAACAGTTTAACTTTATTATTTAACGTTTTTTTGTGTCTTTCCAACTTATTTCAAGATCAAATTTCTGGTTTGAAACATCTTCACATGGTAGACGTCAAAATGACGGCTCACGGTTGTTCTAGTGTTAAGCATAACTTAATAAAAAGAAAAGTTCCCAGTTAAACTGATGGCATTGAGCTCAGAGGCTATTCACACTAATTGTATATTATACTCTTATTTAAAAAAATAATGCCCTCAAAAGATAAATGAAGGGGAATTAGCCCCCCGTTTCCCCCCTTTATACTTAACCAATGAATCTCCAAATCTAATCAGCGAAGCTCCTTAACATAATAAACAGGTATACCAAATTTGAAGCAAATCAGATAATTCTGCATGAAAAAAACCATTTCGCTAAATTAAGGGGGGGAATCCAACCCCCTTCTCCCCCTTTATACTTAACTAATGAACCTCCAAATTTAACTAGGAAAGCTCCTTATCAGAATGAACATAGAAAAAAAAATAAAGTCAATTGGATAATTCTGCATGAAATCCATTTATCTAAATTAAGGGGAGGGGACTTGGCCCACTTTCCCCCTTTTGTACTTAACCAATGAATCTCCAAATCTAATGAAGGAAGCGTCATATCCGAATAAACTGGTATTTCAACTTTGAAACAAATCGAATATTTCTACACTAAAAACCCACTTATCTGAATTAGGGGATGGAATAGCCCCACCCCTTTATACTTAACCAATAAACCTCCAAATTTAATCAAGGCAGCTCCTTAACATAATAATCCGGTATACCAAATTTGGAGCAAATCGAATAACTCTGCATGAAAAACCCATTTGTATAAATTAAGGGGGGGTAGCTCCCATTTCCCCTTTATACTTAACTAATGAAACTCCAAATCTAATCAGGAAAGCTCTTTAACATAATAAACCGGTATACCAAATTTGGGGCAAATCGAATAACTCTGCATGAAAAACCCATTTATATAAATTAAGGGGGGGTAGCCCCCTTTCCCCCCTTTATACTTAACTAATGAACGTCCAAATGTAATCAGGAAAGCTCTTTAATATAATAAACCGGTATACCAAATTTGGAGCAAATCGAATAAATCTGCATAAAAAATCCATTTATCTAAATTAAGGGGAGGGGGGCTAGCCCCCCTTTCCCTTTGTATACTTAACCAATGAACCCCCAAAACTAATCAGGGAAGCGTCTTATCATAATGAACCTAGAAAAAAATTTGAAGCAAATCGGATGTTTCTATCAAGAGTTTTCGCGTTACGTACATACGTATACATACATACATACATACAGAACCGGCGGCACATTAGCTCTCAGGCTTTGATAGCCTGTGAGTTAAAACTACTTGATGGAATGGCCTGCAATTTTAGATTCACATGTTTGAAACTTCTAGAAATCGATTTCTGTAAAAAAATCATAGGTTACGTTTCATATCTTTTATAAATATTAATTTAAAAATACCTATTTTTAGAAAATAAACGGTCAAGTGCGAGTATTACTCGCGCACAGAGGGTTCTGTACAATAATATATGAATTAGTAAGTGTATTATTAAAAAAATACCGTTGCTAAAAGAATACTAAGACTTTGTAAAAACTATACAACGTAGGGTTGGGTCTAGCTGTATAGTATACAGGTTGCAAAGGAAAGTCCCTTTAACCTGAAAATACTTGCGAACGGAGAGAGCTACAGCTATACAAGTGGGGTAACGGTACATGTAAAGCGACTACGCCCGACCTAATGCAAACGACAGCAGCACCCTTAGTGGCGAAATTTGGAAGATAACCATTGCAAATTGAAAACGAAAAGAGGTAGAGCAAATTTTCCAATTAGAAAGTTTTAGAGCATCAATTAATTAGTTCGAAACGACATTTGGTTCACACGGACAAGATAAATCGTCGCCTGCATACCCAAAAATGTCCGAAATCAATGAGCGACGATTCTATTTTACCTATTCACATTCCGGAAATGTAGCAGTGCACAATTGCAGATTGTGACGTTGTACTGTGCTCTAATGTCTGTAAAGATTCAATTTCCAATGCATTAAAAATTTTGGAATAACACTTTCAGGGCCAGAAGAATTCTGTTCGTTAACTGATGAAATAATTGACTGACATCAGAATATTCAAACGAATTTCTCAGAAAAATAAAACCCGCTAATTTGCACTTTCATTACAAAAGCAAAATTTTATTAAAATATTCTTGCTGCCATTTGTCAGTTTTGGAATTAAAATTAGGTGGCTATACCGTCTAGCCACCGCCCTTGAAAGGGTTAAACCTATGTCGTCGTATTGAAGAGGCTTGCAATAGACGTTCCATGCTGAGAAATGTGCATGCAAAATTACTCTCACTAATACAAACGTGTATCGTGAAGAAATGGCGAACTTTTCGAACATACTCAATATTAAATTTTTATCACTGTGAGACAGTTTGTCTTTTTTTTGTGTGTGTGATGTTACCAAAATGTATTGAGATAAGTACGTATTTATAGCATAAATTGTGCGTATTTCTTCATACTTCTAACTATTCCATTCAAACTTTTACAGAAATTGGAGTGCGTCGATTAAGGACATTTTTGGGCAAACAGGCGAAGATTTATCTTATCCATGTAAACCAAATGTCGTATTCTATTAATTCATTGATGCTCTAAAACTTTCTAACTGGAAACTTTGCTCTATCTCTTTTCGTTTTCGATTTGCAGTGGTTATCTTCCAAATTTCGCCACTAGGGGGTGCTGCTGTCGTTTTCATTAAATCGGTCTTAGTCGCTTTACTATACCGTTACCTGACTTGCATAGCTGTAGCTCTCTCCGTTCACAAGTACTTTCAGGTTAAAGGGACTTTCCTTTGCACCCTGTATACTAGAAAAGTATAAATGAATATACCATGAAAGTTCAAAGATATATGGAACCTAAATAATAGCAAATATAGCTATTCTGTATATTTGTTATTCCATATAGGTTTTTAGTTAACCTTTAAAGACATAGTATATGTATTGAGAGAGCCACTCAATGGAAACTAGTCGCGAATCCCACAGTATTTATGGGATTCATTCACATTAAATTAGTCTGTTTTTAACAATTTGACGTTTATTGCTTTTATACTGCTACTGGGCATTGCATTGCATAAATATATCCTTAAAATTTGTTATGTAGGCTTTAAAAGCCGATGGAGCATAGAGTACGCCGTCCCTGTCATTACGTATGTCCAAACCGTCCGTGTCTTTAAAGGTTAATATTTCGACTAATTACCGACGATTTTTTCCGAAATTCATGATCAACAATCCTTTTATACTTCTGCTACGATAGGTGCCTCCAGCTCTGCTCAACGCTTTTGTTGAAGACCGTAAATTGAAATTTGAGTGTAACGGAAAAATGCGATTTTCTCAAAAACTACGTGACCTAGGGTAATCGCTATAATTTTCCTGCAAGGTCTAAATTAATGTCTACTATCGCTAATTTTTTTCATAATTTTAGTTTCAATAGATTCGGGGTTAGATGGGGGAACATATTTTTGCACTACATTTTCCACCACAACTTTGAAAATATAATACCTAAAATTAAATGAAATATATTTTTGATTTAAGCGTTACGAAAGCTTTCACACGATACCCCACACGATATACAAAGAAAAGATTTTTCTTTTCAAGTAACTTAATTAGCCCCTCTACATTTTTCCTAAATATATTTATGAATATTTATTAATCTGTAAATATGTGGGTCAATAGTCTTTATTACTTCCCCGAATTTGAACTTTCCACATTGCATAGTTTACGAGTAAAAAGGCTGTGGCAGACAGACAGACAGACACATGAATGATCTTATAATGGTTCCGTTTTTACTTTTTAAGTACGGAATACTAAAAATCTTAATTTTGTGCATCTGTATTTTCAAAACAAAAGCTAATGAAGGTTTTTCACAATGATATTCGTGTTCAGTGTGTTAATTTCATACTGAACTGCACACTTTCACTTCAAGGACAATTTCACAGTTGACCAGAGTAATTGAAGCATAACGACGAAAAAGGGGAAAAGGAAAAAAAGAAAAAAAAACAAGGAGGGAAAAAATTCGACTCCGACATAAAATGCGATCAAAATGCACTATTCCCTGGGACGCTCTACGCTAATGTAGGAAAGTTTCAGTTACACAGAACATTTATGAAAAAGTAATTTTTACTGTAGGTCACTAGAAATCATTATAAAATTCATGCTGTAGAAATAAATAAATAAATAAATAGGAATATAAGATAACTTCTTAACTTCTTGTATCATAATTGCATTATTGAAGTTCGGTTACATAATTTATCTGAATTTCATTACATTAACCCTAGATCTACCGGGAATTTTATTCAAGTTTTAATAAAACGTTCTACACCAGAATTTTTATTTAAAACTATTTAACTTATTTATTTACCTTATTTTTGTCTGGTTTATATACTTAGTTTATTTTAAAGAAATTTCTGGTTTGAATGAATATTTTGTATGTACCTGTCGGGTCCAATGGACCCGTCTGGTAGACGGAGGGTTAAATTTGTGCAAAAAATTGACATAAAATATTATAAAAATAAAAGTTCAATTTTCTACGCGAACTTAACAATTACAATAGTTTAATAAAAATTAAAATATGCGAAAATAATGTGTGATGATTTTTTTCCGTGATCATGCATTATTTTACTCGTCTCTCATTATTTCAAAATCACCATACATCATACTGAAATAGGACAAACATTTCCATTGTCACCGAAACATTCCGAATCGCATGAAATTAAATAATCAAGCGACAAGAATAATTGAAGCGCAACGACAAAAAAGGGAAAAGAAAAGAAAGAAAATAAGAAGGAAAAAGAAATCAACTCCCAGAGAAAATGCAATCAAAACACACGTTATTCTTTGTGACGCCTGAAACTAAGTAGAAAAAAGACCAATGCAACTTCACGTCCCAACGCCGTAGGCATAAGTTCTACCGCCGAACTTCAGCAACTTCATCAAGGTCTCAAATCTCAGTCAGAATTCAAGCTGTTTACACATAAGATGGCTTAGCGCGCGTTGCCTATATACTCGGTACTCACGCAAGCTTCACAGGTACCGGTTGAGTAAGTCGCAGCATTTGAATAAATTGTCCCTGAGTCTGCTTACAGGACTGTAAAATCACCGAGTAGCAGATTCCGACGGACCCATCTCGTTGATGCGTATGTATTGATGAGAGATTTGAAAAAGGAAAGTTTGTGTTTGGAGAAGTAACAAGAAGCGTTGTTTGTGTTCATGTGTTTTTCAAACATTAACAGGTGTTTTGGAATCAACATCAGTTGGATTTGTTTAAAGCGTGAAATATGTAAAGTGATTAGTGATTACAGGCACTGAATAAACTGAAAAAAATCTTCAAATTGGATTCTTTACCATGGAAAAGTGTATATTTTCAAACGAAGAGAAGGTAAGTCATTTATACATTGATAAAATTACAGAATACTGTGCTATTTCTTAAGGATACTTACCAAAGAAATCTATTCTTAGAATACAAGTCTTTCATTTTCCTAGAATAAAAAAAGGGGGGGGGGGCGTGCTATGCACATTAATATATATGTTAATTTATATTTCCTCAAATTCAAACTTTTTTCAACAAAAATACCAAAACTCTTCTGTGCCATTCCTTTTCATTTTCGCCTAAAGAAATTCTTTGAATCTATTTCATAAAAGATATTTGTATGTTACCGTGAGGGTTAAAAAGCTATGTAATTTCCGTAATGTTTGCTATGTGAATGGCAACTTCGGTGCCCATGGTGCCTTGGACAAATTTTTTCTTTAACACTAGAACGACCGGAAATTTTACTCAAGTTTTATAAAAATATTTTACACTATAATTTTTATTTAAAACTATTTAATTTTTTTGTTTTACTTATTTCTGTTTGGTATATATTTAACCCTAGAACTACCGGAAATTTTACTCAAGTTTTATAAAAACATTCTACACCAGAATTTTTACTTAAAACTATTTAATTTGTTTATTTAACTTATTATTGTCTGATTTATACATTTAGTTTGTTTTGAAGAAATTTCTGGTTTGAATAAATATTTTGAATGTACATGTCGGGTCCAATGGACCCGTCTGGTAGACGGAAGGTTAACTTATTTTATAAAGAAATTTCTGGTTCGAATTAAAATAGATTCAATTGGCACCGGTCTACTAATGACAGCTAATAACGAAACTATTCAGCATTAACACTAGAAAGACGGGAAATTTAACTCAAATTTTACAAAAACATTTCCCGCCAGAATTTTTATTTTAAATTATTTCCTTATTTATTTAACTTGGTTTTTTTCCTTTTACCTTTTAAATAAATTTTACAAAAATATTACTGGTTTGAACCTAAATGTATTCCTTTGGTAGCGGTCAAAATGACCGCTCGTCGTCTTTCCAGTGTTAACCAAGTATTTTTTTTCTTCGTATAGATTTTAACATACCGGGTAATGTTGTCAGTCCGCAACTTTTTTTTTATTCAGATTGATTAATTGTAACTACTTTTTTCAAGTAGTATAATTCGCCTTTTTTCCGTCTTATTTAATCAGTCATTAAATAAGGCGTATATTACTATTTCAAAAAATTAGTGGCAATCAAAATGAAGAAAAGGATTTGGCAACACTGACCCCGGGCAATCGCTTAATCTCGCCTCTTAGTAAATCCTTATCTGACTTTTTTAATTCAAATATTTTAGTTAAAATTAATTACTAAAAATAATTATTAAACAAAAAAGCGTTTTATAAGCTAATAGCATAATACTAGGTTAAGAAAAATTATTGAAAAAATGTTTCATTACTAATCAGAATTACAGAGTGAGAAAAATAAAATAGACTACAAACTAGAGTCCTGCGAGGGTCTGGTTAAACCCGAAAATTCTACTTAAGTGAAACCGAAACCCAAACTGAACCCGACAAAAAAATTCCGTCAACCGTCATTCCCGAACCTACCCGAAATATTTGAACGCGAATGTAACCCGAATATGTAAGAAAATTAATTCATGTTTTATTACAATTTTGGAAAAGTAATCTACAGTTATATCTTTATTATCAATTTAAATTTTTTTTTATTAACACTAGAACGGCGGCGAGGTGTCATTTTGACCCTCGCCGAATGAATACATGTCGATTCGAACCAGAAATTGTTTTATAATATAAGATTAATATATGCTGCACAAAAATAACTTAAATAAATGAGTTAAATAGTTTTTAGTAAAAATTCTGATGTGAAATATTTTTATAAAACTTGAGTAAAATTTCCCGCCGTTCTAGTGTTAAAAAGAAACGCACGCACACACATATATATACATATATAAACGCACGCACACACATATATATACATATATAAACTCATTAATATTCAAATATATAGGTTTTTTCAATTGAGAAATATTCAGGACTTTCTTTTGTAAAATCGATCAACCCGAACCCAAACAGCAACGATAAAAATTATCCTCATCCGGAACCACTGGTTGGATCGAATGTAGGTAAAATCGGGTTACCTGATCCTATGCCGGACTCTAGTACAGGCAATATAATCGGCTAGTACAGGCTAGTACAGGCTTAGTCGAAATTAGTATTTCATCACTGCACGATGAATTTTAATAACTTTGGTATTATTCTAATAATAGTTTGACCAATGTCCCTGTCAAATGTGCCACATATCATGGGAAAATTTGCAACTTTGAAATACAGTGATAGATTTTATTTCTTTTTAAATTTTATTATGAGATAAATATACATTATATTCACTTTTTCACATGAAAACTATTTCCTTTAACACTAGAACTAGCGGAAATTTGAGTTAAGTTTTATAAACATATTTCACACCAGAATTTTGATTTAAACAGTTTAACTTTATTATTTAACGTTTTCCTTCTTAGTCTCTTTTAAACTTATTTCTTAATCAAATTTCTGGTTTGAACCGAAACATATTCATACGGTAGCCGTCAAAATGACGGTTCACGGTAGTTCTAGTGTTAAATAAATCGGTACCGTTAAGTTCTTTTCAGATTTTGCATAGATAAAGGATTTCATATTATACGTTGTGCATTATGTTTATGTTGAACGTAACATTTGTCGTTTTTTAATTTCAGACCTTTTAACTGGCACAGAGAAGGTGTTCCTTGTTTGGCAATTTTTTTTTTTTTTTTTTTCATTCAAAAATTTCGAATTCATACCTGAAAATCTGAAAGAAAAATTTTTACTTCATATGATCCCAAAATGTCTGTCATTAAATAAAGGAATAAATATGATAGAAAATTTCTGATACAAATGCGAAATTTAATGGGTCTCAGGACTCTTAAAGCTTTAAAATTTTCGAAATTTTAATTTTTTTAGATGTTAAACTTCTATTTTTGCTGAACATTTTGATATAATTGTTTCCTTGAAATTCCTATTAGAACTGAAGTTATGGCTTTTACTATGGCTGATACACGTTCAATAGCTGAAACGTCGTTTCGGAAACTTTGAAGCCATTTTTCTCCAAATGACGTTTTTGGGCATAACGCGCACGATATCTCAAAAACTTATGAATATTTTTTCGTGAAATTTTCAAAACATATGTTTCATGTTAGTTTGTATAAACTGAACCTAAAATTTCCTTTTTATTGTTCGAAACAATGTTTTTTTAGGCGATTTTACTGTTGAAATTTTCTTAATTTTGCATTAGCTAAATACAACTTTGTATTAAAAATATAAAAAAGCTTTAAATACAAATTTATTTAGGTTCAGCGTAATTATTATAATCTATTGTATACGTAGGCGCCAAAATTTTCATTCTAGTTGCAATACTTATTTTGTAATCGTGCGCGTAAGCTGTTATGTCGATTTTTTGCTCGTCAAATGTCTAACAGTTTGGAGCCCCCTGTAAATGCTAATTCTACATCTCATAATTTTTTAAAGACATTAAATGAAAGAACATACTTATATATTTTTATTCCAATTGACATTGTGTCTTAAAATCAAATACATTTTAAGATATTAAATGTTGAAAATGGTCCTTTTTCTTCATTTTTTCCAATTTTAAGAGTCCTGAGACCCCTTGAAAAAAAATGATCAAACTGGCAACCACGGCTAGGAGACATTGTTCTTTCTCTTTTAACTCTTTCTAAGGCAACAGGGATTATACTTCCCACTTAATTTTAATACCAACATACCAAATTCGCACCAGTAAATTTAAATAAAATTTTACTTTTATAATAAACGTGACTAAAAGCGTTTAATTACTCTCAAAGCAATTTGTTAATAAATTCGGGTGACATTAAACAATTTCAACATTCCTTAAGCAAACTTAATCTGTCTTAGAAAGGGTTAATTAACCCCTTAACCCTTTAGTGCGAAGCTTTGCATATATGCAAGCAACAGTGTTTTGAATTTAATAGATTTTTTTTAATTCCTATATACCTAATTCACACCAGAAAATTAAAATAGCAATATCTGCTTTAATTAATAACAGGCATTCCGTATTTAAATAAAGCGAAATTAACCATTGACACTTTCTGGTGTAAAGTCAGATTCTCTGAAATACGTAATTTCTAGAATGTATTCTATCACGGGAATTAACACGTTGACTGCCACGATACGAGCATACTCGTAGCTGGGTTATTCTCTGAAAAGTGGCTCTTTTATAAAAAAAAAAAAAAAAAAAAAAATGCGGCCCAATAAAATTGCCTCAAAAATCTCAAAATTTAGAGTACAAGTACCTTATTACTATATTTATCAAAAAATAATATGAACCAAACAGTATCTCATAGTTCTTCTGATATTTTAATTTCAAAGCACTTCCATTGCTAAAGGTTCAAATAAATGATTGGCACCGGAATTTAAGAACAAATTTATTTATAAATATGAAAAATTCTACATTTCACATACATGTTAAATAGATAAAAGTTTATAAAAAGTCTGGTGCCATTGTGGCGCTTGGGAATTAAAATTAAGTGGTTTCATAAACATACTACTGCCCTTAAAAGGGTTATAAAAAAAAGAAATTATAATTAGAAGTCATACTGTCAATAAATAATATTTTTTTTACTCTATGTCAATTGAAAAAAATAAAGATAAAGCATTAACATTTAGAAGAGTTAATGTTTATTTGAATTAGTACAAATTTTTCTTATTTATTTTTAACTTCTCTCTGTAAAATAATAAAAATTAAAAATGTATTATATTTACTTACGGTAATTAAAAGTCTTATGAGATTTTTAATGTGTATTTCATTGTATTAGATTTTCTTATTTTACTGTTTAGTACATACATAAATGGAATCAGATCACTCCCTCACAATTTAAACCATTCCCTCATATTAAAATTATGAGGGAATGATTGTGAGGGAATGACGAAATACTTCTGAAAACCATGTTATACAAAAGTGATTAGTCTTAGGTATATTTTCAGTTACTAAATATCTTGTGAAACACATTTCTGATAATATAACAACATAAAAAGACATTTCATTCGTTTTTATTAAATTTATAATAGATGAAGGAATGACGCGTAATTAAAATACTTACATTGATCTAGTACTTCAAAGCCATATACTAACTATTCAAGAACGTTTTTGAGCAAACAACCAGATGGATACTTACCAGATGGATACTTCACTTTACTCTTGTACAAACTGTCCTAGACGTATATAAAGCATGTGCTGCTTTCTACTAAGTAAATAATGGCAAATTTATAGTTATGTGAAGGAATGACGACAAATGCTAGGGACATCATTAAAAAGTGCCCTAATTCATTCATTATATAAAATATAAATATAATTAAATGGCTAAATATGTATTTAAGTGTGTTTAATGAATTTAGAAAAAAAAATAATTATAAATATACGAGCTGCAATGGCAGAGGAAGCATTTTCTTTCCTACGTATGTGACTGGAGACATAGTGAGGGAATGATATTTGCATTTAAAAATACATTAAATTTATCAAATTTCAATTTCAATAAGCAAATAATTACAGTTTATATGTATAACTGATTAATATTGATAGTTTAAATCACATTTTTCTTTTTGTAATTTTAAAAATATGTCTTCAAGACCCCTGGGACATAAAATTGCCACTTTTCAGAGAATGATTCAGCTTTAATATTCGTGGCTTTATTTTATTACTTTCTCACCATTATTTTAAAAAAATTGCCTTCTTTATTGGCAGAAATTTCGCTGCAGTAAAGCGAAATTTACCTTTCAGATTTTGTGGTGGCAAACAACTTTCAAGAAGAAATTTGAAAATTCTTACTTTTGCGGCAGTGAACGTGTTAAAGGGTTAAAAGGTTATGTTTTATAAAATAAATAATTATATAAATTAAGGTGTTTTAAGACATACTTCTTAAAATATTTACTAATTTGCAATATTTTAGCGCAAAACAGCCACACGACAGTAGTTTTTACTTATATTGCAACAGTAGAAAAGATTGACCTATTATTCGAAAAATGTATCTGTGATTTTTTTTTCATTATTTTTCCTGTGTAACAAACCTTTTAAAGAATCATATATAATTTTTTCGAAACAAAATAAAAAATCGCGCATTTAAGGGTTAAATCTCCGCCCTTGACTTTCAGGGGCAGTGTAGACTAATTTTTAATTATTATTATCAGGGATGAGATTTCCGACTTTTTGAATACCAGTATAATCTTAGAGAAATTCTTATTTTCTTTAATCGGAACATTTTTGTGATTTAAGAAAACAACATTTTTTCTAAGATTATACTGGTATGCAAAAAGTCGGAAATCTCATCCCTGTATTATTCATATTGTTTTATTCCCACCAGTCTTTTTTAAAATAGCGTAATTGACTTTATTCTCGCATAATTTTATCTTCCATTAAATAAGTTGAATATTTCCTCTTCAAAAAAATGGTGCAATCTAACTGAATTTTAAAAGAAGTAGCCGACGCTAATCAGGCGCGACGCTTGAGGTGTTAAGTGAATTTATAAGAAAAAAGCATAGGCATTATATAGTTTTTATATGACCCCAACTAAACAAAAAAGAAAATACCACCCTTGAAAATGTCTCAATATCTATGCATAATTATTGACAGATGATCTTGTAGTAAAATAATACTTTTGAGTACCATTTTTTTTTCCAAATAATAACCTTCGTCTTATTTAATTCCAGAACTCCTGTCATTAAAAAGGAGACAAATATTACAGTTCGAAAATGTGGTACTCAATGGCAGAAATTGTGAGAGTCCTGAATAAGAATACAAGAGTTAGCTAGAATCTTTTATAAAGCAAAAATTCTACACAAATTTAAAAAAATACCTCGTATGATGCATAGCAGAAATACAAATTTATTAATCATAAATAAAAAATTCTTACAAATATTTGCAAATAAAGATCATTTCATTTAAAAACTGGCCTATATAAGGAATTTAATATGAAACTTTTTGGACATATCATCCGTACCATGTCAAACTATCAATATGAAAACAGTGTTGCCAGTGGTCAACTTTTTCTTAATTCAGGTTTCCTGATTGGCACTACTTTTTTCAAATCGTAAAATTCGTCTTATTTAATGACATATTAATTAAAGCGAAAAGAAGGACAATTTTACCATTTCAAAAAAGTGGTGTCAATTAAGAAATTTGAATGAAAAAAAACTAGTCCACTGGCAACACTATTTGAGAAATGTTACAAATTCCACGGTTTAACCCGGGGGGGGGGGGGGCAACTGTAGAACGCTGGATACCAATAAAATTTTACAGAAAAAGTCGACTTCTTGAAACGCAGAGATTCGATAATTAGATAAGGCAAAGATTACTATAAAATTTTAGTGGTGTCGAGCGTGCCACAGTTGACCACCCGCAGTTTAACCCCTTAATTCTCGCTATGTCTTTTATTGAGATTGTTGGATTCCCACCAGTTTTATAAAATAGTGTAATTGGCTTTATCGTGGTATCACTTTGCCTGTTATTAAATGAGGTTGATATTTCTTTTTCAAAAAATTGGTGCCAATTTGAATTTTTAAACCGTAATTTAATGCGACCGTTAAGGGGTTAATAGGATAGTTACAAAATCTACAATTTAAATATTAAATGGAAATGTTCTAGCTTGAAATAATGGTGTCATGCTCCTTGGAAATCCTAATTTAAGAAAAATGCATTTTTCGCAGAAACACGTAAATCCTCAAAATATTTTTGGATCACATTCCAAATAATCAGAATTTTATGTAATTTCATTATCCTCTCCCTTTGTTTTAAGTCGTTTTGCTTCCAGTCTTCTTTTGTTCTTTATAAATTGGTCTATTTTGCCTTATTACTCTCTCTGCCAGCGATTCATTGCAATCGTCATAAAATATCTGGTTTACTTTGTTTCTTTGCTTTTTTTCAAAATTTCGAGTTTTATTATACGTACCAAATGAAATATTGTCTATTTGCACAAATGTTTTCTTCAAGGCACGAGACTAAATCACATTATTTACACTCCTGAGATTCTGTAACTTACCAATTCTGCGTATCGGCGTGCAGACACTTTTTCAATAATTGTTAATCTGAAAACATCCTTAAAAATTAATGTCACAGTTATAATGGCTGCAACTGGAAGACTATTTGTGGATTATGTGCTTTATTATAGTTAATATTTAAATTGCAGTCCCTGTAAATAAGTCTAGATCAGGATTGGAGGTTATGTTAAAGTAGAATTTGAATAACGTCTAATTAATATTAAAAAATTAAGTAAACAACCAGAGAAATGTAATTTAGTGTAAAATTACAATAAAATCGAAGTAACATTTTTCAGAATTTAGGGTTCCTGCATTCGGGTTGCGCCTGACCCGAACCCGAAAACTTTGCTTGAAGTCAACCCCAAAACGCGACAAAAAAAATATTTCTTTGACCGAAACCCGTCTTCGAACCGACTTGAAACACGTAAAAAAAAAAAAAAAAAAAAAAAAAAAAAAAAAAAAACATATAATTTAATATAATTATGAAAACAAAAAGCCTAAAATCATACCTCTAATCTCAATTTTCTTTTTTCTATGTAGAAAAATAATCTTGAAAAGACTCATTCATATTCAAATGTATAGTTTTTCAAGATTCTCGGCTTCCTTTTGAAAAATCGGATTAACACAAAACTGACACAGCCCCGAGTCGGGTTCGGTTCAGGTTACCAAAACCTATGTAGGACTCTAGTTCGATTTGGCTTAATCACTTGATTAACCATTTAATCCCTTGAAGGGCGGTGGGCTATATATATCCCACTTAATTTTAATTCCCAAATGGCACTTCGACACCAGAACTTTGAAATAAATTTTTTTCATATGCACTCTACGCGAAGAAAAACGTCTGCTCGTTTTCAAATAAATTTGTATCTGAATCCTGGTAGGAATCAGTGATTTCAACATTTTAGCAACAGAAGTACTTTGCCCCTGAAAGGGTTAAAGAACCAGGTGACGAATTTTGTCAAAATCCATGTGCTAGTTCAGGGAAATCGAACCCGCGTGCCAGAAGGCCAATTGACAACAATTTTTCTGAATAATTTTCTTCGGTTTATTCAATCTCAGAATTTCTCGCATTAAATTAGTCTAAGAATATTATGCCGGAAAGTCCTAGAAATTGGCCTTCTGGACCGCGGGTTTGCCGTCAATGTGGATCTCGTGTATTAACACATTCACGCCGGGAAATGACAATTCTCGGTTTCATTCAAAAAACATCATCGACTAAAGGCTTGGCTTCTACCTTACAGAAAATGCATTTATATCATGTTGTTCATATTTTTTTAGATTGTAAGACATTTTATATTAAATTCGTACATTGAAAGATATTTACCGATGCATAAACTTGAGAAACCTATCTAGAACACCAATTTACAAAAGACTTTCAGAACAGAGGGGAGAATCTACTGTTTTAAAATTCAGATCTGATAAAAATTGCCCGTCGGCAATGTGTTAAATGTAAAATTTCCTGAAAAGAAAATTCATATACTATTCGAAGGAACAAAATAACAGTTTGCGTAAAGAAATAAAGGGTAGCTGAAAATAATATCGGGGGGAGGAACTCACAGTACGTGATGTTTTACCAAAATCTTCGCCTTGTTTAATCACAGAAAAATGTTACATATTCTACGATTAAACTAGGTGATTGTTAATTGCAGTGTTGCCAACGAATTACTTTTTTTAAATTCAACTATCTTGATCGGCACCACTTTTTTGAAATGGTAAAATCCCCCTTGTTTTTGCCTTAATTAATATGTCATTAAATAAGGCGGATTTTACCATTTCAAAATAGTGGTGGCAATCAAGAAATCTGAATTTTAAAAAAGTAGCCCACTGGCAACACTGGTTAATTGTCCGATTGAAATCTGAAATAGAAATTTTATTATCTGAGAAATAGCGGTGTCAGACTCTCTGGAAATTTCAAGGAGTGTACGAATCTTGGAAACTTAAAAACAACATACCATTTGTTCCGAGAATTATTTCTTGAAATTCTTTGCACTTCAACCCATATTATCCTAGTGTCTGGATTATACTTTTACTATTTTTTTAAGTATTATTTGTCACATTGTATAGCATAAATTTGCTATTAAATAAAACCAATATTACAATTTAATTATAGTGGTATTCAAAGTTAAAACTTACAAGTCCTGTTTCTTACACTTATATCAATTATATGTATAATGTAAAAGCAACAGCAATTAATTAATTTACTTGTAACTATCCATTATTACACATAGTTTCCTTTTCTCTGTAAATTCTAATTACTGGATTTGTTGTTGTCCTATGACTTTTCACTTTTTTATGCTGCTGTTTTCCACTGGCAAGTTCTCCTGATAAGCAAAGAAAAAAAATATATATATAAATCCTAAATATGTCCCCAAGCATCCATAATAGATGACAAAGGGAAAAGTTAAAAAAAACTTTAAAAAATCTTAATAAATGATTCTCGGAACAAATGGGTTACGCATACAACACTTTCTTTTGTCAACTGTTATTAAAACCTGATGACATTTTTCGTAATTATTGTTGAATTATTGATTGTTTTTTGCCCGGCAGGAAAAATTTGCAGTGGCAAACAGCATACTCAAATGAAATGAAAGTGCATGCAACAACACTAAGCCTGGTAATTAGAGAATTGCCAAACCTTAGTTTTTGTTTTTTACAAAAACTAAGCGTAATAGAGTAAGTATATTAAAACTATACAAGTCGCAAACAGTGTGACCAAATCTGGTGGTTTTTTTTATTAATACATTTCGAGTTCCCGCCATAAAATTTTTAATACTATTTTTCCTTTATATTATTCACGAAATAGCTTTCAACCAAAAATAACTATTAAAACTTTCTGGGTGAATTCAGAATTTCTTAATGATAGTTTTATAAATGACGCATAAATGCGTCCAGCGGACTGTATAAGAAAGGAGTGGCAAGATTTATAGCTGTTGATTACATATTCTGTGTATCTGATACAGATGCAAAAAATAGAATTCTTATGTTTTAACTTTCGAGTATGATTATGTGCGAATAAAAATCTACGCCTTATTTAATCTCAAATTTATGTCTTTAAATAAGGCAAATCTTAATTTTAGAAAAGAATGCTACGAACATATAAGCTTGGAAATATATGCTGGAAAGAATTCCTCTCAAGCTTATAAAAAAGGTTAAGAAAGCATCAAATGAATTTTTGAACAATAAAGTCTTAAAAACTAAAGACAACATCAGAATGAATTATTGAACCTCCATAAAGTCAAATTTCTAAAGAATATCAGAAAGACAAATATGAAACAAGGTACGCAAATGTATTTATTTTTTCAAACAACTATTTCAGAATAGCAATCTTAGCTTTATTTAATCACAAAAATCTATAACTAAATAGTGTGGAAATGGCGGTATACTCAAAATTAAGCACCTCTAGGCACCCTGTTAAAGATTAACAAAAGGTTTGATAAGTATAGACGCATTGCAAGATACAAAAAAAAGGTTAAAGCGAATAAAAAATATTCAAGAGGAAAAGATAGATTAATTTTAAATATAGAACGGCTATCATTTCGCCTTAATAATAACTCAAGCCTTTGTCATTTGAAAAATCACGTGTAACACGAACAAAAGGTCGTGTTTGTCATTTGTCGCTGTTATACATGTTTTTGTACTGGACGAAGGCCTGGGTTATTAACAGGTAGAAACAGACGTCTTTCTATTATTATTCATTTCTAGGCGTTATAAAGGTTTATTATGACTTTTTATAGCGACGCTAGTTTGTTTTCCTGGTTGAAAATCTTAGTTTTTCACAAACACCACAATAATTGTGAAGCTAACTAGAATCGTTTATGTATGCAATCAAAAACGCAGTCTGAAAAAATTAAAAACTTTATTTCAAACTATGATCGTAGTAAAAATTAAGTATATTATCGAAAAAAATCGTAACAGCCTTATGTGCAGCATTGTAATATATGAAAAAAGTTTATTACTTTCAATTTAAGGTAGACTGTTGAAATAGAATAAGATTGTAAGTAACTTTCCCTCTCTCAAAAAATCCGAGATGTGATAGTAGAATTCTCAGTAGCTACTCGCAATTAATTGTACCTTAACCCCTTGAAGGGCGGTGGGATATTGTATACTCCCCTTAATTTTAATTCCCAAACACCACATAAACACTAGAATTTTGGCATAAAATTTTCCTTTTATTATTTACGTGAAGAAAAGCTTGCACCTTTCTTTCAAATTAATTTGATTCAAAATCCTGGTGTCAATCAATCATTTTAGCAACAGAAGTAGCTTACCCTTGAAAGGGTTAAAAAGCCGTGCATTAAAGTGGGTTGTGGGAATTAGAAAATCATAGAAAAACTCATATATTTCTGTATGTCAGAAAATCACTTATAAGAGAAACATTATGATATAATATTTTATATTTCAGTTTTCTATTTGCAACTCTTACTTTAGATTCTAATTAAAAACCTTGTCAACCTGATTTTACATGTATTTTAACTCTAACTGTGTTAAATGAAATTGATGTTTTAAATTAAAGAAACAGCGAAAAACAAATAAAATACGATCATCCCCAAAAGAAAAGCAAAAATGCATCGGGAATATGGAAATTCAAGCTACAGACGTTCGATTTACAGAGGTTTCTTTCTGCAGGGTTGACAAACCCGACAGAAGTACCAGCCAAAACAAAGTACCAGCAAGGCAATTATCATCAGTATTTCCGAACAGCAATATTTTCTCAATTTAATGACAGAAATTCTTCGATTAAATAAGGCAAAGATCATACGTACAATTTCAAAAACGCGAAGATTGCTATTTAAAAATGGTGGTGACAGTTGGCCTGAACCTGATATAGCTAGCGTAGCTGCCAACGCCTACAATTTACTTCGCCACTTTTCCGAATAGTAATATTTGCCTTATTTAATCCCATTTTTCTGTTATTAACCCCTTGAGGGGCGGTGGGATAAAACATAACACACCTAATTTAAACAAGATTCTCACCAGAAAATTTTAACTAAATTTTATTTTTTTAACTTTGGAGGAAAATCGTTGAAAAATTGCTTTTCCTTATTTAAAAATAAATTTTTTCGATTATTCCGATGATAATTCAATATTTAGAGACATTTTTGCTTGCCCCTCAAGGGGTTAAATAAGGCGAAAATTGCTATACGAAAATAGTGGTGAAAACAAATCATAGAAGTTGGAAGCTATGAGATAGGTACCGAGTGTACTGGTCCGTATTGAAATAAAAGTACATGAACGAATAAGTGCAAATTGATAAATCTATGTAATGTTACGCAAGAAATCGTTCCAAATTTCTGCTTTTTAAAACGAAACAAAGCCATCTATTATGAAATAAAAGAAATTATAAATTCAACAATATTTCGGAACTCATTCCCTTGTATTCATCCACGAACACGGAAAATATTATTCCTTTATTTTTGCTTCGGTATCATTCTTTTATTCCAAAAGCTGACTTTCACCTATTTCGTCGAAATGCAAATTTTATTTTAAAAGACTATTTCAGTACTCAACATACATTGTCAGCATTGTTCACGAATTTCAAGGTTTTCAAGTGGCGTGATGCTTTTATTCTTTTCATATACGCTTTCATTTCTACATTAAATGAATATGGCACACAATGTTTTAGGTGAATTAATCTTGAATGACATCGTAAAACTGAAAGAGCGCAATTGTTCCTTACTGATAATATCTAATTCTGTAATTAAATATTGTTGGTTACATAATCGTTAGATAAATATTAGATCGTTAATCATTTGATCTAAAAGATTTTCTAATGATTACAGTATATATTCTCGCGTAAAAATCCATCTCCCTACTTCGAGAGGGATAACAAGGTGCATACGTTCCTTACTTTTGACTATTAGTATTTCTGAACACAAATTTTTGCCTCCTTTAATAACAAAATTCGTAATAATTTTCTTTGATTAAATAAGGTAAAGATAAATATCAGCGTTGCCAAGTCTCCGGCTTTTTGCACACTACTATTATTTTACAGAAAATGTTGTTCTTTTAAATCACCCAAATGTTTCAATTAAATAAAAGAACATTTTCTGTATTAAAATACTGCTATCCAGAAAGCCGGAGACTTGGCAGTGCTGTAAATATTCAGAAATACTGGTATCCAAACTGAAGCACCTATGTACCCTGTTCTGTCCCTCGATGCAGAGTGGTCGACATATACCCTTACCATAGTTGCGTACTTTTACGCTTTGTTGTACGACAAAAATTTTATAGAAATTTTTGCCTTATTTAATCGGCAGATTACGAAGGTTGAGAAAGGTTAAATTTACTATTAAATTTTTGTGGTACAAAAAAGCGTAAGTGTTGCCAGCTATGATATTCGGTACATTCAGAGTTATAATTTGGGGTGTAAAAATCTAGGCGCCAGCAGGCAGTATCTCACCAATAAATTTTATTCGTTATTTCTCGTCAAATATTTCGTCTAAATTTTTTGTAAGAATGCTAATAAAATTTAAGGGAAGAAAACTAATAAAATTCAGTGGTAAGAGCAGTGTTGCCAGTGGGCTACTTTTTTAAAATTCAGATTTCTTGATTGGCACCACTTTTTTGAAATCCTAAAAGTCGCTTATTTAATGACATATTAATTAAGGCATAATATTAATATAGGCAAAAACAAAGAGAATTTTACCATTTCAAAAATGTGGTTCCAATCAAGAAATCTGAATTTAAAAAAGTAGCCCACTGGCAGTGGCAACACTGGGTAAGAGACTGTCCGCTGGCTCCTAGATTTTTACATCCCTGGTTATAATGTCCGTTTTAATTGATGGAGTTAAGTTTCACTACTTCCAATTCAAAACATTGGACAATTCAAGATATCAGAAGTATTTGATTTCGAAAATTTATGAAAAATAATTGACTTGAGAATTCTGACTTTTATTGAAAATGTTCTTTAATGGTTCACCTTTTATCTCATAAAAAAGATCTTTTGACGCGAAGAAGATAATAGAAAAAAGCTCAAATAATTAGAAAAGTTGAGTATTTAAAATATTCATATAAAACAGTGGTGTTCAACCGACGCATCGTGTCGTACAATCTATTTTTGGATAGTTAACTTCACATTATTTAATCAAAGAATTTGTGACAGGTACGCAGGTTTTAAACTCATCTGTATTTAGAAAACTAATATTTCTAAAGAAAAATGTTCATGTTAGGTTTTTACAACATATGAAAAAATAATAAAAAGCCTTTGCGATAGGTTTCTACAAAATTTGCAAGTAAAATCTGAAAAAGAAGATTTGGCTTTAGAAAATATAAGGGGAGAGGAATTCAAAATACGCATCGAATTGGAACTCTCAGGCACGGAGCCTACAACCTATTTAATCACAGAATTTCTGTTGTTAAATAAGACAAAAGCGACACGGCGGTTGGGCACCCTTGATATAGAAGCTACTTCTTTAGCTCAAAATCAGAACTTCTGAAATAATCTCTACAGTAAGTACGTGTATTGTCACTGATGTTTTCACGTTTGCGCTATTTGTCGTTTTTCACCAAAAAGGGACGACATTATGAAGCCTGTAGTAATAAATTAATGTTGTGCTGCTCTTTACTCACTTTGTCTCTTTCTTTAGTTTGTATTTAAAAAAAAAAAAAAAAAAAAAAGAAAGAACTTTTTATATGAAGCCTCGAAAATAACTGAATGTTATATTTTTCGATTTGCGCTTTACTTTGCTTTTTTTTCCATCGCGTAATTGCCTTAGCCAAAACTTACACATTTATTTTATTTTAAACAAAAAATCTTTTTCTTAATTATTCTATTTGCACCATTCTCGTTACTTCAATTAAAACAATTTTGATATTACTATCATTATTATTTGTAATCATCGTATATATAAAATATCTTTTTTTTCCCTTAACGAATGAATTTAATGAATGACTGTAGTCACCAGAAGGCAGAAATAAATTGTTCTGAACCTGACATTTTAGCCTGTTATTATTTTACAAATTGTTTTTATATATTTATTCCAACAGGAACATCCTTTAACAGTAAAGAAAAAAAAATAAAAGGCATTTAATTTTTTTTATCTTATCATAGCTAGATTGCTCAGAAAAATATAACAATCTGAAACAACTAAACGCTAAATTTTGAAGTTTGTGCTATACTTTGCTTTGTTTTTTCTGTATCTTGTAATTTTCGTAGTCAAAATTTCGTAGTTCTTATATCTACCTTATTTTGAACAAAAGTTTTGTTTTGTTTTGTGCTTATCTTTTACTAACAATGTCGTTCTACCATTGTCATTGATTTCAATTAAAACAAGTAAGATGTTACTTTTTTTGTTTGTTTGTTTGTTTGTTTCGTATAAATAAATTGTTTTGAACCTGAAATTTTATACTATTTTTATTTAATAAATTATTTTTATATAGTTATTCCAGTCAGAAAATCCTTTAACCCCTTAACGCTCGAATTAAATTGCGGTTTAAAATTTCAAATTGCTTATTGGCACCACTTTTATGGAAAAGAAATATTCACCTTATTTAATGACAGGTAAAACGATACTAAAATAGTGAAATTAATAATATTGTATAATAGTGAAATTGGCTGTGCCAATTTCACTATTTTATAAAACTGGTGGGAATCAAACAACTTGAGTAAAAGACATAGCCCGTGAATATGACGGGAGCGAGAATTAAGGGATTAACAAAAAAGAAAGAGTGAAATATAAGAGACATCTAAAAACTTTGTTTATTTTATTATCATAGCGAGACAGCTTAGAAAATGTAATAACAGTCTGAAACAGCTAAATGATGAATTTCTCGCTTTGCGCTTGAACGAATGAATGAACTTATAATGAATAATAGTCACAGAAAGTGAGAAACAAATTGTTCAGAATCTGAAACTTTTTAATATTATTATTTAACGGGTTGTTTTCATATATTTATACCAACCAAGACATCCTTTGATAAACAATAATGATAATAATAACAGACGTCTAGTAAATTTAGTCGTTACCTTATCATACCCAGACTGTTTAAAAAAAGGTAACAAATGGTTTGAAACAACTAGATGCTAAATTTTTGGGTTTGCTGGGTTTGCGTTTGCTTTGCTTTTTGTGTTTTTCTCATCGCCTAATTATCATGGCCAAAAGGCCTTTTGTCTTATTTTGATCAAAGAGTTTTTTGTACCTATCATACTTTTAACAGTATTGCTTTACTATTGTCGTTAATTCAATTAATCTCTTGGAGGGCGTTAGGATATTTTTTCTACCATTTAATTTTAATCAAGATTTATACCAAATTTTTATAACAAAATTTTACTTTTATAACTTTGGTAAAGAAAAAAAGAAGTCGTTGTAAAATTGTATTTCCATATTTTCAAGTAGAATCTGTCGAGAATTAAGGTGTCAATTTAATTTTACAGAAACATAATTACTTGACCCTGAAAGAGTTAACCCTTTGCCGCCGAGTATCGGCAAGTAGCCGCTCAAGCTTTATATACATGATTCTATTTTTATCTTCTATTTGCACCACTATATTTTAAGAGTACATTTTCAAGTAAATTTCTCTTTCACATGTTGTCAAAGTGCAAATAAAAATGTTTCTTTAAAAAAAGTGATGCCAACCAAATAAATTCGTGTAAGAGTTGCCTGTGTCTGGGAGAAGTACTTCGACCGCGAAGGGTTGAAACACTTACATTAACACATTGCCGACGGGCAGTTTTTATCAAATCTGAATTTTAAAACAGTAGAAGCTCCTCCGTGTTCTGAAAGTCTTTTGTAAATTAGCGTTCTAGATAGGTTTCCCAAGTTTATGCATCGGTAAATATCTTTCAATGTGCGAATTTAATATAAAATGTCTTACAATCTAAAAAATATATGGACAACTTGATATAAATGCATTTTCTGGAAGGTAGAAGCCACGCTCGTAGTCAATGATGTTTTTTGAATGAAAACGAGAATTCTCGTTTCCCGTCGTGAATGTGTTAAAACCTTTTCTGTTTGCAAGTGGTCGCAAGTAGAGTCCTGCATCGAGTCGAGTAGCTCGATTTTAATAGAACCCGACCCGACCCGACCCGCCGGTCGGGTTGACGTTAAGTGATTTCGTTGCGGGCCGGAAGTTCGGTTCGGAGTGACTTAATTATTTTAGATTTGGGTTGGATTCGGATTGGGATTTGACTCTTGCGAGTCGTGTTCGAGTTGACCTGATTTTTCAAAAAAGTCTATAATATTTTTTTCAGATTAAAAAAAACTATATATTTTACCATTAACTCTTAAATCAGGGGTGGCCAACTGTGGCACGCTCGATACCACTAAAATTTTACAGAAAAAGTCGACTTCTTGAATCGCAGAGATTCGAAGATTGGACAAGGCAATGATTACTATAAAATTTTAGTGGTGTCGGGCGTGCCACAGTTGGCCACCCCTGCCTTAAATGTAGTGGGGTGATCATATGTGATGCATATCTGTATCACTTTTTATTAAACTTTAGCAACCACTATATTTATATACAAATATTAATGCTGTAAAAATTACAAAAATATGCTACTAAATAAAGTTAAAGCTCTATCTTAAAATTTCTGGTGTCTAATCCTTAATATAAGTATAAAAAACACATTTCTAAAAGAATAATTCATGCATTTAATTGTTGAGTTTTACAAAATAAAATTCATATAACCAAACATACACAAAGTACATATACAAAATAAAATTCATATAAGTTACCTAGATTCATACTTATTAAAATAATTACTAATTTTATACTATTTTATTTATAACAGTAGTTTTTGCTTGCATCGCAGATGTTCAACATAAGAAAAAGTTAACGTATTATACGGAAAATATATCTCTGATTTCTTTCATTATTTTTCCTGTGTAATAAAACTTTCTTAGCATCATATATATACATGTGTGTGCGTGTGTGTGTGCGTGAGTGTATTTCGAAACAAAATAAAAAATCATGCATTTAAGTGTTAATCATTATATCATCGGTACCATGTCAAACTATCCAATATGAAAACAGTGTTGCCAGTAGGCTGCTTTTTCTTTTTTTTTTTTTTTTTTTTTTTTTCAGATATCTTGATTAGCATCATTTTTCTGAAATGTTAAAATTCCCCTTGTTTTCGCCTTAATTAATGTGTCATTAAATAAGGTTAAATAAAGCGAATTTTACTATTTCAAAAAAGTGGTACCAATCAAGAAATCTGAATTTTAAAAAAGTTGCCCAATGGCAACACTGTTTTCATATTGGATAGTTTGACATGGTAGCAACGATATATACGTTCATTTTTCAACATAAATGATAAAATTGATGTTATACAATTGTAGACTATTTTCATAATTGTGTAAAAATATGAATTGATTTCCTTCAATTTCGGATTCGCATATAAGTATGTTGGTTGCGGGTGGGGTTGACGAAATTTGGAAAAAAAATCGGTTTATTATGTATGTGAAATATAGATTTATCTTATTTGCAATAAATTCGTTCGTAAATTTTTACGTCGTTCATTCAGTTCAACATTTTAGTAATCGAAGTCTTTTGTCCCTGAAAGGGTTAAAATTAAGTGGGATAAATAATATTCCACCGCCATTCAAGGGGTTAAATGTGCGTTTAACCCCTTGAGGGGCAAGCAATTACGTTTGTGAAATGCTGAATTCCCACCGGAATCTTTGAAAAAATCTATTTCAAAATAAGTAAAAGCAATTTTACAGCCTTTTTTTCCACCAAAGTTAGAAAAGTAAAATTTAATAAATTTTTTCTGGTGTAAAACTTCATTAATCGTAGGTGGTATATAATATATACCGGTGCCCCTCAAGAGGTTAATCGAATCATAAAATAATAATAAATAATAAACTTTTTTTAATGAATGAATAAATGAACAACAGTTATAAAAAATCAAAAATGAATTGTTCAGAATTCGACTTTATAGAATTTTATTTCTTTACAAATAACTTTCATGTATTTATTCCAATCAGAATATCTTTAAAAAAATAGAAAGAGCACATAGATCCAAAAATTTTGTTTGCGTTCATATCACAGCTAGACTGTTTAGAAAAAAAGCAATAACAGTCCGTGATTTTCCTGTCCGCTAAAGGAAGCTGAATTACAATAATGATCTACTTCAAATAGTCATAAAACATCAGATATCTTTATGAAGATTGGTGTAATGCATTTTTTCACTACAAAACAATAGTTTCTAGAAAGTTTTAACTTATCATAAAATGCTTCCTGGTATTTGTGTCATTTCATTATATAAGACACATAAAGCACATGTTTCTCTCTTTTAACCCTGTGAAGGGGGCTGTATATAATTTATATTGCCGTAATTTCCGGCGTATAATCCGCGGATCAGACAATCATGTTCGAACCCAGAAATTTTGTTTAATAATTAAAGTCAAATATTTACCGTGATCTAATAAGTTACATTTGATTAAATAAAACTTCTGGGTCCAAACACGATTATTTGATTCGCGGATTCTGGTTTGTCAGTTTGGCCTCTACTTTCAGTTCAAAAACTTCGAATTCATATCAGAAATTACGAAAGAAGAATTTTTACTTTAGGTAATCATGAAATGTCTTTCATTAAATAACGAAAACAATACTATACAGAATTTTTGGCGTGACATAAAATTTCAGAATTCTAAAAAAGGCCAAATCTGGCAGCCTTGAGCAAATTATACTCCGGAAATTACGGTAATTTTAATCTCCAAAGACCACAACCAGAGCTGCCAAGTCTCCGGCTTTTTGGATACCAGTATTTTAATACAAGAAATGTTTCTTTATTTAATTCGAACATTTAGGCGATTTAAAAGAACAACATTTTCTCTAAGATAATAGTGGTGTTCAAAAAGCCGGAGACTTGACAACTATGCACAACGCACCAGAATTTTGGAATATTTTTTTATAATGCACTTGATCTGTTATTTATTTTCAAATTAATTTTTTCATAAATTCTGGTGCCATTCAACCATTTCCACATTTTCGCAACAGAAATACTTTGCCCTGAAAGGCTTAATCAGCTTATTAACCCTACACTGCGCAACGATGCATATCTCAATCAATTAAAATTTAACTTTAAATAAATAATTTCAGTTCCAAGCAATCACAAATGTTAAATAAAATATTCGTCTTATGTAATTACCGAAGTATGCTGTTAAACAAGGCGATGGATTTCTCTTTAAAATTTCTCTATTATAACCCTAAATGTGTGTATAAAAAAACATACTTCCAGTAGAAAAAAAAAAAAAATCCGCGGAACGTAGGGTAAAGAAAAATATCCTTTATATAAGTTTTTATAACCTTCTACAAATGATAGCTTTGATCGTTTTGATAGTACTTTCTAGACAATTATCTGTATTGCGATTCGTTGATACATCCATGTTTATGGATATTTTCGAATAGAAATTTTCGTCTTATTCAATCGCTGAATTCTAGCATAAAATAATACTAAAATTACTGTTGAGAAATAGTGGATTCCCCCCCTCCCCACCCACACTACGTTTCTGGTTGCGCCAATTCAGGAAGTTTTATTTTAAATTTATTTCAATGTAATCCACTGGTGTCTTTTTGAAATACGTAGAAACAATACATATTATTACTTGCCAACATTCAATTAAACTTCCGTAAAATGCGAGTTAAGTTGACCCAGATTATACGTGTTCCTAACCAGAAAATTTATTTGATGTATCATTATATATTTAAAATCATGTTTCTCTATGAAATCTATTTCAATTAATTTCTTTAGTAAATTTCTGGTTCGAAATGTGTTTAACCTGGGTCAATTTAATTCGCATTTTACGGAAGTTTAAGGGAAAGTTGGCAAGTATGACAACAGCATCGCATTTCCAGTTTAAAATATTAGGTCATTAACTATGAAACATCCAATTGCAAAAGGGCCTGATTAAAAACAGGGCAAACTTCCACCACTAAATTTCAATAGAAATTTTCTTCTTATATAAACACCGTATTCATGAAAAATTACTGCCATGAATAAGACAAAAATTTCTATTCTTTTTTTACTGGTGGAGGTTTACCCCGTTGGTAATCTGGCCCTTTTGTAATAGGACATGTCATACTTAATGACCTCAGTGTTGACAGTGGGCTACTTTTTTAAATTCAGATTTCTTGATTGTCACCACTTTTTTGAAATAGTAAAATTCGTCTAATGTAATGACATATTAATTAAGGCGAAAACATGGGGAATTTTACCATTTCAGAAAAATTGTGCTAATCTAGAAATCTGAATTTAAAAAAAAAGTAGCCCACTGACAACACTGAATGACCTAATATATTTTTTAACTTTTTAGAATATCATTCACGCCTGCCTTCAGCTTTTTGTAAATATAAGAAAAGTACTTTGAACCAGAAATTTATTTAACGAGTGTACTGAAGCGGATTTCAAAAGGCTAACACATAGAAGCAAGACACGTTTAATTAAACAAGTTTTCTGGTTCAAAGTATGTTAACCCTTTCAGGGGCGGTGGTATGTTTATGAGACCACTTAACGTAATTTCCTGCGTATCCGCCGAGGCTTAATTAAGTCTTTTTCATACCGGAAAGTTTATTGAAAAAAGAATTCAAATAAGTGCTAAGCAGAAGCAAGTAAAATTTTTATAAAAATAAATTCTGTTAGGAAATCGAGTTATCTGAGGTGCGGCGGATACGCGTGAAATTACGGTAATTTCAATTCCAAAATGTTGCATTGGCACCAGAATTTTTATTTAAAAATTTTCGGTTTATTATGTATGTGAAAAACAGATTTTTCTTATTTACAAATAAAACTGCTTGTAAATTCCGGTGTCAATCATTCATTTCAACATTTTGGCAATGGAAGTGCTTTGACCCTGAAATGGTTAAATAAAAATAGGTTGGCAAGTATGGAATATAAAGTTGTATATATGAAGCTTTTATGAATGTGATAAAAATTATTTCGTATATATTGTTCAAAGTAACGTGTTGTAGTTTCAAAACGATCTTAAAATTCAGCTGACAAAAGTTTTGCAAGGTCAATTAAAAAGGGGATAAAAACGAGGAAACGAAGGATGTAAAGTGATAATATGAAAACAGGTTGAAACAAATTATCTGTTATAGGTATTAATAACATCGATTTCTACATGGAATAAAAATAAGTAACTAAGTAAAAACTAGTTAACAGTAGAATATGATATAAAATGTGACAGATGCAAATGAATCAATATTGAAACACGAAACTCATCCTCTTTAAAAAAAGTTTTTTGACGTGGGAGTTACATAGAAATTTTATGGAGACATGCCAAATATTTTCCACTTATGGTTCTTTCATTATACAAACTTATCATTGTCAAAACTCTGAGAGTCTACACGTAGTAATTGAATTACAAAGAAGTCGGATTTTTTTTTTCGTTTTAATTATTCACAAGAGAGCTGGATTTAGTTAGACGCTAATTATTTACAACCACACATCATAAGTATAAATGTCTCATCGTTGTACATTTATGAATGTTTTATTCCGTTATTGAAGTGATTTTTTTTTTTTTTTTTTTTTTTTTTTTTTTTTTATACGAATGCATGAAAATTTATCGTAATTTCTGGCATATTATCCGCGGATCGAATAAACTAGATCTCAACCAGAAATTTTACTTAATAGAGATAAATAAAATAAGTACCACGTAGCAATACGTTGCATTTTATTAAATGAAATAAACTTTTTTTTTATCCCCGGATTACACCCCTGAAATTTCTGTAATAATTATAACAGGGTGTCCACCAGGCGGCTAATCTCTTACCAGTATTTTGGAAGAGTAATATTTGAATAATTTAATCACAGAATTTAGGATATGCACAGAGCCTGCAGCCTATTTAATTTCAAAAATTCTGCTGGTAAATAAATCGAAGAGAACTATTCGTGAATATGGGTAAACAGGGATTCGCCGTTTGAGCACCCCTGATTTATAACATTATTTTCATCGTTTTGTTAAATTAATTACAATAATGATTTTCAATTTAATAATTTAGTTTGCCCATTATAATTGTTCGATTCTTTTCATTTAGCATACGCACTTAGATTCAGTAATTTAGCATACGTTATTTTTTGAATAAAACATCATAATTCACAAACAATAAACGATCTTTCTTTCTTTTAAGTACATTTCGCTTAAACTTTAACTCCTCCAAGATGGTCGTCATTAACCGACATTTTAGTACTAAACCCTCTCGCTGCGTAATAGTCCAGGCAATAGAGACCGTATAGGGTCTCTACCTAGCAAAATTCATGGTAGTTCTGGAAAAACGCTTACTATATGTTTTTTGGGTCGGCAACGGCCCCCCGCCAACCCCCCCCCCCCCGAAATTTTGGTAAAATGCCCCCCAAAAAAGGTTTTTATTAAAAAAAAACAATTATTTTATTGTTTTAGGGAAAAAGTATCAAGAAATTCAGAAAGTAGACAAAATTTGTAACAAATTAGATACATGACATTATGACTTAGGATGAAGGGGTAGGGGGGATCTGCCTCGGAACATGCGCGCGGTGCTGCGTGGACTAAGTTGCGCAATTCCACTTAACCACTCACACGCTTACATCCGACCTCTCATCTTCCCTCCGAACTTTCTTTATATGGTTTACTTTAAGTTTTTTGAGTCGCTGAACCTGAATTTTTAACTTCCCCCCAAAATTTTCTCCCCGAAACCCCCACCCCCCACCCCAATTAGTGTTTTTTAACATAAAAAGCATTACGACATTCAGAAACTAGACAAAATTTGCAACAAATAGGATATATGACATTAGGACGTAGGATGAACGGGGAGGGGGAGGGCTGCCTCTGAACATCAGGGCTCGCACCGTTCCTAAAATTTTCGCACTTTGCTACCAGTATTTTAAATAAGAATTCTTCGTGGTAGATTCCTTTAACATCTATAATAGAATGTTACAACAAAGATTATCATTTTAATTTAGTGGTAGCAAAGTGCGAAAATTTTAGGAACGGTGCGAGCCCTGGAACATGCACTGCGGCGCTACGTGCACTAAGTTATGAAGTCCAGGCAATAGGGGATTTTACCTGGAAAAATTAATACTAGTTCTGGGTTTCGACTCACTTTATGTTTTTTGGGTCGCTGAATCCGAATTCGTAACTTCTCACCGGCAACCCCCCAAAAAATTGATTTTTTAAAAAAATTTGGTTTTTGAGAAAAGAGCGCGGGGAATGTTCCGAGGCAGCCCCCTCTCTCCCCGTTTATCCTACGTCATAATGTCATATATCCTATTTGTTGCAAATTTTGTCTAGTTTCTGAATTTCGTAATGCTTTTCCCCTAAAACAATAAGAAATTTAAGTTAAAAACAACAATTTTAGGGGGTTTTCGGGGGGGGAAATTTTGGGGGGTAAGTTAAAATTTCGGATTCCGCGACCCAAAAAACTTAAAGTAAACCTTATAGAGAAAGTTCGGAGGGGAGATGGGAGGGCGAATGTAAAACGTGTGAGCGGTTAAGTGGAATTGCGCAACTTAGTCCACGCAGAACCGCGGCGCATGTTCCGAGGCAGATCCCCCCTTCCCCTTGATCCTAAGTCATAATGTCATATATCTGATTTGTTGCAAATTTTGTCTACTTTCTGAATTTCTAGATACTTTTTCCCTAAAACAATAAAAAAATTTGACATTTTTAATAAAAACCTTTTTGGGGGGCTTTTTACCAAAATTTGGGTGGGGTTGCCGGGGGAAATTTTGGTGGAAAGCTACAAATTCGGATTCAGCGACCCAAAAAATATAAAGTAAGCCGATTTCCAGAACTACCATTAATTTTGATAGGTAAAATTCCCTTTTGCCTAGACTATAAGTAATTCTTCGCGATGTGCGTCTGTTACAGAATTTTTAATCGTTTATCACCGGTTCATTAAAGCAGAATTTTTTTACTGTCGTAATCGGCGAAAATGTCCTGATTATATCAGACAAAGTTTTCGCTAAAACATAACTGGTGGAAATAACCAAATAGTATTAATTTGACGGGAAAATGCATGCCCGAGCATATCTCGGGCTGCGCAGTAAGAGGGTTAATACCAGTAATTTCTAACAGTATTTTTCGGCTTATATAATCCAAGAATTCTACGATTTAGACAAGGCAAAAATTATGACTGAAATGTTATGGTGCTAAAAAATTAATACGATACACACACTACGTAAAACGTATATGTAACACCGTCCTGAAGGGGTTTACCCCTTCCGGCGCGAGGTAAGTCTGTAAAATGATGAAATGATGTACTGACACCAAAATTTACAAGCAAATTTATTAGAAAATAAAAACTTCTTTTTTTCCCGTTCTTTATAAAAGGAAAATTTTAATTAAATCTTCTTGGTGCCGTTTGTCAGTTTTGTAATTAAAATTAGGTGTCATTTTTTGTGGACACCACCCGCTAAAGGGTGTTAACCCTCTCGCTGCGCAGCCCGAGTTATGCTCGGGCATGCATTTTTCCGTCAAATTAATACTATTTGGTTATTCCCACCAGTCATTTTTTATCGAAAACTTTGTCTGATTTAATTAGGATATCTTCCCCGATTACGATAGTCAAAAATTTCTGCTTTAACCCTTTCAAGGTCGGTGGCTAGAGAGTCTAGCCACCTAATTTTAATTCCAAAACTGACTACTGGCACCAAGAATATTTTAATAAAATGTTGTTTTTGTAATTAAAGTGCGAAATAGCGTTTTATTATTTACTAAGAAATCCGTTTGAATATTCTGGTGTCAGTCAATTATTTCATCATTTTACTAACAGAATTCCTCTGCCCCTGAAAGGGTTAAAGACCCGGTGACAAACGATTAAAAATTCTGTAAAAGACGCTCATCGCGAAGAATTACTTACGCAGCGAGAGGGTTAAAGCACGAAGATCAGTTTTAGCCCATAAAAATATAAATGAAATAGAAAAATGTACCATAATTACTACCCATTACGTTATATTTCTTCAACTATCATATAGTTTTACATTTTAAGCACAGTTGGAGTGTCTGTTTCATTCTGAAACTGGGATTAACATTAGAACCTCCATTAGGGGTCATTTTGATCCCTGCTAAATTGATAATAGTCGATTCGAACCAGAAATTTCTTTATAAGATATGTTAAATGTACGCAGCACAAAAATAGACTAATTAAATAAGTTAAATAATTTTTTAAAAAAATTTTGGTGTGAAACACTTTTTATAAAACTTGAGTCGGCGGTTCTAGTGTTAATAATTAAAATAATTACATTAATATCTTTACCGGATTTCATTAATTATCGTAATTTCCGGCGTATAATCCGCGGATCAATCCTATACCCAGAAAAGTTAGAAATTGAAGTATAGTAGGGGCTGCGTTCCAGTAGTCTTTTTTTTTTTTTTCTTGGTTTAATCTTGTTTGTTTGATCCGCGGATTATACGCCCAAAATCACGTTATTCTTATCACAAGGTACCATAATTTCCGGCGTATAATCCTCGGATCAAACAATCTTGTTTGGACCCAGAAATTGTATTTAATGAAATGCTACTTATTAGATCGTGGTAAATATTTGACTTCAATTATTAAACAAAATTTCTGGCTCCAAGCATGATTGTTTGATCCGATTGTTTGATTATACGGCAAAATTTACGTTAATCTTATGCTGTAAAACTTCAGTATATGTCCGCACTGTCATAGGTGACCTTGGACCCTACCTTAAAATTCCATTATAAATTCCAAACAACTAGTTTTCCTCCACTTAAAGCGCCATTCCGCATGTAAGATCACTTTTGTACAGTCCCCTAGGAAATCCTTATGTCGAGACTCCTTATAAAGGGTGTATCTGAAGCTGGTGGTCAGAACTGTAAGAGGTGATAATAGATCTCAAGGCAAACTATTTCTTTATAGGAAACCAGGTTAGCAATCTACGTATTTAACCTTGCACTGCACGATTATTTATTTATATTTTGGGGGGGGGGGGGATGGGAGGTGGGGGGAAGTATGTTTTTTTAGACTCATATATAAGGTTACATACCACAAATTTCAAAGAGTAATTCTTCTCCTTATTTAACAACAGAATTCAGTGATTAAGTACGGCAAATACAGTTACGCCTTTATTTAGCGAAGTTAATAATTCCAGCAAAGAAAAAAAAATGTATGAAAAATTCGTTAAATAAAGATTCATTTTTCAACCTTTAACAGTTTCAGGGGCGATGTTATGCTTATGACACAGTTTAATTTTTATTCTCAAATGACACAATGGCACCAGAATTTTGGTTTAAAAAAATCAGTTTATTACGTAGGCGAAATATAGATTTTTCTTATTTGGAAATAAATTCGTTTGTAAATTCCGGTGTCACTCATTCATTTCAACTTTATACGAATGGAAGTGCACCGTCCCTGAAAGGGTTAAAGGGCGGTAGCTTTTAATGCATGATTCTATTTTTATATTCTATTCACACCACTATCATTTAGTAAATTTCGCCTGCACACGTTGTCAAACTACAAGTAAAAGTGTTTCTTAAAAGAAAGTGGTGCCAAGCGAATAAATGTGATCAAGAGTGCCAATGCCGCTTATATCGTCGGTACCATGTCAAACTATTCAATGTGAAAACAGTGCGCTACATTTTTTTAATTCAGATTCCTTGATTGGCACCACTTTTCGGAAATTGTAAAATTCCCCTTATTTTCGCCTTAATTAATATGTCATTAAATAAGGTTAAATAAGGCGAATTTTACTATTTCAAAAATGTGGTGCCAATCAAGAAATCTGAATTTTAAAAAAGTTGCCCCATATTTTCACATTGGGTAGTTTGACATAGTACCGACGATATGGCGGCATTGGTCCGTTAAGGGTTAAAATACTTTCAACAACTTAAGGACAAATTTTAAATTCATAAGCACTAAATATTACATAAAAAAGTGAGGGCAGTATTTACTAATTGCACTTTCATTTTTAATGTAGCTATTTTAATTAGTTTGTAAGAAAAACAATAATAAAACAACAGTACTGCCCAGTAATACACCGTGTTTTTAGTTTTAGAAAATCATTTTATATTTAAATTTAATGAATTAATTGTTTCTGATATCGTATTTATTATCGAAAAGTAATTTTAAGCATGCGTCCTTCAATTTGATTACTGAAAATATCTGTTAATTTTGTCTGAGTCTTTTGTTTGGAAAATTGTGTAATATCTCGCCTGTTTGCAATTTTAGAAGTTTCTGGGTATTAGGTATTGGTAAAACCAGTTCAAATTCATTTAGTGTCATACAATGTTTAGAAAGAAAGAAAACGTTTGAAATGTCTAGACATATTTCGAGAAATAGGGTAAAAAGAAATTTAGACTACAGAAAAAAATTTCATTAAATAGAGGGTGCAGTTCGCTTCGAACAGCAATTCACAAAATAGAGATCCGTTAAATAGAGGTTCTACTGTATGTTTGTCTAAATATTGCGATAACTTGGAACTGAACTTATTTATTAACCCTTTCTGGGGAAAAGTACTTTTGTTGCTAAAGAATTTAAATGATTGGCTGACACCAGGATTTAAGAACAAATTTATTTTGCGATGGGAATCATGGGTCTTAGATCACTGAAGTGTTTTAATTAATCGCGTAACTGATTTTCCCATACGCCATGTGTCGTTGCCATCGAAATACTCAAGGTCAGAGGACACGCGTGTGACGTCATCACTAATCGACCGACTTCTCACTAGTATTGAAATTCACATCTCAAAATTTTGAATAGCAATTTTCTTTTATTTTATTTGTGGAATATCTACCAACTTATAAAACAATATTAACTATTTAAACTTACTGGTTAGAATTTGGAATCACTACATAAAAATTCAGCCAGATAAGGAATGCCGCAGTGTTGCCGCATCTGGCTGATTTTTTATTGGGGGATTACAAATTTTCACCAGTAAGTTTACATAGTTATTATTGTTTCATAAGATGACAGATATTCCACCAAAAAAAAAAAAAAAAAAAAAAAAAAAAAAAAATTGCTATTCAAAATTTTCGGCGTGAATTCCAACGCTAGTGAGAAGTCGGTCAATTAGTGATGACGTCACACTCGTGTCCTCTGGCCTTGAGTATTTCGATGGCAGCGGATGTGCCCGCTTCGTCTAGGACTTGCTCGATCTTCCCGTATAGTTCGTGTGCAATTGCTGACTATTCCGATTTTTATTCAAATCAAATTAATGATGAGTTATTTTGATATTCAGATGAATCATTCGGGCATGCGCAAAAACATAGTTGCCAAACTGCGTGTATTTTTTATCAATTACAATAAATAAATTGTAAAATAAAAGAATTAAATTAAGCGCAACATAAAAATAACTTATTTTTTAATGTGGCTCTAAATTGAAATCTTTTTTTTAATACAAAATTTCTGGTATTACTTGATTAAAACGAATACGAAGGTTGGCAGCCATGATTTCGCACATGTCCGAAAGATTAATTCGAATATCAGAATAATTCATTGTGTTTATCACAAAGTGAAATAAATATATTTTGAACCAGAAAATATATTTAATAAAATGTGTCTTGTTTCTATGTGGTACTTATTTGATTTAATTTATTAAGCAAAATTTCTGGTTCAAAATATGTTTTTTTAGCATAGTTGCCAACCTCCCGATTCTTTGTATACCAGTAAATTCTAACAAAAATTTTCGCATTGATCGAAAACTGAAAGTCTGAGACTTTCCCTTACTTTTTAGAACAACTCAACCGGAAACCACAAAGCTACCAGTAGTTTTGTAGAGTAATATTCACTTTATTTAACCCTAGAACTACCGGAAATTTTACTCAAGTTTTATAAAAACATTCTGCACCAGAATTTTTACTTAAAACTATTTAATTTGTTTATTTAACTTATTATTGTCTGATTTATACATTTAGTTTGTTTTGAAGAAATTTCTGGTTTGAATAAATATTTTGAATGTACATGTCGGGTCCAATGGACCCGTCTGGTAGACGGAAGGTTAATCTGAGAATTTGATTTAACTTCTTGCGATTAAATAAGGTGAGTACTAATATACGAAGTTACTGGTAGCTCTGTCTGGATCCCATGTTTGAGTATTGGAAACTTTTGTTCTAGAAAATCGCAAATGTTATTCAATTGTCAACAAATATTTTGAAGACATAGTTTTAAAAAAGATCTAAGTATTAAGAATTTCATTTTCAGACAGCCAAGCATACTAACTTCCAAGCATAATAAAGAACGCAAACGTTTAATCTGAAAGTAATAAATGATATAATAATTCAGTATCTCTTTCAGAATCAGAATTTTTTACAAATATTATTTATTTCAGCATGTTAACAAGAGATACATAAATCCAAACTATCGCTCGTGTTGACGTTGCATGGGTGATGTCAAGGTTTTCCTTTCATTCTTGAACCTTTCACAAAGACCACTTTCGAAACTGGTTTTATTTTTCTGTTCTAGCCTTCTGTTGTATAAAGCTATACACGAGGCACACCAAACCTTTTGATCATGCTCTATGCCATACGTCCAGAATACTAACAAGTTTTGTATTGAAGGCTATTTCAGTCTATAACATGCACGCATGTAAATATAAAACTATCAAAATAATGCTTAAAACCACACAAAAATGTTATCCAATCCGATTACATCTTGCAGGAAGTGGCTTCATTCAGAATGACGTGCGAGATTATTACCCGTTTATTTATATTTTTGTAATATTATTTATTTTGTTCAGTCTTACCTAATTATAATTCTTCGATCTGGTTCTCAAACTGAAGGTGTGAAAATAACGAGGAAAACATAACAGAAAAGAATTTGAAAAACCAAGGATAGTATCTTCTGTTTTCTAAAAAGTCGAAATTCATAAAAAAATACTACGTCTTTTTGAAGTTCATTGACGAAAAAATGCTATTCTTAACCCCTTGAAGGACGGTGGCTCATTTTTGAACCGCTTAATTTTTATTCCTGAATGCCACATTGGCACCAGAATTTTGTAATGAAAATTTTCCTTTTGTTAAATGCATAAAGAAAAGTTTTTAGTTATTTTCGATTAAATTTGCTAGTAAAATCTGGTGTCACTCAATTATTTCAGCGTTTTCGAATAGAAGTACTTTGCCCCTAAAAGTGTTAACACTATGCATAGCCCACAAACAATGTTGCCAAACCTCGCGGGTTTTTTATTCAGACATTTCGATTTCATACCAGAAAATTCTTAATACTAATTTTCGTTTATTACATTCACGAAATATCTGTTATTATAATTACCATAAATATCTATTCAAACTTTCTAGGGAGAATTTAGAAATTCTTAACGACACAATAAAAGAGCTTGACATTTACGCCATGCAAAGTTACTTATAAACGTGAAAATAAAAATTACAGGTTTACTAAACGGTGTATAAAATGTTGTAAAGTCTAAAATGTACAAAAACATTAAAATAAAGTTAAGGTATTCAATGTTCCGATCATCATCTGTGACGGGGCCGAAACTAAGGAGGGGAGGCAGAGGGGGCATGTGCCCCGGGTGCCAGAACGTAGGGGCGCCAAATGAAGATTTTGTTTGTCGATTTTTCTCACATCTATGTTTGGCACGGTATTGTTCTAAAGATGATATGGCATACGGATCCTGTATAAAGCGGAATTTTTTTAGATTCTGTTATCAAGATTTTAATGAATCAATATTTGACAAAGCACATTATGTAGTTCAGTATTAAATATTTTATGATTATATATTTTAAATTTTAAAGTAAGTATACTTACAAATTCTCTTTGTAAATATACTTTGCGGAGGGTGTGGGGGGAGGCGCCAAAATTCATCTTTGCCCCGGGTGCAAAAAAGGCTAGTTTCGGCCTTGATCTGTTACCTTCATCAGGAAAACGTTGCCGTAATGCTTCTAAGAAAGCAGAGCAAAACCATCTTGAATTTAAAAGGTTCCTTGTATTTCCAGTGCATTATCACTTTAACCAATCACAAGCAAGAAAACATGCAATGGCACCATCTATCAGACAAAAAATAAAATAAAATTATAAATGTTTTAAGGCAGGATAAAGCCATGGAAGCATTAGGATAACGTTTTCCTGATGAAGAACATGATGATGATCGAATCGTTGACTATCTTAACTTTATTTTAATTTTTGTGTAGTTTTTAGACTTTACAACATTTTATACACAGTTTAGTAAACTTGTGATTTTTATTTTCACGCTTATATGTTCTTAACGAAAGTTTTATAAATAATGCTAAATGCGTGAAGCGGCCTCTATAGTGTTAACCTATTAAACACCGACGTTGCGTTTTCGCAACATTATTTTTGTGATTTTTTTTAATTTGTTTGATACCAGTAAAAGAGGAAAGTAAAATTTGCCTTATGTAATTAACACATTTTAGTGATTTATAAATTAAAAGTAAGTGTTTAACAGAAAGTGGTATGAACTGAATAAAATTCCTGTAAAACAAGCTGGTCCTTAATGGGTTAATAACCACACATACCTCAAACATTCTTTATAGAATTTCAGTATCGCTATTTATCCTTCTCTTGTATAAAAAAACTGCCTAAAAAGCAATCATTAGTTAAGGTGAAAAATAAAATCATGCAATGTTTTCATCATCTATAATAGATAACAATTGTTAATTGATGCTCGACTTATCCAGGTGTTCAATTCTAACCACTGTCTTCAGAGTAATATTCATTTTCTCTATTGAATCATCAATGCCTAATTAAGCAACTAAACATGCTACTTCTTTATCTTTATTTTAATCGCAGAACAATAGTTACTGACTTGATATGAATTTTGCACGTCAAAACTCATTGTTTTTCTTAAGATGGTCTGTAGTTTTTATGCGACATGATAGGTTTAAAACTGAAAAAGAGAAATAAATAAAATTCCTATCTAGTGATTATATCACAATAAAAACCCCTCAATGTTTTTAAAATGTGTGAGACGTAAGCCATAATTGTTTAAACTTAACAGATAACACAGTAGTTTTTAAAATATTTAAGTGATGCTTCAAAAAATATTATATTAGGTTTCATCTTTTCAGTAGTATTGTTATTCATTTTGCGATAGTAGTACTATCGCAAAATGATTATTGCGATGACTACAAGGAAATGTTAATATCGAATCTGCAAGATACAAGGTGCGCTCGGTCCATTTGAGAACTGCGTTTCCGGATAAAAATCTTCGTTTATCGCAAAAATTACGCAGGAATCATTCTGCGATTAAATGAGATGTTAAATTAATCATCCTTCTGTGATTCGTTTCGAAGATTTTTACAACGTTGTATTCGAAGATTTTTGCAACGATGCAACAATTGGGATTATTACTTCTTTATTTATAGTTTTGTGATATTATTTATGTTGTTTAGTCTTATTTAATATAATTATAATATTTCGATGGTTCTCAAACTGAAGATGTGAGACTAACGAGGAAAACACAGCTGCCAACATCTTAAGCTTTTTTGTACCACAACAATTTAATAACATTTTTTGCCTTATTTAATCGTAGATTACGACGATTTAAGAAGGTAAAATTTACTATTAAGATTTTGTGGAACAAAAAGTCGTCTGAGTTGGCAGCTATGGGAAAACATAACAGGAAAGAAATTTGGAAAACAAACAAAAAAAAAAAAAACCCATGCAACGATTAAATTAACCACCATTCTTTGGTTAACCCTTTGCGCTCTGGTGCTGTTAGCGGACGTATGTCACTAGCCATCAGTGTTGCCGCATCTGGCAGATTTTTTTTTTAGAAATTTTGAATACACACCACAGAAATTTAATTGGTAATTTTATTTTATTTTATTTATGGAAAATTAATCATCTTGTAAAGCAAAAACAACAGTTAAAACTTTCTGACGAGAATTCGGAATGTGTACTTAAAAAATCAACCATATATCATGACGTACGCTGCGTACGTCATTGTCAGAAATGACAAAAAGAGCATGACGTACGCTGCGTACGTCATAGAGCGCGAGAGATTAAATGAGGCGAAAAATAATGAGATGATAAATTCAGAGGGTGGACCGGGGGGCCCATCACTCCACGGCATCGAAACGCCTACCTGGAAAATTTGAAATGTTACGGTTATAACTGTTAAAAAGTTCAAATCACCACGGAACCACAGCATCCCTCCAAAAGAAAAATGTCTGACTTCAAAACAGTTATTCGGAAATAATGGTGCTCAAATGTAAGAGCCATACGTAGTCTAATATATTTTACTTTTTAATTCAGAAGTGTTCAAACAAGTCAGCGCTAATTTCTCAATACTAACTTTCGCCTTATTTTATCGATGGGCTTCTGTCATTATATAAGGCAAGTATTCAGAAATAGAGTGTCTCGGCTGGCCGCAGACTGAACACCCCTGGTTTAGTCTATAAATATATATGTATATATATATATATATATATATATATATATTCTTTTTTATAAAAAATGTAGCTCCATTAGGTTATTGTATTTCAACGAACAGTCTGCCGGCTGAACACTAAACAACTGTCACTTTAATAATCTCTATAAGAATATTTAGAATAACAATTTCCCTCACGTTTATACCAACAATACATAGAATTTTTTTTAAATGAAATAATATATATTGAAAACTGTTCACAGATTTATGAATTGTGAAAACTAACAGTTCTTCTGTGCAGTGATGGAACAGTGGCGCAGTAGTTGAGCGATTGTCACCACTAAATTTTTATAGTATTCATCTCCTTGAAAAAAAATCTCACAAATTCTGTCTTGGAGTTAAATGAAGAATACTAATAAAATTTTGCGGTGTCAATTAATTCTCTGCCGCTACATTGTTCCATCACTGTCTGTGGCATTCTTTTCTTTAACACTAGAAAGACCGAGAATTTTACTCAAATTTTAGAAAAATATTTCACACCAGAATTTTTATTTTAAATTATTAGCTTATCGATTTAACTAGTATTTTTTCGTTGTGTCTTTTAATCTAGTTTTATAAAAAAAATTTCTGGTTCGAACAGAGATATATTCATTTGGCAGCAGTAAAAATGACTGCTCGCGGGCTTTCTAGTGCAGTGTTGCCAGTAGGCTACTTTTTAAAAATACAGATTTCTTGATTGGCAACACTTTTTTGAAGTGGTAAAATTTAAATCATTTAATTGCATTATAATTAAGGCGAAAACAAAGCGAATTTAACAATTTCAAAAAAGTGGAGCCAATCAAGCAAACTGAATTTTTAAAAAGTAGCCCACTGGCAACACTGTTCTAGCGTGAAAGTATTACTATGGATCAATTCAAAGCCTTTTAGTCTTTTTTTATTATTCATAAATTCCGATTCCTTACCAGAAATTTCAAATAAAATTTTATGATTTATTTAATGACAGAGATGTTGTAATTACCGTAAATTCTGGCGTATAATACGCAGACCAAACAATCACGTTTGGATCCCGAAATTTTATTTAATAAAATATAACTTATCATATCGCTGCAAAAATTTGACTTCAATTATTAAATAAAATTTCTGGTCCCAAATACGATTGCTTGATCTGCGGATTGTACGCCGGAAACTATGGAATATTAAGTAATTATTCTTCTTTCATAATTTTCAGTATGAATTCGGGTTTTCTGAATTTAAAAAAAGGCCAAACTGGCATCCCTGCTATGAATAACAGCTGTTTCTAATTATATATGAATAAAAAATCCTCGATCCTTCACATGTTTTATAGGATTATATAAACATACATATTTAGATTCTTGAAATGTTAATAACATATTTCACGGAAACTTTTAATATGTACTTCACAACCTCTTAACCCAATTAAGCAGTTAATAAAGCGTCTTCAATGTGAGCTTCGTCTTTTTTCCCATTGTGAAAGGATAACAATAGAAAGGAAATTGGGTTGCTCCAGCCTAAGGGAGCAAGAGTAATTGTAAACAATTTGAATGAAAATGAAGGTTTTTTATATTTGGTTCTAATGAATATTTGCAGCATTTAGACAATAATATATGCAATTGTTTTTGTATTGACGTTAATATATAACATTCAAAAAAGGACATTAACCTTTAGGAAGGAATTTGGTGATATTTTTAGTGAAAACCTAAAATTGTTTTCAATGACTTGATTAAGAACCTGTTTTCTTCATTTATGAGCCTGTATTAGAGTTGTCAGTTTGGCCTCCTTTTTTATTGTGAAATTTCGAGTTCATATCAGAAATAAAGAGTAGTACTTTATGTTTTATTTAACCCTTTCCAGCACAGTGCGCTCGGATCGGGATGCCTAATTTTAATTCCAAACTTACGAACGGCACCAAGAATATTTTAGTAAAATTTTTCTTTTACAATAAATAGTTAAAATAACATGTTTTTAATTTCTAAAAAAGTCGTTTTAAAATTCCGGTGTCAGACAATCATTTCACCACTTTAGAACAAAAATTGCCCGTGCCGAAAAGGGTTAATAAGAGACTTTTAGCGATCACATAAACTGAAAATTCTTCTTTCGAAATTTACTGCATCAATTTGAAATTTTCATTTAAAATTGGAGGCCAAACTGGCAACTCTGGTCTGTATGCCAGGAATTTTTTGAGATGCTAAAATTGTGTTTTTCTACATTAAAATGGGGAAAATGATGTTTATATCTCATTGGAGACCCTTATAAGCACGGGATATAGACCATTGCACCCTGCATACGGCTGCTAACTTTTAAGTCTTTTCGTTACAACTATTTGCGAATAAGAATGTTATCAAAGTGTATGTAAAATATTTCTCTTTTGAGAAACTGGAACGATACAGAATTAAAAAATAGTCGATAGTGATAGCCTCCATTAAGAAAAATTTAACATGAAATTTGGTTAACCCGCCTATTAATAAAGTAGATTTTACATGTCATACAAAACACTTTGCTCGATCACATTTAGAAATCACATCAGAAGTTAAATATATTCGAAGCTAAATATATTCTCAACCATTTATATAGCTGCAGCTTTTGTCTTATTAAAAAATGTTACATGAAAAATGTGCACCTAAAAAGACCTTTCGATTTATTGATATTATCACAACACATTTATTTACATTGTTTTTGTAAGAATTGTGATATTTTCATGAAAGTATTTTTTGTTAATTAATCAATATATTCTTATAAATATTTTGCAAAAACAACTATATTCCCGTATATAGTATATTTATTAAATCAACTTTAATGAAAGAAACATATCTAAATTTCTTATTATCATTAAATAAATTTTCTAATATACCTTCAGACATTAAGGGAGGTAATTACTTCGATGCAATAAGATCTTGATTCATAATTTGGGGCATAAAGGGCTAAATAGGAATGTTAGAGCTTTTTTTATATATTTAATCTTTTGATTACATAGTTGGGACAACATACGTCCCAGCAACTATTTTTTTTAATTCTCTTCCATATCCTTATATTAGGATATTTACAAGAGATATCTACCACAGAGAAATTTTTTTATAAATCGTGGTACGATTAATATAAAATTAGTCGCCGGCCCTGATCCGTAATCAAAAAGTTAATTTCGTCTAAATCCAGGGCTCCCACTAATCCGTGTTTGGAAACCAGTATTATTTTAGACAAAAATTCGTGGTAGGTTTTAGCTGCGATAAAAACGCCTTTCAAGGTGAGTTTCGACAAAAATTATAAAAGAGATTTTTCTTTGAAAATAAGCGGTATTCAAAAAACATATCAAGTGAAAGTCTTGTAAATCCGTTTTCGAAGCGTTCTCTTTTATTAGTGGGATTTTAAAAATAATTATAAGTTAATTCCGGTGTAAATCTAAACTTTTAATGTATTGTTTTTAAAAAAAGTTAATTCGTTGTTCCTCGAAATATTATTTCAACCTTTTGATTGGCAATTTTTACTGTCGAAATGTGTTGTTTTATATTGAATACCAGTATTTTTGCACAGAAAATTTTTACTAATCCCAAAATTTCAGCAATTAAATTAATGCAGAAAAAAAAGACAGAAAAAGTGGCACTCAAACAATATAATTGGAAAAACATATTTGGATAATAAAAATTGTTTGTCGCGAATATGGCAGTATTCCTTAACCCCTTGAAAGGCACCTGTTTATTATGTATATCACTTTATTTTAATCCCAAATTGCCACAATGACAACAGAATTTGCGTTTATAATGAACATGAAGAAGTGCTTTTACTTTTTTCTCAAATAAATTTGTTCGTAAATCCTGGTGTTTGTCAATAATTTCAATATTTTAGCAACAGAAGTACTTTGCCCCTGAAAGGTTTAACTGAGGGTTGCTTATTTGAGATCCTGTGTGTTCACGTTTAAATTATTTTATTTTGAAATAAATAAAAACACGAGTGGAACAAGATGTTATGTGAGAAAAATTAATTTTCTAGAGACTTGAAATGAAAGTTTTCTGCTGAATTTATTTTTTCTTCTTATTTGCATGTGCTAAAATATTTTGACAAGTGAAATTTTTGACGTATGATCCGCTGATCAAAGGAATATCATTTAAACCAAAAATTTTAATAAATTAAGTCAAATAAAAACCACACAGAAATAAATATATTAAAAATAATGTGTCATACAATCAGTGTTGCCAGTGGGCTACTTTTTTTAATTCAGATTTCCTGATTGCCACCACTTTTTTGAGACGGTAAAATTATATTTGTTTTTGCCTTAATTAATATGTCATTAAATAAGGCGCATTTTACCATTTCAAAAAAGTGATGCCAATCAAGATTCTGAATTTTAAAAAAGTAGCCCATCTGGCAACGCTGCATACAATTAATGTTGTCAGGTATCAAGCTTAAATCGGGGACAGTGTTGCCAGACGGGCTACTTTTTTTTAATTCAGATTCTTGATTGGCACCACTTTTTTGAAATGGTAAAATGCGCCTTATTTAATGACATATTAATGAAAGCGAAAACAAAGATAATTTTACTGTTTCAAAAAAGCTGTGGCAATCAAGAAATCTGAATTTTTAAAAAAGTAGCCCACTGGCAACACTGATCGGGTCTCCAAATGCTCTGAAAACCACTAATTTCTTACAGATTTTTTCGCAGTCTTTAATCGCAGATAATTCTGCCATTAAATAAGCGAAGAAAATTACTTTAAAATAATGGTACCCAGAGCATTTGAGGGCCCGATTTACGCTAGACACTTGTCAACACTACATACAATGGAGCTATGAATAAAAAGGATGAGACGCATAGTGTAGTATCTACAAGGTGCAAGTGAAAGAACTGAGGATGTAGTTGCATGATGGCGGCTGTTGTTTGTTTACATCGCAGTAACAAGGTCTTATTACCGCCGGGGCAATCTTTCATCAGTAAATTTGAATAAAATTTTGACATTTTCTAAACGTCTTATTCTTGCAAAATTTCTATCATAAATTAGGCAAAAATTCTATTCGTTTTCACTGGAGGAAGTTTGCATCGGAGGTATTATAATCTCATTTACTGATATTGACAGTAGCATTGTTTATGTAGCCACAATAGCGTGGAACCGCAAGGGATCTGACTACCACCGGTTCAAACTTCTACCAATAAAAACGAATAGGTATTTTCCCCTTAATCATTAGAGAAATTTTGCATGAATAAGGCGTGTTTAACCCTTTGCACTCGAGAGGTGACTCTTACTCACTACCATAATTTCCGGCGTATAATCCGCGGATCAAACAATTCTGTTTGGACCCAGAAATTTTATTTAGTAATTGAAGCTAAATATTTACCGCTGTCTAAAAAGTTACATATTGTTTTTAAAAAATTCTGGGCCGAAAAATGATTGTTTCATCCGCGGATTATACGCCTAAAATTATGGTACTAGTGTTGCCAGGAGTCCCGCATAAATTGGGGCTCCAAATCAGGGTTGCCAGTTTGACATGCCTTTTATTAAAAAAACTCGGAATCACACCAGAAAATGCAAAGTATAAAATATGTAATGTGCAAATATATAAGTATATATAAGTATAATTAAAATATATAAATATAAAATATATTAATTGCTGTTCCATTAATAATATTATTATATATCCTCTAATTAAATTCAATCCAAGAAACTGCTACTACCACCTCTATTTTCAACTCTAGTAATTATTGGCTCTCTCAGTTTTCAAAACAAAATGACGTATTTATATAAATAAACAACAATTAGTTATTAAAATATTCTCTGATGATGAGCTTGGAAAGCTTGAAAGTACTAAGAAGTTTTAAATAAAATGTATATTTTAAACTTCTAACATCTTTTCCATTACTTTATTCGCCTTTTAAGTAAAATTGTGGACTTTTTAAAGTTCACATTATATATTTTATGTTGAATGAAAGTGAAAAAATTGCGTTTCGTCTTATGATTTTACATGCAAAAAGTATTTTCAGATTTATTGTCAGACAAGTAAAATTTCTTCTTCAAAAAGTTCGGATCGAAATCGAAATTTCGGGATAAAAATGGAGGCCAAACTAGCAACCTTGTTTCAAATGCTCTGGACACCAGTATTTTAAAGTAATTTTCTTTGCCTTATCTAATAGACGAATTATCTGCGATTAAAGATGGCGAAATAAACTATAAAAAATAGTGGTGTTCAGAGCATTTGGAGCCCCCATTTACGCGGGACACCTGGCAACACTAGTAGTGAGTGAGAGTCATCGCTTTAGTGCAAAGGGTTAAATCAGAGGAACATTTTTATTAAAATTTACTGTTCGAAATTTTCCCTGCGGTAATCATCCCCTACAGAACCGATTACAGTTGATGCTCACCATTTTTAGGATATGTCAATTCCTCTTTATTCATAGTTCCATGTGCCATACATAGCTGTCAAACCTTCCTAGTCCCCAGTACCCCTATATTCGAATAATAATCTGCGTCTTATTTAATCGCAAATTGCTATCATTAAATAAAGCAACAACTTCTATTCGGAAGTAATGATAATGGTCTATTAAAGTGGATTTTATGTCAATATAGGGTAAAACGAAAAAACGGTTCTGTGGACATATTTTAAACATTACGAGGAATAAATAATACACAAAAAGATAGTTGAAAAAGTTTTTCGGGAGAACTTCCCCTTAAGCCTTTAAAAGTTCTTTGCTCTGCATTTTGTTAACATATACTTTCAGTAATGAGAGCAATCATTCTTGTTTCCTCAACTGTTTTCCATTTCCCTTTCAAGATGTTTTCCCATTCCTTTTTTTTTTATTTTTAATGTCAGCGAGTTATACGTGATTTATCGCCAGAATGTAACCTATTTTTGAGCGATTTCGATTTCTTTGTGCCAATTCATTGACTAAAGAAAATCAATATACATTAATTCAAAAATGAGTCAAAATTATGTAACGAAAAATATTATTTGATACAAGATTTGTTTTTATTTGATTTTAAGGGCTCATAGGTACCCTTTAAAGCGTCCAAAAATCGATTTAAAAAATAAATAGCTTATAATTAAATACGATTCTTTAAGAACATTTAAAAATAAACCACATGCAAAAAATTGCATTAGAAGAGAAGTTGTGTCTAAAACACTTGGAACTTTTTCTATATAATCTAAGGATGATTTAGTATTTAATGTCAATTTTCTCATGTCAATTTTCTCAAAAGAGCGATTTTTATCGCTGCGCGCACGACTTCTGAAAAATGGTTACCTAAAATTTCACGAAATTTTCGGTGAATGTAGTAAACATATACAGGCACAAAATGACCTATAATTATGTTTCTGTGGACTTTTTATTAAGTAAGAAGTTTAGAATCCACGACTATTTTTGTATTTAAAAAATCTCAATATTTTGAGTTTCTTTACAAAAATATTTTTTTCTCCAGATCTACAAGTTTTATTTATTTCATTGTAGGTCATTTTGAAAACACATTATATCTGTACTCATTAATAAAATCTTGGTTTGTTTTAGCCCTTCAAATGTGAAAAATCATGCACGCAATGCATGCAAAAATGATTTTTTCGTAAAAATTGTATCATCTATAAAAATAAATTAAAAACCTTTACATATGTGTATGCTTTTCTTAACAACTTTAATTGATAAAATAAATCTTTTATAATATGTGTTTTCAGTTTTATAATTAAAAGTCAATCAGTTATAGAGTGACGGCAATTCTTATAGAGGTCACTTTTTCATGTATTTTGTTAGTTCAAAGGGTACCTGACTCTTTAATTTTCAATTTATTTGGTTGTCGCAAGAAGTCATGATGCATAGGTGTCAACTTTTGCGGGGTTTTGTTACTACTATTTCCGAATAGTATTCTTCACATTGTTTAATCTTAGAATTCTTTGATAATATTAGACGAAGATTATTATTAAAAAATAGTGGTAACAAAAATGCGTGAATTTGGCACCTATGCATCATGACTCTAATGAGTAGTGTTGCCAGGTGCCCCGTGTAAATCAGGGCTCCAAATGCTCTGGACACCACTAATTTCTTACAGGTTATTTCGACATATTTAATCGCAGATAATTCTGCCTTTAGATAAGGCGAAGAAAATTACTTTAAAATACTGGCGTCCGGAGCATTTGGAGACCCGATTGACCCGACACATCTGGCAACACTACTTCTGAATACTCTATATGCAGGGTTCGTACGTGTATACTTCGAAACCTGTATTTTCTAATCTTTTCTTAAAGAAGGCAAAAGTTTGCGCTTTTAACCTTGGTTTATTTTTCTATAAACTAATAGTGGTATTACTCCTGGAAAATTGCCTGATCCGTACGAACCCTGTATATAATCTTATTTCGTATTCGGTTATATTTTTTTTATTATTATTATTTGATATTTTTAATTTAGCGAAAAGTTATTTGTAGAAATGTGTCGGGAATACAATAGTTTTTTTTTTCGGTTAAAAAGTCTTATTGTCATGAATTTTCACTGTTCTGGACAATAATTATTAATTGACACTACGTTTATTATGGCAGCATGTAATATTTTTATTTTATAATACATATTTCTAACTTAATGTATTTTTTATTTTTTAGTAATATATTATTTATTTTTTATTTATTTATTTATTTTTTTGTCGATATTTTTAATTCAACGAACGGTTAAGTCGTGCTAAAAGAGGGTTGCCAGTTTGGGCCTTTTTTTATTAAAAAAAATTCGAGTTGACACTGTAAATTCGAGAGGAATAATTTTACTTTTAGTAATACCGAAATGTTTGTCATTAAATAAAGAAAAAAATATACAGAGAATTTTTGGTAAGAATGTCAAATTTCGAAATTTAAAAAAAAGGGCAAACTGACAATTCTGTACAGGAGGGTAGAAGTGTTTATTTTGAGGTGCGACTACACTTTAAAAAATATTCGTAAAAGTACAGGAAATTTTCCGTAAAATTTTCCGAGATACTTCAATTTTTCTTAAAGGTAATTATAATATTTCCGTAATTGACATTTACAGAATACAAATACGAAAAAAATCAGAAAGTTTTCGATAAATATCAGGAATGTTTCCATATTTCTTTCACAACAGTACAATTTCCTTAAATGGCATTTAGAGGTTTTTTTTTTTTTTTTTTTTTTTTTAACAGTAATCGCTGTGTTTGAAATGCAGGTTAACAGATCGTTGCATATGTTAGAGTTATTCACGGACTCAGACCTAGCCGGACCCGGTTCGCTGACCTATTTTTTGTCATTAGACTCGGACCGAACATAGAGCTCATTCTAACTAAGGCGGTGTCGGGACAGTGATTTTTTTTTTTGTGTGTGTTTGGGAAAATAATAGTAATATTGAATACATAATTTAATGGAATCTTTAGAAATTTGTTTTGGTTTAATAAATTACTGAAAAATATTTTTAAGTCTATTTTTTTGCTTTATAGTTCTTCAAAATTATTATATATTTCTCAGGTTTTTTAGAATTTTATTTTACTTTTTTAACGTTAGTTAATGTTTTTCATTATCATTTCAAGGTTTCATAAAAAAAATACCTATCCAACTCATCGATATGTAAATTGGTAATTTTATAGCTTGCATATTCATTTATCTTATGAGAGTCAAACACTAATTGTATTTTTAAAAATATTAATTTCTGTACTGACTGTATTAACAGCCATACATTCAAATTATTGAATGTATGATGTTAATCAGTAATGTTGCTATACCGTATCCATGGCTATATGTACTTTTTGAAAAATTTACTTTTTGTATATATGTGTGTGTGTGTGTGTGTGTGTGTGTGTGTATGGCATATTCATTTAAAAGACTTTATTGGCAGAATAATGTTAGTTAAGAATTAAGGGTCCCTTTTTTCGAAATTTACTTGGACAGGACAAGGTCGAGCGTGATTTTATTAATTTTTTTTCCTGATCGAGCTAGACAATGAACCAATAAACAAGTCCGAGCCTGAAAGTTTCGACTTGTGCAGATGTATAACATACGCACTATTTCGCCTTATTTAATCGCAGAAGGCTACTATTAAAGAAAGTGAAGATCACTGTTCAGAAATAGTGGTACTCAAAAATGAGCACTCCTACACACCTTCAAGGCGGCAAGGTATTCTAAAAAAGATCAAAATAATAAAATTCATATACTTATTCCTTTCTTAAACATTAACAATTTAGGAGCTATTTCAGGTCGTTCTTCCCAAAACATATATTTAATGGGTCCGTAATGTCTTTATAATTATGAACGACATTATCATTTTTTTATTAACAATGAAATCCAAGAAGCTGTGAATACAAGTGAAATGAAATAATGATTTGCTTCGTTAGCAGCGTTGTCTGTGTAACTCTTTTCTTCTTTTTTTATTTAATGAAATTCCGTTTCTCGGCTTCGTTTTATTTCTCTGGATTTGATAAATGAATGACATCTTTAAACTGGATTTCTCGCGATGCTTTCTTACTTTTTTTTTTTTTTTTTTTTTTTAAATATAGGTGCACCTCTTCACATTTATTTCAAGTAAACTGAACATACATTTTGAATCAAAAAATTGAAATCAACTAAGTACCGAAGAAAAACGAAACACGTTTTTTAAATAAATTTTCTGTTTTTTTTTTGTTTTTTTTTTTTATCTGAACAGAAATTATAAGACTGCAGCTGTTTTTTTTTTAAACTTTAATGTTCGAAAACAAGGTAGGCACACTTCTTGGAATTTCCAAAGGGTCTGACACCATTATTTAAGATTAGTAAATTTCTATTTAAAGCGCAGAATTTGTAATCGCCGGATTCAATCATTGAATTTGTAATATTTTTCACGATTAAATAAAGCAAAAATTTCTATTAAAAAAATGTGATGGAAAAATCTTAAGACAGGGTTTCCTGCGGAGCTATCACTTTTCGAGATAAAATAATTTTCCTTATTTAATGACAGAAACTCTGCGATTATGTTAGGCGAATGTTTCTATTCGGAAATAATGATAGCAAACTGCTAACAGGCAAAAAAGATTGACTCTCTTGTCCAGAGACCAGTTTAGTGTTATTGTTGTTTGCAAAATAAATGAGTTAGTTATGTGTGTGTTTTATCTTCTAAACGCAGTTGATAAAATTGTCGCATCAAGTCGTACCGTTTCTAAAGTTAATTTAAAAGTATTTTGAACTACAATAGAACTTTTAATTTTCTCCGATATTGCAGCTATACAAATATGAAAGAAACTCGCATCAATTCCCTGAATAACTAACAACCCATGCACAATTTCCAGCAATATGTTTCAACGAACGCATGACCAAAATGTCTGAAAAAAGTAACAAATTGAAAGAAATAGTAGAAGTTTTTTTAAGAATAAGGTTTTAAAAATAACAATTGACGAAACGTGAATTTTACAAAAATCATTTTCAGGGGATGGTGTGGTCAAGTTTTGGGCACAACTATTTCAGAACAATAATCTACGTGGTAGTACTTCCTTTGGAAATGTAGAAATCTACTACGAATATTAGCGTTTGAAAATAATCGTAGCCAAAAAGAGATCGCGCAGGTGTCAAGATTTACGAATTTTGAATACAAGTTTTTTCCGAATAGTATAAAAATAGTTATTATATAATTATATAATTAATAATAATTATAAGTATTGTAAGTTATATAATACTTATATAATTAATAATAATTATAAGTATTGTAAGTTATATAATACTTATATAAATACGTTTATATAAGTATATTTTATTGCGTATTAACATAGGTATGTATATTATATTAGTATATTAAAAGTGAAAGGAAGTGTCGTTATAGGCATGAAATTCTCTTGCTGTGGTTACACTACTTTAATGGATTGTCTTGATTAAATATTTGTTACTTATAACTGCATTTAAAATTATACTATTTACAATAAAAAGACTTGAGAGTATACTATACACCACCCCACCACACCCTCTGGCCTCAACATTACAACTACTGACTTGAACTTATACATAGCATTTCATTCACTTAATACTCTTCATCCACTTTATAGTAATATAGATAAGTAAATACATGTATTTCTCTCACTGTTTTAATTAAAATTTCCTTCTATCCTATAAATGCCCTACACTACGGGTCTTTAAAATTTTCGGGTGAAGTTCGTTTCCCACCACAAATTCCGATAGGAAATCTTCGCAAAATTTATTCGCAAAATTTCTCTCATAAAATGAGGCAAGTTTTTCTTCTCTAAAACTGTGGTAGCTCAGGGGTGACGTCGGGTCACTACTTGAAGACCCTGACCACACATTTTTTTTTTAATACATGCTCATAGCTGTCAACATCTTACGCTTTTTTGTACCACAAAAATTTTATAGTAAATTTTACCTTTTTAAATCGCCGTAATCTGCCGACTAAATAAGGTAAAATTTTCTATTAAATTTTTGTGGTACAAAAAAAAGGAAGAGTTGGAAGCTATGCATGCTATGCATTCTGCCTATTGCTCCATCAATGGTATTATATTAAAATTGTATTAATCTATCTTCGAGTTCGATTCTAAAACGAATCCATTTTTTTCCAAGAGATTTGAACAATATTCCAAAACAATTCAGATATGTTCAGATATTTTTAAAGTTTTTTTTTCTTTTTTTTTTTATCAAGGTATAACCATTACCTTCACAGATGCATTTAACAGGGCTGCAACTGCGACTTTTTTTTTTATTCTATCTCGCACCATTTTTTAAAGCAAAAAATTTTCACATACACTTAGACAACATTTGCAAGAGAAATATACTACAAAATTTATTTTCTTAAAATAGTGATGCGAATAGATTATAAAAATAGTCGCCTGTGGCAGCCCTGCTTTAACCCCTTGAAAGGCACCGGTATATTATATATACCACTTAATTTTAATTCCTAAATGCCACATTGGCACCAGAATTTTAAAACAATTTTTTTCATTATTTAAAGTGCTTAAAGTTAAGCTTTTACTTATTTTTATATAATTTTCCCCTTAAATCCTGGGGTCCATCAATCATTTTAACATTTTTACACCATAAGTACTTTGCCCCTGAAAGGGTTCAAGGATAAAAATTTCCTTTTATAATAATTGTTTTCGCTGTTTAGTTAGAAATGGAAGTTTTTAACAGTAATATTAATTGAAATATTCTATTCTATGAGATAAAGAAATAGACTTAATGCAAATTAAAAATTTCTTACTGTAAATGCAACTCCTATCTGTTATGGGAATCGATCTGCCATATGTAAACATTTCAGTTTATCTTTCAAAACCTCATGAGACAATTACCGTAATTTCCGGCGTATAATCCATGGATCAAACAATTCTGTTTCGGACCCAGAAATTTTATTTAGTCATTGAAGCCAAATAAATTCATCAAAGAATAGCGATTCAAAGAGTTACATTTTATTTTTAAAAGTTTCTGGGTCAAAAATGATTGTTTGATCCGCGGATTATACGCCGGAAATTACAGTACGTAAAAAATATATCTTAAGATTCTATAGCAGGGTGAAGAATCTGCGTGCCAACGAGACACTTATTACCCCTATTTCGAAACAGTAATCTTCGCCTTATTTATCAAAGAATTTGTAATATTTTTTGCGATTAAATAAAGCAAAGATTACTATTTGAAAATAATGGTAACAAGTACCACGCAGGTTAGCTATACCTATTCTACAGTAAGCAAACATTTATTTTATCTCTTTAGGAATATTTTTTGATTTATATCATTTTATCTTTTGCTCTTACAAGGAATCTAATTCTAAACATTACGAATAAACAAATATAAAAATTCTTTAAAAAAAAACATTGATTCAAGAGACATGAGTTACATATGCTTCATCAATATAAAAGTTTTGAGTTTTTAAAACTTACTTAAAGTTTCCTATACTATTACTACTGTCGCAAAAATGGATGTTTTTATTTAAATCTTTATGAAGCATGCAAGAATATCCTATAATAAGTCCTTTATAACATTCCACGGAGGATCAAGTTCCGGCTTAAAACAGGCTCCAGGCTTCATTTTTACATTAAATAGGTTATGTCGTTCATGGAATCCGGACCCCTCAAACGAGACCCATCGAGGGCCCCCGATACCGAATTGGTGCGTTCGTATAATTATCTTTACGTGAGACGCGCCGATCATGAATATTTGAACAATTCGTGCAGTCACTTAATGGTTCCCAGAATAAACCTAAATATTTAAGGCATGTTGTTTACGTCATACATAGATGTAAAAAAAGATGCTTTATATTAGTAAAAATTATATACCGTAATTTCTGGCGAATAATCCGCGGATCAAACAATTCTGTTTGGACCCAGAAATTTTATTTAGTTATTGAAGCCAAATATTTACCACGATTTAAGAAGTTACATTTTATTTTAAAAAATTTCTGGGTCAAAAAATGTTGTTTGATCCGCGGATTATACGCCGGAAATTACGGTAAGTTTTTATTTTTATTTTTATTTATTTATTTATTTTTTTTTTTTTTTTTTTTTTTACAAAATCAGAGTTTGCACATTTTTACCAACAAATGTTTATAGAATTTTTCGTCTTATTTAGCCGCTGGAAAACATTACAAATTCTATTATTAACGTAACGAAATTCGAATTCTGCAATTTAAATTTCAAACGTGCGTATTTCGAATTCTGTAATTTAAATGTTAAATATAAAATTTCTTAACAAAATTTCTTATTTCTTAAAATTAACGGTGGGAAACTCCTTGGAAATTCCAAGGCGTGTGCAAACCTTGGAAATAAATTAATATTTTTCTAATCTAACATTGGCCCCACCAGTGGCTGAGAGGTTCTGCTCTCGAAGCAGGTAGACGGGTGGTGCTGGGTTCGAACCCAATCGCGCCCGTCGGCCTAATCGTTCGGAGTTTTCGTGGTTTTCTTCGAACCGTGGATTTCCATGCGTTAATACGGATTAGGTTCCCTTAGAAAGACCTCCACGGAAGGCACTTCCCCAGGGCCTATATCCCTCGTGTAGATAATTGGCCGTCAACAATCAACCCAACCCAATCTAATCTAACATTCACATAGCAGCCAAGTCTTACGCCTTTTCGCACCACAAAAAATTTAATAGAAATTTTTGCCTTATATAATCGGAAGATTACGGCAATTAAAAAAGGTGAAATTTATTATTAAATTTTTGTGGTATATAAAAAGGTAACAGTTGGCTGCTACGCATTCAGAATGGAATTTGTTTACTGAATTATTTTTTCGGTACCATATCAATTTTTACTGTAGGCAAATAACGTGAAAGTTTAATATCTTACCATTTTTAGATTAACCCTCTATTTCCCAGGGTAGAATGCGCTCCAGAAATTGCATTTCGGAGAATCGGAATTCATACTAGAAAGTCTAATAGCAAATTTTGGTTTATTTAATAACGAAATGTCTGCTATTAATTAAATTAAAAATTTCTATTTTAAATTCTTCTTTTAAATTTCTGGTGTGAAAACGGAATATCTGAAAAAAAAAAAAAAATCCTCCAAATGGTGATTACTGATGGTAGCAAATATGCTACCATCGGCATTAGAGGGTTAAGACTTAGAAATGACCTTCAAGTTTGTTAAACTTTCCTTGTTGTGATAAATATGTTATCATAGTCACATGCAGAAAGATTCTCTAAAATTAAAAAAAAAAACCTAACAAACAACGAAGTCATAGCAGTTAGGTTTTTTTTTTTTTTTTGTCTACATCACGGGTGCCTAGGCCGCAGACTTACCACTTATTTCGTTCATTAAAATTCGCCTTGTTTTATGAAAGAAGCTCTACTATTTTCATTTCTGTTGAATTTTATTAATTAGAAATAGAGGTGACACGTAGTGTTGCCAGGTGTTCCGCATAAATCGGGGCTTCAAATGCTCTGGACACCAGTATTTTAGAGCAATTTTCTTCGCCTTATCTAATGGCAAAATTATCTGCGAATAACGATGGCGAAGCAAAATGTAAGAAATTAGTGATGTCCAGAGCATGTGTAGCCCCAGTTTACGCGAGACACCTGGCAACACTACCTGCTCAGGTGGGCACTCCTTGTCTGTAACTTTCTCCTGTCAGAATTTAAAAATATTCTTGTGTGAATATAAGCGATATATTGATATCGAATTTTCAGTTCTTGATTTAAAACACATGAATTCTTTTCTTAATTTCACTGTGGAAACTTTTACTTCTAATTTTTTACTGAAGATTGAAAAATTGAATTTTGACTGTTGTTTTTTATGATTGTTATTACTAATTGTGATCAATCTCTTGTTTGTAATCGCTTAAAATATTTCAATTGAAACGATTTATTTTAAAATTTAATAATAAATTATTTTTACTCTATAATGTTAATAAAAAATACAGTTAAATAGAAAATTTTACTAATTTTGAAAGCTGAATTACAAATAATAAAATTCAAATGAAGCTAGATGCAAGGGTATAGGAATTATTTTAGACCATACGAGACTTTCGGGGTGCAATCTTTGAGATTTTTTACTGGTGCATTTTTCATTAATTTTTAATTAACTGCAGTTTTTTATCAAACAGCGTTCTTTAGCGAAATGTGAATGTACTATGTGAAAAGTGTGTTCAGAAGCCTTTCGCATTGTTGTGCGTTTTGTAAGTACTTAGAAAAATTAATGGTAATATCAGCATTAATGTATGCGATATATTTAATCTAGGTACATTTTCTTCTGAACGATATTATTACTAATACTTTGTTATATTTTTGCAATAAAAGAATAGCATGATAGATCTTTAGAAGCAAAATAAAGATTGTGGCAATGTTATATATATTGACTAGTATTCCAAATATTTACAAACTAATGCCAGTTATCTCAGAAATACTGGCATTTAATGGAAAACTTTTCGGATGATGTACCAACATTACACTAATAGTGCATATGAAAAGGTATACAATTTTGCTTTTATATTTCAAAATGTATATATTGCTTGGATATTATCTAGCACGTGGACTCAAGAGGCACTCAGAGCACTGAATCTCCTCTTAAATTTAATGACAATAAAAATCTAAAAGTGAAGTACGTTTTCTATTCTAGAAATATACACATTTGTCTGAGTTTATTTTCAAGTAATTTTAAACTTCTTTCTATATGGGCAGTTTACTATATTGACATATAGCATATATCATCGGTACCAATTCAAACTATCCAATATGAAAGCGGTGTTGCCAGTGGGCTACTTTTTTAAAATTCGGATTTCTTGATTGGCACTACTTTTTTAAATAGTAAAATTCGCCTTATTTAATTACATATTAATTAAGGCGAAAACAAGGGGAATTTTACGATTTTAGAAAAGTGGTGCCAACCAAGAAATTGGAATTTAAAAAAAGTAGCCCACTGGCAACACCCACTGGCTATCCAGTTTTCATATCGGATATTTTGACATGGTACCGACGATATAGGATTAGCTACCTACAATTCCCTTGGTAGCTCAGGGTTCCTACACTTTCAGCTGAAATACCAGTATTTTTATGAAGAAAAACACGATTTATATAATCGTATGGTTGCAAAAGTCGAGTTTTTATTTAAGAAAATACTGGTGTTTATCTGACCTAAAGTCAGGGAAATTCCCTGACCAGTAGGAACACTGTAGCTACTTAAGTTTTCCTGTCTAAAACCCTATAAAATTGTGCTGCCAATAACTCAACACTTCTGTAATTTGAAAATCGTTTAGAGTCTGATGCTGGCGAGATTCAAATTATTTAACAAAAAGTTCTCTACCTTTTCAAAGCACAAAGAAAGAAAATGTATCACACATGGATTAAGCAATACTTTCCAACATTATAAAATTTTGATCAAAAAGAAGAAAACTTGCTCGATTTTAATGTAATAGGAATGTATCTTGGATTAAATATCTTAGTTTTCCATAGTTTCTGTAATATAAATAAAAGTTGTAAGACAGGACAAACTTTGATGAATACACAGACGTGGTTTAATATAACCCTGTGACCGCTTGCTATTATGGAAATCGGGAGGCATTTAAGGAAAAAGATATCCTGCTATTTAAGAGCAAAAAAAATAATGTTAATTTAAATTTAGAAAATTTCGTTTCCTAATCCGATGTTCACCATGAATACTACGAGTTTTGGCACCAGTAATTTCGAAGACCTCGCCTTATATAAATCCAGATTTTTCAGATTTAATAAGCATAGCTTCAAACTTTTCTGCTCTTTCTTTCCACTTGAATTTAATAGTAAAATTTGACTTATCTATCGCCTAAATCTACAGTTAACCCAAAGCGATGTAAGTAAGCGTACAAACTTAATACTGGAATCGGGCGTAAATTAACACAGTTGCGTCATCTTGTGGACGGGGTGATAATCCACATACGCGGACTTTTAGTGTGATGTCATTATTGACAGGATCCCCGCCCCCTCAATACAAGACCTGAGCGCTGACACAAAAATGGCGGCTGCTGAAGGCGGATTTTTTTCAGCGTTTGTACGATCCCTTAAATATTCCTACCAATATTTTTTTTAAAGATTTTTCGGCTTTATTTTTCTGAGATTGAACAAGTGAGGGAATTTTTTTATAAAATACTGATGTCAACATTTAAGGGACTGTACCTACGTTAAAAGAAATCCGCCTTCGGCAGCCGCCATTTTTGTGTCAGTGCTCAGGCCTAGTATTCAAGGGGCGGTGACAGGATATATACCATTTGCGCATGTTTTCTAAATCTTTAATCACTCATGGAACTGAATTTTGTTTATCACATTTATTGCAAAATAATGACGTAGCGAGAGCATGGAACTATTAATAAAGAGGAACTGACATATCCTTAACCCTCCGTCTACCAGACGGGTCCATTGGACCCGACAGGTACATACAAAATATTCATTCAAACCAGAAATTTCTTTAAAATAAACTAAGTATATAAACCAGACAAAAATAAGGTAAATAAAGAAGTTAAATAGTTTTAAATAAAAATTCTGGTGTAGAACGTTTTATTAAAACTTGAATAAAATTCCCGGTAGATCTAGAGTTAAAATAGTGAAGCTTCAACTGTAACCGCTATCGCAGGCGTTTCTTACCGCCGGTGGAAACTTCCACCAGTAGCTTTATATAGAATTTTTTTCCTTATTTAAACGCCATATTATTGCAAAATTTCAGTCATAAATAATGGTGGAAACAGATATTCATTTTTACTGGTAGCAGTTTACTTTGGCGATAGTCAGGCCCTACGTTTTCGCCATATTGTGACAACCAAGGAAACAAACTGATAGTTTTACAAGGTAAACTGACACCGGTAAAAAAAAATAAACAAATAAAAATTTGTACGATATTTTTGATAAAAAAATTTACATGATTAACACGCTTAAATAAGACGAAATTTTCTAATCAATTTTACTGGTGGGATTTTTGCGCTGGTGGTAATCAGAAGCTGAAGATCCGATTTGAAAAGAGCAGCCGCCATCTTGTGGCAACCTCCTCAGTTACTTCACTCGGAACTGGTAGAAATTATGCTATATCCTCTTTATTCATAACTCCATTAGCGAGAGGGGCATCCAGATGCACTTGAGCTACAGCGTCTAGAATACCTAGTGTGGAAATATGTTATCCAAACAGTGCTAAAAATTTGTATCCCTTAACCTTCCGTTTACCAGACGGGTCCATTGGACACGACATGTACATTCAAAATATTTATTCAAACCAGAAATTTCTTCAAAACAAACTAAATGCATAAATCAGACAATAATAAGTTAAATAAACAAATTAAATAGTTTTAAGTAAAAATTCTGGTGTAGAATGTTTTTATAAAACTTGAGTAAAATTTCCGGTAGTTCTAGGGTTAAATGTGCGACGATACTGTTAAAATCCCAAGTGTCGATCGTAGCGACATCTGCGGGATTTTCGTATTACTAATATTACATTGTATAGACTAGCAATATCCTGCAGATGTCGCTGCGATCTTCATATTTCAGCAGCATCGTGGCACATTTAAGGGATACAATACTTTAGCGCTTTTTAAATTATTACACAGATAGCCGACTTCCACACTATATATTCTAGGCGCTATATTTGAGTCCACGAAGTTTTCTTCGCCTTGACAGCGACATTTCAGCTATTAATCAAGGTGAATAAAACTTTACAATTTTAGTGGTGTGAAGTAAGAAAACAGTTAGGCATCTTCCTGTAGTATAACCCCGTCCGTTACGTGGTGTGCGACCTTGATTGATGTGACCTCGCCTTTAATTTTGCGGTTACCTCTCCCATTTAAGATAGGACGCTTACTTATATCTCTTTAAATTAACCCCTTAACGGTCGCATTAAATTACGGTTTAAAAATCCAAATTGCTTATCGGCACCACTTTTTTGAAAGAGATATATTTACCTTATTTAATGACAGGTAAAATGATACCATAATAAGGCCAATTACATTATTTTATAAACCTGGTGGGAAACAAACAATCTAAATAAAAAGCACAGCCCGTGAATATCATAGGAGCGAGAATTAAGGGGGGGAAACTTTCATTAAATTTTAGCGGTAACAGAAAAGCGTAAAAGTTGGCAACTGTGAATAAGACAAATATTTCTTTTCGAAATAACTGGTACTAAAAAGTCATAGTAGTTGGTAGCTGTGATTTTCACATGAAACTGATACATCAGTTTTCGAAATCTATAATTTAAACCGTATCTCGAGAAGAGCTGCACGAAAAAAATCGAATATTTTCTTGACTGTTCGTAATAATAGCAGAAATTTGGTTTTCAAATACGTTTCTGTTATGCGTTTCCAAATTGTTCATTTAGACATCATCTTTCACCTTGTAAATTGTGAAGTTTTATTATAGTATTGAGAATGTGTTGGAAAGTGTTTCATAATCTATGCTGTGCGCATGATTTTTCGTTCTTGTTTTTAATGTCATACTAACCAAGTCTCTCAGTCTTTTTCAGTACCATTATTTCCGAATTGAAATGTTCTCTTTATATAATCGCTGAATTGTGTTATTAAATAAAGCGGATATGTCTACTCGGAAATAGTGGCACTTAAGAATAGTGAGACTTAGAAACTCTTGAATATATTTTCATTTTATAAAAGATCAATGTAACACTTTTATATTTTTACAGGTAAATCCCTTTCTCATTTATCGCATCCTCACGTTATTTCAAATGTGAATGGGGCTGATCTTTCCTATTCCAACTAAAATGTTTCTGCGAGCATCCATTAAAAACTCGTTAGTATGCATATAATAGGTGCTTTATGCTTGCTAATTCCTGTAAGAATATTTCATTTTGTATCAGACTTACTGTGGTCATTATACATAATGAATACTGTGTTATTAAGGAATATTCCGACTTAATATCTATTCCAAAATTTTAACGAAATGTTTAAGAGCAGCATATTCAACGACGGAGAAATTTTCAAGTTTATTTATTATGATTATTTATGATGAATATTTAGATTATATATACAGTTATTTATTCCAGATTTGTGAGAAATTTCCCTTTTAGCCACTTGACAGTTGTTTTAATTTTTTTTTCTCAGAAAATATCAATTTTTTTTCTTTCCCAAGGTAAGCCTATGATTAGAAAAACCAGTTAATAAGAGAAAACTTTAACAAAAATGCATTATACATAGCTGCCAACTTTTACGCTTTTTTCCTACCACTAAATTTGAACAGGAAAAGTTCTTTTATTTAATCTTCGAAAACTGATGATTAAATAAGGAAAATTTTTCCGTTCAGAAATAGTGGTAGGAAAAAAGCGTAAAAGTTGGCAGCTATGATTATAACATAACAGAAGTGCATTTTTAAGATAGAAGCATTAAAAATTTTATTTATTTATTATAATGCCGGTGACACATTCGGAAAAGTCGATCTATAAGATATCTTGTGTCTAGCACGGGCAAGTCGAGAAAGTGGTTAAATAATCCATGCTTTATGTCTAATATTAAAACAGTATACAATATGTGTTTTACATTGAATTTAGTTCGGTGTACTTCTTCCTGTGCTTAAAATGTAGTAACTGAAAATTTAAAATAAGGGAATTATTTAACCTATTCATAGGTGCAGACTTCGTGGAAGCAAATACGCAATCAAGCATACAAATACCGCTGATTTTTAAAAGTTGTTTCTTACTATTTAATCACTGTGGTTAATTATTACAAAAATAAAACTTTTAAATTAGTGCTGGAAAGTTTGTCTGGTTCCACCATGTCGCCCCGGTAAGTTGACGCCTACGAACCTATTTGGTCCGAGAATTGTTTATTGGTTTTATTTATTATTCAAATTCCTTGATTCCTATCATTTTTGTATCAACATATTTGCCTTTTTCAATCTATCATTAAATAAGGCAAATATGATTATATCAACAAATAGGCAGCATCAGTCAAGCAATCCTGAAAAAAAGAAAAACGCCCTACTGGCAACGCTACTCAGCAAAAAATCCTGCCATTCGGATAATATGCGTTAATAGAAAATTTTAAATGCATCATATGCATTAACTGTTACTAATTCCTTAATGAGTAATTTAGTTTTTGAAAGATTTAGAGATTTCAAAAGAAAAATATTGGGTCGTAGGGCGGAAAATCATGATGCACAGCTGTCTTTACTTTTTTTAATGTTGTTGTTACCACTCGAAACCGTATTGGTAAAATCGAAACGATTTGAAAAGTACCGTAATTTTCGATGTATAATCCACGAATCAAATAATCATGTTTAGACCCAGAAATTGTATTTAATAACTGAAATCAAATATTTAATGCTATCTAGTAAACTATATTTTGTTAAATAAAATTTCTGAGACCAAACGTGATTGTTTGACCAGAAGATTATACGCTGCAAATTACGGTAATGTTTTATTAAAAATCATACGATTGAATAAGACGATTGCTATTATTCTGAAATAGTGGTAACAAAAAGGCGTAATCGTTGGTAGCTATGCGTCATGACTTTTCCGAATACGCAATACTTTTTATTGTTGATTGATTTTTAAAATGAATGAAACAATAAAACTTTCAATTTTATTAAACTGGCATTTGAGTGTTACATATTTATACAGAAATATTGTAAAAAATGGCAAAAACCTTTAAAGAGATAAATTATTCTCGAAAACAAAACTTTACCTTTTACTTTTATTTATCATTGATTCGGTCTGTTTGTCTGAATTTTAATACAAAACACAGTACTTTTTCTCCCAAGAAGTTTGAGTTATGAATGATCAATCGTAGATATCTTCAAGGAAAAATATGTCTGCAGTATTTCCTCACTTTTTTACGGACGATATACATTAATATGTTTCTTTCAAGAGTTAGAGTTTCACACTGATGTAAAACTGGACAGTGAATGAACACTGCTTAAGCCCGAAGGCTGTTTCTTAAACATGTTTTCGTATATTATTAGGAATGCCTCATTAGTAAGTTGAAAGATTGATCATTTTTCAAAAAAATTGCGTTAATATTTTATGTTCATGAAAATGTATAGTAGAAAAATAAGTATTAATTGTGCATATTAAATTTCAAATGAGATATTATTTGTTAAATATCTGCAAGTAAAATATAAAGACTTTTTTAAAAAAATTTAACACTTGTCAGATGACTATATCGTCGGTACCATGTCAAACTATCCAATATGAAAACAGTGTTGCCAGCGGGCTACTTTTTTAAAATTCAGATTTCTTCATTAGTACCACTTTTTTGAAATAGTAAAATTCTCCTTATTTAAAGCCATATTAATTGAGGCGAAAACAAAAGGGGTTTTACCACTTCAGAAAAGTGGTGCCAGTCAAGAAATCTGATTTTAAAAAAAGTAATCCACTGGCAACACTGTTTTCATGTTGAATAGTTTGACATGGTACCGACGATATTTGTAGAATCGGGTTGTTTGTTTATGTATCGTTTCACGCTTTAGTTTCCGTTAAATACCTGCTTGTAACTGGTTTTATATTGTTTTCAAGTAAGTGATTTCATATTTTCTACATAAATGTTGTTCTTATAAAAAATATATATTATTATAGAACTCGTTTAAAAATTAAAGTATCGTCCAAAGAGGATTTTTGTTGGAAGTGGCACAGTTGTTTCGAAACTTAACCCCTTAATTCTCGCTCCCTTGATATTCACGGGCTGTCTTTTATTCAGATTGTTTGATTCCCACCAGTTTTATAAAATAGTGTAATTGGCTTTATTATGGTATCATTTTACCTGTCATTAAATAAGGTGAATATTTCTTTTTCAAAAAAGCGGTGCCAATAAGCAATTTGAAATATTAAACCCTAATTTAATGCGATCGTTAAGGGGTTAATGCAGGACTCGCAGTGTTCCTAAAATTTTCACACTTTGCTACCACTATTTTAAAACGATAATATTTATTGTACAATTTTATTATAGACGTTAAAGGAATCTACGACAAAGAATTTTTTATTTAAAATAGTACTGGTAGCAATATCGAAAATTTTAGAAATGCTGCGAGCCCTGTTAAGGATATATTTAGACTCTAGAAAATTGCATTCTGAAAATTATTACTATACTCATCATTTTGTTTTTAGGTCAATATTAAAGTGAAAAAATATAATACATGTTCGTTTATTACTATTTTGATGAATTTAAATTTTGAAAACGGGTTATCGATAATGTATAATGTCAAAGAATTAACAGTGCCTTTAGTTTGGTGATTTTCTGTGCAGGGCCTGACTTATGCAGGGACATGCGGAACAGCTGCCCTGGACTCCCTAGTTCAGGGGCCTCCTATGGGATTAATCAGGATTTTCATTAAGAAGGTTCCAAATGATTAAAATTGCCCAAAGGTGACCAAAATTCTCTTTGACTAATAACATTTTCTGAGATTTACGAATGAGTGCGTTCTTTTCCCCTCTCTGCTTCCTTTACTCAATCCACCCCCCCCCCCCCCCCCCCAAAAAAAAAGAACGAACTACATCATCAGAAAGCTAATAATTACAATTTTATTATAACAGCTTAGTAGTCCATTGTTTTCAAGGGAAATTCATTATGGATGTTTTCCTCCTAACGAAACAAGTTAAAACCATTTATGATGACCAATTGGAAGCATTTTTCTTTTAGACATCTTGTTAATATGTAGATAAGCAAAGGAATAGTATCAAAACAATCCCTCCGTCAATCAACCCATCATTTTTCTACTAGTTTTTCTACTAATATTTTTCTTGAAGTTGTGAGCATCTTTCATGTGATACTCTGTATTGATGTGAATAGCACCTGGTACAAAATTTATGTATATATGCAATAGGTTTTAAGTTTAGTACTAGGTCACTTAAAAATAATTCATGAGTAGCTTCTATAGATAGATAGGGCCCCCAGAATGATGCTTGCCTCGTGGCCCTAGATAATCTAAGCCGGGCCCTGTTTCTGTGTCATAATTTTCATGCATTAGACATTTCCCTGACAGTACCATGAGCCGAATGTGATCAAAATGTTAAAGCGCTGTGACCCAAATGCTACTCTTACAGTCAACATTGACGTCACGGGATATCGAAAAGGATTCACTGTGACATGAATATGTCTGTTTAATGACCAACCTTCAGTTTGTTTAAAATTAAATAAACATACTTTGTACCAGATGTTTTCTTTATTATATAAAATCAAATAAGTACCACTAAGAAACAAGATACATTATTAAATAATTATATTAAATAGTTTGCTTGGTTGAGGACAAGATTTCTCGCTTGATAAAAACCTGAAGTTTGGCAGCTATGCAAGTTAGTTGGTTGGTTGTATAGGGTTTAATGGCCCAAAGTTTCTATAGGGGCAAGAGCCAAATAAAAACAAACACAAGAAAAGATTCCTGCGGGATATCAGACAGTTACAATTACTCACACCACCAGGATGAGGCACCCCATCTAGATTGAATTGAAGGAAATAAAAGACTACCGTATCATAAGCTTAAAAAATAACATTTAAAACAGAATAAAAGTAAGATTATATCCCATAGCAAAATCCTAAGCATTTTAAAAGACAAATAGTGTCGCATCAGGTGCTTCTTCGATGAGTTTTGTCAGTCTAAGCCAGTGGTACTCACTACGTGGCCCGCGAACCGCAGTGTTACCACATTTTTTGAAAAAAAAAGAAATATCTTCTTAATTAAACCAAAATGTCTGTCATTAAATAAGGAGAATAATATTTTCGGCAAATAGCGGTGTGAGAATACTTTTCGAGAAAATTAGTAAGCACCACAGGGCTGCCACTTTCGAATATTTTTTAATTCTATCTTATACCACTTTCTTAAAACAAAAATATTTCACATACACTTTGATAACATGTGCAAGAGAAATATATTACAAAATTTATATATATATATATATATATACATTGGTGCAAACAGAATACAAAAATAGTCATCAGTAGCAGCCCTAGTGCCACTAGTCTCGGTGAAGATGCATTAAAATAGAATATGTACAGATGTCGCAAAACGCGGATGTCAGTCAAAAGAGGGATTAGCAATGAGTTGTTTCAAATGACAGAACAGAAGATATTTATGGGTAATTCTAAAATGGCCTAATCAGAGTAAACAAAAAAAAAATCACATTTCCGTGTCTGAACTGATGGCATACCCATACGATTGGGTCTGATAATGTGTAATTTGTTTTGAAGCTTCATATGCCATCCTTCTTACCATTTCCGACGATAAATCTTTGTATTATTTTTCTCTTATATCAGGACATGAAGTCTGGTGGTTCAAAACAACTGATCACTATACGAGTTACAAATCTTGTTGTTTTGTAGTCTCTTTGACGTTTTGTAGTTGTCGTGGCTCAAAAATCGGTAACGAGTATTAGGATCCGTACAACTTCGAAAGGCTTACATGAATGTATTTATCACATAACAAGATTTTCAAAAGAATGAAAAAACATTGCATAACAATCACAGCCCATTCAAAATAACTCGGATTTCAATGTTTAGGAAAACAAATTGCGTTTTTTCTTAGTGTCTTTACAGTAAGTTCTAGAGTTTAAACGTTTAACAATAAACAAAAAAGTCTTACATACAAAGTGCGTACACCCCAAGAAGTCTGACACCACTATGTAAGTGGTGCCAGAAACTTTCAATTTAATATTTAAATTACATCATTCTTAATCGCCTCGTTTATTCGTAATATTTTTCTGCTGTTAAATAAGACAAAAGTTCTATTCAAAATTGTTGTAAAGCAATACGTACCCTGTATATATTTGCTTTTTCGATTTTCAAATACTGTCGTAATAATTGCACACTAGTTCTAACACATGGATGCACTAGTTCTGCTGAGATGGTTTGCTGATATAGACGAATAATTAAAAAAAAATTAAAGTAATTATGGAATCATCAAAAACTTTTTTCTAATTTACCGTTTCTATTTGTATAAAAAATCTTATTGTAAATGTAACTGTGAAATCTTCAGTTCACCTGAAGAAAATACAACATAACCACTTTGATGCTAATTCTTTGGTGCCTCACAGTTGCCCTAACGATTCATCATCTTTTAAAATTCCTTCACGTTTTCTCAGTAACAAGCTTTACAGGCGAGGCTTTTAAAATGAGATTTATGCGCAACAGAAAGAAATTCATGCAAATGCAATAGCTAACATTCAAAAACTAGCATACCAGCCTCTGTAGCTTTGAAAAAAAAAGCGTCGGTACTATAACTAGTTTTATAAATAAGCAAATCTTAGTACAATAGCTGTTGCACTCTCATGCAAAAATTCATGAATACAAAATTTATTACGATTATGTATATTAGGTTGTAACGAAAGTTTTCCGCCAAATTACCATTGAATAATACTAATTATACTATATATAATTACCCTTAATTTTATATATAACCATCATTCCGCCAAACCTTCGCGGTGTCTTATGATACAACACTAGTACCTAAAGCTGTGCACTTTATTTGGTGACATTCTGTAGCTGACTTTTTGCACAGAACTGGAAGTAAATGATGGTTCTAATCTGGTAGCATGATAGTTCCATTTCAGATACCGTGTACTTAGTGATAACGATATTTTTTTTACAAATTTAACAACAGTGTTATAAAGCAAGTTTTTTTCTTTCAAATGTCAAAAATCATTTGACAAAATATGAACAAACATGTCAACTCGAACTGTTTGCGCAGACCGTATTAACTGTGGCGGGAAACTGTTATAACCTGATATTAAATTCAGTAATACGGAAATAATATGGCTCCATCTTAAATAGGACGTCATCACTATGGCAACCTAGAATCATTACCTATCATGGGATACCAATGAATTAATTACGTATGATAGGATTTAACAGAATGAAGAAAACTTTTATTAAAATCTTTTTAAATTTTGATTCGATTTTTATAAAATTTGAAATGACTCGGCACAATTCTGCAACGATTATATATATTAAATTTCAAACCATTCGGCTTTTTTAGTTTTTGCGCTATTATATGCGGACAGACGAACAGACAGACGGACGGACCAGACGATGACTATAGGTGCTAAGTATTTACATAATTTCGAATGCACCTAAAAAGAATATATATATATATATATATATATATATATATATATAACATCTTTAAGCAATTCACGCTCATTCTCAGTAACACTTGCGAATCCTTTTGTGTAAGCTTTGTACATGGTCTATAGAATTTATACACACCACGTAGCGAGCTAAAATGTAATTTAAATGCGATGTGCATCTTATTCTATTGCAATCATGTTGTAGTAAACGTTAGTGATGTGTATATATTCCATCATTTTGGAAATAGCTCAATATAATTAAAATACTCTGCGAACATTTTTCCCCGTAAACCTTTATATATAACCGAACCCTTTTGTGTGACCCTGTAAATAAATGATAAATACTTTTCACATATTCTACATAAAGCATATTTTAGTGCACCTCAGAAACTCATATCAATTTAATTATATTTTTAACAAATATTGTAACTCTTTGTAACATATTTGTAACATATTTGTAACGCTTGCGCTTTTTTGTACCACAAAAATTTAAAAGAAATTTTTGCCTTATTTAATCAGAAGATTACTGTGACTAAAAAAGGTGAAATTTACTATTAAATTTTTGTGGAATAAAAAAGAGTTGGCAGCTATGTAGTAATATAAAAATAAATAAAATCTTTGACTCTAATTTTACAAATAAAGAATGTTTTCAATTCTCAAAGTGACACAGCGTTAAAAAAATGCACTTTCATTCGCAAAGCTGAATTTTTTTATATTATTATTATTATGACGTTATTTTAAAGTGAGTACATGCCTTCTAATATCCAAAGAGTCTGGCACCACAATTTGAGATTGCAAATTTTCTACTTAATATTTAAATAGAATAATTCGTAAGTACCTCACCTAATCCATGAATTTCGAATATTTTTCTGTGATAAAAGAAGACAAAAAAATCTAATAAAAGATTATCGTACAATTAATTGTAGCGTTGCCAGTTTGGCCTCATTTTTTATTCAGAAATTCCGAGTTCATACCGTAAATTCCGAAAAAAAATTATTTCGTGCAATCGTGAAATGTCTGCCATTAAATAAAGACAAAAATGCTATTCAGAATTTCTGGCATGAATTAAGAATTTCTGAATAAAAAGGAGAGGCTAAACTGGCAACCACATAACTGTACGTAAATTTTCAATGAATTTACATTCCATCCGTGCTGAGATTAAGCTCTATAAATTAAAATGTATAGTGAAATTGAATTCACATAGTCATGCAAATGGAGTTTTAAGATGTTTATAATGTAGATATTTCGCCATATTTTAAACAAAATGTACTTCTTATGTTTCCATACGCTTTTATCAGATTAATAAAACTGGCTGCATTTTCTTCTTAAGGAAAATGTTTTACTAAATTCAGTCACGTTTTGATAAAACATGATTCTTGTATCAACATAAGATAAATGTACATAATAATCCACAAACCCCCTATCTCCTCTTGCTATGCCAATGCATGTCCAGTACTACTCATGTTGATCACATTTAAATTTGTCACTAACCATGACGAAATATCAATTGAAAATAATATCTGCCTGACGAAATATCAACAGAGAAAAAAGAGGAACGTCGTAAAGTTTTTGGCGAATAAAATGTGAACACACTTTTTTGGAATATCCTGTAATTATGTTGAATATTACAGTGTAATTATATTAAGTATTAGTTTCAATATCGGTAAGAAATTAGCATTTAACCCTTTCAGGGGCAAGTAATTGCGTTTCTATAATGCCGAATTCACACCGGAATTTTCGAAAAATTTTATTTCAAAATAGGGAAAAACTAATCGTCCACCCCCCTTTTTTTCCCACAAAACTTGTAATGGTAAAATTTTATTAAAAGTTCTGATGCAAATCTTGATTAAAATTAGGTGGTTTTATTTAATATAAATTACCGCGCCCCTGAAGGGGTTAGAGAATCGTAAGTAATGTATTGTAAGTAACATATTTTACTGTATAACATGTAAATCAAAAGAAGGTAGTTCAGCAGTAGTGAACCCAGTGAGACTTGGGAAGACAGGTATTTCCTATCTTTATCTTATTTAATCGCAGAAAATTTTTACGAATTCTATGATTAAATTAGCCGAAGGTTACTATTCGAAAACAGAAGTTCGCTGCCATTCTGACTTCGCTACTGTTTTTCATAATTTAGATGACAGCGAAAATTTTTTAAGTAAATTATCTTTCTCACAAATGGGCGTCATGCTATATAGCCATGTTTATTACCAACATAAACTACCGTCTTACTTCCTGAAAGACCTAATTTAATCATTACTTTCTTTGCCTTTCCTTTCACACAACTTGTTTGTCATAGCAAATCAACCGCGAAGTAATAAAGCTTAACAAACCTTTGGCCCTCGGATGTATTATCTAACACTTCTATCGAAGTAGCCGTCATAACATATACATATCCCAAATAGGTTTTTTAAACGACTGAGATAAAAAATATTAGCTTCTGTTTTTATTAGATATAAATCTGCTTCTATGATATTAAACCCTTTCGGTTTTGGTTATCTGAAAGAGATTCTTGTGAGATGCCTGTGTTCCGCTATGCCAGTATTCCCATGTCACGAGTAAATGCTAAAATATGATAGTAGCATAGCTGCCAACTTTTACGCTTTTTTCCTACCACTAAATTTGAACAGAAAAAATTCTTTTATTTAATCTTCGAAAACTGATGATTAAATAAGGAAAATTTTTCCGTTCGGAAATAGTGGTAGGAAAAAAGCGTAAAAGTTGGCAGCTATGTAGTAGCTAATAAAAAAAAAATTGCAAAAGTAATTGTAAATTAATAATTGTATATAAATTGAAAAAAGTTGATGCTGTAGTTTTCTATTTGCTGTCTAACTTTGTTTATTTTTTCTGTCGTGAATGTCTTATTTATTTATCTTTTCACATATTTCGAAATTCATTCAAATCAGAAATTTTATACTATCCGTTTAAATAGAATATGAATTAAGCCGCAGAAGAGCAGTGGCAAGGTTACCAGTGGCCTTATTTTTAATTTCGAAATTTCTCATTTGTACCAAACATTACAATCTTTCCTTTACTTAGTGACAGACATTTCATGATTGCCAAAAGTAAAAATTCTTTCAAAATTTCCGGTCAAAGCGATATAAGTAAGCGTACAAACTTAATACTGGAATCGGGCGTAAATTAACACAATTGCGCCATCTTGTGGATGGGGTGATAATCCACATATTCGGGCTTTTAGTGTGACGTCATATATGACAGGATATTTACCATCTGCGCATATTTTTTAAATCTTTAGTCCCTCATGGAACTGAATTTAGTTTACCACATTTATTGCAAAATAATGGGATAGCGAGATGGGGCGTCCAGATGCACTTGACACCACGAAGTTTTCTACGCCTTGTCGGAGATATTTCAGCTATTAATCAAGGTGAAAAAAAAAACTTTACAATTGTAGTGGTGCGAAGTAAGAAAACAGTTAGGCATCTTCCTGTAGTTTAACCCCGTCCGCTACGTGGCGTGCGACCTTGATTGATGTGACCTCGCCTTTAATCTTGCGGTTACCTCTCCCATTTAAGATAGGACGCTTACTTATATCGCTTTCGTATTAATTTGAAATTTTTGAATTAAAAAAAAAAGGCCAAAATGGCAACCTTGGGCGGTGGGATAGTATATATCCCACTTAATTTAAATTCCCACATAGTGCATTGGCACCAGAATGTTGGAGTAAAATTTTGCTTTTATATATTTTCGAATATATTTGTCTGTATATCCTAATGGCAATCAATCATTTCAACATTTTAGAAACAAAACTATTTTACCCTTGAAAGGGTTAATCCATTTTAACCCTTAAATGCGCGATTTTTTATTTTGTTTCGAAAAAATTATAGATGATTCTCTAAAAGGTTTATTACACAAGAAAAATAATGGAAAAAATCAGAGATATCTTTTTCATATAATACGTCAATCTTTTCTTCTGTTGCACATCTGCAATACAAGTAAAAACTACTGTCGTGTGGCTGTTTTACGCTAAAATAATGTAAATTAGTAAATACTTTAATAAGTATGTCTCCAAATATCTTATTTTGTATAATTATTTATTTTATAGAACTTAACCTTTAACCCTTTAATTCCCATAGTAGAATACGTTCTAGAAATTACATAGTTCAGATAATCTGACTTTACACCAGAAAGTTTCAATGGTTAATTTCGCTTTATTTAAATACGGAATGTCTGTTTTTTTATTAAAGCAAATATCGCTATTTTAATTTTCTGGTGTTAATTAGGTATATGCGAATAAAAAAAATCTATCAAATTCAAAACAGTGTCGTTTGCATATATGCAAAGCTGCGCACTAAAAAGTTAACCTATTATCTGCTGGTGTTGCGTTTACACAACTTTAAAATAAATGCTCATGCTTAAATTAACTATCGAGCTACCACTATTTTTTTATTAAAAAAATTTGCCTTATTTAATAACAGAGACTTTGAACATTAAATAAATCGAAGAGTGTCTTTCAAAATTTGTGGTAGCAAACGTTTTTCAGCAAAATGTTGAAGATATCTATCTTATAATTTCGCCGGTTAATGGGTTAAGCTGCTAAAGTTAACTAAAAACTTATTATCTAAAACTCGACTTTGAGATTTTTCATCAACAATATACCTAGAACAGTGGCACTCACAAAGCGGCCCGCGGGTTGCAGTTTACTTCTATTTTCAATAGACATATTTACCGTATATAATAGTAGAAATTCTGTCATTAAAAAAGGCGAAAATTACTTTTCGTAAATAGTGATGTGAGAATACCATAGCTGCCAACTTTTACGCTTTTTTCCTACCACTAAAATTTAGTAAAAATCTTCACCTTGTGTAATCGTGAGATTTCGACGATTAATTAAGGCAATATTTACTATAAAATTTTAGTGGTAGGAAGAAAGCCTAAAAGTTGGCAGCTATGAAATACTCTACGCAAACGCAAGGAATACCACTGGCCTAGAACAGCGTTGCCAGTTGAGCTACTTTTTATTATTTAGATTTTTTAATTGCTACCACCGTTTTTAAATAGTATATTTCGATCTATTTTTGCCTTAATTAGTACGTCATTAAATGCGAATATTTCTATTTCTAAAAAATGATACGAACCAATACCAATCATGGAATAATACATACCAATCATGGAATCAGCATTTGAAAAAGTAGCGAAGTGGACCCACTGTCCTAGAACATTCCTTATTTAGTATATGCAAACCATTTTCGACTTCATCAGTTATTGGCAAAGTTAGAAGAATTTTCCTGAACCTAGTGTTTCAGGCCATAAATTGAATCGAAATTTCCTATTCAGAATCGGAAGTAGATCAGAAAATTATTTTATTTTTCTGTATGTATAATATTAGTAGCTTTACTTTTGTACATAATTTAATATTTAAGTTGCAAGAATAATGAATATACAGGGTGTCCATAATTAAACGACCCTACTTTAAAGTTGTCTTACAGACAAAACTATTGTTCATAAAGTTGTGAAATTTTGTGAAAGACATAACAAAGGGATGTGAATTTGTTTAAGCTAAAAAAATGTAAATAAAAGTAGTTCAAAATTTCGCCACCAGAGGGCGTTTTTAAATAGATTACACATTTAGCATTACGATAGTTTATAAATTTTATTTATTAATTTAACCTTACTCTAAAGACAGCATTTCACGACATTTTCCTAGCTTTTCCCTGAACATACTGCGGTCAACTGTGGAACATGCTATCTTAAGATTCCAGGTGGTATCTGAAAATGATAAAAGTCATGTAGAACATGTTTGGTTATAACAAAATTTGTTAAACTATCGTAAATGTATGCTAAATGTGTAATTCGTTCAAAAACGACCTCCTAATTTTTTTTTCGCTCAAACATATTCCCATACTTTTATTATGTCCTCCAAAAAAGTTCACAACATTCTGAATAATAATTTCGTCTGTAGACAACTTTAATATAGTGTCGATTAAATATGAATATCCTGTAAATAAAATTTCTAAACTATCTTAATGCTAAATGTGTAATTTATTAAAAATAGTCCTCTGGTGGCGAAATTTTAAACTATTTTTTTTATATTTTTTTATTTTAACCCTTCACTGCACGATTTTTCCTATTTTTATGAAAAAAATTATTTGAAATCTATATATCGGTCTAATAATGGGAAAAATAGTAAAAAAAATTAAATTTCAAATTTTCAGCTAAAATTTGATATTTTATGGCGTGTACCCTATGCAGACAATTAGTATTTTAAAATATTGTATTGATATATTTTACAACTAAATGAACTTAAATTAATTTTATTTGCTTAGCACGCTGCAACTTTTTTTATATTGATATTTTTATTAGGTCGCCAAGAAAATTCTGTCGTTTTTATAATCTTTCACGCCTACTTTTTTAAAATGTTGATTTCTTCATTGGCACCACTTTTTTGAAATGGTAAAATTCCCACTGCTTTCACCTTAATGTCAAATGTGAAAACTGTGGCAATTTTACCATTTCAAAAAAGTGGTGTTAATGAAGAAATCAGAATTTTAAAAAAAGTAGGCGTGAAAAAAATTTAAACGACACAATTTTCTTGGAGACCTAATAAGTATTCACTAAAAATAATGAAAGTAAATTTTACCTTAATAGCTTGATCGAATTTTTTTTTTTTTTTTTTTTTTTTTTTTTTTTTTTTTTTTTTTTGCTTCCAAAGAATAAATTCTAGTTTTTTGTCAAATGCAGCCATCTGACATGGACAAAATAAGTGTTATTTCATTCTTTGGACTGTTCTTGATCAGGGATAGAGATCATATTGGCCAAATTCATGACACATGATAAGAATTACAGTGTTTTTAGGTATGTGCCAGATGTGGCACGTCGTGCAGTGAAGGGTTAAACAAATTCCCATTCCTTTATTATGCCTTTCCCAAAATTTCATATCTTTATGAACAATAGTTTTGTCTGTAGACAACTTTAAAGTAGGGTCGTTTAATAATGGACACCCTGTATATATACCGTAATTTCCGTCTTAGAATCCGCTGATCAAACAATTACATTTGGACCCAGAAATTTTATTTGATAAAATGTAACTTCGTAAATTGCGGTAAATATTTGACTTCAATTATTAAATGAGAATTCTGGGTCCAAACGTGATCGACTGATTCCGCGGGTTATACGCCCGAAATTGAGGTATATTCTTACTCAAAACTAATTTTTCTGAGTTTATCATTATCCTAATACAGGGGTGTCAAACTGGGGCCCACCTGATACCACTAAAATCTAACAGAAATAGTCGACTTTTTGAATTGCAGAAATCCGATGATTAGATAAGGAAATGATTACTATAAAATTTTACTGGTATGCTTCGGGCCGCAGTTTGCCAACCCTGTCCTAATATAAATAATCAGTTTTATTCCTGCATTCTGAAACTTTTTTGACATAATTCAAGTTTCCAAGAATCGAACAACTTTTTCAGATAAAAGTAAAGCATCGTTCAAAAGATATCGTTAAAGTTGGAATTTTAAGTTGAATTTTTAAACATGTCTAATAACTAAAATGTGATCCCGGGTAGCAATCGATTACAATTAGAGAACATCATATTCATAGGAAAATAGAAAATACTGTTGGACGTTTTGCCCCCTTAATAAAAATACCTGAAATTTTCAAGCATGCAACAATAAAAAAGGGTTCTGTAATGTTTCCAGAAAATCTTGCATGGTAAATTGAAAAATTTGTGGAAACCTTTAATCATAAATCATATTTACAACACTACAGAAAATACAATTTATTTTTGCGATAACTAGAACTGGAGTTATAGCCATCGTTCGGATATTTTATTTATTTTTTTTTTTTTTTTGTGAGTCTCGAAAGTGTGTATGTGTGTGGGGGGGGAGGGTGGAGAGATACTGTATTTTTTGTAAAATTGTACGGATTATCTTTTATCTGCCGTTTTTTAATATGATTTATAAGTCAACATTATGCAATATTTTTTTCTAAATGGTATTTTTTTTGCTTTTTTAGGTGAGTAGTTTCAAGCTTGGCTGTTATGAATATTGCCGCTTTAAAGAGCCTATTTTCAGTGGTAAGGGTTTAATTTTCATACTATAAATTTGGACCTAAAAAACGTTTAAATCAGGCCTGCATCTACAGTGTTGAGAGTACTGTGATGACTCAACAATGCTCCACTGATAACAGCACTCGTAGTTGCCGAATTCATGGAACCAAAAATATGTAATCAGGCATCCTTGTACCACTAATTATAAAAAGTTTTTTTTGTCCTATTCAATCACTGTGTTTAATTAAGACAAAAAAAATCATTTAAAATTAGTGGTGGAAATTTTCTTGATTGACCTTAGTTGCGCCCGCTATGTCGGTACCAGTGTTGCTATGTGTCCCGGCTCCAAATGCTCTGGACTTCAAAGTAATTTTCTTTGCCTTATGTAATGGCAGAATTATCTGCGATTAAAGATGGAAAAATAAACTGTAAGAAATTAGTGGTGTCCAGAGAATTCGGCCCCTGATTTACGAGGGACACCTGGCAACACTGTCAGTGCCTATGACAGCACTAACTGGTAACACAGTGCACCCAGGTTTTGTTTAAAACAGTTTTATTCGGACCCAATTAGCCCTCTCTTTGGGTGCAAATAAGCCCAAGTTACGGTGCCGTATTACACCCATAGAACTATTAATAAAGAGGAACTGACATATTCTTAACACTTAGAACGCCCGGAAGAAGTCGATCCGACTCCATATAATTATGATTAAATGTCAGTTGGAACCAGAAAATCTTTCATAAAATAAGTTAAATTTAAATCACGCAGATTTACGTAAAATAAATCAGTCAAATAATTTTAAATAAAAATTCTGGTGTCAAATATTTTTATGAAACTTGAGTAAAATTTCCGGGCGTTCTAGTGTTAAAATAGTGAAGCTTCAACTGTAACCGCTTTCGCAAAGGCTGATTGCCCACGGTGAAAACTTCCACCAGTAAATTTATATAGAAATTTTCTTCGTGTTTAAAGGCCTTATTAATGCAAAATTTCAGTTATAAATAATTGCAGAAACATATTTTCCATTTTACTGGTGTAAGTTTACTTTTGCGGTAGTCACACCATTTGTTTCCGCCATATTATAACAACCGTTGAAACAATCTTACTGTTTTACCTGTTAAAGTGACACCAGTAGAAACAAATAGCAGTTTTTACCATATTTATGAGGAAATGTTTCCATGAATAAGACGCTTAAATAAGGCAAAATTTTCTATTCAATTTTACTGGTGAGAAGTTTGCCCCGGGGGTATTCAGAAACTGTAGCTTCGATTTAGAAAAAGCAACCGCCATCTTGTGACAACCTCCTCAGTTACTTCACTCGCAACTGGTAGACAGCACACTATATGTCTTCTCCTCTATATTCATAACTTCATTATTACACCACGTTATCCGCAGAGCTTCCAACTTTTACGCTGTTTTTTATTGCTAAAACGTATAAATGTTTGACTAAGTTGGCAAAAATTATTAAATTTTAGTGGTAAGAAAACAGCTTAAAAGTTGCCAGTTACATAGCAAGCACATCGGTAAATTCGGCGGAGACAGAGTCCGATTACCGCAGGTGTAAACTTCCAGCACTTTTCTGAGCAGTAATTTTCATTTATTTATGATAGAAATTCTGCATTTAAGTAATTCCAAACAATTTATATTAAGATATTAGTGGAAGAGAAGCAGAAGACGGCAGCTCAAAGTATGCCCCTGTGGTAATCGGGCTCTTCCCTCGAATAATGGTAATCCCTCGAATTTACTGGCATGCCGACCAGTGCAGGGAGTAGTGTATCAATCACTTCGCTGTTAAATTCTGTATCAGGGTTGGCGAATTCGCGTGACAGAGCAATATTGCCAGATTGGGGACTCTTTTGTCCCCAGATTGTTGATTGTCACTACTTTTTTGAAATAGAAATATTCGTCTTTTTTAGAAATAGATTAAAAATTCTGAAAAATAAGGCGAATTATATTATTTTTAAAATCGGGCGGCAGTCAAATAATCTGAATTTAAAAAAGTCCCCAATCTGGCAACACTGTGGCAGAGGGCCAATTTCCATCACTAATAGTAAAAAACTAACAAAATAGTAATTTTGACCTTATTTATTGACAGATATTCTGGAATGAAAAAGGCTAAAATTACTACTCGAAACAACTGACCCTTTGCAAGCTGGTTCGCCATCCCTGTTCTATATTTTATAAGATCCATCATAGGCTGTAGTAATTTTATTAATTTTCGGCTCTGATTTATTAGAGTAATTGTAATTTTTGACAATTGTACATTAACAACTTTCTTTCGTTAACACTAGAACGCCCGGAAGGAGTCGATTCGACTCCGACCATAGGATTAAATATCAATTCGAACCAGAAATTCTTTCACAAAATAAGTTAAATTTTAGAAATGCAGATTTACGTTATTTAAATCAGTCAAATAATTTTATATAAAAATTCTGATGTGAAATATTTTTATGAAACTTGAGTAAAATTTCCGGGCGTTCTAGTGTTAAGCGATAAAAATAAATATCACTCTGCACTAAGTATTTTAAATCCAAAATATTTTGGGAGTTTGTAAATTTTTTTTCTGAAAATAGCTTATATTCATGAAATATTTTTGTTATGTAATTTTTCGTTGAATAGGGATTCTTTTTTTTCTATGAAATTCATGCATATAAAAAGTAGAATTTTTTCTCTAGCATTCCAAACATGCTAGTTAGTAGAATATTTTTGCAATACTTATTCGTTTGTTCATACTCAACTGTATTGATATGTTTGTCATTATAACAAGAGAATTGCAGATCTCCTATTTCAAGCCATAAAAAATAAATTCCGAATAGGATAAAACGTGATGTAAGGTTAACTGCGCAGATTCCTTTATTGATTCATCTGCTTAATAGTGAAGTTTTCGTAAATTTCGAAAACATTCAGATATATGCGCATTGCTTTTGCACGCATGTGTGTGTGTGTGTGTTTGAAAACTAAAAAAGAAGGATTATTTGTCAGTAATAAAATTGCAGAATACACTCATCCTTGTGATAATAGGCACATACGGTCCTTGAATTAGAGTATCGGTATTTTCGAATAGATATTCGCCTTATAAAAAACACTCCACCAAGCTGGCAACATTGCGGCAGAGCCCATGTTTTTGTATTGTTTTGCTTTTGTTGTAATAAGTTAAAGATTCTCAAAAATTAAAAATCAAAGTACTTAGAGCATTTCAAATGAAAATCAAATTTCAAATTAATTGCTTAAAAGGCGCAAAGGCCAACATAGTGAAAAAGATTCCATGCCGGGACTCGAACCCGGCCCATCAGTATAGCGCACTGACGCTCTACCGACTAAACCACATGGAACGATACCCAGCCTAGAAAATTTCTCGCTATTACATGTTGGCAAAGCTACAAACGCAGAACAAGATGGAATATTTTTCGTGAGCCACCGACGTGGGGCAAACACGAAGTTTAATTAAATCCAGCATCGATTGAAACTATATTAATACTTGGAAATTTTCCAGAGAGAAACATTCGCCTTGCATACAATATTTCAAATGAAATCAAATTTCAAATTAATTGCTTAAAAGGCGCAAAGGCCAACATAGTGAAAAGATTCCATGCCGGGACTCGAACCCGCCCCATCAGTATAGTGCACTGACGTTCTACTGACTAAACCACATGGAACGATACCCAGCGAAATTTTCCAGGCTGGATATTCCACCAGCAAAAACGAATAGAATTTTTTTCCTTATTCATAACACAAATTCTGCATGAATAAGGCATTTCAATAAGACAAAAATTCGTATTAAAATTTACTGGCGGAAATTTGCAACTTTGGTAATCAGGCCCTGCCTGTATCCAGCAATGTACGGGATGGGTGTCTGTCTTCAAGTTTATATATAATATTTTTTTAATGTTTTTTTTTTCGTTTGGAACACCTTGTATCTTGAGAAAGGAAAACAAACTGACATTTACTGAGAAGGAAATTTTTAAAACCCAACGCAAAGTGTTAAAAGATACTAAAAGGCCTAGCAAATTAAAAATATAGAAAAGTTTAAAAAAGCGTACCACATATCTAGGCTAAATTATACACATTTTTTATGATTTTAGCCATTAATATCAGTTTTGAAAGCTATGTATGATATCATGCAATGTTTTACGGTGTTTTTTAAAAGCTTTTGTTCAGTATTTGAAACTGTTATAAAACTTTGCAAGAACAAATAACCGTCACAGACATAATGAAACTTCTGAACAACGAAAATCTTTTCCTATTGTCTTTTGTGGTAATTTCAAGGTTATGCTTTAAATTCTCACACATAAACAGATATTTATGGCCTTTAATGTTTAGCTGTCAAAATTTCGAAACTTACAAAAACTAAAGTTTTCTTTAAACAATCATTTTTTTTTATATAAATAAAATACATCACGATCACCATACACACACAAAAAAAAGTGGGTAATTTTCGAACACAGATATATGAACTGGAAAATCACTTTTAATCACTGAAGATTAATACGTTTTTAAGAATGAAATAGTTAACAGATAGCCTTTAGGACCTATAAAATTTTAGAATACTCTGGGTTATCTTAATTTCTTTTTACATATAGTTTTCGTAAAAAAGTCTTCTATCGATTGAATTTAAAATCACAGCTTACATGAACAGGATATCCTGGGAAATACTACAATTGAAATTTAAATACCGCTATTTTCTTATAGTAATATCAGCCTTATTTCCGACATATATTTTTCGATTAAATAATGGGAATTCCTTGCTATATGAAAACAGTAGTTCTCAAAATTCAATTGTTGTATTTCCCTGGCAATCATGTACAGTCGTGAGGAAAAAAAAGTGAACACCCCCTACTAACTTCTCAACAAATTATCATAGAAGAAAGTTACTGGTACCGAAAAATTGGAAATAAAGTTTACTTTTAAATGGTGTATATAAAATTTGCTTAGGGGGCCATCTACATGTTAAAACAAACCCAAGCTTACTTTTTTTTTTCAATGGCAATACCCAATTTTAACGAGATATTTCAAATCTTCGGTTCAAACTATGCCTAGACACCAAATTTCAAGTCATTTGAATGATAAGTTTTTGAATTATAAACATTCAAAATTTAGTGCTCTAATGTTAAATGACTTTCATATTTTTATTAATATCTCCTGAAATTATACTCCTAATGTGCTAATTTTTTGTGTAGCAGTAATACTAAAATACCCAAACAGAAATACGTTAAATTTGAAATTTTTATAAATTTATTTGAATTATGAAATTAACATTCGAAAAAATTATGAATTGAAACCTACAATTTTTCTTGATGGATTTAGATTTATTAAGTCCTGCTTTATGGAAATCCAAAATTTCACATTTTTCTTCCAAGTATTTTTCAAATTATGCTTAAAAAATGGCAAGATGATGGTTTAAGGGGCCGCCTATGATAGAAGTAACTAGATATTTTGAAATTGCTTATGCAATCCTGTAATCTAGCAGTCTTCAATGACTGCTTGTGTGGTGCTTAAGAGGTCTAATCAAGAAGGGGGCTCTCTCGGTCCACAATCGAGTACCGAACTTCAATTTGGATACAGACCTTAAATTACGCTCATTTTAAAATAGTTACTTTCTCGGAAACTTATCGTACGAATTGCATAAAAATTTGTTTTTAGGCTAATTGAAAGGTGTAGAGTTCTTTTACGCTGTCAGAATTGTGTACTGTTATTGAAAAAAAAAAGTTTTGGTTCGTTTTAATATGTAGGTGGCCCCTCAGCAAATTTTATATACATCATTTAAAAGTAGACTTTATTACAAATCGTGTGGTACGAGTAACTTTCTTCTACGATAACATTTTGCGAAGTTAGAAATGGGTGTTTACTTTTTTTTTCCTCGACTGTACATGAATACGAATAGAATTAACAAAGGTAGTGCTAAATATATCAAAACTTTTATTTTGCACACTTATCATCATAATTATTATAATCTACAAATTTTACGTATAGCATAATTTCTACGAATTCATATTTTCTAACATAACGAAAAACATGATAATGACAGCTTCCAACTTCTAAGCATTTTTTTTTACTACTAAAATTTAATAAAAATTTTTGTCGTATGAAATCTCTGATTTCTTCGGTTAAAAGAGGAAAAATTTAATATTACATTTTAGTGATATGAAAAGAGCGAAAAATTTGGAAGGTATAGATAATGAATATGCCGGAGTATGTTGAGACAGTATTACCACTGGGCTACTTTTTTTTAAATTCAAATTGCTTGGTTGGCACCATTTTTTTAAAATATTGAAATTCGCGTTATTTAATGACAAATTAAATAAGCCGAAAATAAGATTTATTAACCATTTCAAAAAGTGGTACCAATTAAGCAGTCTGAATTCTTTTAAAAAGCAGCGCACTGCATAGTTGCCAACCTCTCGCTTTTTTTTAATACCAGTGAATTCTTACAAAAATGTTCGCTTTATTTGATTGCCGAAATTGTGCGATTATATCAAACAAATATTTCTACAAAAAAAATACTGGTATTAAAAAAATCGGGAGTTTGGCAACTATGCCACTGCCAACACTGTTTTGAGATGGAATAATCAATACATCAATACAGTAATTTTTAACGTATAAACCGGCGAATTAACCGCAGATCAAACAAGCATGTCAAGAGACAGAAATATCATTTACTGTATTCGCTTAAAACGCGCACTTTTGATGCAAAAAAATGTATCAACATTTGCAGTTGTGCATTATACCCTGGGTGTAAAAATCAAAGATAAAACTAAGAAATGATGATAATAAGAACTGAGATTTCTCCATGAGAAAAGAATTGGGCTTTCAAACTGACTCCAAGCATTCTTGTATCAATGCGATTTCACCTTTGCTAAATTTTTTTCTTTGTGTTTTTAGTAATTATTACATTACAATTTTCGATGCGCTGTTGTGTTTCATGCTACATATCTTCAAGGTACATAAGCTGCTTAGAAATGCAAAAGAGTCTAACACCACTATTTAAGATTAGAAAGTTTCTATTTATAAGTTAAATCGCAGAATTTTTAATAGCTATGTTTAATCGTTGAATTTGTAATAAATTGCCTGCGATTAAATCAAGCGAAAAATTCTATTAAAAAATTAGGAAAAACCACTCGCCCTGTAAACACATAATTTTTTTTAATTTTATTTATTTATTTATTTATTTATTTATTATTTATTTAATGTTTATTTATTTATTTATTCATTTATTATTTATTTATTTTGTGAAAATGGGGTGCACGTAATAGAGCAAATCTACTAAAAAGAATTATAGTCTCAAATTTTAGTTGAGCTTTATACACCAAATTGCGTTGAAAAGTCGAAATATAGAATATAGACATGGTCGCCAAATACTACACTTTTTTAAGACAAATAAACATATCTCAAACACAAACATTACTTCATGTGTAAAATAAAATGCGTACATTTCGTCGTTTAATAAACTCCGCAGACATTTTATTATTGTTATTATTATTATTATTATTCATAAACCTTTTGATCGTTTAAAAAGCGTAGAAGTTGGCAGCTATGCATCGGTAATGAAGTACGATTTATTCTTGTGTCTTACTTATTTAACTTCATTTCTTAAATAAAATTTATGTTTTAGAACTGTTAGTTTGATCTGTGGCTCATAGGGAATTTCACGATACAATTGAAGGAAAACTTCTGCTTTGTTTATTTAACCGGAGTTATACGCAATAATGAACCAGACATTTCTCACACAGGAATAGAAAATGCTCATTTTTACCCTTCTCATGTTATTTTGAACAAATGATAGAACTATTAATAAAGAAGAACTGACATAGCCTTAAAATTGTGAAGCTTTAACCGTAACCGTTTTCGTAGTGGTTGATAAGCGGCGGAGAAAACTTCCACCAGTAATTTTAAATAGAAGTTTTCTCCTTATTTATACGCCTTATTAATGCAAAATTTCAGTGATTAATAATGCCAGAAACAGATATTCATTTTTACTGGAGGAAGTTTATTTTGGCGGTAGACAGGCCCTGCGCCCTGCGTTTCCGCCATATTGTGACAACCGAGACAACCTCCTTTCAGTGTCTTTAAAAAATATTATAATACCTGAACAAGCTGACACCAGTAAAAAAAAAAAAAAAAAAAAAAAAAAAAAAAAAAAAAAAAAAAAAAAAAAAACAGAAATTTTTAGATTATTTGTGAGAAAATATGTCCATGACTAAGGCGCTTAAATAAGACCAAATTTTCTATAAAAATGTACTGGTGGGAAGTTTGCCCCGGCGGTTATCAGAAAGTGTTGATAGGATTTTTTAAAAAACAGTCGCCATCCTGTGACAACCACCTCAGTTACTTCACTCGCAACTGGTATACAGAACACTATATGTCTCCTCCTCTTTATTCGTAACTCCATTGAACAAATACTAGTAGTAGGAGAGCTGTTGAACATTTTTGAGTAGGTATTTGAGGCACCCTGCAAATTTGTGCAACACTTCTTTTGCATAGGTGCCAAGTTGCCACTAATCCTCCGTAATGGGTGGGTTAATTTAACCCTGGTTTAATACTTTTCGCACCAGAATTTTTTTTTCAGGGATGAAATTAAAGAAGTTCTACGTAGAAACCTGTAATTAAATAAATAAAGATTCATCAAATAATTTTTCTGGTTCGAAACGTTGTTAAACTGGGTTAAATTAATCTACGCATTACGGAAGATTAGTGCGAACTTGGCACCTCTACTTTTGTAATGCCTGAATGCAAAATCGAATGTCTGGCTGAAGGATCATGGCCCGAAACCTGTGCCAGACACGTGTCAAGTGCCATTTTTTGACACTACCCAAAAAAGGTATTTGAGGCACGCTGAGATTGAAACAGAATAATATTTATACTTAGAAAAAAATATTTTGAAAATGACAGACACTTTAGTCGGCCCAAAAACTGTGCCAGACACGTGTCAAGTGCCATTTTTTGACTGCCCAAAAAAGGTATTTGAGGCACGCTGAGATTGAGGCACAATAATATTTATGCTTAGAAAAAAATATTTTGAAAATGACAGACACTTTAGTCGGCACAAAAACTGTGCCAGACACATGTCAAGTGCCATTTTTTGTCTGGCATAGGTTTTGGGCCACGATCCTTCAGCCAGACATTCGATTTTGTATTCAGGCATTACGAAAGAAGTGTTGCACAAATTTTCAGGGTGCCTCAAATACCTTCCCTAAAATGTTTAACAGCTCTTGGACTATAGTAACTTCCAGCAAAACTTTCGATAGAAATTCAAAATTCCTATCGCCTTCGGCTAAGCAATGCATTGAGATTTTTTTTTTTTTTTCGTAATGAACAAGGCGAAATAGAACGCTTACTTTCCTTTTTTTATTCTCTATTTCAGCTTCAATGGAAATCCAATAATAAAAAGTGAAACTATAAGGAAAAAATCTCTGTATATTGCTATTCTGGAAAACAATCGTCTTTGTAAACCTCATACTTGGTGCCCTATTTTTCACTTTTATCAGTTTTATTTATAAAAAAAGCAAAGATTTTCTAAATTTAAAATATTAAGATACTTTTCTAAAACAGTGACATGCATTTTCCATTCTGCTCCATTAATTTTTTACCCCATTCTTATATCCCCAAAGTTGTGTTCTTTTACATTTTTTGTAGTAAATATTAGATCAATGAGAAGAAGAAAGTGAAGCGAAAAGAAAAAAAAATTGTACTTTGTCTCGGAGCGGAAGCTTTTTGTTCTTTTTTTCTTTTCTTTTTTTTAGCTCACAGGCTATCAATGCCTGAGAGCTAATGTGCCCGCCCGTTCTGTATCTATGTACGTATGTCTGTATGTATGTATGTATGTACGTAACACGATAACTCTTGATAGAAACATCCGATTTGCTTCAATTTTTTTTTTCCACAATTATTTCCAAACAATAATCTTCGTGGTATATTCCTGCAGCATTTACAAGAAAAATTGACTACGAAGTGAATTTCTATAATATTTGTAAGAGAAACCTAAAACAAAAGTTATTCTTCGGAAATAGCAGTGGCCGAAAAAAGCGACCGCTCCAATTATACAAGTCCTGAAAAAGAATACTCACAACCCACCTCACCACTCACCTATTTTATTAACGAATTTTCGCTTAGAGATGTCAGATGTGCCATTCGACAGAAAACAGGTCTACTTTCCTAGTATGAATGGAATTTTTGAAATAGGGGCCGTCTATGTATTAAAAATTGTATCAATTTTGAAGTATCAAATGGCAACACAAACTTTAGTTACTTGGAACCAGGCAGCCCGGAAAAAAATTATTAATTTATCTACCTTTTCTTTCATCTTCATAGAGTCGGAAGAGGTCAAAGTTTGAGGATGGTATCATGGTTATCATATTGGCCTCGTTTTTATTGGGAAGTTTCGAATTCATACCAGAAATTCTGAATAGCCTTTTTTTTCTGTATTTAATGACCGACATTTCGTCTTTACATAAATTAAAAATTCTTCTTTCGTAATTTCTGAATAAAATTGAGACCAAACTGGCCGCCCTGTAGAGTAATGTTAAATCCACGTGACAAAATTTTAATTTATATCTTATTCCGAATTGAACTTCCTTCTTTTAACTCTTTATCTACTGAATTATGAATTCATGAAAATTTCATCTTCTAAAGCATTTTTTGTGAATTTTTGAAACTACATTAGAAAATTTACATAATCATTTAATAAATTTTAGAAGGATTTTAGAAAGATTGAAGGATGTAGAAGGATTAATTAAATTTGAATTTATAGGGATTTTGTGCACTATTTATAGCCTCACTCAAATCTTTTATTTTAAATGTTTTTCTTAGTATTTTGTAGAATTAGGAAATTTACAAAATATAATGTTCTGATAATAGAAATATAGAAATATTTCCGAATTGAAAAATCCCCCCCTCCCTCATCCAACGCCAAGAAAGCTGGAAAGATGCAAAGGCAAAAGAAATCCCCCTTTTAAAAATATTTTTGTTTTGTGTAATGAATAATGCTTTTGGAACAAGATAAAGTAATGTATCTATAACTCATTCTAAACTATATAATCGATGTATTAAATGAATTTTATAACAAGTCATTTAATGGTACTTATACCGTCAGTAGATAAAGGGTTTAATGCGATACAGCGAATAGAGTGAAACATACACTCTAAATAAAAAAGAGTGACTATTCACTCCTCCGGAGTGAATAGTCACACTATCGCAGAGTCAAAATATACCCAACCGTTTTAGAGTGACTATTCACTCTGAGCAAAGGTGACATTTTTGACTCTCTGAAGGAGTGAATAGTCACTCCTGGAAAGTGAATATTCACTCTAAACAGGGGTGGATAATCACTCTTTCGGAGGAGTGACTATTCACTCTTACTAAAGGAGTGTGGTTTTTCACCCCTGGTAGGAGTGAATATTCACTCTTTCATAGGAGTGAATGTTCATTTTTTGTGTAGTCGGTTCTTTTTTTATTTTGCTTTTATGGTCATTTTAAAAGAATCACATCTTTTACGGCATGCAATGAAAATAGATACAGGCGTGGTAAAGATTGGAATAAAATACTTTATTAGCAATATTTATTTAATTCATAGTTTGTAACACTAATTGAACTTTTAAGGAAAATTCAGTTAAAGTTACATACGAATTTAAATTAGATTACTGACAGAAATAAACTAAAATATTTTATTCCAATCATATCCTTTGTGTTTGCTTTTATTGCATGCCCTATAAAGATATTACTTTTAAAGTTTTATTAATAACATTTTAATAGGTGGATGTTATATGTTTAACAATGTTTGATTTGATTTTAATTTTTGTTTTAAATATAAAACCGTAACTTTTTCCTTAAATTATTGCTATCTTTGCAAAGTCTTATTGTTCTAAAATATTTTTAATTTTTCCATTTAAAAGCAATGCTTATAAACTCACCTCTTTTTAACCCCTTAACGGTCGCATTAAATTACGGTTTAAAAATTCAAATTGCTTATTGGCACCACTTTAAAAAAAAGAAATATTCAACTTATTTAATGACAGGTAAAATGATATCTTAATAAAGCCAATTACACTATTTTATAAAACTGGTGGGAATCAAACAATCTGAATAAAAGACACAGCCCGTGAATATCACGGGAGCGCGAATTAAGGGGTTAAATAAGTTTTAAGCATGATTTAACCCCTTGAAGGGCACCGGTATATTATATATACCAGTTAATTTTAATTCCCAAATGCCACATTGGCACCAGTATTTTAAAACAAAATTTTGATTTATACAATATACTCGAAGAAACGCTTTTAGTTACTTTCATATAAATTTCCTTGTAAATTTTGGTGTCAATCAATCATTTTACCATTTTAGCAACCGAAGTACTTTGCCCCTCAAAGGGTTAAATGTTAAGAATGTGTAATTTTTTTTTTATCCGCTGTGATTTGCTTTTGTTTTATTTAATATGAACATGGAGTCTAAATTTTTAGTTCTCTGGAATATGTATATATTTTTTCTTTTAAACATATTCCTTAACTTAATCATGATTTCTAATTTTCGTCCGTTAGTGCTGAAAAATGGAATTAATACAATACTTATTAATGAAACGACACGATAAGTCATATTTAGCGAAACAGCACCGAAAACTGGCGATATGAAGCAATTAAAAAAAACTTTGTAAAAAATCACCATAAAATTAATTGTTTTAATTTTATGGTGATTTTTTACAAAGTTTTATTATTTTAATTAAGTCATATTTAATTTAAATTTTTTATTCGCGTAGATATTGTATTTTGTGACTATGAGCAAAATAAATTTTATATGTTTTATAGGAAAAGATTGACCTCGGAAATAGAAAAAAAGGAAACTTGAAAATAAAGTAAATGACTGCAAAAGAAATATTCTTATTGTTTGAAAAACATTTTAATGTAAAAAAGTAGTTATTAATCTCTTTAAAAAAAATATTCAGTCTTGTATTATGCAAGTAAATATGCACATTTTAAAAAATATACTAAAGCAGTCTTATCCATAAACTTCAAAACAGGCATAAAAAACATTTTTTTTCCAATGCTTAAATATCATGTTTTATTGTTTAGCGCCAAAATTTACGTGTATCAAAAACGTAGAAAATGTTTTTGTAATAGAAGGAAATTTAATAACTGATGCAGAATATCTATAATCAATTTTTTTATATTACTCAGTCTCGAATTTTAAAATCATAACCCACAGAAAAATGTTTACATACAATTAAAAAAATTTAATATACAGTAAAATCTCCCTAAAGGGACCATGTACCGTTCCAATAAAAATTGGTCGCTCCGAGAGGTGGTCTCTTAATGGAGGTCATGTTTAAATCTAGATTTTAATTGTCGAAAAATGGTAACAATGTTGCTAAAATTTATTTTTCACAATAGGAAAGAATATAAAAATTTAAGTATCAAACTAAAAATTAATTACATAAGTTAATCACTGCAGAGTTTTTAAAATGAACACATTGAGCTTCGCTTTAATTTTACAGTTTTATATTTTATAATTTTTATTTCCAAGTCCTTTCGAAGTTCAGTAAATACATGCATTTTTTTGGACGGGAACAAGTAATGGCGATTTCATTACTTTATCTATTTCTTTGAGAGTTTTCCGACAGAACAGGGCAGAGGAGTTTATTGACCGTCATTCTTAATTTGTAATCAGAGTTAAATTCATTGTCTAAAAAGGCACAAATGGGTTTAAACACTTAAAAGTTACCGGGATAATAAAACAAAAAATCTAAACTTACTAGTTTAGAAGTTTGATGAATAATGCACTCTCCGGAATTATTTTTTTAATAAAACCTTCTTCAAAAGACCAGGAAAAAACGGAATTTATTTCATTTTGTTCAAAGAAATCGGTCTCTCATGGAGGGAGTTCAACTGGGATGGTCTCTGAATGGAGGTAAAATTAGTATCGAGCCTATGGGAATAAATTCCGTTCCATGAAAAAATGGTCGTTCAGGGAGGTGGTCGCCTAATGGAGTTGGTCGCATAGGGAGATTTCACTGTACCAAAATTTTCGTAATATCATAAACATCAAATATCATATTTAGCTCCGAAACAATAATAAATACTCTTAACTGTATATAATCCGAAATCTGTAATAAAGCAAAAAAAAAATCTCATATAACGGCAAATTGTTTTCGAATGTGTCTCCAACGAATTGACAAAATCCGGATAAGAGACTGACTCATAAGAGACTGAGTCAGTCACCCTTTCAAACGAAAGAGATATAACTTTTTTGTTTTGATCGTAATTTGCAACACAGCATTAAAAGGGAAGAATAAAATATTTATACTCATTTTTTTAATTCACATTTCCCGAACTAATGAAGTTTTGATTATTTTTTGCTAAGCATTGTGCGTATTAGAGGTCTGCATGGGCCGAAATTTCCAAGCCCGGGCCCGGCCCGACTCATAGAAAAAAAATTCGGCCCGGCCCGTAGAAAGAAAATGGCCCCGCCCGGAAAAAATTTAAAATCTCGGCCCGAGTGAATTTCAACAAAACATTATTTTTTTTTTAAAGTGTTAAAAATCTGAAAAATGCTATACAGTAAGACGGAATTGCATAGAAAAGAAAAAAATGCGACAAGTTCCCTTCTTAGCGAGTGTAAATGTATTATATAGTCTTTTCTTATGTATTAGTATATTGATTATGCATGGATCAACACATTTGTGTGTTTAAAACTGGGTTCCGTCATATGCAGGTTCTTTTTCACACGTTTTATTATGTTTTAATTTAGCTAAATTTTAATAAGCGCAGAAATCTAGTGTTCTTTAAAAGAATAAATTTTAACGTTTAAGTGTAGAATAATGGCGATTTTAAAATGTATGCATTTTTTGGAAAAATTTTTGGGCCAGACCTAATATTACTGACCTTTGAATAGACTAGGCCACGCTGAAACAAATAATTTTCATACGGGCTGGGTCAAAATTAGGACTGAAAATTTTGGGCCGTGAAGACTCGGAAAGAACCAGTCCCCGCTTTGTACAGAAAAAATAAATTAGGCTCGGCCCGGCCTGAGCCTTCAGATAAAAGTGTGGCCCGGCCTGAGTTCCGTGAGTGAAAATCCACCCGAGGCCGAACCGGCCCGTGCAGATCTCTAGTGCCTATTCAATTGTTAAAAGAATTATATTTCAAACCGCTACATGAAGAAATGTAACAGGGTTCGTACGGGTACCGTTATTTTCAAGATCAAATATCAGAATTTTTTTTAAGAAAAATAAATATAGTTTAAACGGACGAAATTTTGCCTTGTTTAAGGAGAGATTTTCCATAACAAAGTACTGGTACCGAAGAATTTCTTTGTCTAAAAATTCAAGGACCCGTACGAACCCTGTATAACAGACAATCACTTTTGAACACTCTAACGATCAATCTTTTTCTATACAATATACAACTATTTAGCTAATAATTTTAACATTCCACATATCTACACGGATAAATGCTTAAAATTAAATAAGACTTACCTTTATCTTATGTATTCCATAAAGAATAATTTTAATGATATCCTAATCTGTTAATTCTAAGATTGCGGACGAAAAAGTGATCATTTTTCTTATCTTTTAAGGGTGTCGTCGCCTTGCTGCTCTGATTGGTTAATAAGAAATGCATACGCAAGTCACTCTTTCAGGAGTGAGACATTTCACTCCTTTCTAGAGACTGAAAAATTCCACTCTTTAAGGAGTGTATTTTTATAAAATTCACTCCAAAAAGAGTAAAAACGCCTCTCACTCTTTCAAAGAGTGAACTTTTCACTCCTCCCAATTTTAGGGTGATTTCAGGCATTTTTTCGATTTAAAAACATGTTTTTAATTATAAAAATTATTAATAAATTTGTATTTTTAAAAAATATTAATTTTGACTTACTTTCATTTTTGACATAAAACAAACTATACAATCGTCAGAAACATGCGCGTGTAAGTTCGCATCTCATTCCAATCCTTAGTTTTCCAGATACAAATAAATGTTATTTTTCGACAGTCTAAAATAGGGGTCTGCAACTTTTTGTCTTAAAGTTGTTTGCCACCACAAATTCCGAAAGTTAATATTTACCTTGTTTAATTGCAAAATTTCTCTTACGAAATAAAGCGCATTTTTCTATATTAAAATAGCGGAAGATCAGTGTCCCGAGGACGGGAGTGTGTGGTCCATAGAAGTATTGCTTGTGCGTACCTACCAAGTTTTCGCTTTTTTTCTCTCAAATAAAAAAGCAACATAAATTTTATATAGTACAAGAAATTACCAATTAACCACACAAGAACAAAAAACTTTTCACAAAGTAATTTTTCTGTTTCAAGTTGTACTGTTTTTTAATTAGGGAGTCAAAGCCGAAGGTTGGCGTGTATGGGCAAGCATTGCTTATGGTACATCTATGCACAGCCCGCCGTTGCCTGCGCATCACATGGTGAAAACACCTAGTCTAAAATGGCTGTCTCCGGTTATCAAAGCATTCATATAAATGAATAGAGAACAGTAAACGGGAAAAAGGGCATAGCCGGATAAGCATTGGAAACATGCCTTTCAATCAAATCTCCTGATTTTTTCCCCAGAAGTGGCTACATATCTGACAATATTTTGCCCCTATTATCACCCTATAAATATTGATATTTAATGAGATAAAAATGTTTTTTCGATTTTTTAAAAAACGGATTTTCTCACAAACTGCTGCGCGGAATTTCATGCCATTAACTGAGGATATATAGATACCAAAGATGCATAACTGGTAATTTTTGTATAATTTTCTGGTTATAAAAACTGTGTGAAATAGCGAAATAAAAAATTAAAAAAATAAAAATCATATCTTATGGTTATCCGAAAATTACCATTTTCTTGTAAAAAATTCTCCATATGTGCCCGTATATTCTATAAAAATGCCGAGAGTTTACGTTGGGTACTACATATAAATATTTACAAAAATGTATACTAAAATTATTGAAATTCATTTTAAGGCGTTATTTGGGGCGGAGCTACTTAACTTCAACATCCGAAGAATTTTTGGAACAAAGTCAGCAGACAATATGTCAACTGATGTATTTCAGATTCCATTAAGCGTATAAGCCATGTTTTTCAACATCATGTTCATTTTGATATCGACAGTGTTGAGAATGTTGCTCATGTGTTCATTAAAATTTAAAATACAGCAATTCTGTAAATGTTTATTCCAAAAACTCTTCGGGTGTGGAAGTTGAGTAGCTCCGCCCAAAATAGCGCCGTAAAATGAATTTCAGTAATTTTAATATACATTTTTGTAAATATTTATATGTAGTACCCAACGCAAACTTTCTGCATTTATATAGAATATACGGGCACATATGGGCAATTTTTTACAAGAAAATGGTAATTTTCAAATAACCATAAGATATGATTTTTATTTTTTTTAATTTTTATTTCGCTATTTCACACAGTTTTTATAGACAGAAACTTATAAAAAAATTACCAGTTATGCATCTTTGGTACTTATATATCCTCAATTAATGGCATGAAATTCCGTGCAGCAGTTTTTGAGAAAATCCATTTTTTTTTAAATCGAAAAAATATTTTTATCTCATTATATATCAATATTTATAAGGTGATAATAGGGGAAATATATTGTCAGATATGTAGCTACGTCTGGGGAAAAAAATCAGGAAATTTGATTAAAAGGCATGTTTCCAATGCTTATCCGGCTATGCCCTTTATGAAATTTTCTTTCGTATAAAGTGAGATTTATTTGATAATTAGAAATTCTGTATAATTTTTCTGGTAACTGTCGTGTGTTCTCTTCATTTTATTTTTCAAAATTCATGGATAAGCCCATTAACACATTTTCTTTTATTACTCTATGAAGATTTATAAAAATTAAAAATATATATATGAGGACATGAGTTTCAAAACTCGCCTTATCCAAAATTTAAAAAATCGAGCTTTCTCTATCAATCTATTCTATTGGTGAGCCTACATTGAAATAAAAAAGAAAAGTGCCCAGCTAAACTGAGGGCATTGAGCTCACAGGCTATTCACACTAATTCTATATTATACTCTATTTTAAAGAATAATGCCCCTCAAAAGCATAAGTGAAGGGGAATTAGCCCCCGTTTCCCCATTTATACTTAACCAGTGAACCTCCAAATGTAATCAGGGAAGCTCCTTATCATAATAAACCGGTATACCAAACTTGGAGAAAATCGAATAATCCTGCAAAAAAAACCATTTTTTTAAATTAAGGTGGTGGACTAGCCCCCCTTTATCCTTAACCAATGAATCCCCAAAACGAATCAGGGAAGCTCCTTAACATAATAAACCGGTATACCAAATTTGGAGCAAAGCGAATAATTCTGCATGAAAAACCCGTTTATATAAATTAAGGGGGTGGACTAGCCCCCCTTCCCCCTTTATACTTAACCAATGAACCCCCAAAACTAATCAGGGAAGTTCCTTAACACAATAAACCGATATACCAACTTCGGAGCAAATCGAATCATTCTGCATGAAAAACGCATTTATCTAAATTAAGAGGCGCGGGCTAACCTCCCTTTTCCCCCTTTATCCTTAACCAGGGAACCCACAAAACTAATCAGGGAAGTTCCTTAACATAATAAACCGGTATACCAAATTCGGAGCAAATCATATGATTCTGCATGAAAAACCCATTTATCTGAATTAAAAGGGGTGGACTAACCATCCTTTTCCCCCTTTATCCTTAACCAATGAACTCCCAAAACTAATCAGGGAAGTTCCTTAACATAATAAACCGGTATACCAAATTCGGAGCAAATCGAATGATTCTGCATGAAAAACCCATTTATCTGAATTAAGGGGATGGACTAACCCCGTTTTTCCCCCTTTATCCTTAACCAATGAACTCCCAAAACTAATCACGGAAGTTCCTTAACATAATAAACCGGTATACCAAATTCAGAGCAAATCGAATGATTCTTCATGAAAAACCCTTTTATCTGAATTAATGGAGTGGACTAACCCCCCTTTCCCCCCTTTATCCTTAACCAATGAACCCCCAAAACTAATCAGGTAAGTTCCTTAACATAATAAACCGGTATACCAAATTCGGAGCAAATCGAATGATTCTGCATGAAAAACCCATTTATCTGAATTAAGGGGGTGGACTAACCCCCCTTTTCCCCCTTTATTCTTAACCAAAGAACACCCAAAACTAATCAGGGAAGTTCCTTAACATAATAAACAGGTATACCAAATTCGGAGCAAATCGAATGATTCTGCAAGAAAAACAATATTTATCTGAATTAAGGGGGTGGACTAACCCCCCTTTTCCCCCTTTATCCTTAACCAATGAACACCAAAAACTAATCAGGTAAGTTCCTTAACATAATAAACCGGTATACCAAATTCGGAGCAAATCGAATAATTCTGCATGAAAAACCCATTTATCTGAATTAAGGGGTTGGACTAACCCCGTTTTTCCCCCTTTATCCTTAACCAATGAACTCCCAAAACTAATCAGGGAAGCGCCTTATCACAATGAACCTAGAAAAAAATTTTGAAGCAAATCGGATGTTTCTATCAACAGTTATCGCGTTACGTACATACATACATACATACATACATACATACATACATACATACGTACATACATACATACATACAGAACGGGCGGGCACATTAGCTCTCAGGCTTTGATAGCCTGTGAGCTAAAAACGTTTTTTAAACATGTATAGAGTCCCCTAACTTTAGACACCGGTATTTTATAAAAGATTTCTTTGATTTTTTTAATCTCAGAAAAATAAATCGAGAAAAACTTTTAAAAATTATTGGTACCAAAGCTCAAGGGACTGTACACACGCTGAAAAATATTCGCCTAGACAGCCGCCATTTTTGTGTCAGTGCTCAAGCCTAGTATTCAGGAGGCAGTGGATAGATGGAGAGGAAATGTTTTGATTTGGCGTGATGTTAAATGTACAACCCTGAAACCGGTTAAAATTAAGTCCAAATACTTGAGGTTCCACAGAGTCTGTATGCGGCTGGGGCAAATGAGGGCATTTAAATTTGAGCGATAACCGTCTTCATATTTCAAACCGTTTTTACGGTATACTGCATCTCTATTATTACTTAGAATTATGTGATATCGCTCAACCAGTTGAGCTATCCTGGACGGTTTGAGCCGATATAATTCATTCAAACAATTTGTTGGCAATAACATCCAGCTTTCAATATCCTGCAGCTCAATAGACCTATCTGCAGGACGAGGAACGCCATTAATAATTATGTTTATGGCCTTAGTCGATCAGGATAGCTCAGTTAGCAACGTGTTGGCATATGAAGCCAGATGTCCTAGATTAAGCTCCTTGCTCCAACATTCTTCACTTAGATCCAATTAAAAATTCTCTCGTAAATTTTCATCGATATACTATCGAAATAAAAATAATTTCATGGGATTTTTCTTTATTCCTAAATTGTCCGCATCCGTTAAGCACGTGTAGAAAGAACTCTTCAAATGTAACACCTTTTAGCCGTAACTGAAAATATTAGTAAAATTAATGTACATTTATTTAAATATCCCTAACCAATACGCGAGTGCCGTGTCCAAAGGGGAGTTTATGTATACTTGCGATTAAATAAGAAGACGATTTCTTTTCAAAAATCGTGGTATTCATATCATCCCTTTCTGGATACGGCACTGACATACACGTCTGGGTAAACGCAATAAAGCCTGACATACAGCATGGATACACGGAACTAATGAAGAAGGTTGCTAATTACTGTCTTACTTGGAAAATCGTGACAAACCATGGATGGATTTTTTGCTGAAAATTGCAGTACTTTTTTGTTATGCATTGTTTCCCATTAAAGTGTATGATTCGTGGTTTGGGAATTGCACGCAGCAACGTTAAATTTTCGCCTCTTATCAAAAAGATGGATAAAGTGAACATATGATTTTAGTTTCAATGAAATATATATTCATCTGCCTGAGAAAAATTCTTATTAATGTGAAACAACCAACAATTACCACGCAGTCAGCTTCAATTATAAGGCGGAAAGAGGAAAGCTTGAAGTTTTATTCGAAGATTACAGCGTATTCTAATACTCAATGACCTTTTTTTTTTTTCAAATGTTAAGAAACCTGAGATCCAAGGCCATGGAAAGCTCTTATCAACAGTCTTGGTCGCCCTTTGAGAAAATGACACTTGTGTCATGTTAACCTTTAAAGACGCCAGTTAATAGCTCTTTGTTTGCTTCATAAGTTCAGGCACCTTAACTTTGACAGTCCGGTCAGATACACATTGTTGCAGATCGATTATAATACATTACCGGAACGTGCTACAGAACAAAGCGAATATCCAGTTTATGCTGACTGTATTTTAAAAAGATATGGAAACCTTTTCGGCTTAAATTTTTAAGGCATTATCGGATATTTTCGGCTTGGAATATAAGCATATTTTATGAAGTTGCTTTGACAGCAATGAACGATGTAGAAATATGTAGGTTTTTGCATAAGAAACGTATATTTTGAACTTATACCATATTTTTGGTAATTTTTGTTGAAAAATACGCCTTTTGGACTCGCCTTTTCTCGATGTTACATGGAGTAAGCATTCCGCGATACCATTGCCCTCTAAATACTAGGCCTATGCACTGACACATAAATGGCGGCTGTGGTAGGTGGATTTATTTTAGTGTTTGCACGGTCCCTTGAATACCAGTAATTCTTAAAACTATTACCCGCTTTATTTTTCTGATATTAAATAAAGAAAATAATACTTTTATAAAATTCTGGTATTCAAATGCAAGGGACCATACAGAAGCTGAAATAAATCCGCTTATGACTGCAACCATTTTTGTGTCACCGTACAGGCCTAGTATTCAGAGAGCTGTGCGCGATACCCAAAATTTCTCAGAGTGGTTTCACATAGCTGCAAACTTTTACGCTTTTTTGTTACCACTAAAATTTAAAAGAATTTTTTACTCTTATTTTAATTGTTGATTTCGGGGATTAAATAAAGTAAATTTTACTATAAAATTTTAGTGGTAAGAAAAAATGTAAAAGTTGACAACCGCAGTTTCATCTGAAACCAATAAAACACAAAACACATTAAAATATACGTGTGTCCTTGGAAATTCCAAAGAGTGTGCTAACTTTGAATAAATTCTGATCCTGATGTCGCCACCATGGGTGTAACGGGTGATATACGGTGGTATATACCGTATGCCTTCTGCATTCTTTAAGAAACTCCGTAGAGTTCTGTTTCTCAAACAAAACAACATCGTATACTCTTTGGGTAGACCCTCTGCCTATAACGTATATCCTCAGGAGTTTTTTACGATTACAGCACTGGTCATCCAATGGAGTTATGAATAAGGAAGAGGAGACATATGGCGTATTGTCTATCAGTTGCGAGTGAAGTAACTGAGGAGGTTGTCACAAGACGGCGACTGATTTTTAACGTCGAAACAGCAGTTTTTGAATACCGCCGAAGCAAACTTCCACCGGTAAATTTTGAATAGAAAATTTTACCTAGTGGCTATTTTTTCAGTGGCCTTAATCGTGAAAATTTTCTCTCATAAATAGGATTAAATTTTCTGTTTGTTTTACTGGTGGCAATTTGCCTGAATATTATAACTGGGTTGCCAGTTTGGCCTCTACTTTCAATTTAAAAACTTCGAATTCACATCAGAAATTCTGAAAGCAGAATTTTTACTTTAGATAATCACAAAACGTCTGTCATTAAATAAAGAAAACAATAATATACAGAATTTCTGGTGTGAATATAAAATTTCAGAATTTTTAAAAAAGGCCAAATCTGGCAACCCTGTATTATAATACTTTCCCCTGACACTGATGGGAGGTTGTCTAAGTCAGGGGTAGCCAAAAATGGCACGCTTGACACCATTAAAATTTTATAGTAATCATTGCCTTATCTAATCATCTAATCTCTGCGATTCAAGAAGTCGACTTTTCCTGTAAAATTTTAATGGTGTCTGGCTTGCCACAGTTGGCCACCCCTGGTCTAGGTTATCACAATGTGTCGGAAATGCAGGGCCTGACTATCGACGAAGTAAACTACCACCAGTAAAAATATCTGTTTTTGTCATTATCTATTTCTGAAATTTTGCATTAATAAGGCATTTAAGTAAAGAGAAAATTTCTGTTCAAATTTACTGGTGGAAGTTTACCTCAGTGGCAATGAGCCACTGCGAAACCGATTACACAGTTGAAGTTTCATCATTTTAAGGATATGTCAGTTCCTCTTTATTCATAGTGCCTGCCATGCTGTACAACAGGGGTATCAAACTGTGAACCGCCAGATACCACTATTTTTTTAAGAAATAGTCAATTTCTTGAATCGCAGAGATTCGATGATAAAATACGGCAGTGATAACAATAAAATTTTAGCTGTGTTCTGCGGGCCATTGTTTGACACCCCTGATGTACAAGAAATGATAAAAATAATCTAAAAATCTAATCATCTAAAAATGATAAATAAGCAAAAGTATTTTTTATGTTTGCATGAAAAAATACATTTGTGTTATTGAGTGGACATTTCTCATTAAAGTAGAATAAAGATGAACTCGATAAACTACCCTACACACTGTAAAAATGTTGATTTTACAGTATAATACTGGCAGCTGGGATGGCAGTTTATAAGCTTAAAATTAATAATAATAAACTGTAAAATAAGCAGTACTATTAGGTTAGTTGGGGCAACTGGGCCATGATTTTACAATGTGACTCTACAGCTTCTGACAATTCAACTTTAGTAAGATAATGTTCATTTGAATTAAAATCTGAAATTCTGTAAATGTTCTGTAAAAGTTAGGTGCCCTCTATCAGAGAGAAATGCTCAAAATTACATTTTAATATTTAAAAATAAAAAAATATGCATATTTCATCTTTCTTTCCTCATGGGTCCAGTTGCCCCATAAAACTGGGGTAAGTGGACCAGGAGGGTCTATGTTCCACACGCGCTTATTTTTTTTCATGTGGGATATCAGGTCCTGTTTGAAAAAGTGTAAACAACTTAAAAAAATTTAAACTAGGCAGATCATGTAAATTATATGTCAATAAAGAGCATTGTAAGGGAAACCTTTGCTGTCAATGTATCTAAAAAAAGCACTAAAAGTGAAAATATTAGATTTATTTATACCAAAAACATAAAAAATAAGTAAGTAGTTATGTACTTTAGCATAGGTAATAAGTATAATAGTCACATGGGTATTTTAAGAAAAAAAAATAGCAAGGTAACAAACGGCTACGTAAGTACTTAAGTACTTTATCTGTATCCAGGGGTCACATTATAAAAGAAAATTTTTTTGTTGTTCCTACCAGAACCCTTAATGAGTTATCTTCATGATCATTTTATTGAACATATTCTAAAGAAAGGTGCGATGAAGATATCATTTTCAAAATAGTGGTAGGAACAATAAAAGTTTCCCTATAGAATGCGACCCCTGTATCGTACAATTTCAAGGTTTGGGTAATGGAATTATGAATAAAGAGGAGGCGACATGTAGTGTGCTGTCTACCAGTTGCGAGTGAAGTAACTGAGGAGGTTGTCACAAGATGGCGGCTGCTTTTTTAAAATAGGTTCCCAAGTTTCTGATTACCAATAGGGCGAACATCCCACCAGTAAAATTTAATAAAAATTTCGTCTTATTTCTACGTCATATTAATGAAAATTTTTCTCAAAAATGTCGTAACAACTTTTGTTTGCTTTTACTGGTGTCAGTATGCTTATTAAAACAGTCAGTTTGTTTCCCTGGTTGTCACAATATGGCGGAAACGCAGTACCTAACTATTGCCAAAACGAATTCCTACCAGTAAAAATGAAAATCTGTTTCTACCATTATTTATGACTGAAATTTTGTAATATTAAGGCGCTTAAATAAGTTGAAAATTTCTGTATAAATATACTGGTGGAAGCTTCCACCAGCCGTAAACAACGCCTGCGATAGCGGTTACAGTTGATGCTTCACTATTTTAAGGATATGTCAGTTCCTCTTTCTTAATAGTTCCATGGTTTGGCTATCCCGCTTTCAGGGGCAAGGTATTTGCATTCGTAAAATGTTGAAATAATTTAGTGAGACGAGTACTTACAAGAGCATCTATTTGAAAAGAAGTAAACGTATATTTTCGCGTACTTAATAAAGGTGAAATTTTAATTATTAAATTCCGGTGCCAATGTGGCGATTAGGAATTAAAATTATGTGATGCCATAATGGCATCACCGCCTCTCAAGGGCTCAAAAAATTTGGTTTGATATCACCCAATATGCATTTTTAAATTTTACTATATAATTTTAATAAGGTATTCTATAATTTTCTTTATTGTGACTAAAAAACAATGGAGAAATTTACTTCCCTATGTAAGAGAAGCTCAAAAAAATTATTTATAACTATTGGAGTAACTGGATCCAGCATGGTCCAGTTACCCCAGATACATGTCCCAGTTACCCCATTTTTGAAAAATTTATGTGGTAACTGGGACACCGGGCTTAAATTTGAAACATGAAGTAAATATGTATAGAAACCTAATAATATTAACGTAGTTATATGCCTAATCTTTAAAAAAAAAGATTGTTTAATAAAAGTACTTATAGTATTTTAATAAAAAGCCGAGGAAGTTCAACCAAATTGACGTTGTTTTTAAAAAAAAGAAACGTAAATTTTCTACAACCTATCACAGCAAAGAGAGAGTTATGATTGAGTTGACACGTTGTTTTAGGAAGTAGATGTTAAGGGGCATTGTTGACAAAAGCTAAAACTTAAAATACATCAACGGTTTTTTATAAAATAGCCTATGGCCCAGTTACCTCGTGGATCCAGTTACCCCAACTAACCTTATATGTTTATTTTATTTATAAGACGGTATATTACTGCTTATTTTACGGTTTACTATCGTTACTTTTACGGTTATAAACTCATACCCCCAGCTGCGAGTATTATACCGTAAAATCAACTTTTTTTTTTACAGTGTATCCATGATAATATTGGTCATTTTCTTTGCCGTTATCTAAACAGGCTAATAAATTGTTACATAAAGATACAAATGCATGTATATATCTCTATTTTACATTGATGTAGTTTCCGCTCTGAAATAAATTTTAAAATTACGTTTTTTCATCCGTATCAACGTTTCTTACTTCTCTCTGTGTTTTAGCTTTATTTCCAAACGTAATTTGTGAACCGTACATAATCATATCATGTTAGAAAAGGTCCTTAGGAACGTTAAGTAGCGAAGCGTATCCATTGTCGAATTACCTTGGAAGATGTGATTTACTTGGAAATTTTTTGAATAATGCTTGTCTTAGTATAAAAAACGTGTGTAGAATCAGCAAAAGCAAAAGCGATTTCAAAATACTTAAGATGATGTATACCTTTACATTGGAATATTTTATCTATATGGTAAATTTTATCTCTGTCAGAATGAATGATTGGATAAATGGAGATTTTTCATAGATTTTGGTGTGTATTTTTAAAAGATAAATAGCCTTTCAATGTAAGAGATTTTTTTTTATTTATGTATAAATTTCGATAAAATGGAAATAAAGTCACATTCCAGTTTCAACTTTTAAAATCTTATTTCCATCAATTGATTGTATCACTATTATCTCACGCTGCTATTTGGAAAAAGTAATACAAAAAGTAACCTTATTTGATGACAGAAATTCTGTGATAACATTAGGAGACGATTTCTTAAAAAAGTGTTTGGCCGCATAGTCATTACTGTAGATTTTTTTTTTTCGGAGCACGACGATTTTGAAATCTGAGCCCGGCCGAGCCCGAAAAATTTTGTGTCATCAGATCCCGAGCACGATACCAAAAATACGCTATAGGAAATTTTTAATAATATTTTAACCCCTTAATCGTCGCGCCCGTGACTGTCACGGGCGGTGTAGGCTTCTTTTCTTTTATTCAGATTGTTTTATTCCGACCAATTTTTTTAAATAATGCAATTGGCCTTATTCTCTCGACATTTTATCTGCCATTAAATGAAGAGAATATTTCAACGTGAGAAAAGTGATGGCAATCAAACAATCTGAATTTTAAAGAAGTATTCGACACTTATCAGGCGCGACGATTAAGGGGTTAAAATTATTTCATGATTCATTTTCTTATTTAAAAACATCTTCTCCTATGGAAATAAATATTAATTCTAAGTACCCCCCCCCCCCACGATACTGGCGTATCCAGGTTGGGGGGGGGGGGGTCCAGAAACTCTAAATATCACTATTTTAAAATAATATTCTTCACCTATCTAACTGGAGAATTTTCTGAGATTAAACAATTCTAAACTTTACAAAATTAGTGGTATCCAGAGTATCTGGACCCTCACGCTGGATATGCTACTGACCCATGATGATGTTTCGTGATTTTCAAGTCCCTCAAAAGCTGAAAATCTTCCTTTAAAACAGATGTGCACCAGCAGGCAGTGTTGCCAGTTCGCTAGTTTTTTTAAATCCACATTGCTTGATTGTCACCACCTTTTTAAAGTACACATATTTGCCTTATTTAAGGACAGATTAAATGCAAATTTAAGGCAATTTGTACTATTTTGAAAAAAGTAGTAGCAATCAAGCAATCTGGAACATCTTTTTTCTTTTTTTTTTTAAGTAGAGGGCTGACAACAGTGGCTGCGGGTCAATTGTGACCATAAACTTTTAACGGTATTCTTCGTATTATTCAATTACAGAAAGGAAATTCTGTTCTTAAATAAAGAGATGAGTTGTATTAAAATTTATTGGTGAAAAGTGGCCTGCTGCGGCTCATCTGTTCCATTACTGCATAGGGGAGGCGTTTCATCAAGAAATCGAAATTTGAAAAGAAAGAAAGAATAAGATTAAACACTGAAAATTTAAGTGTTAATATTTTTTATTTCTTTCACATTGTTATTTATATAGGAAATTAAAAATATTTTAAAATCGCATTGTTTACTTCATATTACTTAACCCATTGAGGGGCGCCGTTTGCAGTCTGCAAACGGTTAATTTTAATGCGGAAATTAACGAATGGGACCGGAAATGTTTTAATACACTTTCGATCTCATAATATACGTGAAAAAAAAAAAAAGCTTTTGATTATTTTCAAATAAATTTGCTCTTAAATTCCGGTGTGAATTATATATTTGAACATTTTTAGAGCAGAAATGCCTTGCCCCTGAAAGGGTTAAATACCTAATTAATGCTATACAGTGAAACTATCATTATATTTTTGCTCTTTTGAGTTGAAAACATTATTCAAGCTGCGTCGACTCCTTAAAATTTACAAGGAGTCTGACACCACTAGTTATGATTAGAAAATTTAACATTTTCGATTTGAGTTGTACTTATTACTTTTTTGCCTCATAACTCTTAATATTTCAAAATATTACCTATAAAAATAATTGTAACAAGATAATGATAATGATGGTGTAAAAAATAAACTAGCGCAGGAAGAAAAATAAGTGGGCTAGAAAAGGTGTAATTACGCACATTGTAACGTTATATCTTAATGAAATATATCCTACTAATTATTTTCCTTTGTTTTTATTTTATATTAAGACAGTATTTCTTTGTTGAAAATTCCCACTGTTTAAATTCTATAAAACTCAAAAGAAAATAGAATTCGTAATCTCAATGCAGTATAAAAAATAAATACATCATAATAAGTAAAAATTAAATTTAAAATATCAAAAAATCCGACTGCAAGCGAACTAAATAATTATTTCTCATCAATGTGAAATTAATTTTTATATTACTTACCTATTTTTTTTTTTTATTTACTTGTACTGATGACTTTTAAGTTGAGTTTAATTGTTAGTTCCTATCTATGAACACTGTTTTGATGAGGCCTATAGATGTCTATGAAGGTTTGGGTTGCAGTAAAGCTAGAGATCCTGCCTACACAACTTCCAGGTTGTGTAATATTTAAACGGAGCTTCTGACTGTAAAATAGTCGATGAAACATCGTCTTCATTTTGAAAGACCTATCCAATGATATGCCACTCAATATGGTGCGTAAAAAAATGCTTATCTCTACCACCATTTTGTATTTTACGGTCGCCATTTTAAATTTATAAAACCAAATCTAGCCTATAACCATCGGACGGTTAAGACGAATCGATAGAGTCCTCATTCATTAAAATCCATCCAGCCGTTAGGATGTTTCGAGGGTATAAAGAAATCCTAATACCCAGATACGCGTGAAACACATAACCCTTCTTGGCAGTCCGGTAAAAAAGCGACAGGAAACAAATTTTCTGGCTTTTACTTCTATCAACCCACTACCTGCTACTGGTGCGTTGTTTTCGCACCATTAAAAATAAATACGCATTTCATAAATTAACTATGAAACTACCACTATTTTTAAATTAAAAAATTTGTCTACTTTTAAAAACAGAAACTTTGACTGATAAATAAAGCGAAGATTATCTTTCAAAATTTGTGGTGTCAAAATTTTTTTCAGCAAAAAAGTTGAAAGATCGCTTTTTTATAGTTTCGGCAGTTAATGGGTTAAGACGTCACCGACGGGCAATTTTTATCATATCTGAATTTTAAAACAGTAGAAGCTGCTCCCTGTTCTGAAAGCCTTTTGTAAATTGGTGTTCTAGCTAGGTTTCCCAAGATTATGCATCGGTAAATATCTTTCAAGTTCAAGTTCTGACCATTCAGGGAGACCTACGGCTCGAGCCCAACAAGCCCTGCCTGGCTAAGTATGTTTACTAAGACTTTCGTTTATAGAAAGATTTGAAAAGTTGTCTGAGCGTGCTTCTAAACAATACAGGGTATGAATTATATTAGAACTGAAATAATTTTAAATGAAACGCTAGTTATTACAAAATTGCACATTTCACATATCCACATGATTGTTAAAATAATTAACTCATAAAAACAGTGAAAATATTTACAATATCTACAATACAAAAATCCATTTCTAAAGTGCTGGGAATGTGTACGTGTACAATACTAGATTCTTACCTATTATGAGGTAATTCTGACAGTTTTGTTTCTAAAATAAAATTGGCTGTTTCAGGAAATATTTACACAATAACTACTGGTTATGAATATTTTAAAGCATATAATACCGTAAACAATAAAGCAGAGAATGTTTACAAAACAACACAGTATTATAATCAATTATGCGAAAAACCTTCGGGGGGAAAAAAGAGACATAAATGGTAATCATTATAAGAGTACGTGCTTGAAATAGACAAGGTATAACAATTACCTTAATTAACGTGCCTGGTGAGCCAAAAGTTCGTTAAAACTTTAAAAACTCATAAAAAAAGATATAAATTATGATAAAGGAGTGCGGTTTGCAAGAAAGAGCTCACGAGGTAGTCGGATTTTTTCTAGCAGCAAAAAAAAATTAGTTAAAAAATCACATCTAGAGGGCTGACGACTCGAAACACAATGAACAGGACAACAGTTGTGTCGAAGAATGTTCTGGAGGTCATGTTGAACATTAGTTATTGAAAGAACAAATGAATGGAGCGTATTGTTGTCTTGTTCGTTGTGTTTCGTGTCGTCAGCGCCCTCTACATGTGATTTTTAACTAATTTTTTTTTTTTTTGCCTCTAAAAATAATCCGACTACCTTGTGAGCCTTTTCTTGCAAACCGCACTCCTTTATCATAATTTCTTCATTTTTTATGAGTTTTTACAGTTTTAACGAACTTTTGGCTCACCCGGCATATGAATATTAACGATAGAAAGGTTTAATCTTAACCGTGCATGATGGCAGAGCGACTATGTACATAATGTCAGTGGTAATACTATTTTATATTAAAACGATAAAATCAATGGCTTTGAATAATTCTTAAAAAGGGGGGAGGGAATACTGTTAGTCAGCAAGATCCAAGGGTGGCACGTTATTTTGAAATATGTATTGACTGTGCTCTATTAGTGTAAATATCTTTCAATCACGGATTTAATATAATAGTAGGAGAGCTGTTGAACATTTTTGAGTAGGTATTTGAGGCATCCTGAAAATTTGTGCAACACTTCTTTTGTAATGCCTGAATACAAAATCGAATGTCTGGCTGAAGGATCGTGGCCCAAAACCTGTGCCAGACACGTGTCAAGTGCCATTTTTTGACTGCCCAAAAAAGGTATTTGAGGCACGCTGAGATTGAGGCACAATAATATTTATGCTTAGAAAAAAATATTTTGAAAATGACAGACACTTTAGTCGGCACAAAAACTGTGCCAGACACGTGTCAAGTGCCATTTTTTGTCTGGCACAGGTTTTGGGCCACGATCCTTCAGCCAGACATTCGATTTTGTATTCAGGCATTACGAAAGAAGTGTTGCACAAATTTTCAGGGTGCCTCAAATACCTTCCCTAAAATGTTTAACAGCTCTTGGACTATAAAATATCTTACAATCTAAACTAGTAAATCTGCAGATCAGGAGCCTCAACGTCATCTTTGCAAGTCATTGTTTTTTAACACTCATTGCGTAATATTCATCTTCCTACAAATCGCTTTTTAAAGTTTTCAAATTACATAAATATTTATAAGAATACAAAATACTTCGTAAAGTTTCAGAAATTAAATGTGTTAAACAAGTGGTTATACACTAATGTTCTGAAGTTCTGATGAGCTGCTAATTCGGGTAACTTTTTAAATCAAAAATTGCATTTCTTCAAGGGGGCTGTGCCCCCCTGAACCCTCCGTAGTTTATTTAAGTTTACATTCGTAATTTTTTATTGATTGTGCGGATCGTTATAGTATATCATAGATTTTTTTTTTTTACGCTGTGATTTATAAGGATAAGCATAAGTTCTTTTTTTATAAATTAATAAATTTAAAATTTAAAATTTAAAATAAAATCCTCATGTTAACCGTACGCAAACAATAAATCTTGAAGTGACGCCAAAAATGTGACCTTAAAATCCGCTACATTCGACCGAAACACAACGGCGTGCTTAAAAAAAGAAAGAAAGAAAAGAAAAATATTTTTAGTAATACAGTTTTTAATTCATAATACGATGAAATGCTACTTTAGAATGCTTAAATATAAGCAGATCATTTTCATTTTACAGAAAAAATGCACGGATGAAGTCAATGAATTCGGTCCCTGTTCCACGTGCTTGTTTTGTTTGGGCCGAATGATGGCATTTAAATCTGGGCGATAACGCACATCATATTGCAAACTGTTTTTACGGCATACTGCATCTCCATCTATCTCTTCCTCCGTAATAATAGTTAATTTTATTTTAGCCAAGGTCTTTTTATTCCAACATCTTTTTTTTTTTTTTTTTTTGATAAATGACGTCTAATTCATCTGCTATACGTACTTACTCAAAACCTTTCATCTTGTTATATTAAGAAATACTTGAGAGTTTTCTTTTTATTCCCAATATGTCGCCATATTAATTTTTTTATTCTTAATTTTTTTTTTTCCTTTTCCTGTTTCACGTCAAAATCTTTCAATTGAAAATTGTTTAAGAGAAAATATTATTCAGGGTTTTGATTTTCTTGGCAACGATTAAAGAAACATTGATAAATTTTATGAAAAAATGTCCCATTATTCTCTATGAAAATAATGAACTTTTGTATTTTTAAGCAAAATATTTGAATAAAATAAATAAAATATTGCCTATTTTTATTTCTGGGGCTAAAATTCATCTATATGCAAAAATACAAATGCATTAATTCATCCGTTTTGACGTTGGCTTTACTGAAACATTATAGACGCATTTATACTAATATTATTAAGACCAAATTCGTTGCTAGGCAACTGATGAAAGAAAAGGTAAAAAATGAAATATGTATTATGTCAAATTGATAAAACAAAATGCTTTATATTATTGGAAAACAAGCATAAAGTTCCCCCAAAAATTATAAACCTAATTTAAAAAATCTCGCAAATATAGTGACATAATTTCAAACTAATTGGAATAATTTAATAATCTTATTTAAAAATTTCAGCATCCAAAATTTACCATTTAAATCCATTTTTTATATGAGCCATTTCTTTCAACAAATGAAAATTTGAAAATCGTCTGACTTGCCATAGATAAGCATTACAGAGCAAAATAAAATGTTCTATATTTCCCGAACGAATGAATCAAATTTAACCAAAAACTATACAGCTAAGTCCGAGTACATCATCAACATGCCCCATTAATTTCAAGCCGATCGGATGCTTTTTGCGGCAGTTATCGCGGAACAGACAGACAGACAGACAGACAAACGGAAATCAAAACTTTTCGTGTCTCCACAGTAAGCCTTCGCTGACGTTTCGGCAATAAATATGGACAACATGATATGAATGCATTTTCGGTAATGTAGAAGTTCCTTAGTCAATGATGTTTTTTGAATGAAAACGAGAATTCTAGTTTCCCGTCGTCAATGTGTTAAATTAAAAAAGATGAAATATTTATTAAGCAACTACTTTTTATGGGAAATCCATATTATCATAGGCGTATTAACTTCACGAAGGTCACTCGGGATTAAAACTCTTCAAATTTAGACTCACTCTCATTTACATAACTGCCAGACATTTTAATTTTTTAATTCCATTACTTCCTAGTAGTAATCCATTCGTCTTATTTAATGACAGATTAAATAGTGCAAAATTAAGGCATTCCATTTTGAAACAGTCATGGCAATCAAGCAATCTGAATTTTTAAAAAAGCTTCGGGCTGACAACACTCGCAGTAGGTACACCGTCCCCTGAATACTAGCCTGGAGCGCTGATATAAAAATGGCGGGTGCCGAAGGCGGATTTTTTTTAACGTATGTACGCTCCCTTAAATTTTGATACCAGAATTTTATAAAAGATTTTTTTTATTTGTTTAATCTCTGAAAAATAAAGCGGAAAAACTTTAAAAAATTTTTTGGTACCAAAATTCAAGGGACTGTGCACGCGCTGAAAAAAATCCGCCTTTGGCAGCTGACATTTTTGTGTCCGCGCTCAGGCCTAGTATTCAGGGGGCGGAGGTGGAACAGTTGTCACCACAAACTAGAGGTCTGAACGGGCCCGAGCTTGACCGTTGCCATCGAAATACTTAAGGCTTGAGGACACAAGTTGTGACGTCATCACTAATCGACCGACTTCTCACTAGTGTTGGAATTCACACCCGAAAATTTTGAATAGCAATTTCCTTTTATTTCATTTGTGGAATATCTATCATCTTATAAAACAATAGCAACTACTTAAACTTACTGGTGTCAATTCGGAAACCCTAAATAAAAATTCAGCCAAATGCAGAATGCCACAGTGTTGCCGTATCTTGCTGATTTTTTTATTAGGGTATTCCAAATTCTCACCAGTAAGTTTAAATAGTTACTATTGTTTTATAAGATGATAGATATTCCACAAATAAAATAAAAGGAAATTGCTATTCAAAATTTTCCGGTGTGAATTTCAACACTAGTGAGAAGTCGGTCGATTAGTGATGACGTCACAACTTGTGTCCTCAGGCCTTGAGTATTTCGATGGCAGCGGCTTGACCCGAGTCCCGTACCCAGCTCGGCAACATGAAGGCTAATTTTCAAACGGGCCAGGCCGACTGAATTAGGGCTATATTTTCAATGGACCGGGCCGAAAAACAAAATAAACGGGCCAGGTCGACAAAAAAATTGAACGGGCCTGGCGGGCTGGCCGATAAAAAAAATTAAGAGGGCCTACAGGCCGATATAAAATTTTGTACGAAGCGATAAAATATGAGCTATTTTCAATTAACCCTTTCAGCGGCAAGGTACTTGTATTCGTAAAATGGTGAAATAATTGAATGACTGTGGTATTTACACGAAAATTTATTTGTAAACAAGTAAAAGTATATTTTCGCGTACTTAATAAAGTGAAATTTTCATTGAAAAATTCTGGTACCAATGTGGCAATTTGGGATTAAAATTAGGTGATGCCATGGCGGCATCACCGCATATTCAAGGGGTTAATATGACTTTCGCGAGAATAAGTATAAATGTGCGTCACGAGCCTATTCTAGTTTGGCAACCTCAATACAGTATGTAACATGTCTAGCGTAGAGATCGGCATCGGGCAGTTACATGGTATCTGAGCCCGAGCTTAATTAATTCAGTAGGCTCGTGCCTGGCCGAGATCAGACTTGAATTTTTTTCCACATAGTTGAGCTAGGCCGGAACTGGACTTAATTGTTCTCAGGATGTGTAGGGCACGCAATATGTTTTGTAAAAATATTAATAGTGATAATGAACTTCTGTTAACAAAATCTTTGGAAATATACCTCAAGGTGGTTCTCAAATTCACTGCTCAAAAACGCGAGACTTTCTAGCACATTTTCTGAATAATTTCACCTGTAAAGGCATAAAATTGACAGGCCTTACTATTGAAGGGATTTGGAATCGAATACAGAGTTGCCAAGTCTCCGGATTTTTGAATACCAGTATTTTAATAGAGAAAATGTTCTTTTATTTAATTGAAACATTTGGGCGATTTAAAAGAACCACATTTTCTCTAAGATAATAGTGGTGCGCAAAAAGCCGGAGACTTGGCAACTCTGAGAATAGCATTTTCCATTTTCGATAAATAAATTATTTATCGAGATATAATATATTTTTGTCACGTGACAGCTGGCTTTTCTCCTTTCCCTTGCTGTCGCTTCCAGAAATTCGATTCAAAACGCAAACTTTTACAGAATTTTCTCAAAGATATATTGCCTTTATCAAAAAATGGGTAACGCCATTCGATTATATTGTTTTTGAATAAGAACACCTGCCAATCTTATGTGTTTACGAAAAGAAATGAATTCAGGAATGTGTCAGAAAACAGCTCCTTTGGATTTGAGAAAAGCCTTAATAAATGACAGAGAAATATTTTCACAAATCTACTTTTTATTTACAGCTTCAAAAGTTATGATGTTTTCAACCGTCTTTTTTTTTTCTTTTATTCTAAACTACATTATTTTTTTAATGAAACGTCTAAGAATCTAAGTAATCATTAATGTTGCTATTGTGTATTTTCTGTCTGGCAAACAAATAGTAATTTTAAAATATACTGTAAAATTTTCCCTTAAATATGTACGCAGTATTCTTTAAAAGAATCTTAATTGTATGTTTTGTATGTTACGAAAAATCTGAATTTTTGTAGAAATTGAGTCGGGCCGCATCGGGCCTAATTTAATTGATTTTTGCACGGGCCGGGTCAGTTTTCACTGATTTTTGTACGAGCCAAGCGGGACCGCGAACTGTAAAAATATAAATGGGCCGGACCAAGGTAGCTTTTGTTCGGCCCGGGCCCGTGCAGACCTCTACCACAAACTTTTAACAGTATTATTCGCATTATTCAATTGCATAAATGAAATTCTGTCCTTTAATAAGGCGAAAAATAGTATTAAAATTTTTTTGTGAAAATTGACCCGCTGTGGCGCATCTGTTTCATCACTGAGTAGGGAAAGCGTTTCATCAAGATATCGAAATATTAAAAGAAAGAACAAAGAACAGACTGGGAATTTAAGTGGTAATATTCTTGATTCTTTTCACATTGTTATTTATGGAAATTAACACCTTAAGAGATTTTTTTTGACGCAATAAACTAAAAATAGGGACCGTACACCACTTTTACCGTACTAAGATATTTGCCTTGCGTAATCGAAATATGTCTGTCATTAAATAAAGCGATTATCGCAGTTTAAAATTTGTGGTGTCAAAAAGCCTTTTAAAAACGAAACAAGCAAACTCTTTTTGCACGTACGGTGTAAGGGCAAACCTGTTAAACCTTTTAAGGGCGGTGGTATATAATATATCCCACCTAATTTTAATTCCTAAACGCCACAATGGCACCGAAATTTTGGAATTAAATTTTGCTTTTATAATTGTACGTGTAGAAACTATTTTATTTATTGAAAAATAAAATTTTTCTTAAATCCTGGTGTGATTCAATGATTTCAACATTTTATTAACCAAGTACTTTGCCCTGGAAAGGGTTAAAGAGTTAAGAATATTTCAAAATAGTATTTTTTAATTCATATTGCGTAAATACCTAATTAGTACTATGGAGTGAAACTATCATTATATTTTTGCTCCTTCGTTTCTAGAAAATTATTCAACGTGCGTGGACTCCTTAGAATTTCCAAGGAGTCTGACACCACTGTTTATGATTAGAAAATTTCTATTCAATATTTAAAAATCAGGCTCTGCATAGCTGCCAAATTTTACGCTTTTTTCATACCACTAAAATGTAGCAGTAAATTTTTAGATTTAATCGGCGAATTCTACGATTCAATAAGTCAAAAATATCTTTTAAATTTTAGTGATAATAAAAAAGCGTAAAAGTTGGCAGAAATGGGCTTTGTAACCACCTTGTTAAATTTCAGACTTTGTAATAGTTTTCTGCGATTAAATAAGGGAAATATTCTATTAAAATTTGTGTTAAACTGTATGCACCCTAATTATTCTGGATTCCCGAACACTTGCATTTACCCTATTAACTTCATTATATGATTTGACGACAATTCTTCATTACGAATCAGTTTTTGTTAGCCCCTTAATTCTCGCTCCCGTGATATTCACGGGCTGTGTCTTTTATTCAGATTGTTTGATTCCCACTAGTTTTATAAAATAGTGTAATTGGCTTTATCAGGGTGTCATTTTACCTGTCATTAAATAAGGTCAATATTTCTTTAAAAAAAAAGTGGTACCAATAAGCAATTTGAATTTTTAAACCGTAATTTAATGCGACCGTTAACCCCTTGAGGGGCGGTGTGATATATTATATTCCACCTACGATTAATGAAGATTTCCACCAGAAAACATTTATTGAATTTCACTTTTCTAGCTTTGCTGGAAAAAAGACGTAAAATTGCTTTTCTTTATTTTGCAATAAATTTATTTTAAGATTCCGGTGTGAATTAAACATTACAGAAACACAATTATTTGCCCCTAAAAGGGTTAAGGGTTTAATTAAGTATTTTTAATTTCAGTTTTTTTTTTTTTACTTTCTAAAATTGTAAAAATGCACGTAGCTTTATGAAAACTACCCCATTTTGTTGCTCATAATATCTGAAATATATTACAAGAAACAAATCTGAAAAAATATTCACAAGAATTATTTTTTCAAATTAAAAAAAAAGAATGTTCTAACAAGATTCGAGTGTAAGCTAAACATGCTTAACCAATTGTATCCTTTGTCTTATTTCGAAAATGCTGTTATTAAATTAGGTCTACTACTGAGTTATAAATATGCACGTGAAAAATACTTAACATATTCGATTGATTTGTATTTATTGTTCGTTTACCTCATAACTCTTAATGTTTCAAAATAATACCTACAATAATAATTGTAATAAGATGATGATAATGATGGTGTAAAAAAGAAGCTAGCGAAGGGAGAAAAATAATCGGGCTATTAAAGGTGCAATTACGCACGTGTACGTGATACCTTAATAAATATATCCCATTAATTATTTTCCTTTGTTTTGTTTTATATATTATATAGTAAGACAGCATTTCTTAAGTGAAATCCCCATTGTCCAATACCATAGCTGCCAACACTTACGCTTTTTCGTACCACACAAATATAAAAAGAAATGTGTCTTATTTAACCCTTTCTCTCCCAGTGAGTCCAAACGGCATCAGGATGTTAGTGAATTTTTTTAATTTGGATATTCCAAATTCATACAAGAAAATTAAAATAGCAATATTTGGTTTATTCAATAACAGACCATTGCGTATTTAAATAAAGCGAAATTTATCATTGAAAATTTATAGTGTAAACTAAGATTCTCTGATGTACGTAATTTCTAGATCGTATTATACCATGGGAATGAAAGGGTTAATCGGCAAATTACGGCGATTAAAACTAGCCGTTGTGGGCCACCGTAATACTTACCCATCATGGATATACATAATATAAAATATGAAAATAAAACATGTTACTTTATTCATAATTTAATTTACTTAGACTCCCTTAAATATAATTAATATATTCCCTTAAACTAATGTTACTTTTTGTTGCATTAAAATATCTCAATTTGTTGATTTTGTGTAAGCAAGTAAACACTATAGGTCTACAATGGAAGTTTATGGGAATTTGGCGAAATATTAGAGATACCGCCAATTTGGCTTCACTTTTGGCGACTAATTTTGGTCGCCAAATTTGGCGGCATTTGGCGACAGCAGAGGATCCCGACTATGGTAAGCCCCATTACAGGTATGGAGATGCATTAAATGCTTGACATTTACGATAAGCCATTATTGGCATCTAATCTTAGAGTTTGGCGATAGTTTTTTGGTTAGCGGGATAATCGTGTAGAACTGAATTACGTAAAAGAAACATCCTTATAACTCGAAAAATTATAATAATATTGACTAACAGTTTACTGCGTCGGATTAAGCGTCTCATTTCAAATTAAAATATATCTTTGAATTGAAATTTGAATGAAATACAGGGTCATGAAAAATCGAAGAGTGTGAAAAATATAATTACAAATATCTCGACAACTAATTATCCGATCGAGTTCATTCATGATGCAAAATTTATGTATTTTTATTGTTTTTTATATTCACTTTTTCAAATAAACACTTTCGAAAATTTGTGCATACCTTTTATCAGGACGAATATTTCGAGAGTCCGAAAAAAATACTTCCGGATAATCGAGGTTACTGATATTTAATAGGCTTCTTCCCATTGTCACTTCCTAAGTACGCACCGAATTTCAAGTCTCTATCTCAATTTGTTCGGGAGATATAGCGTTTACAGACACACACACATACAGACGGACGGCAATTTTTTTTTTCTAAAAATATGTTTTTCGTATCTCCAGTGTCTGAAACGTGTAAATCCGTCGTCCTAGTCGTTGGGGACCACGGTAATACTTACCCATCATGGATATAGATAATATAAAATATGAAAATAAAACATGTGATATTTGCTAAGCATTGTACCATGTTACTTTTATTCATAATTTAATTTATTTGAACTTCCTTAAATATAATTAATATAACCCCTTAAGCTAATATTACTTTTTGTTACATTAAAATATCTCAATTTGTTGATTTTCTCTAAGCAAGTAAACGCTATTAGTTTACAATGGAAGTCTATGGGAATTTGGCGAAATATTTGAGACACCGCCAATTTGGTGTCACTTCTGGCGACTCATTTTGGCCGCCAAATTTGTCGATATACCGCCAAGTTGGCAACAGAACAGGGTCCCCCTATGGTAAACCCCCTTATAGGTATGAAGATGCATTAAATGCTTGACATTTACGATAAGCCATTATTGGCATTTAATCTGACAGTATGGCGATAGATTTTTGGTCGGCGGGATAATCGAGTAGTACCACATTGCGTAAAAGGAACATCCTTATAACTCGAAAAATTATAATCATATTAACTAACAATTTACTGCGTCGGATTAAGCGTCTCATTTCCAATTAAAATATTTCTTTGAATTGAAATTTGAATGAAATACAGGGGCATGAAAAATCGAAGAGTGTGAAAAATAGAATTACAAATATCTTGGCAACTAATTATCCGATCGAGTTCATTCATGATGCAAAATTTATGTTTTTTTATTGTCTTTTATATTCACTCCTTCAAATAAACAATTTCGAAAATTTTTGTATACCTTTTATCAGAACGAATATTTCAAGAGTCCGAAAAAAATAGTTCCGTTTAATCGAGGTTATTGATATTCAATAGGCTTCTTTCCTTTATTACTCCCTAAGTACACACGAATTTCAAGTCTCTATCTCAATTTGTTCGGGAGATAGAACGGTTACAGACACACACACATACAGACGGACGGACAAATTTTTTTTTCTAAAAATATGTTTTTCGGAATCTCCAGTGTCTGAAACATGTAAATCCGTCAAAAAAATTTTTCTATTTTTAAAATTATTACAAGACTTACCCTATACTACGTATGATGGGTAAGTAAAAGGTAAAATTTACTATTAAATTTTTGTGGTACGAAAAAGCATAAGAGTTGGCAGGTATGCAATACTGTAACCTCAAAGTAAAATAACATTCGTAATCCCTTTTCAATATTTAAAAAATAACTATATCATAAAAAGCGACATAGAATGAATTTTCCGGCTGTTATAGCTATTAAAATGAGAACTTAATTGTTCTCTTAATTAAACAAGAAGTATTTATTAAGCAATGACTTTTTAGGTGTAAGATATATTACCATGGGCGTAAGCACTTTACGTATGTTCAGCCACATCCAAATCGGTTTATAAATACGAGTGCTATACCATGTCAAATATCAGATAATATATAGGTGTGTGTGTGTATATAAACTAGCAAAAGCCATGCTTTGTTTGGATTCGCGAAGCATTATATAATAAGATAAATATTTGTAAGTGACAATTTTTTTATTATTATTATTGCATCTTTATTAAGAAAAAACGTTATTTTATGTTTTGGCGCATTTTAATTTTAGAAATGTAAATTCAGCCAAATAACTAAGAATTTCCTCAGAATTTTTCATTTGTGATATAAGGAATTTAACAATTAATTTTATTTGTTTACAATTCTTTTGTTGCCACTTTACAAAAAATAATACATAATATAATTCTTTTAAAATGCGTAAGTATCATCTGCGTAAATGATTTCACATAATAAGAATAAATCGTGTATTTGAATTCTTAACACTGAAAAATACTTTTATAATTGAATGTAAATAACTGAATTTTCACAAATTTTAATTCTTTAAAAATATGCTATAATTTTCATAAAAAAAGGTATTTTAAAAATTTCATACAAGAAATCGCGAAACTATTTAATTAATCATGATTCTGTCTATAATTACTAACTCCATGATTTATTTTTTCTTTTGAAAATATACATGTTTCATTTTTTATTTGCAAAAATTCGTCCGTAATGGAAAACATGTAAAATAAATTAATTGAAATAATAATTTTTTTAAGGTTATTCTGTAAAAATATATATATATATATATATATGTTGTGCAAATCTACAGATCATAATTTATTTTTATGTTTAATTTCAAGTCAAAATACTGAATAGTTTTTTGTAAAGTGTACGACAAAATGTAATTTGTGTAGCCTAGTAGAGGATTCGCTTCGCTCATCCTAATCAACATTTAAACGGAGAGTGGTTTTGGGGTCTGGTAGTCATGATCGGTGAAAATTGTACCGAATTTTTTTTTTTTTTTGGGATTGCTTCTTTCCGGGCGGCTGCAATAGGCAGTTTCTCACTCTCTGAAATGGAAGTTACCTAAAAAAAACACCCAACTGGCAACATTGTATAAGGCACTATATTTATTGGCAAACTTTTGCATGAAATGTTCGTAATAAATATCTTGCCACTATATTTGACTACATCTGCTTACAGAACTTTATTTACTTATATCAATTTCTCCCGCCCGTTTCTGATATATCTGTATGAAAACATTTTCTCATGCCTCAAGAATTTATTAAACGAGTCAGTGTCTCCTTATGCTTGAAAGCAAACGTAACGAGAACGCCTTACGATTAACAGATAAAAACATGTTAAAACAAATGTCACAATGACACTGTATTTCAAATATTGTATTTTAAAAACTCTGAAAGAATTTATTCTACAGCCTCTGATTACACAAGATTTTTCAGGATGGTAACCAAAGAGCATTAGGCTAGACAATCGACCTGTGATGCAATACACCAACTGACGCAGCGGCTATCTCGATAAATATCACTTACATATTTTTTTTCGTAGTTTGAATATATTTCGTCTTGAAGGAAGTACAGAACATTATTATCTAAAGAAAGAGGTGTTTTATTTCAAAATAAATATGTCGTGTATTAATAGATAACATAAGTAGGCCTTCCAAATGGTCCGCTTTTTGAATACCAGTGTTTTCTAAGATTTTTTTTTGTGTGTGTGTGTGTGTGTGTGTGTGTTTCTTGAGAATTTTACAGACTTCTACCTCGAAGATTATTTCTATTGCGAATGCTGCAGAAACCTGCCACGAAATTTTTTTCTTAGAAAATACTGGTATTCGAAAATCAGATTATTTGGGAGCCCAGTACATGGTGTGCCAAAAAGATTGAAATGCGCTTTACTTTTTCACTTGTCGGAGATACGTAGGCAATGTAAATTGCAAAAGCATTCAAATTAAGGCAGAAGTTAAGATTATATTGACGAATTAGTCTTGTCATTAATTTTTAAATAGTTTCACGTTTTAAATTTTTATACCTTCCCTGTGTCCTATAAGTGATATTTAGAAAAATTTAATCCATGCTCTGAGAAATAAAAAAGTAAAGATCCATTTCTTTAGGAACAAAATTCACCTAGTTATGATAATTTAAACTTTACGAAATTTCGGTTCTCCCTGGCATTATAAAAAGCGTTTTTCTGTTTTCGGTACTGGAAAACTTCAAAATTTAAAAAAAAATCAAAGTATCATTTCATAAGAGCCATATAAAAATTTTAAAAGCGTAACCTTTTGAAAATTAATGCAGGACTATTTCATTAACATAATCTTAATTTCTACCTTATTTTAAACACTTTTGCAATTTACATTGTCCACTTATCCCCAACGGGCAAAAGATTAAAGCGTGTTTCAATCTGCTTAGAACACCTTGTATATTTAATTGAACAATCAAACTCGATCATAAAGAACTCAAATGCACTGCTAATTTGGTATAATGAGGAATTAGTGAGCAAATAGTTTTCTAATATAAAAATCCATTGCAAGAATCTCGGTTATTACGAGCAAACCTCGGATATAACAAAACATATATCTACAGATTCACAATATAATTCCGATTTTATCTTATTTTATTTAAAGAAAATATATAATTTCATAATGCATCCACAGGCGAATGTCAATAGCACCCAGTGGCGTAGCCAAATGGTCAAAGGGAGGGGGGGGATCCCACCACTTTTTTAGAAGAGAAATCTTCGCCTTATTTAATGGCAGAATTTGTATAAACTTTCTGTGGTTAAATAAGGCTGTTCGTAAAAGCTGGTGAGACGATACCCCCCCCCCCCTTGCTTCTCTCTTGCTATCGCCGATAGCCCCGACATAAGGAACTGTTTTGACTGCCGCAGAAAATTTCGAAGCTAAAGGGACAAATGTTAAAATTTTCCGTTCAATAAACTTATTTATACAAAACAAATATATGATGACCGTAAATATGAAATGTTCAGAATCAGTGGTGTAGCCAAGGTGGGTCCAAAGGCAAAGGTACAATGTAAATACGAAATTTAATTGATTCTTAGTAAGCATAAGTCGAAATAATAGTAAGTATATTGTAAATGTATGAATAAAATATAAACAGACAGTGGGAGAGGAGGGGTGAATAAATTTAGTATGTGTTTATTTTTAAAGTTTACACTCTAAATTGAAATGTCTGAAATTCAGACACTTAAGTGTCTGAAACGGTGTGTTCAATTTTCAGACATTTTAAAATGTCTTAATTTTTTCAGACACTTTTTGCGTCTGAATTTCAGACACTTCAAACGTCTTAATCGCAACCAATTTTTGTCAGCATTATACGTAGCCATATTTGACCACGGTGAATCCTAGAAAAATATTTAGCTGTGGTCTTGTCCCACCCCCACCCCCACCCCACACAGCCTGATTTTGGGGCTTCCAAATTTGGTATGCAATTTTTGTAAAGCTCATAATTTAAATCTTTTACGACATTGTACTGATTATATTAAAAATTTTGAATTTCAGGAGTAGAACAAGATTAAAAACAAAAAGATATTCATCTAAATATTAGATTTCTTTTATTTGTTTAGTTTTTAATGTTATTTTACTTTAAAAATTCAAAATATTGATTATAATCAGTACAATTTCGAAATGGATTTAAAATATAAGCTTTACAAAAATTGCACATCAAATTTTTGAGTCCTAAAATCGTAGGGGGACGGGACACTGTCCAGCATGCCCATGTTTTAATAAGGTCCTTTTGCAAAAAAATGCAACTCTGCATTATCTTTTACTAAATAGGGGTGTCCGGTATTTGGAAGTGTCCGTTGTGAAGGTTAATGAACATTTCCGAAAAGTGGACGTCTAATACCTTTTTTAATACACAATGTATGCATATTTGTATATTTTTACCTCACAAAAGGAAACATCTCCGATTATCTGACAAATTCCCCAGCCCCAAAGTGTTCCCTATTGACGGTTTTTACGGTACATGGATAAATATATATAAATATTTGTAATCTTGTCTTACTCTAAAAGTTCAAATATTCATTATACTCAGTGGATAAAAATAAAGATATTTATAATATCAGATGTTCGAAAATTGCAAAGAAAATCCCCCCCCCCCTCAAAAAAAAAAATCATGCAATTTAAAAACTAGATCTTTTAAAAATTTATATTGGCAAATACATTGTTTTACACAGATCAGATAATCACAAGATCTATTTAACTATAAATACAAAATAATAAATAAGTACTCTAATTTAATAACATTCAGAAAATAATTACTGCTAGTTTCAAAACTTGCCTCAAATATGCATTTCAAGTAGTACATATAAATAAACAAGTTTAGTCACTGTAAGTAGTGAACATGTGTAATATATATTTTTTGCATTTGCGGTGCTTTGTCAGTTTAATTAAAAATTAACTTTGGTGTCTAATTTTACACATTCTGTGGAATATGTAAAAGTTTTCCTTTTAAACATATTCCTTAGCTGTTATGGAACAACAGGATATAAGTCATATTTATTTTTTTATTCCTGTAAACTTTGTATCTTATGAATATGAGTTACATAAATTTTACAGATTTGATAAGAAAAAATTAACCTAGAAAACAGAAGAAAAGGAAAAGAAATGACAGAATATGTACTGTTTTTTAGTTGTTTGAAAATACTTTGAATATAAAAAAAGTAGTTATTAATCGCTTAAAAATATATAATATATAAGTAAATATGAACTTTTAAAAATATATACTATTTCAGTTTTATCTATAAACTTTATATCAAGCATAAACAACTTTTTATTTATGCCTAAATTATCATGTTTAATTTTTTTTCGTACTAATAATTGTTTGTATCAGAAACGTTGCATATGCGATTGCAATAAAGGGAAATTTCATAATTGTTTCTGAAATTTCTCAGGTTTGAAAATTTAAAATCATGAACAAAACATAGCAGAAAAAGGCTTACATATAAATAAAAAAATAATATAGGTACCAATTTAAAAAAACTCAAAAAATATTAATGAATACTTTATAAATATACCGTTAAACAAGAACAGAAATTGCAGTTAATGAATAAAATGTTTCTGCATTTGTTCTATGTTTAAAAAATCATACAGAATGATAGTATAAGAAATACCTATTATGTTTTTAGAAATTTGGTAAATGTTAAATATGAAACTTTGACTATCAAAATTTCCGATTTTCAATAATAAATTAAAGCATCAATCATAAGAATAAATCTTTAAAAAGTTTCAGTACTATGATTAAAAACGGTGATATGTAAAGAAAATTTTCACAGTATTAATGCTTTTTTTCAATCTGAAAACTTTTCCGAATATCATAATCATAAATGAATATCATATTTAGCTCCAAAATAATAATCACAAAAAAATACAATAAGTGCTGATACATAAACTGCAAGAGTTTATAATCAATAAACAGTAAAAATCAGAAGAAACAGAACATAGAATAAATACAGTTTCAAACGGCTTCCATTTAATGTTTTTATCTCCCTTTAATGGAACTATGAATCATTCAGCTTTTCAAATCTGTTTATGTTGCACGTTTTGCTTTTGGGGAACGACAAATTGGGATATTTCCGATCACAGGAACGAAAAGGAAGATTAAACAAGTTATCACTCATTCGTTTATTCACAGGAGACAAGCGCGCTGAATTAAAGCATTGCAATTTAATTATCAAAACAATTATATTCGATACCGTTACATTAAGAAGGTATAACAGACGACAGCTTGTGAAATCAAAAAACTAACATTAAACTACAAAAAAAGAGATCAATCTTTAAAAACTATTTAATTTATATTCATAAGATACAAACCTACTGGTATAAAAATTTAAAATTAAATATGACTTACGCTTTCATTCGATAAATACTCCATAATTACGCATTTCTTTTAATCCAAGCAATGGCGACGCTTAAAATGTGATTCTTTCTATATCATGAAGGAGCCATAGATGACATGCGCGGAAATCAATGCTCTGATTGGCTGTTCAGAAAAGTACAAAAAAGAAATGTTCAACTACTGTTTTAAATAAGACACTTCGTAGATAATTCCAACATATTTCTCGGTTCGTATATACCATGATCATACTAAGACACTTATGTATCTTAAATTAAGACATCTATTGTGTCTGAATTTTCAGATTAAGACGCTTAAGTGACTGAAATTCTTTTTCAGTCACTTATGTGTCTAAATTTAAGACGCCTATATTTGCAGTGTAAATACCATCATCATAGCTGCCAACTTTTAAGCTTTTTTCCTACCACTAAAATTTAGTAAAGATCTTCACCTTGAGTAATAGTGAGATTTCGATGATTAATTAAGGCAATATTTACTATAAATTTTTAGTGGTAGGAAGAAAGCGTAAAAGTTGGCAGCTATGCATCATTCTAAATCAATATTCTTCGCCATATCTAATTGCAGAATTTTCAGCGATTAAACAAGGTGAAATTAAGTTTATAAAATTAGTGTCATCCGGAGCATCTGGATTTTCACCCTGCATATGCCACTGTTCAGAATTTCAGATGCTCAATCTGTTAATAAAAATAAATGGTAATCGCAATTTATTTTTCTGATGATGCAGCAATATGAGATACTGTTCTATTGAAATGACGAATTAAAAATCAATCAAGAGTTATCTTGTATTAACCCTTTCAGGGGTAAATTACTTCTACTCGTAAAATGCTGAAATTTTTGACTGACACCAGAATTTACTACCAAATTTATTTGAAAATAATTAAAAGCTTTTCTTCGCGTACTTAAGCGGTCTCAGCTTCAAAAACTTCAAAAGCTTCAAAACTTTCGAAATTTTATTTTTTTTAGATTTTAAACTCGTGTCTTTTCTGAACATTTCCATATAATATTTCCTTGAAATTCCCATTAGAACTCATGTTATGGCTTTTAAAATTATGCCCGCTCAATAGCTGAAGCAGCGTTTCCGAAATTTTGAAGTCATTTTTCTCCAAATGACGTTTTTGGGCATAACACGCAAGATATCTCAAAAACTTCTGAATATTTTTTCATGAAATTTTCAAAACACGTTTCATGTTAGTCTGTATAAACTGAACCTAAAATTTTTTTTTTATTGTTCAAAAAAATATTTTTTATGTGCTTTTACAATTCAAATTTTTAAATTTTTGTATTAGCGAAATACAACTTTGTATTAAAAATGTAAAAATGCTTCAAATACAAATTTATTTAGGTTCACTGTAATTATTATAATTTTAATTATAATTAGGCACAAAAAAATTCATTCTAGTTGCAAAATGTGTTTTGTAATCGTGCGCATAAGCTGTTATACCAATTTTCTGCACGACAAATCTCTGACAGTTTGAAGCCCCTATAAGTACTAATTCTGTATCTTTCAATTTTTTAAATACATGAAATGAAAGAGCATACTTATATGTTTCATCCCAATAAAAATTGTGTTTTAAAATCATATACATTTTAAGATATTAAATATTGCAAACGGCCTTTTTTTCTCCTGTTTTCCAATATTAAGAGTCTTGAGACCCGCATAATAAAATAGAAGTTTTTATTCTATAAATCTGGTGTCAATGTGGCATTTAGGGATTAAAATTAAGTTGTCCAAAAATGAATTGCCGCCCTTCAAGGGGTTAATATACAATGTAAATACGAAATTTAATTTCGTAAGAATAAGTCGAAGTAATAATAAGTATATTGTAAATGCATGAACAAAGTATAAACAGACAGTGGGAGAGGGTGGTGAATAAATTTAGTATGAGTTTATTTTTAAAGTTTAAATAGTTATATTAAAAAATTTACAGGTGTTTCTAGTACTGTCTTAATTTCGTAACACGTTTACTTCTAAAAGCACACGAAAATAAAGTAGTTAATTCAACCTAAATGGATTTTTTTTAAATTGACTGCTACCAAATATGTTTAATTCGATTTCAACCAGAAATATATATATATATATATATATATATATATAAGTTAGATAAGTTAAAAATCTTTAAATAAAAATTCTGGTGTATATCTTTTTTATAAAACTTGAATGAAATTTCCGGCGTTTCTAGTGTTAGTAAGTATATTGTAAAGTGTGTGCAGGGTCTGAATAAAGTATGAAACGGCAGCGGGAAGGGGGTCACCAAATTTACTAGCAGGGGTGAGATTTCTCCGCTTTTTTGCATACCAGTATAATATTACAGAAAGTTTTGTTCTGCTAAATCGCAGTATTTTCCGATTACATAAAATAAAATTTTCTCTAAGATTATATCGGTGTGCAAAAAAGCGGAGAAAACTCATCCCTGTAAGAGCCTTTTTTTTTAACCTCTTGAGGGGCAAGCAATTGCGTTTGCGTAATGCTGAATTCCCACCGGAAATTTACAAAAATTTTACTTCAAAATAAGGAAAAGCAATTTTACGTCTTTTTTTCCCACCAAAGTTAGAAAAGTAAAATTTCATAAAATTTTTCTGGTGTAAATCTTCATTAATCGTAGGTGGGATAAAATATATCCCACCGCCCCTCAAGGGGTTAAATAGTTTTATTAAAAAATCTACAGGTGTTTCAGACAAAATCTTAAAACGATATTTCGTAATACGTTTACTTCTAAAAGCAATTGAAAATACAGTCATTCAGAGTAACTTTGATCCGCATTTTCTCTATTTTCATATGCCACACTCTTATTTTAAGACTATTGTTACGATTAGGGGCATAAAAGAGAAGAAATGATCCTAAATTAATGTATAACTATCAAAAATTAAGGAATAATAATGATAAAAGCTATAAAAAAGGAATTTTTATCCTGGTTCAAAGTTACCCAGCCATTTAGAGTAACTTTGCACCATTTGATAAATATTATCTAAAATAATTCATTATAAAAAAAAAAAAGTATTATGGTTAGGACAACTTACAACCCCAAAAAATGTTTTCAGATATGTAAAGACTCCGAATTTACATTTCCCAACATCACAAGATTTGTATAATTTATGATATTAGAACAAATACATAGCTGCCAACTTGTACGGATTTTTGCTACCACTAAAATTTTACAGAAACTTTTTCCTTATTTAATTATCAACATTCACTGCAATTCAGCGATTGAATTAGGCAAAATTTTCTATTAAATTTTAGTGGTAGCAAAAATCCGTACAAGTTGGCAGCTATGCAAATATCAGGCATAAGAAAAGTAGAAGAAGAGAACCATGAACATTTAGAAATAAAAAAAAAAACCTGTTTATTGTTCATATAAAACATAAAAATGCAGTGGAAAACAATTTTCAATGTTTTATCTCAATAATATACCCATAGTTACAGTAAAACATACTAGTACTAGTATTATTCAAACAAGAATAAAAAATGCCGAATGTATGAAATGTCAAATTTGAGTAGCTCCACCCCGAAAAACTCCTTTAAATGAATTGTATGTATTTTACACATACTTGTGAAAATATTTACTTGTTATATCTAATGTTCATTTTCGGCATTTATATAAAATATACGTGCAAATATGGGGAATTTTTGACAGTAGCACCTATAATTAGTAAATTATAAACATCAGTATAACTTTGAGCCGGCTAAAATTTACCCTGAAAATGTGGTAAAATGTTAGTGCCTTCTTATTTTACATTTTATTAACTATTAATAAATAAATAATCACAAAATATTATCACGTTTACAACATTTAGACAATAATATGTCTGATAAACGAGTATATTGTTACTTACTATGAAAATTTAATTGGATTACAACAACTTCAAAACAGCATTCAAAATTTCCTTGAAAACAGTACTTCACAAAAATAGTTAGATGATGCATTTAATTGCGTATAATGTTGCTAATTTATTTTCTAAAATAAAGAGTAGAAATCCCAGTTTAGAACTTTGCCAACAGAGCACAGTTCTGGAGCTTATGTAGTCTTTTGAAGTGAAAAATGTTGAAAATTAGGAGGTGGTGCAAAGTTACACCCCGTGGTTCAAAGTTACCCTGAATGACTGTAAAGTTGTTAATTCAAACTATATGGATAAAACATGTACTTGTTGCTGTTTATATTGTTTATGCATATTATAAATGCATGTAGGGCTTTAAAACTCGAGACAGCAGAGGAGGCGGGAAAGAGAATGTACTACCATAGCTGCCAGCTTGTACGTTTTTTTTTTTTTTTTTTTTTTTTTTTTTTTTGTTACAACTAAAATATAATACAAATTTTTGTTTTGTTTTATCGTTAGAAATCGTCAGATTTCGGCGATTGTTTTGGGTAAAATTTACTATTAAGTTTTAGAGTTGAGAAAAATCCGTACAAGGCGGCAGCTATGTGCTATGTTTAGTAATTTTTTTTAAATATACTTAGTTTATTTAAAAAATTACTGGTGTTTCTGGTTAAGGCTTAAAACAATATTTTGTGAACGAGTTATTTCTAAAAACAACTGAAAATAAATTGAGTTTTTCCACATATAGTGATAAGATTATATAGTTTTATTTCTAAATTTATATTGTCTATTAGAAAGCGAAATATTTTTAAGTATCGAAATGATGAATTTTAAGTGTAAAAAGTGTTATTATCTATCAACCTACAGATTAATGCGAATTTTAAATTTAACTTATTCTTAAGTAATAATATTTTTAAGTAAGAATACGCATGTTATAATTGTGGGTAAGGCCTGAATAAAGTACGAGTTTGTAGGGGAGGGGGGGGGGAGAAGATGCATGACTTTTAGTATGCATTTAAATAGTTTCATTAAAAATTCTATAGGTGTTTCTGGTAAAGTCTATAGCTACCAACTCTTACGCTTTTTGTATCACAAAATTTAATAGTAAATTTCACCCTTTTTTAATCGCCGTAATCTTCCGATTAAATTAGGCAAAAATTTCTATTAATTTTTGTGGTACGAAAAAGCGTAACAGTTGACAGCTACAAAAGTCTTATGTTTAAAAAAAAAAAAATGATATTTACTAAAAACAAGCTTAGGGGGAAAAACAGGGTGAATGTTTTTTTTTTGTTTTTTTTAAATGCAGTGATATTGAATTTCCAAGCTGATATCATGGTATTTACTTAACATTCTCCATTAATTAAATTACCATGTCTAAGTTAAGTGCCTACATATATATTGATAGAAATCCTGTACTAAAAACATTATAACGTGTTTCTCAAAATTCAATTTTTAGAAACTGTACTTGATGGGCTTGGCGGCCAGCTTAAAAATAAAAATATATAAATAAAAGGCGTAAAAGGATCGCTTTAGTGACAGTTTCAAGCTTCGGATTTTAACTATGGACTTTGCTGCTCAGAAATTTGCGTAAAATATGGAAAAATGACCGCCAAGCCCATCATGCTTAATTTTTTTTAATTTAATTTTGAGAAATACGTTATGATGTACTTAGTACAAGAGAAAAATATTTCTATTAACATATACGTAGGTACTTTACTTAGATATGGTAACTTAATTAATAAAAAATGTTAAATAAGTACCATGATATCAGCTTTGAAATGTGATATTACACCATTTTTACCCACAACTTTCACCCTGTTTTTTGTATTATTATTACTTTTGAAAAGTTGTTTTTAATAGATTAAATCTATTTTATTTTATCTAAAATCATTCAAATATACATTAATACTGAAAATAAACTTCCTTCGTAAGAAGATCACTATCGTTTAATGAGTAATTTCATCACGTTTGTGGCACATTTGTAATTGTTCATTGAAATAGCGAAATGAAATGAATTATTTATTTATTTATTAGACTTCGAGTTTGTTATGAAATATCAGATTAAAAAAATGGATATTCCATCTGCTTCTTGGAAAAAAACTAAGAAAAATTGCAGACATTAAACCTATTTTGTTTTCTCTAAGAAAAATTCAAATATGCGTTAATAATAAAAATTAACTTCTTTCATTGTCAGATCGTTTCATTCAAAGATTATTATCGTTTAATGAGTAATTCTATCACGTTTGTAGCACATCGTATTTCTAATCGTTCATTCAAATGGCGAAATGATATTAATTACTTATTTATTTATTATTGGAATTTGCTTTGCTTTTGCAATATCAGATAAAATTACTGGATATTCCATATTCCTCTTGAGAAGAACTAAGAATAATTACATACCACATTAAACCAATTTTTCTTTTATTAAAATAATTCTAGCATGCTTTAATAATAGAAATAATCTTCCTTCAAAAAAAGATCGTTTCATTCACATATTGTTATCGTTTACTGAGTAATTCTATCATATTTGTGGCACATCGTATTTGTAATCGTTCATTGAAATGGCGAGGAAAAAGTCGCCAATCTGAAACTGCAATCCCTATGTAACTTTTACTCATTATCATCATCGGTGTTGCATGACGCTGTTTTCAACAGAAATATGTTAAGCCAGTCGTGAAAGGAAAAGCTGCAAAGAAAAACGTTTTGATAAAAGAAACATACATAAAAATTCTAAAAAAAAAAAAAAAAAAAAAAAAAAAAAAAAAAAAAAAAACTTTGCCATTTATATAGATTATAAACACTGTTAAATACCCTGATATAGAAAATAGCCGTCTATAGCAAATGTCACTCTGCACTGTGACTTAATACTGAAATATATCAATTGTTTTTGACTGATACTGTCTAGGTTAAAATGCGCAGTTAAGGCTTGAGAGCGCTTTATCGAATTAGTAACTATAGATTGGACAGGCTTCAACCATTTTCCTGATTTTGTCTCTTAATGTTTCATTAACCACCATTAAATTTGACTAGGGTTGAACGTTGGTCGGGGAAAAAATGGAACAAAAAAAATAACACGACTATTTCCAAATATTAATCTCCCTGATATATTTTTATTGTAAATGCAATATTTTTTTTATATTTAGTAGGATAACTCTAGGATCGATGGCCCTAGTTTTTAAAGATTGAAATAAAAATTCTTAGAATCCAAATACAAAAAATATTGATGCATATTTAAAATTTTTATAGATATACTCATCATATTTTATTCAAAAATTAATTAAATATTGAAAACTAAAAGTGTTAAACAAAATTGAAATTAAAATAGCAGATGGCCATCTCTCCTTCAAGCCGAGGAGAGATGGCGACCCAATACAAGAAAGAAAAAGTGAAGTTAAATATAAAAAAAATAACACATTTCATGTAGTTAAACATGAAAAACATATAACAATTTGTAAAGATGCAGTTATATGATGGAAAATGAGTGAATAAAATTCGAATAAACAACTGTAATTTCAATACTTCACTTTTCTTAAAATCTTACCACATGTTTTACAAACGTCTTGATAATTTGTACACGTCTCATGGAATCACTTCAGGTACCTTATTCATTGTATCCAAACATCCTTTTTGGACAGTGTTGCCAGATTGGGGACTTTTTAATTCAGTTTATTTGACTGTCACCACTTTTTTTAAATGGTATAATTCGCCTTATTTTTCAGAACTTCTAATCTATTTTTAAATAGGCCGAAATTTTCCATTTTAAAAAAGCGGTGTCAATCAACAATCTGGTGACAAAAAAGTCCCCAATTTGGCAACCCTGTTTTTGGATGAGATATTATATTGTTTTGAATAACCAACACGGTGATCCTAATCCAATTCTATTTATTCGAATTCTGTAGAATCTGATAATTTTAAATGTATTTCGTTTTCGTCGCTACTGGAAGTATCGTGTTTTTTGTTGTTGTTGTTGTTGTTTTTTTGTTGTTGTTGTTTTCTTTCGCGTTAATGTTAGGTTTATTACGTCAATTTATTTTATTTATCAACTTTATCAGTTTCTGTTATGAAAATTTCAGACTTTTTCAGTATTTTCGGAAACAAATAAATCGTTAGGTCTTATTATATTATTATTATTATTAAAATATTTATATTAATTAAAATTTAAACAGTTATATCAATTAATATATTCATAAACTTAAACGTTATATATTTATTTTAAATTTAATTATATTTAGTTAAAATCATTGCTCCATATAATTTTGAAATATTGATTAAAGCTGGCCATCTCTCCTGAAATTAAAGGACTGATGGTCACTCATTTTGAAGCATCAATAGCCATTGTACGCTTTTGTTTTAGGCTTAGAAGTAAAGATTAGATTATATACGTGCCTTAAAAGTCCATATAGCATAGCTGCCAACTTTTACGCTTTTTTGCTACCACTATAATTTAACAGAGATTTTAATCTTTTTTAATAGTGAGATTTCGACGATTTAATAAGAAAATATTTACTATAAAATTTCAGTGATAACAAAAAAGCGTAAAGGTTGGCAGCTATGATATCGTAAAAAATATATATAACGTACGTACTGCAAAACATTCAGATACCTAAGTCCAAAAAAAAAAAAATATATTCAACCACTAAATTAAATAAACATTAAAATTACACTTACTTTTTACAATCGAAAAACACAACTGCACATCGCAATAAATAAATTCGCTGAAGTATTTCTTACAAATAAAGCTTATGCTGCAATCTATGATAAAGTTTGGGAAGCATTTAGACTGGCCATCTATCCTAGAGTTACCCTATTACAAATTTTCTGGTGTAAACTTGAAATTTCTGACTAAAAAAATCGCCTGATTTGGCAACATTGTTTGCGGCCTGTATAGTGTTAATTCCAAAAATGTAAGCATTTTTAAGATTATTTAACCCTTTGAGGGGCAAGCAATTATATTTCTCTAATGTTGAATTCGCACCGGAATATTTAAAAATAAAATTATTTAAAAATATGGAAAAGCACTTTTACAACTTTTTTCCACCAAAATTATAAAAGTAAAATTTAATTAAAAGATTCTGTTGAAAATATTAGTTAAAATTAGGTGGGCCACTCAAGGTGTTAAAAATATGGTAGAATACATAAAAAATGTGAAAAGAAAAGAATTCCGAAACGTTGAATATTAGCTCATGCAAGTAATAAAAGCTGTGACTCATAAATGACTACAATCAGTAATTTACTGTAAGTCCCTTTCCAGCACAAGGATGAACATGATAATCCACTTGCTCGCTGAAGCTATGACCCAATTTTTTGTTTCCTTTTCTTCACATTTCCCATTTTCTCAGATTTTCGGGAAGTTACTAATAGCTAGAGAATGTTTATACCGGGTGTCCCAAAAATGACTGATGGATTTTAAAATTCAGTAATTTGCAAACTGTGACAGATATTTTTAAAAAATTTGCAGGAGGGTTATGTATGATGTCAGGAGTTTTTTTTTTTTACTGTGATTCTTGATTTTAGTTCGAATTTCAAACAATAAATGGCGCTGCGAGAAGTAGGTGCTAATTCCAGACCCGATTTTTGGTACTTCGGGATCCATTCAAAACATTTTAATTTCCTTTTTTCGCATGGAAGAAGAGAAAAGCCGAAAAATCGAGCTTGGATTTAGCGCCTATTGCTTGCAGCGCTATCTATCGCTGCTATTTGTAACTAAAACTGGGAATCGAAGCGTAAGAACTCCTGACATCTTACATAAACCTCCTGAAAAAAAAAATTATCTGTCACCGTTTGCAAGTTATTGAATTTTAAAATCCAGCAGTCATTTTTGGGACATCCGGTATGTTTTTAACCCTTTGCAATCGACGTCTCTTACACAAATTTTATTCGATCGGCACCACTTTTTTAAAAGAAGTTTCGTTAAGTACACAATTTCAAAAATGCTCTGATTAAATAAGGTACATTTTATTTTCCTTTATTACTGGTGCCAAAAACAAACTTCGCAAAGAATGATTATGTCTCCGCTCCGGAGCCCTCGAGTGCAAAGGGTTAATGTAAAAATAACTCAGAAACAGATATTTCAGGGGACCAGAAAGGTTTAAAATTAAGGAAATTGACTGGAGTTTGATCGTGGATTAGGAAACTTGTAATTAATTTAGACTATTGATTCTTTTTGAATTTCTTTATTTGTATTTTATAGAAATAAAAAATACTTCTTCAATTTTAAAAACAATAACAAAAGTTTTAATGTTGTGTGACAAAAAAATCTTGCAAAACTAGTTTTGCCATGGTTTTGTCCAGATTCCATATTTTTGAGTTGTCATTCCTTTTTTATACTGCTTATTACGTTATTTTTCGATTGTATTTCAAGCAAGATAGGAAATTTTAAGTTAAAAAATTATAATATAAAATTCAAAATCCATAAAAATTTATCATATTTTTTGTAATAACTAGAAAAAAATGTTTGCTTGCTTGTTTATTAGGTATAGTTTGTAGAGAATTTAATTTAAAAAAATAATAATAAAATTACATTTTTTTTTTTTTTTTTTTTTTTTTTTTTGTCAGTTTAAAACTTTCTAGTCCTTTAAGGGGACCGGATAAGCGAAATTCAACCCAAAAATCGATTTTTACTTATTTATATCATAAATAGCTTACACTTTTATCTTTTCAATGATGTATTAAACACATCTTTATGTATAAAAAAAAGTATTGCATTTTTTCATTCTTTCTAAGACCACTTCACAGCAGCGGGCTACTTTTTTTAAATTCGGGTTTCTTGATTGGCACCACTTTTCTGAAGTGGTAAAATTCCCCTGTTTTCGCCTTAATTAATATGTTATTTAAACAGGCAAATTTTACAATTTTAAAAAACTGGTGCCGATCAAGAAATGAGAATTTTTAAAAAGTAGTCCACTGGCAACACTGATTCACAGGTTTAATTGATTTTTTCTCAAAACTTCGATTTTCCAGGTTTGTGTTCCTTTTTTCCAATATCTATTAAACTTAAGAACTCAGATTTTTCTAAATACATATATTATGTTATAATGCATACTTTAAAACAGGGATTTAATGATTTGTTGAGAATTTGTTATTTTAGGCAGTGAAATCTTACCAAAAATGCTAATTTAAAAATGTCTTTCAGTAAATAATTAATAATTAATTTTCAGTTTCACTTAGAGCGAAAATGGTCTGTTAAAATACGTAAAGTATGTTATTCAAACTACCCTAAAAAATCTAGACCTCTATCTTTCACCATTTCTGAGAAAAAGGTACATGAAGTTGGTGTATTTTAACATGGCCGAAATAGAGCTTACCCTGTCCTCTTAAATATTTTTAAATAATACCGCAGAATTTTAAACTTTTCATTCTTATAAATCAAGGGTGTCAAACTGAGGCCCGCCGGATACAATTAAAATTTTATAGCAGTAATCAATGCCTTATCAAATCATCGAATTTCTCCGATTGAAGAGGCAAACTATTTATTTTAACAATTATTGGTATCCGGCGGGCCACAGTTTGACACCCCTGTTATAAATTAACAATAAAAGCAAGCAATTGTTGTATTATAACCCATTAACCGCCAAAATTATAAGGTTGAAATTTTCAACTTTTTAGCTGAGCGTTGTTTGCCACCAAAAACTCTGAAAGATAATTTTCGCTTTATATGATCTTAAAATTCTATGGCTTTAAGTAAGACCAATTTTTTAATTTAAAAATAGTGGTGGGTATGTAAATAACTTAAATATGTGCATTTATTTTTACCGTTGCGTGAACGAAACACTAGCGGGTAATGGGTTAATACGTAGCTGCTAACATCTTACGCTTTTTTCTACCACAAAAATTTTATAGTAAATTTTACCTTCTTAAATCGCCGTAATCTGCCGATTAAATAAGGCAAAAATTTCTATTAAATTTTTGTGGTACAAAAAAGCAGAAAAGTTGGCAGCTATGGTCAATATACTAAAAAATGCAAATGGTTTCAAAAATGTTTTTAATTAATATCTACAGTATTCTCCCGATTATCCCGAACTAAGTTACCCGACCTATTCTTTTAACCGACATACCTACTACCTTTTTCTCCCCTTAACCCGTTAACGCCCAGTGGCATACTTTTAGATCGTTTGACTTAGTGGCAAGAAAGCACTTTTCACACCAGTAAATATGAAGATAAATATATACTTTCTTTCACGAGACAAATTCCTCGATAAAATAATATGAAATTACTCTTCTTTTAAAAGTGGTGGGAAATCCAAAATCTAAATTTTAAAGAAGAAAATAATTCGGGCGTTAATGGATTAAATGAGGCTTGTGATTGCTTATAATGTCAAAATTGAAAAAATAAAAATACAAAAATTAGCTATGAAATGTCTTTGTTTGTATTCTTTTCTATATTTACTTTTATTATGTTAATTCCTTATCTTATTTATAGTTTCCTTAATTACAGTTTGATCTTTGCACACTTATATACTGCCACTGTTAATGTGCCTTCCGTTTATCAGCGTTGTCAGTAGAGAGAGGATTTTTTATTCAGATATCTCGATTGCTACACCACATTTTTGAAATAAAGCAAATATTGCTACTTCAAAAAATGGGTAGCAATCAAGTCATCTGAATTAAAAAGAAAAACCGCCCGCTGGAAACATTGCCGTTTGTCTACCAATAAATAAAATAAACTTAATCCAGGGCTCGTACGGGTATCATTATTTTCAAGGCGGAATATCAATATTTTTTTATAGAAAAACAAATCTAATTTAAACGTGCGAAATTTTGCCTTATTTAAGGAAAGATTTTCTATAAGAAAATACCGCTACCGAAGAATTTCTTAGTCTGGAAATTCAACGACCCGTACGAAACCTGTAATCTCGTGAGTTTCATACATTCAGAAGTCTACTTTGGTTACACCGTTTGGGGTTATGTTTAAATATTTTTAGTTTAATGTTATAGAAATCAACAGTTTACCATGCAACCTGATTTTTTAAGGGATGAACAGATTTTGTAGGGTGTGTTATAATATAATTTTTTAACTTTAAATATATTTTTACTTTACATTCATTTAAAATTTCTAATATTAAATCGAATATTCTGCTGCCTTTTAAAATATTGTGTCGACACATGTCTAAAGTCGGTAGTCGGAATATTTCGTTACTGGCAAAATTTTCTTTTCAGGAAGGTTGGGGCTTTTAATGTACATGAAGTTCTCAATCAATTTACTTGATATTGTTAAACTTTGTTTAATGAATTTAAAATAAATCTTTAACCCTGCAACATAAAATAGTTATTGGTGGGAATAATTTCTAACTAGAGAAAGCTCTTACCACTTCGAATGTTCCCTGAATGGCCATGACGATCAAATATCAAAAATTTAACTCATACATTTAAAAAAAAAAGAAGAGTTAAAGCTGATACATGGACATTTCTCGAATATTTGCACACCTGCTTGTCTAGTGGTTCAGAAGCTGTTTACTAAAGGTACCGGTTCAAGAAGTCAGCTGGTCAATTGATGTCAATTTCGAATCCCAATTCAGGCATAAATGTTTGTAATGACTCTTCTGTCACTTTAACGGGAGGTACTGGTTTATTTAGCCCTATTAAAATGTAACCATATCTCTCTAAAATGGCTTCAATAACTTTAAAATGTAAATGGTTTGAATTTTTATACAAGCTTAACAACTAAAATGAATAATAACGGAAACCTTTAAGTCAAGAAATACAGCTCCGTTTATTCGATTTCAATTTATCAGATTGCATTTCTATGTAAATATGCAATATAATTTCAAGGGTGCTTGCTGTTACGAGGCAACTTCACTCGCAAATATTAACCCTTTAGTGCGCAGCTTTGCATATATGCAAAAAACAGTGTTTTGAATTTAATAGATTTTTTTATTCATATATATCTAATTCACACCAGAAAATTAAAATAGCAATATTAGCTTTAATTAATAACAGACATTCCGTATTAAAATAAAGCGAAATTAACCATTGAAACTTTCTGGTGTAAAGTCAGATTCTCTGAACTACGTAATTTCAAGAACGTATTCTGTCATGGGAATTAAAGAGTTAAAGGTTAAGTTTTATAAAATAAATAATTATATAAAATAAGGTATTTGAGACATACTTATTAAAATATTTGCTAATTTGCAATATTTTAGCATAAAACAGCCAGACGACAGTAGTTTTTACTGGTATTGCAGATGTGCAACAGAAGAAAAGATTGACGTATTATATGAAAAATGTATCTCTGATTTTTTTCGTTATGTTTCCTGTGTAATAAGCCTTTCAGAGAATCATATATAATTTTTTCGAAAAAAAACAAAAAATCACGCATAGAGTTAATCCTATGGGAGAACTTTTTTTACATATCTGGTTTGGATTTCCAAATATTTAAATCTTTTATTATTATTATTATTATTGGATAACTCAAGTCGATCTCTACAAAGGCCGTTTTTCACTTTTTCGATTTTATTTGCAGGTTTTCTTTTTATTAGGATACTTTCACTTTCGAAAACGGTTCCGGCTATTTAACAGGAGTCTACATCTAATTATATGATCAATCTAATCATTTTCTTTGTCAGTTTTGTCATGCAACAACTTAAAATTTTCCACAGTTTTTAAAGCCGTAAAAATAAATTGGCAATGGCGTCATTCAAACTAAGACTTGTTGTTTGTGAAGAGGCGTTAGGAGAAAAAAATATATATTCGAGGAGGACATGTGCATTCTTTTTTTTTCCATACTTCACCCACGCACGGCATGAAATCAGTGGCCGTTATGTTGAATACAAGACGTCACAAGCTTTAATCTGGGTATCGTATTAAATGATTCTTAAAATTGTCAAAAAGAAAAAAATAGGGAGCAGTAAATATCAGAAAGTTCTGATTAGAACGAGCTTACACACACACACAAACATTGCACACTTATTCATAATGTGACTGAACTCAAAAAACTAAATTTTTCGAAAGGGAAAAATGTTTTCAGGAATGGAAAGTAAATTGCTTTTTACGCAAACTATATCAGGAATTTATTCAAAACTTTTTCATCCATCATCAAGAGTAATTGAAAGGTCAAAGGTAAAACGATGTTAGTCCACTGTTCGTGAAATTTGACATGGTCGTGCTATTTGTTAGATTGGCAGGTGTACTATCATTTGGCAAACTTGTATCGAGGCAAAAATGAAAGTAATCTTCAGAAAAACACAGTTTAATACAGATATAAATGGGGAAGTACGATAAACGTTCTTTGAAAAAATACAGTTGGAAATTAGTGTAAAGAAGAAAGTGCGATGGAAGTCGACGATCGTAATTAAAGAACAGTGAATAACTATCATATAACTATCTAGGACTATCATATAACTGCCATATAACTAGCTAGGACTATCATGTAACTATCATATAACTATCTAGGACTATCATCATCTTCCCCTCCTTTCCCTTCAATTTATTTAGTTCTAAATGAGCCGTTTCGGCGGATTATCTAAAGATTAGTAGACACTGGGTCTGCATAAAGCCGAATGCAGAAAACAATAAAACCTCCTTAATTTGCTCATTCTTACATATAGGGTGATTTCTGAAGTATCTGACAAAAATGAAAAGTCAATTAGGCGTAATGAAACAAACATAAATTATGTCGAAATGTAAGATCGCAATTCATTTAATTATATACATAAGGCGTCTTATTCAAAGTAAACCTGAATTTTCGTTCAGGACTTTTATGATAATGAAGGCATTTTAATAACATTTCTAACAGATTTTCTTTTCTTTGTGGGAAGTGTGGCGACATCACGAGAAGTGCTCGAAGTACACAGTAATTCGGTGAATAATACTTTACTTACTGTCCGTTACATTTCAAAATACGGACAGTTGCCATGGAGGTTAGGGGGGCGCAGTTGCCCCTCAATGAATTTGGTTTTTCAGAGTGTACAGTCAACATTGGTCAGACTGAAAAAATTTTCAGAAATTCCACAAATGCTAAAAAACTTGTCACGTCTGATAAAAATACAAATATAAATTTTTAAACAAACATTTTAAGGGGGCTCAGGGCTTGATCGATACCGAAAAACATGTAAACAGAGATCTCGATTCGAGTCCATATAAAAACAGAAGTATTCAGTGTAACTAATTTAAACTTTCTGATATTTTTAAGGTATGTTTGCAGTCTTATAAAGTTATAAAATGAAGTACTTCAACGTAATAAAATAAAAAATATAGCAAAATTTATATAACACAATTTTCGAAAAAACATTTAGTTTGTCATATCACCATCCGTAAGATATCTTAACGTTGAATTGACATAAGAACCTAATTTTTGCTTTAAAATGATCAGGAAACTTTATATAATAAACTAAGGATCTAACTATCACTCAAAGGAAACCTTATTTTAAAAAATTCTCAAAGTTGAAAATTTAAAAAAACCTAAAAAATACAATTTCTTTTTCATTAAAAATACACAAAATATTAAACCATCTAAAATATATTAATTCATTCTATAGATAATGATGTTATAAGCATGCAAAAAAAAATTTAAGCCATTCCATCAAATAGTTTTTAGGTGCGTTCGTAATTATATAAATACGTAGCACCTATAGTCGTCGTTCAGTCCGTCTGTCTGTCCGCATATAACAGAGCAAAAACTACCCGACCGAATGATCTGAAATTTTTAATATATAATTGCTGCAAAATTTTGTCGAGCCATTTCCAATTTTATGAAAATCGGATGTATAGTTTAATTACAGGGACAGTCAAAAGTTTTTCTTTACATTACGGCCAATGGGGAAAATTATTGCAAGTGAATTTTAATGATGTTACAGACTTCCGAATGGTCTGAAATTTTTAATATATAATTTCTGCAAAATTTTGTCGAGCCATTTCCAATTTTATGAAAATCGGATGTATAGTTTAATTACAGGGACAGTCAAAAGTTTTTCTTTACATTACGGCCAATGGGGAAAATTATTGCAAGCACTGTAAACTTAAATGTCTGAAATTCAGACATTTAAGTGTCTGAAACGCAGTGTTCAATTTTCAGACGTTTTAAAATGTCTTAAAATTTTCAGACACTTCTTGCGTCTGAATTTCAGACACTTAAGTGTCTGAAACACGAGTGTTCAATTTTAAGACGTTTTAAAGTGTCTTAAATTTTTCAGACACTTCTTACGTCTGAATTTCAGACATTTCAAATGTCTTAATTGCGGCCATCTTTGAGCCTTTTTTTTTTAGCCAATATGAAGCCATCTTTGACCATTTTCTTTCTAAACCATATACGCAGCCATGTTTGACCACATTGAATATTTTTTTTATAAATGGGAATAATTTGTTGCCATACAGCAGAGCTGATTGCAGCTTGGGAAAACTGGGATGCTTCTCTGCCCCCTGATTTTAGGGTACCCCAAATTGGGTATGAAATTTTCATAAAGCTGATATTTTAAATCAGTTTTGACCTTATGAGGATTGTAATCAGTATTTTGTAGTTTTAGAATAGGATAATATATATATTTTTTTTCACCTAAATATGTATTTATGTGTTATCATATATGCCCTACGGCATCAAAAATGTTTATTACTTTTAGTGAGAACGTCAAATTGCTTCTAGTCCAAAGACCTAGTATTCATTCACCCCCTCCCCCCATTGCCTCCATATACTGTTACATAAAAAAAAAAAAAAAAAAAAAAAAAAAAAAAAAAAAAAAAAAAAAGCCTATTCGATGCCGTCAAATACATATTTGGATAAATATATCATTTTCTTTAGCCTAATCATGTTCTAAAAGTGCAAAATATTTATTAAAATAAGTGTAAGATCAAAACGAATTTAAAATATCAGCTTTATGGAAATTTCGTACCAAATTTAGGGGCCCGTAAAACTAAAGGCCCATAGAAACAGCCCAGTTTGCCCATGCTGCAGTCAGCTCTGCTTTATGGTAACAAATTACTCCCAAATATAAAAAATGATTCACTCCTTCAGAAAGAATCCCATCCCTGCTATGTTGTGCAATTTTTTCCCATTTAAATAAGATATTCCCAGTAAATTAGTTTAAGCATTTTTATTTCTGTGGTAAATAAAATCTAACACTGGATTCCCCCAAATTTACAGTATATGAGTATTATATTGTAATATTTATTAATCAATATTTATTATTAACCAATATTATGAATTTCTAGAGTAGAATAAGGTTAAAAACAAAATATATTTTTCTTCATACAGTAAAACCTCTCAATAGCGGGCACCTCGGAATCGTGGAATTTGTCCGACGTTCGGAGGTGTCTGCTTTTCTGAGGTATAAGTGTATAAAAATTTTGCATATTTTCAATAAAAAAATCTGTTTCCTACATAGTGGTGTCCTTTATTTAGGATTGTCCGTTATGGAGATTTTACTGCAAAGCCTTCATACGAACAGTTATCTTTAGCGAGCACTCACCTTTATCAATATACAGTAAAACCTCCCTAAAGCGACCACTTCCGTTCCAATAAAAATTGGTCGCTCCGAAAGGTGGTCTCTTAATGGAGGTCGAATTTAATTGTTGAAAAAATGTAACAATTAATGTTACTAAAATTATATTTTTCAAATTAAGAAAACATATGAAAATTTAAGTATCAAAACAAAAGTTAATTACATAAGTTAATTACTGCAGAGTTTAAAAAATGAATACATTGATGTTTGCTTTGCTTTTATGGTTTATCTACTATAAATTTTATTCCCAAGTCCTTTCAAAATTCAATAAATAAATGCAATTTTTTTTTTTTTTTTTTTTTTTTTTTTTTTTTTTTTTTTTGTCTGGAACGAATTTTGACGATTTCATTACTTTATCTATTCCTTTGAGAGTTTCCTAACAGAATAGGGCAGGGGAGTTTATGGACCGTCATCCTTAATGTGTCATCAGAGTTAAATTCATTGCCTAAAAAGGAACAAAGGGGTTTAAACACTTAAAAGTTACCGGAATAAATAAAAATTCTGAACTTAGTTTAGAAGTTTGATAAATAATGCGCTCTCCGGAATTATTATTCTAATAAAACCTTTTTCAAGCGACCCGGAAAAAACGGAATTTGTTTCATTTTCGTCAAAGAAATGGGTCCCTTATGGAGGGAGTTCAACTGGGGTGGTCTCTGAATAGAGGTAAAATTAGTATTGAGCCTATGGGAATAAATTTCGTACCATGAAAAAATGGTCGTTCAGGGGGTGGTCGCACAGGGAGGTTTCCCTGTATGTATATTTACCTCATAAAAGCTAACACAATCGAACAGCAGACAGATTCAGCGTTCTGAAGGTGCCCGCGATTAAGAGTTTTACTGTATTTAAAATTTTTTGTACTTAACTTTTAATCTTATTCTACTTTTTAGTTCAAAATACTGATTATAACCAATATACAATGTCGAAACACATTTAACGTATAAGCTTTAAAAAAATTGCATATCGAATTTGGGGAACAAAAATCGTAGGTGGGGGGGGGGCGGGTGGGGGGGACATGTCAAAGTTTACCCTTGCTTTAATCAAGTCCTTCTAGAAAAATTCCAACTCTGCATTGTGATTCAGTAAATATAGAATAATTCAGCTTTAAGTACAAAATCCAGTTATGCTTAAGTACATATAGTATAAAATTCTATTTTTTTACTGATATTCATTTTAAATTTCAGATTTCTTTTTTACTAAAAATAATCAAAAAATCAATATTATAATTGATTTCAAATGAAATATAGCTGTATATATTTACCGTATTTTTACAATTATGTTAACAGCACATAATTACATGAATTTAAGAATTTACAAATAATCATTATGACTAATACAGAGATAAGGCGAGAACATTTTCTAAATAGTTAAATAAGAAGATTTATTGAAAACGCCAACGAAATTTTCTCCGCTTTACGTCTACAGATTTCAGACCATTTCTGATGAGTCGTCAAATTGTGGTGTGAATCACCGGGCTTGAAAATGAAAACATCTGAAGTTGACTACTTTCAGTATAGGAAATAGAGTATTTCTAAAATGCTCGGAAACAACAAAAGTATATAGCAGAAAGGGAAAACAGATTTCATGACCGGATTTGAGTTTTATCAGTCAAAACAGTTTAATCTAATAAATAAAGACAAGTAATTCGCTGTATGTATGGGGGAATTAATGATATGGGTAAATGGAAGGATTTTCGAACTATATTCTTTTAAATAACTTAAAATTTATCACGGTGTATAAAATCTGAGACGCAAGAAAACGTCATCAGGCATGAAAAGCATACATAATAAATAAAAATTAAATAAGGATGTTTACTATAAAGAGTTGGGAATTTCAGTACATATCACATATTAAACATATGGGAAATGTAAAACCGATGTGAACGTTACAAATGCTGTCGCATTAAATGCTTATAAAAATATTGTATACATAAATAAAACCCATATAAAAGGTACTCTTGTGTAATAATTACTCTAAGAAAACGCTGTTAAGATAGCCTTGATGGTAATTAAGAAATTGTGAGCCGATCAACAGGTGCTGTCACTGTTATTTTTAAAGTAATGGCGTGCGAGTAGACAGAGAAAGAAGGCTTAGGATGGTGTATCTCAATAGATTCAGTAACAACTAATACACCATGCAGACTTGCCAAAACTTATTTTAAGGATAACATCGGATGTAAAATAATACAGAAACATGATTGCAGATGATTTGAATAGTAGAAATTTAAATATTAACAAGATAAAATTTTAACATGGAAATCCAATAGGCAAAATGCTTTAAACAAATTTTGGCATAACTCAGGAACTAATAAAGCTATAGACTCGTGTGAGGTCTCTATTTAAAGAGAAAACATTCGCAGAGAGTTTTCAATACATAGTGAAGGGTCCACTTACCTGGAAAAAGGTGTGGTTATTCCAAAATCACTTCCACCCAGGCGACGTCCGGATTGGAGGCTACGTTAGTATCCGTGAGTTAGCACATTTTGATATTAAAAAAAAAATCCCTTTGCACATCCGGCTAGCTCTGTTTAAAGAATGGAATATTTCCATCCTAAAAACATAGCCCGCCAGACAACAGTTCTCTTTACCTGCTTTGACGAGACGAAGAACACTATATTATTGTTATTGCTTGACACCTTCCATTAATATGGAATATCACTATGTCGATACGGATTAAATCCTGGAACTTCACATTCCGAGAAAACCGAATCAAGTCAAAATAAATTATTAGTTAAAATGTACGCGTAGATAAAACAAACGCTCAGTTTGAATTACAAACGAACATCCAATTCGAACGAAAGGCATCTAAAACGCATGCGCAACTAGAGTGCCGCCTGGTGGTTAATGCGGAACGGAGTTACAAAGTGTCTTAAAAGTAGACACTTGCAGATTTTTAAGACACCTTTCTCAGTTCGTTTACACCATGATCATAGTAAGACACTTATATGTTTTAAATTAAGACATCTATCATGACTGAATTTTCAGATTCAGATACTTAAGTGTCTGAAATACCTTTTCAGTCACATATGTGTCTTAATTTAAGACGCCTCTATTTGCAGTGAGTGAATTTTAATGATGTTACAGACTTCCGAATGGTCTGAAATTTTTAATATATAATTTCTGCAAAATTTTGTCGAGCCATTTCCAATTTTATGAAAATCGGATGTATAGTTTAATTAGAGGGACACCCAAAAGTTTTCCGTTACATTATGGCCAATGGGAAAAAATTATTGCAAATGCATTTTAATGATTTTACAGCCTTCCGAATGGTCTGAAATTTTAAATATATAATTGCTGCAAAATTTTGTCGAGCCATTTCAGATTTTATGAAAATCGAATGTATAGTTTAATTACAGGGACAGTCAAAAGTTTTCCGTTACATTACGGGGAATGGGGAAAAAATTATTGTAAGTGCATTTTAATGATGTTACAGACTATGCACTTATGAAGCGCAAAAAAATATACATTCAGTACAATATGTGGTGCAAAAAATAATTATAAAACTAGTTATAGTACGAACGCACCTCATTTGCCACGTTTGACGAGCAATTTCCAACTTGTTTAAATCTTACGGATAGTCGTAAAAATCAAGTTTTGAGAAAACGCGAATTAAAGTTGCAATTAAATGGGAGAGGCTTTGAAAGCGATTGTTACATAAATGCTTATAACTCTGTTTAAAATGCAAATATTTTTATGCGGTTTTTTTGCACTGTGTTTAGAATTAATTGAATAATCAAAATATATACTAAAAAATCGATTTTTGAGCCCTGAGCTCCCTTATGCACAGAAATAAATAATTATTAACAATATTTCCTAAAGCATTACTTATTGCAACATTTTCAGAGTGAAACACAGTTACAGGGCTGCCACAGGCGACTATTTTTATATTCTATTAATACCACTGTTTTAAAAAATTAAATTTTCTAATATATTTCTCTTGCAAATGTTGTCAAAATGTTTATGGAAGATTTCTGTTTTGAGAAAGTGGTGTGACAGAAATAAAAAATAGTCGCCTGTGGCAGCCCTGCAGTTATCATTAGTTTGGCTAATTTTAAAGATAAATGTAAGAATTAAATTATATCTTTTGCACGAGTTGTAATTTTCCAAATGGATGAAGAAATATTCAGGCCAGGATTCGAACAAGGGACCTTATGGCTGAAGCTGTCAAAGCTCTGCCAACTTTTATTTTATGAAAATTCAAATTAAATGCTCCAATGGTTTTCTAAACAACTTGATTGTGGTCATGCGATATTTAACTATTGAAATAGTTTCTTCTATACAGGGTCATTCATAATTCCCTCCGGGGTTTCGAAACGTTATAGTAAAAAAACGAAGACGAATATGAAAAAAAGAAACATATGAAATTATTCCGAAACTATTCAAGTTTTAATTTAATTAGTTTCCGGTAGATGGCAGTAACATCTGTATTGAAGTCAGTTGTAGTAAAGAAAAATGGCGTTTACAGGCGAAGAGAAAGCTTTTTGTGTGTTGGAGTTTGCAAAATCTGAATCAGTGGTGTCAGTTCAACGGGCCTTTCGTAATAAATATCGAAAACAGGGACCAACTGACAAAACAATTCATGTGTGGTACCGCAAATTTAAAGAAACGGGATGCCTATGTGACAGGAAACGAAGTGGTCGGCCTGGTCCATCTGCGGACACCGTAGATCGTGTACGGGAAACGTTTTTAAGGAGCCCGACGAAATCAACCGCTAGCGGAAGCCGAGAATTGGGGATCTCTCAACCAACAGTGTGGCGAATTCTGCGAAAACGTCTTTGTTTGAAGCCGTACAGATTGGGACTGGTGCAAGCGTTGACTCCAGGAGATTGCATTTCTCGTTTCACGTTTTGCATTGATGTCCATGAATGTGAAACACTAATGTCGAAATTGATTTTTTGTGATGAAAGCACATTTCACATGTGTGGCACTGTCAACCGCCACAACGTACGCATTTGGGGCACTGGAAATCCCCATTCTGTAGTGGAACACTATCGGGATTCCCTAAAAGTTAACGTGTTTTGCGCTATGTCCTCCTCACGTGTTTATGGGCCATTCTTTTTTACAGAGAAGACCATTACTGGTGTAGTGTACCTGGATATGTTGCAGCTGTGGCTAATGCCGCAGTTAGAGGAACATGAGGATGATTTCGTATTTCAACAAGACGGTGCTCCTCCCCATTTTTTGTGTGATGTGCGTGAATACCTGAACACACACTTACCTCATCGATGGATTGGACGAGCTTCTGAAGATGACGTACCTCTTCTAAAGTGGCCTCCACGGTCACCGGATTTAACACTGTGTGACTTTTTCTTGTGGGATATGTGAAAGACCAGGTTTTTGTACAACCTATGCCACGTGATTTAGCTGACCTGCGTGAAAGGATAACACGTGCTATCAATAACGTAGACAGTACCATGTTGAGTAGAGTATGGCAGGAACTGGTCGCATTGATGTATGCCGTGTGACCAAGGGTTCACACATAGAACACCTGTAATGTATGTAAGTAAAACTTGAATAGTTTCGGAATAATTTCATATGTTTCTTTTTTTCATATTCGTCTTCGTTTTTTTACTATAACGTTTCGAAACTCCGGAGGGAATTATGAATGACCCTGTATAATTCTGAATTACTTATTTTCAGAACTTCCGTTAATGACAGAAATTACTCTTCTACAGAAAAATTGCATCAACACTCGTTAATTACTACATACCGTATACTCGTTAATTAGTGAACATTTTATAGAGTGCGTAAGAACCATTGCTCACCACTATTTCACAATAGTAGTCATCGCCTCCTTTTATCGCAGAATTTTTAATAATTCCCGAGATTAAGTACGGCTAAGATATGGAAAATATGTTGAAATTGTGGAATTCAACAATAAGCTTCCGTACTCACATTGTTCTAACCCCTTGAAGGGCGCCGGTATATTATATATACCACTTAATTTTAATTCATAAATGCCACATTGGAACCAAAGTTTTAAAACTAAATATTGCTTTATTTAACACATTAACGCCCAAATTATTTTCTTCTCTAAAATTTAGAATTTGGATTTCCCACCACTTTTAAAAGAAAAGTAATTTTTATATTATTTTATAGAGGAGTTTGTCTCTTGAAAGAAAGTATATATTTATCTTCATATTTACTGGTGTGAGAAGCGCTTTCTTGCCACTAAGTCTAGCGATCTAAAAATATGCCACTGGGCATTAACGGGTTAATGTACATGAAGATAAGCTTTTACCGTAATTTCCGTCGTATAAACCGCCGATGAAACAATCATTTTTCGACCCAGAAATTTTTTTAAACAAAATGTAACTTTTTAAATCGCGCTAAATATTTGGCTTCAATAACTAAATAAAATTTTTGGGTACAAACAGAATTGTTTGATCCGCATAGCTGCCAACTTTTACGCTTTCTTCCCACCACTAAAACTTTATAGTAACTATTGTCTTGTTTAATCGTCGAAATCTCACTATTAAACAAGGCGAAAATCTCTGTTAAATTTTAGTGGTAGCAAAAAAGCGTAAAAGTTAGCAGCTATGGATCCGCGGATTATAATCCGTAAATTACCGTACTTATTTTCATATAATTTTCTCGTAAATTCTGGTGTAAGTCAATCATTTTACGATTTTTGCATCAGAAGTATTTTGCCCCTGAAAGAGTTAAGAAAGCATTAAAATCGTTCTTTCTTTTAACTGCTTGTTATATAAAACCACAAAAACATACGTTAAAAAGTTTATTTTTGAAATTTTAGAAAAAAAGAATTACGTGAGTTTTTGTGGTTTTATATCACACCATTTACTAACTGGACGAAAGAGTATTGAATCTCGGCGATCTGATTATTTTATTTACAAAAAGTATCTTGATAGTGTAAAACGAAAGTCGGTGAAAATTTTCAGCCATCAAATGTAATCAGATAATGCTGCTAATAGAAAATAAAAATCTTGACCTCTAAGTAGGACGCCCTTCGCTACGCGGAAAGTGGGCTACCGAGGAAACCACCGAAATTCGCTGACGTCATGTCAAGTGGACAGCCCTACCATTGTGTTGCAAAATGGATATCAAAATTTGGCAACTGTAACTTTTGTTAATTCAAGCACTATTCTATGTGTTGTAAGAGCATTCAATAAACAATACATTCGAGTGATGCTGAGATGTCAAAGTCACCCACATTTCGAAAATCCAAGGAAAACAGGCTAGAGGGGGTATGGTGTAAATTTTTAAGTTTTCATTATAATTTGTTTTTGGCGAAAAAAAAAACGATTATCACCTTTTACATAGCTGCCAACTTTTACGCTTTCTTCTTACCACTAAAATTTCATAGTAAATATTCTCTTATTTAATCGTCGAAAACTCATTATTAAAGAAGGCGAAAATCTCTATAAAATTTTATTGGTATCAAAAAAGCGTAAAAGTTGGCAGCTATGCCTTATAGGTAGGTAGGTAGTGGGGGGGGGGGGGGCTTTGGGACCTATGAGCAACACGGCTGATATCCCGAATAATCAAAAATGCCTTATATTAACAAAAATTCAAAAACAACAACAAAAAAGACTCAACAAAATATCTTTCTTAACACATTGGTGACGGCTAGTTTTCATTACAGTTGGGCAAATTTGTAATTAACTCACAAGTTAATTGTATGTAATTGATTATAGTTATGCACATTCAAACGCAGAAATTTCGTCAAATAATGGGATGGGGGCGGTTCCGGCTACAGTGCTGCAAGAATTTTTTACAGTATGTGTTTTTTAACTATAATTAATTGCATGCAATTAAAATGTAGTTACATTGCAGATAATTGCAATTACAAATCTGTCCAACTCTGATTTTCACCTTTTAAACAGGAAAGGCCGCCTATGGTCGTTATACTTGCATGTTACATTATCTGACAAAAAGTTCTTCTCTGTTCGTCTTTAGGGGAGACCGGGGCTAGTAGGCGCAGTTTTTAGTTTTTGATTTTTATAATTTTTTTATTTAAGTTTTTTAACAAACTTTAACTGCACTTTTAAAGAACAGACATTTGGCTATAAATACCCGGAGTTCTGAGTTCGTAGCTTTTGTAGTTTATGTTTAGCGGAAGCTTAAAGTAAAAGGGAAATTGTGCGCCAACCTACCCCGTCACGGGGCAAGTTGCCTATACCTATGGGGTAAGTTGGCACACGTTTTATAAAAATTTAAATGAAGCTTAAATAAGACATGCAGTTAAGCGAAATCAATTTCCTTATTACCAGTAAGTTTTGACTAAGGTGTTATAGCCGTACAATGTAAATTCTAAATTATACAGACATAAAAATAATGAATAAAACATTAACATTGAGTAACTTCTATCCTACTCTATATCATCATCAGAGTTACAGTTGCCACAAATAAAAAATCGAGTGTCTCCGTTTGGACAAGCCACGTTTGCCCAAAATCTTGCATTGCAACCACTTTTCTCGTTGTTTGCTGATTTTCAAGCTATCAGTGCACACCAAACACAGAGCCAACTTGCCCCGTGTTCAATGCGCCTACTTGCCCCATAATAAACTTCTTCACAAAAGGGACACGTAATCCTCTAAGCATAAATAATCTAAGTAAATCACATATTTGGTAGGTACAGTTAATCATACACTAAGAAAAACTGCACAAGTTAAATCGCAATTATTAAGATAAGTATTAGAAATTAGAAAAAGAATGGAGCAACAAAAAATTACTCATAAGTGCAAAAAAACAGAAAAATCGTAATAAACGTCCACTGCACGTAGGTAACGATGCAAAACTACATTGAGGATTGTAAAAAGCAATAAGAAAAGTACTCTGTGACTGGTTGCGCAATTTATCCACAAACAGGCGATTTATGAGGACTGTGCCTACTTACCCCTGTAGCCAACTAACTAGCCCCAGTCTCCCCTAGATTTTAAATGAATGTATTAGATCTACCGGAAAGTTCTGTCCGATACTGTTATTTCACGCCTACTTTTTTAAAATTCAGATTACTGCATTGGCACCACTTTTTTGAAGTGGTAAAATTCCCATTGATTTCACCTTAATGTGAATTGTAAAAACAATAGGAATTTTACCATTTCAAAAAAGTAGTGAGAATTTAAAAAAATCTGAATTTTAAAAAAGTAGGCGTGAAATAACATTACTGGGCCGAACTTTCCGGTAGACCTAATATATGAAATAGTATTGTTTCTAATCGAAGTATTTCTATGCATAATACTCTACTTGTAAATATCCATAATTTTTATGCTGTTTGAGAAATAATATAAAATGCAGAAGTACCGCCAGGGGGCGGAATTACACAGCAAAATCCAGTTTTAAAACTGTTTTAAAAAACATAAAAATACAGTAAATTGAAATAAACTTTCAAGCAAATTGTATTTCCAAAACTTTTATTTTTTTTTTACCTATTTGACGGTGTAAAATTTGAAATTGTGTGATGATTAAAAATTAAATGAGTGCAGTAAAAGCGAAATTTAATGGTCAATTGTTGCCACCGTGCCAATTGTCAACTGTTGCCAATACTATTCAAGCGTTACTCATGCATATGTTTCTGCTTTATAATATAGATTTCTCTCTCTGTAAAGGGAGGCATTCTCACAATCTTTTGACTTTCATGTCCCTGAATAATAATTTTTATTTTAATACAATTTTTTTGGGTTTTTTTTTTTTATTTCATATACTGGGGAACATCCCATTGCATGATTGCATAACAATATTAACGAGATAAATAAGTTTTGGACGATGTTGGGGGTCCAAATAGCAGGAAAACTCCTATACCGTCCCGTGTCCCTGATGCTGATTTTTAAGTTTGGAGCTGTCTGTATAAAATTGTTTCAATAAAAGTAACCCGATGTAATTTTTTTTCGAAACTGGGACAATTGTTTTATATAAATATGTAGCAAAAAATTAACCTGCCCACATTTTCACGGTTGATATTATTTTTTGAACTCTGTCACTGGGTTTTTCATCCTTACCGTCCCTCTTGCTAAACTTATACAGAAAATCACTTCAGATGCAACCACATAATTTTTTTCTTCTCATGCAGAAGTATGCTAGAGAAAGAATGTCTAAAATTCTTTGACAGGAAATTTACTGCAGAATTTAAATCAGCATTTAAATATCAATTTCAAGATCGTGGCTTTATTGGTAGTCTTACCATCCCCAAGGTTTATTCCTGCACTTTTCGAGGTAAATTAAAAAAAAAAAAAATTAATCCGATGTTAACAACTGTTTCTAAAAATCAATGAACATTGTGGCTATCACTTAGTCTTAACATGATTTGCCTAAAATAGGTGGTAATTTTCCTTACCGTTCCATCCTTACCGTCTCTTTTTTTCCCATTTCGTCCCGTTTTTCCTATGCCGTCCCCTTTTTTTACCTTACCGCCGCTTCTTTAATACCCCTTTAAGACAGTGTTATACCAAAATTTTGTACTAAAAATATTACATTGTTATTATTTCTTATTTGAATGTCCTGTGGGTACTATGAAAATTCATTATAAGTAAAAATTTAGAAGAAAATAAAAAGTTTTAGTGGTAAAATGGTAAGGAAAATTAAACTCGCAAAGTTTAATTTTCAATAACATAAGTTTAACATAAACCTTAGTTAAATAAAAAAAATTTCGCTGCTGACAAGTTTTTCTTTATTTTGAATCATTAAGGCATTCGTCTATCAGATTAAAATGTTATTTTAGCAAGTTTAATTTCACCAGATTTTTCCCCCAAAAGTCAAAAGATTGCGAGAATTTTCCAAAGTTTTATCTGAAGTATTCGGCTTTTAGACTGAGAAGGGCATCTGTAGGGTTTCCTCGATACCGCCATCGAGAGAAAGCTCTTAGATTTGACTTCTGAAGTGAAAACGATCAAATATATCGCTTCTGTGAAAAGAAAATCACAATAAACTTATGCACTTATTTGGATCGTGCAGACTTAAGCCTTTCAGGCCCACATTAACGTTTAATGGAGGAACATTTTTTCCACGCATTTAAACATATATATGACTTCTTACAAACGGTTTACATCAAGTTTTATTGAAGTTAGACAAACAGTTTTAATATTACGTTGTGTACTATTAATTGGGGCTTTTGGGGAAATTTAGATTTTTCTATATTTTCTATTATTAGTACAATAAGTCCAAATGGGCAAAATATCATAAGATTTTATATGATATAGAAAGTATACACTTTAACATGTTTCATTGTGTATAACATAAATCAATCTGAAGTTATTTAAATATATGTACCGTCGTGTAAAAAAAAAAAAAAAAAAAAAAAAAAAAAGTAAACACCCCCAACTAACTCTGCAACAAAGTATTGTAGGAAAAAGTTACTGGTATCAAACGATTGCAAATAAAGTCTGCTTTTAAATGATGTATATAAAATTTGCTTAGGGGGCATCTACATATCAAGACGAATCCATACTTTGTTTTGTTTTTTCAATAGCAATACCCAAGTTTGACACCATAAATAAATTCTACACCCTCCAATTAGCCTAAATCCAAATTTTCCTTAAATTCGTACAATTAGTTTCCGAGAAATTAATTATTTTAAAAAGAACCTATTTTAGGGCTGTATCTAAATTGAAGTTCCGTACTCGATTGTTGAAATGCTACAGAATGATTACGTCACTTCCATTAATGTATTATTTCCTGCCAATAGTACCATTTCACTCGATTAATATGTCACGACTATTGTTAACCCAAATGTTTCAATAAAATGAGTAAAGTATATATATTTTTTCAAATTATGCTTTTCGGCTCATCATAGACGGCCGTTAAACCATCATTTTGACGTTTTATAATCATAATTCTAAAACTATGTACTTGGAATAATAAATTGAAATTCTGAATTTTCGTAAAGCAGGGCATACGGTAATTTCCGGCGTATAATCCGCGGATCAAACAATTCTATTTGGACCCAGGAATTTTATTTAGTTATTGAAGCCAAATATTTACCGCGATATAAAAAGTTACATTTTATTTTTAAAAATTTGTGGGTCGAAAAATTATTGTTTGATCCGCGGATTATACGCCGGAAATTATGGTAATAATAATAAATCTATCAAAAAAATTGTAGGTTGCAATTCATATTTTTTTCGACTATTAATTTCATAATTCTTATTCTATTTTTTTTTATTACAAATTCAATCTATTTATGTTAGAGTTTTTTGTATTATAACCACACAAAAAAATTATCTCATTAGGATTATAATTTCAGGAGATATTAATAAAAATATGAAAATGTAATTTAATATTGGAAGATCTAAATTTTGAATGTTTATAATTGAAAAACTTATCATCCAAATGACTTGGAATTTCGTTTCAAGGCATAGTTTGAACCGAAGATTTAAAATATATTGTCAAAATTCGGTGTTGCCATTGAAATAAACAAAGTTTGGTCTGATTTTAATTTGTAGATGTCCCCCTAAGCAAATTTTATATATATCATTTAAAAGTAGATTTTACTTCCAATCTTTTGGTACCAGTAACTTTCATGTATTATATTTAGTTGCAGAGTTAGTAGGGGCTGTTTATTTTTTTCCACGACTGTACATGTAAAATGTGTTACATGTATATCGATTTAGTATGAAATGATTTAAATCAATTTTTTTCACCATGGAAACACAACTAAAATTTGCACTTTTTGCAAAAAATATGTGGTTTTAAGGTTGTACCTTTCTAATTGATATCTTTGCTGCACCTTTCTAATTTACATCTTTGTTGCAGTTTGCTTCTTGCAAGATGCTATTTTTAATTAGAAATTTTTTATTTAATATTTAAATCGCAGACTTTGTAATCGCCTGTTTTAATTACTGACTCAAGGTGGGTACATTCCTTCGAATTAAAACAAAAAATCAAGGTGCATACACTCCTTAGAAATTCCAAGAAATCTGGGATCATTATTTAAGATTAGAACATTTCTATTTGTAATTTAAATCGCAGATTTTCTAATCACCACGTTTAATCGTTAGATTTCTAATATTATTCTGCGATTAAATAAAGGGAAATATTCTATTAAAAAATTGTGGTAAAACTTCTCGCACCCTTAAATTTTTTTATTTTATTTTTCAGAATTCCAAGTTATACTGCAACATTTTAAAGACATGGAAGGATCTTGAAGAACTCCTGACATAATTTCTCGGTAACTTGGCTTTTCGTTCGTACCTGGCTTTGAAGAAAATCGCCACTTTAAAATAAATCGGTAGCTATATTAAATTTTTATTTTAAATAAATAATTAATATGTATTGTTTTTATAGTTTAAATATATTTTTATAAATTTATAATAATTATATATTTCAGAAAAGTATTTTATGCATTATGTTAAACACGGAGAAAAAGTGCACCCTATTGTTATGATTCCCCCCCCCAAAAAAAAAAAAATATATATATATATATATATATATATATATATATATTGCAATTAAAGTATCACATTTAATTCAAATTTTGATATACATCACATTTTCCAAGTATTTTCGCACCCTTTCCCCTTTTTATACAAATCAAAACTTCATAAAATAAAACTGTGTAATTTTACTCGAGATATCCCAGGAAAGATATCCCGAAAATATGCATTTGAAGAAACAAGAAGAAAAGTCATGCGTCAATCATAGATTAAGAAATACTTTCTAACACATCCAGAATATTTTAACAAACCTTCGCTGTTCAATTAAGGTAAATAAGATACTTAAGTAACCATTTTAGAAAACGCATAACACATTTCAAAACAAGGTTTCAGCAATTACCGTCCATAACCAGAAAAGTACTTCATTTCTTTTGTGCAGCCCTGTGTATAATACTATGGATTTGTATATGCTTTATACAATATGCTACAATTTAGTTTAGTAAGAAAACGCATAGCACAGTTGGAAATTCACCTTCAGAAATTTCAACCAATAGGGCGGAAACATATTTGAAATCTTTTGAACAGTCCTATGTATACTACCTTAAGATTTTCATAAGCGTCACATATTAAGCTAAAGTTCAATTCAGGCAAAAACAAGTTTAAAACTATCGAAATATCACTTCCAGAAATGAGCATCCATAGTCCATGAATCCATATCTTTGTGTGGCCCTGTATATAATTTTATTTATATTTTACAAACATGTCTTAGTATACTAAATATAGTTCACTTTAAAAATTCATAACTCGATTAAAATCCCCTTTAAGCAATTTACGCTCATACTCAGTAATGCTTACAAATTATTTTCTGTAACTCTGTATATGATCTGTAGCATTTATACACACTACATAGTATGTAAAAATTTAGTTAAAAACTTAAAACGCATATCTAACTGAAAATGCACATTTAGCAATTATCGCTTATAGGCAGTACTTGGGATACAATACTGTATCCGAAATCTTTTGTGTGTCCCTATAAATGAAGGATAAATGCTATGCACATCATATTATCAGGGCTCCCACTGGTCCGTTTTTTGAAAAACAGTATTATTTTGGAGAAAAATTCGTGGTAGGTTTTAGCAACAATGACAACAAAAACGCCTTTCGATGTAAGTTTCGACGAAAATTATAAAGGAGATTTTTCTAAAAAAAAAAAGTGGTGGTCAAAAAACGGACCGAGTGGGAGCCCTATATTATACAACAAGTATATTTTAGTAAACCTCAGTAATGTATATCAATCTCATTATATTTAAAATAGCCATACCATAATAATAGCCTTACCATAATTAAAATACGCCGCCAACAGTTTTTTTCCCGTAGACCATCATGTAACCAAGTAATTTTGCGTGACCCTGTAAATGAATGATAAATGCTTTACACTCTGTATTCTTCAAAAAGCATGTTTTAGTACACCTCAAAAATTTATATAAATATCATTATGTTTGTAATAATGTAATATGAATAAAATGCACCGCAAACGATTTTTCCCCATAGACCATAGTAAATGGAATTCTTTTGAGAACTCCTGTAAACTAACTATAAGTGCGATATGATATTTGATAATAAGCATCTTGTAACGCACTTCAGTGATGTATATCAATTTCAATGTATTTGAAATAGCGTAACATCATTAAAATGCACTGCAAAAGATTTTTCCCCATTGACCATACTTTAACGGCATTCTTTTGCCCCTGCAACATTCAGTGCCCCTGTAAACGAAGCGTGAGTGCTGTATACTTCATTTTCAATATAGAATATGCCATGTCAAACCTCAATAACATATATGTATTGCATGGAAATCCGAGTATATTTGTGGGAGTTAGAGTACGACAGGCGATAGACAGACAGACGGCCACACAGACCAAATTCATAAACACTTTTCAACTATATTGGAAAATGTTAAAAACAATCCTGCACTAAAGATGATGATTAGTAACAAAGTTGTTATTGCAATAAAAATTGCAATAAGGGAACTCGGTCGTACTTAGTCATGATTAAAACTTTAAAGTTGTTCCGCATTCAGCTTATTTGAAAATGTTACAATTTCATAAGGCACGTATGGGATTTAAGACAATTTTGCCTTCAGTAATCGTTATTTAAAGGCACCTGAATGTAAAAACTTTTATCCTAACTCTTTCAGGAGCAAAGAATTTCTGCTGCTAAAATGTTGAAATGATTTATTGCTACCAAAATTTACAAACAAAATTATTTTCAAATAAATACTTTTCTTTGTGTACATCATAAGAGCAAAATTTTATTAAAAAATTGTTCGTGTCATTTGGCAGTTGGGAAGCAAAATTAAGTGATATACAGGACTCCCACTCAATCGTTGCCATCGAAATACTCAAGGCCAGAGGACACGAGTTATGACGTCATCACTAATCGACCGACTTACCACTAGTGCTGGAATACACACCGGAAAGCTTTTTATAGCAATTTTATTTTATTTCATTTGTGGAATATCTGTCATCATATAAAAGAATACTAACTATTTTAATTTATTGGTGAGAATTCGGAATCACGAAATAAAAATCCAGCCAGATGCGGAATGCCACACTGTTGTCGCACCTGGCTGATTTTTTATTGGGGGATTCCAAATTCTCACCAGTAAGTTTAAATAGTTGTTATTGTTTTATAAGATAATAGATATTCCACAAATAAAATAAAAGAAAATTGTTATTCAAAATTTTTCGGTGTGAATTTCAACACTAGTGAGAAGTCGGTCGATTAGTGATGACGTCACAACTCTTGTTCTCAGGCCTTGAATATTTCGATGGCAACGACTCAGTCCGTTTTTTGAACACCGCTTTTATTTAAGGAAAAATCTCTTTATAAATTTTGTAGAAACATACCGGGAAGAGCGTTTTTCTTGCAATTGTTGCATACGAATTTCTTTCTAAAAAATTACTCGTTTTCAAAAAACGGACCAGTGGGAGCTCTGGATATAAATAATATGCCACCGCTCTTCAAAGGATTAAGGAGCGTAAATTAAAAGCAATGACATATTTAAGGAAGGATTGTATATGCATTATTTAGCAGATGAATACGGGTTTGTTTTGTTTTCAATAAAATAATTCAACAAAATTGGCTCCCCGTGGCCGAGACTGTAAAGGCGTTCGTCTGTCACAGTGGCAGTACCTGGTTCAACTCCCAGCAACTTCCTTACACATACATAGTGTGGAGTTCTCGACTGTATTCGTATCGTCTTGTAGATCATGTGTAACAAGGCTGCTAGCTTGTGTGTGGATTTCGGAAAAAAATTAATAACAAGATATATGTATAAAGGAAGACATTTGTGTCAATATTTGTATGTGTTTCAAGATTAGGTAAATAAAGATCACTGGAGACTACAGCTATAGTAGGAAAAAGCCTCAATGCAACCCGTCTAAAGATTCCCGGCGGTATTCGTGTCGTCCTGTTAATCATTTATAACAAGACTGTCACCTTAAATATGGATTCGAAAAAAAAGGAATAAGAAGATATATTTAAAAAGAAAGAAATTTGTGGCAAGACCTGTATATGTTCTAAGATTATGTAAATGACTATCAATCGAGACCAAAGCCATAGTAGCTAAAAGTTTGAAAGCAACTCCGTTTAAATGTCAGCAAAATTATGGTGAGTGAAAATTCCACTAGTAAATGTGGTTTTTAAAATATCACGTGAGGAATTTCAAGTAGCCGAGACTGTTCCATATTAGCTTGCTTACGATTTCGTTGACTTTTCAACTTCTTGTTTATAATAATAACCCATTTTCAATAAGAAAAGGGAAATGTGTATGTTTCGCCCACTATCTTAAGTTAACTCGCGCTTGAGTCATATCTGGGTTACGTAGAAAGTTGCCCTCTACTCCCTGACACAGTGGCCAACTGTTTTTCATATCCTGTTCTTAATATTTAATGAATACTGGACATGATAGGAAGGGACTAAGATAAGGTCAAGGTAAAAAGCTTGCATTAGGATAATCTGTTTATAGTTAATGGGCGTAAGTACGAAAGTTCGTCTCCTGTCTTGCAAAACATAGATGGACAGAGCTTTTACAGTGTTAAAAAGACTGGCGTAAGACAATTCTTTTACCCTTTTTTTGCAGTCCTGAGTTTCGTGGCCATGTACTTTGAAGGTTCTTTTCTTCGTAAGAGCAACGTGACTATGCAAAATCACTTATCAGTAAAAACAATTCCTTTTACTTATCTCGAATAGGGAATGAATTAAAACGCGTTTTAAATTCAAGATATATAGAACAGCAACTTTAAATTCTGGTGTTAAAAACTACGGAAGAAGTCTTGATGCAGAAATTGAAGAATAAATTAGAAATTAGCCTTCAGTTCTTCTTTTTTAACCCTTTATGTACTGAATAATGAATTCATGAAAATTTTATCTTCTAAAGCATTTTTCGAGAATTGTTTAAACTACATTAGAAGATTTACATAATCATTTAATAAATTTTTAAAGGATAGAAGAATTTAGAAGGATTAATTAAATTTCAATTTATAGGGGTTTTGTGCAATATTTATAACCCCATTCAAATCTTTTATTTCAAATATTTTTCTTAGTATTTTGTAGAATTGGGAAATGTACAAATATAATGTTCTTACAATAGAAATATAGAAATATTTCCGGATTGAAAAATTCCCCCCCCCCCCACACACACACACACACACAACGCCAAGAAAGCTGAAAAGATGCAAAGGCAAAAGAAATCATCCTTTTAAAATTTTTTTTTGTTTTGTGTAACCAATAATGCTTTTGGAACAAGATAAAGTAAGGTATCTGTAACTCATTCTAAACTGTATTACAACTAATCGATATATTAAATGAATTTTATAACAAGTTATTTTAATGGTACTTATAAGTACCGTCAGTAGATAAAGGGTTAAATTCAAAACATTAGTGCAGTTTAAAAATCTTTTTTATATAAATATCTCCCTCGTAGAAAACAGAGTTTAAATTTTTACATGTAACTCTTGGCACAAAAAGTTATAATTTGTCACATTTTTCTTATCCTGATTAATGAATATTTTAACCCTTTATAAGGCAGTGGAAAGTATTTGTCCCACTTAACTCTAATCACCAAACGCCTTATTGGTACCAAAATATTTCAATAATTTTTTGCTTGTATAGTGAATCTTACGAATAGCATTTAATTACCTTCAAATTTATTTGTACTTAAATTCCGGTGACATTGTACCATTTCAATATTTTAGCAACATAATTAAAATGCCTTATAAAGGGTTAAATTAATGCATCACCTTCTTCACGATTTCGGGCCCCCTGTTTTTTTGGTATACCGTCGTCGTTTCATTGGCGTAACCAGGGGGTTCATTACCAACGGGGCAAACTTCCCCCAATAAAAAGGAACAGAAATTTTTACCTTATTCATGACAGTAATTTTGCCTGAATTGGACGTTTAAATAAGACCAGAATTTATATTAAAATTTATTGGTGGAAGTTTGCCCGTTTTTAATCAGGCTTGGGACATTACTCTTGTTTGCTGCATTTGTGTATAAAACATTTTCTGCGTTAAGATTTATTTCTGGTTATATTTTTTAAATAAAAGCATATATGGTGATATAATGATAATGAATGTTATTGATTTCGTTGTGAGTATAGCACTGTTACCGTATAAATATGAACATGTGTGCTAAGGGATGCGTATTTTAAGTACCACTATTTCTTCTCTTCGACTTAATTAATCGTAGGTTTTTTGCGATTATATAAAGCGAGAAAAAGTAATTTTAGTTGCGATATTCAAAATCCGTAATTCTTGGCAATTATGAATATGAATATTGCATACATATTTTGTAAAGTCGTGTAACGTATATCAAGTAAAATAAATACTCATCATAGGAAGACATATAAAAAAATTATATATTTGTGCCGCTATCGTGAAACTATTTATTTATTTATTGCCTAAGTGGGACAGAATCACCAGACCTGAAGTGTCCGATGTAGACTCTAATCATGAAACTATTATTTAAAAGGATAATCGATAAGATGAATTTATCTTAGAAATTACACTTTGTTTTTCTGTAGAACTGGTGTGTCAAACTGTGGCCCGCCCGATTTTATAGTTATCATTACCTTATCTAATCATCGAATCTCTGCGATTCAACTTATAGACAAATCTTTAAAAAAATTAGTGGTATCCGGCGGGTCATAGTTTGACACCCCTGCTGTAGAATATGCTTCCCAAAGCTAATTTATTTAAAGACAAAAATATTTTTATTATTATTATTGTTCAGTTTAAATAATTCATTTGGAATAAAAACAACATTTTTGATCCCTTTGTCCAATATTTTTTTTCTTTCATTTATCATAACAAGGGGGATTTTTCAATGGTAATAATACATAAGCTATTCGTAGAAGGATTTGAAATGAATAATAAAGATTTTGCAATAAAATACCCTTAATTTTATCTTGAATTACATTTTTTGTAAAAGTTTTCATTTTATCAAAATTAATGTTCTTTATGAAGTTTTCGGTTAATAGTTTTCTTTTTTAATGTTTCCAGGTTCCTTAACGGAAATTGGTCTAGCAAAAATGATTCAATAGGCATCTTCAGATTAACAATCCTGATGTATTACTGTATCATTTGTACTTAAAGTCGGAGGTAAGTTTTATTTTTTGTTTCTATTTTTTTTAACTCATTACTTGTCAATGATCAATATTGCCAATACTTTACATTTTTAATTCAAATTTCATGATTTTAACTACTTTTTTGAAATAGTATAATTCGTCTTATTTTCGTCTTTTTAACACTTTCCAACATAGTTGAAAAGTTTTTATGATTTCCGTTTGTATGTCTGTCTGTCCGTATAACTGTCTGTCCATTGCTCTAAATCGCGTAAATATTCCCAGATTGCTATGAAATTGATATATGTTATTAGGGTTTACTATGGCATGTTCGGTATTGAAAATAAAGTGTGTAGCACTTAAGGTTCCTTTACAGGATCACTCAAAAGAATTCCGTTACATTACGGTCTATGGAGAAAAATCATTTGCAGTGTATTTTAATGCTAGTACACTATTTTAAACATATTGAAATTTATATATATCACTGAGGTGTACTACGAGACGCTTACTATAGTATATGGCGTGTATAGAATTCATCGTTCAATTACAGAGATATACATAAGAATTGAACTACAGAAGAAAATGAACAATAATTGAACTATTGAAGCCTATGAAAAATAATTGATGGAAGTGCGTTTTCAGTTGTGTTACGCGTTTTTAAATTTAACTATTTTTTTAGTATTACTTGGTGCGTATAAATTCTACAGAACAAGGCTGCAGAAAAGTTCTCTTTTGGAAATGGAAATTTTTAACTGTGCTATGCGTTTAACTGAAATAACTATTAGTATGCTGTGAAGTATACATGCGAATCTATAGATCATTTACAGTGCTTCACAAAACAATTCACAAAAATGGTGGGTATCGTTGGCGTACTTTTTTAAAAACGTTTGTACGGTCCCCTGAATATACACACCAGTACGTTATAAAAGTTTTTTTTTATCTTATTGAATCTCAGAAAAATAAGGCGGAGAAAATTTCTAGAAATTATTGGTATTTACTTTCAAGGAAAGTTTTGGGTTCGATTCCCGGGCAGGGCATTGTAATGATTATAAATTTTAATGTTTTTCATGAAATTTTATAACGGTGTCAATTTAAGAATAGTTTCAGTACTTCACAATAAAAAATAAAAAAATATTCATTTTGACAGCAATTTTTAATTCTTTCGAAACGGTATAACATGCAGCAGTATAGATCTACAACTACCAACGAATGGTTAGAACACTCCTCATACTTTTCAATCACATCTACTTAAATCATCTTATATCAACATTTTCTGACACATGTGGAACGCCAGACAATGTTATTTGAAACATAGAGATAAACTACAAACGGAATTATTAATTATCCTTTAAGACGGTGGTGTCAAACTGTGGCTCGCCGGATACCACTAAATGTTTTTAGAAATCACTGCCTTATCTAACCATCGAAATGCTGCGATTCAAGAAATCTATTATTTCTTTAAAAAATTAGTGGTATCCGGCGGGCCACAGTTTCACACTCCGCCTGTAAGATATCTGGTATTCACGGGGATCGCAGCATTCTATATTGTTTAATTCCTTGCTACCACTATTTTCAAAATAAAAGTTCCGCAGTAGCTTGCCATTGCACATGTTAACTAAATATACTATGAGGATAATAGTCTATATATAGTCGTAGCAATTATATAAAAATTATTGGAATCTGCGACCATTGTGTTCATTGTCTACAGATTACTTCCAAGCTTTGTCATTCACAATAAAGTATTTTCGTAGTCAGGAGCTAAGCCGCTGCCATCGAAATACTCAAGGCAGAGGACACGAGTGTGACATCACTAATCGACCGACTTCACACTAGTGTTGGAATTCACACGGAAAATTTTGAATAGCAATTTTATTTTATTCTATTTGTGGAATATCTATCATCTTATAAAACATTATAACTATTTAAACTTAGGGGTGAGAATTCGGAATCCCTAAATAAAAATTCAGCCAGATGCGAAATGCCACACTGTTGCCGCATCTGGCTGATTTTTTATTGGAGGATTCCAAATTCTCAGCAGTAAGTTTAAATAGTTATTATTGTTTCATAAGATGATAGATATTCCACAAATAAAATGAAAGAAAATTGCTATTCAAAATTTTACCGTGTGAATTCCAACACCTGTCAGAAATCGGTCGATTAGTGATGACGTCACACTCGTGTCATCTGGCCTTGAGTATTTCGATAGAAAGGAGCTCCCAAGGAGGACAAATATGAAATCCAGATTCTTTTTTACTTCAATGTATGTGTTATTTGCCAATCTCTTAAAATCCTTTATAAAGGCAGAACAGGGATAAATATTTTGGACTTCTATAACCCATTATTTGGAAACGCAAGCTCTCCCGTATCAAGTCATCAGAGTTTTCCAAAACTATTGAGTTGTACTGTTCTTGATACTATTTTAATATTTTTAAAAGTGCCGTTCAATTGTCGGATTTTCATTTTCAGCCCTTCAAAAAATGTGTACGTATACTAAGTAAAATTTCCATCGGATTGTTTTTTCGGTCTTTTTAAAGTTTAAAGCATGATTGTAAATGATTTAATGTGTGCTTAACTTCACTTCCTTGTAACATTTCCATGTCTATATGGTATCTTTGAAAACCACGACTTTTGTTTTTTTTATTGCATATTCAAATGAAAATACTAAAAAATGTGTTTATAAACTTGTTTGTTACATTTTTTTCTGCTGAATCTTTTAAGCCACAGCTGCCAACATCTTATGCTTTTTTGTACCACAAAAATTTTATAGTAAATTTTACCTTTTTAAATCGCCGTAATCTGCCGATTAAAAAGGGCAAAAATTTCTATTACATTTTTGTGGTACAAAAAAGCAGAAGAGTTGGCAGCTATGTTTTAAGCTCTGGTGGCTGAATTTCTTCCTACTTAATTTTAATACCTAAATGTCACAGTGGCACCGGAATTTACGATCAAATTTATTTCTAAATAAGGAAATGCATTTATTCACGTACATAAATTTATATTCTCGTACCCAAAATTTTGTTTCAAACTACTGATAGTATTGTGGAATTATGACATTAAAATTAAGTAGGAAGAAATTCACCCACCAGAGCTTAACCCCTTGCGGACGAACGTCACGTATACGGACATAAGGTACTCAGAATCCTTGATTATTCCCACCAGTTATTTTTTATTGTAAGTTTTACCTTGTTCAATCAGGGCACTTTCCCGATTAAATAATACAAAATTTTCTGTTTTGAAAAACTGGTGATAAAAGATTAAAAATTCTGTAAAGACGCTCGTCGTCATCACAAAGGTGTTAAAGGGTGGTTAAAGTAATTTTCTAATTTTCTGTACCATATGCTTAAATCATTTTTTATTTTTTCTTTCAGTTGATGCTGTCCAGCTTGGAGTCATCATGACCTCTAAAAACGATATTTCAACGATAGCTATTGCGCTGTTATGCCTAGTCTGGGCAACCTATGGATGTCCAAACTTGAAAATTGGAATCTCAAATGCCATCTGTGATTGTGGAAATTTGGATGACTCCAGAGGTTGGTCATACACTTGCTTAATAGACAATGGATCGTTTGAAATTTTGTTTAGTGTGGAATACAGAATCAATAAAGATGACCAAAGGACCATCAAATTTGAATGTGGCGATAATGAAACTAACTTTGAATCTATTCTACAACAAATTGATCACACTGATATACAAACTTATATATTTAGATCATGTCCTCTGCCAAACGTATCATATGGAGGATTGTTTCACAGCCTTGAAAGCAATCCCTTACGTGAAATAAGAATAGAAAACGCACGAGATAACCGGTCATTCTCAGCTGAGCTATTTGAACCGGTTTCTGAAAATCTTAAAACACTAATTTTAAGTAAAAATGGCATTAAGGAACTTTCCGAATCTATATTTGCTAATTTTAGTAAGCTTCAGTTTCTCTCCTTATCCGATAATCTATTGAAAACACTTCCAGAAAAAATATTTCATCCACTACCGCAGTTATTAGGTCTTGAAATCACAAACAATTTACTAGAATCTCTACCAGAAGACATTTTTGACAGTTTATTTCAACTTAAAAATCTATATATGTACAAAAATAAATTAAAGGAACTTCCAAATACCATCTTCAAAAGTCTTCTAAACTTACAAGTTTTGGATTTAGCTGATAATCAATTAATGTCCATGCCTCCTGATATATTTGTAGGTCTATCTCAGATAAAATATATTCGACTTCGAGGGAACTGGTTAAGAACATTGCCAAAAGAATTGTTTAGTTACACTTTAAACATTCAAGAAATAGATTTGAGTATTAATAGATTTATGGAGCCTCTACCTGAATCGTTATTACAAGGTTTAACGCATCTCGAAACGTTCAAAATTCAAGACTGTAACATCAGTTATATCCATGAGTTATTCTTTGGTCATTCTCTAAACATAACAAACCTACAGCTGCAAAATAACAGATTAAAGGAACTTCCAGAGAAGATTTTCCATAATAATACAATGTTGAAAGAACTAAATCTCAATTTCAATATGATTGAAGTCTTGCAAGAAAATTTATTGTTCAATCAAAAATATCTCGAAAAGTTATCGCTTTATCAAAATAATATAAGTCTAATACCCGAGGGCTTTTTTAAAAATACGAGAAGCATAAAAACGTTGGTTCTTGGTCAGAATAATATAGAAGAATTTACTCAAAGAATGTGCCGAGATCTTCCTAGTTTAGAAAGCATAGATCTTAGCAGAAATAGATTAACAAGTTTCATGTTGGATTTAAATCGTGAAGTCAAATACATTTTCTTATCTAACAATAACCTAACCAAAATGCCTCCATTACGCTTTGAAAACCATTTAAAACTAGAAACCTTAGACCTCCAATATAATAAAATCACATTTTTTAAAATACCTATTATGTACAGTGGGAACAAAAGGAGTCCATCTATTAATGTCGCTCATAATAATATCACAACAGTAGATGTTTACGATATCCTATTGAATGATAATCATTTACCAGAACTCCCTTCAAAGCACTATGAAGCATACACTGAAACTACGGTGTCTCTAAATTCAAATCCTTTTGTGTGCGATTGCAAACTTTACAGATTCTTCCAATATCTGACACGAAGTACTGATGCTCCAAAGAAGTCTGTAAGATTTTCAATGATTAACAATTTAATTTGTAATGTACCCCCAAAATTTCACAATAAACCTATTCTGAGATTAAAAGCAAACCAGTTTACATGTGACTTGAAAGAAAATTGCTCATCATCATGCCATTGTTATTACAGAATTCATGATTATTCTACAATTGTTAACTGTTCAGATCAGCGATTAAAAGAAATACCACAAATTATTCCTTCTAATACCAGTATCCTTTATTTTAAAAATAATTTACTTAGCAGCATATCAGCATTAAACAATGAAGAGTGGGCTAATCTTACTGAAGTCTATCTTGACAATAACCAAATATCAAATATAAATGACTGGGATGTTCCATCAAATCTTAAACTCTTATCTCTCAGTGGCAATCGTCTCCGACAACTTCCTGACTCCTTCTTAAATTTAACATCTGCTAAAGAAGAATTTTTTCTCAACCTTTCAAGAAATCCGTGGACCTGCAATTGTTCTACAACGAATTTCAAAACTTGGCTAGCAGAGAATTTCAGAAATGTTCCCGATGCAAAGGATGTCCTATGTTCTCAGAGATTAAAACAAAATGGTTCTTTAGATAGAGTGTCCGTTTTGAGCATTGCTGATGATGTTATGTGTCCATTGAACGACTGGCCATATAGAGTTCAAATGATAACTGTTGCTACAGTTTGCGCAGTTCTAGCTTTATCTTTCTTAGTAGTATCAGTATTATATTATAGAAATAAGCAAACAGTAATTGCTTATTTATATATTCACATGCATCCTTTCTTTATTTGCTTTTTTAACGAAGAAGACTTCGATGAGGACAAAATATTTGATGCATTTGTTGCTTATGGACATGATGACTGTGATGTGGCTCATAAGCTGATTGATGAGCTTGAGCCCCATTTTCAGCTCTGTATACATGAAAGAAACTGGATTGCTGGTAATCAAATCAGTTGGAATATTTTTAATTCTGTACACAACAGTCGTAGAACTATTTTAGTAGTCTCGAAACAATTTCTAGAAAGTATGTGGTTTCAAGTAGAGTTTCATACTGCCTATTATCAAATGTTAGAAGATAAAATTGATCGACTCATCATAATCGTAAAAGGAGAATTACCTCCCAAAGAGACTCTTGATAAAGAACTATTGTATTTGTTATCGACTAAAACTTATTTGATATGGGAAGAGAGGTGGTTTTGGGAAAAGCTGAGGTACGCTATGCCTCACAAAAAGCCCCAAGCTCTAGAAAGTAATGTTCTTGCTTTGAAGGATAAACCTGATAGAGAGAAAATTAAAGCTGTTGATAATCAAATAGCTATATTATCGGCTAATAGTAATAGAGCAGCTGACAAAGCTCAAGAAGTTGTCCAGAATGGAACAAACAGAGCTTTAAATTTAGTAAGTAAAGATTCTTCTGCTAAAAGGTGAGCGAACTCTTTTAGCCTTCATTGGAGTCTTCCACGTTCGTTATTTGAATCAGTCATGTGCATGTTTTTTACTTGGATATGAAATGTTATTCTAGATGGTGTAGAATATAATTTGTTTTTGACAGCTATATAAATGTAATACTATAACTTGCTTTATGAAAGCATTTGTTGTTGTTTTTCTTGATCATTGTCATACCATTGCTTGAAAATTATTCCTATTTCATGATATTCATTTAAAAAGTGTACTTAGTTCATCTTATTCATCATTGTCTAAATGTAAAATAATATGTCGTCATGACACATTTTTTGTGAACTAAAACGCCAAAAATCAAACAGATCTAAAAATCAAACGTAATTTACACTGTTTTATAACTATCATTTTTATTGTATCAATTTTCAAAAAAGAAATCTTGCATATGAAATTCATAGTCTAAATTTTTAACTTTAAGATGAACTAAATTGATAAAGAAATTCTTTACAATAATCGCTACTACTAATACTACTAATAATATTATGTCCATAGCTACCAACATCTTACGCTTTTTTGTACTACAAAAATTTAATGGTAAATTTTACCTTTTTTAATCCCATATATATTGCAAACGGAAAAGTGAAAATAAAGTGAAATTTATTTAAGAGGTTCAGGGGTTTGTAACGATACGTTATCTTTTCGCATCCCGAATATATGGATTGAATGGTTGGACAACTTACGGAGTCGCGACATAGAGGGAACACGTGCGATAGCGAAAATGTAGGGGGCGTTATATGTTTACTTGTTTGCATTCGATGATTTTTTTCCATTTTTCATATGCATTACATTTGTAATTTCTGTTATACATTCTGATGACGACTCGGTGAAGGAGTTGAAACATGTCAATATAGGTTTTTAATTTACTTTTAATGTGTTTTTAGTAACGTCTTTTAAGCAAATAAATATTTTAATATATGTTTTGACTTTTCCGTTTGGAATATATATTGTGATATGGTTATTAGAGGACGTAATTAAGGTTTATTACTCGTACTTACTTACATTTTTTCAATCTCCGTAATCTGCCAATTAAATAAGTAAAAAATTTCTATTAAATTTTTCTAGTACAGAGAATCGTAAGAGTTGGTAGCTATGTATGTCGCTAAAGCTCTAAAGTTATGTCTCTATAGAAATTTGTTAGCCACCACAAATTCTGTGTAGTAATCTTCGCCTTATTTAAACGCAAAACTTCAGTCATCAAATAAAGCAAATTTTTCATAGTAAAGTAAAGATATCTTGGTGGACACAGGTTGAAGACTCCCTCAGTGATGCGAGTGGGCTACTTTTTTTAAATTCCGATTTCTTGATTGGCACCACTCTACAGGAAATTGTAAAAATCCGCTTGTTTTGGCCTTAATTAATATCTCATTAAGTAAGGCGGTATTTGCTATTTCAAAAAAGTGGTGCCAACCAAGAAATCTGAATTTTAAAAAAGTAGCCACTGGCAACACTGAACTCTCTCTCCCTACTCTAAAGATATTTTTCAAAACCATTTCTCGAGTATCTAGTTAGAAGTAACTTTTTATGCCTAATGCATAGCTGCTAACTCTTCCGCTTTTTTGTACCACAAAAATTTAATAGAAATTTTTGCTTTATTCAATCAGCAGATTACGGCGATTTAAAAAGGTAAAATTTACTATAAAATTTTTGTGGTACAAAAAAGCGGAAGATGTTGGCAGCTATGCCAATGGGTTAAGTAATGGCGTTCAACCTGTGGCCTGCGTGCCATACAATTACCACTATCTTAGAATAGAATAATTTACTTTACTTACTGACAGAAACTTTCGGATTAAATAAGATGAAGATTATTATTCGTAAATTGCGGTGACAAAAAACTTCCATGCAAAAAGATTGGGTAGCACTAAGCTATGATATTGCAATATTTCCATCTCGAATATGATTTCTTTTTTTTTTTCGTTTTTTTTATCAGTTTGAACCCAGTCCAGTGCGTTTTGACAATTTAATCAGTAATTATATTCTTTAATACCTTGAAGAGCGGTGGGATATTTTTATACCACTTACTTTTACTCAAAATTTGTACTAGAATTTTTGAACAAAATTGTACTTCTGTAACTTCGGTGAAAAAAACTGTAAAATTGCATTTTCTTACTTAAAAAAAAAAAAAAAAAATGAAAATTCTATTTTTAATTCCACGTTACAGAAACACAATTATTTGCTCCTGAAAAGTTAATGGGTACTGTAGGTTGAATGTTGAAAATTGTTTAAAAATTTAAACCTTCTTTTTTGGGCAATATTTTAATGTTCTTCCACCGCACATTTTGGGGTTTCTCAGTAAACTATTCTAGCTGGATTTAAAATTCTTGAAAAAACTAGATCTATATAAAGCTATTTTGTATTAATTTCGATGTTATCATAAAGCCAACCTCTTCTTTTTTACTTTTTCCAAACTGTTATATAAAAATTAGTAGCTTCATTTAAACTTCATACGATATTGAGTATTACAACTGCGTTTTGCTTTATCCTTTTCATGTGTTATGTTTAACCATCAGAAGAAATTGTTTTTTCTTTGTATATATCGTATCAGTTCATTTTTTATGTAATTGTAGATTATATAAGTATTGTATGCTACATTATCAAAAGCTATATTTGATACATTTGCACAACATTTGTAAATATATGTAAATAATGCCTCTGTAAATATATTTTTCATTAATCAAGAAACACTATGTTTACCTTCTGCCGGTTGCACTTAATCTGGAACATCAGAAATATGCATTTTTTCTCGGCTTCTTTTTCTTGCAAAAGTGTTCCTACTTTTTAGTAACTCTTCCTCTCTCTGTCCAGAACAGTGGTGTCCAACATGCACATCGAGAGCTGCAGATTTACCAGTATTTCTGAAGAGTATATATAATTCGTCTTACTTAATAATAGAAACTCAACGATTAAATAAGGCAAAGGTTACTATTCGGAAATAGTGATGACAAGCAGCCGGTTGCCAAAAAGGTTGAACACCCTTGTCTTGTCATTTTCTTTACTTTATTATTATTTTTTCTTGATATCGTTTGCCATGCTTTTTTTTTTCCTTGATTCAAATATTTATTTTATCAAGACGTTACCTTCTTGCAATGTCCACCTTTTCTTAAAACTAGAATATGTTTTATGAAGAATTTGTTTTGCTTATTTTGAAACATTTCAGTCTAAAACAAAGAGTTTCTTAAACTCTTGATAACATATCATTTATTTTCCATGAAACATTCATCTTGAAGAAATGATATTCAAGACTTCTTTTCCCCCATTCATTTTAAGACCTGAAACAGACTGGAGTGAAAAATTAAAGGAACAAATATAAACACTCATGTAACTCCAATGATTTTGCATATAAAAATATGAACATTTCTCAAGATGCCTGAATTCCTGAATGACAAGATGCCTCCCCCCCCCCCTTTTTTTTTTTTTTTTGCCATGCCTGACACAGTGTTGCCAGATGGGCTACTTTTTTTTTAATCAGATTCTTGATTGGCACCACTTTTTTGGAATGGTAAAATGTGCCTTATCTAATGACATATTAATTAAGGCAAAAACAAAGTTAATTTTACCGTTTCAAAAAAGTGGTGCCAATCAAGAAATCTGAATTTAAAAAAAGTAGCCCACTGGCAACACTGGCCTGACATACATTCAAAATGCAGAATATCCTATTTCAGCAAAAAATATATAAGCATATAGAAAATGCGGTTTAAAAAGGGATAGGGACTAGTTTTTGTTAGTTATTATAATTTTTTATAGATGTGTAGCAAAGTTTTATAAGATGTGTGGACACTCCTGACTGAAATACAAGCTTTATAGCTTTACAAGCTTCTTTCCCATTCTCCCACTTAAGAGTCATTTCTCATAATCCGTCAAATGCCTTCAACAATGACACGTTCCACCTTTCATGCGGGAAATTTTTATCGAATTTGCATATAAGTGCATATTGGAACTACATGATAACGTTTTGACATTGAGTTTTCAACCTACTACCTTTCATCGGACTTCATTTTATAGAATTATTATAAAGTACCAGTCGTTCCTTTAATTTTTCCCACCAGTGTATAATGATTTAATGAGCTGAGCATTTCAAAACAATTTCGCCAAATTGCCAGGAAAATTAGCTTGTCTTTATACAATACGGTCAACGCTCGTTAATTCGAACTCCAAGAGACAAAGAAAAAAGTTATATTTATCCGAATTTCGAATTATCCAATTCCGAAAAAGAAAATGACCTTTAACACTAAAGAAAAAATACTATCTAACATAACAAAATGATATTCTTTCTATAATTCAAACTGTTTTATATTGTTATAATAAATTATAAAAGCATATTGAACTTCAAAATTAAAATTATTAAAAGTATGTTAATTTTCAGACATCATGTAACTGCTGTTATATTATTCTGTTACAGAATTTAGACGCTAATCTGTAAACGGGAATTTCCAGGAGGAGACTAAAGACTAAAACCTTGTTTTAGCTCCTTATATGTTGATCATAATATAATTTTAGAATTTTATTGTATTTTCGTACTTGTTAACTGAAGAAATGGGTAGTTTGTTTTTTTAAAGTAAGGAAATAAAAAAGCTATTAACAATTCTGCAGAAAAGGTAGGGGAGCTTGCCCGTGTGCCAAAAGACGAGTTTCCACCACTTTTTCGATAAAAAGTTCTTCGACTTATTTAACCTTTTCCGGCACACTGCGCCCGGGTCGGGATACTTAATTTTAATTCCGAACTTTCGAATGGCACCAAGAATACAGTCGAACCCGGTTAAGACGCGTTTCAAGGGAGTGGACCTAAGTCGCGTATTAAGCGGGATCGCGTATTAAACGTGATTTGTATAATGTTGCAGGAACTGGGCTTATTTACACATTTAATCGTCTAAATGAACTTTAGAGTTTTCATTGATATGTTTATGGTCGAAAATTGTGTCTTATACGTATATTTAGATTTAGATTTAATTGTATTCGACTTTACTCATTCTATCTTTTTACAGGATAGACTGGAATAATAACTAAAAATAAATATGGGTTCAAACATGGGGCTTTATTGTCGATAATACGCTACAACCAAAGATAAAACAACAAAAATAATTTTTCTGCTACACTAATTTTTTTTAATAGAAATAATTAAAATATTAAATTTTTGAAACATAATCCAGTTGTTAAAATCATATTTAGTACTTGTGATAATGAGTAAGTATTGTTAGCATAGCAAAAAGTAACGAAAACATAGAAAACATAAAAAAATTATACAACAGCAGTCGTATTTGTTTAATCTATGCGAGTTTCTTTTTCTTTTTTTTTTTTTTTTTTTTTTTTTTTTTTTTTTTTTGTATATAACATGCGTTACAAAACATAGTAGTGATGTAACATACATTTAAATACTCACTAACGACAGGTATAATCATCTTTAATCATAATTTTATGACATATCTGAGCATCCTGAATTCCTCTATGTACCCTGTATGTTTCCTCTCTCTACTACAATAAAAAATACACGAAACGAGACACAAAGAATGTTAGAACATGGGATCAAAGAAGAATTGCAGTGTTGCTAATTTCGAGGGCTTTTTTATTCAAATATCTATCACTATTTTTGAAATGTTCCTTTAACTGATCTGTTATTAAATAAAGTAAATATTAGCATACAGAAACAGTGCTTTTTATATGAATAAAAAAATCCGCTAAAATGGAAACACTGGAGAAGAAAGAAGGAATTCGCATCTTCACCAATGAATTCGCGTCTTAAACGTGATTTTTTACCACAAAGGACCGAAATTTTTTCGCGTATTAAGCGGGATCGCGTAATAACCGTTCGCGTCTTAAACGTGATATTTTTGCATTAGTCTTACGGGCGATGTTCAAGGGAGCGGAAAAAATCCGCGTATTAAGCGGGATCGCGTATTAACCGTGAGCGTCTTAACCGGGTTCCACTGTATTTTAGTAAAATTTTGCTTTTACAATGAGTAGTTAAAGTAACATATTTTTAATTTCTGAAAATGTTGTTTTAAAATTCCGGTGTCAGTCGATCATTTCATCATTTGCCCGTGCCGGAAAGGGTTAATGAAAGAAATTCTTAATCTAAATAAGCCGAAGAAATGTATTTAGAAAAAGTGGTGACAATTGGACCTCTGTCACGCAGGTTTGCCATCCTTGCTCTAGAAATAACACAGTTTTTTTCCTCCACTTTATTTTTTTATTTGATTTTGAAAACCTTATTTAGAGATATATACTTTTTTTTTCTAATTAACCGATGTGATGAAAATAAGTTCGGATTAACGAGCTAGTTCTAACCTTAGGTCTAATGTAAGGTTTTCTAGACTTTCTGATTAGTTCGAATTATTGCGAGTCTACTGTATATGTATATTGTTAATGTGACATATTGTGCACCCGGCCATGCTCAGATTAATATTTCCCCTCATGGATGTATGATATGTCAAATTATAATATTCATAAACATTAATTCCAGATTAATCAAAATGTCATAAGTGAAATTTTATCTATGCATTATATTGCTGTATTAAATGTGTTTTATGCCAGATGTATTATATACCAAGAAGTCATAAAGAAAATATGTAAATCACGAAATATTTTAATTTTTGTTTCGGGCCAAACCTCCATCAAATATATGTTGTCACAAATCTAAACTAACTTTTGAAGCCTTTTTTCACACATTATGTTTTCCTCACATGAATATTTTGTAATATGTTTTTCTAACTTCACACTTCCTAAATAGGAATAGTTTACCCAGATTAACTTTTATTTTATTTTATTTTTATTTATTTATTTATTTCTATTTCTGACAAGTTATAAATTAAGGTTCTTTAGAAAGCCAAGTTTCTGTGTAGAAACAGTTTTGGTTTGCAATTAATTAATAGCATGTGTATTTTGCAATTCTTCAAACTAAACTACGTAGAATTATCATCAGATATGAGTTTATTATAATGGAATTATACATACTCATTTGTTTAAATATTTGAACTTTTGTAAAATATTTCATTTGTTGCCATCATTCAGGAGAATTTACAACGTCATTCACAAAATTTTGCTTTCTGAAAAACATTCTAGTCAAATTGAATGCACAAAGATATTTGCAAATGCACATTTCTCTTTCAGTTCTATATTGATCTATATTATTTTAAAGATGTTTTTGGAATATCATTTTCATATAGTGACATTATGGGTGATTATACAGGGTTCCTAGAGGTCAAGGAATTTTCCTGACTTTAGGTCATAAAATACAGTTTTTACTTTCAGAATAACTCGCCTTCTGCAATCGTGCGGTTGCATAAGTCGAGTTTTTCACCGAGGAATTCAAATGAAAAGTTAGGAAACGTCGTAGTATCCAAACCGGTTGAAATTTGAATATGCTGCTTTGGGATAACGTAGTCAGACATCTAGGGACGCAATTGGAGTGTCCGGCGTGTTTGTGCGCATGCGCGGGCGCCCGCGCATGAAGGAGGAGAGAAATGAAGCAAGCAGTTGTGTGTTCCGTCCAACTGACGGGGCAGTGCGTGTGAGGACACCATGGGTTTCCCATTGCAAAATAGACGCTTTCAGTCGTGACGTCAGATATGACGTTTTCCTTGGATACTGACTCCAAACAAACAGTTGCTATGCTGTATTTTCTACTTTTCTTATATATTATAGCTATATTTTACAGCTGTGTCACACAGATATGTGTTTTAATACTTTATATGCACTGGTAACATTTTCTACGATTTATATTTAATAAGAAATGAAACATAGCAACCTTTTGTTTGGAGTCAGTTTCTAAGCAAAACGTCACGGTTGACGTCACACTGAAAGCGTCTATTCGACAGTTAAGAAGCAGCGAGGTGTCTGATCAAAGTCTGGTCACCACCCCCTGAATACTAGGCCTGAGCGCTGACACAAAAATGGCGGCTGCCGAAGGCGGATTTTTTTCAGCGTGTGTACGGTCCCTTCAATATCCGTACCAAGAATTTTTAAAAGATTTTCCCGCTTTATTTTTCTGAGATTAAAAAAGTCAAACAAATCTTTAATAAAATACTGGTGTCAAAATTTAAGGGACCGTACATTCGTTTTAAAAAATCCGCATTCGACAGCCGCCATTTTTGTGTCAGCGCTCAGGCCTAGTATTCAGAGGCGGTGGTCTGGTGCAGCGAGAAATCTGATAACACCTCGCTGCTCCTCAATCGACGAATTTTGCAATGGGAAAGCCATGATGTCCTCACTCGCACTTCCGCGTCAATTGGACGGAACACACAATATCCTGCTTCCCTCCTCCTTCATGCGTGGGTGCCCGCGCATGCGACAACCACGCCGGACACTCCAATCGCGTCCCTCCATGCATCACTACGTTACCCAAAAGCGGCATATTCAAATTTCAACCGGTTAGGTTGTTATGACGTTTCGTACCTTTTCATTTGAACAACCCTTGTACAAGAAAATACTGGCACTTTTCTTGAAACTGTAGGAACACTGTTATAAAGCTTAATAAGATCCGAGGACTAAATTTAAAATACCCTCTTTCTTTCAACTATCCCATTTCATGTATATAATTCTGTAATATTCCATCATCAATATCACCAATATTCTGTGTTCTGTCTTTTTTTATCAAATTGGAATAATAAAATCAAGCATATAATTGAGACTCACAAATAGTGTTGCCAGATGTCCCGCGTAAATCAAGGCTCCAAATGCTCTGGACACTAGTATCTTAAAATAATTTTCTTCGCCTTATCTAATGGCAGAATTATCTGCGATTAAAGATGGAGAAATAAACTGTAAGAAATTAGTGGTGTCCAGAGCATTTTGAATCCTGATTTACGCGGGATACCTGACAGCACTACTCACAAACGAATAACAAAAATGAAGCTCAAATTTAGACTCACAATAACTGATAAATATAAAGCTCATCTAACTGAAAAAAGCAAAATATTTAAAGGCTCAGTTTCCCATAAAATTAATTTCGCAGTTCTGTTGCAATATGTCACATGTAAAACCATCGCAGAAATAAAAAGAGCAAATTTAATATATACCAGCTTCAAGATTTCATAAAATGTTTTCTTGCTCTTCAAATAAAAATGATGCCCTTTCCTACCAGTTTTTCTGAATAAAGATCTTCGCTTTATCTAATCGCAGAAAATTACTATACAAGCATGCATAGTTTGAATAGCAGGTTTCGTCCATGATATACAGAATGTTGTCGAATTCGGTTTGCAAATAAGTATTCAGCGTGGCACGGGACTTTGTATGACACCAACAAAAAATTAGTTCAAAATCTCGACAATAGAGGGCACTACTGCAGATAAGTCCATATAGCTCACACAACGAAAGATCTGGATAGAAAAAAGTGTACATGCAGTATTCTGAAATGTTTTTCTATCCAGATATAGCGTTGTGTGAATAATATAAAATTATTACATGGAATTAACTGTAGTGGCGTCCTCTATTGTCGAGATTTTGAACTAATTTTTGTTGGTGTCATACGAAATCCCGTACCACGCTGAATATTTATTTGCAAACCGCATGTCTCTCCGGCTCACGGATATTTTTTATCGCGTTTTACTTTCGCACCAAACTTTTGAAACACCCGGTATATGTCTGTGTTACAAAATGTAGATGTCATATAATAAAAATTTGTTCATATTAATTTCTTACAATTATATTATATTCATTCTTAGAACTTTACCTTCTCTAGCTCAAGTTCTTTTAGTTATTATATTTTTCCAAGTTAAGAGACCACTTCAGTCACGGGAAGAAAGAAAAACGCTAATGTTAAGTCTATGGGGACATTATTTTCAAATTTCTCGCTTTGATTTTGATATTTTTGAATGATTTTTTTGCATAGGATAGCTGAAGACTATCTACAACCGGGCTAGTTTTTACTTTTTTGATTTTGGTTTCAGATTTAAAAAAAAAAAAGAAAAAAAATACTATCACTTTCGGAACCGGTTCTGAAATTGAAACTATCCTAAATAAAAAAAAAAAATAAATAAATAAAAACTATACTCAAAATCGAAAAAGTAAAAACTAGCCCGGTTCTGGATCGTTCTCAGCTATCATATGTAAAAAAAAAAAAAAAAAGAAAAGAAAATCATTCAAAAATATCAAAATCAAGTCGAGAAATTTGAAAATAACGCCCCCATAGACTTAACATTAGCGTTTTCCTTTCTTTCCGTGACTGAAGTAGGCTCTTAACCCTCTGTCTACCAGAAGGGTCCAATGGACCCGACATGTATATTCAAAATATCTATTCAAACCAGAAATTTCTTCAAAACAAACTAAATGTATAAATCAGACAATAATAAGTTAAATAAACAAATTAAATAGTTTTAAGTAAAAATTCTGGTGTAGAATGTTTTTATAAAACTTGAGTAAAATTTCCGGTAGTTCTAGGGTTAAAAGAGCCTTCTGAAAATTTTTCTAAAGTATGCTCTTTTATTTGTGATTGATCGATTTTTACTCTTAGTCTTACAATTCTAAATTTCCGAAAGGCCTCGCCTCTTTGAATCCAATAAGAAATTTAGATCACCGGAAGGATAATTTACTAAGCGATACTCAGTATTACCAGATAAGGTTTGCTTTCTACATGTGAGTGATGCTAGACATAACCATAGCTGCTAACATCTTACGCTTTTTTGTACCACAAAAATTTTATAGCAAGTTTTACCTTTTTAAATCGTCGTAATCTGCCGATTAAATAAGGCAAAAATCTCTATTAAATTTTTGTGGTACAAAAAAGCAGAAGAGTTGGCAGCTAAAGATTTCCAACTTTGAAAATTCAGAGAAAAAAAAATATTTTGAAAATTTAACCCGGGAATGGTCGCTCAAATCCTATACATATACGATTTATACTTTGCCACCAATAAATTCAAATGAAAATCGTCATGTTATTTAATCATTGAGATTGCTCTCAAATTCAGCGATAAAATTATTTGAGGATTACTTTTCGAAAAATAGTGGTGAGGAATGTAATAATCGTGCGCACCCTGGGTATGTCATACCCTGCGCGTGTAATCCCGGGTTAATAAAGATAAAAATCAAATCAATAAAGCAATATATTTTATCAATGAGTAACAATGCTCTTTTTATCTATGACTTTATTTAGATTTAGTTGACAGTCATTAATAAGTCATGAATTTTGCCAATAAGTCACGGACAAATTCGCGTTCATTTTTCTTTTGTTTTTCAGTATAATCTATCTTTAATGAGTTAAAACTTAATAATTAGTTTTAATATTTTACAACTGCATTGTTTCAGTACTTTTATTGTTATATTTTATTTGCTGTGAATTTATATTCTGCTTATGCAGCTGGATTTGTGGTCAAAAATTGGAAGCTATATGTATGTATTTATTTTTTATTGTATTACTATTATGAACAGATAATTTTGTATACATTGTGAGATCTGCTGTCTATTCACTGTGAATGTAATATGTCTCAAATAAATGCATTGAGCTTATCAAAAATTCTTGTGATTTTGCATTTTTATTCTTCAAAAGACTGCCGTAGAGATAAACACACTTTAAAAAAGAAAAAAATGCTAGAAAATGAGAACATGAACCTGCTGATTTTTTTTCAAGTAATTTTGACTCGAAAATATGTATTTGTTGAACTTAGTTTTAAGCACTGATATGTACTTAGGAGTATTTTTACACTATAGGGGTCCTGGCGAGACAGAAAAAATGGCGTTGACGATGAGAAGGAAATTTAGCAGCGTATTATCTGGCAACATACGTTGTATCATTGTCAACATCGCTGTTCCTTATACACAAGCTTTTTTTTATGCCTATATAACTTATTTAATACAAAGAAGCCATTCATCTATTTTCGTACACAAACAGAAATAAATTGTACACAAAAAACAATAATAATATGTATGGCTATTTCCATGAGTATTTGTAGTGTAAATCACATGCTAAGATTTTTGGCTACCAGTATTTTAGAACGAAAAAATGTGATTTATTTTATCGGTGATATTTTATTAATTGAATAAGGCCAAGCAAACTTTTCGAAAATAACGGTGGCCTACAAGCATTGCAGTTATCAGCTATGTGGCTTACACTACAAAAACCCATGGAACTAGCCATATACAGGGTGAATCTAAACTCTTGGGCAAAACTTTAAGGAGTGATACTACGCATCAAGACAAACAATATTAAATAGGAAACTAACGGTCCCAAACGTCTTTCGGAGGAGATAGGCGCCATTAAAGTTTAGGGTCCAAAATTTCAAATGATTATAAAAAACGGAGAAATTTGTCGATTCGTTCGCGGTTCCGCTAAAACTATTCTTTATGTCAGAATTTTTATGCTCAGGAGTTGAAATTTGAACCCCCCCCCCCCCCTCCCCTGAACACAGTTCAGTTTGAGCTACTTAACCACTCCCAACGATTCAGATTTTGAGCTCAAAATTTAAGTTTAAGTCTAAGCTTTTGAAAGCATTTAATGAGATACAAAAATTAACGGTAAAAAATAGTTGTTCGTTACTCCAAAGTCTAAAGCGCTCTCTATCGGCATTTTTTGAGCTTTATCTTTAAACTTTATTTTTAAGAAAATACTGACATAAAGAATAGTTTTAGCGAAAACCGCAAACGAATTGACCAATTTTTCCGTTTTTTATAATCATTTGATAAACTTGATAAACCTTAAACTTTAATGGCGCCTACCTCCTTCGGAAGGCGTTTGGAGCTCTTGATTTCCTCTTTAATATTGTTTGTCTTGATGTGTACTATCATCCCTTAAACTTTTGCCCAAGAGTTTAGATTCACCCTGCATAAATAAAATGTTTACATATTTATACACAAATACTTATATAAACAAGCGTAAAGGTTCGTTAAATTTGTTTTCTTAAGCTGCTAATATCATCTGGCAACAAATCTCACTTTCTAAAGGCCCAATTGCACCAAACTTTTTAAAAAACGCTAAGGCCCTTAAACTCGAAAAGTATACATACTTAAGGAAGCAACGACACTTTCGAAATCCTCTGGTTTAGTCACCACCTTCTGAACAGTAAGCCTAAGCTTTGACACAAGGCGTCTGAAGAAGGCGGATTTTTTTCAGCGTGTGTATGGTCTCTTTAATTTTGGTACCAATAAATTTTAAAAGTTTTTTCACCTTTACTTTTCTGAGATTAAACAAGACAAAGAAATCTTTTATAAAATACTGGTGTCTAAATTTAGGGGACCGCACATACGGGAAAAAAATCCGGCTACGAAGGCCGCCATTTTTGTTTCAGCACTCAGGCCTAGTATTCAGGGGGCGGTGGACTTAGTTACGTTTTGTTTGTACTCGCTACAGTCCATGGAACTATTAATAAAGAGGAACTGACATATCCTTAACCCTTAAATGCATAGTGATGTAGATTTCCATCACCTTTTTATTTAATTTTTAATCCATAAATTAAGTTCTTACAACCACTATATTTATATAGAAATATTACTCCTCTAAAAATTACAAAATTATGCTACTAAATAAAGTTAAAAATCTATCTTAAGATTTCTGGTGTCTAATCCTTAACATAAAAATAAAAAACACAATTCTAAAAGATTAATTCATGCAATTAAGGGTTAAAGGTTAAGTTTTATAAAATAAGTAATTATATAAAATAAGGGATTTGGAGACATACTTATTAAAATATTTAATAATTTGCAATATTTTAGCGTAAAACAGCCACACCACAGTAGTTTTTACTTGTATTGCAGATGTGCAACAAAAGAAAAGATTGACATATTATATGGAAAATGTATCTGATTTTTTTCATTATATTTCCTTTGCAATAAACCTTTTGGAGAATCATATATAATTTTTTCGAAACAAAATAACAAATCGCGCATTTAAGGGTTAAAATAGTGAAGCTTCAACTGTAACCGCTTTCTATGGAGTTGATTGCCTCCTGAGAAAACTTCCACCAGTAAATTTAAATAGAAAGGTTCTCTTTATTTAAACGCCTTATTAATGCAAAATTTCAGTCATAAATAATGGCAAAAACAGATATCCATTTTTATTGGTGGAAGTTTACTTCGGCTGTAGTCAGGCGCTGCGTTTCCGCCATATTATGACAACCTAGACAACCTCCTGTCAGCGTCAGTGAAAAAGATTATAATACCTGGGCAAACTGAAATATTTTGTGAAAAAGCCGCTGAAATAAGGCAAAATTTTCTATTCAAAATTTACTTGTCGAGGTTTCCTCCGGAGGTAATCAGAAACTGTTGATCCAATATAAACAAACAGCCTCCATCTTGTGACAACCTCCTCAATTACTTCACTCGCAACTGGTAGACAATACACCATATGTCTCCTCCTCTTTATTCATAACTCCACTGCTGCAGTCATCTTTTGCACACGAGGGTTAAACAAATCGGGATATCCGTTTAAAGAATGGAATTGTGAATAAAGAAGGGGAGACATAGTGGTCTACCAGTTGCGAGTGAAGTAACTGAGGAGGTAGTCACAAGATGGCGGCTGTTTTTTTTTTTTTTTTACATCGGATTAATAGTTTCTGATTACCGCCGGTCAATCTTCTGCGATTAAATTTGACTAGAAATTTTCGCCTTATTTAAGCTCCTTATTTCTGCAAAATTTCTGTCACAAATATGGTAAAATTTTGTATTCGTTTTTACTGGGGGTAGTTGGCCTGGTATTATAATCTTTTCACTGATGCTGACAGGAGCTTGTATAAGTTGTCACAATATGATAGAAACGCAGGGGCTGATTACCGCCCTAGTAAACTTTCACCAGTAAAAATTAATATATATTTTATATCATAATTATGACCAAAATTCTGCACGAATAAGGCATTTAAATAAGGAAACAATTTCTATTCAAATTTACCGGTGGAAGTTTACCCTGGTGGCAACTAGCCCCCGCGAAACCGGTTACAGTTGGAGCTTTACAATTTTGAGGATATGTCAATTTCTCTTGTATCATACTTCCATGGTTTAAAGTGGAACCCGACCCACAACAATCACCTATTTCAAACACGCCATATTTTGTCCAGTAGCCTGCGCCCTAACCACCGGACAAGCAGGTGGGCGCGAATTCTATCATCTGATATTGACGTAGGTGCCAAGGGTTCCGGATTTCGCATAATAGTACTTTTTTAAAGTTTTCTTCGCATTATTTAATCGCAGATTTCTGCAGGGAATCTGCAATTATATAAGGTGAAGAAACCTTTTTAAAAAATACTGCATTCAAAATCCGTAACACTTGCCATCTATGTATTTAGACATATTTAGTGAATTCTTAAAGAGATCAACTTAGATAGGTGGAAAACATACAACGATGGTCAACTTAGCAGGTTTTACAGTATTAAAAAAATCTGAAGGTTTGGTTTCTAAGCTCTCTAAATTTATTTCCATGTACAGAAGTAGCTAACGTTATACTCTTCAATTTGAAAGAATCCTTAATAAAGGTTTAGTACAGCCGGGCTCCAAAAAAAGAGAACACATTATAATTACCATATTGTTCAAAAGAAAAGCGAAAATAGCCTTTCAATTAGGATTTATGCCTTTTTTTAAAATTTATGATTTTTTAAAATGCCCAGGGGGGTCGTCTTCATACAGAAAGCGCACAAAACTCTGAATTTTTTAATACAAAAACCCTCCAATATGATATTTGAATTTTTCAGAAAATTTTACTTTAGGATACGGAACAGAAAGTCATTCGATCAAGTAGTTTAGGATTTATGAAGGTTTAAAATTTTAAATTCCTAAAGTTAAATTCGTTTTTAATAGCTCTAAAACTAAAACAAACTGCAATGCATGTAGCTTTTTAAGTATAACTCAAAAAACCACTTGGCGGAATGAGATGTAATTTTGGATTTACATGTATAAAGCTTCAAGAAATCTATTTTTGTTAAAAATTTTACAGGTTGCAATACATTTTGGGATGAAATTTTCTGAAAAATCCAGATATAAAGTTAAAATTGGGAGTTCTTCAATATCAGAGTTTCGTACAATTTCTTTATGAATTCGGCACCTATTCCCTTTTTTTGTACGTAAATTGAACACAATTCCCAATTGAATGGCTAGTTTTATTCTTTTTTTTTTTTTTGGGGGGGGGGGGAGGGCAGTTTGGTAATTATATATGCAGTGTTATATTTTTTTTCCTTCCTGACTGCAGGGAGCATTAAATCTGACATATTTCAGTTACTAATATTTTGGAGATTTTCCGACGCATTTTTTTTTTAACTTTAAGATATTAAAGCATAATGACAGAAACGATTTAATCTTTACTAAAACAAATTAATTAATAAAAATGATATATCAATGCTTAATTAATTTTTTTTTCATTAAAAGTTTTTTCGGTAAGTAGGTTTATACTTTAATTTTGAGGAGAATCACGATACAAATAAAGCAGGTAAAAAAATAACATGTCTTTAATAATATTTGCTAAAAAATCGCATTTAGATATAAATTACAATTATTTGCAAATATGAAGTTTTTAAATAGAAAATCTTAAAAAAGAGCCAACTCATGCATATGGCTTTCGCTAATCACACTGCAAAGCCCATGGATCTGACCACCACACCCTGAATACTAGGCCTAAAGGCTGACATAAAAATTGCGGCTGTTGTTGGCGGACATTTTTATGCGCTTGTACGGACCGCTGAATTTACACACCAGTATTTTATAAAAGTTTTCTTTGGCTTATTGCTTCTCAGAAAAATAAGGCGGAGAAAAGTTTTAGAAATTATTGATTTTCAATTTCAAGGGACCGTACAAACGCGGAAAAAAATCCTCCCACGACAGCCGCTATTTTTTGTGTCAGCGCTCAGGCTTGAAGGGGCGGTGATCAGACACAAAATATGTCAGATGAAATGGTAATGAAAACTTTTTATTATTGAGTGTACTTTAGAGAACGTTTCTATTGTTTAACCGTAAAAACAGCAATTGACTGTTAAAAAACAAAAAGTTATTTAGAAGAGGTTTATTTCGTAATACAAGCCAACCACTAAAGTCCCGCTCATCCCCATAAGCTTCAGAATGGCTATAAGCATAAACGTGGTGTCTAAGTATAGTAACGTGACTTGTGAAATGCGATGAGCGCCACATAGTAGCAAACTGCGGAATTAGCTTTCATATCTCGAAAACGAACGAAATGCGGTAAAAGTGTAATTACAAAGTTATAGGTTGATTTAATTTAGTATGAAATGATGTCGTACATCTAAAAATAACTTTATTAGAAACTCTGAAATGCAATCGTTTTATATTCTGTCACCAGCTTGAATACGCCACAAATTATATACAGAAGTGTGGTATTATAAGGCAGATGCAAATTTATTAATAAACTAACAGACGTTAGCAAGGTAGAGTTTATTTCAATAAGAAAATCAATTTAAGTATACTCAAAGTATCCTTCATCGGAACATGCTGTATAGCCGCCGATGAACTGGGCTTATTTCACTTGATTTTTTATTAAAATAAACTGTACCTGACTTACACATGGTAGATTTGAGGGGCTTACAACCATAATAGAACAAGTCCATTTTGAAAAAAAAATGAGACAGTCCATTTAGAAGGTGTATAAAATCTGTTTTAAATACTCCCATAGTAAACCAAGTCAGTAAACAGATGACGTATATGACAAAGTATGTGAAACCAGACTTGGTTCACTGTGGGAGTGGATAAAACAGATTTTATACACCTTCTAAATAGACTACCTCATTTTTTTTTTCTAATGGACTTGGTCTACTATGATTGTGAGCCTCTCATATGTGAAATGATATATTTAAACATGCACACCTTTAAAACTGGCAATATGAAAGCTTGGCTGGTTGCATGAACAACGGAAGAAAAAAAGTATAACTTGATAATTCAGAAATAACTTTTAAGTCAGAAATAACAGTAAATGTGCATCTTCTTCTGTATACAATTAGTGGCCTTTTTTTCTCGTGGTTAGATACAAATAAATTACATTTCATGACTTTTCTAATAAAGATATTTTTAGATGTAAGACATGGACCGGGGGCCAGGCTTGGGCCTATTTTCATTCACGGCACTCGGGTCGGGCCCGGGCCATACTTTTTTCTGAAGGCTCGGGCCGGGCCGGGCCGGACCGTGGTCTGGTCCGTTCAAAGGTCAGTAAAATTAGGCTTGGCACAAAATTTTTTTCAAAAAAATGCCTACATTTTTAAATCGCCATTATTCTACAATTAAACATTCAAATTCATTCTTTTTAAATAGTAGATTTCTACACTTATTAAAATATAGTTAAATTAAAATATAGTAAAACGTGTGAAAAAGAACCTGTCTATGATGGAATCTTGTTTTAAACTGAAAAGCGTGTTGATCCATGCAAAATAAATATACTACTACGTAAGAAAAGAATATATAATACATTTACACTTGCTAAGAAGGAAACTTGTCTGTAACGCATTTTTTTTTTTTTTTCTTTTCTATGCAATTCAGTCTTAGATTTTACTGTATAGCATTTTTCAGATTTTTAACACTTCAATACATGGAATATGTATTAACAATATTAATGATAACTGAAACATTTACATACAAGAAATAGAGATTCATTAAAAAAACAAATATTGCACCCTGCGGCACTTCTACAAAAATTAAGATTATAATTATAAACATGAAAAGAAAAGTTAAGATAAATATTTTTGGCTTGAACTCCTCATACGAGACAAACTTTTAACCAAATCGACGTAAAAATAAATGTTTTGTTTAAATTCACTCGGGCCGGGCCGGGCTCGGGCCGAGATTTTAACTTTTTTCGGGCCGGGCCGAAATTTTAACTGTTATATCGGGCCGGGCCGAAATTTTAACTGTTATATCGGGCCGGGCCGGGCCAATATTTTTTTGTACGAGCCGGACCGGGCCGAATTCTTTTTGGAACAGATGTCATAAGTTCCCCCCGACCGCCATCTTGGAATTTTCTTGGCGTGAAAACCCTTTTTCCGCCAAGTAGTAAATGTCGCCAAGCACCGGTTTATACGCATGTTTGGCTTAACGAAAATAAAATGTAAATAATAAACAAAATTCGCTAAAATGGCAACCAGTAATCCTCGTATGTGCGCTTCGCGCACATTTTCCGAAAAAAAACATCACTGCATTCAACACTTCTCGAGGTCTAGCATTCTCAAAATTCAGCAGTTTTCGCTTTCTAGCAATCTCATAATATAAAAACTTTTAAAGCAAAAATACACATAAAAAACAAAATTCGCTAAAATGGCAACCAGTAATCGTTGTATGTGCGCTTCGCGCACATTTTCCGAAAAAAAACATCGCCGAATTCAGCATTTCTCGGATATAGCATTCTCAAAATTCAGCAGTTTTCGCTTTCTAGCAATCTCAAAATATAAAAAACTTTTAAAGCAAAAATACACATAAAAAAACAAAATTCGCTAAAATGGCAACCAGCAATCGTTGTATGTGCGCTTCGCGCACATTTTCCGAAAAAAAACATCGCCGAATTCAGCATTTCTTGCGATATAGAATTCTCAAAATTCAGCAATTCTCGCTTTCTAGCAATCACAAAATGTAAAAAACTCAAAAGCAGTAAAATACATAAAATTATCAACATACCTTAACAAACATCTGCTTTCTTGAAAGATCCAGCTCGAAATATTATCGCCGACATTTTCCTAAATAGGCTTATCAATACGTATTCACAAACTATAAACAAACCTTCTTTTCTTGTCAAAATTTCCTCATATTTCCTAATTATTTCAACAACAGCGTTTAAACGGACTACAGAAAACATAGTTAATCAAATACATTCAATAAATTTCACATAAAAATAAAAAGGCAGAACTATACAATACGATATCAAAATACATTCACAATACTCCAACATTAACTTCTCGGTTGCCAGAACGACACGTCACAAAAACACGTCACACGACATTCAACATATCGAGGTTGCCATATCCATAACCACCGTCAACACGCCAACACGCCAACAAAAAATTGCCAAACATTTCAAAACAACAACGGCGGAGGGAACATACGGCATCTAAGCCTTCTTTTTTCTCTGAGTCGGGCTGGGCCCGGCCCTGGAAAAGTCGGCCCGTGCAGACCTCTAGCACAGACACATGGTTCGCACGAATACCGTTATTTCTCCATGAAAACTACCAGTATCTTTTTATAGAAAATAAAAATCTAGGTTAAACACGCAAAATTTCGTCTCCTTTTAAGAAGGGCCCCACCAGTGGCCGAGAGGTTCTGCTCTCGAAGCTGGTAGACGGGAGGTGCTGGGTTCGATCCCAATCGCGCCCGTCGGCCTAATCGTTCGGAGTTTTCGTGGTTTTCATCGAACCTTGGTTTTCCAAGCGTTAATACGGGTTAGGTTCCCTTAGAAAGACCTCCACGGAAGGCACCCCCCACCCCTTAGGGCCTATATCCCACGTGCTGATAATTGGCCGACATAAATCCAACCAACCAACCAACCTTTTAAGAAGAGATTTTCTATAAGATAATAATACTGGTGCCGAAAATTTTAATTTTGAATACTACTATTTTCATGGAGAAATAACCGCCGTATTTAATTACAGAAATTTTGTGATTCAGTTTGCAAATAATTCTTTACAAAAATATTGGTATCCAAAATAAAATTTTAGTTCCTGCCAGACCTGCCCTGCGCTAACGTGTATCTGAATTCTATTAACGATATTTAATTGAATATTTTCAGAACAATTACTATAATTATTAATTATCGGGTTAAAATTTTATTAATTTTTCAAGCGAAAGAAAATTATAGAAATCCAATTTTTTTTTATAGTTTTTGGAAAACATTCCGTTCCTACTACAGTCAACAGTCGCCAAGCAAAATTTCTCCAAGCTAAAATGTAAAACAATTTATGAGAACAAGAATGACTCAGAACAGTTTTAGCTACGATTTTTAATTGTTCGAGATGGATTTAATAAGCTTTAAATAATTAATACTTTTTAAACTTTTATTAAGTGAAAACTGAAAAATATATATACTGTTTGATTTACAATTCATTAATGAAATTTCTAAAATCTAAAAAATAACCTCGTTTTAGTTTATATATTTTAGCAGGCTAATTTCCGCTATTCGAATCCACACAAGCACTTTTTATTTCTTATAATTAATCACAAAAATATACTGAAACACAATTAAATTTGGAAATTTTTATTAAATGTCAAATCAGATTTTCCCAAGTTTACACAGTCGTTCGTTTGGGCGATAGTTTTTTAAAGAGAAAAACTTAAACTTAGCTGGTCATATTCCAATGCTGCTATTTATTTATCAAGGATAGTATTTCTGTTGCATAACTAAACTAACTCAGCTTGTCATATCTCATATGGTAACGGTAACAAACAATATTGATGAGCAAAATTCATATGTAGAATTTTACAAATAAATTATTATTATTATCACTAGATGGCAGCACGAAAATAACGCAAAGTTTTCTTTGACCCAAAACAGAAAACTGGCAACATACCTATACCATAGACTAGAGGTCTGCACGGGCCGAACTTTCCAGGCCCGGCCCGGCCCATAGAAAAAATAATATTGGCCCGGCTGGACCCGGTAAAAAAATTAAAAGTTCGGTCCGAGCCCGGCCCGAAAAAAAGTTAAAATCTCGGCCCGAGTGAATTTCTACAAAACAATGATTTTTACGACGATTGTTCTTGTACGAGGAGTTGGAAGTTCGGACAAAAAATATTTATCTTAGCTTTTTTTTTTCATGTTTATAATCTTCATTTTTATAGAAGTGCCGCATGCTGCGATATTTATTTTTTTTAATGTATCTCTATTTCTTGTATGTAAATGTTTCAGTTATATATTGTTAGTCCATATTCCATGTATTCAACTGCTAAAAATCTCAAAAATGCTATACAGTAATATCCTCTAAGACGGAATTGCATAGAAAAGAAAAAAAATGCGTATTATACACTTCTTAGCAAGTGTAAATGTATTATATATTCTTTTCTTACCTATTAGTAAATTAATTTTGCATGGATCAACACGTTTGTCATGGTTCCATCATAGGCAGGTTATTTTCACACATTATTTTAATTGAGCTATATTTTAATATGCGTAGAAATCTACTATTCTTTAAAAATAATAAATTTTAATGTTTAAGTGTAGAATAATGGCAATTCAAAAATGTACGCATTTTTTGCAAAATTTTTGGGCCAGACCTAATTTAACTAACCTTTAAATGGACCAGGCCACACTGACACAATGATTTTCATGCGGCTGGCTAAAAACTAGGATTGAAAATTTTGGGCGGTGAAAACAATAAATAGGAATGAAACCAGGCCCGGCTCTGTACAGAAAAATTAAGTTAGGCCTCAGCCTTCAGAAAAAAGTATGGCCCGGCCCGAACAGAGTAGAGACCAGCAGGCCCGGCCCGAGTGCCGTGAATTGCCGTATTTCAGTCATTTTTGTCGCATTTACGGTAGTTAACCCTTTCAAGGGCAAAGTACTTCTATGAGTAAAATACTGAAATGATTGAATGGCACCGGAATTTACAAACAAGTTTATTTGAAAATAAGTAAAAGCTTTTCTTCACTTACTTAATAAAAGGAACATTTTCGATCCCGAATTCTGGTGTCACTGTGTCATTTAGGGATTAAAATTAATTGGTCCAAAAATGAACCACCGCCCTTGAAGGGGTTAAAACCTCTAAATGCAATGTCCAAAGTCCTAAATGTGACAATGCGTTTTATACATGTCAGTTCAACATAAAATACACATTTAATTGCTATACATACTTAATTAATAAGGAGTTGAAATTCATAAAATTGAAAGTTTAATAGCGTATTATTGAACAATTGAATAAACTAATAACTTTATTTAATAACATCTTAAATTAAAAAAATAATTTTTACATACATAATCTTGAATATATTATTCTTAAATAACGCATACTTCAATATCCATATTTTACACACTTTTAACTTTGACCATGGATAAAACAAGAAGTAAATAATGAATGTCTGATTCAACAAATTTTACCAAATCTTTTCCTTTTCAGTTTGCTTTTAACTCATATTTGCTTTTCCTCCTCGTGTAGGTCTTCTTTTTGATATCCGAATGGTGTGGATCTATATAAGTTTAAGGTTTAGGCGGTTGCAGGCGAAATCTCTGCTGCAGACGCTGGTTTTGTGTTTGATTTGAAGAGCCAGGAAGGGATCTACGCCTAATATCCTCTACACAGGACTGCCACGGGCAACTATTTTTTTAATTCTATCTCGCACCATTTCTTAAAAACAAAAATTGTTCACATTCACTTTGACAACATCTGCAAGAGAAATATACTAGAAAATTAGTTTTTTTGAAATAGGGGTGCGAATAGAATATAAAAATAGTCACCTGTGGCAACCATGTCTACAGGTACCGGTCTTTGTGCTTGATTTGAAGAGCTAAGCATTTGTTCATTAGGCCTAATTTGTTCGTCGTTTTCATCGAGTAGTACTTCTGGAATCCCACGTGAGCGCCATTAGCCTTCATCGCCATGTTGGATTTTAACGCGTTATAGTTGTCGTAACAACACACTACAAAAATAAATAAATACTTGAACGTACAGCTAAATGTATATATTTTATAGACATAATGTGTAAATTAGCATTTGAAAATAAGAGTGTACACTTACCTTCAAGTTAGATGTTGTAGAATTTTATAATAAAACAATTGCAAACTAATAACGTGAGGACACAAAAACACTTTCATTCCGACGGTTACTATATCATTACTGGGAATTTACGATGATGTTCGCTAGGTGACGGTACCGATTGCGCGTTTTCATTTCCATTCCGTTTAGAAATATTTGTGTGAACGGGATTGCCCACTGAGCGTTATTACCCCACTTTCCCCTAATATATTCAACATTATGTATATCAAAGTTATTTTTTTTAATTAAAGTTATTAGTTTATTAAATTGATCAATAATAAGCTTTTCAACTTTCAATTTTGTATATTTCAACTCTTTATTAAGTAATTAAAAAATGTATAGCAAATAAATTAATATTTTAAGAGGAATTGATATGTATACAACGCATTGTCACATTTAGGACTTTAGACGTCTCATTTAGGTTTTAACCAGGGCGCCCACTCGGTTCATTTTTTGAACACAACTTTTTTTCAAAGAAAAATCTTCTTTAGAATTTCCGTCGAAACTTACCTCGAATTGCGTTTTAGGTAGCTTTCATTACAAAAAGCTACCTATTGCAGCCGTTCGGAGGAAAGCGATTTCAAAAAATTTTGGTATATTTTCATCGATCATGACCCCCAGACCCCGAAACCACCCTCCGTTCAAAAGTTGATATATATATATATATATATATATATATATATATATCCATATATATATATATATATATATCTGACCTTTGTCATACTGTAACTCTCGAATTTGTGAACCGATTTGGATGAAATTCGGTATGTACATAGTACATACCAATGTCTCAACCGAGTTCGTTGGCCAGCTTCATCCGCCATTTTGTTTCAAAATGGCGGCCATTTAAAAATTTTTAAAAACTTTTAAATTTGAAATGGGATACCAAAGAATTGAAAATGGAAAAATATTTTTTTCTTATGTATTTGACCTTTATACAAAGATTCCGGAGCAGTTTTTGTTTCGTCTATATCTTACAAAATGGCTGAATTATAGCATTTTGAATTTCTAGCGTGGCTGACATTTTGAAACGTCCTGAATTTTGCCACGCGATAAAAGGCGTATTTATGAACCGATTTGGATGTAACTTCGTTTGTACATAGTAAATACCAATGTCTGGACCGAGTTCGTTGGCCAGCTTCATCCGCCATCTTGTTTAAAAATGGCAGCCATTTAAATTTTTAATAAAAATTTAAATTTGAAATGTGGTACCAAAAAATTGAAAAGTGAAAAAATATTTTTTTCTTATGTATTTGACCTTGATACAAAGATTCGGGAGCAGTTTTTGTTTCATCTATATCTTAAAAAATGGCTGAGTTATAACATTTTGAATTTCTAGCGTGGCTGATATTTTGAAACGTCCTGATATTTGTCACGTGATAACAGGCGTATTTATGAATCGATTTGGATGTACCATGGTGTGTACATAGTACATACAAATATCTCGACCGAGTTCGTTGGCCAGCTTCATCCGCCATCTTGTTTCAAAATGGCGGCCATTTAAAAAAATTTAAAAAAATTTAAATTTAAAATAAGATACCAAAAAATTGGAAAATGAAGATTTTTTTCCTATGTGTTTGACCTTAATACAAAGATTCCGTAACAGTTTCTGTTTTGTCCATATCTAAAAAAATGGTTGAGTTATAGCATTTTGAATTTCTATTCTGGCTGACATTTTAAAACGACCTGATTTTTGTCACGCGATAACAAGCGTATTTATGAACCGATTTGGATGTTACTTGGTCTGTACATAGTACATACCAATGTCTCGACCGAGTTCGTTGGCCAGCTTCATTCGCCATCTTGTTTCAAAAGGGTTGCCATTTAAAAAAAATTAAATTTAAAATTTAAAATGAGGTATTAAAAAATTGGAAAATGAAAAAGATTTTTTTATGTGTTTGGCGTTGATACAAAGATTCCGGAGCAGATTTTGTTTTTGAAAATTTGTTCTTTTGTTTATATCTTAAAAAATGGTTGGATTATAGCACTTTGAATTTCTAGTATGGCTAACATTTTGAAACGATCTTGTATTTGTCACGCGATAACACACGTATTCGCTTATTTCCATGTAAGAGGGCATGTCGATAGTATACATCAACATCTCAGCCAAATATAAGTTACTTTAAATAAAAGCAGCTTGGATAAAGCTGACTAATTTCACGAAATTCTCATTCATAATGATTTAGTATTGATAAAAATTAGTATTGAATCTCCTATATTCGGTTTTCACTAAATTGAGCTTCTTGTGTTTGAATAATATAAGTTGGCGTTTTTAAAATAAGGAATTTGAAAGCTACCTCTTCCTCCCGGCACTGGCCGGAAGGACTTTTTGATGCTATTGTTGCACAAATCTGTCACGGATTTTTTTCTCTTAAAAAATACTGGTTTTCAAAAACGGACCAGTGAGAGCCCTGGTTTTAACTACCGTAAATGCGACAAAAATGACCTAATTACGACATTCGTATATTGCTGGCTTATATTAAAAATAAGGATTCAATTTTTAGAAAGCAAGTTAGTTTTGAACTAAAGGCACACTATTCAATAGTTTTCTGCTTAATAAAATATATATTTATTTAACAAAATGCCAAATATGCCTTAAATGCGACAAAATTGTGGAAAATCGCGTCGCAATTAGACACAGTGACCCTACATAATTTTACAATAGACTATCTAGAATTTAATTTTCCATTATTTACGTAACATATGCAATTTCTTAGTCGTTACAATCTTGATTAATGCATATGGACTAAACGGTTATCTCGATTGTAGAAATATGCCGTAAATTAGAGTTACTTGGACTCTGAGAGTCTGAGATGCTACTTAGACCAAAAACAAAATAGTGTTTTAAATCAGTCCTAGATCTACTGTATTGCGAATATTGGCATGTTTGACCAATATTTAACAGGTAACAGTAACAACTAGTAACATATCTCGCAGGATTCATTTAATTTACTTTCGTGTGTTTGTGTCTGTGTGCGCGCGTGTGTGTGTGTACAAGTAGTCCTCGTTTGGGTAGTGTAATCTCACCTTACTGCACTATTTATGCTCAAAGGCACTTAGACTAATTTTGTTAATGTAATATAAGTTATCAGCATCTTCACCGATCTCTGCTTTTCCGTATTTGTTAGGTGCGTTCGTAATTATATAAATACGTAGCACCTATAGTCTTCGTCTGGTCCGCCCGTCGATCTGTCCGTCTGTCCGCATATAACAGCGCAAAACCTACCCAACCGAATGGTTTGAAATTTAATATATATAATCGTTGCAGAATTTTGTCGAGTCATTTCAAATTTTATGAAAATCTAATCAAAACTTAAAAAGATATTAATAAAAGTTTTCTTCATTCTATTAAATCCTATCATATGTAATTAATTCAATGATATCCCATAATAGGTAATGATTCTAGGTTGATATGGTGATTACGTCTTATTTAAGATGTAGTCCTATTATTTCCGTATTACTGAATTTAATATATGTATAATCGTAATAAATTTTATATTCATGCATTTTCGCATAAGAGTGAAACAGCTATTGCACCAAGATTTGAATATTTATAAAAGCTTATTATAGTACCAACGCACCTCATTTGCCACGTTTGACGTGCAATTTTCGACTTGTTTTTAGTTGTTATAGACATTCCTGCTTAATTTTCTGTCGAACAATCTGTATATGACTCCTGTTGCTCATTTCTTCTTGCTTTCTGAGGGTTTTATAGAATGTATTTTTGTTTTCAGTTCTACAAATTCAAAGTCTAATTCCCCATAAAGCTCATCTTTAAATTTTTAACCCGGGAGAGCTCGCTGCATGAGATTTTCTCTCACCGTCGTACTTTTTTAAGACTCTTATTTAAACCATTTTTCATTTTAATGAAAATTTTAAAATGTTATTTCAATTATTTTACCTATTTGTGAGTAAAAGTACTAAGCCAAGCAAAAAGAATGATATTAAGCGAATGTAAAGTAAAAGAAAAGCAAATGGGCACCGTGAGAGAAATTCTCACTAGCGAGTTTTCCCGGGTTAAATAACCTTCTTATTATCTTCAAAGTATTACCGATGATTATTAGGATAATAAGAGAAATCAAAGAGGGATGCATTGCATGTAGTGAATGGCTCTCATTAGAAACCCTGGGTAGGGTTGCGGCTCACGATGATTTAAAAACTTGTAGGTAGGGAAGTTTGTCCATGGGAGTGACCAATCATGGATTGGCCGATTGAACGAGAGAATATTCGTGAGAAAAGGAAATGCCCCAGATAGCATTTTTAATTTTTAGAAAATTTGCAGCAGTCTTGCTTTTAAAACCTGCAAAGTTGCAGCAAGCTCAGCATGACAAAACTGCAGCAAGATAACGCAAACGCCGAAGTCACCACACTTTGAACTTGCAGCTAACTTGTCGTGCAAGTTAAATTCATGCTGTATCAAATTTATTGCAAATTAACGGCAAACAAGTAATCAAAAATACTGCAAAGTAGTAATCTTTCCACGCCCCACTATGCGCTTACAACTGTTACACTATAAATTTAATCCTTTGGAGTGGTCCACAGACCGGTTCAGGTCTATTGATGCGAACACACCATCAGAAGGTGCATGCATCGTTCTTACCACCAGAAACAAGCTAAGGTAATATTTGTACTTTTCAATACGAGGCTTTTTTGGTATTTCATAAGTATAGCGTTTAGAAAAAGCGGTGCCAACCGGATAAAATTTCTGCGTATGTGCTGATTGTCTATTCTGTCGACAGAGGGATTTTTCGCTTTCGTCACTTTCGTGAATTAACACTAGAACGCCCTGAAATTTTACTCAAGTTTCATAAAAATATTTGACACCAGAATTTTCATTTAAAATTATTTGACTGATTTATTCAACATAAATCTGCGCGGTTTAAATTTAACTTATTTTATGAAAGAATTTCTGGTTCCAGTTGACATTTAGTCATATGGTCGGAGTCGGATCGACTCCTTCCGGGCGTTCTAGTGTTAAAGACAGTCTTTCCATCAGTTACACAACAAACTACTCATGCAAGTAGGGGATGGTATACCTTGCGGGAAATTTGCTGCGAATTTCTCAATTCAAATTTGTCACGGCAAGGTAATGTCAGTAAAAATCAAACTTGCTGCTAATGTTCATGCTATCTGGGGCAGGACTTCCCTACAATGAAGTCGACTGATCAGTTACCCTCCCCGGTTCCAGGGTTTTTCTTATGAGAGCCACATAGTAATTTCACTTATTTAAATAAATCTTGTGTCTTATTATGTTAAGTAAATGAATATGTGTCTGGGACCAGGTGGGTGGTTTTGTCTTTACGTGTTTTCTTAATGTAATTATAATGAAACTGATTCATCATAAGTTTAGATAATGCCAATGTTATAGTGTGTTCGAAGGGGTGAGGGAATATTAGAAAATTTACACTGGGAAAGGAAAGTAACACAACTGCAATATCTGTTATTTTCTCTTTTGAGGGTTCATGTTTAGATAAATTGGGGGGGGGGGGTCTGAGTTTTCTGTTTTTCTCATTACAGAGAAAGCGCGGTGGTTAGATATGTGCTTACAGTTGGGTATAGGACGGATGAAAATATTGAATTTCAACGGATGTGAGAGATATTTCCGCACTTTTCGGCTGGTCTTTTGACCCGAGCAGCAATAAACTCAAGAAGGGAGATCTAGGTTTGACGTTCGTTAATACTTCCAAAAGCTATAAATTTGGCGGCGAATGTCCGGGATATTTGTGCAGCTTACGGGGGTTAAAAGAGGTTAGCGTTACTTAAAAATTCAAGCTTACTCATGGCGTCAGAGGGGCGTAGATAATTTTAGCCAATTAAAAGTTGGGTAGTGTCTGGGTACCTCCTGTCTTTACTAATAAGAAAGAAAAAAAAAGGGGGGGAGGGGGCAGAGTATGGATGGTCATCCAGGAGCAAGAGAGGAGGCAGAAAATAAACAGTTTTGGGACGGAGTTGACTACTTCTTGCTGAGCAGCGGCTAATTCCGAGGTAGGCCTGTTCGTTGTAAAATGAGAAGTTTCTCTCTCCGTCGGTCTTTCACGATGTTACTTTACCCTCTAAGGAAACTCAAGTAAACTTATGAACGATGGGAGGCTTAGCTGAATGCAGTGAAAGAGTTACGAATAGAAGAATCACCTTCGATTTATGAGCAACAAATTACGAAACGAAGAATCTCCTTCTATTTATGAACAGCGAATTACGAAAAGACGAATCTCCTTTGATTTATAAACAACGAGTTACGAAAAGAATCTCCTTCGATTTATGAACAATGGGAGGCTCAGCAGAATGCAGTGAAAGAGTTACTAAAAGAAGAATCTCCTTCGATTATATACCAAATATGGACTTATCTGCCTAAACGGGCAGATTGCCTTTGGCCGAGTCCGGGTGTACAGCGCGTATAGTGAGTGGTTCAGGGAGAAGAAAGATGCATGGGAGGAAGGATGCTGTTTATCGGGGAATGCGGATGATGGATTAGAATCTGTTATAGACTTTTACTATGAGCGGATCTTTTGCGGTGATGCCAATGGTGGTTTTATAAGTGGAATTTATGTGTAAAATGGACATCTTGCTTGAACAATTATGGGACCTTTAATTACGGATATTACAGTGTATTTTAATATGTGGAAACCAGTTGCTCAACTCCTGGTAAGTTCTTGAATTTATATTTAAGTATTTCTAAATCAAATAACGGTTTTAAGTTTTGAAATATGAAATAATTTAAAGAAACCACCCGAGTGTTCTCAGTTAATCTAGTATGGTTTTATTTTAGTTTCATTATATTAGTCATTTTCATTGCTGATTTGTGATATGTTACTTTTATTAAACCTCTTATCCATGATGTTAATTAAATAAAATATTCCAAATAATATATGATTTAGTACTTTAATTTGAAGTTATTGTTATTATTCTTAAAATAATAAATGGAAGCCTGACTAATTAACTTCAGACTAGCCTTTTCAAGTATTTTAAGTTAAAAACCCTAAATATTATAAGATTTCATATGAGCACCGTTAGGAACACAACGCGATGGACATATTTAGTTTATGATATAAATAAAAGGTTGAATCTATATTGGAATTTAATAGAAGTTTTAGACATTTACAGAGTTAAGTATTAATAAGTTGTAAGGTTAAAATATTTGTATATTATTAAATTAATGTATTTATTTATTAAAGATCCAAGGACGAAACTTATCATTTAACTTTAAGAATTTAATATACCCAATTTATATACAAAGTTGAGATAACAAAATAAACACAACATAACACTGATGCCGTTAACAGATATTGCAGTTGTGTTACTTTCCTTTTCCAGTGTAAATTTTCTAATATTCCCGCACCCCTTCGAACACACTATAACACCAATATTGTAAATCCTACTTACTAGGGAAGTGCAAAAAGTGTTACGCGCCGGTTTTGACGAGAGTGTTATCGTTGGAAAGATCTTGTGACGGGGAGTGAAAAGTTCAATGGAACTACCCGTCGCAAATCAGCCATTTTCGAGATATCCGACAATTTATGTAACGCAGTTTGTTTATTTATTACAATGTATTTATGCTGTTACATTTGTCATATCATTAAATTTATAATTTTTGTTGTTAAATGGCTTCCTGTTAACTTAATTATGTTACTTATGTTTAAAAATTAAATATGCAAAAAAAAACTTGAAAAAAATGAAGAGAAGTTAATGGCTGTAAATGCAGGGTTACCACGGGCGAGTATTTTTTATATTCTATTCTCACCACTATTTTTGAAAAAATTAATTTTGTAATACATTTCTCTTTTACATGTTGTCAAAGTGCATGTGAAGGATTTTTATTTGAGAAAGTGGTGCGAGATGAATTAAGAAATAGCTCCAATGATGGCCTTGTAACTGTATTGTTTCGTGTGCTGTGTGTGTGCTTGCTGATGCTGGACATTTGTAGTGTTCACTTGTGGTTGTGGTCTTCTACAGCAGGAAGCCATTTAACAACAGAAATTATAAATTTAACGGCATAACAAATGTTACAGCATAAACACATTATAATAAATAAACAAATTGCGTGACATAAATTATCGAAAACGGCTGATTTGCGACGGGTATTGAGTTTTTTACTCTCCACGACGAGATCTTTCCAACGATATTACTCTCGTTAAAATCGGCGCGTAACACTTCTTGCACTTCCCTAGAAAAATGGGTCAATTGACCACACGCAATGGGCGAAGCTTGCAATGTTTCCCACAAGCATTGCGATATTTGATTGGCTTTTGGTAAACGCTTGTGGGATAAATCGAGAAACTGATTAGCTATAATCCATTGTGACGTTCTTTGACGTCAGAAATACTTGTCATCCATTGATCAATGGACCATATTCTCCCTTTTGATTCGAGGCTATAAAAATTCGTCTGCTTGGGAATAACATTCATAACCGCGCCATTGAAAAGCATTGTGGTTTGAAAATTTATGCTTATATTTTATTTTTTATATGAAGTTTTAGACTTTTTCAGGGACAGGTATGAGTTATGCATGAATTCTTTTCTCTATTTTAAAGCAATTGCATGCACATTCTTCATTTTATTTATAAAATAAAATTTTTAAATTTTAATTAATAAATATATATGGATTTTAATTAGTATGTATATAAGTATTTATCGAAAATAATTCATACAGAATAAATCAGCAGTATTTTACGCATCCATTTATCTGTATTTATGCTGCATCAAATGGCACAATACCGAAACAAACGCGCTAGTCGTTATTTTTACACCACGTGATTTCCACTGTGACGTCACGAGAATACTATCCATATACTAGTTTTGAGTCTTTCAATCGCAGTGTGAGTCTTCGCTAAATATTTCGAATGATTTAAATTTGTTTAATTTTTATTACTGATTTAATACTACTAATTTTTAAATATTTTTCAGTGTTACAAAGTAAAAAATATTTTTTTTTTTTTTTAAGATTTTTAATCGTCTTCCCATAAGCACTACTATTAAGCGCTTTGGCATAGCTGCCAAATCTTAGGCTTTTTTAGATCACAAATTTTAATAGCAATTTTTACCTTATTTAATTGGCAGATTACGGCGATTAAAAATGTAAAATTTACTATTAAATTTTTGTGGTACAAAAAAGCGTAAGAGTTGGAAGCTATGCTTTAAAAAGTATTTTTCAAAAGAGAATGTCGCTTCTTTACTTTTGTGTATATCCTCCTGAAACCCCCAAAAAATTGAAACACTTTATCTTTGTCTTTACTACTTTATTTTCATCAAAAGGGTAAAAAAATATTTTTTTTAAAGATTTTTATTTTTTTGTTTTTTGTTTTTTAAATTTGTTAAGGACCATATCTATTTTAATGGGTGTTGAGGTCTTAAGTATGATTAAATGTAATCACAGTTCAATTCAACTTTTCACATGTAAAGTGCTACTGAAAAGCACTAAATTAACAATAAATTGAAACATATATATATATTTATTATTGATTTAATAAACAACACTGAATTATTTTACACATATTTAATCCAAATAAAAATCTTTGAAACAATTTCTTTCACTAGTAATGCACAAAAACACATTGCAACTTAGATATCTAAATTTAGTTTTCTTTTGAATACATATTATTATAGATGAAATTTCGAAAATAATGATGTGCTTTAAATTTTATCTGCATTTGTTCTTCTTCTTCTAGCTATTATGAAATATCAGGAGGATCTGAAATAACTGAGCAAACCTAAAAAGAAACATAATTAAAATCAGATTTCAATGATGCTTGGAGAAAATATTCTCAATTGGATTAATTTCATTTTTTTCTTTATATTTATGAATTTCTAACAAAAGAAAAAGTTAGCCTAAATAATTATCTTAATTTACATATTAAAAAATCTTTACATGTACATAATTCATAACTTGAACTTACTTCAAAAATCTCATCCAAATCAAATTAGGCTTTTTATATTTCGCTATATCCCTTCCGTTATTTTGGCTAACTGAACCATCAACAAAATTAATGACTGATTCTTTAGTAGCCAGCATCATTTTGCAGTTTCAGAAGAATCTTCATAAATTTTATTTATATTAAAATATTCATCACTAGTATCCCTAAAATCAAGACCAAAGTCATCCCCATTTTCTATTATTTCCAATGCTTCTAATGTTTTTAATCTTTTGGCTAAAATAAAATACAAAAATATCTAATATTTGCATCTTTTTTATAAAAAGGAAATAAAACATTACTGAGAGATTAAATAAACATCAAAAACTCTGAAGTCTAGCGCATGATTAAAACCAAAACTAATGCTAAAACTAAGTAAACTTTACTCAAATAAGACCCAACATACATTTTAATGGATGATTTTAAATTGATCTCTAAAGCAATAAATATATCAAAATTATAGTTAAAAAGTAGCTAGGGTACTACAAAAATCTTAACACTATTTCTACCAGTGTCAAATGACACCTTTTAAAAGATATCGATTTATAGTTTTTCATTTGTAATTTTTAGATTGAAATAATTACAATTTTTAATACATTGAAGACTTTTTTTTAATGCTTACTACATTCAAAAACTACAAGCAAAATAAACATAAATCAAAACTTTAAAAAGATGTCAGTTAACTCCGGTAGAAATAGTGTTAAAATTAACATATGCACTCTAAAATGTGTTTAAAAAACAAAATGAGTAAAGAAAAATTGGAACTATCACCTTGTCGAATATCACGTTGACTCACCCAGTTCGCCATATTATAAACAAACGAGAAGCCGTTGCCGGATTCTAAAAACTTAAAAGTAATAATTGAAGTGTATATTATATTGAAGTATCGGGGTTTGCTTCCAAAGAAATATTTAATGTGATTAGTAGGTTAAAACAAAACATCAATTTTAATGTATAATGTACAAGGATCTCAGGCGGATATTAAAATTAATGTACTATTGCGCCCAATGTGCCGGGTTAAATTTAAATGATTTATGCACTACGGTGATTTTTAATCCATTTGTAAATAAAATATTTCGTTACAGCAAGGGCGCACATACGATTAATTTTAGGGGGAGGCTGAGAAAATTTTCAACTTCCTCCAAAGCTATCACACATTTTGGTAAATATTTAAGATACTTTGTGTTTTTTCGCGATCTTTTGCCGAAATTTGCTTTTTTCGCGATCCATTAACGAAATTCGCATTTTCCACGAATCTTTGACGAAATTCGCGTTTTTTCATTATCCTTAAACGAAATTTGCGTTTTTTCTGCGATTTTTTGACAAATTTTTTGTTTTTTCAATGATTTTTTTTTTACGAAATTCACGGGTTTTTTTTTTTTAACCTTTGACGAAATCTGCGGTTTTTTGCGATCCTTTGACGAAATTTACGTTTTTTTATTATTCTTTGACGAAATTTACGTTTTTTCTATGATCGTTTGACACGATTCACATATTTTTTCGATCCTTTGACGAAATTCACGTTTTTTACTATTCTTTGACAAAATTTTAATTTTTTCGTGAGCTTTTGACGAAATTTGAGTTTTTTCCTGCGATCTTTTGACGAAATTTGAGTTTTTTTCCCGCGATCCTTTGAAGAAATTTGTGTTTTTTAGCGATTCTTTGACAAAATTTCCGTGTTTTCAGCTATTCCTTAACAAAATTCGCGTTTTTCCCGTGATCATTCAACGAAATTCTCTCTTTTTTGCAATCCTGTGACGAAATGTGCGTTTTTTCACAATCTTTTGGCGAAATTCGTCCTTTTTCCGCGATCCTTTAATGATTGATTTTTTTCGGCAACCATATGTAAAAATTCGTGATATTCTTCCGTGATTTTTTTATGTTCGAATTTTCGGATTGATGACCGATTATTGTTAAATCTGCCTCTAATTTCTCAGCGTTTTGTTTAAGCAAAATCAGTTTTACCTGTCCAAATGGATACTGTGTCTATGATGAAATCCTTTCTTATGCAGAAAAAGTGCTATCGTCTTTTAGGAAAAACTCCCACGCAGTAACACCTGCTAAGATAAAAATTGTCTAAAACGGAATTTGTTTCTTATCTTGTGTTTCCTCTTTGTAAGAAACAGACTATTCGAAAGCACTAATTAAGAACTCATGAAAACAGAATCCAGCTTTAAAAGAAAAAAAAATCATACTTATGACAAAATGAATTAGCAACAATTATACCTGCTAACACGGAAACGCATCTAAAACGGAAAAGTCTTCCAGTGCCTTCTGATCTTGTCGATGCAGGTTTTATTATGCTTTGTCTTTACAAGATAAAGTTAAAATTTTCATATCGTGCAACTGATTTACATTTTTTTAAAAGTTTGACAAAACCAAAATCTAGGGGGGGGGGTTGCTCAAGCCCCTCCTTGCCCCATATGGGCGCCCTTGCATAACAGACATTTACGGTAAACAAAATTTTAGGTTAAAAGATAATGAACTATATATTTTTTCTTAGCATTTAAATTCGGTGCAAGTTTATTTGTTGATACAAAGTTTCTGTTTTTAAGAAAACTTTTCGCGTACAGTGTCCTGTTAGTCTTTCAGGGGCAACAGGATATTCATTACTCAACTTATGCAGATGTTTTTATTATAGATACTAATATAAGAAAGATGTTTTTCTGTGTGTGTGTGCCTGTCTGCGTACAATGCCTGGGAAATTCTACCGCGCGTGTAGAGGTCTGAATATTAGGGTAAGGGCAGGTCCCAAGGAGCCAGAGGCTCAGATTTTTCTTTTTTTTTTTTTTTTTTTTGTTAATTAGTCGGGATATTAATAAAAATTCACAATTAAAAAGGGTCTGCCGAAACGGGGTCACCGCCATGCTGGAACCCCGTTCCGAAACGCGGATGCAAAGGAGTTCCGAAAGTGCGAAAGCACCTTTTTTTTCTCCCCATCTTTCTAAACGGCCGAACCGTTCAAAATACGGAAACAGAAAGACACAAAACTACATCTACGTTCTTCAAGATTTCTAACTAAGCAATCCGTTTGAAAAAATATTAACCTTTTCAAAACAATAATTTAAGAAAAGTCGAAATTCGTGGGGGGTTTTTTCGAAGCTCGCACCCGATTAACTAACCAAAATACAGAAAAAAACATTTCCAAAAAAATAAAGATCGTACCTTTACGTTTAAAATGCCTCAATATACTCGAAAAAATATGAATGTTAACCTTTCAAAAATGTTTTTCGAAAGCCGTTTCAGTGTCTTTCGCAATTTTTGCAATCTTTAGAAATCTGCATCAGCGTTTATGATCACGATACGAAAAAACTAGAAGTACCTACGTTAATTTTCTTTTGAATGCCGCAATCCGCTTTGAAAAATACGAATATTAACTCTGTGAGAAAAATTCTTTTGCGAAACGCACTTTTGCTAATTCCATTTTTTCTGCGATGTTTAACGTTCTGCATCGGCTTCGTAAATCAAAATACGAAAAAAAAAAACCCGAAGATTTCATACCATATTTACGTTCATTTTCCTCCCAAATGCCGCAATCCGTTTTTAAAAATAGTAATATTAACCCTTTCAAAACCGTTTATTTCCGTAAGTCACTTTCATGATTTACGTTATTTTTGTGCGAAGTTTAAAAATCGGCATCGAGCTGGAAAATCAAAATATAAAAAAGTAAAATACCAAAGTACATCTACGTTCACTTTTCTTTTTTAATTCCACAATCCGTTTCAAAAAATATTAATACTAACACCTTGAAAAAAATTCGTTTACGAAATTCAATTTTGCGAATTTTCTGTTTTACGAGAGGGTATCGTAAAGTTTCAATTACAGGCGAATATTTTTTAATGCTACCTTGCACCACTTTTTCAAAACAAAAACCTTTTACGTCCAGTTAGAGAACATTTGCAAGAGAAATATACTACGAAATGCATTTTAAAAAAATAGTGGTGCGAATAGAATATAAAAATACTCGCCTGTAATTTAAACTTTACGATACCCCCTCGTATTTGCGATATTTAAAAATTTGCTTTTGTCCAGAATCGTCTCACCGAATTAAATTTTCTATAACATGTGTATCACCTTTTTTAGGGTTTCGTTCATCTGACGAAACCCTATTCGTCTCGCTCCTCTGTCTGTCTGTCTGTCCGTCTGTCTGTCCGTCACAGAGCCCGTTCTCAGAAACTATACATGTTGGAGACATGAAATTTTGGGTACTTATAGCTGAACACCTCACATCATACGACAAATGATAAAATTTTTAAAAAGTCGTACATTTAACCCTTTGGGCTCCCGCATGTGTATTTTAAACAATTATTTCTAAGTGAGCTCCTAATTAGTTTGGAGACGTGAAAATTTGCATACTTATAGCTGAACACCTCACATCAAACGACAAATCACAAAATTTTGAAAAAGTCGTACATTTAACCCTTTGGGCTTTCGCATGTGTATTTTAAACAATTCTTTCTAAGTGAACTCCTAATCAGTTTGGAGGCGTGAAATTTTGCATACTTATAGCTGAACACCTCACATCAAACGACAAATCATAAAATTTTGAAAATGTCGTACTTTAACCCTTTGGGGTCCCACATGTGTATTTTAAACAATTCTTTCTAAGTGAGCCCCTAAATAGGATGGAGGTGTGGAATTTTGCATACTTATATCTGAACACCTCACATCGAAAGACAAATCATAAAATTTTGAAAAAGTCGTGCATTTAACCCTTTGGGGTTCCACACGTGTATTTTAAACAATTCTTTCTAAGTGAGCCCCTAATTATGTTGGAGACATGAAATTTTGGGTACTTATAGCTGAACACCTCACATCATACGACAAATGATAAAATTTTGGAAAAGTCGTACATTTAACCCTTTGGAGTCGCGCATGTGTATTTTAAACAATTCTTTCTAAGTGAGCTTCCTAATTAGTTTGGAGACGTGAAATTTTGCATACTTATAGCTGAACACCTTACATCAAACGACAAATCATAAATTTTTTGAAAAAGTCGTACATTTAACCCTTTGTGCTCCCACATGTGCATTTTAAACAATTCTTTCTAAGTGAGCCCCTACTTAGGTTGAAATTTTGCATACTTATAGCTCAACACCTCAGATCTCACGTCAAATAATAAATTTTGAAAAAGTTTTATGTTTAACCCTTTCAACTCCAGCTTGTGTATTTTAAGCCATCCTTTCTAACTGAACCCCTAATTAAATTGGAGATTTGAAATTTTGCATACTTATTGCAGAACACCTGAGGCCAGGCGACAAATCATAAAATCTTGAAAAAGTCTTACGTTTAACCCTTTGAGCTACCACATATGTATTTGAAGCAATTCTTTCTAAGAGAGCCCCTAATTAAGTTGGTGACATGAAATTTTGCATACGTATAGCTGAATGTCTCAGACCACACGACAAATCATAAAATTTTCAAAAAGTCTTTTATTATTTACCCCTCGGGCTCTAACTTGTGTATTTTAAGCAATTTTTCTAACCTGCGCCCTTTTAACCCAGGGAGAAATTTTCCAATTTTTGCCGACACCCCTTTGACCATTCTTTCATATTATGCACCATAGCCTTACATATTTTAGTTCCATTTTTTCCCGCCAGGTGCGCCTACTTATCTCGGGTGCTATGGGCCCAATCCCCTCGACTAATATATCTACGGATAGTATGTAAAACGGATTTTCGTTCGGATACAGGTTTGTTTAGAATCAAGTGCGCCCCCTGGTTTTGAAATATGGAACTAACAGATTTTTCAAAAGGATAAAGTGTTTTGAAAGGAATATTAAACGAAACCCTCTGTGCGATCTGTGATCACACTTACCCACTTGTTTAACTGTTGACACAGTGTGAGCTTAATTCTATTAGAACAGTGGTTCGTGGGGCGTACGCCTAACCAGGGTGCAATTCGAAAATTTTAATTAACCCATTAGCTGTCAGTTTTTCTGTAAAATTAATGTTGTAGATTCAAAATAAAAGTAATACAGGAAAATTTTTAAACTAAAATTTTAAAAATAAGCTTTTTTCCTTGTTGAAATTTGAAAGTTCCAGCGCTCCTACTGGTCCGTTTGAAAACTAGTAATTTTTTTTTTTAAATATTCATGGTAGGTTTTGGCAACAATTACAAGCAAACGCGCTTCCAAGTAAGTTTCTGAAAAAAATTATAAGGATGATTTTTCTTTGAAAAGAAGTGGTGTTCAAAAAACGGACCGTGTGGAAGCCCTGATGTCCGGAAGCAAAAGTTTAGAATAGAGTCGAAACCAGAATAATTATATGATAAATCATTAAATATACTTAAACACCTCTTTGATTGTTTATTTATTTTCATGTTTAAAATTTTCTATAACTTTTCTGTTTTACATTTTGTCAATTTTTTTCGATTGTTTATTAAATGAGCCTTGTATTTCTATTTGCTCTGCTATATATCACATGAAAAACTTTTACACATAGAACTAGTTCAGAGTATATCAAAATCTGACTGGACAGTCAGACATCTTGAACATATTTATATTTAACCTAAAAAAGATTTGAAATATGTAAACAAGCTGCTACCAACTGTATAAAATATATAAATATTAAATATTATTATAGAGGAGGAAATGAGTAAATAGTAAATACCTATGGCTCTAGCGCAGGCCTTCTACACTGTAAATAAATATATTTCATTCATTTTAAATTTTAAAATCAGATAATAGATGGCAGTTAACGTTAATGGGAAATATAAAACAGAGAAATGTCTTTTGATGGGGAATAATGTCGATTTAAAATTGATAAAGATGAGAAATTAGTGTCCAAACTTTTTGTTCAACTTTTAATAAGTTACTAAAATGAACTATAAAATGTGTCATTCTTATCAATTTTAATGCTAAATGGAAGAGCAACATTTTGTGACAATAAAAATGTAGACCATACATACAATACTTTTGTTTAACCCGAGAGAATCGCGGTTATCGACGGTATGAATGGTTTGTATTTTGTCACCAACAAGTTCAAATAATAATCGTCACCTTATTTAGTCGGAGACAATTGCAGAGCTGCCAAGTCTCCGGCTTTTTGAATACCAGTATTTTAATACAGAATATGTTCTTTTACTTAATTGTAACATGTGGACGATTTAAAATAACATCATTTTCTATAAGATAATAATGGTGTGCAAAAAGCCGGAGACTTTGGAACTGTGCAATTCTTACAAATTCTGTGATAAAGCAAGTTGAGGATTACTTTTCGAAAAATAGTGGTGACAATTATAAAAACCGTACGCACACTATGTATGTCATACCCAGCCCGCGCGACTACTCCCGGGCCCGGGTAAAAAATGAGGATGTAAGAAAGGAACAACAAAACACTTTTTGGCAATACGGCGAAGATATATAGAATCACTGCATTGATCGAATTACGTTAAAAACAGATTTGCGACACAAAATTAATCTTTATAATAAGTTAACAAATCAGAAATGAAAAGTTAGTTATTGCTTAGGTTCATATGAATAGAGTTCATTTCATATGAATAGTGTGCATTTCATATGACTAGAGTTCATTTTTAAATAACAAGACCACTGGGATAAGTGGCATGTTCGAGAGAATTTGATTAGTGAGTTATTTTGGGTCACTACGGATCAGGGTCAAGCTAATATTATCTTAAAAATGGCTCAAACGCTTTTGACTGAATTTTGTATCTTACAGTTTTGGATTATGAGAAGACCATTGGGCTAAGTCACATGTTCGAGAATATTCAATTAGTGGGTCATTACGGGTCAGGGTCAAGCTAATTCTATTTTAAAAACTACTCTAACGATTTTCACTAAATTTTGTACCCTACCATTTTGGTACTAGAAGACCATTTGGCTGAGCCACATGTTCGTGAAAATTTGATTAGGGGGTTATTTTGAGTCACTGCGGGTCAAGGTAATTTTATCTAAAAAATGGCTCTAACGATTTTTCCTGAAGTTTGTATCTTACCAATTTGGATCGCGAGAAGACCATTAGGCCGTGTCACATGTTCGAGAAAATTTGATTAGATGGTCATTTTGGTTCACTAGGGGTCAGGGTCAAGCTAATTTTATCTTTAAAACAGCTGAAACGATTTTGGATAAGTTTTGAGGTACTAGAAGACTAGATGTCTGAGTTACATGTTCGAGACAATATGATTAGTAAGTCAATTTTGATCAATACGGTTAAGGGTCAAGCTAATTTTATCTTAAAATCGACCCAAACGGCTTTGACTAAATTTTGTATCCTACCATTTTGGATTACGAGAAGATCATTGGGCTGGGTCACATGCTTTTGAAAATTCGATTAGTGGGTCATTTTGGGGTCGCTACGGGTCTGGTTAATCTTATCTAAAAAAACAGCTCTAACGATTTTGAATAAATTTTGTATCTTACCGTTTTGATTTCTGAGAAGACCTTTGGGCTGGGTCACATGTTCGAGGAAATTTGATTAGCCTATCATTTTTTATCACTACAGGTCAGGGTTAAGCTAATTTTATCTTAAAATTGGCTCAAACGCTTTTGACTAAATTTTGTATCCCATAGTTTTCGATTATGAGAAGACCATTGGGCTAAGTGTGGACTACATGTTCGAGAAAATTTAATTAGTGGGTCATTACGGGTCAGGGTCAAGCTAATTTTATCTTAAAAACGGCTCTAACGATTTTGAATAATTTTTGTATTCTACATTTTGAGGTACAAGAAGAGTATTTGGATGAGTTCGAGAAAATATGATTAGTGGATCATTTTGGGTCAATATGGTTAATGATCAAGCTAATTTTATCTTAAAATCGGCTCAAACGATTTTGACTAAATTTTGTATCTTAGCGTTTTAGATTACGTGAAGACCATTGGCTAAGTCACATATTCGAGAAAATTCGATTAGTGGGTCATTTCGGGGTCACTACGGGTCAGTGCATTTAATGGAAATAACGGTTGAAACATTTATTACATTTTTAAACTGTGGGCATTATTAAACGAAAGTACGAAGTTGGCAACATTTCGCCAAATTTAGTGATATTTAACGAAATGTTGGCGAGATTTGGGGGGGGGGGGGAATCGACTTTCTACCAATGTCAAAATACAAATTTGGTGACAAATGAAAGAAAGTCGCCAAGTTTGTAAGTTTTGCCAAATTTTGACGACATTTGCCGAAAAAGTTGGGTTTCAGAATCTGAAGGAATTCCTCCAGACATCCTCAATAGGAGCCGATATACATGATTCAACAAGTAACAGTCCATAGATCGTTTTTGAAAAACAGTGACGTTTTTCCGCACAACGCATATCTGCTAAAGAAATACAAACTGTCAGATCAATTTCGATTTTTTATCGAGTTGAACACAAAGATAATTTTATCCGAACTTAGCTCGGTCTTTCCCACTGGTGCCTAATGAAGTGAGCTAAGCTAGATTTATCAAGAAAGGTGATATACATAAGAAGAAAAAATATATAAATGCTGCCATGATCACAAAGAATTCCTGATTTATATCAGAAACTTTCGATTTGGCGAAAATTTAAGCAAATAATTTAAATGAGGAATAAAAGTAACATATTGCAATGATTAGCATGCATTTAAGTTAAGTGAAACCAATGGCTATTTCGTGGTGACGGGTATGATATTTTGACTCACTTTAAGGAGTTAAAATGTATTTTTAAAAGCAGAATTTATTAATCTATTTTCTGCAAAAAATTTTATCATACTATGTTGAGTCTATTCTTATAGTCTAAAGCAATTGCAAAGTAATCATATCATTAATTTTTTTAAATAAAAAAACTGTGACCTGTGTGTCTTCTCGACATGAATTTTTACCAGTGTTGCCAGATTGGGGACTTTTTTGTCCCCAGATTGTTGATTGTCACCGCTTTTTTTAAATAGAAATATTCGGCATATTTAAAAATAGATTAAAAATTCTGAAAGATAAGGCGAAGTATACTATTTTAAAAAGTGGTGACACTCAAATAATCTGAATTAAAGAAGTCTCCAATCTGGCAACACTGCTTTTTACTTGCATTCATGATTCTTTTAATTCCTGTGAATTTTATTAGGATAAATACTTGATTATTTTTTTATAAGTTAAAAACATTCAAGCGAACAAACTAACACGATATTCAAAACCAATTTCAGTTATTAAAACTATTTAAAAAATTTTTTGGTTATGTGACGTGCATAACAAAAGTTCTAACGGGTGTGATATTGTGCACTTTTTTATCATTAAACATTTAAATAGTGATATTTAAGTGTAAATTTGATAAAGAAGCAATATTTTACATCAAAAAGATTTATTTTTATTTATCCAAAGATATTCAAGTGTTTAAAATGTATAATAGTAACCCCTATTACAACTGATTTTGGTACTTTTCGACGATAACAAACTTATTTCACATAATGTGTCCTAAGCAATATTAATAAAGACCATTTATGCGCATGTATGTTAAAGTAAATTCTTTCTTTTAATCATTTATAGTCAGAAAAGCAGCATAATACAATTTGCTGCACCTGCAGGCACCCCCAGTTGCACAAGACGTATTATTCATTTTCCTTTACACATAAAAATATAAATATATAAGTGAAATGTATAAGTGAAATACAATGCAGAAAGTCTGAATATTATATCTTCTTTATAACTGAAAAAGAATTGTAAAAATCTCGTGAAGTTTAAGCCAAAGAAGTAGAACTTCTCCTTAACAATATATATACAGTGCGGCGCAAAATTTTATGCACAAGATAAATATTTTTATAAAATAAAAACAATACATCGGAATGCTTTGAAATTTTTACTGTATCTAAACAATTTGATTTGAAATTCATGTTTCGAATTCGGAAACAATTCATTGCAAGAAAACAATAAATTATAAATAATTGAAAATTGTGATGTCGCAAAAGTTTATGCAGAAAAACTAAATATATGCATTTCACAAGGCACAAAAGTCCTTTAGTAGTCTATAGTACTTCCATCGCACCTGATGAGATCGAATACTCGATTTTCCATTGATAACACGAGAGTATGGAGGGTTTTGGGAGCGAGTTTGTACCAGGCTTCCTTGATCGCTGATTTGAGCTTTTGCACTGGATAATACTGCTTCTCATTCTTGTAGCCATCATGTGAGAGGATTCCCCAGATGTTCTCTATAGGATTGAGGCGGATATGATATATATAGGATATTGATATTGACATCCTTTTCAATAGAGCAAAAGTCATTATCCAGGCTTCTGATTTTAATAGTTGTGCTATTTTAGAGTCTTTGGAAATTTTAACGCAAGCAGAAAATTGTTGTAATGACGTATTATCATACCAAATTCCGCGTATCTGGTTTAATTTACTTAATATTACTGGAGAGTTCGGTCTCTCGGAGGATTGAGCTTTCGCTACCTTCCCCCTCCTTCATTTTAATGGATACGACCACCTGCGGGCTTCTTGAAGTGAGTTTCCGGTCAATCTGTAGCAGTGAACATCGAGCGTCGAGTGTTTTTATCAGTCAATTCTCTTCTCCTTGACAAAGGCTTAAGGTTAGCCGAAAGCGCTCGGAGTAGCTTTTTATCATTTTAACATCTAGTGTTTTTAATTTTAGAAAACATTTGTATATTTTTTATCACACCTATGTAGTAGTGTGTTTTAAATGAAGCATTTTAAATGTTTCCATGTTTTTATATAATAAACAAAGGTGAATCTGGCGTTCAAGATTGGACTATTTTATTAAGTCAATTTATTAATATTCTAATACTATTTTGAATATGAGCGGTACTTTTTTTTGTCTTTGAAGCCTGGATATGAGAAAGCCGACATACGGGGTATAACATTTGAGTGGTTGATACAATTGTGGACAAAAGCCAATCGCCAACTGTCTTGGCGAGCCTGCTATTATCGCCAAACTAATGTTTGTTAATTTGCCTCATTCGTATAAATCGAACTCAGCCAGGCGAGAATCGCCATGTTCTGAAAGAGTTCAGACTAGTTCAGACAAGTGATAAAGAATAACTAAAATAAAATATACATAATGAGATTAATATCTAAGCTTGAAACCAAATTTTACCATACACAGTTTACTACAATATGGCGGCGGTCACAATTACCCCCTGGTCATAATTACCCCTCCTGACCCTAATCTTTAATTTATGAAAACCGGTATAGAAAGGAAGACTATCATTGTGTGAAGACCTTGCAATAATATTTCCCTTAATACTTTTGAGATATTTTATTCTGAAACTTTACTGTCTTCCATTTAATTTAGATTTATTGTAAGCCTCAATGCAAAAGCTTATAATAACCTGTGTTTTTAATTTTACACAAGCAGGTGCGGATCTACGGTGGGGGGAGGGGGCACCCCCTCCCAAAAAATATAAATCCAACACTTTTTAAAGAAGTTTTAGTTGAACAGACACAAACAAACTGAAACCAAAACGTTTTTGGTGTGTCAAAGGTAAGCCTCGCTGACGTTTCGACAAATTAATGAACAAAAAAGAATTATGTCTTGTCAGAAGGCATATGGCGCCGTAATTTTTTACACTATGGGTTGAAGTGGGGGACGATGCCTTGAAGCTCTACAACAGAAAATTGACACAATTATGCAGATCCCTTTAAAGTGTGGAAACTCTTTCATCTTTTCAAAGAATCTACAATTCTAATTTCTGTATATTTTTGAAGAGTGCTCTTTTGTTTGAGAAAAGAACGGGATTCGTAGCAATTTCCAAAGAAAGATAGAAACAAGAAAAAGAAAAATCCTTTCAAAACCTCGTTCAAACATGTTAATGTTTTCTGAAGAAAGCCTCTAATGTATAAAAAAATGTACTGTTTTTGCCACCCACATTGGCAAATTTCAGAGGGTATTTGATGAATGAACAAAAAAAGATTGTCCTAGTCAGTTAAAAGCTAAAATGCATATGATCTGTTAATTTCTTAAAAACGAACTTGGTAAATCAGTTCTTCCTTTATGTATTTACATAATGAAATGCCTTCTGGGTGTTTTGAACTGAAAATGGCACCTACTGTCACCCACAGTTCATTGTTTCGTTTATCATTTTTCGCTGTCTTTCTGCCTCTTGCAGAGAAGACCTGAGCCTCAGTGACAAATGTTAACTTTGATGGACTAATAATGAGTAGATTATGAAGAGGTGTGCACCATTTAGATGACACATTTTGACTTTTCAAGGATGTTAAGACCGCTTGAGTTTTCTATTCAGCCCCTTCTTTGAATGAAACGCTTCGATATTGCTTTTACAAAATTCGGCTTCTAAGGAAAGTATGTTTTCATGCCCTAGGCATTTCCCTCTACCCTATACCCCCGCTTCCTAACTCCAAATACAAAATTGTTTCTTATTTAAATGAGTTTGTATGCTGTAAAGTTCCAAGAAGTTTGAAACTTTCATTGGATATTTAGAAACATGGGAGCAAGCCTTGGGATTTAAAACGGCCTATAGAGGCGCTGATTGCAGCCGTCGGTACAGGAAATTTGTCCCGAAGTGCCATTGGAATCATTCTTTATTGTAAATGCGTTTGAAAGTTTGATATTCAAATTCGGGTAATTTTTACTTTGTCATGTCACACAGAACACAAATGCCATGTGAAATCTTAAATTGTGCTAAAAAAAAATAAAAATCATTCTGAACAAATTAAAAATACAAGACTGCCTAAACCTGAAATAAAACTTCCTTTCTTTATGATTTTGATGTGAATTAATAGGTTACCTTTATGAGGAATTTTCATTAAATAATTCAAGGAAAATGTATCTCATCTTTATTATGCATATTTAATTATACATTATTATTTACTTGATCTTTACTTTTAATAATTTTTAAAATTATCTTACATTCTATCATCTTAGTTCACTACTTTACTAAATTATTTTAATATTTTACTATATTGAAAGCATTCATTATAATTTTGATTGCATGATTACATTCAAATTACAATTTAAAAAATGTAAACAAAGAAAATCAGAAATCATTAAAATTCTAAAATTTGCACGACCTCTGGTCCCAAGCTGTGCGGATTTGAGGGTGTCTATTGTATTTCATTAGAATAATTTTTATTTTTAGAAAATGCGGTCCAAGAGAAAAACCTTGCACTTGCATCAACTCATAAATTTATATTTATTTTCTGAGGAATTTTTTTTTTTTTTACCCAGACATTTACAATCTTACATAATAGAATACGTATAAATATTAACATGTAAAGGCTATTAATAAAATAAAATCACTTTTACAATTCAATTTAATTTTCTATAATTCAGCATGTGAAAAAATGTAATGTCTGTTTTTATAGACAATTATATTACTTTTATAAAGATGCAAAAATTTTAAAATATAAAATTAAAATTAGCAATAATGAATTCTGAAAGTTTTACCATTTCTTAAAGAAAATGGGGGGGGGGGGGAGAGAGAGAGAGAGAGAATTCAATTAATTTTTTTAAATATAAAAAAAATTGCAGTTATTACATAAATACATATTTTTTTAATGAATCATCTGCTAAAAAAATTAAAGTAATACTAACACAGAATTCCCCCAACCTTTTTTGTTTCTTTTAGAACTAGACTCAAATAGTAATTATGTGTTAATATAAAAATACCAGGCAAACATAGCAATTTTTAATAATTAACCTGACTTAATAAGATCACTGACATAATGCTTGACCAGTAAACCAGCATCACAATTCACTTTTCCATCAACAATACAATACAGTCAATAAAAAATATAGGGTGGCTCACTGCAAGCTGAACCCGAATTTTTGTCCATAACTTTAACAATAATGAAGATACACTTCAATGAGATTTTCATCATATTAACTTTTTGTATGAAATATAAAGAAATCATTGGAAGTGACTGAATTTTAGTCAGTGACACAGTATACTATGTACCATCAGCTGAATTTTGAATAATGAAATGCCTAGCTTACTGCTTGGATGTGAATTTCGGCAATTTCTAGCACTTCTAGTCATGTCATATTTCACAAAAAGGGCTAAGATGTGTTATTATCCCACCCTCCGCGATGTTGAGTATTTGGCGATTTTTATCGCTCTGGCAACCCCGGCATTTGGCGTCTAGTAACTTATTATGGCAACCCCCTTTTTTACTACGCGAGAGCGTGAACATTCATTTCACTGCCGGGTGTCGTTGCTGACGGTTGGTTGACTCTTGTACCAGATACTCTTTGATATCGTGTTCTATGGCTGTCTTTTTATTTTTATGTTAAATTTATTGGATGTATTTCATTGACTATAGTTTCTGTAGTCCGTTTATACGCTCTTGCTGAAGTAATTAAGAAATATGAGGAAATTTTGACATGAAAGGGGGGTTTGTTTATACCGTGTCAATGCGTATTAAGCCTATTTTGGAAAATGACGGCGGTGTTATATTTTGTGCTGTAGGTTTCAAGAAAGCAGATGTCTGTTAAGGTATGTTGATAATTTTATGTATATTTTGTTGCTTTAAGAGTTTTTTACATTTTGAGATTGCTACAAAACGAGAACTACTGAATTTTGAGAATGCTATATTGCGAAAAATGCTGAATTCGGCGATGTTTTTTTTTTCGGAAAATGAGCGCGAAGCGCTCATACAACTATTGCTGATTGCCACTTTAGCGAGTCTCGTTTTTTAGGTATATTTTGCTGTTTTAAGAGTTTTTTACATTTTGAGATTGCTACAAGACGAGAACTGCTGAATTTTGAGAATGCTATATTGCGAGAAATGCTGAATTCGGCGATGTTTTTTTTCCGTTAAATGTGCGCGAAGCGCTCATAAAAGGATTACTGATTTGCCAGTTTAGCGAATTTTGTTTATTATTTACATTTTATTTTCGTTGAGCCAAACATGCGTAGAAACGGGTGCTTGGCGACATTTACTACTTGGCGGAAAAGGGGTTTTCTCGCCAAAAATAATCCAAGATGGCGGAGGGTGGGATAATAACACATCTGTTCCACAAAAAGAAAAATAAGTCTCTTGAAAATATCTTTAGAATATCTTCGGTTTGGCCGATTATACGGCAGTATGATCTGACCAAATAGGCCGAATAGAGAGCAGTCGTTGCATCCCTAGTTTTTAAGGTATAGGAATGAAACGCAGACGGGAAAAAATGGATCTTAAAATATATTACGATGCTTATTATTTAATAAATACCCCCAATCATAACATTATCACTTGAATTTGAAATTCTGGGGTGGGCACGCTCCCCCCCCCCCCCCTCTAGTTACATCTATGCAGAAAATATGCATGATAAATTTCATTTTCTTGCTAAGGTCCCTATAGTCGAACAATACCTGCCTTTCTAATCTATAACCCTTTCGGACAAATATATGAAATTAAAATATTTACAGAAAAGCAAAGAACATTTTATTACTGTTGTTACCTAGAAAAGTATGAGTAAAATAACTTTCGAAATCCCAAATTAACTTAATATCAACATATTAACGTACTGTGAATGTAACACATACGCTGTCACAAACTGAGAGTTGTAGCTTCTGTGAAGAGTTGGCGTGAAGACATCAAGAACTAGCAGGGTGCATTTACAGACAGAAAATCAAAAGAAATTTCTGCCTGATAATGCAGCCAGCTGTCATAAACAGTTTTATAGAAGACCTTCCATTCACCATACCTCAGTTCCTTGATTTTCTCAGTAGGCTTCTTAACTCACAGAACAGAGATATCATTGCACTCCATTAAAGTTAATATCCTGATACTAAATTCATTTTGAATTAGCAAAATATATTTTAAATATACATTTTTAGATAACAGCTTCAAAAAGTTCTTTAACTTTCAGTACATTTATAGAATACATATAAATATTAACCTGTAAAGGCTATTAATAAAATAAAATCAGTTTTACCAATGCAATACTTGGGGATTTTATTTAATTTAGGCAATTTAATTTTCTATAATTCAGCATATGGAAAATGCAATGTCTGTTTTTATAGACAATTATATTACTTTTATAAAGATGCAAAAATTTTAAAATATAAAATTAAAATTAGCAATAATGAATTCTGAAAGATTTCTTAAAGAAAATGGAGGGGGGGGGGGGGATTTCAATTAATTTTTTTAATTATAAAAAATTGCTGTTATTATATAAATAAATATTTTTGAAGGAATCTGCTAAAATATTAATCAAAATAATACTAACACACAGAATTTCCCTAACCTTTTTTGTTTCTTTTAGAACTAGACTCAAATAGTGCTTATGCATTAATATAAAAATACCAGGTTAACGTAGCAATTTTTAATAATTAACCTGACTTAATAAGATCACTAACATAGTACTTGAAGTAACATTGCAAAACAACAACAACAAACTCAATGGAGTTTTTAGATATTATAAAACTTAGTGAATAGCGTATTCAATCTGTCGATAAAATAAATAGTTTATAGCATCGAGACAAGTAATGAAATACATTTAGTTATGTAAACATGAAACTCTACAGTAGATTATCGTTAGGCTATCTCAAACTAGCAAAAGTGTACCAATAAAAAAAATAATAAATTTAAATTATAAAAACAGGATCAAATGTAAAAGCAATACATACCGATTACAGATCTCTAGTAGATTTATATATAGCATCTAGTTTATTTGCGACAATGAAAACACTGCGTGTTGAAAAATAGTACTTGTTGATGCCAAACAACTTTTAAGATATTTTTGACGAATGCAAGACAAATTTATTGCTAATAATGTAAATAAATACTTTAATTGAATTCAAAATATTGGTTTATTTTGACAAATGGTTGCATGAGCATCAGTGCATGAAATTCGAAATAATTACAGATAGTAAGAAAATAAACGGTCAAGTGCGAGAATTACTCGCGCACAAAGGGTTCCGTAGAATAAATATATAAATTTGTAATTGTATTATTTAAAAAAAAATTGCTAAAAAAATACTAAGACTTTGTAAAAAACTATACAACGTAGGGTAACTGTATATATTAGAAAAGTGTAATCGGGTATACCATGAAAGTTCAAAGAGATATGGAACCTAAATACTATCAAATATAGCTATTCGTATAACTCTTTTTTTAATATTATCCTAATCTGTTTATGATGAACTTAATTTGGTACTGACAATAAAAGCAGTGCATAGTTAAACTTCATTTGGCATTTCATGAAACTAAATTCAGCGTAGTAATAACCTTTATTTCTACAGTGTAGCTAAAACAAAACCTTTGTTCAAAGTTCAAATTTGGCATTGTGCTAAGCGCGCTTCGAAATGAGGTCTCAAAGTTGCAACGACGCCTTGGTCAGTGCCGCGTTTTTCCAGATAGGTGTTTAATTAACTTTTAAAGTCACTCGAGGCGTATTGAGAGATACAATCAATGCAAACTATCGCGAATCCCACAGTATTTATGCGATTCATTCTAATTAAATCTTTCGAGGGCGATGCCCTTAAAAAACGGACACCTAATTTTAATTCCAAAACAGAGAAGCGGCACCAAGAATATTTAATTAAATTTTCGTGAAAATAAGCAAGTTCGCATTTTCTAATTAATTCGTTTATAAATTCTGGTGTCAGTTCATTATTTCATAAGTTTATATATAGAATTACTCCGTGCCGGAAAGGATTAAGGGGTCGCAGGACTCTTAAAGCTTCAAAATTTAAGAAATTTTAATTTTTTCAGATGTTAAACTCCTATCTTTTCTGAATATTTTGATATAATTGTTTCCTTGAAATTCCCATTAGAACAGAAGTTTTGGCTTTTAGAATTATACCCGCTTAATAGCTGAAGCGGCGTTTCCGAAACTTTAAAGTCATTATTTTCGGAATGGCGTTTTTGGGCATAACGTGCAGGATACCTCAAAAGCTTCTGAATATTTTTTCATGAAACTTTCAAAACATATATTTCATGTTAGTCTGTATAAACTGAACCTAAAATTTCCTTTTTATTGATCAAAAAAATATTTTTTAGGTGATTTTACTGTTGAAATTTTCAAAATTTTGTATTAGCTAAATGCAACATTGCATTAAAAGTATAAAAATGCTTTAAATACAAATTTATTTAAGTTCAGGGAAATTATTACAATCTGAAGTATAAGTAAGCACCAAAATTTTCATTCTAGTTGCAATATTTATTTTGTAATCCTGCGCCTAAACTGTTATGCCAATTTTTTGTTCGACAAATGTCTAACAGTTTCGAGCCCCCTATAAATACTAATTCTGTATCTTGCAATTTTTTAAATACATGAAACGAAAGAACATACTTATATCTTTCATCCCAATTAAAATTGTGTTTTAAAATCATATACATTTTAAGACATTAAATGTTGAAAATGGTCTTTTTTTCATTTTTTCCACTTTTTAGAGACCTGAGACCCCTTAAATTAGTATGTTTTTAACAATTTGACGTTTATTGCTCTTATACTGTTACTGGACATTACATTACATATATATATCATTAAAAGTTGTTAACTAGGTATAGAGTACGCCGCCCCTGTCCTTGTGTATGTCCAAACTGACCGTACATTTAAGGGTTAATATCTCGGCTAATTACCGATGATTTTTTTCGAAAATCATTATCAACAATGCTTTTATTCTTCTGCAACGATAGGTATATTCAGCGATGCTCAACAATTTTTCTGAATGCCCGTAAATCAAAATTTGTGTATAACAGAAAAATGCTAATTACTCAAAAACTATGTGACCTAGGGTAATCGCTATAACTTTCCGGCAAGGTTTATATTAACGTCTACTACGTCTATTTTTTTCTTAATTTTAGTTTCAGTAGATTCGGAATTAGATGGGGGGGGACATATTTTTGCGTTACATTTTCAACAATATATTTGAAAATATAATAAGTAAAATTAAAAGAAGTGTATTTTTGAGTTCAGCGTTACAAAAACTTTCAGAGGATACCCCTCATGATATACAAAGAAAAGATTATTTTTTTTCAAGTAGCATAATTAGCCCCTCTACTTTTTTACTAAATATATTTTTGAATGTTTATTAATCTGAAAATATGTGGGTCAATGGTCTTTATTACTTCCCCGAATTTGAACTTTCCACGTTCCATAGTTTACGAGTAAAATGGCTGTGACAAACAAACAGCCGGACGGACGGACAGACACAGGAGTGATCTTTTAATGGTTCCGAAATATATCTAAATGCATCAATATCATATTAAATAAGAATAATATAAACTGTAATCGTAAAACAAAAAAAAAATAAAAACTTACAATCGTCTTAAATGAGTATAAAAGGGGAAGAAAAAAACTATCAAAATAGTAGTGGCGTCCGAACTATCACCGATCTTAATTTAAAGACGGCGTTTTATCTTTCTTAAATCCTAGCGCTTTTAATGCTAGGATCCTTATTTAAGTATCTCTAACCGGACATCTGAATAGCGATTTTGAGATTTCACTCGGGAATAAGGGTTTCCGAGCCATTTAAGGATCCTTAGCGGACACTTGAATCCCTGCCTAGATCTTTTCTCCACCAGATGGCATGTTCGAGCCTCGAGCACTTGAATCACCAGTAAAAAGAAACTCAAAACGGGAGGACTAAAATAAGAAAATATAGCAAAAAAGTAAATACTAAACTGAGATATCACAAGACATTTCTAATTCTTTGTGTCTAGTTTGAACCCCTTGCCTTTTTTTACCCCGTACCTCGACTCTAAAACACAAAGCTGTCCCCTAGACTTCATTTATTTATACTTTGAGACACACAGACAAGTCGTTAAATTTCCCACGACCGACTGATGTATTTCACAATCTTTTTAAATGAATGATTGAAGAATTTCACGATTTTGTTCCCAACGATTGACTGATGAATTTTGCTACTTTTCCGACGGCAATGCAAATTTCGTTAAAAATGATAATTTGAAATATTTTGCAGAGAAAACCGTTCTTCTGCACTGTACGCCACACTTTTAAGCATATTCTGCTTAGAGGCCATTTATTAAAGATGAAAATACTATTTCACTAACAGATCCATCTGGTCTTACTGAGGCCCGGGATAATAACCTGAAATATACCTAAAATCAGTGTTGAATTCAGACATTTTTGTCTGAAAAGGAATTCTGCAGCTGGGGGAGAGCAGGGTCATTATAATATAATTATGTAGCTGGTCGAAATCATCACTATTTATAGGATTTGTGAATATAAAAAGAATTTAATCACATCTTAAAACATGTTACTTGCTGTTACAAAAATGCAGCACATTCACTCAGAAGTAAACAACGAGCAACGACTGCTGTTGCCAAATGCAATTAACTAAACTTTTAGATGAAAGGGTGACAAATACACACATGCCCTCTTGTTTGTCACACTGACATTCTTTGTATACATAGTCTAACTTCAAAAATGATTTAAAAAAAATAATACTATAAAAGCAAGGGCAACTTCCCATCGATTAAAATTACATACCTTAATCACACATGCAAAAACAATATTAGAAATGAAGAATATTAAGATCATAAAAAAATAATAATAACAGATGTAACACAATTGCAGTCAGTCTTAAATCTGCATTCTGGAACTTAAGCCATTATGATATGTGTTGAAATACAACAACAAAAATTATGTAATGCATAGTTCAATTTCAATAAAGTTTTTTTAGTTACCTGTTTGGTGAACATTTCAGCAACATCATCTTCGGATTTAACGTGCACAAACTTAATAATATTTTGATTAACTAAGTCACGAAGGAAACAATACTTAATGTGCTTACTCCTTTCTGAAGTTACACAGTTTCTTGTGAGAAAAATAACACCTTGATTGTCTACACAAATATCTTGTGGAATGGATATTAAACTTACACAGATCTCCTTCAGGAGGTTATTCATCCAAAGCACTTCCTTTGTGACATGGCACATTGCAACATATTCTGCTCCAGTAGAAGACAAGGCGATGACAAGTTGTTTCTTGCTGGACCAGGAAACTGCAGCACCAGCGAGTGAGATAACATATCCACTAAAGGACTTGCGGTCTGTCCTGTCACCTCCTCAGTCTGCATCAGAATAAACTTGGAGTTTTTCTGAATTTGATCTTTCTGCTCTTGGTACCATGCAAGTATTTGAAAATGTGTTTGACACCTCTCCAGCGTTCTTCTCTGTACACTTCATAAAATTGGCTCATGAAGGTGGATGGGTAGGCTAGATCAGGACGGGTGCCACAAGCCAAAAAAGAAAGCTTCCAATAGCTTGCCTGTAGGGAAACTTGGCTTTTTCTGCTTCGCTTCTAAATTGAACATCTTCTGATCCTGGGTATTTCAGGTTCATATCTAATGGTGTGGCTACACACTTTGCATCTGCCATCCTAAAGGTTTCAAGCACTTCTGCTATATATGCTGTTTGATCAAGAGAAATGGATCCATCAGCTTCCTCTGTTATTTAAATGGACAAGATGTGGTTGGCTGGTCTGAGATCGTTGGCCACAAATGCACTTTTGATGTAATTTTTGAACTTGTTGATTTGTTGAAGTTTTCCAAGAACGAGAAGGTCATCAACATACACACCAACAATGATACCTTTTTCAGTACTGTAGTAAATGCAGGGATCTGCGTGCAATCTGGAGATATGGGGCAAAACTGGGAAATTTCATTAGCGGGCACTGGCTGGTAGGACTAGTTTTTTAAGTGTCCACTTTCTTTAAACTAGTGGCCACTTTTTTATTTAAAAATACTAAATAGTAAAATTTCTATAAGTATTAATCTAAAACTGAATAGCCTAAATAAATATGTTAAATATAAATATATTGGAACGAAAAAAAGTAGAATCCTTGATGAAATGCAAGAAAATTTTATTCTCTCCTTGTAAAAAAGTGGCCGCTGATAGGCAATTTTTCACTAGCCACTTTTTCTCATTTACTAGCCCTGTGGCCAGTGGCTAGTGCTAATTTTGACCTTTATCTGGAGACCATATTTTGCCAAATGTTTGTCTATACAGGTATTCCAGACTCGACCAGACTGCCGGAGGTCATAAAGATGACATACAAGATGTTCACTGCCCTCTTATAAACATCCCTCAGGCTGACTCATGTATATGTCATCTTCCAGTACTTCATTTAAGTATGCTGCAGTGATATCCATCTGGTGGATGTCTAAATTCATTTCCACTGCTATAGCAAGTAGTAGGCGAATAGATTTTAATTTAATCACTGGAGAAAATGTTTCTTGGAAGTTAATACCGATGACTTGCATGTAACCTTTTGCTACCAGTCTGTTTTTTAACTTCACATCGCACTCTGTTTCACCTTTCTCCTTCTGAAATATCCATCTAGAGGTGATTAGCTTGGTATCGGGGGGTTTTGTAACCAATTCCCATGTTTGAGCACACATTGGTTTTCAATTTTTTCGTTCGTGGCCTTCCACCACTGGTTTGCTTCAGATGATGCTAGGGCTTCCTTCACAGTAATAGGGTCCCTATCTTCTTGTTTTGGGTTTGTAAGAACTTCCTTTGCATTATACAGGATGTAATCATTTAAATGTTCAGGGATTTTAATGGGTCTGGTGCTTCGGTTGGATTGCAGCTGAATGCTTCAGTTTTTGACTCTTCAGGCTGAATTTCTTCATTGCATTCATTGTCTTCAATTTTCTGATTGGTGCAATTTGTGAGATCATTGTTCATTTCTTCATCTGAGTAACTGGTGTCACCTTCTAAACATTGGTTAATTTCATCTTCATGTTGGATTGTTTCGTTGAGTTTGCTGATACCTAGAGGCTGATATCTGTCATGATTTATTTCATTTTGGAGTACATTTCCCATCTTTTTGTTTTCAATTGTAAGTGTGATTTTTATCATCTTCAAAATGTATCTGGGTTTGTTCAGATTTGAAAGGGAACATATCTTCTTCAAAAAGCACATCTCTGCTAATGAAGAAAGGTTTTAAGTTCCACAGCTTGTATCCCTTCACACCATCTGGATATCCAACTAAAGCACATTCAATGGGCTTCGGGTCGAATTTGCTTTTCTTTTGATAAGAGCGTATATGGTTCCAGGCTCTGCATCCAAATACTCTCAGGTGCTTCAAATGTACTTTCTTGCCTGACCATAATTTCTCTGGGATGCTGCCCTTGATTGCGATGGATGGTCACATGTTGCGAATGTAGGATGCTGTGCATACGGCTTCAACCCAAAAATTTAAATCAGCACCTGATTCGATAAGAAGGCACCTGGTTATATTAATCAAAGTTTGATTCGTCCTTTCGGCAATTCTGGTACAGTTAACTGCCTCTGGATGCCATGTTTGGTAAGGTATTTGTTGAAATCATTAGACTTGAATTCACTGCCATTGTCACTTCTTAAAGCCTTGATCATTTTGTTTTGGAAATTTTCTGGCATATGTCTATATTCAATGAATTTTTCTAAAACTTCACTCTTCTCTTTTATTGGATAGACTGTTGAATGGTGAGAAAAATCATCAGTGAAAACAACGAAGTAATTTCGGTGCTATTTAGCTGAAGTAATTTGATCCTCCCAATAATGGTGGAGAAATTTTTCCTACGAAGTCTGAATGTATAACTTCCAGTACTTCTTTGGCTCTTGAATTTGAGAATTTTAGAAATTATTTCCACTTCATTTTACCTTGCATGCATACATTACATGGATTGTTTGGTACTGGTTGAAGCTCTTTTTCATTGTCGAATGTCGATGGATTCAAACTTCCTAAGTGCACTTTGACAAGGATGTCCTAGTCAATGATGCCAGAGTTCATTAACTGTCGTCTTTGTGGTGTATTCTACTGGCTGGTCTTCTTCTACTATGTACAGCGTAGCCTTTCTTCTGGCCTTCAGGACAATTTCATTTTTTTTGACAAGATTCTTGCTTCGCCATGAGTAAATTCAATTTTGTAACCCTTTTCTTCGATCCTGCCTATGGATAGCAGGTTTCCACCCAAATCTGGCATGTGTAATACATTGGCCAAGGTTATGTTTCTTCTCTCTGCTGTGTCTGCACAGACAGATATTGTTATATCACCTGTCCCAGTTACTTGCACCCTTTCAGAGTTGGCGACTTCTACAATTGAATTGTAATCCATTAGGGCTGTAAATTTAGTTTTATCCGACGTCATATGCTCTATGGCACCACTGTCCAAAATCCATAGATTTGAATTATTTTCCTTTTCTTTCGTGAGCAAGGCCTAGTCTGTCTTGAGATTGATGGAAGTTTTAGCACTGCTTTGGTTCTTCTGTTGTGCTTCTTCGCAATTTCGGGAGATGTCACCCCATTCACCGCAGCTAAAACACGTCATGTTTTTCTTCAAATTTAAATTTCCTTCACCTTTCTTTGGTTGCCACCTCTTCATGGGGGTTGATTGCATAGGTTTCTTCTGGTTGAAGCTCTTCGTATGGAGTACATGCTCTTCGGTAACAGTTGTGTTTCTAGATATAATCTTTTCTTCAATTAACAGTCTGGATACAATGGTTTAGTTAAATTTACTTCGCCCTTTTCTAAATTCAAGATTAGGCTTTCGTGTAATTTCGGCAAACTGATTAGCATGACCAGAGCCACTTCCCTGTTAGTAAAAGCGTACCCACCATTTGATAGTTTTAGATGAATTTCCATAAGTCTGGCAAGGTATGATTGGACAGTTTCACTGGATTTCATCGTAATATTGAAAAAGTCCTTCATGAGTTGCAACACATAGAGTAATCTGAATTTTGTATGCATCTCCTTCAGTGCAGTCCATGCATCCTTTGCTCTGACGCAATCACTGATATCATCTAAAAATGTGTCTTCAACTATCAAGAACATAAGTGTTAATGCTTCATCATTTTTCTTCTTTTCGTTGTCTGTTAGTTCCAAACTATATCCCGGATCAACTGCTTCCCAGCATTTCTTCTGTACCATAATCGCGCAAGCACGTATTGCCCACGCATGGTAATTATCGCCGTTTAATTTTTTCAATTTGTAATCATCCATATTACTTTCAGAAAAAATATAAGAAATGAACGAGAAAGTTATTTGCTTATACACTCTTACTTCGGCGAATGCGCAAAACTGCTTCAATTTTCGTCAACGTGCGATGCTGGTAACCGGCGATTAGGGTTAAGTAATCTTCTTCAATCCGTAAATAAAATGATCATTTCAGCGAATGCTCGTGCTAATAATATAATTATGTAGCTGGTCGAAATCATCACTATTTATAGGATTTGTTAATATAAAAAGAAGAATTTAATCACATCTTAAAACATATTACTTGCTGCTATAAAAATGCAGCCACATTCACTCAGAAGTAAGCAACGACTGCTGTTGCCAATTGCAGCTAACTACACTTATACATGAAAGGGTGACAAATACACAGTTAACACATTATAGAGTTCCAGGGATGATATTGCACTTGCTCTAGATTAGTTAAATTTTGACATTTTTAACACACATCTTTCTGTATTTATGACGGAACTGTATACAAAATTAGCAACATTACCATATCATGTGTGGGATCATCCACTACTTTGCATATCATGGCCATTTTCACATAGTTGTTCGTTGGACAAAAGCTTCACTTTTGAAAAACATGAGATTGCATCAATCTCAGTAGAATCACCTGGGGTAATTCCTGATCATTTTCTCTTTTGTTATCAAAATAACAATTTATCAAACTGTAAAAAATCTGCAAGATACTTTGAACCCTTGGCTTTGCAATGTATGCCTTAATTATTCATTTAGTTGAAATTTAATATCAAATGAAAAATTAAAAACTGCTACTCAAATTTCTGCAAAACAACACTGACCTTGATTCTTTCACATTTTACAAAGATCTGTGTCATTCTTAGTTTAATTAGTGATTTTATTTTTATTTTAACTATGACATACCACAGTTTCAAAAGTGATTATGAAATTTTAACTTTTATATGAGCAAAATAAACTAAGTTCATATTTATTGAGTAATTCCTGGTCAGTGCTTAATAATGTAATTATAAAATATTTATAGGGGAGAGTGGCTCACCTTGGAACACTTTTTCTTTCTTTTGTACATTTTTTTTTATATTGATCAATTGTCAGAATCTTACAGGGTATTAATTCTTTTAACCTTTGCCTACATTATTAAATAGCTTTTGATCAATTATAGAAAATATTTTGATCTATTATAGAAAAATTTAAAAAATATATTCTTTAAACTTGCGCTTTGTCCCAAGATGTACCACCTGGTGTGGTACCTTGGGTCAGTTAAATATAGATGTGAAAAGTTCAATAATTGAATTACAATATACATGGAATTGTTTGTTCAGGAAAAGAAATTTATTTAAACTGATAAAGAAAAGATAACTATTATAAATTTTAGGGATGCAACGGATATTCGGTATTTGGCCTAGTTATTCCTTTCCAGATTTTTTTTTATGCTCCTAATTTGAAGGAATGTTCTTTTTATTTGCTGAAACATATTCATAAGCAAGGGTATGTGCATCATTAATTGTTAGTCATAGGGATATTTCGAAGCTTGTAAAATGTACTCTACCATCTTTCCTTCCTCATCATCAGTGAATATTTTTCGACTTTGTATCTTTGATACACACTTGAAGTTAAAATTTAGCTAATCACTTTTTTAAAAAGCACTAACATGATGATTCAGAGTGGTCTAATAAACACTGTAAGCTGCAGAAGCTTTCTTAAAAGACATTTCACCTGATAAAATTTTTGCAGCAGCTTTCCGAGTATTGTCAGCACGAATTGCTGCATTTTTTTTATATTCTAAATTTCTAATCCTTGCTATTGTTAAGCCTAATGAGTTCATAAATGAAGAAATAATAACTATTAATAAATACATGTTATGTAGATTAAATAAAAATGAACACAATATCTTTTTGTTAAAATATTTCGAATAAAAGTTAGCTAGGCATATCTTGTGTCCCAAGGTGCCCCACCTCCACTTGTCATATGTTGGTCTTAGTATTAGAACTATTACTGTACCATCAGTTTTATAGAGAAAGTTTTAAATTTCATTTTTACCTTCTATTTCAAAATATTTTCAATCAAATTCCACTTTGCAACATATCCAACTTTGACATAAAAGTTACTAGACATGTTTTCAAAATAAAAATCTTAATAAATTCTTGTCTGCTTCATCAATGGAATCAAAATATTTCTGAAAGTTAGATCGTGCTGACATCTAAGAGCATTTGCAAGAGTTAAGAGTTAATTTAAAATCTAGGGCAAAAAATAAAGCTCTCCTGAGATGTATAGTGTCCCAAGATGAGCCACTTTCCCTACTTCGTATTTTATCTATTATAACTGTGCACACTAAAAACTATTGTCTTACAACTATTTTTTAGCCATAACCGTAAAGTATCATCTTTAATTGTAACTGTAAAGGATGCAAACAGTAAATGCTCTGAGCGTAAAACACGCTATATGACTGAACAATTAAGTAGAAATACTATCTCATTGCAAAATGCCACAATGGTGCTTAAATATGTACATAATGTAATACAGGAACATAATTATGATGTGTATTATGAAAAAGATCCGTTTTACATTGGAAAAGTCAGAGTATAAGGCAGCGGGGCCATAACCAGCGAGTAACGTCAGGAAAGGGGAGGGGGGGCTCTGAAATATTTTTGTGGGGCTAATATCATTTAACAATACATGTCCCTTATGCAAAATAGATACAGTAAAACCTTCTTAAACGGAACTGTCAATAATGTTGTGGTGAGTTACAACTCAACCCTGTATAGCAAAACAAGCAACAACTCAACTCTACCTATGTACACGGTTGTTGTCATAGATGTAGCTTGCGATAGAAGAAAACGTGATTAAACTTGCAGCCCTTTGATTTCTTATTGATTTGCATGTAGCTTTTTGTTTCAGCCCAGAAAGAGAATCTGTTGGTAATTATAACAGGTTATGGGCCCAGCACGCTTCCACTGCGTGAAGAAAATCTGCATTTTGAAAAGCTAACGAACTTTAGTGAATTAGGCCTAACCACGTGACGCTAGCATGGCTGAACTAAAGGTGCAAATTGACAAGCTGGAAGGCGCTGAAAATTGGAGTAAGTGGAAGTGGCAAATGAAAATTCATTTTGAACAATATGATTTGACTTCAATTGTTGAAGGATCTCGTGTTTGTCCGGTCGCTGCAACTGACGATGCCGATGAGACTAAAAAGGTGAGTGAATGGCGCCGTGATAATGCTAAGGCATCTGCACTCATTGCAAGCACGTTAAGTCCATCTGTTGCTGACTTAGTGATGACTTACACCAATGCAAAAGATATTTGGGATAAATTAATAAGTGTTTTTGAACAAAGTAGTATTCAAAGACTTAATTTACTTATGACCCAATTTTTCCAGTTTTGTAAAGATCCACATGACAATGTTGCAACACATGCAGCCAAAGTTGAACGAATCTATACTGAAATGAACAATGAACTTACGCGTATTGGCTCAAGTTCCATTCCACCAGAACTGTTACATGGAAAACTTCTTCTGACAGTGGGACCAGAGTACCAAGAGTTCAACAATGTTTGGGAGTCATTAGACTCAGAAAAACGTACAACAGAAAATGTAGTTGAAAAACTATGCACGATTGAGCAGCGTGTCAAATCTACTGCTGCTGTGGACTATGGTGCATTTGCAGCTCGTGCTCCTTTTTCGAGACAAAAAGCTGTGAGGAATATTGAAAATATTTCTGAAACTGTTCCTAGAGTTGATATTAGACCTAGTAAACAAAAGCATTGCTTTAAATGTGGATCTAGTACACATTTATGCAAAGATCATCCAAAGAAAAAATTCAGTGATAAATATCAGCCATCAAAAAGTAACAAAGGTGCATTTAGTGCTAGTGAAAGTTTTACTCAGCCAGATATTTAGATTTGTGATTCAGGTGCTTCTCACCACATGACTGCAAATAAGCAGTATTTTACAACATATAAACATTTTCCTGTGCCCATTGAAATTTCACTTGCTGACAAAAATAAGATCTATGCGTATGGATCAGGTAAAATAAATATTGAAGTATTTATCCATGGCAAGTGGTATGATGCACACATGGAAGACGTGTGGTATGTTCCGGATGTGCGAAGGCACCTCTTTTCTGTCCAACAGGCTGCCAAGCATGGTGTGGAGGTTAAAATGACTGATAAGTGTGTTTCTTTTTACCGCAGTAATGAACTTGTTGCTGTTGGATCCTGGACAGATGGTACATATGTTATGTCCATGAGAGTCGTTATTCCAGCCTGTCCAGCTGAAATAAGCATTGCTACAGAATCTGAAACTTTGCAGTTGTGGCATGAGCGCCTCGGTCATCAGAATAAACGACATGTTAGAAAAATGTTAAATGATATGAACATTCATGTGGGTCATGCAGTAACAAATGATTTCTGTGATGGATGTGCTCTTGGCAAAGCACATAGAAAACCTTTCAAATCACGACCCTATAGAGCCACGTCAGTTGGTGAAATCATTAATGCTGATGTAAATGGACCCATGTCTGTAAGATCATTTAGTGGTGCACGCTATTTTGTGTCTTTCAAGGATGACTATATAAATATCGTCGAATTTTCTTTGTGAAAAACAAAAGTGAGGTGAGTTCCTGCTTGAGTATGTTTCTTAATGAAGCTACCAATCATGGTCATGCTGTGAAAGAATTACGTTGTGATGGAGGAGGTGAATTCGACTGTGGTGAAGTTCGCAAAATCCTTGCTGAAAGAGGTACAGCTTTGAATTTAGGAGTACCATACACGCCTGAACTAAATGGGGCGGCAGAACGTGAAAATAGGACAATTGTTGAACTTGCTCGCTCTATGCTCTCTACGTGTGGATTACCTCGATCACTGTGGGCCAATGCCTGTGAAACAGCAGTGTATCTACTAAACCATTCTGGGGTATCACCAGAAGAAAACAAGAGTTCTCACGAGCTTTGGACTGGTCATCCAACATTTAAATTGCATCATTTGCGAGTGTTCGGAACTGAATGTTATGCTCACATACCGAAAAACTTTCGACAGAAGTTTGACAACAAAAGTGTTCTTGGTCACCTTGTGGGGTATGTCAACAAAAGAGATGGCTATAAAATCTATTTACCTTCTCAAAATAAAATCATAAAGTCTCGTGATGTATATTTTAAACCTGAACGTCTCTGTACAACTCCTGTTACAGTGGAGGTGGAGGAAGACTCTTCTCAGAAGTGTGAAGAAATTCAAGAGGGAGACTCCTCTGAGAAGTGTGAAGAAATTCAGAATGAAGAAACCAATCAATCAGAAGAAAATCCTGAACTTAGGAAATCTGACAGACAACGGAGCATGCCTACATGGATGAAGTCTGGAGAATTTCTCCTTGCAAATGTAGCTGCTGTAGAAGAATCCGAAAATCCTTCTACATATACTGAAGCTCTTTCCTCAAGTGAAAGTGACTTGTGGCTTAATGCCATGAAAGAAGAAATGTCTGCCCTGCATGAAAACAAAACATGGGAATTGGTTGAAAAACCTAAAGGTTCCAAAGTTATCAACTGTCGATGGGTGATGAAGAAGAAATTTAATCCTGATGGTACTGTGGAGCGATACCGAGCACGTCTTGTAGCAAAGGGTTATGTCCAAAAAGCTGGTATTGACTTTGATGAGACGTTTAGCCCTGTCGCAAGATACGACACTGTAAGATCAATTTTGGCAGTAACTGCAAAAGAAGAATTGCACTTAAAACAGTTTGATGTAAAGACTGCATTTTTATATGGAATACTTCAGGAGGAAGTCTTCATGACACAGCCTGAAGGTTTTAACGATAATAGCGGGAGAGTCTGTCTACTACATAAAAGTTTATATGGACTCAAACAAGCTCCTCGTTGTTGGAATCTGTGCTTTGTAAACTTCATGAAGGAACATGCATTGGAAGTTAGTACTGCTGATCCTTGTTTGTTTATCAGACATAGAGATAAAAAGAAACTTTTTGTTGTTATTTATGTTGATGATGGCCTCGTTGTTGGTTCTGACAAGGTTGAAGTGGAGGAATTTATTAGTCAACTTTCTCAAACCTTTAAGATCACAATAGGTTCTCTTAACCAATTTTTGGGCATGAATATAACAAAATTCGATGATGGTTCAATTTTTGTGAACCAATATGCTTATGCACAGGAAATACTCGCAAGGTTTAATATGGACTGTGCTAATCCAGTATCAACTCCATGTGATAGAAGCTATGTTCCTGATGACAAAGAAAATAAACTGATAGGAAATGAAATTCCTTACCGTCAGGCTGTTGGTAGTCTCATGTACCTTGCTATTGCAACAAGGCCTGATTTATCATATGCTATCAGTACTGTCTCTGAAAATCTTGAAAACCCTAGGTCATCGGATTGGTGTGCCGTAAAGCGAATTTTCAAATATCTTAAAGGAACTGTCTATTTTGGTTTGCTGTATAAAGCAAAGTGTAATGCCAGTGATCTTGAAGTATATAGCGATGCTGATTATGCAGGAGATATGAAAACGAGACGCTCAAGGACTGGCATGATTTCTAAATTTTCAGGGGGTGCCATTTCATGGATGAGCCAAAAACAGAGAAGTGTGGTGTTATCTACAACAGAGGCAGAGTATGTTGCTGCAAGTGAAAGCGCAAAAGAGTTAATATGGCTGAAACGACTGTTAAATGACATAACAACTCTAGGAACTCCTTCCCTGTTAGTGGATAATGCCAGTGCTGTGAAGCTCGCAAGGAATCCAGAGTTCCATAAAAGGTCTAAACATGTTGACGTGCGGTACCATTTTGTACGTGAAAAATTCATTGAAGGTGAATTGCATATCAAACATGTTCCAGGAAAGATGCAGCTAGCTGACATCATGACAAAACCTCTGTCCTGTGTCAGGTTCAAAGAACTTTGTCTTTTGTTAGGACTAGTTCAATTTAATTCAGTTAATATTTAAATTAACGATATGTAAGTTGTACCTTGTGGAGGAAGTGTTGTGGTGAGTTACAACTCAACCCTGTATAGCAAAACAAGCAACAACTCAACTCTACCTATGTTCACGGTTGTTGTCATAGATGTAGCTTGCGATAGAAGAAAACGTGATTAAACTTACACTGCTTGCAGCCCTTTGATTTCTTATTGATTTGCATGTAGCTTTTTGTTTCAGCCCAGAAAGAGAATCTGTTGGTAATTATAACAAATAAAAGAACAGTTTTTAATGTAACTGGGTTATAACGGAATTTTTAAATGGAAAAGAAGTCATGATCTGGGGAAAAAAGAGTACGAAACAACTGAGCAGTGTACCTGTTAAGATGAAAACCTATCTAAAATAGAATTTTCTCCCATCCCGTGAGCAAGGATGTAGTGGGGTGTATACGCCGTATACCTTTTGGATTTTTTTAAGAAACTCCGTATACTCTCTGTTTTTTAAATAAAATTATAGCGTATAATCTCTGGACATGCCCTCTGCCTATAGCATATACCCTCTGGTTTTGTTACGAATATAGCACTGCCATGAGAGTTTGTTTTAACCCTCTCGCTGTGCAACCCGAGAGTTTCTCGGACAACGTAAAAGTAGCAAAATTTCTTCAACCTGAGATTTCATCGGGATGCATTTTTTCCGTCTAATTAACCCTCCTTGATCATTCCCACCAGTAACTTTTTATTGTAAATTTTGCCTTATCTAATCGGAGCATTATCCCGATTAAATCAGACGAAAATTTTTGTTTTGAAAAACCGGTGACAAAAGAATAAAAATTCTTAAAAGACGCTCGTTGCCAAAGAATTAGATATGCAATTTTTGAAGCTATTTTGATAAAACAATTACGCAGCGAGAGGGTTAACAGGTTCTTACAGTATACTCAAAACCTATTACTGTTTTGACATTATTGAACATATTTTGAAAAATGTATGTAAAAATATTTTTGATTACATTTACAAATGTAATAATAATAAAAATTATTAATTTGCATTAAGATAAATTTTATAAAAGGCATTACTTAACAAAACTAGAATGAAGAAAAATAATCTATTGAACACTGATTTAGATTGTACTTTATAATCTATTATATTATAATGCCAGCTTTTGACGTCAAATTCAATCCATTCAAAAGTATATATTAATAAAAGAAAGGTGTGTTGTGTGTCCGGATGGCTTATAATAACTACCACACATAGAGTCTGAAAATGCTTCGAAATTGAAAAGAAGTCTGGTTGAGAATACATCAAAGCAAGTCCTGATAAATCTGACGCCCAGCTTTTGCATTTTTGATTAATTAACGATATATTAATTAAAAACCATCGCAAAATGCTGCGAAAAGTCACAGAGCGGGGGCTGAAATCCCGTTTCAAAGTTATCAAAGCTGGGAAGAACAGATTAATCGTACTTTTTTCCATTTTCCGAGGTCTGCATCACTTCAAGACGAATGGAGATAGCGAAAAGAAAAAATATAGATGCCATACTATTTTTTTCATCTTTCTAACGATGCAATCTGTTTAAAAAATATTAATATTAATCCTTCCAAAAAAATTCTTTTTATAACGTCGTTCTTTTGCACCACCCCTCCAATTTTTTTTGCAGTTCACATCCTTTTGACCATTCAAAATACAAGAAAATAGAAAATACTCACTTATAGCTGGTGCCTTCTTCGCTAATCGCTATGACGAATTTTAACTCGTTAAGCTAACCTTTTAGCTGTTGCTCCAGTAAAATTTTTATTTAGAAATATTGAGATTTAAGATAAAAATTAGTCTGAAAATAAAAAAAATCTCTTTCAAATTTTTAGCCCTAATATAGTAAATTTTCTGCTCTGCGATTTTTGAAGTTTTTGCAGTTTTCATTGCAATTTTTAGCAGTTCCTTTTCTGTTTGGGGTGATTTTTTGACATTCGTAAAATGAATTTGGTTCCAAACATTTAGTCTACTATTGTACATTTTGTCTTCCGCGATTTTTAGCGTTTCGTGCTGATTTTTTTTTTTTTACATTCGTGAAAGACTTCCAGTTATAATGTTTTAGCTTCTTGTACTAAATTTGACCCCTGCTATTTTTGAATTTTTGGTGATTTATTTTTTGAATTAACGTCCATTATTAAACTGGTTTAATCTTTTATCCCAATATACAGTAGACTCTCTCAAATCTGCACGCCCCACCAGTGGCCGAGAGGTTCTGCTCTTGAAGCTGGTAGACGGGAGGTGCTGGGTTCGATCCCAATCGCGCCCGTCGGCCTAATCGTTCGGAGTTTTCGTGGTTTTCTTCGAGCCGTGGATCTTCCATGCGTTAATACGGATTAGGTTCCCTTAGAAAGACCCCCACGGAGGGCACTCCCCCCGGGCCTATATCCCTCGTGTAGATAATTGGCCGTCAAAAATCAACCCAACCCAACCCAACTCAAATCTGCACAGATTGGGACCAGAGGTTGTGCAGATTTTAGAATTTTGCACATTTCTGGTCATTGCTTTGTTTACATTTTTTAAACAGTAATTTGAATGTATTAATGCAATCAAAATTATAATGAATGCTTGCAATATAGTAAAATATTAAAATAATTAAGTAAAGTAATAAACTAAAATCATGAAAATTAAGATAATTTTAAAAATGATTAAATTATTAAAAGTAAAGAATAATAATGTAAAAATAAATATGCATGATAAAGATAAGATATATTTTCCTTGAATTATTCAATGAAATTTTCCCCATAAAGGTACCCTATTAATTCACATCAAAATCATAAAATAGGAAAGTTTTATTTTGTTTCAGGTTTAGCCAGTCTTAATAATCAAAATCGCTTGATCAATACATAAAAATATTTGATAAAAAGCTTGCAATTACCAGTGATATCATCAATATCTTGATATTTTTCATAATAAATTTATACTTCCTTCATTAAAAATTACAAGTTCAATCATATTATTGAGAATTACATATTAAAATACATACGGAATGATATAAAGCTAAAAATTTCTGTAATTTTGCCCTTACATCCGAACTGAAAGTTTCATTGTTTACATCTACGATGATGCGTGAATGTTAGGCGTTTGCGGATTTCAGGGTTGCGAATTTGAGGGAATCTACTGTATTAAATTACACCCTCATTTCAATAAAGTTTATTCAAAATCCGTACAGGATTTTAAAAATTTTTCGTGGTTTTTTTATCGCGATTTCTAGAGTTCATTCATGTTTTGCGGCAATCGTTTGACATTCGTAAAAGGGGTCCTGTTTCAATCTTTTAGCCCAATATAGTAAGTTTTGACCTCTGCAACTACTGAAACTTTGACGATTTTTTATGCGACTTTTACTGATTTGTGGCGATTTTCTACATTATCAGGTTTCAATATTTTAGCCCAATACAATAAATTTTGTTCTCTTTTCAAAAGAGCTCATAAGGAATTCGTGCATCGATTTTTTTAAATTGCTTCATGATTTTTAGAATTTTTTCGTGTAATATGCTATTTTTTGTTGTGACTGGGCAACGACAGGTGGATCAGCTAATTATAAGTATATATTAATTACATAGCTTCAAAACATATTTGAATTTAGTCAGGGTTAGAAAAAAACCCAACCCACTGGGCCCACTAGTCTAAAACATGGGTTTTTTCAGGCTTTATTGAGTTTTTTTGGCGAACACTTTAAACTTCTAGTTTTCATGTACATAATACCTAAATTATCCATTTATCAGTGAAACCTGGGCATAATTTTGCATCAATTAAGTATGAATTATCAAAAAATATATAAAAAGAAAAAAAAATCAAATTAATTTATCTTCATATAACTCTTACCTTAAGTTAAACATGCTAAATTTATATAGTTTTCACTTCAGTTCAGAAATCAGTTGAAGACTTTTTTAAGAAATGGGATTAATAATATAATTGAAAATTTTAGCAAAATTTGCTACATATATATTGCAATAGTATTAAATGTTAAATCAGATTGTCATGAAAGTCAGTGTGAGTAATATTTGTAAATTTAGATTGCAAATGGCGATACATTTATTACTTGCTTTGCTGCTTTATCAACTCCAAAATGATTATGTAACTTGCTCTAAACCAGACCAAATGTAGAACAGTATTGTTCGATTGAAGCAGAGGTAGCTGGTACTGAATGTAAAGAAAAGAAAAACTGACAAAATCCAGGAGGAAACTTATCTGTTTCACTCTTTTTTGCTATAATCTGAACCATTTTTGTGTTGAAAACTCCTATATAACACTTTCATTGAACATTAAAGCAGGATAATAAATGGGAGGATTAATCTTAAAAGCTATAACAATGCAAACAATCAGGATGGGGTTCAAATGCCATCTTTTTACATGCATTAAGATGTAAAGCATTTGGATACATTTTAGATTACAGGCATGAAAATCTTCTTTCTTTACAGCTAATTTCTTTTTTGGTCATTTTATCTCAGCTTAGAAATTCCTTTAAATCTGGTTCTTTTGAAATATATTTAAACTGGCATTTATCTTTGCATTCTTATACTTTAGATTAAATAATGATGCAGTTGTGAAAGCACAAAAAATTTGAAAAAACCCACAATGGGTCCCACTTGGGCAAACCCTGAATTTAGTGATTGTTTTTAAAAAACTAATTATAAATCTGATATCCAATTTTATTCAGGGGAAAAAAATGTGAGAATGGTTAAAAAAAATAAATTACAAATATAAATTCGATGGAGCATCTTATTTCGAAAAATAGCACATAATCATAATTTTCGTTAATATGAACGCTGCCCATTTTTGAAACTAATAAACAGTTTTAGTTAAATGAAAGCGACTACAGTACGTGTCAAAAGTTTAAGCACAACATAAAATTTCAAAATAAAATTTTATTATTGACTGAAAGTTACTTTCCTTTTCACATGACCTACAAATTGTAGTTTTAAAAAGATAATTAACAGATTTATGCTTTAAAATTTATCTCAAATAATAGAATTTATCAAAAGAACAAACACGAGTGTGTCAAAAGTTTAAGCACAGTAGTTCTTTAGTCTTTAGTAGAACAAGAATAAAAAAAATTAATACTTGATTATTGATCTATTCTGCTGAATTACTTTAAATATACGGTTTCCCATCGATAAAATGAGGTTCTGTATTATTTCTGGTTCAATTTTAAACCACGCGTTCTCAATGGCATCTTTCAAATCTTTAACTGAAGAATACTGATTTCCATTTGGATAAGCTACATGAGTGAGAATGCCCCACATATTTTCTATAGAGTTTAAATCAGGGGTAATTGCCGGCCATTTCAAAACAGATACTTTTTTCGACTTAAGCCACATTGAAGTTGAGTTTGAGGTATGGATCGAAGCATTATCATGTTGAAATAACCATTTTTCTCCCCCAAAAATCGCGGCAACAGGGAGCAAATTGATTGGCAAGTGTCTCTTGATAGTTATCAGAGTTTTCACGACCACTGATGAGTGCTAGAGATGTCTGACCATTGAAAGAAATACCCCCCCCCCATACCATTAGACAACCACCACCATGTTGTTGGCTAAATACAACTGTATACTCCTAGGCTCTTTGCGGAGAAAATGCCAATAGTACTTAAACCCATCAGGGCCATCGAGGTTCCATTTTTTTTCATCACTGAATATGACATTCAGCCACTTATCACCAAATGACATATGCTCTTTGGCCCACTGTAATCTAGCTTCTTTATGGTGTCATTTCAGACATGGTAACTAAGCCATTTTACAGTCTTTGGTGTATTCTGATTCCAAAACTCTTCTATGAACAGTTTTTTTTTTTATATTTGTCCCCCAACTGTATGTTTTATTGCGAAAGAGGGTAATTACGAGTTGAAGCCAAGTTTCTGATACGGCAGTCTTCCTGCAAAGTAGTCACTCATGGCCTTCCTGAACGAAATTTTCATTTGAAATCACTACCACAAGCCAAAACTTGATCAATACCTCGTTTTGATCTTTTTAATGCACTTGCAATTTTAGAAACAGACTTATGTTTTGCTCTCATACTAGAGATCTGCACGGGCCGGCCCGTGGCCCGAAGCCCGAGCCCGGCCTCAGACCGATTTTCATTGACGGCACTCGGGCCGAGACTTTAACTTTTTTTCGGGCCTTACTTTTTTCTGAAGGCTCAGGCCGGGCCGGGCCTAACTTAATTTTTCTGTACAGAGCCGGGCCTGGATTCATTCCTAGTCTTCACGGCCCAAAATTTTCAGTCCTAGTTTTTAGCAGCCGTATGAAAATCATTGTCTCAGTGTGGCCTGGTCCATTTAAAGGTCAGTTAAATTAGGCTTGGCCCAAAAATTTTTGCAAAAAATGCTTACATTTTTGAATCGCCATTATTCTACACTTAAACATTAAAATTTATCATTTTTAAAGAATAGTAAATTTCTACGCATATTAATATATAGCTAAATTAAAATATAGTAAAATGTGTGAAAAGGAACCAGCCTATGACGGAACACTGTTTTAAACTGAAAAACGTGTTGATCCATGCAAAATTAATATACTAATAAGTAAGAAAAGAATATATAATACATTTACACTTGCAAGAAGGGAACTTGTCTATAACGCATTTTTTTTTCTATGCAATTTCGTCTTAAAAGATTTTACTGTATAGCATTTTTCAGATTTCTAACACTTCAATACATGGAATATGAATTAACAATATTAACGATAACTGAAACATTTACATACAAGAAATAGAGATTCATTAAAAAATAAATATCGCAGCCTGCTGCACTTCTATAAAAATGAAGATTATAAACATGAAAAAAAAAAGTTAAGATAAATATCTTTGGTCAGAACTCCTCAAACGAGACCAATTTGTAACCAATTCGACGTAAAAATCAATGCTTTGAAGAAATTCACTCGGGCCGGGCCGGGCTCGGGCCAAGATTTTAACTTTTCTTCGGGCCGGGCTCGGGCCGAACTTTTAATTTTTTTATCAGGCCGGGCCGGGCCAATATTGTTTTTTCTACGGGCCGGGCCGGGTTCGGGCCTGGAAATTTCGGCTCGTGCAGACCTCTATCTCATACTCCAAATAATTATCACCTCCCCGTCTGAAAATTCTATCGACTTAGGCATTTTGTACTAATTCAAAAACAGCAACTGACTGCTTCTTATACACTTAGAAATTGTTTGCGTGCACAACCGCGTACATCAGTTTGTAAAATTTGCATAAAAACGATTTTGTGCTTAAACTTTTGACATGGTTTGACTTACCTTAAACTCCACGGTTTGAAATAAAATTTAAAAGATAATTTTATTGAATTGCTATTATTAACATATACAAGACAGATATTGAAATAAAGTGAATATTTTAAGTTTTATTTAAAAATTGTTATTGTGTTTAAACTATTGATACGCACTGTATTATATGCATTTCCTTCCTTTGTAAAGGTCTCAAAAACTATTTTTCGCTCACTCAACAACGCAAATTTTCTTGACACATGCACGAATTAGCTTTGTCTCCTACTTATCTAAAAATTTTCAGGTTCTCAAATTCTTGTGCCTAAGAATCAAATTAAGTTCTCAGTTTTTCCATAAATTCATCATACCTTCAGTTAATCCAATTGCTACCAGACGACTACCCTTTCTTTGTTGTTATATCATAAAAACCAGGCTGAAGTGTCAAGGCTAATGTCAGACAAACGTCTATTTGCACGCTTTTTCTTTCCACATCAAACAGAAACACATTCTCTAACATGGGTTTCTGTTTGATGTGGAAAGAAAAAGCGTGCAAATAGACGTTCGTCTGACATTAGCCTAAATGTGCCAATATTTTTTGTAAGATGGTTTACTGCTATAGGAAAGCACAAAACACTATTCAATTCCTTAGAGCCTAATTACCTGCAAATTCTATACTTTTATCAATAAATATTTTTCCCGAATATGTCAGAAAGTAGCTCACTTAGATTTGAAAACAGCTTTATAAAATATAAAACACAGCTCATGTTAAACACATTCGGTTACTTGAGCCTGAATAACCATATATGTGAATTATGCACCTTTATCAACAGTGCAATTTTTTTCAGAAAGTAGCGGATTTAAACTTGTAAATAGATTTAAATACAATGTCCACTGTTTAAATGAAGATATTTTTGTCATAAGCCACTTTGCATTTTAAGCCACTTTGTCATAAGTCACTTTGCATTAATCATACTTTTTCACTTAATGTTTCATTGTTATACGATAATTCAAGACTTTTATTTTTCAAAGTCATGAACAAAAAAAAAGGGAAAAAAATAGTTAAAAGTTCAAAAATCAAATAGGAAGACGGATCCTTTATATACTCTTGCCGACACCCATAGATTGAAACAAGTGAGTTCAAACAATGTTTCTTATTCCATTTGCATAAATTGATAATCTTATATTGTTGAAATGTATTTCTATAAACATTCTTATTATCATATTTCATCATTAACTAAATCTACTGTATGCTAAACACGTGTTGTCAAGATGCAAACCATTAAAATTTCTTAAAGCATGCTTCAGTGGCTAGCGCTTCACTAATTACTGATGAGCTTGACTGGCACATGTCTATTTCCGTTCACTCAGACGAGATCATTATTTTTAAAGTGTCACTAACAAAACTTAAAAGGTTATTTACTATCTACCAAAACATGTGGTACTGGTTTAATTGGTGGTGATCTGGTCTGGATTTTGTTCAGGATAAGAAAATGTTCTTATTTAGCATGCATGTTGAGAATTTTACCGAAAGGTGCTTTAACAAAACTAATACGCTTCTGAATAGAAATTTTTTGACTCATTCGATTCAAGGCAGTTGAAAAATCTCAATGTTTTTTTGCAACCATTTTTTTCACATTAGTTAATATATATATATATATATATATATATATATATATATATATATATTGTTGAAAAAATAGTGAAATGGTTAGGGGACGACTCTAGAGGAAGCTAGGGGGGCTCAACCCACCTCGCCCCCATCTGGTTACGGGCATGCAAGGCAATAAAGTTTGCATAAAATTTCCTCAAAAAGGAGCCGGAAACTTCCATTAGCCTAAGCAAGATAGAATCGAAAACAAACATTCAGTATATATTTTATGGACCAATAAATTTGCAAGGTATAAATCTATTCACAATGGATGAAGAAGCAATAAATACCGCTTATAAATGTGGCAAAAAATTCTTTGGTTAATTGGTGTTTTGTAAAATGTACAGAAGTCTTTTGCACATCAAATAAATTTGTATTTATACCCCAAACATAGTCTGTATTATTTTTCCACAATTATGAGATGACCAAACCTTTTACAAGATTGATTGTACTTGTTTTAATACTCAGTCTTAAAAAATTAACTTTACTACTTTATTTATTTCAAAAATGATGCTGACCGATAATTACCCCAGAAGTGACCAAGAATTACCCCAATTCTGGGGTAATTCATGGTCATTTAAAAATTATAATTATTTCAATTATAAGTGCATACATATTTAAACATTTTATTATACAGCCATTAGATGTAGCTTATTCCATACCTAAAGTGGGAACAATACCTTTAATTGTTTTTATAATAATTGGATGTTGATTTTTGACCAGGAATTAACCTGGTTGACTCTTCAAGCAGTGGCGTGGCGTCCGGTCATCGCTGGATGCGGCGATGACCAAGCAATATTTTAAAACTCTTAATAAGCTTTTAAAACTCTACGATCCAGTTTTAGCAGAACATTTGGAGTTCATGTATAAGTGAAGGTAAGATTTAAAGTTTCTTTTTTGAACATTCAACCATTGAATTTTAGAGTTAATAATTTTTCACCACAAACTTAAATAATTGCGATGACCACCGAAAATTTTCACGCCACGCCACTGTCTTCAAGGTAAATCAAAGATTGTTTCCCTATTTATAAAAACTAGCAGGGATGACCGAGCTAAGCTCGGTCAAAATTAGCCTTGTGTTCAATTCGATATTTTATTCTCACTGTTTCATTCTTGTTATTTAGATACAATTGGCATGATCCTCAGACATAGTGACCCAAAATGTGGCATTAACCGAATTTTTTCGAACATGCGACCTAAACAATGCTCTTCACGAACCCGGAAACATTAGAATACAAAATTTAGTCAAAATCGTTTTATAGATAAAAATAGTTTGAGCCACGGTAACACAAAAGTGACCCACTAATCTAAATTTATCGAACATGTGACCTTTCCTCATGGTCTTCTCGTGCTGAGAAACGACGTAATAAAAATTTTTGTCAAAATCGTTCGAGCCGTTTTTTAGATACAATTAGCTTGACCCACAGTGACCCAAAAATGATCCACTAATCGAATTTTGTCGAACATGTGACTTAGCCCAATGGTCGTCTCATGCTCAGAAACGATATAATACAAAATTTTGCCAAAATGTTTTGAGCTGTTTTTAAGATACAATTATCTTGACCCACAGTGACCCAAAAATGACCTACTAATCAAATTCTCTCGAGCATGTGACTTAGACCACACGTCTTCTCATGTCCAGAAACGGTTTAATAAAAAATTTTGTCAAAATTGTTTGAGTCGTTTTTTAGATACAATTAGCTTGACCCACAGTGACCCAAAAATGACCCACAAATCGAATTTTCTCGAACATGTGACTTATCCCAATGGTCTTCTCATGCCCACAAATAGTGTAATACAAAATTTTCTCAAAATCGTTTGATTTGTTTTTAGATACAATTAGCGTGACTCACAGTAACCCAAAATGACACACTAATCAATTTTTCTCGAACATGTGACTTAGCCTAATGGTCATCTCATGCCTAGAAGTGGTATATTACGAAATTTGGGGAGAATGTTTTGAGCCCTTTTCTAGATTCAAATAACTTGACACCTGACCCATTGTGACCCAAAATGACTCACCAATCGAATTTTCTTGAACATGCGAGGTAGCCCAATGGTATTCTTGTGCCTGAAAATGATAGAAACAAAATGTCGTCAAAATCGTTAGAGCCGTTTTCTAGATTAACTTAGCTTGACCCACAGAGACCCACTAATCAAATTTTCTCTAACATGTGACTTAGCCCATTGGTCTTCTCGTAATCCAAAGCAATAGATTACAAAATTTATTCAAAATCTTTAGGGCCGCTTTTTTAATAAAATTAGCTTGACCCGAAGTGACCCAAAAATGAGCCACTAATCGAAATTTCTCGAATGTGTGACCTATCCCAATAGTTTACTCGTGCCCAATAACAGTTGGATATAAAATTTAGTCAAAATCGATTGAGTCGTTTTTTAGATATAATTAGCTTGACCCTGACCCATTATGACCCACTAATCGAATTTTCTCGAACACATGACCTAGCCCAATAGTCTTCTCATGGCCGAAAATGGTAAAATACAAAATTTAGTCAAAATCGTTAGAGCCGTTTTTAAGATAAAATTTACAAACATACACACACACACAATTTTTGCTCGTATTTTAATATAAGATAAGTACAGGTGATTAAAGAGAAAAACAAAACATGAAATTTAGAAAAAAACATGAAAAATACTTTGGAACATCAACGAAAAGCAATATGACAATAGCATAAACACAGTTTTTTTAGGATTGAAAACCATTTGACGATATTTTATAACCTAAATTGACAATATATCCTTGTCACTTAGCGATTCATCTTTGTAAGCCAATCCCAAATAGTTCATTCAACTTTCTTTTTGCTCTTTAAAGCTTAAAAACAATTTTTATCAATTTAACCAATTCATTTTCTTCTGCAATATTCCACGACTTTTCTTTTTGGTATACATGGCTCCATAGAGGTCAATCAAAATCTCCCATTAACCATTTCCAGCAGGGACGTAGCTTTAGGGGGGAGGGGGGAGCCTCCCCCCCAATATGTTCAAATAGTAGGGCGCCACAGAAGGTTTATGGACGCCTTCAGGCTCCCGTTTATCGGTAGTAAAAAGTAATTATAAAATAATTTTATTTTAAATTTTAAATTACAAAGTGAGTTACTTTCTACATACAAAACTTGCATAAGGCATTCAATTTTAGACCTGTTACTTCCACTACACCCCCCCCTCCCCATCCCGAAGAAAATTTTTACATCCGGAATGAAAAAAATTGAATGCAGGAATTGTAATCAACTGCAGGATAGAAGTACAATTATTTCCTTCTTATATCGATAGTTGTTGGTCACCCTTGGCAGTAGAAAGAAAGTGGAAAGAAGTACCGGGAGGGATTAGAAAAGTTCGTAAATATGTTCAATAGTAGGGCGCCACGAAGCCCAGCGGCATAGTGGCCAGAGCATCTGTCAGCCGCGCTGCAAGTTGAGAGTTCGACTCCCGACTGGACTGGGTTCACCTTCGGGGGTCGATGAAATGAGTACCAAGCTTGCTTGGGAATTAAACACCAAAGGTCCCGCGTTTGGCTGACCACCTGACCTGGACGTATACTGCATAGCACCTCGGGGCCCAGGGTCAAGAAAACAGGGATGGGCAGTGTCGGCCCCGATCCTTCATGGATTGTATAGCCACAGAGATTAGTTTAGTGTAGTTGGGTGCCACAGAAGGTTTAAGGGCGCCGTCAGGCACCCACAAAAAAGGGATTTGAATTACTACATTTATTTGCTAGTAAAAGCAATTTATATATATGCGGAAGAAGAAATTCCGAAAACAGGAATTGTAATCAACTACTGGACAGTAAATGTAATTTGATCCTTAAAAAAATACTAAACCTGTGGCTGTACAATCCATGAAGGATCAGGGACTACAGTGCCCAACTCTGCTTATTTGACCCTGGGCCCTGGGGTGCTAGAATTTGATCCTTAGAAATACAATTATTTCCTTCTCATCTAGATTGGTCACCCTTAGCAGTAGAAAGAAAGTGTGAAAACAACTGAAAGTGACTGTAGGGGATGAGCACAGTCTTCCAGTGTATTCAAGTAATAGGGCACCATAGGTTATGGGCGCTGCCAGGCACCCTCAAAAGAAAGGGCTTAAATCACTACCTCTATTCCCCAACAAAAACAATTTATACATGCAGAAGAGAAAATTCTGAAAACAGTAATTGTAATGAATTGCGGGACAGTAAGTATAATTCGATTCTTATAAGTATAATTATTTATTCTTATCTCAGTAGTTGTTTGTCACCGTTGGTAGTAAAAAGAGAGTGAAAAGACGTGGAAGTGACTGGATGGGATTAGAACGGTTCACAATTATGGTCAAGTAGAAGGGCGCCACACAATGTTTAATGGCGCTGTCAGGCACCAAAAAAGAAATGAATTAAACAGTAGTTACAATTATTTGTACAAGCACTTTACTTTAAATGTTAAATTATAAAGTAAGTTACTTTTAACATACTATATTTGTATAAGAAATTTAATTTTAGAATTGTTATTACCTCTATTCCCTAACAAAAGCAATTTATATATGCGGAAGAGATAATTCTGAAAACAGGAACTGTAGTCAATTGCGAGAGAGTAAGTGTAATTCGATCCTTAGCAGTTCATTTTATCCTTATCTCATTAGCTGTTGGTCACTCTTGTAGTAGAAAGAAAGTGGAAATCAGAAAACAGGAATTCTGCTTTTTCAGAATTTAGTGTTGCCCCCGATGAAAAAAAAAAATTTGTATATATAAATAGTACAAAACATATTTCAATTTTAAGACTTAAAGCATACACTTTTATTTTATGTAAAATGACGTCATTCGCATCCGCTTAAGAATTCCACATACGATCCACTCTTAAACAGCTACAGTAAAGCATGCATAGGATGTCACTATCGTAAAATAATACACAAATGCAGCAAAAAGATGTCATCATAAAGAAACTTGACAAAAAAAAGGCTATCTAATTATTCATAGGCCTTCATTTGTTTGTAACATTAATGTAGACGATTTCAGTCGTGATGCCAGTCATAACGTTTTGGTTGGAAACTGACTGCAAAGAAACGGTTGCTATGTTGTATTTTCTATTTTGTTTGTTTATGCAGCTATATCTTATATCTATATCTCACATCTAAATGTTTTAATACTGGATATGTACTAGTAACATTTTCCACGATTTATATTTAAAAAGAAATTATGCATAGTAACTGTTTGTTTGGAGTCAGATTCCAACCAAAACGATATGACTGACGTCACACTGAAAGCGTCTACAGATACTTAAAAATTAAATATAGTTTATAATAGTTCCATGTTTTAACAGAAATTATTGGTTTATATTTTTTGAAAATAGCACGTATTTTAATACATTTTCTTTCGGTTGTTATGAGAAAATGACAACAAAAAGATATAGAGACAAAATAAGCTGGGAGAAAGAAATAGCATACCGTACCGGGGGCTAATAAGTTGAAATGACTAGAAGGGGTTAGAACAGCTCAGAGAGGGTGGAGGTTGTCTAGAGGACTGCAAGGGCCGAAATTTCTAAGACCGGACATGCCCCAATACAAAACAAAGCTATATTGGTTGGTTTTAAAAACAAAAAGCCTAAACCCGGGGCCTCAAAAAAAATTAAAAACCCAGAACGGAAAAATTTCTACAAAAAAATCCGATTTTTCTTAACATATAATTAAGATTTTCTTTTAAAGAATGCTGCATACATATCTATGCGAAATTTTTATAGTAAGATAAGGTAGTGCAAGAGTGCGCGATGTGCAAAAGTACGCAGAGCGATTATCTAATCCCAAAACAGAGTTTTGCATTTACCTACAGTAATGACTGTCATTACATCGTTTACAACTGTAGCTAAATGCAAAACTCTGTTTTGAGATTAGATAATTGCTCTGCGTACTTATGTACACCTCGCACTCTTGCACCACCTTACCCAATGGAGTTATGAATAAACAGGAGGAGACATATAGTGTACTGTCTACCAGTTGTGAGTGAAGTAACTGAGGAGGTTGTCACAAGATGGCGGCTGCTTTTTTATAAATCGGACTTCAGTTTCTGATTACCGCCAAGGCAAATGTCCCACCAATAAAATTGAATAGAAAATTCCGTCTTAATTAAGCGTCTTATTCTTGGAAATTTTTCTCAAAAGATATCGTAAAAATTTCTATTCGTTTTTACTGGTGTCAGTATGCCTTGTAAAACTGTCAGTTTGTTTCCCTGGTTGTCACAATATGGCGGAAACGCAAGGCCTAACTACCGCCAAAGTAAACTCCTACCAGTAAAAATGAAAATCTCTTTCTGCCATTATTTATGACTGAAATTTTGTAATAACAAGGCGTTTAAATAAGTTGAAAATTTTTATATAAATCTATTGGTGGTAGATTCTACAGGCGGTAAACAACTCCTGCGATAGCGGTTACAGTTGAAGCTTCACTATTTTAAGGATATGTCAGTTCCTTTTTATTAATAGTTCCATGCCTTACCCTATGTTTCAGAGTATAAGCACGCAATCCATAGAATACAGAATAGCAACATTAAGGAACACTTAAACTCTTAGACTTTTACATTCAAATAAAGACTCATTAAAAAAAATTAGTTTAGAATAAATATAACAAATGGTTAAAAAAAACATACATTGTGAAGCTGTATTTAAAAAAATAGATTTTTGAAATTATTTCTTCGTAATTCATTAAAGTATATTTCCAAAGATTCCATTATCACTATTCTTTTTACAAAAATAAAATTAAATTAAATTAAATTAAATTAAAAAAATGTCCTGCCCGACACGTCCTAGCAACAATTAAGTCAAAGTCCAGCCTGGCACAAGTATGTAGAAAAAATGTACGCCTGAGACTGGAAAAAATATGCTCAGGCTAAGACGCAATACAACTGCCCAATGCCGATCTCTACGTTGAGCATGTTAAATTTCTGTATTGTGTTGTCAAACTGGCATCGGTTCGTGTAACACATTTACAGCCTATTTTTGGTCCAACCAAGTCCATTGAAAATTGCTCATATTTCGTCATCTAAGTCCGATCCTTTTAAATTTGGTATAAAATGAACATGCCTTACGGTCACCTCGCCAGTTTAAGCTCTGAGGAGCCCTTATGTGCATTGCGTCAAGCGGGACTGGCGTAAGCCAGTGAAGCCACCATGACACATTCTACTGGCTAAAGATGAGCACCGCCGAACGCATGTCACTTTCCCTCCTCCCCAAACACCATTGGACGACATGGTCGCAACGACAGTAAAACGAAAGTACTCGAGGATTAAGCGGCGTAGTTCGGGGATCAAACGAGAGCTTTGAGTGTACCAGACACTTATAGGAGTGCCAGGCCCTTGGTCATAACCCCAGGTTTCCAAGATATGCTATTGCTTTACCAATAGCTTCTGGACGTGAAAATCTACAGAGATAGGCACAGGCCCATTTCTTTAAAACTTGGTACATCGAGGTCCTCTTAATTTTTTTTTATCTGCCCGGCCCGTTTGAAAGTGACTTTATTTCGTCCTGTGCCACACTCTGGCCGTGCAGATTCAAACCTTTAAGGCTGTCATATGACAATTCTCCTGAAAGAATCCTCTGAATAAAAATTCCTCCACCTAAAGTTTGAATTCTTTGAATTCCCTTCTTGTGCAAAATGTGACAACAGTGCATTCCGGTCATTTGGAAGATTTGAGATATGTGTTTCTTGAAGTATATATATATATATATATATAAACTGGTGTCTCAGGCACGAATGCCTCAAGAGTAAATAAATGGAAGAAATAAACTAGGTGCCTTTTTAACAAAAATGAAAACAATAAAAAAAATTACGAAGGAAGCAGATTATGTAACTTAATTTATGAAAGATTTGTTTTAAATTGTTGATGATTGAGCAGAATGTAAGAGCATTTACAGTTGTTAACTTTAATTAAAGCTCAAATTCTTTCCAAAATATTACTTTTGACACATTCCTAAAATCATCATCTGGTCGCATATAAAATTTCACGTATTTTTAACCAGTTGTCTAAGAATCAAACAGCACTGGAATTTTTCTGTAAAAATCAAAACTGATATTTTAAACAGGCTTTCGAGACGTGATGGTGAGAGAAGTGATCACCAGGTAATAAGCAAGCTACAATTCAGTGCGTGTTTTGCATATTTAAAAAGAAAATAAAGCTTTCTCGGTTCGTCGGTTCGTTTGTATTTGAATATGAAAATCTGAAAGTTTGATGCATGCAGACATGAAATCAACATTCTAACTGTGTTACATCAAACATTTTTGCATTTTCGAGAGGGGGAAAAAATCTAAAAAAAATCCTTCTTAGAACAAAACTTTTTTAGAACAAAACTCATTTGACACTTTTTAACTTTGTTGAAAAGTTTTTGTCTTTGTTGCATAAATGTATTCAAATGGATTAATGTCTGCCAAATGTGGCGGACGGCAAACTTTCTAAAATTTACGGTATATCGTAGCAACTATACCCTTACAATAGATTATTTATAATACTGCTTTGAGTTAAAGAGGAATGTCTAAATATACTACCGAACTAGTTGAATGTGCCAATCCCAAAACTTTCTTCTATCTCATACAGCTTAAATTTCAAAAAGTAGCTACATATGTTAATACTTCCGTATTATTAGTTCAGTACTATACCAACTTAGATTTTTATCTTAAATTTGTACTTCATTCAATTAATCGGATTAAAAACGAGTTAATCTCGATCATGATATTTATTAAAATCAATAGTATTTCGTTATTTTTTTGTACATCAGCTGTTTGCGAATAGCCGACTTAGCAGGACGCGAGTTCTCGTCGCTGCATGAGCCGCCCATGGACAATAGAACTACAAAAAAAAAAACAAGAAAATACAACAATCGCTATCACAGAACCCCTTTCTGGCGGAATATTTTTAAATTCAGGGAAGACCTGTTTTAAAATCAGGGAGGACAAAAAATTTGGTTCAATTCTATAGATAACTTTATACACTTTTCGATGGTACAATAAGGAAAATGGACAAAAATCGCTATTGCAGCGCCCCATACAAGCAGATTTTTTTCAAATTCAGGGAGGACCTGCTTGCCATAGTTAATACATTACACAATAAATTAGGTTCTATTCTATGCATAACTTTATACACTTTTCGATGGTAAAATGAAAATGGCACAAAAATCGCTATTTCAGCGCCTCCTTCCGTCAGAATATTTCCATATTGAAGGAGGACCTGCTTGCCATAGCCAAAAACATACACAAAAAATTGGCTCAATTCTATGCATAACTTTATACTTTTCGATGGTACAACGGCGACACACGGACAGACAGACATCATAAACTTACATATTTGCATTCTTAACAGAATTTTCTGGCGGCTTTCTTTTATATTATTAGTCTAATCATCATTTTGTAAGTTAAAAATGAACAATACAAGTACGGTAAAAAAAAAAAAAAAAAAGCAGCTAAATAAATAAAGCAAGCATGAATAGAATATCGTCTGACACATGTTTCGTTTTAGGAACGAATAGATATTCAAACCATAGAGGATAAACATATTTCTTCAACATAGGTAAATTTTGGAGGTTTGTTAGATCTTCCCCCTTGCCGATAGTGACGCTAGTACAGCGTCTAGAAGTATACTTCTAGACACTGTAACGCTAGTACTGTTGCCATTACAGATTTTGGCGTAAACGTCCCATCTTGGTCCTTAATCTATGGAAGTAAACAGCAAAATGCCTCTAAAAATGCAGGCTGTCTCTAAATGATCAAGCAGATGATTGGTAGAAGCAGACGAACGAAGTAGAACCGTGTTACATAACGCCACCTACTGCAAACATTTTTCATGAATGATTTTTTTGTGTCCTTGCTCATGACATCGAAAAGAGGATGGATGGATTGGATTCTGATTCTGCTCCCATTCACTGCTACACCTGTGTTACAAACTCCATGCTTCTTGTCTGCCATTAGATTTAATAAATAAAACAAAGAAACAGAACCGTACTTGGAGCGAAATTTGCTTGTAGTTGTGTAATCGCCTTTTAAAGTACTAATCTTTACTTTCAAGTACTCGTGTAAGTATTTTATTATCGCTTGTAACTCTAAAATTGCGTTCTTTACATTGCTTTTCTTTTTCATTATTGTAGTAGGTAGGTTTGTTGAATTAATTTAAAAAAAAAGTTACTGAAGCATGGTATTTTTCTATAGTGTCAATTTGAGGTATTTGTGTTATTGTCGTATATTTCTGCATAAATTTGCATCTATAAACGTGCAAGCATTATAATCACGCATATGAACATATATTATATTTGTTTTATTTGGGTGATTTATGGAAACATACAAAAATATTGCATTAAAGACTTTTCTGGTTGCTGTTTTCAATTACCTTATGTGATTGAACAGTAGCAGAGTACGATAACTGGACAGTTTTCAAAAGATTAGAGCAGTTCCAGTCTTCATAACTTAAACCTTTGACAGCAAATATGTTGAATTCTCATTAATTAAATGTTTTTCTTTTTCAGTTTTTTATTCTGTTCAGAGGCAAGTATTGACATAATTTATTCTAAAAATTAAGTATAAACAGCTCAAAAAATTTTTAAAGCTGAAAGAGCCAAATTTGGTCATTTATAATGTTAACTGATCAACAAAAAAAAAATTAATTATATCCTGTTACTAGATTTTTTCAAATTAAAAACTTTGGATGAAAGAAGGAAATTAATGATTGTTTGATGATATCATCAATAGATCAAATTACTGGTTAAATGATTTTTTGAAGATTGCAGAACTTTTCTAGAAAGACTTTTTGAAGGACACACATTGATTGAAGGCCTTTGATTTTTTGTTTTCTTAAGTCCAAAAGTAACAATCAAAATTTATAATGTTAAATTCATTACTTTGAACTCATTTATCTACCTTTAAAATCGTTATTTAAATGTTCAATGATGGGGAATTTTCAGGAAATTTTGTTAGCCAGCTAGGTATAACGTACAGTTGAAAAAAGTTATGACAAAATTTATGCAACTGCAAAAATAATGCATTAGTACTACAATGCATTTTTGTACTAACATTTAAAACAAATTTTTCATGTTTATTATTTTAAATATAAACTTAAGAAATATACATGGGCTATTTTCACCATTAGCTTACATTTCAGAATTTTTTTTTTTTTTCAAACTTATTAATTTCTTTTAAAAATGGAAACAGGTGTTATAGTAAATGTTTAAGGTATATGAAAAAGTAATTGGTCATGCACTTTGGCTTATAATTTAATATGTAAATATACAACAGGGGAAAGTTTAGTGCTAAATAGAACTTCGTGCCATTTTCACATTTTGGCAATTGGGAGAGTTGCAAAATATGCCTAACAAATAGGAATGCACCGAATGTTCGGTATTCAGCTTGGCCGAATATTAAACTATTTGGTTTGTTGAATACCAAACTATACGATCTGCAAAATAATCAGCTTGGCTGAATATCAAACTATTCGGCCTCCTGAATATCTGATTATTCGGACAAACCGAATACTTAAAAAACCTCTTTAAAATATTTTTTAAAACCTTTCGCAACTCTTACTTTTGGAGATTTTCAGTTAATAAAGGTATTCAGAATAATTAGAAAGAATCCTCTTTAAATAAAAGAGAGTGCTTTTATATTATTTATTTACTGTTTTAAAAGTGTCGCTTAAAAAGATTAACCATTAATGATGACCTGTATAGGATTTAATGATGTACAAATGCAAGTTCCTGAGCATTGTCTGGTAAATAATCTTTTTTTTTTGCTTTTTGTATACAAGATTATTCTAAAAAACAACAAAAAAATTTCTTGTTTAATAACAGGCAATTTTTTGTCCAGCAAACCAGGATCGCAATTCACTTATTCAGTCAAATATACAGTGTATCTCACCCCAACTCAAACTTTAATTTTCTTTTGTTACTTTAACAATAATGAAGGTAGGTACAGTTGACTCCCTCAAATCCGCACATCATCGCAGATGTAAACAATGAAATTTTTAGTTTTATATGACATAATTTTTACACATATGTATTTTAATATTTAATCCTCGATAATATGACTGAACTCGTGGTTTTCCATGTAGGAAGTATAAATTTATTTCTGAAAAAAATCAAGTTATTGCTTATATCACTGGTAATCACAATCTTTTTACCAAATGTATTAATCAAGCTCTTTTGTTTATTAAAACTGGCTAAACCTAAAATAAAATTTCCTTACTTTATGATTTTGTGTGAATTAATAGGGAACCTTTATCAGGAAACTTTCATTGAATAATTCAAGGAAAATGTACCTCATCTTTATTATGCATATCTAATTATACATTAATTACTATTTACTTTTAATAATTTAATTTTTTTTAATTATCTTACTTTTTATCATTTTAGTTTATTACTTTACTTAATTAGTTTAATATTTTACTATATTGCAAGCATTCATTATAATTTTGATTGCATTATTACAATTCATTATTGTTTCAAAAATGTAAACAAAGAAATGACCAGAAATCCACAAAATTCTGAAGTCTGCACAACCTCTGGTCCCAAGCTGTGTGGATTTGAGGAAATCTACTGTATTATAACTATATTGTAAACAAAGTTACTTTAATTTCTGTGAAGTATGATAACATGACAAAGTGCTGGAAATTGCAACCATTGGCATTTAAACAGCACTGAGCTAGGCATTCTTTTATTAAGAATACAGCTAACAGTACTTATAATGTATCGCTGGCCAAAGTTCAGTCACATTTAATACAAATATGATGCAAATCTCGCTAAAATATCTTCATTTTTGCTAAAGTTGTGAACAAAAATTCAGTTCAGCTTGTAGTAACACATCTTGTATTTTTGATGGAATATGTTGTTTCTTGTTCAATATAAGAAAACTCGGCTGAATCCCAAAACATCCGAGACACTTGGCATCGTTCAGTTTGGCGAGGCGAGAAATGGATTTTCGTTGTTACCAGTTCGTTTTGTAAATTCTTTCCACGCCTACAGTGGTCTGATCTTGAATTGGTTGATTTGTTGTGTATTGGATGGTTACGCCTACCTGAAAACTTTTATTCACAATTAGCTCAGCGGTGTTTTGACAACTCAACTCCACATTTGTAAAAAATAGAATGTCAGCAAGTCAAAAGTTTGTTATTGTTAATATTAGTTAATTTTTTCTCTTTTTTTGCTGTTTTTAGTTGTAAAATTTGAAAGTACTACCTGTGTAATTTAATTTGAAATTGTGAGTATTTGTTCTTTTTTTTTTTTTTTTTCTGGAAAGTTAAATGAAGTTTGACTGGAAATTTACGAAATTATGGCAATTCAACATTTTTTGAGAGTTGGTTTTCAAGAACGGAGATGTCTGTTAAGGTATGTTAATAAATTTATGCACTTTTTGTTGTAGCGTTTTATATTAGCTGTTTATTGTATATTTCTCATGTATGCTGCCTGTACGAGTTTTGTACATTTGCTACAGAGCGAGAACCGCTGTATTTTGTGATTGCTACACAGCGAGAACTACTGAATCCAGTGATGTTTTTTTCGGTTAATGAATGCGTAAGCATACATACGACGATTACTGATTGCCGCTTTAACGAGTTTTGTATATATTGAGATTGCTACAGAGCGAGAACTTCTGTATTCAGTAATATATATTATTTTTTTACAGGGTGTCTACAGAATCTGGAAATCAGGGAATCATGGAAAAATCAGGGAGGTTTATCACTCTGGAAAAATCAGGGAAATGTCAGGGAACTTTGCAAAAATACTGGAAAATCAGGGAAATTTGTCTATATTGCGAAAATATTTGCATTTTCACCTTGCCAACAAGACTGATTTGTCTATTTTATGTACCATATTTTTTCACATGCTGATTAATCTTTCCTAATATTTTTTAAAAGATGTGCATGGTATGAGTTTTTAATATTTAACATAAATTAAGGTGATCAGATGACCTGATTTTCTGTACATAACACTTATATTGAAAGCAATTTACACATTTTTAAAAATTTTAAATGATATATTAGCATAACCTGACCAGGTGCCCAGCTTAATCCAATTAGTTATCCCTCAGAGTTAGATAAGTCTTAGAATTTAATATTTTTCAGAAAATGAGGAAACTTTCTGGTCACCCTATATCCATCGGCTTCTATATGATGTTGGACTAATGAAGTTGGACACTATGAAGTTAGTTGAGTTCGGATTTATAAAACTGTCAACCAATACTTAATGAATATTAAGCAGTTTTTATGTTTTTCTCTTGTTTTTTCTCCCAAATCAGATAATAGCAAGCTGGATAAGTGTGTTATACGAGGAATCGTCATACAGGAAAAAATATCGTATGTGTATTGTTAATAATGGAAATCAGGGAAGTCTGATAAAAATAGTCAGGGAAATCATGGAAAAATCAGGGAACTTTCTTTTAGAATTTCTGTAGACACCCTGTTTTATGAACGCAAAGCGTTCAAACTTCCGTAAATTAGAAATTATTTGTTCAATGTTTACTCTGATATAGGCACAGCACATACTTAAAAATATTAAATGACGCCATGATTTTTTCTGAGAGTTGTTGAGAAATGAAAATTTTAATCATTAAATCGTTACTCTGATTTGGAAAGGTACTTCAGAAATTTCACATTTTCCAACAAACTTATGATTAAATTGTTTGTTTTATTTTGAATCTCATAAAAATCAGCTTTCATGTGTTTTCTAATATGTCATTATTTAAAAATGTTGTATTTCCCATGATTCCAGGGTGATGACGTAGTAAAAAACAGTTTGGAAGCATTCAGGAAAGAGGACCAGTCATGTTAGTTTTCAGGTTGCCACATTTTAGGTATGCTGTATGTGGGGTGTTTGACGCTTATCAGAAAAGTCGGCAAATGTGGTGTCTCGCCTGTTTTGGGATTCTGCCAAAAACTCTATCATTTGTTTGAATTCACAAAAGAAGGCCAGGAATTTAAATTTTGTTAATTAAAAATTTTTTAAAACATCCTCTTCTTAAATAGTAACTCAACATAATTTTTTTTAGTGCAAAGTTTACTTATAAAAAAGTCTTGTTTATCAAAATGAAAGTGTCTGTGCAAAATATTATACAAATTTTTTAAAACTTTTTAATACAGTATAGGATCCGGAATCCTTGGGACCTGGGGCATTCCGGATAAGGGGTTTTTCCATAATTGGGAACACTATAAATATGAAATACAGGTTAGCATAAATAATATTAAAAATACTGTATTACGCATTTGTTGAATTAATTCAATAAAACACAATTAAGGAAAAGTTTAATTTTTATTTACAAAAAAAAAAAAAAAAAAGTTATAATAAAACTTACAAATGAACAAGATCAAAAATAAAATTTAGTTTTGGTGTTCAGATGCAGATGCTTGGGAATTAGTTTTTTGGAAAAATCCTTTTAAGGTTGGCTGCTTGTAATGTTTCTCTTTTACAAGCTGGTCTTGAATTTTATATAAGGACATTATTTGTTGTTCATGGAAATAACTTATTTTTTCCATGCCTTGAATTAATTGTTGAGTGTAAAATATCATTTGTTCATTAGATATTTTTTCTGCCTCCTCACTCTTGCCATCATCATCACTACTATCATCAGATGCATCTTTAGTCATCATTTCACAAATTTCACTGTATGTCATCTGATGACTAAGTGGAGCATTATTGTTTACATTGAAACAAACTTGAACTGCATCTTCATCCAATAATTGGGGAGGGAGGGAGGAGAACATATTGAAAGTTGACTTTTAATTTATTTTTGTTTTGTTTATGAATTTATCGCATGGAAAGCGGACAGAAAAATACAAGAGGCAAAATTATCAACACTTAAAATGCAGATTTCCACAAGTTTGCAGAGATAAAGAAATGCATAATTACTGTAATATTCCATTAACCCACCCTCCCCTATTTTGTAAACAAATTTGATATTTAAAAAAAGGAAATCCCATGAAAGCACCCTCCCCCCCCCCCCCCCCCCAAAAAAAAAAAAAAAAATCGTGCGAAACGCCGTATCACTTTCGGTCTTATCCGATTCTCTGCTTTTCTACCATTCCATGGACGCAGCTGATCACGGTAAAACGAACATTTCTCTCATTCTCCTAATTGGCCGAATTGTGGGTGCGCCTTTAGATGACGTCAAAGGTCGGAGCTTGCCAACAGATTTTCGATCACGGAAAACACGTTCAAATTCTAAGGGATGTTTCGAAAATATTTTTTTCAAAAGGTTAAAATTAAAATTTTATAATGGATTTTAGCGATTGAAACAGAAAAATACGGAATTTAAGAATATGTAGTTAGTTTTCCCATATTTCTAAAGGTTATGCCGAGGCGAAGTCATAAAAATGATCAAAGAGAGAACTTATGTCCGATGATTGCATACATTCAATTCTTATCTCTCACGGGAGCATCATAAGTGGGATCGCAGGGAGAGAGCGTTTTTTAAGTTCTGTTTTTTAATTATCTTGGTTAACAAAAAAAGAAAAATCAGAATATCAGGGCAGGCTTTGGACTATTCTTATAAACGTTTTCGGATTACAACAGGCGGCAGATTTCTATAGGGTCAGGTGGGGGAAAGTGGTCATAAAAACAGGCTTTTCAAACTTTCAGAGGATATAAACATCAGAATTTCTGTGATGTTTTCTAAAATTTTGGGTGTTATTTTACATTACTCTAGAGTACATCCATATCCATTTCAAAAATATTTTTGGGGAATAACACCTTTTTATAACATTTTTCCAGGCATGTTTTTATGACTACTTTACCCCAGGGGGTGGGGTAAAGTGAGTAGTGCATGGGGTAAAGTGGTCACATTGAAAAAGTGTAATAAAAAATAAACTAATGAGTAAAAAGTGACATTTTATTATTTGCAAACATTTTAAACAACTTTTATAATAAGTTATCTGCCATTTTATTTTATTAAAGTGTAAATTTGTAATGTTAAAATTGTTTGTTGTTAAAATTTGGTTCTTCAAGGATTTTCATCACATCTGATTCTGGAAAAGTATAATGATTGCCAAATTTGGATTTTTTTTTAACACACTTTAAGAAAAATAATCATGTTTTTTCCCAATAAATTGCTTTATTGATTTCTTCATTTCATATCTTAGCAACACTCAAGGTCCTATAGATATGGTTTGAGATGTCATCTTTAGCGATTATAAATGGATTCAAAAGAGAATGTTGACTAGGGATATTTTAAAAAGCAGAAAAACCAACGTTTAAAATGCACAAATAATATATGAAAAGCAGCAAACAGCTGTTTCGAATCTACTAGCGAGATTCTTCTTCAGTGCAAAAGGAACAGCGTGCTAGAAAAAGCAAGGCTGAGCTAATTTATTTCTAGCACGCTGTTCCTTTTGCACTGAAGAAGAATCTCGCTAGTAGATTCGAAACAGCTGTTTGCTGCTTTTCATATATTATTTGTGCATTTTAAACGTTGGTTTTTCTGCTTTTTAATATTGTTGCACAAAGGCTTTATTTGCTATTTTTAGGGATATTTTGTTGTTGTTTTTTTCCTCTTGGAAATTTAAGCAACTTTTAAGTATCTCATTCCTCTTGTTATTTTTGCAGATATAATGCAAGTGTTTTTTCTGTCAATACTACCCCGATCTTGGACTGGACACATTTCCTTTTCCTTTAAAACTATGTCTAACAATTTTATTCACATCTGAAATGAGTGTAGATAATGTTGCCAATGTAGCTTATGTTAATTTTTTTTACATATTTTGCAGTCGGCTTTCTTGATATTGTTTCTATAAAATTCCTTTCCAGGCTTTTTTTACCAGGCTTTTCCAGGTGGAAAATACACCTAGATCTAATGGTTGTAGACTATGACTGGTATGAGGTATCAGGCAGAGTATTATAATGTGATTGTCAATAGTTATTTTTCACAGCGTCATAATTCATTTATGTCCATCACAATCATAAATAAAAGGGCAGGCTTTTGTAAGCTTTCGGTGTACTATCTACTTTATAAAATGATCCATCCAAGATTCAAGTACAGAATCCTGCATCTATCCAGATTCCATGATTCATACAATGCTCCTGCATGACCACCCTTTATCCATAATTCATATATACTCACTCATAAACTGTGAATGGAAGAATGTAATAACCACTAGCTGATATACCAAAAGGAACACTAAACATTATCTTTCCTTTGGTTTCTGAATTTTATATAATGCGTTGCATTGCATAAAATTTTTTTAATTGGACTATTTTGGCTATCCATATCCATTCCAGCCTCATCAACATTAATTCTTTCAGGACTTTCTTGTGGATCATTTTCTTATATAATACAAGTATAGGTATTAGAAAAAGTAGTTAATGTGTTGGTTGTTAAATTAGTTGATGTAACCTTTGCAAGCAATTCGGGTTTACACTTAGTTAATTCGTTCACTATTCTGAACCTATTAAAAATTAAACCTAATCTTTTTTAACCCCCATATTATAAACTATTATTAAATAATAACTATTTGCAGTTAGTTTTTAATAATTATTAGTATTTAATAAACTGGCATTGTATATAATGAATAATTTAACTCAGATCAAATATTTATAAGTTAAGCCTAACCCTATGACCACTTTACCCCATGTAACTAAAACTATTATGAAATAAAATCTGTGATAAATATAACTTAGCTATAAATGAAAATATGTTCTTGAGATATGTGAAAAGCTTTCTGAACTGTCAATTTAAAAAAAAAAAATTGGGATAAACAAAATGCAGCAGAAAAGTTAAAGAGTTAAAGGAACAAGGTGTAACAAAGACAGACAAAATGAGTGCTAAGTGGCTCAAACATGCTACTAAAAATGTTTTTTTGAGTGAGAAACTTTGATCAATACTTAATAAATCTAAAATTAAAAGAAAATTATTCAAATTTCCATATTAGTCAGGATTTTTAGACCTTTTTATGAATTATGACCACTTTACCCTGCCTGACCACTTTACCCCACCTGACCCTAGCCACTTTTAATCCCTGTAAGCATCCTCTCCGATTACTTTACGATTTTTTGCCGCGGTGTGTGTGGGGGGAATTAATGGGATATTACGGTACCTTGAGATGTATGAGAAAAAGTTTAAAATATTCAAAATATCGATTTATAAAGCATGTTAACTCTTCAATAAAATATGAAAAAAAAAACTGCAAATTTTTATGAAATGAAAGCTTTCACTAAGTTTCGGTTTTGGATCATTTAGCGTTCCGGATATTGGGACGCTGGATAATAGATCCTATACTGTACCATTAAATCTGAGATATAAATGTATTTGGCTGACCGAATATTCGGTATTCATCCTAACAGTTGTACTATTCGGCTAAACGAATATTCAGTATTCGGTTTACCTGCAGGCCAAATATTCGGTATTCGGCCAAAATCACTATTTGGTGCATCCCTAGTAACAAATAAATATATAACATTTTTGGTATATTTTCTACCCTGTAGTTTTTAAGATTGAGTAAAAATTCACTTGCCCAGTCAGAAAATCCACTCACCGGTGACGAGTAGAATGATCTAATGTAATTCCCCACTCCTCTAAATGGTCTAAGTATTTTCATGTGTTTTTGTTAAAATGTTGTGCAATAAATATGTGCATTTTTTTGTTATGGAACTGCAATGTCCAAATCTGGTAACAATTGATTCACTGATAATTTTTATTATGGTCTGATATCCCGAAACATAAAAAAAAAAGTATATGTTATTTGTTAAAATCAATAGGTATTTTGTAAGTATGAAGCATATTTATTGCAGAAAATATATTATAACAAGAAACATGTTTCTAGTTACCAGACCATATCACGTGCAAGTAAACGGGACATATGTCCCACTTACATGTGTAATGGTCAATACAAAGTGGTGGCATATAGGTCAAAATTAGCATTTTTAGCCACTGGCCAGTAAACTGATTTTTTCACTAGCCAGTTTTTTTTAACCACTGGCCAATAACAAAGTTATGTACGCTCCATACAAAATAATAGTGTTTTTTTTAACTATCAACATTGTAATTTACTAATATATTATACATTACTAACCACTCGATATGATTACACTCTACTGAAAAATTTTATTTTTACTATTAAATTGCAATGAAATAAATTCACAGTAAATTTTCAGAAAGGTTACAGCAGGGGGGGACTCCACCCCCTCCCCTCGGCACTAACTAATATGCATTTTTCTGCGACCATTTAACGAATTTCACGTTTTTTTCGTGATCTTTTGACGAAATCTGCATTTTTTTCCACGATCTTTTCACAAAATTGCATTTTTTTGTAATCTTTTAACGAAATTTGTGGAGGATTTTTCACCATTCTTTGAAAATATTTGCATTTTTTTTTTTCAAGATTTTTTGACGAAATTAGCATTTTTAGGCGATCTTTTGACGAAATTTGTGTTTTTTCCGCGATCTTTTGATGAAACTTGGGTTTTTTCCGCAATCTTTTCGTGAAATTTGTGGGGTTTTTTCATGATCTTTTGACGAAAGTTGCGTTTTTTCCACCATCTTTTCACGAATTTTGCGTTTTATCCGTGATCTTTTCACGAATTTTGCATTTTACCCGCGATCTTTTCATGAAATTTGCGTTTTTTCGCGATACTTTGAAGAATTTTGTGATTCTTTTTCACGATTCTTTGTCGAAATTTGCGTTTTTTTCGCGATTCTTTGTCGAAATTTGCGTTTTTTTCGCGATTCTTTGTCGAAATTTGCGTTTTTTTCGCAATTCTTTGTCGAAATTTGCGGATTTTTTTTTCGCGATTCTTTGTCGAAATTTGTGTTTTTTTTTCGCGATTCTTTGTCGAAATTTGTGTTTTTTTTTCGCGATTCTTTGTCGAAATTTGTGTTTTTTTCGCGATTTTTTGACAAAATTTGCATTTTTCCTCGATCTTGTCATGAAAGTTGCGTTTCCTCCGTGATCTTTTCACGAAATTTGCGTTTTTTCCGCGATGTTTTGGTGTAATTCGCATTTTTTATGTGGCCCCTTGGGCGAAATTCACGTTTTTCCGTGATTCTTTGACAGAATTGGTGATTTTTTTTCTACGAACGATTGACGAAATTGATTTTTTTCGGCGACAATATCGAAATTAGCGATATTTTTATGTCCGAATTTTCGGACTGATGACCCTTTTTTTTTTCGGAACCGAATGCCTTAAATTTTAGGAAAATTCGGGACAGAATCACCCCTGCTACTGTCTTTTCTTACGTTCGGGAGAATTGCCGATTTGGACGCCATAAATTCTGAACAAATTTCATCCTTTTCCTCCCTGTCATTGATCTTTCAACCATCGCGTTTGTCGAGTGGTGCCCATTGAGTTTGGCGAGTGAGGACAATAAAGTTAATCGCCACGTTTTAAGTGTTACTCGACGCCTGGCGAGTGCTAATTTTGTGCTGTATGGCGGCATGTGCAATCATTATGAAATTTTGGACAGGATTATGTATAATTCTTCAATATTTTCAAGCATTATATTTATTTTTGGCTGAATCCTAGAACAAGCAAGACACTTGGTGAGGCGAAAAATCATTTCTTCTGGCAATATCACATTTTTTGCCTATGTGAAAATGTTGATGTTGAAATTTGAGATTGCAATTCATCTAAGCGTGTTTTGTACTACAGTAGAGCAGTGTAATTTGGAAAAGTTTAGAAGATGGGGAGACTTTTTTTTTTCAGTTTTAAGCAATAAAATATTGTGTATTGGTTTTTAATTTGAAAATTTAAGTACCAGTGAGGTAAAGTTTGAAATTCTTAGAATTTGTTCGATTTTTTATTTTTTTTATTTGAAAAGTTAAATAACAGTATGCTGACAACTGGGGAAAATTGGGAAAATATGGCAATTCAACTTTTCTGTGTGTTTGGTTCGAGAAAGAAGATTCCTGTTGGGATACATCTTTTGAAAATATGGTATACTGATTTTTAAGGACATTAAAACGAACCATTTAAGTTAAAAGATATGTTAAGAATTTAATGTATATTTTGTTGTAATGTTTTATGTTTTTTATTATTATTTATGTGACCATGGCTTTAACGGATTTCATGCATTTTGGAGATTGCTGTATCGAGTGATTTATTTACTTTCTTTTCATGAACGTGAATCGTTCATACATGTATTAGCAATAGAGGCTTAACAGAGTTTTTCATGCATATTAGAGATTATTGTACAATGAGGTTTCTTTATCCAGTGATGATTTTTTTTTTCATGAATGCGAAGCATTCATACATGCATTAGTAACTGCTCCTTTAACGAATTTTGTGCATTTTTGAGATTGCTACAGAAGATGGGCCGAGCCATTATGTAAAAGTCGGTGACAAATTAGAATTTGTCAACATCATTCAGTGTTTACTCTGGTGTAGCTGGGAACTTTAAAAGATTAAAATGACACAGTGATTGTTTCTGAAAATTGTTGCGAAATCAGAATTTCAGTCATGAAATTGTTACTCAGATTTAGCTAGGTAGTTTAAAAGATTGTACATTTTTCAATAATTTTTTTAACCATTTGGAAAAATGGTTATTGTCCTCATCAGGGTAGGAAATCAAAAGCATATCTGAAGCTTTTTATTGGTTTAATCCGCATTTTATTCATTTTTGGATTGGTCTATACAGTAATCTGTATTTCCCTTTACTTTCAACAGAGATGGATACTTCTGTTGCCACTATAGTGCGTCTCATAAGTATATGGACAAGCGATTTTTTGAAATAGCAGCTCAAAATATGAAGCCATAATCACGAAAAAAATAATAAGCATATAGAATCATAATGTATGTTTGTTACAACAACGAAATACAGTATAGGTTTTACAGAATTTTTGTAAAAAAATTAAATTCAAAATAAGCTGTCCCAAAAATATATGGACAATGAAGAGAATTGCTTTTATTTCCAACTTATCAAAAAAAATTGCATTTTCTGCATTCTGCACATGTGAAATACCCACTGCAAAATATAAAATCACTGCTTATTCTTCAATTATCGAATAGTGGGAAAATGCCTCGCAACGTTCAATTCTCTGTTGCTGATATAACTAAAATTTGGCGTTTAAAGACTCAAATGTTAAAATTTCTGATATTGCTAAACAAATAAAGAGTAGCAGATCCGGACTTTATGAAATTTTATCAAAAAGTGACAATGCAATTGCAAAACAACCTTCAGGTCGACCAAAAAAAGCAACTCTACACGACAAGACAGATAGATTTTTCGAGCTGTTTCAACCCAAAAGAAGTTTGTTCGTGAAATTTCGAAGACTTTAGCTTTTCCTATTACGAGAACTACTGTTCACCGTTGCATACATCACAAACAAAATTCATAAATATCGCAGAATGTGCGCGGAATCTATGTTGAAGGGTGCACCATAGAAATGCATGCATTCTTTGAACTAAAAAACACAAACCTTGGGAAGATGAATTGTTAAGTGTTTCTTCAGTGATGAAAACAAAGCCAATTTGGATGGCCCTGATGGCTGGGCATACCATCGGCATGATCTGCGACGAGAATCTCGGGAGTTCATTAGTCGACAACAAGGAGGGGATTCTCTCAGGGTGTGGGGCGCGATTTGTTTCAATGGAACAACGGATATTGCTTCTCTTAATTGTCAACAGTTCTCTGAGGATTATTAAAATGTCCTTAAAAGCAATATACCTCCATTTGGAAACATTTTTGGAAGGGATAACTGAAAATTCCAAGAGGACAATGGTTCGATTCACATCTGTCATTCAACAACAGCTTGGTTTACGCAGATTCAAGTAACTATTATAGACTGGCCAGCTATCAGTCCAGATCTAAATCCAATTAAAAACCTTTGGGGAGCACTTGAACGAGATGTATATGCTCATGGTCGTCAATTTTCTACTATTCAGGAATTAAAGCAAAGTGTAGAGCAGAATTTGTTCTCTTTACAGCCACACATTCTCCAAACACTAGTTTGAATCTTACTTGATACGGTTTTCAAGATAATTCAAAGGAACGGATCCAAAATTCGAATTTAAATGCAAAACACTCGAAAAGTCCATATATATTTTTGAGACAGCCTATTTTGATTTTTATTTTTTTACAAAAATTCTGTATAACCTATACTGCATTTCTTTGTTGTCATAAACTTGTATTATAATTCCATATGCTTATTTTTTTCGTGATTATGGCGTCATTTTTTGAACTGTTATTTCAAAAAATCGCCTGTCCATATACTTTTGAGACGCACTATATGACAAAAAAATAATAGAAACTACAAAAAAAAATTAACTCAGAAACAAATTGAGATACAGCTTTCAAACAAATTGCATTTAAAAGTACATTTTTTTCTCTATCCGATGGTGTAGAAAGTAATATTGTGGGATGTTTAGAAGTTTAAGAATGAAATTTCATATAAAATTGGTCGTCAGATTTCTTGGAAATCTGATGATGGAAAAGCCTTTTCCTGAACAGCCAATGAAATGCTTGGATAATACGCAAGTTTCATGTGGATAATACGCAAGTTTCATGTGGATAATACGCAAGTTTCATGTGGATAATACGCAAGTTTCATGTGGATAATACGCAAGTTTCATGTGGATAATACGCAAGTTTCATGTGGATAATACGCAAGTTTCAGGTGGATAATACTTAAGTTTTAAGAAATCTGATGGGTCGCAGGCGATTTTTGTCGCTTGCAATTTTTACGTGTAATAACACTATTAATGTTTAATTCATGGCGTACGTAATGTATGATCAACTCCGTGCGATTTTTTATGTCTTAAATTTTAGTCTTTGAAAAAATCATTTTCCAAATCGTCGTTGTAATTTGTTAAATTGCTTTTATTTTTTTTTTCTTTATTTTTACAAGGGGATAAACCCAGGCTTCCTGAGCAGGGCCGAAAGCCTTTTTTGCAAGAAGTTGACAAACAGTTTTCTGGTTGGCGCAAGTTGGCTGTTGCCAATTTGCCAGAAAAATCACCAAATCAGGTGTCTTTCTTGTTCTAGGATTCTGCTTTATTTTTTAGTGTTTTTTTTTTTTGCTGTAAATGTACATAAAAAATTATTTAACTACAATGTCCAAATCGTGTAGCAATCAAAATGCCGTTAATTTTCACAGTAAATTTATATAGTTTATCTTAAAACATATGAAATTTCTTTTATAGGGTTATTTGTTGAAATCAATACTTTTCTAAAAATAAAGCATTTTTAGTACATATACAATATTATAATTATGACTTGAAACATGTTCACTATGTTCAAAACAAAATATCAGCATCTGTGATCATTATGTAATTTTGAACATATTTTCTTAAAAGTAATATAAAATGGGTAGTAAAATCTCACCCAACTGTTTAAAAAATTTCTTCAATGTTTTAAGCATTTTTTAAAGAAGTTTTCTCTTTGTAGTAAATGTACTTAAAAAGATTTTTTAACAAGTGTCAGAAATTCATAATGATGGGAATGTGGTTGTGTGGTTCATCTGTATTAAGAAAGCATTCTGCATCCAAAAAAGAGCTTCTTAAATATAGCAAAGATAGCCTTATAAGTAGTGTCCTCTCTAGACCATTTTTTAAGAATGCAGTGCCCTGTCATTTTTAAAATTGGCAAACTGCATCTTGGCTTTTTTCAAAAGTTGTAAAATGAACCATTAGTTGTACCTAGCAGTGTAAAAATCTAGGTGCCAGCGGGTAGTCTCTCACCACTAAATTTTATTAAATTGGTACTTATTGGTAAATTACCACTAATTTTATTCACTTAAATTTTATTAGCATTCTTAACAAAAAATTTAACGCAAAATATTAGACAAAAAATAACAAATAAAATTTAGTGGTGAGAGACTCTCCGCTAGCACCTAGATTTTTACACCTCTGGTTGTACCTAAAGATTTCTAATACAAAATTTCTCCATACTGCAATATTTCAAAATCAGTGTGCCCAATAACTTGCAAATATTTGGAATTGAAGTATCAACCAGCAGATTGAAGCTTCCATCATTGGAAAATGAGTTTTTTTGTGAAGAAAATATGACTGAAATTTGCACATTAGACTGGTGAAAGACATGTATTAAGCAAATATTGAAAATGACTATATAAAACAAAGTATGGAATCAACAATTATTGTTGTTATTACCGTAGCTTCATAAGCTTCTATAGAGCAAATATTTTCTGCTTTTGGTATGGTGCAGTTAAAACTTAGGAGCTGACAAAGCAGCTTAACTGCTTTTAAGTGTATCAGATCGTCTGTGCCTACAAAAAATATTTTATTTGCTTTTTAAAAAAAAAAAAAAAGTTTTGTCATGACATAGTTTTATCATCTATCTTAAATATTTAACCAAAAGTTTGGATGTATCAGCTTATTGTTATTCCTTTGTAGTGCACTATTATCCTATTTGTATTAAATATTAAATTTGATTTAAATAATATGAATTTGTATTAAAAATGGTTATAAAATAGTTTCATGGTTGGTAAGCTTGAGATATGCTTTTATGCATCTTTAAAAACATAATTTCAATTTTAATTATAAATTATTCTTAATCTTAAAACTTATTTACTAAATTAAATAAGTCCAACTTTCTTGATTAAAAAATAAATAAAATAACAAATTTTGTTCATAGTGTTGTCGCTTGAGCAACAACACTTTGATGAGATGGAACGCATGCATCATCTAGGCTAGATCTCATTGACTCCAACACAGCACTTTTACCTACTCATCTATTCTCTATATCTGAGAAACTGTTTCTGGATCCAGAAGACCCCCTTCAGTATCAATAGTAAAAACATTTATTGTAACGATCGTACTAAACACTGTGCCGGTCTCATTACCACAGTCAACAATAAACTGCCATATCCTTTGAAATTTCCTTCCCATAATGTCATGCCATATAAACTTTCTTCTGAAAAGAAATTTGGCACACAGGTGGGAAAAAGTTAACCAAATACTCTGTTAGATTTTCTAAAATACAGTCACCTCTCACTTATGCGCCTCTCAGTTATACACGAATTTCTTAAGGTCCCACCATGAAGAATAGGAAAATAATACTATAGATCTCTCACTTATAAGCACCACTTTGAATTGTCTCTCTCAGTTATACACGGAAATAATAGCCACATTTCACAAACTTTGAGTTAAGAGCAAATTTTTTTTTTTTTTTTAATCTGTAAAGAATTTTCTCACTTGTCAATGTCAAAAAAATGTACCACCAAGTGCCTGAGAGGGTGTCACAATTCGACTTTTCACCCTCTCCCCTCAGTTCTAATTGTTTCTTCTTTTCTTTCTCTTTTATTTTTATCAAGTCACACGCATATTCCCTTTCCTACTTGCCTTTATGCTTAGATCTGGATTTTTTGTTTTTGCAATAACAATGAGCAAAAGAAAGATAACTTCTTTGTTCAAAATGGAAATTATGCAAGCTGCAGAAAATAATCCTAAACTGTCAAAAATAATAATGTAAAATGAAATTTTATGTTTATTGTATTTTTTAAACTAAACTTTATAGTGAAAGTGTAAGGAATTTTTTTACTTACTTACGCTATGCTAATATTCAGGGTTGGAAAAAAATCATGATTTTTTTTAAAAAATCAAAAAAATCAGATTTTTTTTATTTTTTTAGAATTCTATTTTTAATTATTGTGTTTTTATGTTTTTACAATACATGGAGCAGTTTTTTATAATAAATAACTAAAAAAGAATAAATAATATTTATAATTTATAAAAATAACATAAGAAATAATTATATAGTTAAGAAAATACTGTATTCTAGTTACTGATTGGTACTAAAAATTAAACATCTAGGCTTTAATCTAAAGCCCTTCTATTATTTTGTAACTGAATTGTTCACACTAAATAAGAAATAAACTTAAATATGTTGTAAATGAATAGAAAATGGTAAAATTTAAAAAACAAATTAAATATTCATTTAATGTAAGCTATTTATTAAGGGATAAAAATCACAATTAATTCAATATTTTTTAAGCAAATAGAAATAAATCAGGGATTTAACTGTTTGAACAAAAACACTAATTTAGAAGCTTTGTCCACTCCTAATTTATTACGAAGCTTGAATGAACTAGTCCAAAAAAAGAAAATTGTCTTTCTACTCCAGCAGATGAAGCCACGGCTGTTGTTATTTGGTAAATAAATTCAATTTCGCTGATTCTCTCTTTACCTCCTATTACATAAAAGGACTTCCACCAATCATAATCTGTGATAATATCAAACTTTTTTCTCAAGCAATGGTAATTTTTGGAATGGACCGTTTTTTGCTTGAAAATGTGCTACAGTGGAGAGAAGATTTGAACAATTTTCTTTAATGAATGCCAAACCTTCATTATTTTCCTCTACACTAAGTGAAATTTCATTTCGATTTAAAACGGAGGGACTTAATAAAACTCTAGCAAAATGACAGCCATTAATAGCTTGTTCATATCTTCCTTTAAATTTTGTAATTCTATCTTTATCTAATACATTTTCTAACTTTTTACCCAAAATTTTCCATTGATATGTGCATTCGGCAAGGGAACAATCCTCTTTTTGGATTGTATCTAGGGCACAAGCAATGGATTTCAAAACTTCAGTCATATACTCTGCATTTCTTTTAATATTTAAGTCCGTTACTGTTTTCTTGATATCAGAACTTATATTTTCTCAGTGCTCTTCACATACTTTTACTATTTTTGACCAATTTTTTATGTATGATTGAAAGCAGTCAACATAAGAATTCCACCTTACATCTACTGGAATAAGTAATGCAGTGCCACCTTCACTATTGTACCAAGCTTCAGGGAGATGAGTATTTTGGAAATATTTCACTATTTTTATAATATGATCACTGATCGTTTTACTTAGATCTTTTGTCAACAAGTTTAGAACATGAGCAGAACACCCATACGTAGTTACATTATTAAAACCTTTCTCTTCTAATTCATTTCGCATTTTAGCCTGTTGACAGCATTATCAGTGACGAAACTATGAACTTTGCATTAAAATTTATTTTCTGTTAAAGGAATCATTTTAGTCACAAGTTCAGTCAAATATTCACCTGTGTGTGAAAATCCTGATGTATTGATTGTGTCAACTAAGTAGACTTTACCTCTATTTACCACACATGCACATATGATTGGTTCATTTCGTATGTTTGATCATCCATCAAATGTCATGCACACAATTTCAGCACTTAAAACATTTATGCATTTTTTGCTCTCATCATTGTATAATGTTTCCAATAAAGTTCCAGCAATAACTTTACAATTTGGTGGGGGTATATCCAGGACGAAGTTTATTACAGAAATTGATGAATTCAGGATTTTCAACTATACAAAAAGGGCAATTATTAGCATAAATAAAACGAGCAAAAAAAAAAAAAAATTGATTTAAATCAAATGATTTTTTTTTAAAAATCAGTTGTTTAAATCATGCCAACCCTGCTAATATTACACCCCTTTTATTTAATAAAATGTTATTAATCATAATTCTTATATTACAAAATGTTTTTCTTGCTCAAAATATGTATAATTTGTAAAAAGAATTATTACATACAGCATCCTCTCAGTTATCCGTGGCTCTCATTTATGCACGATTTTAAATCAATCCCTTCAAGCGCGTATAAGTGAGGGGTGATTGTATTACTTTTTTTTAATATTTATTATTGATAAGACAGTGATTATTGTGTTTAAGTCTACTCATAAATATATAAACTTTTCTTATTGTATTTTTTGAATGTAGGAGAAATAGGGAGCTACTTCAGAGGAGTCTGTATGCAGGAGCTTTTTTCATCAATAATTCAAGCTGTGCAGTGAAGAGAAACTACGTGTAGTCAGGGAATCTGCTCATATTTTTTAATGGAGTTTAAGAAAGCTCTGTGTGGAATGCAAAATTCACCAAAGCAATATTTTTCAGAGTTCCTAAAAAACTTCATCATCAGATAAGGATAGTAACAATGATGTAGTCACATTAAAATTCAAAATTTGTTAAAATTTGAATGGACAGGTATCCAGAAGTAGTGTTGACTCTAGAAAAAAAGGGCCGCCGGGCGGGAATTTTTCAAAAAAGGAACACTATTCTAAAAAAGGGTGCATTTTTCAAAAAGGAAACACTATTCTAAAAAAGGGCACACTTGTACCTTGTTCACAAAAAATATTTTTGAACCGGTTTGTTTAGAGTCCCCTAGAATTTGAGATATTTTCCCGGGATCAATTGAATTGCCACAGGGTGCATAGGAAGTGTTAAAAGGGGCAGCCAGGCACATCGGAAAAGTTTAAAAGAGTCGCCAGGCGCAAAAAAGAAATAAAAAGAGCCGCCGGGCACTGTGCCCTGCCAAAGCGGCTTAGAGTCAACACTACAGAGGTACCTTTCATTTAAGGAGGGCAGGGTAAGGCAATTGCCTCTCAGAGTCTGATTTATTTTTACCATATTTTGTTGTCTATTTATCTTCTAGTTAGTTGAATGTTTTCATTTTTTTTTTTTCTAATATAGTGATTATATGTACATAAACTGTAACAGTAACAAATAATACTTTAAAATAGTGTATAAATAATAAATTCAAGAAAAATAATTCATTTCAGGTAGATAGAAAATTTGGATTTATAATGTCTAATGCTAGAATTTTGCCGCCTCCAAGAAAAATTTGTCTAAGAGGTCTTATTGCAGCTGAATTAGTCTGACATGTGTTATGGAAGTTCTTTCAACTAATAGCCTTAAAGGATTATTCTTCGGCAGAAACATCTAATAGATATATGATTTGTAATTAAAATTAATTTTCTCTTCAACTTTAGGTCCCATGCCAAGACACTAAATACTAAAGTGGTGAAAAATTCATATAAAATACTTAGTAAAAATTTGATAGTTTTTGTTGTAAATTACTATTAAGTTGGCTATTAAAAACTTAACAAAATTCTCTTTGTAAATTTAATTTATGGAGGAAGGAAGAGAGGGGGGGGGGGGAGGGGGCGAAAGTCCATGTCTGTTGCAGGTGATTAAAAGTTAGTTTTGGCTTTGAGACAAAGGCTATTTTGTTCACTTTAATAACTTTATAATATCTTTTATAGCAGGGTTGTCAAAACATGAGTTTTTCCAGAAAAAAAAAAAAAAAAAAAGTTATCCATTGTGAGTTTTCTGTGTTTTTGGTATTATGTCATTGCATGTTCCATGCACATTTATTAATATAGAATAGTGATAAATTGATTCATTTATTTTTTTATAAAATTATTCGGTTATTTATAAAAACTACATTATATTAATATAAGAAATAAATTTGAATATTGTAAAACAATTTTAGCCAGTTGCTGAATCCAAATTTATAATTAAACACAATTTCAAAAAGGCTGGTGGGAGGGGGGAGTAAAATGATTCATTATTAAGAACACATACATTAAAATTGATTCTAGATAGCTGTCAGCTTACCTCTCTTGTAAATTTTTAAAGATCTATTCCATTATCAACATCAATTGAACATTTTTTGGAATAATGTGGTTAAAACTTGATTTAAATCTACTTATTTCACCATTATTGTAGCCCCCGATTCTCTTACTGTAAGTGGTATCTTGCATAAATCCTGCTGAAAGTTGTATCATACTTGCTCTATCAATTTTTAAAATTTTAGTTTTGAAATTTATAAATTAATCAGGAGTGAGAATCCTTCACAGTAGATTTATGTTTTAAAAGAAAATTTAATTTACCACCTTTTGCTCTATCCCCAACATGTAATGTTTAAAATCTTCAAAACTCTTTAATTTAAAAAAACAAAAACAAAAAACCTTTTTTTGGTCCTATTTGTTATGTTGCAGAAACAATAAACAAATAATAATTGTAATTTCTTCCCTAAGATTTCCATTCCCCTTTGCCCTTGCAGCAAAAAAAACATTTCTGGATATGAGAATTGTGGGGAATTTAAGACGCAAGAATTTTTCTTTTTTTCGCAGTTTGGCTGTTCTCACCTCTGATTAACCATTAAGAGTCTGTGCTAGTAATGCAAAATAACTTTAAATAGTGACAGTGCTCATTTCAAATTTCGTGTTTGCATTTCAGTGTTTTTTGCATAGGATATCTGAAGTTGATGTCTCACCGGGTATCTTCGTACTGTTTTTGGTTGCAATTTTTCTTCTGAGGACACTTCCTGTTTCTGAAGCAGTTCTGAAATTCAATGTGTACCCTCAAGAAAAAAAAAAAACTCTATCCAAAGTCAAAAAAGTTAAGATACTTGGTTAGACATAAACTTCAGATATCCTTAAAAAAAACCAATCATTTAAAAACATTGAAATGCGAACAAGCAGTTTAAAAAGAATTCTGCCATTGGTTTAACAATAGCCTTGCAAGTGTGTCTGCATTACTAGCATACGCTCTTAAGTATAATTTTAATGACTACATAAGTTATTTTATCCTTTAGTTTATCGTTTTTGAGCTTGGAAGTGCATTTTTTATATTACATATAGTTTACAATATATATATTTTTTTTTTTCGTAAAACTTGTGCATGCATAAGAAAATCCATTAGTGAAGTCAATTTTGCAAAAGAATGAAAAAAAATTGTTCAGTCACATGCCTGGCAATGGATACTGGTAAGTGGTTACAATTTGTTGAAATGTAGCTAAAACATGTATATTTATTCAATATTTTTTCACTTAATTTTACAATTTTTCACTTTTTAAAGAAAGGTGTGATTGTTTTTCTTTATTAAAGTACATACAATGTACTTGTATGTACAGCTGACTGCGGTTTTCTGGTCAGTGTTTTGTTTACATTTTTTAAACTGTCATTTGAATGAAGTGATGCACTTGACATTATAATTAATGCTTGTAATAAAGTAAAATGATTAAGCAAAATAATAAACATTAAAAAAATTTTAAAAGTTTAAAATATAAAAAGTAAAAGGTCAAGTAAAAAATTAATACATAAATAAATATGCATAATGATAATAACAAGAATTGTTTTTTAAAAATTTCAATGAAGATTGCTTCATAAAGGTACTTTCGTGGAAAAAAAAAATTAAACACCGCCTACTAACTCCTCAACAAATTATCGTAGAAGAAAGTTACTGGTACTGAACGATTGGAAATTAAGTCTACTTTCAAATGATATAGATAAAATTTGCTTAGAGGGCCATCTACATATTAAAACGAACCGTAACTTTGTTTTTTCAATAGAAGTATGCAATTCTGACAGCATAAATGAACTCTACACCCTTCAATTAGTCTAAAAACAAATTTTTATGCAATTCGTACCAGAAGTTTCTGAGAAATTAATTATTTTAAAACGAGTGTATTTTAAGGGCTGTATCCAAATTGAAGTTCGGAACTCAATTGTTAACTGAGAGAGCCCTCATCTTGATCAAGGCACCTTAAGAAATCAATGAAGCCTGCTAGATTACACGACAGCAAAAGAAATTTCAAAATATCTAGTCACACCTATTATAGACGGCCCCTTAAACCATCATTTTGCCATTTTTTTAAGCATAATTTGAAAACTTCTTGGAAGAAAAATGTGAAATTTTGGATTTCTATAAAGCAGGACTTATTAAATCTAATTCCATCAAAAAAATTGTAGGTTGCAATTCATAATTTTTTTGTGTATTAATTTCATAAATCATAATTCATATCATAAAGTTATAAAAATTGCAATTTAAGCGTATTTATGTTTGGGTATATTAGTATTATTGCTACACAAAAAATTAGCACATTAGGAGCGTAATTTCTGGAGATATAAATAAAAATATGAAAATGTAATTTAACATTAGAAGCACTAAATTTTGAATGTTTATAATTCAAAAACTTATCATTCAAATGACTTGAAATTCGGTGTCTAGGCATAGTTTGAACTGAGGATTTGAAATATCTCGTTAAAATTGAACATTGCCATTGAAAAAAATGAAGTTTGGGTTCGTTTTAATATGTAGATGGCCCCCTAAGCTAATTTTATATACATCATTTAAAAGTAGTCTTTATTTCCAATCGTTTGGTACCAGTAACTTTCTTCTACAATAATTTGTTGAGTTAGTAGGGGTGTTTACTTTTTTTTTTCCACGACTGTACATAAATAATTGAAGAGCTAAGTGGAAGAACATGTTAAGTAACAAAAATTACATTTGAAGTGAAAGTTTTTGCTGTAAATTTTAATGATTTATTTTCTGTTTGATACCATGTGTTTAAAATATTAACAGGTATGGTACTAAACTATCTCAGAAAAACTTATTCATATTTAATTTTCAAATATTAAAAATTAATATTATTGACAAAAATCTTAAAATAACAAAGTTTTATTTCATGTTTAGCCATAATAACCAAAAATACGTTGGTAAAAATTTCATGATCGCCACTGATATCAACACTATCTTGAGTTTTTTCAGAAGTACAAGTTTATGCTTCCTTTATGTGAAAGCATGAGCTCAATCATATTAACCAGAATTCGATATTAAAATGCAACAGAATGATATAAAAAATCTCTTCACGTACATCTTAAATGTAAACTTCACTGTTTATGTTTACATTTGAGACGAAGTGCAGATTTTAGGCATTTGTGGATTTTAGGGTCGCGGATTTCAGTCTGTATTGCATTAGAAAATAAAAAATCTCATCTATCAATGATATTTAATTCTTAAATTATAAGCAAAATATTTAAAGGAAAAAAAAAAAGAAAATAATCAATAAAATTATGTCAACTTAATATATGTTTGTGTAAAAATAATGCAAAGTTTAAAATGTTTGAAATTTATACAGTATGTATTTAATTTTCAGTATGATATCATCATTGGTTGAATGGGCTTGAATATCTTAAAATCCTTCACATGCAGAATTAAAATTCTGTCACATACAGAATGCAGCATTCTACATATGTTTTCGAAATGAAAAATAAAAAATTTTAATACTATTCAGATGTAGGTTTAAAGTGTTTATTAAAAAATAAGTTAAAAAAAACTGTCAACACAATTTGTTAAAATGGAACTGTTCAGATTACAAACTAGCATCAGGAATGTAACAAATATTCAGCCTTTTCTGCAAACATTGTTGAATATTTGACCACATAAATTCAATATATTTTAATAAAATGTACTTTAAAATATACTTAAGGAAAAATATTTCATAAATAGATTTCAGTATATGAATTGTTTTAAAATCTATTACTTATTCAATTTTAAATGCATAATATATCTACATAAGTGTATTCAATGATGGTACATAAATTAAAAAAAAAAAAAAACCATCACCTTGCTGCATATTTATAGATCATGTGCAATTAAGCAAGCCTTGCATCTTTTTTATGTTAAAATGTGATATATATATATATATATATACACCATGGAGGTTTAAGTCGTAAGTGGATAATGTATATTTCAACTCTCATAATGATTTCTTAAACTATAAAATTAATACATTGAACAAAATTATTGTACTGTCTTGTAAAAATTGTTGGATCTTATTGGGTGGCAAACTTAATTTTAAAGGGTTTTGTTTATGACAATGAAGGTTCATTACAAAACAAAATGATAAGTGCCTGTTATTCAAAGTATTGTCTATCGTTAGCTACATCATTTTCTCATCTTTTCAGTAAAAAGTAGATTTTTCAACGAAAGAACCACTCGTCTTTTGGAACTATCCTTGAATTGAGCCATTTTTAGATATCTTCAAAGGAACTGAAGTGCAGGTCAGAAAGATGATTCTTCATGGATCGAGACAAGTGGTAATCTGACAGAGCAAGGTCTGAGTAATAAAGTGGTTGGGTAGCATCTCTAGCGTTACCTTCACTGTTCTTGAGACATATGGCCAATCTTTGAAATGCTGAAAAATCCCCTTGTTGTGTCTTAGCTAGTAGCTTAGTAGCTCCAAATAGAGACCCCTTTCTGAATACACTGAAGAGTATCATCTTCCAACGATAAATATTCAGCTTTGCTGTTGATGTGGAGGGATTAGCCAAGCTTTCACATTGATTTTCTGTGCTTGGGATTACCCTAATTTTGCATCCCCAGTGACGGTACAATGCAAAAAATCTTTCCTTCTTTAGATAAACTTCTTAGAATCAGTAATTCACATGTGCAAAAATGCCTTTCGATGTCTCTTGCTTAAAATTCGTATAGCACCCAATTTATTTGCTTTTGAACCACTCTTATCAACTTCAAATGTTCCGAGATGGTCGTTAAGCGTTTGACATTGATCTGAGTCCAGCAATGCCTCCAATTCTGGTCTGCACACTTTTTTGGTTGATCCTGGCACTCCTTGTCATCCAAATCAAAATCATCATCTTTGAGTCATCGAAACCAGTGCTTGCACATTGAAATCGATGTAGTATAATCCCCAAAAATATCGGTCGGCAAACGACAACTTTCAAGTGCCCTTTCTTAAAATGAAAATAAAAATGTAACATTTCCTGCACATTGCATTTCATTGGCACCAAACTTGACATCTTCAATGCACAAAACACATCTGTTGTTTGCACTTCAACTAAATGAAATGTACTGATTCTTAACGCCTAATGACAGGGCTTTCATATGCTGTTGGCTGTTGTAATGCCTGAAACCTGCCAGTGCTACTTATGCAATCTGTTGTCAATCCTTTAAAATTATGTTTAGTACCCAATAATAGCTGCAGAATATGCAATTTTGTTGGTTTTACTTTGAAATAATTTTTAGAAATGCAGATAAACTTTATTGTAACAAATGAATGAGTGTCTGGAAGATGGGCCTATGTCACAAATTTTGGAAAGTTGAATTTTTTGTTGGAAAAAAGCTTATGTAAAAAGACTGATGATTATCCCATGTTAAAAATAGCAATTTAATAATATGCAAGTTTGTTTACTTTAATTAAAAAAATGGAAACAAACTAAAACTATTACTTTCCTTACCCACTTAAGTATTTTTTATTACTCATCAATGATCATCATGAAGACAAAGGTGGAGGGTAATTAAAATTGGAGGAAGGTTCTATGTTGCACTTGTAACATAGGCCCTTCTAACAGACACTCATTCAAATGTCTATTTTATGTAATTATTTATTTAGTGAATGAGTGAGTGACTGAATGCCATTTACTGAATTTCCTATTCTATAAATCTTTTTACTGAATTTCTACAAGACTTTTCTGCAAAATATGCATTCTTTAACTCAATCACTATTCATTGTATGTCTATTCAAAATGCATATATTTTTAGTAAGTGATGTACTCATATGGCTGTTTTCGTTTTATTGCTTTAGCCAGGTCAAAGTTATTGTGCACACTGCTTGGCCTTCTTTCTTAAAAGTGCTTCCACCCATCAACAGTAAAGTCATTTTTTTAATATCAAATAAACAAAAAATAAAATTGCGTATTTTAATATATGTATAATAAATTACTTTAAATGGATTTTTATAAATATTACGCATTTCTTAAAATAAAATAAAAAAAGGCCTTTAATTTCAGGGCATCAAAGTGGTGTTATACCTTAAATGTCATGAAGAAATATCTAAAACAATTCAAGGAACATTCTTTTATAATATTAAAAAATGAATAAAAAGTCTGGTTACATTCACATTTAATATCATTTTAAGAAGTTGTGTACCTTAAAATGGACGACAAAAAAAAAAAAAAAAAAAAAAAAAACTTTTATTAACTTGTATTAAAAACTTTGCAATATTTTAATTAAAACTGCATTCAAAATTCTGTGTAAGCAAAAGTTGGTAAAAGAATCTTTAGCTCTCACTATATATGTAATAAGGAATATTCCTTTTTAAAACTATTTTATTCAAAATAGATATTTTGCAGATTGCACACACAATTTTGTGAAGATAGCTAACCAGATTTTTCGTGCAATTTCAATGTCTTGTATAGTAAACAAATGCATACAAAATGACATAAAATTTAGAACCTTCACATAATATACAGGAAATTTGTTTTATATTTTTAAAATGGTTGACTTTTATGAATATTTTTTAACTTTGAAAGAATAGACTATTTTTAAATAACAGATCATTTTAGTAAAATAGTATTTGTCTAAGTATCTAAATAATTAAGTCATGTGGGTTAACCCTTAAATGCCTGACTTTTCAAAAATCATAGTAATAATGCTTTTCGGATTCCATTTTTTAAATAAATCATGAGAAAAATACTTAAAAAAATCATATTTTGTTTTAAGTATGGTTTATGGCTAAAAAACAGTTTGTTACTAATCGGCAATACTGGTCTTTAATTGAAAAAATAATTTTCCTTGAAAAAATTCTATAATATTAAACACACAAGAATTTTAGGAACTATAATAAGAAATAAATTTTACTTGCTCACTGCAGAACAAAATAGGGTATTCCACAAGCTTCCAAACAAAACAAAAAGAACAAGTAGCAACAATTGAGAAAATAAATCTATCTTAATTCTTAAACAGCACAAGTGTTGCCATCTACATGTTGAAAATCGATTTAATAGTATTTTCAGAATGTATTTTATTAGCAACATTAGGCATTATAGCTTCAATATTATTCTAATAGTATTTTAGAGCCTAAATTGGGTATGTTGCCAAAAAGCAACACCCGGCATTTAAGGGTTAAATTAAATGAGTGCTGTCCTGCACACAGTGGAAAAAATAAGCATCTATTTATGACTTTAAAGTAATAAATACAGTACCTAAAATCCTCGGGACTGAAGGCTTTCCGGGTTTTGGAATTTTCTGGATTTCAAGTCCTCGCATCTCCCCCACCCCACGCCAAAATTCGGAATTTTTCAAAAACATAAAAATAAAGTTTAAACAATCCCATGTAGAATATAAATAAAACTTATCTTTTGTGTTTTTTCAAATTATTTAAACAAATTCCTGTACTATTCAATGGTAACAATGAACAAATAAACAAATAAAATTTGTAAGTAATATTATTTTATTTACATGCCCTATCCCATTTTTTTTCAGCTACATACTTTACATAAAAATTTTTGATTGATATTTTTAATAAATCTTATTCCTTAAATAAATTCGGACGCCCCCCCCCCCCCCTAAACAAAAAAAAAATCAGAATTCTGCGGTATTTTTCAAAAACATAAAAATAACAAAATTGAAACAGTCACATGTTATATAGATGAAAAGTTACCTTTTGCATTTTTTAAAAATTGTACAGAAATTCCTGCACTAATCAATGGTAACAGTGAACAAATAACAAAATAAAATCGGCAAACTAATATAATCTACAATTTCTACCCCCCTTTTTTTAACTTCATAATTTACATAAAATTTTTTGAAATGTGTGAGAAGGGGGGGGGGGGGGCACAAGCAAATAAATAGAACTCTGCTAATTAAATATGTATTCAAGTAACACAATGGCATAGTCATAATATTTTTTCAGAGTGAGGAAAAGGGGGTGAAATATCTGATTTTTTTTTAACGAATCATAATAGAAATTAATTTTTAAATAAAATTTAACAGAATTTATTTTTTCTTTCTAATTTCAGCGAGGGCTCCGTGTTCCCCTGCCACTGAAGTGACATAATAACTACTTAGTGGTTACACATTGAAACACAGCGGACTAAAAAAAAATTAGAAATCTGTAAAAATTTCAGAAATTGCAAAATTTGAGTAAAAATTTTCAAATAAAGTTGTTTTTCTGGAATTTGGGTCCTTCCTGATTTCGGAATTGCAGATAATGGGTCCTATGCTGTATTAAAAGTATTCCTAAGTTTCATACAAGTGGATCTAATAGTTTGAGATAACAATTTTCAAACATTCCCTAACTTATGACATTTCAAAGGTACTTAAATTTAAGTATATCAAGAAGTATTATGGTTACCTGCAATTGAGATTTCTATCCTTTTCTTTCTAGTAGACACCTTGGTTAACTTATGTCAAAAGTAAATTAAAAAAAAGAGTATCTACAGAGTCATTTTGCCGATAAAAATTGAATCAATAATGAAGAACTAAAAATTTTCCTATGGACCTGGTCATATATAAAACATTCTCCAATGTGGTAGATGTGTATTTAGCAAATTCCAGATAATATATATTTGTCCATACTATTACCTTTGTATCATTTAGAAAGAAAGTGTAAAATATGTACAGAAAGTAAGTGAAAGCGTTTATTAAAATCCATGAAATAAAATCATGTAATTGAAAATTATTTTATTTTTCTGTTTCAATATTGGTTTTTAAAGTAAAACTGTGAATCTACTCATCTTTGAATTTTTCTTTTTTATAGAAAGACTAACAAGGGAACCACTTTTGGTGTTGCTCGCACCTAGCATCGAGACCTGGTGCGTTTTGTAGCTCTATACATAAAAGTTAGAGAACCGATAAAATTTCTCTGTTAAAATCATATTTTATATACTTTTTTATACTTTTAATTTTTTATTATTACATATTTATTTGTTTATTTCACGCCAAAAGTGAGTTAAGTCGCCAAATAGGGCGCTACAATTTATCTGCCCACTTTATCCAAAGAGTAAATGTACAGAAAATATTACTAGAATTGTATCAGATTACGATTTCTTTTTTTTTTTATATAATTGATAGCATAAGAAACAAATATTAGGTTTTTATTTTTTTTCTATGCATACAATAAATATATAAGTAATAAATATAATTCTATGAAAGCTTCGAAGATCATTGAAAACTATTTTTTAGTGAAATACAAAATCAAATTATTTTCTTTTGAAATCGAATGAAATAAAGTTTCGAATGTTTAAAAGGAAATGTTGCTGTATTAAATGGTCCTTCGGTAAAAGTAATCATGAAGTAAATTAATATTTTTACACAATTTAGAAAAATTACTGTGGTGAAAATGGTCGGACATTGCAATTTCAAGCTATTACAAATTAAGCTATGACATTTGGCTAGGGTTGCCGGAAAGCTCTACTTTTGAAAATAAACGCCAACTGTTTCCCCACCAAAAATATGAATATAATGTTGCAATTTTTCAAAATCAAATTCGTGGGTTTTTGAAGGAATTTTCAAACTTTACTCAATATTTTATACTTATTATTAACAAATTTTTATTTTTAAATGCTTTTCTTTAAAAAATTCAATGTTAATAGCCAGATAAGTGGTTTCGAAAATTGCATTTTCAGAAAGTTATGTTGCTCTATAATCAAGAAATATTATTTTAACAGAAAAATTTTATCAATTCTTAAACTTCATAATATAGGGCTTTAAAATGCACCAGGTCTCAATGCTAGGTGTGAGCAACACCAAAAGTGGTTCCCTTGTAAGAGTAGTACTTTCTGGAGCAGTGATCATGCTTATTTTTTATTTTTTTATTTCTAATATTAGATGTTATATTGCAGATAATTTTTCTTAAGCGGGCGGTTCGGTTTTCAACAATTTTTCTTATTTTAAAAAATATGGTTCAAATGGTGAATTCACAGCATTTCAATGTTCAACTAAAAGTACATTTTGAAAAAAAAAAATTAAACTGCATATTTAAAATTTTTAAAAAGTTAAAAATTTGAATTTTAAAAAAATCCCTACTACTTTTTTAAACATTGATATTTTTGCCCCCCCCCCCTTTTTTTTAAAGATTTTCAAATGTATATTACACAAGACTGCACGTGGATTTTTAGATACATTTAATATAATTTTTTTACTGATTATATATAGTGTAAAATGATGAAATCTAACACATCTTCATGTACTTTTATTTTAAAAAAAATAACAAAAAACCTGAAGGCTAATTTCATGCACAGATTTATCACATACATAATAAAAAACATGTACAAAAAAGTTTAAATCTTTATCTCAAATTCAAAAAAAGCCTTAGCATTTTTAAAACATGAAAGTGAAGAAAATATGAGCATGGAGAAAAAGTCATTTAACATTTGAATTTGTGTGGGTAATTGTGCTGGGTGTATTAACAAAATTTACGAGTTTTCGCGATATAAGTGCCATTTAGGTAAAGATGAGGTGTCAAAATATTCACAATGAAACAGGCTTTTATTTAATATTTAAAAATAAAAATCGATTTTTTGATCAATTTTGATGTAAACTGTCCCCTTAAGCAAAGTAAAATATTTAATACTTTAATAAGACAGAATAACTATGAATTAATTTTTCTTTTTTGCCTGGTTTTGTGTAAATTATTAATAAAGGATCTTTGCTAAATTGATTTAGAAAATGAAGTTTACTGCAAGCAAATGTTATAGAAATACGAGTTATCAAACTTTAGTTTGTCTGTAGAACCACATAAAGTGTAGTATGGATAAGTGCTCTGACACTAGGCACCATTTTTATATTTTACCAGTGCTCAATGTGCCAGTGCACTGGCAATTGGTAGAAATATGAACATTTTCACATTAGGTACAAAATACAGTTGCTGTAGGATTGGGGTTGTGATGTCAAGCAAAAGTTTATAAATATTTTAGTTTGGTGTGTTTGAATATGCAGTAGACTCCCTCAAATTCACATAGCTTGGTACCAGAATTTGTACAGATTTTAGAATTTTGTAGATTTCTGGTCTATTTTCTTTATACTTTTAAACAGTAATTTGAATGTAATAGTGCACTTGAAATTATAATGAATGCTTATAATAAATTAAAATAATTAAATAAAATAATAAAGTGAAATAATAAAAAGTAAATAATTAATACATAACTAAATATGCATAATAATGAGATAGATTTTTCTTGAATTATTAAATGAAACTCATCTCATAAAGGTACACTAATAATTTTCATCAAAATAGTAAAATACCAAAGTTTCATTTTTAGCTAGACTTAATAACCAAACAAGCATTATTAATAGATAAATATATTTAGCAAAAAGATTGTGATTGCCACTGCTATCAGCACTAACTTGAATATCTCCAGAAATGAATTTATACTTCCTTCATGAGAAAGCATGAATTCAGTCTCATTAACCAGGTGTGTAACATATTAAAATGTGTACAGAATGATATAAAAATTTAAAAAATCTTGAATTTTTCCTTTAAATCTAACTGCAAGTTTCACTGTTTACATTTGCTACAATATGTGTATTTTAGGTTTAAGGGTTTGAGGGAGTATACTTACTGTATTTATTGGCAAGAGTGTCTTGTTTTTATAATTTAAGAAAGTTGTCATGCACACATGCAAGATATGCATGTTTTACTTTTTATCCATTTTTACATCATTATTTGCACTAAATAACAATAAAAACAGAGTAAATATAAAACTAATAAAATTAATATTTTTAAAATTTTAAAACATCAATAATGTTCAGATGCATGAAAATACAGTAATTTCTGGTGTATAATCTGTGGATCAAAGAATCATGTTTGGACCCAGAAATTTTATTTGATAAAATGTAACTTCTTAAATTGCAGTAAATATTTCACTTTAATTATTAAATAAAAATTCTGTATCCAAACATGATTGTTTGATCCACAGATTATATTCCAGAAATTACGGTAATTTGAGTGATAACTGTTATGTAATACCGTTCATAAATAGGTTTTAATGACACATTTCACATCATTAAATGAGCCGTTTACTGCTCAAATTGATTAACTTCATCAAACAAAAATGTTCAGTATAAACAGTTAAAGTTATTGTAACTATTAAAATATGGTATCTGTATAATATTTTTTCTTGGGATACTTTGATTGAACTCATTAATTTTCTTTTAATCAAGGGTAACTTTTTATCACTGTATAAATATATAGAAAATTTTCAATGTTCCTTTGTTTAAAAAAAGGCACTTAAAATGGAGTTAGTTGGATTGTCTTCTGAATGCCTCAAATGCGACCTTATTTTTTAAAGCTGCTTATATAGCATAATATATATTTAATAAGGAACTTCTCCTCCTTACAGAAGGAAATATATTTCAGTGTTTTTATTACTCTTAATAAGAGTATCAAGAAAGTGGTGAAAATGATCTTGCATCTTCATATAACTTTTAAACAAAAATTATTTCTTCAGAAGGAAAAGGTTAAAATATAAAAAGTAGTAGCAATATTTGAAGTAGCGTAACCAAGATAAAAATTCTCATAGAATGAACTTTTCAATCTTTAGATTTGTGTTGCATAAATTTTGGAGATCGCATCTGCCTACCCAATATGTGACACAACTTCATTGCTTTTATTTTAAGTGCATGCACAAATATTTTAGAACATTTATATATTACAGAAAAAAGTGGAGCTAGAAATACTGAAGAGCAGATTGCGATAAGAATTCTACAACCAATATTATAATTTGTTGTTTTTCTCTCAATTTTAATACAGTAGAAGACCCAAAATCGGCACAGCTTGGGACCAGGCCTTATGCAGATTTTAGAATTTGGCAGTTTCATGTCATAAAAAGAAAATTACTACCCTCATAATAAGATTCTCATTACACAATCCCCAAAAAAAAAAAAAAAAAAAAAAAAAAAACCGTAAAAGTCTCTAAAGTGCGACAGCATTATAAAATATGCTATGAAGAAAATGCGGCACAATTTGGTAGAGGAACGGCCAGAAAATTAACTAAGCAAGTTGCCACATTTTGTGATGCCTGCGAAAGACAACCGTTTTTATGTTTACTGTGTTTTAATAAAACCCATTAAAATTTTTTGGTAAGAAATATTTAGTACATTCATGACACAGCCTTGAAAGTACTTAACATTTATTTAGAATGTAACTTTTTTAATTTTATATCGTATTTTATACTGTCAGTCACCAGTGACTGACGTGGCACTCAATGTGTTAAGGTTCTGAATGATACCCCAGTCCATTGGTTGAATTAAGAAAGCTGTGTTAGGAAAAAGAAATGTGTAACTACATTGTCTGAGTTCAAAGCCTATAGATCAGGATGGGCAGTGCAGTTATCCAGAAACAATAAAATTATTTCATGGTAATCTGGAGATTAAATTATAGACTTGGCAAGTCTGCTAACTAAACAACTAGACATCAAACTACTTTGTTGTATGTGATGTCCTCTCCGATTTCATGAAAACAGATTGTTTTATACTGCAATTTTGTAGAATCATGGGTAGTGGATTTTATTGTTTACACTCGAGAGACACTGCAGATTTTGTCTTCTATTGTGTTACCAGTATTACAAACAAAAATCTACTCTCAGCATTCTATTTATGAGAAAAGAGCTTTTTAACACTTTCCAACATAGTTGAAAAGTGTTTATGAATTTGTTTTTTCTGGACATTGGTCCACGCTCTGACTCACATAAGCATACTCTGATTTTCATTTAATTTATGTATGTGATTGGGGTTTCCTATGGCATGTTCAGTATTGAAAATGAAGTGTGTATATAAATTTAAGAATTGTCTTATAAAATCATATAATAAAGTTGTTTTTATCAGCACAGTGCCTAAAACCTTCATATTTGTAAGTGCACTATTTCTAAATGGTAATCTTCATCTAATTTAATTACAAATTATGTCATTAAATAAAACAAATTTTTCTATTTGGAAATAGTGGTACTCAAAAATTGAAAGGTTTGTCAGTGATGTATCAGTCAGTAAAATGAGTCAGTTTAAGCACAATAACTATTTTCAAAATAAATTTTAATTATTTCTTGTAATTTAAGTCCATGTTCATATGAGCTACAAACTATAGTTTTATAGATATATTTAACACAATTATGCTTTAAATTTTATCTCAAAACATATAATTTAACTAAACAAAAATCTGCATATTAAAAGTTTAAGCATTATTTTTTCTAGAGATAATAATAAAAAATTAATACTTGATTATTGCTCCATTGTATTGTTTCTGTCATTATTTCAAACCAAGTGTTCTCAATGGCATATTTCAAATCATTTTTGTAAAACTAGTCTGCACTGCCAATTTGGTATGCTTTTGTCTGACGATACAGGATCTGAGGACCCCAGAAATACGTAGAGGGGCAGATGGGCCAGGCCTTTGGATTTTCAACCCTGTGATGCTGCCATGACCCCCCACAATTGTCCAAGGTGCAAGCACTGCCCATCACACATCACTCGGCCTGACCCCCAATGCACCATTGGATAACTTGGTCACCATGACAATAACCCATGTACTCAAGGATTAGATCACAATACACTATATTTTCAATTTTGCTTAAGTCAGATGGTAAGACTAACTGCTGGCCAGTTTAAAAGTAATACCTAAGCCACTGACATTGAGTTGGAGGCATGGATTGAAGCATTGTCATGTTGAAAAAGCTAATCTTCCCACCTAAAATCTACCCAACAGGAAGCAAATGTTTCAAGTGGAACAGTATTGTGGAAATGTTTCAGGAACCAAGTGTCCCTTAATACTTTTCAGAGTTTTGATGACCACTGATGAATGCTAAGGAAATCTGACCATTGAAAGAAAAAACTTACCATATCATTACAGAACCACCACCATGTTGTCTACTAAACATGCTTCCTGCTTCTTTTCAGAGATCACTCTAATAGCATGAAACTCATCAAGGCTGTCTAAATTCTATTCTTTTTTAATCTCTGAATATGACCTTTAGTTACTTATCACCAAATTCCATAATCTGTTTGACCCACTGTAATTGAGCTCCTTTATTGTGTGGTTTTAAGCATAGTAATTCATCTTAGTTTTTCATGCATCGTGATTCTAAAACTCTTCTATGAAATTCTTTAATATTTGTCCTCCAAATGTATTTTGAGAATAATTAACAGTTGAAGCCAAGTCTTTGATGTGCTGATTTTTATGGAAGCTGGTCACTCGTTGCCTTCCTGAAGAGAATTTTCTTTTGAAATCTTCATCAAAAAGCAAAACTTGATAAATTCCCTATTTTGACCGTTTTAATACAGTTGCAATTTCAGAAATGGACTTGCGTTTTGCTCTCGTATTCCAGATCTTAAATACTTCCTCAAGTGACAATACTTTCCACTTTGTATTAATGCAAAAACAATAATCTGGTACTTCTTAACCCAGAAATTATTTAAATGCACAATTGCTTGCATCATCGTTTAAAATTTACATAAAAACATTTTTGTGCTTAAACTTTTGACATGATTATTTTGGTTCGATTCTTAAACTCCATGGTTTGGAATTAAAACATAATTTTGTTGAATATGGTGTTAAGACTAATTATAAACACACATAAATAAGACAATATTAAAATAAAGGGTAACTATATACAGTTTTATTTAAATGTTGTTGTGCTTAAACTTTTGACATGCACTGTATATCTGATTATACATTTACTTAAATATTTTGAGAAATGTCTAATTATTTTTGTTTATGTTTGGTAATTTCCAGCATAAGCACTAAAACTTTTTGTCTCATTCACTATTTCTCTAACTATTTACACAGAGATACGAAATTCCGTGTTTTTATAATTACAACAATATATACAGTATAGAATCATTTATCCAAAATGTTCAGGAACAGATGTACTCTGGAGCTGTTTTATCTAGATAAGTGGTTGGGCATCAAACTAACACCTATTTGATCAGATTTGTCAAATATATGTGGCTGTGCCACTGTTTTTGACTACTACTTATGAGGAACTTGATGCAAATATGTCTTATGCAATATTTGAACCCACTTCTGTCATACCAAAGTAGGCTGCTATGCTATAACAAATAGCTCTCTCAAAAAATCTAAATGATTATCCAAGATAAATTAATAAAACAATTTTCACACTCTAATCAAAATGTAAAATTGAAACAATATATTTAATTAAACTTTTTTTTTCTAAAATCCCATTTTTTCTCTTTTTTGAAATTTTATCATAATTTTTTACAGCTTTTGGCTGTAACTACACTATATGTAATTTCAATTTCTTTTCAAATTCAGTTTTGCAGTCCTTATCTTATGTCAGTAACCGCAATAACACTGTACTTGACTGACTGACCACTATACTTTTTCCCCAAGACAATGCAGTGATGAAGTTGGGAGGTCAGATATCTCTGAGAAGCCAATTGAAATTACATAGAGTATAATATCGCATGTTTTAACAGTAACTTTTATATTGCCTGTAATAGTACAATTTTTCAATAATGATCAGTTGAATTACTGTAGAGTTTTGTTTTAAGATGCATTTCAGACTTAATATGTGAATATACGAGGGTGGGTTGGAAAATAAGTTTCACCTGGCAATTGTGGACAGAGGTGTGTATGAAAGACAAAAAATGTAATGAAATATTAAAGATAAGACGTAACTTTATTTTTCTACTTAAGTGCCAGGTGAGTTGAGACATTTGTCATACCCTTTATGAGCTTCATAAAGCCCTCCAGGAAAAAAAACAGGGCTCTGCATACAAAAGAAGCGTTGAACGGCTTGTGTGACTTTAGCATGGCTTACAAAGAAGTAGTCAAGCATTGCTTTCGTCTGTAGTGGCTGTGCACATTCGTCCAGGTCTCGGTTTGTCCAGCACTTGCTGACACCCCTCACTGAATTGGCAGCACCATCTCCGCACCATTTGTTTCGACATCACATCTGGCCCATATACTCCCATGTGGCAGTTGTGGCACTCCACGTGCCCATTCATAGCGGACAACCGCTCCCACTTCCTCCTTTGACCACAAATTCACAACGTATTTTCTCTCCATATCTACCGGGAAGAGAATGATGCAGAGCCCTGATTTTTTCAAGGAGTTCTTTTTGAAGCTAAGGGCTATAAGAAATGTCTTAACTCACTTGGCACTTATGTAGAAAAATAAAGTTATGTCTTATCTTTAATATTTCATTACATTTTTTGTCTTTCATACGTACCTCTGTCCACAGTTGCCAGGGGAAACTTATTTTCCGACTCACCCTCGTATTTTGAGTTATCTTGTATCTTTTGGGTGTATATCCAAGTATAAGGTGAATTTCAATCTTGGAATGTAGATGGGAATTGGCTTCAAATGAAACAGTTGTACCAGGTCCTGAGCTGAGTTGGTCAGCATCCCATCTAGGGTTTCCAGATGTATCTTTTTTAAAAAACAGAAGATTTTTATTGACACTAGTTTGTTTTATAAAACTATCATAATTTTTTCACATCCTACTGAACTATGTTGAATGTGCCAATAATGTCTTCTTTAAAAAATTTCCCTTAACAACAAATCATTCTTATAATTATTATTTTCCAACTGTATTTGTATTACATTATTCTTACAATACTGTTTAATTTCACAGTCACATTTTTGTAGTAAAAAGTGACTTTTTTAAAGCAAATTCAGAAGATAAAGTGATAAAAGTTCTTGAAATTATAAAAGTCAGAAATGTTTTTTTTAAAAAAAGGGAAGAAATTGTCGTATGGGAAAGGTTTAAGCATTTAATGTACAACAAGCTTGAAAATGTACACATGAAACAAACATGCAATCTGGCAACCTTAATCCTATCACACTGGTCTCAAAATGCTTATTAAAATAAGCTTTAGATTTTAGGACATGTATAAGAATTTTAATTATAATTTGTACTGGGCCTCACAATTTCTATTTAATGCCGCTGATTTTAATCTTTGTTGTAAATGTACAGAGTGGTTCAAATTAAAGTATCCTTGTTTGGGAAGCTCTAGTGAGAGAAGCAGTGGATGTAACGTCTTCATATTTGGAGGATATACATATCAGACCATGGGAAACTGATTCGTGCAAAAAAAATATTTAGTTCAAACAAAGGCCGCTAGGGGAAAATGAGGCGCTGCAATCAGTTTGGAAAATGTAATATGTCCAAAGGTGTAAACATCTAGGTGCCAATAAGCTGATTCCCACCAATAAATTTTATTAGTATTATTCGTTTAAATTTTATTTGTATATGCTCCGATTCATTTTGTTAGTATTCTTATTCGGCAAAGAATACTAAAAATTTAGTGGTGGGAATTTTTTTTAAAGTGTTAATTACCGACACCTTGTACTCTTTGCTTATTTGTTTTGCTACATTTTCCTTACCTTAAGCCAATCGCAGCACCTCAGTTTCCCCTAGCGGCCTTTGTTTGAACTAAAAACCAATCAGTTTCCCATGATCTGATATGTATATCCTCCAAATATGAAGACGTTACATCCACTGCTTCTCTCACTAGAGCATCCGAAACACGGATACTTTAATTTGAACCACCCTGTATATAAAAAAATTAGTTTAATTTTTCATCTGTTATAATTATGTACTATAAGTAAAAAAAATATTTTAAAGACATGATTTTATTATAATGTACTAAAAAGGAAAAAAATATTGGACAATTGATTGAAATAAATACCTTTTTTAAAAGAAATTGTGAGTGATTTTTTTATCAGTTTGTTTTTTTTAAAAAAAAGATATAGAATTATAAATCCAGCTTCCTGGCAAGAAAAAAGTTGATCAATGTCCTCATGAGGATTGAACTTGTGTCCATACTCACCCTGTGAAAAACTGAAAGTTGCACCTTTATCAATCATGCCACAGTTCAATCGAAGAACATTTGCTTATTTCTGAAGCTATCAATGACATTTACATACAAAAAAAAAAAAAATTCAAATGTTTCTTTTGCAGAATATTGTATTGTCACTGGTAATATATCACACTACTGAAAATTAGGTCAATTGTAGCACAAGAAGTGTGTTAAAATTGGATTGCAAGATTTGAGCCAGACACACACACAAGACAAGTTAAATAAAAGCTCTTGTAATTAATAGATCTCTTTCATTTAAATATTTACAAATAAATTTGTCATTTTCTTAACATTGAATGAGTTTGGAATTCTATAAGAATGCAACTATCATTTCATATGAACAGTAGAATTATCTGAATATTTGGTTGCAAGATGTATTTAAGGTACAGTTGAACCTGGTTAAGATGCTCATGGTTATATGCGACCCCGCTTAATATGCAGATTTTTTTTGGTCAATTAACCATTGCCCATAGGACTAATGCAAAAGTATGTTTAATATGCGATCCTGCTTAATATGAGATATTGTTTCAGTCCCTTGAGGAAAAAAAACCTTAATATGCAAATTCATAGACCAATGTGTGATTTTGTCCCCTTTTCTCAAAGGTTCCCAATTTAGCAAGATTTTTATTTAGATAGCTAACACTATTTTTAAATAGTAATATTCATCTTATTAAATTATAGATTTTAGGCAAATATTACTAATCAGAAATAGTGATAGATATTTGAATTAAAAAATCCTGCTAAATTAGTAACACCGAAACTCTTCTTCGATTCCCAGTCCTAATATTCTATCTTGCTTCATGTATGTTTTTACTGAAATAGAGAGAAGATAAATACATTTTTGTGGCTTTTTAATACTTTTTTTTTTTTTTTTTTTTTTTTTTTGTGGTGTATGTTGTCAATTCTTGCTTACTCCTCTCATACACAGTATACCTTTAAATGAATTTGAAGAGAAAGTGAAACGTTCTTTCATATTCAATCCTATTTCTTTGTTACTTTCATCTGGCGCCTGTTTTATTTTCCTTTGTGATGCATTAATTGACAAAAAAGTTAAATCAATTTTTATTTTCAGCTATTGCAATAGGTCCAGTAAAAAGCAAGGAGATAAACTTTGAATACAGTTAATTTTTAATCTAAATATGAGTAAAAGACGCAATTTTTTATGGTAAAGATATAAACAAAACCTCTCAAAGTTCATTTATATGATTAAATGTGTAAATATGCTCACTTCTTGCAACATTGTGTAAATCACATTTAATACGCGATCCCCACTTAAGGCGAAACTTTTGTCCAGTCCCTTGAAACGCATCTTAATTGGGTTCAACTGTATATCCTGTAAAGATGAAAAAATATATATATATCTTTGCATTCTTTTACAATAAGGGCATAATTACAAAATTTAGTTTTTTTCTCCCCTAATAGTTTGGTACTCATGCTTCTGAATAATTATGTTATTACACTAGGACAGCACTGAGAATAAGTTCTATACTTTTTATGCCAAATTTCTTAATGATTTAAGTAATAAATAATATTGAGTGTAACTAAATGATTCAGAAAACTAAACATTGTCTTTTAAACTTAAAACAACTTGGCCATTAAGAGGAATTAAGAATAGTAGAGTGCTAGATTCCTAATATTTCTTAAGCAGTAATAATATATAGTGAAATTATATACCTCTGATCTTTCTATGTATGTATAAATAGTTGCCAGTACCTTACGATTTCTTTTATTCCAAGAACGAAACAATATGCCCCGGACGCCAAAGTAGAAGGGGGTGCAAAAAGATGTTTGTCATTTGGTATAAAAAACATAACGAAATTTGAGAAAAAAAGTCATGCAATCTCACAACCAAAAAAAATAAAGTGTATTTGTTAATGTTATACTTTTTGCTTCATAGGTCAATTTCTTAAAATTATTTTATATTTAAAATAAAAACTCAAAACTTCTCTTTATGAATTAATCTTAGAAAGGAAGGAGCACCAAAATTCATGCTTGCACTGGGTAAAAAAAAAAAAAAAAAAAAAAAAAAAAAATCCAGTTTCACCCCGATTGTTTCACTGATAGCAAAGTAAACTTTTCAGCTGCTTATTAAGTATCTTTCTCTGCTTGTACATACTTATTCATTCAATATTCATATTAGGCATGGAAATTACTTTTCAAGTGCTTTAATGTTTGGGCCTGAAGATGATTTTCCCTTTTTTTAATATGTCACAACTCTTATTTTTTTTTTTTTTTTAAATTTGCAAGTGATGTATTTTTTATTTATGATAGAATCTTTATATATGGGTTATGAAAGAATCATCCTTAAAATATCTTTTAGTTCTAATGACATATTAATAAATATAGTAATTTTTTGTTCATCATATATCTAAATATATTAAAAAGTGGACTGTTGTGTCAGAGTCTTTGATTTTTGTGTCATAAGAATTTTAGTTGTATAATTCCATACTTTTAGCTATCAAGAATGTCTTTGTTGAGGTATATTACAACATTTATAAAAACACACACACACAGCTATCTAAATTCAGAACTATTCGAAAATATCAAACTGATTAAATATACTAACACATCCTACAACATATGGAAAATCTTTGCAAGATTTAGAACAGGAAAAAGTGAATTATTATTCATTAAAACTTTAATTATTGATTTGAATTTTCTTTTCCTTTCACATGGAGAGAGAGAATGTTGTGTCGTTGTGTGAATAAAACTAAATTTTCTTTTATGTCTAAATGGATAAATTTAGGAAATTTGTGTTCAGAATTAACCTTCCATTTATTTATTTTTTTTCCCCCTTTAGTGTTTAAAAATGTTAGGATTCATTTTGGCTTAGAGCTGCTCCTTAATCTAAAAACTTACTTAGATGCAAATGTATATTAGTTTCATCGTCATACGAATTTTTGAATTGGCAAAAGTTACACATAATAATAAAAAAAAGTTCTTATCTCACTAAAGACAGTAAATATAGCTGGCATTAATTATTAAAGACAACCACACAGAGCTACTTTCAGACCAGCTACGTTTTCCAGTTGTTCGCAAACACTTCAAAATGATATTCCGAATTAAATTTCCAAGATGTATGGAATATACACGGAATAAAAGTATTAGCTACTTAATATAAGGTCCACCAGTAAAAATTCAGGCTGCGAGGGGCATAAAAACCAAACCAAAACTATCAAAACGAAACTTTAGAAGCGACTTGTTTTGGGATTTCATCGCATGTGTAACGAAATGTACCTTAAACCACAACAGAAATATACTTCGGCAATGTTCGGGTTCTTTCGGAGAAATAATTATATATAGTTATAAATAAATAAGCCAATCGCAGTAAAGTACTTCGGTCATGTGATAAGCTATATCCAATCTCGCTTTAGCGATAGGTGTAAAGAGCGTTCGGAGTTTCTCGTCCTCCCTTCTGTCAGCGCAGAAAAGTTTTTAGCTATCGCCGCCATTTTGATAGGAGCTCCAAAAGCGAATTTTGAAAACTCAGTTTTGAAAATGTGTTAGGATAGTCGTATTCTCCGATTTTCATGTATATTAAAAAATAGTGAAATGTTCTTAAAAGTTTCAGCTAGTTTTTAACATTAATAAATCGTCATGTAGGTTTACAAGACGTGATGGAGGGTTCATCGTCAGGAACCCGTTCGGCGTATTAACTTTATCCTGTGCCTTCGAATGTATTCTCCAAATGAACATCGAACTTCAAGGCATAATAAACCGAGTGTGTGGTTAAAATTTACTGCACATTGTGTTGTTAACAATTTCCTAAGCAGCATTAACCATCATGGCTGATCAACTTGTCCAAGAACCGCCGAATAAACGACCGAAACTCTCTGATAATGCAGGTAAATATTGGGATTGTACATGCATTTCTCTTTAATGATATGGTGATAACCGTGCACTCCATTTCATTATTGCCGGATTCTGTTTTCTTTCTGTAAAAGAAATATATTTTTTTCTAATTATATCGCCTTATTTTTTAAAAAATAAATTTGTTTTTCGTGCTCGCAGTTTTTGTTTATTTTGATTTTGCAGTATGAGAACGTCCGAGGCGCGAGTGGTAAATATTAGATTGTTTTTATTCAACATTTACTTTACGATTGAATTATTGTGACATGCTGGCGGTCATCTGTTGTTTATCATTTAAGGTATAACTGAGAGGCTTGTTTGGTATTTAAATTTGTCATAAATGAATAAATGAGGAAAATAGTTTTGTTTGTGTGATTTGTTTTGTGAATTTCTGTGTTATTCAGAATATCTGTCTTGCGAGTAAATTTGATGTTTTTCCGGTAAATGCACATAGATCTTCGGCGTGTATTTTATTTAAAAATATCATAAAATGACTGACTGTTTGACTTGAGAAATGGGAATTTTTAACATTGAATGAAATTGTTAAATTGCTACTCTACGGACACAGACTAATACACGCATTCCAGTTTTAAAGATAGTCACCTGTCAAACGCGTGTAATGTCTTTGCGGTAAATGTGTAATGCGGTAACATGTTTTATAAATATTTTAGCTCATTAGTGTTTATTATTTAAATATTACAAGTGATGGCGGTTCATTTCATTGATATTCAGTGAATTCGGAGTTATTTGTCAGCGTAACTAATTAACTTCTTTCAGTGATAACTTATTTGTCTAAAAATTCAATTGTCAGGTGCTTTTTTTATGTATATATATATAATAGTGTTTGCAGTTTTTATGTGCAAAAAAATAGTCAGCAAATAGTTGTTTACAATTAATAGTTGTAAGTTATGATTTGTACTCTTAACATATTTATTACTAATGATTAAAATATAATTTGTTTAGATCATTATTAATGTGTAAGTAGTCGTTCAATTTAATCAATAATTGTAAAATATGCAAATTATGATGTTCTTGCCTTTGCTTTTCTAACATTAAAGCTAAAGACAAAAAAAATTTTATTTCCTCCTGTGTTTATTATTATTATTATTAATTACATTTGTGTATCGAAATTTGATAAATATATATTCATATATGCTAATGCTGCATCAAGCTGAAATAAGCTAAACAGCAGAAGTATGATTTTAATTTTGTTTAATATTTCTTGATTCATAAAATCGGATGTTCTTGATTAGTAATTCTTAAGAGACAGCTTTTGTTGCTGTTACATTCTAATTATTTTCATAGCTAATATAATATTAAAAACAGTTAAATGCATAAATTTCATATAGAATGACTGGTAATATTTTGTTCCTAATAAAGTGTGAATAATCTGAGATTGTTATGTTGAATGAGTTAGGATGTTACTTTGTACTACAGTAATGCAAATACGAGTTATTTTTATATTACCAATCAAGTGCATTTAAAGTATTTGTGATAAATGTTCAAACAAATTTTGTTTAGTATATCTTAGATTTCATAAGAAGTCACCAGTTCAATTGTTTTATTATTGAAATTATGAAAAATTATTTATTTTATTCAAATTAAATTGTGTTCAGAGTTTTGTTTTGTTGTCAAGAGTCAAGATTTCGTTTAAACTTATTTTAGAATAACTGAGTTAATACAATATTCAGTTAGGTTACAATTAAAAAAATAAAGATCCAAAATACATGTTTTTATTTGTAAAATATAATCAACTGTTTGTTTTGACTAATAAATGATTTTGTTCACCTGTATATACTTGATTTGAATGTGGATTATATTTAGTTTATATCATAATATTAAGTTGTTCAATTTTATGAACAATAAATTTAAAATAGGTATATTATGTTGAATTCCCTTGTTTTTGAAATATGAATGCTAAGATTTTTTGAAGAATAGTATTTATTTTTGTTAAGTGTTTGCTATTTTTGTGCACAAGAGCTTCATTAAAACACAAAGATAAATAAAATGTAATTCTTATAAAGGACAAAATGATTTTAGTTTTCTTATCAGATTTGATGATTCTTGTAAAAGGAGACTTTCTTCTTATTAGTGTTATGCATCAGTGTTCGTCATTTTCATGTGTCTCATTTCTTATTACATTAATAGATAACAAGCAACAATAGATATCATCCAGTGTTACAATGGTGCTTTTCTTTCATATAAAATCAGTGTACTGCTTTTTCTTCCCACAAATATAAGCAAGAGTCATATACTACATACCTAATTATCCACAAGCATTGAAAACCTGGTGTGTGTGGGCTAATATTGTGAAGATGCTGATATTCATTTGTTTTTGGTGTTAAGTTATCCTTTGAGGTTGCAGGTGGTGATTTAATACTTAAATTTGTCAAAAATGATTAAATAAAAAAATTTAGAGTTTTGTTTGACTTGGTTTGTAAATCTCTGTGTTAGTCAGATTCAGAATATTCATCTTTCAAAAGCATTTGAAGTTTTTGCAACCAATGCACAAAGATTTTCAATTTGTTTATTTATTTGAAACAATCATAAATTGACTGGCGATTGCTTATTGGTGATAATTGTGATTAATCTTGTTTTATATCATCTTGAATAAGTTGCTGAAGATTCTATTCTGTATAGTGAATGTATCCAAGATGTTTTGATATTTGCCAATTGAGCATATTTCTAATGTGTGCTGTAAAATGTGTAAGCAAATTCTCATTAATATTTTAGATTTCATAAGTCCATTCATTAGAGCTTGCTTATTATTAAAATTGAGAAATGTCTTATATCACTGAAATTGAATAAGTTTGGAGTTTTCCATCAGGATGCTGATTAATTTTAGCCATTGATAGCAGATTTATCTTAAAATTTAGTTGTCATGTGCATAAAAGAAATCAAAATTTGTTTTTATTTGCCAAAAACAGTCATCACATTGTTAATTGTTTACGATTAATAGTTAAGTATTGATTTATTTTTTTTTACATGTTTATTACTGGACTCAAAGATGAGCATAATTTGTTTAGATCATTATAATACACATATGTAGATTTTTTTTTAGGATATTTCAGATACCTAAATATTTGGTTGTCGAAATTTAGGTACTGCAAATAAAGAAGCAAAATACTTGTAGTTTCTATTTGTAAAAAATATTCATAAATTGTCGGTTACATGCAATTATTATAAACAGCATTAACCAAAGACAATATTAACAGTTTAGTTACATAAATAACAAACAGAGGATAATAGTTAGGATATATATACATTTTTTTTTTTGTTTTTTTCAAGGAGCAAAAATACTTGACAATTCATGACTTTTTCTACGAGCAAATGACTAAATTCACAATTTTCTCAAGATACATTGACAAAATTTGGGATTTTTTTTTTTTTCTCCTGCAACAAATAACCAAAATTCGGGATCTTCTGTGCTCGGTTGACAAAATTCATGTTTTTTTTTCCATAGTGATTAGCAAAATTTACAATTTTTGTCATGAGTGTTAGACAAAATTCTCAATTTTTTTGCACAAGTGTTTAATGAAATTGGCGATTTCTTTTCCATGAGTGATTGACAAAATTTGATTTTTTCTATAAGCCATTGGGGAAATTGATTTTCCTGATATACATTGACACATAAATTCCAGCGACAAATAAAAGAAAATGCACTTGATCGATGAAATTTGATATTTTTTTTCCATAAGCGATTGATGAAATTCATGATTTTTCCATACCTGATCGACAAAATTATAAGACAATAGACAAAATTTGCAGCAATTAGGGGGATTTCCATAGGTGATTGACAAAATTCGCAATTTTTTTTTTCTCCTGTGAGGGTTTGATGCAATTCGCAATTTTTTTTCTGTGACTGATCAGCAGTTCGGAAACCTTGGAATTTTCGAAGATATTGGTATCTATGATCTCTTCTAGCCACATTTGGCTTTTGGGGGACATAGGTTATGCATCCCTAGAATTTTTCCTAATTTTGGATTATTTCTACCTAGGGACAAGCCAATAAAGCTTACATTTACATATTTAAAAATTATGAAATGGGAGGTTTTTTTTTTTTAAATCTTGTTATTTAAATTTGTATTGATATTTAAAATCTAATCATGTTTTTTGTGAATAAGTACAAAGATAAAATTATTTAAGATATAAAATATTTTGTTTAAAATATTCCTGTCTTGTGTTCGTTAATTTTGTTATTAAATGCAAAAATGGATTAATATTATGTTATTTAAAAAATATAAAGTATAAGTTTATATGTTTTAATAAAATGTATATCAAGTTTTAACAATACATTATTTTAATGAAAATATCAAAAATATTGAATATATATCAAAGTATCGGATATTTTTCATAATTGCAAAAATATATTTATCAAACCTGTTTCCAGAACTGCTAAATATCGTTCATTCGACAGATTTTAGCAAACATAGATTGCCTGACGTTTTGGACTTTTCCTATATTTTGTAAGTGGAAAACTTAAGTTAACCCTTTAATCGTCCTGCAGAATTTTCCATTCATGTTTAACGATTCATAAAATAGTAGCTATGAAAGTATTGGTAATGAGATTTTTTATTTAATAACCTTACATATTTATTTATCTTATTCACTTCAAAAAATTAGCTTTAATATCGATTTTGTGTTAAATAAGGCTTTGATTTCAAAAGTTACATGACAGAAAAACACGGTTAAGACGCTTAAAGGGTTAAAATATATTTGCAAAATGTTTTATTTTAAGCCTTAAAATGCCTAAAATACTGGAGGTCAAAAACTGTTTTGAATGTCATTTTACCTAAAATTCAAGGATTTATAAAACCAAGCATATTTTCTGAACTAAAGGAGGTAGTAAACAACAACTTCAAAAGGATTTGAAATCTATGTATTAAATCACGTATTTTTCATGTATTTATCTGTACTATTTGTTTAAAAAAAATACTGAAATATCAAAATGTCATTTTGGCAGAAAAAAATTTCATGAAGTGATTCATATATTTGAATAGAAATTTAATTCATAGTTTGAAATATAAAAGCCCAAATAATATTTGCAACACATTTCAGTTGAAAAAACGTTTACATATTTACATGTGTGAATATTAAAAAAGAAACAAAACTTTAAATTGGCGATTCCACCGTCATGTGTCGGACAATTAGACTAAGTTTTCATGACTATTTCGGCAATTATGAAACTCATTTAAGGTTGTTTTTTTGCTGCCCAGAGTAAGTACTCTACTTATGTGATATTATCAACAACAACAACAAAAAAAAATTCACGTTTTTAAATGAAAAAAAAAATAAATGAATAATTAGAACTGTCACGTGCAGGACACAATATTTGACACGACTTTTCAAATGCTTTGCTTCTAACAACAAAATCTCTGATTCTGCTGTATTTATACAGCTGCAATTTGTTTTAATAAATGCTCAGACTCCTTACTAACTGTTTATTGTGTTATTGGTTTGAAAAAGTGAAATTTAGTACAAGTAATAATTTTTCTAATAGGTGTCGCATATGGGACAATGTGCGAATTCCTAATTTTAAGAAAAAAAGAAATCAATTGCATATATTAATTGAAAATGTTGATTTAACATTCATTTAACAGAGTTTCTGCATTAATATGAAGAAACATATAAAATACAAAAAATGTACTTTAAAAAAAAAAATTTATGAATAGAAATTGTATGGGGAGAAAAGAAAATCATACCTTCACTTATGAGACTAGATGATTTGAAATTAAGCAGTAAACAATTTAGTTAAACTTAATAAAATTACACTAAATTTACACCCTGATTGCTTCCTATGAAGTAATGTTTTGCGTCCTGCTTATGAGTTTCATCCAAGGAAACGAGAGGTACAGATTATGTGTCTAGGGAGCAGACTGGAAAAGCGACTATAGTTTGGGAATGAACAAGTTGGCAGTGTAGAATATACTTGGGAACATTATACATCCGTGACAAGAAGTCTGTTGTTTACTTTAATACAATCTCTCATGATATATATATATATATATATATATTTTGTTAATTAATTCAAGAACTATTGACTGATTAAATAAAGCTGCTTTAAAATTTACCTCTGTTATGATAGCTATTAATTTTACAAAAAGAAATATCAAGTCACCTAAAAATTCTTTGACAAAATTGATAGTAAATGTAGCACAGAAATGGCAAACTTATTGATGATAATGTCTCCTCTCACTTCCATTGATTTAAAGAAAATGGCATTAAGATTGCAGTCTTTATTCTTCAATATATATATTTTTTATTTTTGAAACTATATTTAAAATAGAGTAACAATTTTTGCTGATTTGAACTCTAGGTAATTTTACCTGAAATACATATCAAGCATGACAAATAATATATTTAAAAGAAAAAAAAATACAAAATAAAGTGAATGGAAAGTTGTTTACTTAGTACTGCTGTTGTAAAGAAGCAAAAAGTAAATTCCCACTTAACAACGGTCTTATGCCAACAGTCGTTTTTTAACAAACATAAGCGCATGCAAGAGGAAGGTGGGAGGGCTCCAAATTTTTGAAAAAGGTAAGAATTTAAAGAAAACACTAAGAGAAAGTAAGTCTGTTTGCAATTGAATTGAGGATTGCAATTTCACTATTATAATATTGACATATTGTATATATGTAATTTTTTATAGACAAATAAAAAAAAGAAAGTAACAATGCATTTGAAATACGGAGGAGACATTTATTTTCCTTCATTATAATTCCTGCATTTCAATATATCAAAATTTAAATATATAGGGTCAGGTGGGGTGGAAAAGGTAATACTGTTTTGTGCCTGAATTAAAATCATGCTATGTACAAAAAATATTTGTAAATCATGTATATAATTTATTAACCATTCAACTTCCATTTTAAGTTTAGAAAAAAAATATTGACAACATTTAGCCCATTTAGAATCAGCGTTGAAAGGCACATGGTTGAATGTCAACGTCCCTAGTGCTACATTAACTTTATTGTACTTTTTATTTTATTGCAGAAATATTTTTTTTTACTGCATAGTTTGTACATAGCAGTATTTATTGACTGAAACAAACATGTAAAAAAAAATACTTTACATTTTTAATTATAACTTTTTTTTTTAAGTGGGGTGAAATGGGTATATGATTAGGCTTAGGGAAAAAAACTAACAAATATTTTAATGCCCAAATGATTCAAACATCAGATCCTCTTACTTACATAGTAAAATTCCTGCATAAATCATCAATAGGAAACTTCTATACCTTTCCTAACAAAGATGACAAGGTAGAAATCGACAGTAAACAACTTTCATAAAGCTTAGCCAACCAACACTTAATAATAATAATTATGTATTTAATGAGACAAAAATCGGCCAGTATAATTGTCAATAAATAATTTGATGTAATAAAATATATAATACACTGAAATTTGGGTTATTGGTTGCTTTGAATGCCTTTTAAACTTGGTTACCCATTCCACCCCACCCTATGGGGTGGAATGGGTATAAAAACAGTCATCTGAAAAACTTTTTTTTTAACATTAATAAATAATCTTTTGAAAAAAAAAAATTACAATGAAAATGTGATGTCTATAAGTGCAATGTAAACACTGAGTCATTGCTTTCTATAAATTCCTTTCCAATTAGGAATGATTCCATAATCATTTCAGAAACTTGTATATTTATACCCATCCACCCCAACTGACCCTAATTTCAAAAAAGTTTAAGTCCTTAATAAATAAATATAACATAGATGGAGATGGAAAAGTTTTGTGAAGCATCCCATATCAGGGTGAAAAATTTTACTTTAACCTACTGACAGTACTTATAAAGTACCATTAAAATAACTTGTTATAAAATTAATTTAATACATAGCTTAGTTGTAATACAGCTTAGAATGAGTTATAGATACATTACTTTATCATGATCCAAAAGCATTATTGGTTACACAAAAACAAAATATTTTTAAAAGGATGATTTCTTTTGCCTTTGCATCTTTTCAGCTTTCTTGGCATTGGGGGAGGGGTGGGGAGAATTTTTCAATTCGGAAATATTTCTATTGTATGAACATTATATTTGTACATTTCCTAATTCTACAAAATACTAAGAAAAAGATTTGAGTGGAGTTATAAATACTGCACAAAATCCCTATAAATTCAAATTTAATTAATCCTTCTAAATCCTTCAATCCTTCTAAAATTTATTAATTATGTAAATCTTCTAATGTAGTTTTCACAAAAAATGCTTTAGAAGATAAAATTTTCATGAATTCATAATTCAATACATAAAGAGTTAAAGGACCTGAATTCTTCCGAAACAGATCTGCTGGGTTAACTTGTTCGTGAATCTCAAAATGCATGCAATTCATTAATATAAAGATCACTATCACATTTATGTGTGCTTCTTTCCCATGAAAATAAAAAGAGGAAAAAATGTGGGGAAGAAAAATCCATGGGTTCAGAAACTTCATTCTATAGGAATCTCTAAATGTATGAATTTTGCAAACCCAATGATCACTGTACATCATTTGTGTACTTGGTAGCCATAAAAACAGTAAGGAAAAGTTCAATTTGGTTGCTTTTTTTTTTTTTTTTTTTTTTTTTTTTTTTTTTTTTTTCAATGATACTCTTGGTGTTGAAGGACCTAATCAAATTCCTCTGATTCCCTTGTTTGGGAATTGAATTGCTCAACAACTGGTGCATTTTGACAACCAAGTTTTTACTGTACTTATTTTTCACAAACTTGAGAAAGCTGACATTTGCAAGTTCAATTCCGAGTATGCTGCCAGGGTTTTCCTTGCATGAAAATGAAAATTCTTGCCATTTTCCATTCAAAAGCATTAAAAGAATACTTTCTAATACTGTGCAGACAGTAATCAGGGCTCCTAATGCTGCAAAGGAAAACTTTCACTGGTATTTTTGTATTGAAATTTTCACCTTGTTTAAATGCAAAATTTCTGTTTTAGAAAGGTGTAATTTTCTATTATAAAAATACTGGTGTGAGTTTTCCCCTGCAGGAATCGGGCGCTGATGCCTACTAATAATATACACACTTATGCTTTTCAGTTATGTTGTCCAATTAACTTAATAAAAATGTAAATACTTTTATACAAAACAAATAAAATTACATTCATGGAGGGTTAATTATAAATTACACATTAAATATTAGTCAAGATTTGTTTGAGCGTCATTGAAATAAAACTCGTTAAAAATAGTTTTTTGAAACCACATGGCAGACATGCTTGAATCTAGTATAGCAGGCATGTCAAACACGCGGGCCACAACTGGCCCGCCGACAACTTCTTTGTGAGCCGCCGATCCTCTGGCATTTTACCTTTGTTTAATTCAGTTACGAATTGCAATTTTCCAACTGAGTGAAAAAGTTGGCAATGAGGCAAAGTGAGCAATTAGGCATATATTAACTATGTTCGGTGGCGAAATTTCTCTGGTGAAAGCAACATAATTTGAACAAGAAAATGTGTTTCATAAATGAAATGGAATACGTAGCGCATAAATACAAGACACAATTTATTAATTTTTTTTTTTTCAAAATGTTTTTTTAAGTTTTTACTTGAAAAAAATCCTGAAGATTAAAAGTTATACCTTTGCTAGATTAACATAGCTCATGAGAAATATTTTTTTAAGGTAATACAATTTAGAAAATCCGATTAAACTTTGTAAATTTGATTGATAAAAAGTAATGCCAAGTATTTTTTTGAAAAATAAGATAAAATAAACTATGAATTATAATAGTAACTTTGGAACTTTACTTGAATATTTGTTTAATATGGCTATGTTTTGTACTTACAAATATTGCTGTGTGCAATTCTAATAACATTATCTACTTTGTTTGATGTGGCCCGCGTCTTTGTATGCAATGCTTAATTTGTCCCGCGGCGGTAGACGAGTTTGACATGCCTGTAGTATAGCAAAGATCTTGCATTGCTTGCAAAATATATGATGAGGAATATTATTGAAAATAAATTTTTGTTTTGAAGCAATTTTATATAGGAATATTTTTTGTATAGGAACATTAAGAGAAAATGTCCCCCAAATGATGAAAAAGTGATTTATGCATCAAACAAAATGCAATATCAAATGTAAACTAGAATGTTTAATTTGCATTCAATTTACAAGTGCATGCCGCCATACCATAGGCCCAGACTTCATGAGCGTCAAATAGACAATCAGGCATATTTCTACCACTAATTTTAAAAGTTTTTTCCTGCGGTTAATTAATACAAAAATAACATTTTAAAATTAGTGGTGGAAGTTTGTCCCTGTTAAGTCGTTGCGTATGCAGCATGCCTTTCGGCATAGAAATCTGCTAAAATACTAATTATTAATCAGCTAAATTATTAAGACTTTCTACCAGTTTCAAATGACTCTTTTAGGATTTAAATTGTCAAGAAATTTTATTGCAATTTTAAAGTTAAAAAAAATCTTGAATCCTTTTTATTACATTAAATAATGATTTGTGATTGTTTAGATTTAAAAATTACAAATAAATTAACCATAAATGAAATTCTCAAAAGGTGTCATTTGACATAGAAGTAAGGTTAAAAATAAAATTTTGAATCTTTTAAAGTTTTTTAAGCAGTATTATCGACGGGGATGGGGGGGAAGGGGGTAATTTCTAGAAAATCTTACCAGGCAAGGATTTATTTCACCAGCCAGTAAAATGCAATGTACAGTTGAAATTTTTTATGCCAAATTACGCAACTCAAAAATAGTTGGTTACTATTACTATAATGCATTTTCATATATTTTTTCCTATAAAATTAAGAAATATAAACAAGTGATGAAAGTTTAATATAAAGTAGAACTTCATGCCATGGTTACATCACAGTAATTGGGAAAGTTGAAAAATATAGATAACTACCAAATATAAAAATGTTTTTGGCATACCTCTATAATTTGCAATTTTCAAAGACTACCTAAACAGTCACTCGCCCTGTCAGAAAATTCACTCGCCAGTGGCGAGTAAAATGATGCATTTTCCCACCCCTGATTATAGATATTATTTTTTTAAGTAATGATTTATTACCTTTTTCAAAAAAAGAATTTTGCAACACAGGCATGAGAAATGTAATGATACATTCATTAAGCAACACTCTTATAGACTACTTGTGCACTCTTATAAATAGACTGCTTATGCACTCTCATAAATAAAAATTTTTGCTGTTGAGGTAAAGTCATTAAGAGTATTTCTTATACATAGGATAATCCATAGATTATGCAAGCATCTTTCTTTCAGGAGTACAGGTTATTATTACCTATTAAGGGCCTTTGGAAACTGGTCTTCTTATTTACAGTTATAAAGTAAACAGTTGCAGACATGACATTGAAAAAATATTAACAAGATTTATTTGTGATGAAGAGTACTTAAAAGTGCTCTCATTTTTTATTACCCCTTCTCAACAACTATGATATTCCTGTTCTTACATCATTACAAACCATTTTTTATTTCTATTGGCATAAAATTTCAGGTATTCTCATTTAGATTCCAAAGAATCAAGCCCCCCCCCCCCTTTCCTATAAATACTACAATATATATTCGATTGTAGTTGATTGCTGTTTTTTCATGATAAAATCAAATCGAAACATCAACACTGCAACTCTTTTCTGAAAAATGCCTTGCTTTTATAAAAAATGTTAGATTCCTCTAAATCTGAATGAAATTATCTGTAAATTTCAGGGATTTGTTTAGGAAAATTTTAGGTCCTTCAAAGGACCCTTCACAAAAAAAATTATTTTATAACAGGACCCTTCACAAATTTTTTTATCCCAAAACAGGACCCTTCACAAATCATTTTTCTCTTAAATAGATCTTTCACTGAATTTTTCTACCTTCAAATTGAAATTTGCACCACTTTAATCACCTCAATTAAATCTGACCTCTAACAAAACAGCTGAACTCAATGAACATGCTGCTTAGCTTTTTTATATAATGAAGGATAGAACCTGAATATATCGATAATTTCAAATTCACAAAATTATGATTCGAATTTTCACAAATATAAGGAAAGCTTCACAATTTCACAAAACAGGACCCTGTGAGACAAGTCTGGGTAGACCCCTGAATTTTATACATTTACATATGAATTGATTTGGTTTTTATTTACTATTTATAATTGTTTTAAATATTTCAAGAATATAAATTATTGGTTTTAATAAATATATCGATCAATGAAACTCTCTCTGATCTATGAATCATTCACTTCCAATGTTTGGGGAAGATATAACCACACATATTTCACATTTTCCTGCAATTTACCTTCCTTGAACGTGTAAAAATGGGGTTCTTCTGTAAATGTTTTCTATGAATGTCAAATTTTCTTTTAGATTATGAATGCAACTTTTTCACGAGTTTTGAAAAATAACTATCTATGCATGTCACAAAAGGATTTCCATGGTTAGGGTGTGAAAAAAAATCCCTGTTGTTAAAATAGAGAATAGCTAACAAGAATTTTGGGCTTCCTAAACCCTCTAATTGCCAACATAATCTGTTTTATGCTTTAATTAATAAAGTTAGTAATTTCATTACATAAAACTGTATATTAAATACTGCTGATATTTATATTTCTTAAAATTATCAATAACTTAATATTAAATTGTTAACACTTCTTAAAATTGCCAATTATTAAACAATTAACTCTCTAATTAGGAAAATATGCATTTTTAGGCTTTAACTACTAAAATGATAATTTAGTATTCATTCTAGAAAGGAAAGGGGGCAGGATGTTAGTTCCCGAAAAGGGCATTATTTCAGGAGGAAAGTATTAGTAATGTGTTTAGACGAGCCGTTAATTCCCAAATTGGCTCAGCTGAACTCAGCAATCTGATTGTTCGTTAATATTAATATTTTGGATTACTTTACTGTGATTTTGATCAAATTTAACAAAATATATTAATTTAAGTCATTATAATTGCATTCTATTTTACATTACACTCCTTCATAAGAAAATAAATATAATTTTCTACTATATAAATATCAGTTTTAGCCAATCAGATTGCTGAGATCGGCTGAGCCAATTTGGGAATTAACGGCTCGCTGTGTTTAGTAATGATATAAGAAAAATATGTTATTTTTTATAAATACAATGTCAATAAAATTTAATGATTTTTCTGAATTATAAATAGAAAAATACAATTAAATTACAACATGATTTAATAATCTTTTTTTTTTTTTTTCCTTTGCAAGGTTTTGGGCACATAGATTTTAAAAAACTGTGGTAAGGGGAAGTTTTTTCCCAAGAAATCTCTGGGTGCAGCTAAAGGTGAACTTCACTATTTTAAAAAAAAGGGGGGGATTCATTTTGTCAATTATAAAAATGGCAGGGTACTGCCCCCCTTAAAACAAGTGGACAACTGTGATCGCAGAGAGAGTTTAATTTAATATCTCTTTTAAAACGTTTTATCCTTAAATTAAGGAATCAAAATTGTTAATTTATAATTATTAAATTCTTACATAAATGGCAGCACCATTACATTTAATTTTAAAATAATTAGAAAATATTTTTTAATTCAGCAATTTCAAAAAATTAGCGCAGGTATAAATAAAATATAAAATTTTTAAAAGCAAAAAATTGTTTAAAACACATTTAAAATGCTCAAATAATTCAGAAAAATCCATATTAATACTTCACTTTCCAAACACTCACTAGATGGCACCAAAAAGGATCTTAACACTTATTAAAATTCGAAATAAAAAAAGAAAAAATCTTTCAATTACTGACTATTGTTTATAATGACAACTTAAAAAAAAATTGTCCATAGAATTCTATTTCAAAAAATTGCCAGTAGATGGCAGCAGCAAACAAAAAAAAAATTTCGGATGACAATATCTCTATTTTATTAATCATTAAAAATGAGGAATTATTTTAATATTAAATATGGATTTGATTATAGCATCTAAAATGTTAAACATGAATTGTTAATAAATGAGCATTTTTTTTTTTTTTTAAGCATAAGTGAATAATTCTCCGGATTTCTTAAAATTGAAATTCCATATTTTCTCTGTCTGAAAAAAAGAGAGATTTTAAAAATTACTGCTGTGCCAAAAAAAAAAAAAAAAAAAAAAAAAGCCTTTAAAATGGCCAAAAAGGGGGAATTTTTTTAAATTAAATCCATCTGAAAATGAAGTATAATAACAATAAAATAAAAATTTTAAAGCTCCACCTGGCAGATCCGAACCCACAACCTTCTGTGTTGAAGACGAATGCGCTTTACTACTGTACTACGATATTATGTTTTGAAATCGAAAAAGAACGAATTCATTTAATTAAAATAATATAAGACATTTTTCAAAATTTTATGATTTTGGGTATTGCAGGTGGTATTCAGCTCTGTGTAAAAAAAAAAAAAAAAAAAAAAAAAAAGTCTAATTTAAATAGATTCGGAGTATGAGTGCTGTGACGGACAGACAACAAAGCGAGACTATAAGGGTTTCGTGAGATGAATGAAACCCTAAAAGTGGTCTAGAAGGAAATTTGAGTAATTACAGGTAAAAACTGCAAATAAGTAATTTCACTAGTTAATAGCACAAATAACAAGACAAACCAATGTCCTTTGCGGATCGTTTTGTATTAAAACCGAGAAAAATTACTCTTAATTACCTAAATATAAAGTTGCACCATATGTATGTGTATGCTGACAACAACAAAATTAATAAAAATTGTGTTACAACCTTTCATACACACATACAGAATAAATATAAGAATAACCAGTTATATCTGGAATTCCCAAAATAATAAATAGCTACATTATTACCACCCAGTGGTAAAGATGAAAATAAGCACTCGCCACTCGGCGACTAAACTTTAAAAACTGACGATTAAAAATATGGAAAGAGCCGGCCAAATGCAGGATTTTTCGAAGGGGATTTCGTCAAAGAATCGCGAATTTTGTCAAAAGATCGCGAAAGAAAAGCACATTTCGTCAAAGGTTCGCAGAAAAATTGTGAATTTCGTCCAAGAATCGTGGGACAACCCGAATTTCGTCAAAGAATCGCGGAAAAAAACGCCAATTTCGTCAAAGGATCGCGGGAAAAACACAAATTTCGTTAATAGATCGCGAAAAAGATTCAAATTTAGACACAGAATTGCGAAAAAAAATAATTTCGTCTAAAGATGGCAAAAAAAACTTGAATTTCGTAAAAAAAATCGCCAAAAAACTTTAATTTCGTCAGAAGGTCGCGGAAAAGAAACGGGAAATTTGCCATAAGATCGCGAAAAAAAATGGGAATTTTTCAAAAGATCGCGAAAAACAGGAATTTGGGTCAAAGAATCGTGGAAAACACGCAAATTTCATTAACAGATCGCAAAAAAATTCTAATTTCGTCTAAAGATCGCAAAAAAACCTAATTTTGTCAAAAGATCGCCAAAAAACCCTTTAATTTCGTCAAAAGATCGCGAGAAAACGCGAATTTTGTCAAAAGATCGCGGAAAAAACGGGATTTTTGTCATAAGATCGCAAAAAAACGCGAATTTTTTGGAAAAATAGCGAAAAACAATTTAATTTTGCCAAAAGATCGCTATAAAAAAACGTACATTTCGTCAAAGGATCGCAGAAAAAACGCGAATATCGTCAAAGGATCGCAGAAAAAACGCAAATATCGTCAAAGGATCGCGAAAAAAACGCAAATATCGCCAATAGATCGCGGAAAAACGAAAACTTCCTTATAGGATCGCGAAAAAACGTGAATTTCATTAAAAGATCGCGGGAAAACACGAATTTTGTCAAACGGCCGCGGAAAAAACGCATAATTCGCGCCGATTTTTTGTCATTTTATTTTATTTTTATACGCCTATTTTTTTATTGTCAAATCTTAATTCTAGACAAATAATTTAAAAAAAAGGGGGGGGGGGGTGGGATACTTATGCCGTTAGCTACCCAAGTACCTAAGCATAGTGAGACTTATGTAGTTAGTTTCATAAATATATAGTGTATAACTTTGCTTAAGTTATTTTTAAATTTAAAATAGATTGGAAATTAATATCTCAAGTTTATTCAAAACAATATGAATTAAAATATTTTTATTTAGTACACAAATTACTTGTTTACTGTTAACTCATATTTTTTAATTAAATAGTTACAGATGTGTACTTACAGTATACTTACATATACTTACAGGAATAGTTACAGAATGTACTTACTGGCTGTTAAAGAAATTATTCTCACTAGACAGTAACTGGCTACTAAAAAAGATCAACCTACCGGCCAGTGGCTACTAAGCAAAATTCCTTATTTTCATCTTTACCCAGTGGGAATTATTAGCATTCAGTATTTCAAATGAAAAAAAAAAAGTTTTGCTGACTTTTTCAATCCTTAACTAATTCCTTATTAGGTGTATATGAGTTCAAAAAAAAAAAAAAAAAAAAAACTCTGCGGAAGAAGAAATTCTTGCCCTTAACATTTTTATACATTCTTTTTATTTATAATAAATAGCTGATGAGCAGATGTCATTATTTCATTCTTCTTTAGCTCCAATTTTCTGTAAATTTATTATTGCAAAAGTATAATGAGAAAATACAATAATGGCTATTTATTCTTTTACTAGCAGAAATTTATTATACTTGCTATGATCATTTTATATTAGAAGGAATAATTTGATTATTTAAAGGAAATTATTTTTTTACAAGCTGAAGGAATTAAGCTTAGAAACAGTTGCCTAAAGCTTCTTTTTGTTTATTCATAAGGCAAAATACATATAGAAACTTTCCAAATTATGTTTGTCTTAGATGTTAATACTTCAGGGTTCCCCACGACATAGAAAATCTGAAAAGTCGGGATTCCATAGTAAAGTCAAGGAAATTTTAAAATACAGTAAAGCGCCAATTATCCGAACAAGTCGGGACCGACCCTAGTTTGGATAAGCAAAATTTCGGATAAATGGACAGACTAGGTCAGGTGGGGTAAAATGGGTAGTTAGAAAATATTCTGTAATTTTTTCAATTTTCTTAACATATTTATAGTTTTGAAAATTACATATGATTACTTGATGTTTAAGCTTTTTTCTTCTACTTTATTTTTGTTTTTATAGTTTGTTCTATTTGAGTGGCAACAGTAAAACCGTTTGAGGACAATTTCATGCCACATTTGATCTGATTAAACTTCTTCCTGCAGCTCGTAATATTTGATATAAACCCATTTGTTTGATCTCATTTTGTTCGTTAATCACTTCTAATACTTTTCCAAATTACAAACAATAAATTGTTGTTTGTTTTTGTTGTTTTATCTTAAATCTTATAAATGGGGTAAAATGGGTATAGTGTTAGGCTTAACATTTGTAGTATTTTAGGTTGATTTCGTATGAAATACTACCTATTGGGATTGTTCCTATGTTGGAATTTCTGAAAAATTTTTGCAGATCTACACCGATCAAGGCACTTAGAACCGAAAACCACCCTCAGTAAAAAACTTTATATCTATCTATCTATATATATCACTTTCTTCTGGAAACGATAACTTTCATAATTCTGCTCCAATCTCTTCCAAATTGATACATAAAATCAATGGGCATAAAATTGCGGTCAAGTTCGTTAATGGGCAAAATAGGACCAAGGGGATGGAAATAGGGAAGTGAAAACAGAAAACCCCCATAACTTCTTAATTTTTGTACATATGAAATCAGTTTAAAGTTTTTATTACTTCTAAAAATAGGGCCAAAAATTTATGCATCACAGATTTTTGATAAAGTTAAAAATGGGCTCAAGGGGCGCAAAAAATAGGGTTTTTGGGAGAAAAAAAAATCATAACTTTGTCAATTCTCAAGATATCAAATCCTATTAATTTTATTATAAATCTCCTTAACATTATCTACAACTTTTATATTCACAAGTTTTTGATAGGACCAATTCGTACCACAAAAAAAAAAAAAAAAAAAAAATTAAAAATTAAAACAAAAAAGGGATTTGAAGAAGAAAAAAATCCATAACTCTGTCAATTCAAAAGATATAAAATCCCCATGAATTTATCATATATCTTCTTAATATTGTCTACAACATCTATATAGACAAGTTTTGGATAGGACCAATTCTTACAGCAAAAACAAATTAAAAATACATAGCGGTTGAAGAAAAAAATCATCTTAGTAAGGGTGTATTCAAATCCAAACTGCTTATTTTCTGACTCATTTTACAATTCATCTTTGCTCTCAAAGGCTTCCAATTGGTACGTTTTCATACTCAGAAACTATATAATGTACCATAATGGTCGATTATTTGATAGAGGCAGAATATATTTTAAAAAATGCTGTTAAAAAGGGCATTTTGAACCAAATTTACCGAAGCAGATTGTGTTGGTAAAATCATTGTATTAAGGATGCACTCAAATCCAAACTGCTTATTTTCTGACTCGATTTTTAAATTCATTTTTGCTCTCAAACACATTTAATTGGTATATTCGCTTATTCAGAAACTATATAATGTACCGTAGTGATCGATTTTTTGATAGAGGCAGAATATATTTCAAAGAAGTGGGTAAGTGTGATCACAGATCGCACAGAGGGTTTCGTTTAATATTCCTTTCAAAACACTTTATCCTTTTGAAAAATCTGATAGTTCCAAATTTCGCAACAAGGGGCGCACTCTATTCTAAACAAACCTTTATCTGAACGAAACTCCATTTTACATACTATCCATAGATATATTAGTCGAGGGGATTGGACCCATAGCACCCGAGATAAGTAGGCGCCCCTGGCAGTAAAAAGTGGAAATAAAATATGTAAGGCTATGGTGCATAATATGAAAGAATGGTCAAAGGGGTGTCGGCAAAAGTTGGAAAAGTGCTCCCCAGGTGAAAAGGGTGGAGGTCAGTCAGAAAAATTGCTTAAAATATACAAGTTAGAGCACGGAGGAGTAAATAATATAAGACTTTTTGAAAATTTTATGATTTGTCGTGTGGTCTGAGGTATTCAGCTTATACGTATGCAAAAATTCATGTCTCCAACTTAATTAGGGGCTCTCTTAAAAAGAATTGCTTAAAAGGCATATGTGGTAGCTCAATGGGTTAAACGTAAGACTTTTTCAAGATTTTATGATTTGTCGCCTGGCCTCAGGTGTTCTGCTATAAGTATGCAAAATTTCAAGTCTCCAATTTAATAAGGGGCTCAGTTAGAAAGAATTGCTTAAAATACGCATGTGGGAGCCAAAAGGGTTAAATGTATGACTTTTTCAAATTTTTATGATTTGTCGCATGATGGTGTTCAGCTATAAGTATGCAAAATTTCACGCCTCCAACCTAAATAGGGTGCAACTGAGAAAGAATTGTTTAAAATACACATGTAGGAGCCCAAAAGGTTAAATGTACGACTTATTCAAAATTTTATGATTTGCCGTTTGATGTGAGGTGCTCAGCTATAAGTATGCAAAATTTCACGCCTCCAACCTAATTAGGGGCTCACTTAGAAAGAATTGTTTAAATACACATGTGGGAGCCCAAAGGATTAAATGTACTTTTTCAAAATTTTATGATTTGTCGTTTGATAAGATGTAGTCAGTTATAAGTATGCAGAATTTCAATCCTCCAACCTAACTAGGGGCTCACTTTGAAAGAATTGTTTAAAATACACATGTGGGAGCCCAAAGGGTTAAATGTACGACTTTTTCAAAATTTTATAGTTTGTCGTTTGATGTGAGGTATTCAGCTATAAGCATGCAAAATTTCACGCCTCCAACCTAATTAGAGGCTCACATAGAAAGAATTGTTTAAAATGCACATGTGGGAGCTCAAAGGGTTAAATGTAAGACTTTTTCAAAATTTTATGATTTTTCGTTTGATCTGAGGTGTCCGTCTATAAGTACGCAAAATTTCACGCCTGCAACCTAATTAGGGTTCACTTAGAAAGAATTGTTTAAAATACACATGTGGGAGCCCAAAGGGTTAAATGTACGACTTTTTCAAAATTTATAGTTTGTCATTTGATGTGAGGTATTCAGCTATAAGCATGCAAAATTTCATGCCTCCAACCTAATTAAAGGCTCACATAGAAAGAATAGTTTAAAATACACATGTGGGAGCTCAAAGGGTTAAATGTACGACTTTATCAAAATTTTATGATTTGTCATTTGATCTGAGGTGTTCAGCTATAAGTATGCAAAATTTCACTCCTCCAACCTAATTAGGGTTCACTTAGAAAGAATTGTTTAAAATACACATGTGGGAACCCAAAGGGTTAAATGTACGACTTTTTCAAAATTTTATAGTTTGTCGTTTGATGTGAGGTATTCAGCTATAAGCATGCAAAATTTCACGCCTCCAACCTAATTAGAGGCTCACATAGAAAGAATAGTTTAAAATACACATGTGGGAGCTCAAAGGGTTAAATGTACGACTTTATCAAAATTTTATGATTTGTTGTTTGATCTGAGGTGTCCATCTATAAGTACGCAAAATTTCACGCCTGCAACCTAAATAGGGTGTCACTGAGAAAGAATTGTTTAAAATACACATGTAAGAGCCCAAAAGGTTAAATGTACGACTTTTTCAAAATTTTATGATTTGCCGTTTGATGTGAGGTGCTCAGCTATAAGTATGCAAAATTTCACGCCTCCAACCTAAATAGGGTGTCACTGAGAAAGAATTGTTTAAAATACACATGTAGGAGCCCAAAAGGTTAAATGTACGACTTTTTCAAAATTTTATGATTTGCCGTTTGATAAGATGTAGTCAGCTATAAGTATGCAAAATTTCACTCCTCCAACCTAATTAGGGTTCACTTAGAAAGAATTGTTTAAAATACACATGTGGGAGCTCAAAGGGTTAAATGTACGACTTTTTCAAAATTTTATGATTTGTCGTTTGATCTGAGGTATTCAGCTATAAGTATGCTAAATTTTACTCCTCGAACCTAATTAGGGTTCACTTAGAAAGAATTGTTTAAAATACACATGTGTGAGCCCAAAGGGTTAAATGTACGACTTTTTCAAAATTTTATGATTTGTCGTTTGATGTGAGGTATTCAGCTATAAGTATCAAAATTTCACGCCTCCAACCTAATTAGAGGCTCACATAAAAGAACTGTTTAAAATATACATGTGGGAGCCCAAAGGGTTAAATGTACGACTTTTTCAAAAATTTATGATTTTTTGTTTGATCTGAGGTGTCCATCTATAAGTACGCAAAATTTCACTCCTGCAACCTAATTAGGGACTCACTTAGAAAGAATTGTTTAAAATACACATGTGGGAGCCCAAAGGGTTAAATGTGCGACTTTTTCAAAAGTTTATGATTTGTCGTATGATGTGTGGTGTTCATGTATAAGTATGCAAAATTTCAAATCTCCAACATGTATAGTTTCTGAGAACGGGCTCTGTGACGGACAGACAGAGGAGCGAGACGAATAGGGTTTCGTCAGATGAACGAAACCCTAAAAATGAGGTGAAAGTGGGCATTTTGAACGGAATTTCCCGAAGCGATTGTGTTAGAAACAAAAAATATTGTCCTTCTGAGAAAATAACTGTTTATATATCAAGTTTTAATTAATTGAACAAAAAATAAAAACACAGGTCGCTTATAAATCTCTTCAAAAATCACGTCAGCAAGTTTCATATTTTTTTTTTTAAATTTATTTATTAAAAATGAATCTGGAATTATGCCAGAAAATTTCGAGTTGTTGAGCATGGAAAAGTATTTTTTTTTTTAATACCGCCCTAACATGATTCTGATAAAACCAGCTATTATATAAAAATGAAATAAAAACTCGTCAAAAGCGGCCAGATAAAATTGTTAAAGTGGATTTATCTCTGATCATGATTTAGTTTTTGTTTGTGAAATTCGTATATTTGACTTCGAAATCTACCTCTGCCTGTAGGCCGGGCCGGCAGGGTTTTTTTAAAGTGTTATATAGAACTTTTCTAAATAAAATTCTTTATTTTACTGGAATTAGAATTTTTTCTGAATAAAATTCTTTTTTTTTTTTTTACTGGAATTAGAATAGAATAAGTTTAAAAAATACTTTAAAATGTTTATATAATTCACAGCGCGTTATTCTCAAGATCGGAAACACTTGAAATTCTCTGTACAGTCGTGGAAAAAAAAAGTAAACACCCCCTACTAACTCTTCAACAAATTATCGTAGACGGAAGTTACTGGTACCGAACGATTTGAAATAAAGTCTACTTTTAAATGACGTATATAAAATTTGCTTAGGGGGTCATCTACATATTAAAACGAACCCAAACCTCATTTTTTTCAATAGCAATACCCAATTTTAACGAGATATTTCAAATCATCGGTTCAAAATATGACTAGACACCAAATTTCAAGTCATTTGAATGATAAGTTTTTGAATTATAAACATTCAAAATTTAGTGCCTCTAATGTTAAATTACATTTTCATATTTTTATTTATATCTTCAGAAATTATGCTCCTAATGTGCTAATTGTTTGTTTTGCAATAAAACTAATGTGCCCAAACATAAATACGCTGAATTTGCAATTTTTATAATTTTATGATATGAATTATGAATTACGAAATTAATATTCGAAAAAATTATGAATTGCAACCTACAATTTTTTTGATGGATTTAGATTTATTAAGTCCTGCTTTATGAAAATCCCAAATTTCACGTTTTTCTTCCAAGTAGTTTTCAAATTATGCTTAAAAAACGGCAAAATGATGGTTTAAGGGGTCGTCTATGATTGAAGTGAGTAGATATTTTGAAATTTCTTCTGCTGCCTTGTTATCTAACAGACTGCATTGACTGCTTAAGGTGCCTTGATCAAGAAGGCGGCTCTCTGGGTTAGCAATCGAGAACCCAACTTCAATTTGGATACAGCCCTTAAAATACGCTCGTTTTAAAATAATTAATTTCTTGGAAACTTATGGTACGAATTGCATAAAAATTTGTTTTTAGGCAAATTGAAGGGTGTAGAGTTCATTTATGCTGTCAGAATTGGGTATTGCCATTGAAAAAAAATGAAGTTATGGTTCGTTTTAATATGTAGATGGCCCCTAAGCAAATTTTATATACATCATTTAAAAGTAGACTTTATTTAAAATCGTTCGGTACCAGTAACTTTCTTCTACGATAACTTGTTGTGGAGTTAGTAGGGGGTGTTTACTTTTTTTTTCCACGACTGTACATAATTTAGTCAAATCATTGCTCATTTCTAGAAGTATTCTATTTCTAGATGGTATATCAGGTGATGATTAGATTTGAAATTTTAAGAAGAGGTAATCTAAAGAGTTAGAAAATTAAAAACCATAATTGTTGACAAAAGTAAGAGCAGTGTGGCTTTGACACATTCTTGCTTTCTCGACAAATATCAATCTGCCACATCTCCAAATAATCTTAGTAAAAACTTCAAAGTTGAAACATAAGCATGTCCAAGCAAAAGCAGATGAAATTCTAACAAATGAAAACATTATGAAACAGTTAAAAAATGATTCTGATAAACGGAATACCAAAATAATTAAAATGGACAAAAAGAGAACTTGTTAAATGAGGCTCAAATTAGACTATATTGTGGGGAAGATATCCCCCAAAGTAAAAATAAATGTATCTGTAGGTGCATGATTGAAGGTCCAGTATTTGGGGAAAAATACAAACAAAGAATTCATTTGCAAAAGTAGTACCTAATATTGAAGAAGATGAAACATGAATATGAAGTAAAATTCTTGGAAAAGTCCAAGATTGGTTGCATTTTATGCTTTCCTTGATGCTGAAGGTACAGGGGTATACGTCCATTCATTACCCTTGTGACCATTAGAGCAAATTTTCAGAATTACTTCCAATTATTTTATTATTAAGATAAAAATTGATATGACTAGTTAAATATTATTGTGTTTTACTCACATAAAATATATCTAATTTCAAACCAAAAGCATTTTACTTGCCTATATAATAAATCAAGATTTTGTTACAAATGAAATTAGATATATTTTATGTGAGTGGAATAGGATGGTATTTAACTGGTTATATCAATTTTATCCTAATTATATTTCATAATAAATAATTGGAAGTTTTTCCAAAACTTTCCTCTAACGTTCACAAGAGTAACAATGGACATTTTCGCAGATTACATTGTAAAAAAAAAAAAAAAAAAAAAAAACAGATAATAGAAAGATTAAATGAACCCACATTTAATAATCTGGGTCATTATGCTTTTGATAGACTTTTAACACTTATAATGTAACAGGGTGAGAATAAGTTGAAAAAAATGTAGCCAGAAAAGGTTTTCATTTTCACCTAAGCTTGATTCATAGTAAAGTTTCTAATTTATCAATTAGCTTAAATTTCATATTTTAAAAAAAGTTGACATTTTTTAAGACTTATATAACATTGTTTTTCATATTACTTCATTATATAATCTCTGGCAAATATATTTAAACAGTATTTATTGTTAAACTTTTATATACCCATTTTACCCCACACTATACCCATTTTCACCTGCATGGGGTAAAATGGGTATAACAATCATATACCTATTAAATGTTTTGTTGTAGACATACTTTTGCTGCCTAATAGATAAAAATTGTGTATTTTCATTCCAAGAATGTGCAATGTCAAAATACCAAAAAAAGTTTTAATTATTTAACATTTGCCAGAAAATTTTAACTGAACATCTAAAAATAGTGAATTTTATACCCATTTTACCCCACCTGACCCTATTTAAGGAATGTTCTTGAATATAGTAAAACTTTCACACTTTATCGAGGCTTAGGACTGGCAGCACCAGTTAGGGCTAGCGTGTTTAAAAACTGTTTTTTATCATTTAAAATTTTCTCTTTTTATCATTTTCTGAACTCCAGAGATTATAATTTAAGCAAAAAAGCTTTCGATTGTTGCTTGCTTCAAAGAAGACGTTCTTTCCGATGCTGCCATGTCTCGAATTCTTCTTAAATACGTTAGTTGAATAGGATCAGAGTTCTGCCGTTCGAGCCATTTCATAGCTGTTTCCAAACATTCAAAGGCTTCGTTATGTGATGGACTTGGATCATTTTCCAGAGCATTCGTTTTCATTTCATCAATTTCTTTTTCATCTTAAATCTCATCCCACAATCTCATCATCATTATTATTTTTTTTTTTATATCAATAGGCTATTTGGATAAAAGGAAGTTCGGTTATTTTTTTTTTTCGAGAGAAATAGGCTGTTCGAATAACTGGAAGTTCGGTTAATTGGAGTTCCGATAATCGGCGCTCTACTGTTTATAGGAAAAGTCAAGGAATTTACAAATATTTTCTGAAAAGTCTGGTGGGGGGGGGGGGGATGAAAAAGATTTGGAAGGTTAACATTTGAAATTATTTCTTTTTCAGAAAAATATTACTGTATTTCTCTCTACGATTGTTGAATCTTGTCGGTTGTAATGCAAGACCGAAAAATTCCTCCAAATGCCAAAGGAGAAAAACCACAGTATGGAGAAAAGTTTTCTATATTTTTCAGACTTTCTGATATGTATGGCATTCATTTGAAAATGGGCAAAGGTGAAGTTTTTCTTTGCATTGTTGAAACAATATAGTATTTTATAGAATTTAATTTTCAAATTTCCTTGAAAGGTGATTGAAATTTAGTAGTTAGGTGCTTGAATTTTCTCCTGGGAAAAGAATATGAACCCTATTATGATACAAATTTCTGAATGTATTTTTTCTTATGCTACTTGTTATTAAGTTATTTTGTGTTAATTTTATAAAAATCAATCTAAAGCTATTGAAATTTATTATTTTTAAATGAATACTAATAATATATATATTTTTTTAATTTAATTACTATATCAAAGCAGATTTTTTGTATACCCATTTGGTCGTGAAATTTTTTGAGATTTGTTCAGGGAAATTGCATGTTGTTTTGCTGGAAACCCTGTATTTTTTTTTCTCATTTTAAACATTTAGAAAATTTATGATTTTAATCAATGATTTTTAAAAAAATATATTGATTAATAAAATCACAATCTAATCACTGATTTAAATCATCCGATTAAAATTGTTGACAGACACCCTAGTAACTGCACATGCAGATTAATTGGTAAACACAACTATGCTAAGAAAAATAAGTTCCACATGGTTTCGTCGAAGTACCACATTTGGATTGGAGAACACCTTAAACCCTCTAAGCGTTTTGCTGCATTTTTCCGCTTCCCAAAAAGAATTTAAATCGGTTGTAGACCAAGATATTTTCAACAGAATTTTATTTTAAGATTATGTCAAATAAAAGGACATAAACTGTATTTTAGAAACAAACAGAGAAAGAAAATTGAAATTAACATTAGTTTTACAATAATTTATATGAAAATGCAGGAAAGCCCTCAGACACTCAGAGGATTAAAAGTTTGACAACCAAAATTTATTTTAACCCATAATCCCCGGTGTTAAGTCCCTGGGATCCTATGCATATACTTTACACTTTACAATAAACAGGGTGGTCATAAAAAAAAAAAAAAAAAAAAGTTTATGAACCCCTAGCAGCCTAACTGCTCAACCAATCGAAAAGAAATTTGAGATATACTTATTTGAAGGTATGCGCTTGAGATCGGGATGATTTAAAACAATTGAGCTCTCACGATTACGGTTCCAGTGAAAACATTTCGAAGTTTTCGAATGGCAACATCCATTTGTTTCATGCGCAAATTCATCAGCGCATTGAAAACCATAAATAGCGTTAGAATGATACACGTACGATGAAAATTGCCAGCGTAAAACACTTGCAAAGAAGAAGGACCAATGACAACACGAGATAAGATAAAAAAAAAAAAAAAAAAACATTTATTTGAATTAACAGTTTTCAATATGCCCACTTTCGCAGACAATAATGCATTCATTACATGTGTGAGACTGTTGACAACAATGCCGAACGTAATATTGGAGAAGGAATCTGTACAACTTCATGTTTTGCGAGACCTGATGAGACAATAATTTGCGAAGTCCAAATGCTGTTGCTCGTCTCCAGGTTGCAACATCTGGACACACTGGAATCAGTAGGGAAACATCAGCAGAACAGTGTGCAGAATCTTAAGGACTGTTGTTTTTGGTACATCCAAACTGCATGCAACACTTATTGCAGTATGCAATGGATCTACAGTAATCCTGTAATGCACATCCGCAATAACTTGAACAGGAAGGGATGATCATCTTGATCATGGTCGATCACATGTGCATCCAGTTTCTTCAAATTTTTTCACCAAATCAAGTACAGTTTTTAAGGAGCATGAGCCTTATTAACTAAATTCGCACTGCTTCAGCTGCATTTTTCCCGTTCAGATAAAACAGCTTTATCAATTCACCTCATTGTTTTATTGTAAGTGTCATCTTGTCGGCACATACGAACAACTGATTGAAGAAACAGTCTTCCTACACTGTTTATTAAAAATTTTCTATATGCAGTGATTTGCATGTGGTGTTCTGTGGTTGGTGCTTCTTCTATCTATTCCTGTGAATTATGCAAAGTGCGTCAGTTCATCTCGTGTTTGAATTGTCTGTCATCGATCCTTTACAATGCTCTTTTTTTGTAAATGCTTTATGCCGGTGTAACGTCCGTAAATATCACTTGGAATGCGTGATTTTTCGTAAGATGAGAAACCCCAAATAAACTCTGGATACACCCATGAGATACAAAAGCAGGACTTGCGCCTGAATTGGAGTCCTTTTAACTTGTGTCTGGCTGATTTCACTATCGTACCGAAGGAGCACGTTTTTGATAATGCAAAAACATCTGTCTGCAAAACATCTTTTTCAGTAGCCTTTTTTTTTTCACTTGTGAATTGAGTAATGTTATAAGATTTGTTTTAAAATGTGTTTTTGAGTTGTATTTGTGTACGTATAGGGAAAATAAAAATGTAATCATTTGTTTTAGAGTGCTGAATATTACTTTACATAGAAACTGATTAGGATTGAGTGCCACGACATTACACTGTCAATTTTAGTCATACGTGTATCGTTCCTATGTCATGTATAGTTTTTCAATGCGCTGATGAATTTGCGCAGGAAAAAAAGGGTGTTGCTTTCAAAATTTTTTCACTGTAACCGTGAGAGCTCTATTGTTTTAAATCATCACGATCTTGAGTGCATACCTTCAAACAACTAAATCTGAAATTTCCTTTCGATTGGTTGAGCGGTTAGGTTGCTAGGAGTACATATATCAGGGAGTTTTTTTATGACCACCCTGTACAACAATTTCATGCATAACAGCTATGTTGAAAGAACTAAAAACAATTTTATTAATGAAATTGATCAATACAGTATAATGCGTGTTTTTTGCGCATTATAGACGGCCCCTAATTATCATTTTGACGTTTTTTAATCATTATTCGAAAACTTGGAATAAAAATTTTAAATTGAGAATTTAAATAAAGCAGTACTTAATAAATATAAATCTATTAAAAAACATGTAGGTTGCAATTCATATTTCATCCTCTCTCAACGGTGTCCAATGGCTAATTTCTAAACCGTTAGCTATAGACATAGTACCAATTACAAAAATGTTTTAAATGAGGTAAAAAATTATTTTAAAAGTCGTTTCGATCAATAAAACATTTCTTAAAGGGTTACGAGATTTAAATCGTTATACGGTCCCCCGATCCTATAAGTGATATTTAATAAAAATTTCTTATTACACTAACAAGTAAGACAAAAAAAAAAAAAAATCCATTCATCTATCTCTAATATTTGACCAAGTTATGATACTTTGAATTGCATGACTTATGCTAATTTTCTGCATCTGAGCACGGATGAGTTGGGCCACGATTCGAGGGATCGCACGCAAAGTGCTTAACCCTTTATCTACTGACGGTATTTATAAGTACCATTAAAATAACTTGTTATAAAATTCATTTAATACATCGATTAGTAATAATACAGTTTAGAATGACTTATAATTTATCTTGTTTCAAAAGCATTATTGGTTACACAAAACAAAAATGTTTTTAAAAAGATGATTTATTTTGCCTTTGCATCTTTTCAGCTTTCTTGGCGTTGGGGGGGGGGGGGGGGGATTTTCAATTCGAAAATATTTCTATTGTAAGAACATTATATTTGTACATTTCCTAATTCTACAAAATACTAAGAAAAAAATTTAAAAGATTGAGTGGGGTTATAAATACTGCACAAAATCCCTATAAATTCAAATTTAATTAATCCTTCTAAAATTTATTAAATGAATATGTAAATCTTCTAATGTAGTTTCAAAAATTCATGAAAAATGCTTTAGAAGATAAAATTTTCATAATTCAGTACATAAAGGGTTAAAGTGTTTAGAAGGATTTAATTTCGCATGTATATTTCTGCATTGTAGCCGGAGGGAGTCACTTCGAGCAAGTTTTAAAAAAACTTTAATTTTTATTAATTAAGTTTTAGATTAGATCATCTAATACCATTTTAAAATGTGTGTCATTTTTTAAAGAATTGCGACTGTTCATTTCATTCAACAAAAATTCGGTTATTTTTTAACTTATATTTTTAGTACAAGTTGTATATTTTTCTTTAATATGTCAGAATGAAAATAGATTTCAAATTGATATCGTAACGTTAATTTTACTCTCAACTATTACTTTTTTAGCCTGACGGTTATTTATATATCTAGTAAATTCATAAATGATCCCTATTTCCTAGTAAAACAGATGCTTCAACTTTAAACAGCTATTACTGGATCAGTTTTAATCCTAGAAGAATGGGACTTTTTTTGGTCTTACTTCTATTTTTACTATTACTCTTACTATTTTTAATAAATATAACTTATAGGATCGGGACCGTATAAAAATTTAAATTTCGTAATTTTTTAATAAATGTTTTTATTGACCCAAATCGCTGTTAAGATCCTTCTTTACCTCATTTAAAGTATTTTTGTAATTGGAACTATACGTCTATGCCTAGCAGTTTAGGAATTGGCCATTGGACACCGTTGAGAGTAGACACCCTTTATATACATATACTCATAACATTCAAATATGTTTTTTCATGAAATAATACGCTCAACTTTCTTTGAAAGACAGCGTTAACCCCCACCTGCACGAGTATATGGTTACCAGAGCAGGTGGTAAAATACTATTTTAACACTAGAACGACTGGAAATTTTACTCAGTGGTATAAGAATATTTTACACCAGGATTTTTATTTAAAACTATTAAACTTATTTCTCCGTAGAACATATTTAACTTATCATATAAAAAAATTTATAGTTCAAATCGAAATAGTTTTATTTGGTAGAGGTCAAAATGACCGCTTGGTCGTTCTAATGTTAATCATAGAACGCAAAACGAAACACTATTCTATCTACAATTCTCTTTTCATTCGTCTGACATTCATTTACACTCATATTAATTTATCTACTCATTGAATTCCACTCAGCACCGGGGTTGCCAGTTTGGCCTCCATTTTTAAAAGGAAATTCAGAGTTCATACCAGAAATTAAGAATGGCATTTTTTTTTTTTTTTTTTTGCTTTATTTAATAACAGACATTTCGTTTATTGCATAAGGTAAATATTCTTCTTTCGTTAATTCCGGTGTGAATTTTAAATTTCGGAATAAAAATGGAGGCCAAACTGGCAACCCTGCTCAGCACATGAGCGAGTTTCAACGAATACATCGAAATGGATTTTTGAGTAAACGATTAGAATGAATATAACTGATCTCAAGAATATTTTTCCACTCACGATTATACTCAAGTATAGTTGTTAATTTCTGCTGAAATAATAATTATAAAATAAATGTGGATAGGTTTTTGTATAGAATGTACACACTATTATCTTAAAGAACAATTATCTTGATATTTTATTTCAATTTGAATGCCAAATATTAAACATTTTGAAACTTTATACAATGACTGTTGATCTCAGTTTAATTTTTTAATACACAAATAACTATAGTTAATAATTAATAATTGCTTTTGATATATAAAACGATACAAAATAATTTAATAATATTTTTAAATTTAATTGTAAACAAACATGTGCATACCATCATATGCATAATCATAAGTGACTTTGTATTAATTTATATAAGGATTCATGAATTTGTTGTTAACTAAATTAATAATATTTGAGTATTTATGTAGTATTTAACAGCTTAAAATTTCATTCTGAGAAAGTTTTGTGTTTGTTTTTGGCCGAAACTAAGTAAAGAACCGAAAATCAGTTTAGGCTTGAAAACTTGTTTTGGTCGGTAGCTAGTGTATATCTTTACTGTGTTGTTTATTTGATAAACAATATCAAATAAAAAATGAAATGATTAAAAATGCTTTGAATTACAAAGTCACGGTATAAATGTTTAATTCTACTAAGGAAAAGTTCAGTATTTAATATACTCACTGGTAAAATCAGTTTATAAACATTAGCATTTTATATCAATAAATAGAACCATTTCTATATAATAAGTTTTACTCCCAATTAGATAAATATCTAGGGTATGACATCACACCTTAAGCTCGATTCAATGACTAGCAAAAATAATGATTAAATTGATGTATAATGGTATAAAACTAAATTTTGCATTTAAATGAGTTTTACGAAGTTCCACTAATAACCGAAATCTTCTTTAAATTTGACATCAAGCATTAACTTTTCCATTTAACATAATTTTGAAATATTTCCCATCTTTTACTCCACATGTGTTACCACGATAATTCAATTAAAGCTGAATGATCCTTCATGTCTATCTCGCTACAATTTCTTGTACAGAGCGTGTTTACACATTTTTAGAATGATTTCAATAAAGGATTTTTAACCCTTTGGACACCGGTGTCTCTTACGCAAATTTTATTAGGTCGGTACCACTAAAAGAAGTTTCCTTCAAGTACACAAATTCAAAAATGCTCTGATTAAATAAGGTAATTTTTATTATTTTCCTTTATTTCTGGTGCCAAAAACAAATTTTTCAAAGAAAGATGGTGTCGCCGCAGCGGCGACAATTGAGTGCAAAGGGCTAAAATTTAAATATTTAGGGGGGAAATTTCTATTGTATGAAATTAAAATTATCGTCTGATACGATCAAATTTATTTTTCTTTCAAAATAGCAGCTCTGAATCGGAAGATACGTTTTACACTTTCTGGGGGAGAAAATCTCAAAGGCATGGTTTAAAAGTTTCTAAGTGCAAAATACGCAGTATTATTAACCAGAAAGTGAAATCCCGTCAATTACTACTTCTACAATCAAGAAAAAAAAGATTCCAAATGTACGAGTTGGACAAAATACATCGAAAACTCGATTTCGATACAAAATACATTCATTTTAGAATGTAAAATACAAAACACCTTTTCAAATTTGAAACATTTCAAATACGATGTACATTTTGGAATTTTTAAAAGTTATCGTGTATTAGATGGCACTCCGCCAAAATTGACAAAACCACCTGCAGGCCAGTTGACATCAGTATTTCATAATAGTAATCTCTTTATTTGATCGCAGAATTTCCTTCATTGAATAAGTCAAATAATACTTTACAGAAATAACAATGGCAATAGATCTGTTCGATAAGTTACAATATATATTTATTTCTAATATAAATTTTACAATATATAAATTTGAAATTAATATGAAACAAATGGTGTGTGTGTGTGTGGGGGGGGGGGGGGGGGGACATAGAAAGGTGTAGTAATCTTTAAAATTTTAACATAAATCAATGTCTGGAAGCTTCAAATATGCGAATCCAAAAATTAACAATTGTGCTTAAAAAATTATCTGCATTGTTGTTTATTTTGAAACTATTAATAATCTTAAGAATTCAATTATACAGGAATTAATTCATTGAGCTTTTCTGGCATGTCAAGAATTCATTCTAATAATTTATAATAGCATCAACAATCATATGTATATATATATATAAAGCATTTCTTTGACACGCGGAGTTACAATAATCAGTGAATTAAAAAAGAAAAAAAAATGCACAGAATACCGCGGTTCCTATTGGGTATTAAATTTTAAAATTAGATCAACGTATGCATTTTTAATTATTAAACTCAAATACAAAATTTGGTGCTTTTCTATACAATATAGAAAATACAGCTATAATGCTCATTACAAAATGTATAAGGAATTCCATAACCGGGACCATAGGCAAAGTTGGCGTCAAAAATGAGCGATTCTAGCAACAATGGGGTTAAAAGTGTATGAAAATTACAAGAAAGGAGATTAATAATTCAGAAAGTCACAATCATTAAATTGCATCAGTTCAGCCATACTCAACATTTTTTTTTTTTTTTTTTTTTTTTTTTTTTTTTTGTCACGGACCGCAAACATATGTTTGAGACGTTAAGCGCGCCGCAACACACTTATATTATAATGGAAAAAATGGGGAATAAACAGAGTGAGATAATGAAAGTAGTATAACAAAGCTATACAATAAAGTTGATATATTCAGTAGGATTGATCGTTTGTAGCCGATGTGACCAAGAAAATTTAACACCACTATTTCTAAACAACATATTTCGTGTCTGATTTCTATTGCAAATGATGTAGAAATAGGCTGCGAAGATTTTTGTTTGGAAATAGTGGTGTAAAGCTTTTTGCTGACAATTTTTTCCCTTTAACTTTGATAAACATTATTAGCTGTATTAGCTCCCGGATGTAAAAATTCTCTGTGTTGCAAATTTCATTATGCTATCTCGTCCCTGTATATCAACGATGCCTTATAAGCGGGCCATGGGGTCAAGCACACAAGTCTGATGTATGTGTTCAATTAGTTGTATTGTAAGCAGGGACGCCATTTGAGGGGGGCTGGGGAGGCAATAGCCCCCCCAAGGAATTTGATATTTCAGAAAAATTATCAACCATCAAATGCAGGGATGCATCGAATAGTGATTTTGGCCGAATGCCGAATGTTTGGCCTGCAGGTAAACCGAATACCGAATATTCGGCCAGCTGAATAGTAACTGTTAGGCCGAATACCGAATATTAGGGCCAAATACTTTTATATCTCAGTGTTTAAAGTTAAAAAGTTAAATTTTAAACAATTTTATATAATATTTAGCACAGATACTTCCATTTTGACAAACAAGACTATTTTTATAAGTAAATTTGGTACTAAAAAATGTATGTTTTGAGTTATTTAAGAAGAGGATGGTTTAAAAAAATTTTAGATAATAAAATTTAAATTCCATGCCTTCTTCAATTAATTCAAACAAATGAAAAGAATTCTTTTATATTGAACAAGAAGCAACATTGTTTTCCACTTCTTTCATCAAAAATGAAAGGTGTACAAGCCGTAGCAGAATTTTCATTTATCTATCTATCTATCTATACTAATATTATAAAGAGGTAAAAATTGTTTATTTGTAGGAAGTAAGCTCTGGAACTACCGAACCGATTCCAAAAGTAATTGTATCAAAATGATGGTGTTAGTCCACTTAGAACATAGGCTATATCTTATGTCCGTGCCATTGGCCAAAAGGGGGTGCAGGAACAAAAAACGTTCTAAAAATGCCATTTTTGAGTTACTGAAGGGCCTAGAAACATGCAATTTGGCATGGTAATTACTTATTAGATATAAATGATCTCTAAGAACATGTCTTAAAGAATTCGAAATTTAAAAGGAGCGAAAATGTGCAAAAAGGGTTCTAAAAAACGTTCTAAATGGCGATTTTTACGCAATCTCAAGAAATACTAAACCGATTTCAAAAATAATGGTGTCAAAATGATGGTGACAACCCTTGCTCCAACATAGTGTACATTTTATGTCGGTTACCAATAAAGGGGGTGCAGGAGCAAAAAAACGTTCGAAAATGCGATTTTTGTGTTACTGAAGGGCCCAGAAACATAGAATTTGGCATGGTAGTTATTTATTAGATATAAATTATTTCTAAGAACATTTCTTAAAAAATTCGAAATTTAAAAGGGGTGAAAATGCGCAAAAAGCGTTCTAAATGGCGATTTTTACGCAATCTTAAGAAGTACCAAACCGATTTAAAAAATAATGGTGTCAAAATGATGGTGACAACCCTTGCTCCAACATAGGCTACATTTTATGTCGGTGCCATCACCCCCAAAGGGGTGCAGGAGTAAAGAAAACGTTCAAAAATGCGATTTTTGCGTTACTGAAAGGCCTAGAAACATGAAATTTGGAATGGTAGTTACTTATAGGATATAAATGATCTCTAAGAACATTTCTTAAAAAATTCAAAATTTAAAAGGGGTGAAAATGTGCGAAAATAGTTCTAAAAAACGTTCTAAATTTTGATTTCTACGCAATCTCAGAAAGTACCCAACCGATTTCAAAAGTAGTGGTTGGAAATTGATGTTGACGGCCCTTGCTCCAATATAGGATGCACTTCATGTCGGCGTCACTACCACCTTGCGGTTGCATTTTAAAAAACGTTCTAAGTTGTGATTTTTGTGATACTGAAGATGCTAGACACTGAAAATTTGGCATGATAATTACTTATGAGATGTAAACTGTGTACTCTGAGAAGAGTTCCTTTAAAATTTGAAATTTATATGGAGTGGAAATAAACGAAAAGCGTTGTAAAAACGTTCTAAATAGCGATTTGTACGCAATCTCAGGAAATATAAACCGATTTCAGAAGTAATGGTTTCAAATTGATGGTGACAGTTCCTGCTCCAACATACCCTATATTTTACGCTGTTGTCACTACCACCTGGGGGTTACAGGGGCAAAAAATGTTCGAAATTGCGTTTTTTGTGTTACTGAGGGGGTCTAACACTTCAAATTTGGAATGGTAATTACTTCAAAGATGCAAATGCTTTCTAAGAATTGTCGAAAGAAAATTCCAAATTTAAAAGAAAGAAATGAGCGAAAAGCGTTCTATAAGCGTTCCAGATTGCGATTTTTATGCAATCGTATGAAATATGAAACCGATTTCAAACATAATGGTTGCAAATTGATGGTGATAGAACCTGCTCAAACATAAGCTATATTTTATGTCGGTGCCACAACCCCTAGAGGGTTGCAGGAACAAAAATCTTCCTAAATTGCGATTTCTGCGGTACTGAAGAGGCTTGAAACTTTAAATATAGCACGGTAGTTACTTAAAATATAAATGTCCTCTAAGAACTGTTGAAAATAAATTCGAAATTAAAAAGGGATGAAGCGAAAGGAAGGAGCGAAAAGCATACTAAAAGAGTCCTAAATTACGATTTCTACGGAATCTCAGGCAATAATAAACCGATTACAGAAGTTATTTCTTGCGAATCAAGAGTGATAATCCATGATCCTATACGGGCTATATTTTATGCCGATGTCACTACCACCTGGTTGGCAGGAACAACAAGAAAGCCTTTAAAAACATCTTGATTCCGTTTTCTGTAGAATATTAGGAAATACTAACCGATCTCCTAATCTTGGCAAATTAATGGTGACAGTCTCTGTTTCAACATTTTTCGAGACAATCTATTTCAACTCTGTTTCGGCATTTTATGTTGGTGTTACTAACACCAGAGAGGTGGTAGACTGTTAGACAAAAAGCTTGGAATTTGATATGAGGTTAATCTTAACATGTAAATGTGTTAGGATGGTTTCTAAAATATTCAAAACTTCAAATGAAACGTATGAAATGAGCGTAAAAGTCTCAAAATACTTTCTAAATTATCATTTATTTCGAATCAGTTTTAGCTCTTCTTATTAATTAAAATCTCATTTCTGTCTATTGCACTTTAATAATGACGTTTAGTCAAACTGTGGCTTAATTTGTAATTTTTGAATTATTCCAAAAAGTGTTATTCTAATAAAAAATAGTCATGCAAATATCACTTGGCATATTTCAACTATTACGCGAGCAAAGCCGCGGGGTTTGCTAGTAACTATAAAAATGAAGATATTTTAGCGAAATTTGCATCACGTGCATAGAATGTGATGATTCCTTGGAAGAGACTGGATTTTGGCCAGTGGTACGGTATAAGTATTTTTAAATGCTTAGATCTAAAGGATCTTAATAAAATAAAAATAATAAAATAATATAAATAAAATAAATAATAAAATAAATAAAATAAAAATAATAAAATAAAAATAATAAAATAAAAATAATAAATATCCTTTAGATCTTAATAAAATAATGGTTCAGTGCTGTTTAGATATGAATGGTTGCTATTTCCAGCACTTCTCGTCATGTTGTCATATTTCACAGAAATTAAAGTAACTCTGTTGATAATATAGTTACAATACCTTCATTATTGTTAAACTAACAAAAGAAAATTAAAGTTTGACTTGGGGTACACTGTATTTTTGACTGAATAAGTGAATTTCGATCCTGATTTACTGGAGAAAAAATTGCCTGTTTTGATGCCTATTATTACCCCTGAAATTTTCTTCCATTTTGTTTAGAAACACCCTGTTTGCGAAAAAGCAAGAAACGGATTATTTACCAGACAATGCTCAGTAACTTGCATTTCTACAATTAATAATTCCCATGAACAAATGACATATCATTAATGGTTAATTTTTTTAATGACATTTTTAAAACAACAAACAAATAATATAAAATCATTCTTTTTTATTTGAGGATTCTAATTATTCTGAATATCTTTATTAATTGACAGTTAAAAGTAGAAGTCGTGTAACATTTTCCTTCTTCGTCGTCAGGAGACTCATGAAATGGCGCCCTTGTAAGTAAAATTTCGAAAGGGACTATAAAAAAGCTCCATTTAAACAGGTGTCCTTCTTAACAAGTATAATTGTATGATGTTTTTTCAACGAAATTTGATTTTTTTCCCCCTTCTAGAAAGAAATTTGTTATAGATAGGTTTCGTTTTCACAAGTTTTACTCTAATACATCTCTTTTCAGAGCTATACTATAGAGCGGATGGTTTAACAGTCAGTGAAGATACTTGTAAAAATGAAACCTGTCTATAATAGAATCCGGTCTAAAAAGAAAAATATCATGTCCATTATATTAAAATTTTACCTTCTAAGACGGAAACCTGTTTAAAACGAAATAATTCATTGGTTCTGAGTTTCCGTATTTGAAGTTTTTACTGTTATTGTAAGCATACGTCAGTAAACATTTCTCACACGCGAGGGGGGGGGGGTTAGACCCCCTTGATCCTACCCCTAGCTGTATAGAATCCCTCAAAAAATGTTTGCCCCCCCCCCCCCCCCAAGAAAGTTCTGAAATGGCGCCCCTGTTTGTAAGTATAAAACTTAATAATATAACAATGCAACATTCCCAAGTTCTAAACAAAAAGTCAATAGATTTTTTTTTTAAATCTTTCGCTCAATACAAAAACATTTTTTTAAATGTAGAAATATGTAGCAAAAATTTAATTCATTTGGAATAATGTTTGATTGAAGAATTAAAAATCTATACACCACTGTAGCATAGATAAGACTACATATAAAAAGAACTTTGACTAAGGAAACGGATTCAAGATGTTTTTATATAATTCTTAATTAGTAATTATAAATAACAGGATAGATATTACCTTCCCATAAAAATATATAAAAGAACAGTGAAGGTCTTTTAAACCTTTTATGCACATCTCAATAAATTTTATACATAGAGGATTGGGTTATGTGTGATATGATTATGTGTCTCGATCTTTAGTAAGGCTGCATCAGTTGATTTTGGACTGAATTAGGAAACTTCCCCCTAGCTTACGATAGCAGCGCCCCCTGTCACGTGATTGAAGTCAAAATTGAATCAGCTTCAATAATAATATTGAAAAAATCATAAAATTTGGTGCAATTATATCCAATAGTACCAAAATATAGATATCAAGGACTTTAAGAACACAGGGTTGCTTCTATGCCCACAGAGGGAACATAAGCCAGTTCTGTTGGGTGGTACATACCAAAATGTAATCGGCGCCAATTTATGTCAAGGTTTAATAAAATATGAAGTTTGATGAAAATTCATGAAATATAGTACTTGATATAGAATGTAATTCTTGAAATATAGTTATCTCGGAAATCGTGAAGAATACAGCATAGCTGTAGCAGTACCACTTGTTAACCAATATACGCCTAAACCTAATCAACTCTTATTTATGTTAATGTCTTACAGAATATGTAGTTTCACGGAATTCAGTATATCGGTTTTAAGATATCGCTATAGCTCCCTCTGTGTGGCGATATACGTCCAAACTGAATCAGCGCCAAATTATGTCAAGGTCTGAGTCTGAAGTTTTATGAAATTCAGTGCATTTGTTCTCGAGATAGAGCGACCTAACAAACGGACAGACATTTCCCAAAAATAGCCAAATCTTATTCAGGACATCCTAAAGCGTGTAAATCCATCAAAAAACGAAATAAAAGAATTTTCACGATTCCAATACTTTCTTCTTAAGTTTATAGAAAGTAAGTAAAAACACGCATTTAAGAAATAATGATGTATACTTATCGAAGTTCACTCTAGCCTGAATTTTAAAAAAATGAAACTTACCTTTATATGATGTCGCATTTCCGTATAAAAACCATAGAATAAAGGTCAAAACTCAAAATTAATGAACTGCTATCAATAAATTAAATTTTTTGCTCAATTTATTTTGAAGATTAGCAACAGGAAAGTAAATAATAAATATTCTTTGCACCACATATTCTACAGAATGCATACTTTAGTGCACCTCGTAAATGCATGTCAATTTCATTATGTTCGAAAGGATTTAACATCATTAAAATGCACTTGAAACTATTTCTTGCCATTGGCCTCAATGTAGTGGAATGCTTTTGACTGCCCCTTTAATTGAACTATATATGCGATTTTTGTTAACATTTGAAATGACTCGACAAAATTCTGCAGCGATTATATATATTAAATTTCAAACCATTCGGTTGGTTTGTTTTCGCTCTGTTATATGCGGGCAGACAGACGGAACAACCAGACGACAACTATAGGTGCTACCTATTTATATATTCACCAAGGCACCTAAAAAGACATTTTTATATTAATTTCAAATTTTCCTTTACATTATTGTAACAAAAAATATTTATTATTGGGTCACTTGGTTATAGATATAAAAGAAAAAAAAAAAGATGACTGAAAAACGTTAACTATCTGGAATCTCTCTCTTGAAATTGTTTTCTCAATGTGTAATCAAAATTTAATTAAAATTTAATCTGTTAATTGATAATTAAGTTCTGAAAATATGAAAATGTATAGTAATCGAGAGCACACAACTGTACATAATTTCTAAAACTTTAAAGCACATGAGGAAGTGGATGAAAAAAATATTACAAAATCTCACCTTTGCATACATGAACAAAGTTAAATAAAAGAGTGGAAAAATGAATTTAACAAGTAGAATTCAAAATTATAAATTTGCGCAGTTCTTAAACTTCTTTACTGAATGCCTTCTTGTTTGGTATCTTAAGGTAAAATTTAACGAAGAATCCAGTTATGAGGTCAAAATTAAATGTTTTTATAGGGAAAAAATAAGTTTAGAGAGGAATTCTATGTTGAAAGTTCGAAACTCCGAACTTTTATATTGAGAGGCCCCCTAAATTTAAGGCAGTACATAGCAAAACTCTGAATGATCATTTCGGTCTGTCACAGGGCGCTATTTTTAAATTCTCATAACAACGTTTAGAATCATAATAAACTTTGTTTTTATAACCATTCAGCAAAAATATTTCTCCGTAATCTAAACATCCTATTCCTTACTATCCGTAACCAGTAGTTGAAAAAGAATGTTTATATCAACTTCTGGAAATGACTTGAAAGAACTGTGATAAAGAATTATATATTTTAAAATTAAATTCATTCTAAATTATCTACTCTGATTCTAAATTTATGATCCCGTTTCTTTACTTAAAGGCTATAAATTACTTCTCTAAATTACAACATCACTGCAAATTATTTTCGATTTTCTCATTAAGTTATCTCGTAACAATAATAAATAAAGGAAATTATTCAATTTATAATTGTTAACGATATTTCTGTTATTATAGTAATATACTTTTTAAAATAAGCATTCATTTCAATTCAACGTTTTTTTTCTCTTGCACATATTCCCGCAAATGTTACTCGCTCTCATAAATTTAGGTATAATTTAAAAAAAATCTCATAACTCACTCAAATTAGATATAAATGAGTTTATTAATAATTTTTATCTGCCGCCATTGATGTCTATGAGTTTGCCATGACACTAAATGGCGCCTTATGGAAAACCTGCAAAATTCAAATTACTCCATTAGCAAGATTGCAATGTATATTGTTTTTGGCGATTTTTGTACTCACCGTGGCTGGGTTAGATAAAACCAGGGTTTGCCCAAGTGGGCCCGCCCAAAAAAACCCGCCCGGGTTTTTTCGGGCGGGCCCACTTGAAAAAACCCATGGAAAAAACCATTGTGGGTTTTTTCAAATTTTCTCATGTTTTCACAACTAACATTATTTAATCTGCGTGTTTTTTCAGGCATGCGTACTTGAAAAAACCCATTGTGGGTTTTTTTCAAATTTTCTCATGTTTTCACAACTGTAACATTATTTAATATAAGGCATGAGAATGGGTGAAAACTGGAAAATTGGATTAGCAGTCAGTGGCTGTTAGACAGGGTTTGCCCAAGTGACCACTTGAAAAAAAAACATTGTGGGTTTTTTCAAATTTTCTCATGTTTTCACAACTGTAACATTATTTAATCTGAGGGTTTTTTCGAGCAGGACCACTTGAAAAAAAAAAAAAAAATGTGGGTTTTTTCAAATTTTCTCATGTTTTCACAACTGTAACATTATTTAATCTAAGGAATGAGAATGGGTGAAAACTGGAAAATTGGGTTAATAGTCAGTGGCTGTTAGACAGGATTTGCCCAAGTGGGCCCAGCCCGAAAAACACGGCCAGGTTTTTCCGGGCATTGAAAAAACCCATTGTGGGTTTTTTCAAATTTTCTTGTGCTTTCACAACTGTATCATTATTTAATCTAAGGTTTGAAAATGCAAAGATAAAGGCCAATTTAAATATATTTCAAAAGAACCAGATTTAAAGGAATTTCTAAGCAGAGATAAAAATGACCAAAAAAGAAAAAAGAAGGAAGATTTTCATGCCTGTAATCTAAAATGTATTCAAATGCTTTAAATCTTAATGCATGCAAAAAGATTGCACTTGAACACCATCCTGATTGTTTGCATTGTTATAGCTTTTAAGATTAATCATCCCATTTATTATCCTGCTTCAATGTTCAATGAAAGTGTTATATAGGAGTTTTCCACACAAAAATGGTTCAGATTATGGCAAAAAAGAGTGAAACAGATAAGTTTCCTCCTGGATTTTGTGAGTTTTTCTTTTCTTTACATTCAGTACCAGCTACCTCTGCTTCAATCGAACAATACTTTTCCACATTTGGTCTGGTTTGGAGCAAGTTACGTAATCATTTTGGAGTTGATAAAGCAGCAAAGCTAGTAATAAGTGTATCGCCATTTGTGATATAAATTTACAAATGTTACTGACTTCTATGACAATCTAATTTAACATTTAATACTGTTGCAACATATATGTAGCAAATTTTGCTAAAATTTTCAAATATATTATTGCGAATCCCATTTCTTTCAAAAGAAAAAAAAAAAAGTCTTCAACTGATTTCTGATTTGAAGTGAATGATAGAAACTATATAAATTTAACATGTTTAACTTAAGGTAAGAATTATATAAAGAAATCCATTTGTGGTTCACTTAATATATGCTTAGTTCAGCAAACTAGTCCCATGAGATACAGATGTACCTTTTAAATTAATTTGATTTCTTTTTTTCTTTTTATATACTTTTTGTTAATTCATACTTAATTAATGCAAATTATGCCCAAGTTTCACTGATAAATGGAGAATTCAGGTATTATGTATATGAAAATTAGAAGCTTAAAGTGCTCTCCAGAAAAACTCAATAAAGCCCGAAAAAACCCGGGTTTTATCAGAAAAACCCGAAAAAACCCGGGTTTTAGACTAGTGGGCCCAGTGGGCTGGGTTTTTTCGAAAAAACCCGGGTTTTTTCGAAAAAACCCGGGTTTTTTCTAACCCTGGATAAAACCGTGGGATTCAAAATATAATTTTTTCTCAGTCACTTGGATCACCTAAAAATTTGCGTGGGGGCCGCTTCAAATTCACAATGTTGGCCAATAAAAGTTTTTGTTCATGGATTACTGTCTTGTATTTGTCCAACATAGTCCTCGGGATTGGAGCCAAGGTCACAATCTTGAATAATTAAATAGCAAATGATCAAGAAACTACTCGTAAAATTGTTCAATCTGTCAAACTATATGATAAGAACAAAACTGACACACATAGATTTTCTCTTTAGCTAATCGTTTATGACAATATTAAATTTGAAAAAAATGTATTTTGAAAATATAAAGTACTTGAAAAAAATCTTTACAAAATACATTACCAAACTACTTTAGTTTTATTAGTTTAAAATACAAAATATAAATGTTTTTTGAAAAGGTATTTCGAATACGTGTATTTTCGATACTGCCCAACTCTGAATTAATGCTGTTTCGAATGTGAAATCGCTGGTAACAAGAGAAAGTCCATCAACGCAGAAATCAATTGCAAAGTCTTTAAATACATCTGTAGCAACAATAAACAAAATGATAAACCATGATTTACAGCTTAAAAAAAACAAAAACAAAACATAATGTTCCCCATTAGGCCAGATTACTGCACGGGCAAACTTCCACCAGTAAATTTAATAGAAATTTTCGCCTTCTTTAAACGCCGTATTACTGCAACGGCGGTAGAAATTTGTCTCTGCGGTAATCAGGCCCTGTCCACTGTCTTTTGCTGAGGCATGCGGGTACATGACATTTCGGGCCCGCCATTTCAGTTTCCAGTCCCACTAGAGATCTGCACGGGCCGGCCCGGCCCGCGGGCGTGGCTCGGGCCAATTTTCATTCACGGCACTTGGGCCGGGCCTGGTCTCCACTCTTTTCAGGCCGGGCCATACTTTTTCCTGAAGGTTCGGGCCGGGCCTAACTTATTTTCTTCTGTACAGAGCCGGGACTGGTTTCATCCTTAGGCTTCACGGCCCAAAATTTTGAGCCCTAGTTTTGACCCAGCCCGTATAAAAATCATTGTCTCAGCGTGGCCTGGTCCATGGGTCAGTAAAATTAGGCCTGGCCTAAAAAATTTTGAAAAAAAAGCGCATACATTTTTAAATCGCCATTATTCTACACTTAAACATTAAAATTTATTCATTTTAAAGAATAGTAGATTTCTATGCTTATTAAAATATAGAATAAAACATGTTAAAAAGAACCTGCCTATGACGGAACCTTGTTTTAAATTGAAAAACGTGTTGATTCATTCAAAATTAATGTATCAATACGTAAGAAGAGAATTTATAATACATTTACATTTGCTAAGAAGGCATTTTTTTTTTCTTTTCTATGCAATTCCGTCTTAGGAGATTTTACTGTATAGCATTTTTTCAGATTTTTAACACTAATGATAACTGAAACATTTATATACAAGAAATAGAGATTCATTAAAAAAATAAATATCGCCGCCTGCTTCTATAAAAATGAAGATTATAAACATGAAAAAAAAAAAAATATGTTAAGATAAATATTTTTGGTCAGAACTCCTCGTACGAGACAAAATTTTTAACCAAATCGACGTAAAAATCAATGTTTTGTAGAAATTCACTCAGGCTTTAAGTTTTTTTACCGGGCCGGGCCAATATTTTTTTTCTACGGACTCGGGCCGAACTTTTAATTTTTGTATCGGGCCGAGCCGAAGTTTTTCTATGAGTCGAGTTGGGTCGGGCCCGGGCCTGGAAATTTCGGCTCGTGCAGATCTTTAAATCCAGCTGTATTAGCATGTTAGTTTATGGTGGGCCTAAAACCGGGAGCTCCAGATTTTATATAATTTAAATATTTTTTGTACTTTTATATTTTGAATGGTAAACGTAATTTTTATAAAGGTGGGAGAATCGTTTTTTTAAACCGAAGCCTCCTGAATTTTAGTATAGCCCGAATATAAGGGTCAGATAAGTATCTTAATTTGTGGGCACTTTATGACATACTAAAATATAGAATAATTTATGTCTTTGGCTTCGATAAAATATCGACAGAGTACCCCCTCCTTAAAACGATTACGTTTACTATACAAAACATGTATGGGCTGCTGCAGTTAGGACTCAATTATAAGTGCTTGTAGTTGTTATCGGGTACGTATTTTCACTTAAAATTTAGGTGTTTCGATTTTTTTAAAGAAGAGAAAAGTCTCCTCTTTCCCCACTTTATAAATATTACGTTTACCATACAAAATATGAGCGTGTTATGACAATTACAGCCGAGTTTTAAGTTGTCAGCACCGTATATTCATAATATACTAAAAAACTAGAAGTACTCTTCAAGATTTTACGTTAAATAAACTTGAATGTTTCATTAGAAAAATCCTTGAATTTTTAATAAGTTGCTTTTAAATTAATAACATAAGTGATTTCTATTTCTTTAAAACGGTAGATGGTACTGTCAATCTAATCTATTCAATGAAGTGAAAGAATTTTAAGTTTGTAATTTACAACCAATTACGCTTGCTTATAAATTTACCTAAAAAATATTGGATAGAGCATTTACTTTTACCTACTACGGTCTCTAGGTGTGATTCTGTTCCGCAAAATTAAGGCAGTCATTTCCGAATATTAAAAAAAAATCTGTCATTAATCCGAAAATGCGGATATAAAATATAGTGCGAATTTCGACAAAGGGTCGCAAAAAAAAAAAAAATTAATTTCGTCAATCGTTCAAAGAAAAATCGCAAATTCCGTCTAGGGATCGCGAAAAAACGGCAAATTTCGTCAAAAGAGCGCGAAAAAAACGGCAAATTTCGTCAAAAGATCGTGGAAAAAACGGCAAATTTCGTCTAAGGGGCGAGAAAAAAACATAGTTAGTGCCGGGAGTAACCCCCCCCCCCCCCCCCGCGCGCGCGCCTTTTGTTGTAACCTTTCAGAAAATTTGCTGTGAATTTCAGAATTTTTTTTTACTCTGAGTCATCCGTGATCTCCCTGACTGTCTCTCTTTTTTTTTCCCGAAAAATATATGTATTTTTTAACTACACGACCATTAAAAGCTGCCATGAATTTTATTTTTATCAATCTCATTCTCTAAAAGCCTAAATTTGAAACTTGATGCATCTAACGATTTATAATATATATATTTTATTACTTTAATTTTATTTTACCATTTTTTAAATATCAAACCATGGATATCAGGGTAATTTCTTTTACAGTTCGCCCTGACGGTCTTTTTTTTTTTTTTTAACTACACGACCATTAAAAGCTCCGTGAATTTTATTTTTATCAATCTCTTTCTCTAAAAGCCTAAATTTGAAACTTGATGCAGCTAACGATTTATAATATATATATTTTTTATTACTTTAATTTTATTTTACATTTTTTAAATATCAAACCATGGATAGATATCAAGGTAATTTCTTTTACAGTTGTTATATGCATATTTTCTTTCCGTTTTATATTTTATGGAAAAGAATGGCTAGCTTTTCTTTGACACCTACACATATATATTCTTGATAATGGTCAGAAAATATAACAAAAATTGTATATCAGCTCAGTTTATTTAATTGATAAATTACATGCAAAATATTTTAGCTTAAAATATTTTAAATATATATTTTTTTTAAATATTGTTGAGTGTTAAATTTTATCTAACTATAAAGCTTTCAAATAATAATAATAATAAAATAAAAATCGTTTAACTTCTCCTCCTAATAAAATCTGTCACTATTAAAATCAATTATCGCCAAAAAATACTACAGAAATCATTGCTTTAGAGACCGCTGCGTCAGCAGGAACTCGTTCTATTTTCCTCTAAATTGAAAAGGTTAAAAAAAAAACAGTTGACGCATGCGCAAATGTGTCGATTTCGATCTACTTAAAATTTTTAGTTTTACGTTTTAATATAGTATATGATGGGGGATTTCGAAGAAAAATCGACAGAGCCCCTTTCCCCCTCTCCATAAAACGGTTATATTTACCATATAAAATTTGTGTGGGGTGCGACAATTCGGATACGAGTTCAAAGTGTCCGTGATTATCGGGCCCTTATATTCGCGCCATACTAAAATTTTAAGAGGTTTCTGTTTAAAAAACCGGCAAAGTTCCTGGCAACGTTATAACACGTTGTCCACGCACACAAAATTTGAGCTCGCTGTGATGATTTGGTCCCGAATTATAAGAGTAAGTTTGTCGGCCCTTAAATTCCGCTTTTCTTAAAATTTAGGGAGCTCGTCTTTTATATATACTAGCGAGGAAGATCGAGCTAAGCTCGGTTAAAAATTGCTTTGTTTTCAACTCCATAAAAATCCGGCGTTGATGTGACAGTTGTATTTCTTCAGCAGATATGTGTTGTGCGGAACAACGTCACTGTTTTTCAAGAACGTTCTATGAATTCCGATTAGTTGAGTCATGTATTGACTCCTATTGAGAATTTCTGCAAAATTTCTCTAGATTCTGAAAGTCAACATTTTCGCCAAATGTCGTCAAAATTTGGCAAAAACGCGACTTACTTTCATTTGGCACCAAGCGTGTATTTTGATTTGACATTGGTAGAAAGTCAATTTTTCCGCTCAAATGTCGCCAACATTTTGTCAAATATCACCAAATTTGGTGACATGTTGCCAACTTCACGGTTTCGTTTAATACCCACTGTTTAAAAATTTAATAACTGTTTGAACCTTTATTCCCATTGAGATGCATTGAACCGTAGTGACCTCTCTAATTTTCTCCAACATGTGACCTAGCCCAACGTTTTTTTCATAATCCAAAACAGTGGGACACAAAATTTAGTAAAAGCAGTTAAAGCCGTTTTTTAGATAAAATTAGCTTGACACATGGTGACCCAAAAATAACCCATTTATCGAATTTTCTCGAACATATTACTTTGCCCAATGGTCTTCTCGTGATCCAACACGGTAAAATACAAAATTCAGTCAAAATCGTTAGTCTTTTTAAGTAAAATTAGCTTGGTCCTTACGCGTAGTCACCCAAAATGGCCCACTAATAAAATTTTCTCGAACATGTGACTCAGCCAAATGGTCTTCTGGTACTTCAAAATGTTAGTGTACAAAATTTAGTCAAAATTGTTAGAGCCGTTTTAATGGTAAAATTAGCTTGACCCTGACCCATAGTGACCCAAAATGACCCACTAATCGAATTCTCTTGAACATATCACTTATCCTAATGGTCTTCTCATAATCCAAAACTGTAGGTTACGAAATTTATTCAAAATCGTTTGAGCCGATTTTAAGATCAAATTACCTTGACCCTGAACCGTAGTGACCCAAAATGACTCACTAATCAAATTTTCTAGAACATGTGACCCAGTCTTCTAGTAATCCAAATCGGTAGGATGCAAAATTAGTCAAAATCGTTAGAACCGTTTTTTAGATAAAATTAGCTTGACCCGTAGTGACCCAAAAATGTCACACTAATCGAAATTTCTCGAACATGTGACACAGCCCAATGGTCTTCTTGTAACCCAAAATGCTAGGATACAAAATTTAGTCAAAATTGTTTGAGCCATTTTTTAGATATAAATCTTAACCCTGACCCATAATAGCCCACTTATCGAATTTTCTCGAATATATAACCTAGCCCAATGATATCTTCTCGTGTCCGAAAACCGCCGTAGAATATAAAATTTAGCCAAAATCGTGAAACCCGTTTTTAAGATAAAACTTACACACCCACACACGATTTGCTCGTATTATATCAGAGTCGCCTCTGATAATGTGTATTTAATGATATTGAACCGTACAATGTTGGTGGGCTTTCGGCAATTAGAATCCGATTTGTAGGAGAAGGACTGAGATGGTATTGGGATCGCGGAGTTATGTATAGAGAGGAGTAGACATAACAATCTTCTTCTGTGGAAAGCATTAGTACAGCGCCTAGAATACCTAGTGTGGAAATATGCTATCCAAACAGTGCTAAAAATTTGTATCCCTTAAATGTGCGACGATACTGCTAAAATCCCAAGTGTCGATCGCAGTGACATCTGCGGGATTTTCGTATTACTAGTATTAAATTGTATAGACTAGCAATTTCTTGCAGATGTAGAAAATATCCTGCAGATGTCGCTGTGATCGGCATATTGCAGCAGTATCATTGCACATTTAAGGGGTACAATATTTTAGCGCTTTTTAAAGTATTACAGGGATAGCCGATTTCCACACTGAATTCGAAAAACGAATTCTTTCCCCCTCTCCTGTGTCCGCTAATTAGACTTTGACTACAGCGTCTAGAATATATTGTGTGGAAATCGGCTATCCCAGTAATACTTAAATAAAAAAGAAAAGTGCCCAGCTAAACTGATGGCATTGAGCTCACAGGCTATTCACACTAATTGTATATCATACTCTTATTTTAAAGAATAATGCCCCTCAAAAAAATAAGTGAAGGGGAATTAGCCCCCGTTTTCCCCTTTATACTTAACCAGTGAACCTCCAAATCTAATCAGGGAAGCTCCTTATCATAATAAACCGGTATACCAAATTTGGAGCAAATCGAATAATCCTGCAAAAAAACCATTTATCTAAATTAAGGGGGTGGACTAGCCCCCCTTTATCCTTAACCAATGAATCCCCAAAACGAATCAGGGAAGCTCCTTAACATAATAAACCGGTATACCAAATTTGGAGCAAAGCGAATAATTCTGCATGAAAAACCCGTTTATATAAATTAAGGGGGGTGGACTAGCCCCCCTTCCCCCTTTATCCTTAACCAATGAACCCCCAAAACTTTGTGCAAAGTGTGCACCGCACACAGGCGCCAGAATAGTAAAGGCGCCAACTAGTTTAGGCGAAGCTGAAAAATTTGAAAAACTTTTATCCAATTTAAATTTATTAAATCGGTATTTAAAATCGAAAGTGTGTCATTTCTGATGACACATTTATGAGTTCATTTTTACTTTTAAGATAGTATATGAAATTTGCAGATGCTTGTCAGCGGCGTAGCGTTAGGGTAAGGGGGGGGGGGGGGGGAGAGTCTCAAACCGAAAGGCGCCATGGTGTCGAAAGGTCACGGTCGTAAGGCGCCACGGAAGGCTTAAGGGCGTCGTCATGCGCCTAAAATAAATTTTAAAAAAGCGCTAGAAGCATAAAAAAATCGGAAGGGCGACCGCGAAAGCCCCTTTTGACATCCAGACCTGTCCAACTTTTCAGAAAACAGGGCGCACTGCAGCTGGGGGCAAACATGGAAGGCTCCATTATTCAAATAATTGAAAATATATAACACTTCTATCTTACTGTAGATTGGTAGTGATACACATACTGACGACATAAAAACAAGTAGTATATTAAATGGCACAATGGTAAAGCAGCATAAGACCCCAGGTTATGCACGGTTCTAATGTAAAAGTAAATTGCCGAAAAAAGCACAAATCAATCGCAGCAATCGGCTACATTATAACAAAAACAATAAATAACTAAAACAGGATGGAGCTCAAAATGCAATGCATTAAAAAAAAAAAAAATGAAAAATGCCATTCGATTCCAACCCAATTTAATAGCCATGCCTAACATTGTATGCTTTTACGCATAAAAACGAGCCCATGAGCATGTAAGGAAGTTTCATGTCATTTACAATTGGAAAACATTTTTGAGAACAACCTCAAAATGAATTACGTTTTATTGAAATTTTAATTGAATATTTTATAGATTTGCTTCGAACAAATTATAATAGATCAAGCGCTAGTTTCACTCGCGTACAGAGAGTTCATACAATAAATTTATTAATTTCTAAGTACAATCTTACAAAATGTAGTTGTTAAACGAAAAATAAGACTTTGCAAATAACTCGGAATTATTGTATTAAATATTTTTCAATAATTGCCTTCAGTAATTGAATTCAATTGGAATGAAAAACACTGACTATTTATCATTGTGATCCGTCTTACCTAAAACAAAGGCCTTGTACAAAGTTTAATATTGCCATTATGCCAAGTACGCTTTGAAAGGAGGTTACAAAGTTGCATGGCCACTTTGGTCTGTGCCACGTTTTTTAGATAGGTTTTTAATTAATATCTCAGCTAATTACCGACAATTCTTTTGGAAAATCATTATCGACAGTCCTTGGATGATTTCGCGTCGATAGGTTACTCGAACTCTCCTCAATTCCCCGCTGAGTGCCAGCAAGATAAAGTGTATATATAAAGGAAAACTGCGATTTTCTGAAAAATTGTATGACCTAGAATAATCTCTATAGTTTTCCTGAAAGATTTAAATAAATTACTACTACTTCTAATTTTTTCGTAATTTTATTTTCAGTAGATTTGGAAAAAGTAGGGGAGACATAATTTTGCAATACATTTTCGACGAATTTCTGAAAATATAATTGTATCTATTATTGTATATATTTTTGAGTTCTGCGTTACGAGGTTTTTCAAACGACCCCCCCCCCCCCAATTTGTCTTAAATACGTACCCATTCACTGTGAGAAAATGGGAGAAAAGCTGCTAATTGTTGAGATTTGTTATGTAAATGTTTTTCTTAATTTTTGGAAAATTGTATGGGGTAGTAATGAACAAATTAAAAGTTTAAAATAACCTCTACTGATAAAAAAATGAGTTAAGAGGAGAGGAGTGAGTGCTTAGTAATAGCCACGCCAAAATCTTTAAAATAGTATGTCACATGAAAAAATTAATTTTCTCCCCCACGAGGGGAATGCCGCCTAAAACTCGGTGGTAAAGTCCTGCATCGGGTCGGGTTACCCGCTTTTACCCGTACCCGACTCGACCCGCACTCGACGCTATATTTTCGCGTTGCGGGTCGAGTCGGCTTTAACTATTTTTGTTGCGGGTCGGGTTGGCTTTTTGACTCTTGCGGGTCGGGTTGATCCGATTTTTTAAAAAAATGTGGAAAATATCTTTTCACGTGAAAAGCCTATATAAAAACGCAGATCAAAGTTTCACAAAAGCAAAATGCGTGCCTGTCTGTTTTGCCTTTAGTCGTCCTTTCACGAGTCTTCGAAATAACAAATTGCATTATATTTTTATCGTATTTTAAAAATACAATACGCAGCAAAACGCTAAATGGTCCTTCCTGTCTATCACATAGTAGCTGTCAAAGTTAGAAGTATCAAGACTTATAGAACATTAGCAATCGCAATCTGTTTTGCAATGATTAAAAATGAATTTAGCATTTGGAGATTCAAATTTTAAATCTCCACAATTCCTAAACTACTTGACTAAATGCCTTTCTGTTTAGTTTTCTTAAGTAAAATTTAATGACAAAGCCAAATATGATGTAAAAATTATAGCGTTTGTATTGAAAATTTCAGAGTTCGGTACAATTTTAGAAGTATGAAGATGAGCCTTAAGATTTTTTTATATATAACTTGAAAGAATACATAATTTCCTATCGAATGTTTATTTAATTGTTTTCAGGAAAAAATGGTGAGTAAAATGCATGGGGCCATTATTTCATTTGACCGACTGCACCTTAAAACCGTCAGATACAAATGATATTCATTCATGAAATTGGCCATCATATGAAATTAGAGAGCACTCATCTTAGATTGATGTAGTTATTTGCAGAGAAAAAGAGTATCGGGGAAAGAAAAGTCTTCTGAGGAAAAATTAGAGAATGTGTCTGTCCCCTTTAATGGAAAACTACCATCGTAATATAGTATTACCGTGGTAGTGCTTGAAGGGACCTATCTAGTACTAATATACATTAGCTGAATCAGTATTGCACATATTAAGTGCACCTGTTACACAAATTTAATTAAAATTGTTTTTTTAATAAAATTCTTCTGAATTAATACATTATTTTTTTTACACTCTTTATTATAATAAAAAAAAGAGACATTTAAATTCAATATTTCAATGTAAAATGTTGAGGTTCTTTAAAATTTAAGAGTTGGAGGAAGTCTAAAGTTCTAAATTTTCATTCTTTTTCAGCAATCCATTATAAATTTTTTCACAGCTATATTTAACTGAAAAATAAATACCCAGAAAAATACCCAAAGTGGTTATTTTACATCACTGGGTGCACCAGGACAGGCTTTCGACTATCCTCACAAAAATTTTGAGCCTTGTACGTTCCGTAGATTCTGCTAGCCATCGCATACAGACAGAGCAAAACTTTGTTTTATTAGTATTTTTAATTTAGAACTTGGATTCATTGCACGAAAATTGGGAATTCGAAAAATAAAAAAATCTGACAGAGAAGGAAGAATTATGAGTGTGACAAGGTAAAGATACGCTTAGCTTCTTAGCAATGTAAACGTCAAAATGAATATGCATTTTTCATAACAATTGTTACATAGCCAGCATAGGGGTTCTGTATTTGCTAATATAAAATCAAATGTTCCGCGACTGGAATATTTTCGAATGCACCCCTAATTATAATCTACGTGTGGTAATTGTTTAAGGCGCATCTTAATTGATGTTACATTATTTTAAGAGAAATAAAAGTACTATAACAAGCTCCGATGAAATACGGACACCATTAATTTGAGTAAATATTTTTTCTACTGTTATGTGTATTTACCGTATTATGAGCACTCCTTTCTTTGTGTCATAGTGCTACCAGTGATTAATTCAACACAGCTATATTTCCAAATTAAAGTTTATTTGAACTGTTTTAAGTTTTAAGTATAAATATAAATAAAGATCAGATCTTAAAAATTCCAGGAGTAATAAAGGTAAAAGAAGCTGATTTATGTAGGATGTATGCCATTTGTGGGGAGGGGAAGAAAACAGCTGAAGCACCCACTTTTTAGGGATGTCCGTTATTTGTATAGCTGCCAACATTCCTTATTTTTAAAGTCAAACAGCAATATTTTAAACCAGAAATTTAATTTAATAAATGAAATAAAAAAGAACCATGTAGAAACAAGACACATTTCATTAAATAAATTTTCTGGTTCAAAATCTTTTATTTGATCTGGGAAAAACCACCGGAAGGTTGGCTTGGCAGCTATACATTTATACTCATTGAAAAAAGAAATATATATATTTTTTTTTTGGGGGGGGGGGATGTTTAGAAATATGGGGCGCCAATTGAAGTTCTGCACACAGGCGCCGGATACTTCTGGCGCGCACCTGCCCCGAAAACTAATCAGGGAAGTTCCTTAACATAATAAATAGGGATGTAACGAATATTCGGCCACTATTCGGTATTCGGCCTATTCGTCCCTTTTGCCGAATATTCGGCTGCCGAATATTGAACAGATATTCGGCCGAATACCTGTGGCCGAATAGTGGGACATTTGACAGAATACCTGTAGCCTAATAGTGGCATATTTGGCCGAATATTTTAAGATATTTGGTTAGATATGTTCCAGAAAATCAAAACAAAATATGATTTTAAATATTTTCGACAAACAATATTAAAAAATTATACCTAAATACATTAATTATTATAAGAAAAAGATCTCATTCTGAAATATGGGGTGGAGGAAGTATTATGAGGGGCTTGTTAATTTTGAGAGAAAGAAAAGAGAAAAGTATATCTTGGTAGCAGAAAAGAATATATATAATATTTTAATGGAATGAATAATTATATTTTAAGAAAATAACCCTTTTTTTTTTGACATACAGAGTGTAAATTTACTAAGTTTAAGTTGCATGAAAAAGGATATAAAAAGACAGAAGACACATGCAAGTTCTTAATTTTAGGGGGTGAAGGGATTTTACTAAAATAAAAAAAGTTTCATTTTTACAGAGGTAATGAGTTCTCTTTTAGATAGTATATATATATATAAATTACTAGAACTATCTATGGATTAAAAAAAAAATTATGAATTAAATTATTATTTACATTTTTAAAAGTCATATGTTATCTTTAAAGTATTTTTTAAGACATTTAAAGTATAACAAAAAATACATTCAGCTGTTATGATTTTTGAAAACTCAAAAAAAAAAATTAATTTCAATTAGTCCTTAATTTAATTTTTTATTTTAAAATTGAAAAAAAATTAAACAATTAAAATAAAAGTCATTTATATTAAAGTCAGTATTCGGCCGCCGAATATTCGGTATTCGGCCTAAAACTTGGCCGAATATTCGGTATTCGGCTATTCGGCCAAATCACTATTCGTTACATCACTAATAATAAACCAGTATACCAAATACGGAGCAAATCGAATGATTCTGCATGAAAAACCCATTTATCTGAATTAAGGGGGGTGGACTAACCCCGTTTTTCCCCCCTTTATCCTTAACCAATGAACTCCCAAAACTAATCAGGGAAGTTCCTTAACGTAATAAACCGGTATACCAAATTCAGGGCAAATCGAATGATTCTGCATGAAAAACCCATTTATCTGAATTAAGAGGGTGGACTAACCCCCCCTTTTCCCCCCTTGATCCTTAACCAATGAACCCCCAAAACTAATCAGGGAAGTTCCTTAACATAATAAACCGGTATATCAAATTCGGAGCAAATCGAATGATTCTGCATGAAAAACCCATTTATCTGAATTAAGGGGGTGGACTAACCCCCCTGTATCCTTAACCAATGAACCCACAAAACTAATCAGGGAAGTTCCTTAACATAATAAACCGGTATATCAGATTCGGAGCAAATCGAATGATTCTGCATGAAAAACCCATTTATCTGAATTAAGGGGTTGGACTAACCCCGTTTTTCCCCCTTTATCTTTAACCAATGAACTCCCAAAACTAATCAGGGAAGCGCCTTATCACAATGAACCTAGAAAAAAAATTTGAAGCAAATCGGATGTTTCTATCAAGAGTTATCGCGTTACGTACATACATACATACGTACATACATACAGAACGGGCGGGCACATTAGCTCTCAGGCTTTGATAGCCTGTGAGCTAAAAAGTGCTGAAATATTGGATCCCTTGAATGTCAAATGATGCTGAAATCCAATGAGTCGATCACAGCGACATCTGCAGGATATTTTCTAAAACTCCAAGACGATTTGGTTTAGACGCTGTAATAATACGATGTTTACTTTGAAATTTGAAAAGTCGCCTGACATTTTACCTATAAATTGTTGTGTCTTTGTTCTACTAAAAACTCCAAACAGTTCATTCTAAGCGCAAATCTACCACATGGAGCTACGAATAGAGAGGAGTAGTCGTAACAATCTTCAATGGAAAGCGTTGATGACGAAAAACGAATTATTTCCCCCCTCTCCTGCGTCCGCCATATTAGACTTTGGCCGGTAGCAGTCCAATCAGCACTCTCCAGTGCAAGACGCGGCTAAATATGGCAGACGCCGGGGTGGGGGGGGGGGGGGTAGCAACGGTATTAAGTGACGTCGTGTTTTTTTTTTTATTTAACAACTGAGGTTAACTTGCGAGTTTAATTTTCCTTATCATTTCACCACTATAACTTTATATTTTCTCTAAATGTTTACTTATAATGAATTTGCATAGTACCCACAGGACATTCAAATAAGAAATAATAACAATGTAGTATTTTTAGTACAATATTTTTGTATAACATTGTCAAGGGGTAAAGAAGGGGCGATAAGAAAATTACCACCTATTTTTAGGCAAATCGTGTTAATACTAAGTGATAGCTACAATGTTTATTAATTTTTAGAAACAGTTATTTACATTGGATAAAATAATAATAATAATAATTTACCTCGAAAAGTGCAGGAATAAACCTTGTGGATGGTAAGACTACCAATAAAGCCATGATGCTTGAAATTGATATTTAAATGCTGGTTTAAATTCTGCAGTAAATTTCCTTACAAAGAATTTTGGCCATTCTTTCTCTAACATACTTCTGCATGAGAAAAAAGTTGAAAAAATTTCTGTGGCTGCATCTGAAGTGATTTTCTGTATAATTTTAGCAAGAGGGACGGTAAGGAATCTAAAACACAAGGACAGAGTTAAAAAAATAATAACAACCGTAAAATTGTGTGCATGTTAATTTTTTGCTACATGTTTGTATAAAACAATAGTCTCAGTTTCAGAAGAAAATTACATCGAATTACTTTTATTGAAACAATTTTATACAGACAGCTCCAAACTTAAAAATCGTTATCAGGGACACGGGATGGTATAGGAATTTCGTCGTATATTTGGATCCCCAACATCGTCCAAAACTTATTTATCTCGTTAATATTGTTATGTGGTCATGCAATGTTATATTTTCCAGTATAAGGAATAATAATAATAATAAAAGAGTATGTGCTAAAATAAAAATTATTATTCAAGGACTTAAAAGTCAAAAAATTATGAGAATGCCTCTTATGCACCCAGAAAAAATTGAGCCACGACCATGAAACTTGTTATGTACATAGTATTTGCTTAGATGAAAAAATGATTATAAATTCAGAACAAAAACACATTTTATTGACTAGTAGCAGCAAAAGAAATGCCAATTTCAATAGGTTATAAAACCACATTTGGCAGCTATAAAAGCAGATACTGAGTGCGGCGTTGAGTCTATTAAATTACCGATGTGCCCCTGTGGTAGTTTCTGCCATAAGTGTAGCAACTGACAAACTAGTTCGATGATATTCCGAGACGGTTGAAGTCGCCTTTATAACATGTCTAAAACATTCTCTATTGGAGCAAGATCTGGTGACCTGACAGGCCATGGAAGGACATAAATATCCTTGTAGATATTGTTGCTAGAGTCGTGCAGTATGTGGCCGAGCGTTATCTTTCTGATAAGTGGCACTTAGGCGACTTAATAGCATAGGCCGTACCACTGGCTGCAAAATGTCTTCTACGTTCCTGCGAGCCATTAGAGTACCTTGCAGCACGAGTAAAAGTGATCAGTTGTTCCAGCAGATCACTCCCCAGAATGTAACTCCAGGTGTTATGGCAGTGTGCCACTCAGTAACAAATGCAGGATTGGACCGCTGACCTCTCTGCCTACACACACATACGGTAGTCCCCAGCACTGAGAGAAAAGTGGGATTCGTCGCTGAATATCAGATTTCTTCAATCAAACACTCACTGCCCAGCTTGCTCGAGATCGACACCAATCCAAACAACATCGCCTATGTTGAAGGGTTAGAGGCAACTGCCTAGATGGATGTTGAGAGCCGAGCCCAGAATCAGCCTGTCATCTAAGGATGGTATGCCTTGATACCATTGCATCCATATCAACTGGCAAATGGCGTCGAATAGATGATAGTGACATTGTTGTTGTAGACGTCGCTGCTCTTCTGATTACTCGATCCTCTCATGCGTTTGTGGCTCGGTGGCGTCCTGAGCCACTGCAGCGACTGGCTGTGCCTTCTCCGATCCACTGATGCCAATACCGCGGAATCGCAATATCGCTTCGACCTAAATGCTGGCGGATACGTCTTTTGGACCAACCGGCTTTTCTTAGGCCTATGGTTCGATCCTTATCGAAATCGAACCACTCTTCGTAGGTGCCGTCGAGTACGTCTTAACCCCTAGGATACGAGTGACCGGTATTCGTGCCGCGTAAGGTGTTCAGAATCGGGGATTATTCTCACCAGTAAATTTTTATTGTAAATTTTGCCTTATTTAATCCGAGCATTTTCCCGATTCAGTTAGGCAAAAATTTCTGTTTTTAAAAACCAGTGATTAAAGATTAAAAATTCTGTAAAAGACACTCCTCCCGAAGGGGTTAAAGGTATCATTCTTTCAAATCCCATGTTATCAACAATGGTTAATCCAGTTCTAATTACCCGCGAATTCGAGTACCGGCTCTTTTAAATGCTGCCTGTTTCGCAATTTAAATGCACATTGCACAGTCCCCCATTGGTCAGTCGTGCTGAGATGTTAATGATTTACACATCAAATTACATGAGCACGCCAAGTTTCGTAGCTCTGGCTCAATTCTTTCTGGGTGCATATATATATATATATATATATATATATATATTTTTTTTTTTTTTTTTGCAACAGAATGTATATATACACATATATACACTCAAAGATATGCATACAGGATGTCCCTAAACTCATGGTACATACGTTAGGGGGTGATAGAACACAACTAGACAAGCACAAAACACCATACAATCCATGGTCGGAACGCAAGTCGTAAAAAGCTAGAGCGCGAAACATACTGTGGCACAAAATGGGGAGAAAGAAGAAAGATAGCGATGGAGTGAAAGGAAACCGATAATATGAAGAAAAACATTTTATTCAACAAAATGAAAGTAAACAACACGTACGTCCCCCATCATAGCAACTGTTCAAAATTGCGGCCGCCAACACTAACGCAGGCTTCACACCGTCGAGGGAGTGACCGCCGTACATTGGCCAAAACACCAGGCATCTCTCGTAGGTGTCAGCATCTACGGGTATCCGGGCAACTAGGTCTTCAACGGTATCTATGGGACCATCATCGTAGATGAGGCTCTTCATGTGACCCCAGAAGAAAAAGTCCAGACATGACAAATCAGGCCAGTTGATTGATACAACCTTTGGACTTCCCTTGCATTGCCGTCTGCCACTCCGTACATGTAATGCATTTCACCTCTCCTGATTTGAGTACACATCCATCTCATCAATGATCCACAGAACGAATGAAGACAGCTGCGATGGACAGGCTTTTTATTGCTGTAGCTGGGAGACGCCCTCTAATGCTTTACGGCATGCGTTCCGACCATGGATTGCATGGTGATTTGTGCTTGTCTAGTTGTGTTCTATCACCCCTAACGTATGTACCCTGAGTTTAGGGACACCCTATATATTCATTATTGATTTCTATTCAGTAAAATTTAATATCTAAAAATGCATTTAATTATGCCGCATATACATTTTGACTTAGAATAATGCTTTCTAAGGTTGCTTTAAAGCTAAAACAATCAGAAGACTACTAGATTTATACAAAGTTAATTGCCTTTTTCTTTTTAAATGTTCTGAAATTAGAATCGTTTTGAAGTAAGAAAATAGAACCAGTCAAGTAATATATTTTTAATAATACCACACAAAACTATTTCTGTTGCAGTAGACAGTTTCAATATAAAACATTCAAAATTCACTAATATTGTGGAACGATCTGAGCATTTTTCGTAAAGTTACAGAGAAATAGTAATGATAAGTGACATACACACACATTTCAATCATGTGGAACATTTTCTATAAAAGCTGATCAATATCTTATCACTAATAAGCAAGAGACAAACTTTTACCTATGTATCGTAATGTAACGTAATTTTTTGTGTGACCTTTTGAACGAACTATAAATGCTACTTAGTCCGTACTCTATAGAAAGCGTGTTGTAGTCTACCTCAGTTTTGCATATCAATTTCATTATGTTTGATGTATCTTTAGCATCATTAAAGTGCACCGCAAGCAATTTCCCCCTTAAATCGTAATGTAATGGAATTATTTGTGTGTCCTTGTAAACGAACTACAAGAGCTACTTACTTCATTTACAATAGGGAACATGCTATAATAAACCTAATAACTTATATCAATGTCGTGGAAATCCAAGTACATTTAAGAGAGTTATAGCGCGGCTAGATAAACAGAAGTCATAAACATTTTTCAGCTATGTTGGAAATTTTTAAAAAATGGTCATACGGTTAAATTACATCAGCGTTATCCTGCGCGCAGTGGAAAAATGTGGGCACCTATTTATGCCTTAAAAGTAATAAATATTAAAAATATTCCGTTAAAGTTTCGTACAAATGGGTCTAATAGATTTAAGATAATAATATTTAAGCATTCACTAACTTATAACATTTTAAGGATAGTTAACCCCTTAAATTAAAGTCAGGGGTAGTACTTGTCCTGATATTCCTTAAATTCCTGAAAAATGAAAAAACGTCCTGAAATGTCCTGAAATATGGTAACATGTCATGTCCTGAAATTCCTGAAACTTCGCGAGTTTTGTACTATTGCACAAACAGTCATGATTTTTCCATGAATATATATATATATGGTTTTGTTTTTTCTCGGAGTTGCACAATATCGGTACTTTGGAATTAATAGGTGCTTTAGAGTCAGAAAATAGTGAAACGTTTTGTCATCTGATTATGAAAAACTCACAAATTTCGTCAACTGGTCGCACAAAGGAAAAAAAAAAAATTCAGGAATTTGTCAGTCTGACAGGAAGGAAAATTGCAAATTTTGTTAATCGGTCATTGAAAAAAATTGCGATAGTCTTCAACCAATTTCTAAAAAAATCGGAAATGTGGTCAATCGTTCGCTGAAATTCGCGAATTTCGGCAAACGAGCGAGGGGGGAAAAAAACACGAATTTCGGCAAATGATCGTGGAAAAAAATCGCAAATTTTGGCAAACGTTTGCGAAAAAAAAATCTCGAATTTCGGCAAATGATCACGGGGGGGGGGGGGGGGGAACTCTAGTTTTGGCAAATGATCGCGAAAAAAAATCTTGAACTTTGGCTAGTGATGGCAGAAGAAAAATCTCGAACTTCGACAACGGTCGTGGAAAAAAAGTAGTATGCTGGGTAAATGTATCCTGAAATTGTCTTGAAATATTGGAAAAAGTATGTCCTGAAATATCACCTAGGACCAGTACTACCCCTGATTAAAGTATATCAGAAAATATATTTATCCCTGCAATAGAAATTTATATTCTTTTCTTTTTTGTAGACTCCTTGGTTGACATATGTTAAAATTAAATGAAAAAGGGGAGCCTTTTGGCTGGATAAAAATTGTAGCAAAAATGAGCAACTAAAAAGTTTAATCTTTAATAATGCAAGGATAGTTATTAAAATATGAATTATTTGAGAGTTTGTTTGTTTAGATTTCACTGTCGCCTGCGTCTTTTCAATGTGAGTTCAGCTGAATTTGAATAACAGCTGTTTTTCGAGCATAAAACGCCCAACGGTCAAACATGAGTTACATTAGTGATGGGCGATAACGAGATGTTTTTCTCGATTTTCTCGATTGTATGGACATCTCGATATTTTTCGATTGTATAAATTTTTTCTCGATGACTACAGTTTGCAAATTTCTTTTATAAATCATATATTATGTATTATATACGTCATACATTTATCAAGAATAGTCTGCGGGTGAACTGGAATGAGTCGATGTTAATAAAGACTAGGTGACTTCGACCGCTAGCGGGCCCCTCCTTTAATTGGGGCCCCTAATTTATACGTAATCTTGTAATATGAAATCACGAACAGGTTACCCGCTATATACGGCACTGATATATGATAGCAGGTGGGTGTGGTGTGCACGCACTACAAAATCTTGTAAAAAATATAATATCGAAACGAATGAACGTCGGACCAGATCTCTTGGGGGTGGGGTCAAAGCGAGCGGAGGGGCACAGCAGCTGCATAATATGATTAAGTCGTCACAGGTCTTTAGGCCTTTCTAACCATATGTCACATGAGAAGTCTGGATCTGAATTTATAAAAATGCCCTCCCCGTGGGGGAAAGGGGGGGAGGGGTTCGGGAAGTGGATAACATGAGTAAGTGGTCATAAGCCTTTCCAACAATATGTCACATGAGGGGTCTCGGCTAAATTTAGAAAAACACCCCCGTGGGGGGAAAGTGGCGAGGGGTGGTCACCGGAGGTGCATTACATCAATAAGTAGTCACAGACCTTTCCAACGATATCTCACATGTGGGGTCTTGGCTAAATTTGGAAAAGTGTCCCCCCGGGGGGGGTTCAAAATGGGGGGATGGACACCGGAGGAGCATAACATCAATAAGTAGTCACAGACCTTTCCAACGATATCTCACATGAGGGGTCTTGGCTAAATTTGAAAAAGTGTCCCCCGGGAGGGGCAAATTGGGGGAGACTGTCACCGGAGGTGCATAACATCAATAAATAGTCACAGACCTTTCCAGCGATATCTCACATGAGGGGTCTTGGCTAAATTTGGAAAAGTGCCCCCGGGGGGGGCAAAGTGGTGGTGGGGACACCGTAGGTACATAACATCAATAAGTAGCCACAGACCTTTCCAACGATATCTCACACGAGGTGTCTTGACTAAATTTGAAAAAGTGTCCCCCAGGGGGGGGGCAAAGAGTGGGGGGACTGTCACCGGAAGTGCATAACATCAATAAGTAGTCACAGACCTTTTCAACGATATCTCATAAGAGGGGTACTGACTAAATTTGGAAAAGTGTCCTCCGGGGGGGCAAAGTGGGGGGGGGGGCACCAGAAGTGCATAGCACTAATAAGTAGTCACAAACCTTTCTAACGATATGTCACATGAGGGGTCTTGGCTAAATTTGGAAAAGTGTCCTGAAATTTCATATATTATAAATAATATTTAGCGGAGGGCTCCATAAAAAAATCCGATCTAAAATGATAAAAGCGGAAAAAACTACCCTCGCAGTGGGGGCCAAATTGGGGAGGGGAGGAAGAAAGTCTCATAATATGAAAGAGTCATCCGAGAGCTTACCGATGACATATCACATGACTGGTCCAAAAAAAGTTTGAAAATTGCTCCCCCTCTCTCCCCCCGTGGGCCCACTCTTTCACCCCGGAATTCACACAGCCGCCACTTTAAAATTTTTATGTTCAATAAATAATATTTACCGGAAGACTGCATAAAAAACCCATATTTAAAGTGATATTTAAATTTATTATAGAAATCGGCTACGGTTTAAAAAATTTGTTCGCCCCTTCCCACCCCCTTTTGGGCGAAGAAAGGTTAATAGTATGAAAGAGTGGCCAAAGAGCTTTTCGATTATATGCCACAGGAAGGCTTCGGTAAAATTTTTAAAATTGCACCCCATGAGTCCACTCTCACGTCCTCCTCCCTCGAAATCACCCGGCCCACCTTCCTCTTTGAAAATTTTATATTTAATAAATAATCTTTATCGGAGGGTTCCAGGTATGTGACATCTTGGTAGGGCTAAAATAAGAGAAACTTTGAAAATTAGGGCTTCATTTCACAGCTCATTGTCATGCCTTTTTCTCTATCTCGTCCCTTGGTACTCTCGATAAATTTTCTTACTTTTCTTCTCTGCCGAGGACGAGAGAAATCCTCGAAAAGCTTCTCATAGCGAAATGTTGAAAAGCGCGAGAGAAATCCTCGAAAGGCTTTTCATTGGGAGATTTCGAAAAGGACGAGAGTAACAAGCGAGAGGCTTCCCATCGAGAAAGGTTGAAAAGGGCGAGAGGAAACTCTCGAGAGACTTCCCATCCCGAAAGGTTTAAAACCACGAGAGAACCAACCATCGAGCAGATTCCCATCTGGAAGCGTCGAAATGCTGGAAAAATCATCGAGATGAGATTTGCCGAAATGCGAGATGGAAATGAAGCTTTCAGAGTCAAACTTACCGCATTTCTGGTTTAAGTCATAATTTCTCAAAGGAGTCCATCTGCTTATCCAATCTCTTTTTAGCTCACAGGCTATCTAAGCCTGAGAGCTAATGTACCCGTCGGTTCTGTGTGTATGCATGTACTGTACGTACGTATGTATGTACGTAACGCGATAACTCTTGATTAAAATGTGCGATTTGCTTCAATTTTTTTTATGTTCATTCTGATAAGGCGTTCCGCTGTTTAGTTTTGACGGTTCATTGGTTAAGGATAAAGGGAGAGAGGGGGGGGGGTGGTCCCCCCCCCCTCCTTAATTTAGATAAATAGGTTTTTCATGCAGAATTCTTCGATTTGCTCCAAATTTCGTATACCGGTTTATTATGTTAAGGAGCTTCCCTGATTAAACCTGGAGGTTCATTAGTTAAGTATGAAGGGGGGGAAAGGGAGGTAGACCCCCTCCTTAATTTAGATAAATGGGTTTTTCATGCAGAATTATTCGATTTGTTCCAAATTTTGTATACCGGTTTATTACGTTAAGAAGTTGCCTTTATTAGATTTGGAGGTTTACGGGTTAAGTATAAAGGGGGAGAAGGGGGCTGGTCCCCCCTTAATGTAGATAAATAGGCTTTTCATGCAGAATTATTTGATTTGCTCCAAATTTGGTATACCGGTTTATTATGTTAAGGAGCTTCCCTGATTAAACTTGGAAGTTCATTGGTTACGGATAAAGGGGGAGAAGGGGGGCTGGCCCCCCACTTAATTTAGATAAATGGGTTTTTCATGCAGAATTACTCGATTTGTTCCAAATTTGGTATACCGGTTTATTATGTTAAGGAGCTTCCCTGATTAAACTTGGAGGTTCATTAGTTAAGTATAAAGGGGGGAAAGGGGGGTAGACCCCCCTCCTTAATTTAGATAAATGGGTTTTTCATGCAGAATTATTCGATTTGCTCCAAATTTGGGATGCCGGTTTATTATGTTAAGAAGCTGCCTTGATTAGATTTGGAGGTTTATGGGTTAAGTATAAAGGGGAGGGGCTAGTCTCTCCTTAATTTAGATAAAAGGGTTTTTCATGCAGAATTATTGGATTTGCTTCAAATTTAATATACCGATTTATTCCGATATGGCGCTTCCTTCATTAGATTTGGAGGTTCATTGGTTAAGTATACAAGGGCGAAAAGGGGGCAAGTCCCCTCCCCTTAATTTAGATAAATGGATTTTCATGGAGAATTATTCAATTTACTTTAATTTTTTTTCTATGTTTGTTCTGATAAGGAGCTTTCCTGATTAGATTTGAAGGTTCATTAGTTAATTATAAAAGGATTAAAGGGGTTAGACCACCCTTAATTTAGCGATATGTTTCTTTTTTTCATGCAGAATTATCTGATTTGCTTCAAATTTGATATACTGATTTATTATAGTTAAGGAGTTTCCCTGATTAGATTTGGAGGTTCTTTGGTTAAGTATAAAAGGGGCAAACGGGGGATATTTCCCTTCATTTATTTTTTGAGGGACATTATTCTTTGAAATAACAGTATAATATACAGTTAGCGTTAATAACCTGTGAGCTCAATGCCATCAGTTTAACTGGCACTTATTTTATTGCTATTAACCGATGTGGGTTATGAAGCATAGTAGTTTATGTATTCAGTTCTGTATAGTCCTAGTTTCAAACTTTACTGTTAAATTTAGTGTAATTTTGCCCCGAATTTTCAATGTTTCTCTTATTTTAGCTCTGCCAAGCTGCCCCATACCTGGAGACTGAGATAAATACTATTTATTAAATATAAAAAGTTCAAAGAAGAAGGTGAAGGAATTCTGGGGTGCGCGAGAGTGACAAAGGTCGGGGGGGGGGGGTAATTTTCAAACTTTTACCAAACCTCTCCTTGACATATCATCGGAAAGTCCTTTCACCACTCTTTCATGTTATGAACCTTTCTCCTCCCAGAGTTGAATTCCGGAAGGTGTTCGGGGGGGGGGAGGGGAGCGGTGCGGGGGTGACTTTTTTTTTTAATTGTAGAGATTTCTACAATAAATATCATTAAATGAGGTTTTTTAATGGAGCTCTCCGATAAATATTATTTATTAAATATAAAATTTTAAAAGTGGTGCTGAGTGATTTCCGGGTATATTCTAGGATAAAAGAGGGAACCCACGTGGGAAGGGTAGATTTCAAACTTATTTTTGGACCAGTCATTTGATCTATCATCGGAAAGTTTTCGGTTATCATCGCAAAGTTACTCTTTCATATTATGAACCTTTCTTCTTCCTTCCTTAGTTTGGCGGCCCGAGAGAGGCACTTTTCGAACTTTTTTCGAATCGTAGCGTTTTTAAACATTTTAGATCGGATTTTTTTTACGGAGCCCTCCGATAAATAATTTTTAATATATGAAAATTTCAAAGAGAAGGATGGGCAGGGTATATTTCGGGGAGGGGGGGCACGATAATTGGAATCCTGGGAGTTGGGACGCTTTTCTATCTTTTGCTGACACCCCTCATGTGATATATCATTGGAAAGCTCTGTGACTACTATTTCATTTTATATATCGCCCGCGCCCCTCCCCTTACTTTGCCCCCGAGCGGGGGCACTTTACTAAATTTAGCCGACACCCCTCATGTGCCATAACGTTGGAAAGTCCTGTGACCACTTATTCATATTATGCACTTTCCTTGCCCCTCCCTCCTACTTTGCTCCCCGCGGGAGTTCGTTTAATGTATTCCAGTCGAAGACTTTATAAAAATGGGGAAATTAAAGATCCAATCTCAAATGACGTAGAAAAATCAATAAAAATTTTTGATCCCTTTCATCATCCTTTAGTTCATATTTCTGCCACTAGGGGGTGCTTTTGATTCTTATTTCTTTGGCCATTTTGGTGCTAATTGCCTAAAAATTCTAATTTTTGATACTTAAACTCCCCTTACCGCTTCATAGCTACTCGCGTTTTTTCAGCTTTTTTCAACCAGGAGGCACCCTTACAAGACTTTTCCAGTCTTATGGCTCCTTTATAGTTTCCCTTTGGTTTGTTGTTTTTTTATTCCATCTGTTTTCAGTTACCCTATATTTAATAAAATCTGCCTTATATATATGTAAAAACAATGATTTCAATAATCGATTTTAGAACATCTCCTTTGTAGATTCTCGAAAGTAATCGATGACTGTATCGATTGTGTATTTTACGATAACGATTTTTTTCGATTGGTAAATTTTCGAGAATCGCCCATCACTAAGCCCTATCACTACTATGAAATTGTCGGCCAGAATAATAGCTAAGTTTTCCAATAACTGTTTTTAGCTTTTCTCGTTATAATCGATTGTAAAACATCTCGATTGTAGATTCTATGAATTAATCGATGGCTGTATCGATTGTGATTTTTTACGATGACGATTTTTCTCGATTGTCGAATTCTCGAGAATCGCCCATCACTAAGTTACATGAACAGGAGTGGGAAATCTGAGACAGGATCTCCTGCCCAGCCAATAAAGAAAATAAAAAGCAAACTCTGACTTTTTAATTTTATTATTTGTTAGTTAATTTAACTTAAAAGTTTTATGTAAAAAATATTATATTTTTTTGCCCTTTTATTTTTCAAACCAAGACAGAAGCCGGGGCCCCGTGGAGAGCCGGGCCCGTATAATTTGTACCGTCTGTACTCCCCGCCCCCTTCCCCCTGTACGGGCATGCATTCTTACAATCGAAAAAAGTGTTTATATTAACATCCAGAAAACTATTGAAAACAGACACGTATGTGTAATATTTCCCTATTTCGAATCACTGATCTGCGATTTAAATGTAGCAGTTTGAAATCTGAAAAAATGTATTTTGAGTATTTTGAAAATACTAAGTAGATTACCAAAATACTTTGATTTTATCGATTTAAAATACAAATTGCACAGTACAAATATATTTCAAATACTTGTATTGGATTCTGCCCAACTCTGATGGACAAAGACATTTTATTTAACACTAGAACGCCCGGAAATGTTACGCAAGTTACATAAAAATATTTTATTCCAGAATTTTTATTTAAAATTATTTAACTGATTTATTTAACATATTTCTATGTCGCTTAAATTTAACTTATTTTATGAAAAAAAATCTGGCTCCAATGGACATTTAATAATGTGGTCGGAGTCGAATCGACTCCTTCCGGGCGTTCTAGTGTTAATACTAGCAGGCTATGCCCGCTACGCTGGTCCTTTTTTCCAAATGAACCTTAAATTAAACGAAATGGTGAATTTAACCTTCTATTTTAAAGCAATAAAGATCATCACCTGGAATGGCCTTCCGCATTGCTGAAACGATTCGAACGCCTTTGCGATATTATACTATCTTATGCTGTAAAAGAAGAGGGTCCGAGGTTGGTCTCACCGAATGCGATAAACATTTGTGTTTCGATAGAGTATAGTTTGTATATAAATATATGACCGTCATAAAGCGCGGCCCCCAGGGGGTCTTGAGAAAATAAGTCTCAAAGTTTAAGATACAGTTTATAATTGGTTAAATTTCCTTCGTTGACAAGCGCTCCGTGGCGTGGTCGGCAGCATGTTGGATTTGAGCTTTTTCTACCCTGGATCAAACCCGGCTTGGACTTGTTTTTCGGAACGAAAATTTTTATCAATAATTTTCGAATAGCAATTAAAAAAATATGTATAATAATTGAAATTTACCAAAAATATGAATTAAATGTATGTTCTGTAGCATATGTTTTTTTAACTACGAAATTTTGCAAGTTTAAATATATAATGGGGGGAAAAACGCATATTTATATGTCTATAGAACAGAAATTTTTTGTTGTTATTCAAAATTATTTACAGTTATTTCAATGAATATCTACAATTTTTAACAGAGAAATAAATTAAAATAAGTGAACAAATATATTATTTTCATTTTGTTTCCTCATTTCAATACTTCAAATACACTGCTCAAAAAAATTAGGCGAGCAAGCAAAAAAGTGAAGAGAACAGTGCAAAATAGCAATGTATGGGCATAAAATGAATAGTACACGTGTAGCAATGCGCAATACATAAAAAAAGACGCAAAAAAATGGTAAGGGAGCTTTTATTTTTTTAAAAGATGGTTTAGGGAAATAATCTGGTTTCATGTAAATCATAAAAATAAGTATTTAGAAATGATGCAAGATTTTTAATATGGCGTGTGGTCTCCTCGAACAGCTAAGACTGCTGCACACCAGTTTTCCATGGATGTGATGAGGTTATCGATAAGACTTGGGGAATACTGTTCCACTGCTCAAGAATTGCAATCTCCATGTCCCGGACAGTAAAAGGAGGCCTCGGTCTCGCAGCAATGCGTCGTCTGAGTATGTCCCAAACATGCTCGATCGGATTTAGGTCAGGAGAGCATTCTGGTCGTTCCATACGCTGTATTGTTTTAGCTTCAGCATGTTTTCCACAAGACGAACTGTATAAAGTCTGGCATTATCATGCATGAAAAAAAAGAAATCACTAATTACTGTAACATGAAATACGACTTGAGGTCTCGGTATCTCGTCTGTATTACTCCGGACCGTCAAAGTGCCATTCCGAATGATATGCAGGCCCGTACGTCCACCTATGCTGATTCCAGCCAAGAGCATCAACCCACCTCGTCTGTAATGTGATCTTTCACGAACGAATGTGGGATTATTTTGAGTGCTTGTTTCTCTCCATGCCAAAACACATCAGATGTCACACCCAGACTGAATCGGGACTCGTCTGTAAACAGAATTTCACTCCAACAACGTTGCCTCCAAACTCGATGTTCAGTTCCCCACCTTCTTTGGACCGCACAGTGGCTTCAGGTGAGCGGTATACAGTCCATTGGCTTACGTGCATAGAGACCACCCTGATGTAGCCTATTTTGGACTGTTTGGCTGGACACCCTTCGTCCTTTGGCCAAGAACAAGTGTATTTGCTGCTGAGTAGCATTGCCCGTTCCGTCTTAACGGGCTGTTAACAGGATATATTGGTCATCAGTTTCTGTGTTAGCACATTTTCGACCTTGCACTTGTCGATGACTACCATTCCATGTGTATTGGAATCGATTCCACAGCCTTTCATGGACACTTCTTGAGACTCCAACACTTCGTTGTGTTTACCCAAATTCAACTGTCCCGATAACACGCCAAGCCATGGATTGCGGTAAATCATGTTGTTGTGACATTTTCAAGCCACCTTTTCTCAAAACACAAGCTGAGCAATTGAATTTTACAACTTAGGCAGTGAAACAGACGTTTCTGCAAAATCACGATTTCTGCACTTATCACCTTTTTCCAGTTTTTGACGTCATAAACTTTAATTTACGTGTGAAGTTTTCTTTATCTGTTTTCTACAGCACTTTAAATTATGGATGTTTTATTTTACGTTACTTATCGGTGTAAATATTTGCGTAATTTCGTTAAAACCATGTGCTCCCCTAATTGTTTTGAGCAGTGTATTTCATGGTTTAAAAAATATGCTTTATATTTTTCATATGATTTTTTAAAGTCTGGTATTCTTGATTTTTAATTAGAATAAGTGTCTACGTAGTAATTTCTTTCTGAAATATTTTTTTCTCTTTTTTAATATTTTTATATAATGCAGTTTAATTATATAAATACAATTTTAAGTGCGAATCTTTGCATGTTTATACTATATTTAATGAAAAGTAAAGATAAAATAAATAAATAAATAATAATAACAAACTAAAAAAAAAGTCAATAGGAACTTTTATAGACCATAAAATTACGCTAATTTTAAAATTTATTTACTGTTATGTACAATATGTATGTATAAGCTACTACTTTTCACAGTGAAATAAGTGTGTCGTTTTACAAACTAGCTTAACTGAACCTCCCAAGTTTTGAATTTTTTTAATCTTGGATTCTTATAATTATAGTTAGAATAACTGTTTTTGTGCTTAAAAATAAGTTCTAAAAAGGTACTGAACTGCTGAAAATAGTTATTACGTAGTTAATAATTACAAAACCAAAAATCCGAAATAAAAAAAAAAAGTCATATTAAGAATTTTAAAAAGGGTATTAAAAAAATCGTGAAATATTCGAAATACTTTCATATAGAAACAAAATTAAAGTAATATAATTATTCACGCATTTATATCACATGTTTTAATTTATTTCTCTCTGAAAAATAGTAGATTATTCATTGAAATAACTTTAAGTAATTTTAAATGACAACAAAATATTTCTGGTCTATAGACATAGAAATATGCGGGGTTTTTTTTTCATTATATATTTAAACATGCAAAATTTCGTAATTTAAAAAGCACTTATACGCTACAAAACATACATTTAATTCATATTTTTGGTAAATTTCAATTATTATACACATTTTTTCAATTGTGGTTCAAAAATTATCGATAAAAATTTTCGTTCTGAAAAACAAGTCCGAGCCGGGTTTGATCCCGGGTAGAAAAAACTCAAACCCAGCATGCTGTCGACCACGCCACGGAGTGCTTGCCGAAGATGGAAATTTATCCAATTATAAACTATACAGGGCTCGCACCGTTCCTAAAATTTTCGCATTTTGCTACCAGTATTTTAAATAAGAATTCTTCCTGGTAGTTTCCTTTAACATCTATAATAGAATTATGCAACAAAGATTATCGTTTTAATTTACTGGTAGCAAAGTGCGAAAATTTTAGGAACGGTGCGAGCCCTGACTATAGCTTAAACTTTGAGACTTATTTTCTCAAGACCCCCTGGGGGTTGCGCTTTATGACGGTCATATATTTATATACTAACTATACTCTATCGAAACACAAATGTTCATCGCATTCGGTGAGACTAACCTCGGACCCTCTCCTTGTTAGACAAAATTTGGGCAATTAAGAAACAACTGTTTTAGTTGATCATTTAAAGTAGAGTTTGGTATGGAAATGAGACAGTTATGACAACAGGAATTAAAATGTTCTCTAGTGATCACGCTATTAAATTAGAGAGCATTACAATGATTGCAAAGATTGATTATTGAACTTTAAGAACATTCGGGTCGTTCATTTTCATTTGTTTGTTTTTGAACTCCCGGCCTCTCAACTTGCGCTGTATGTGATTCTAGTAGCTTAAATTCAATCTAATTACATGTTACATTACATTTTTTAATAAATGTCTTTTTCTGGCAGGTCTACTGCTGTTTTCCATCTGTCTATTCCAGCAGAGTAAATAGAATAAAAAATATAACGAATTATTTGCAGACAGTGAAGAGTGTTTAACTTATATATTTATTAGAACAGTGAAGCCAAAAAAAGTGGATTTTTAAAGCTGAATTGTTTGATAAAATTAAAATTACATCAATTCCACTGCCTTTACATTTTATAGACCAGTTGCAAACATGCAACCGTTATCTTTTTTTTTTTTCGTTTTTTTTAATTTAACACATACATCAGACTTGTGTGCTTGACCCCAAGACCCGCTTATAAGTCGTCGTCGATATACAGGGCCGAGATAGCACAATGAAATTTACAACACACAGAATCGTTAAATCGAGAATAATCTTGATGGCATAATTTTGTAGAAAAATAAACCTTTAACTTGCGTCCAACAAAATCTTTCTAACATTCTGTAATTGGTTCCATTATTAGTGTTGACGTCTAACATTAGAAGTGCTTGCAACGATATTGTTACAAATGTCCCAGACTTATTTACAAAACGATGTTAATTACACACCAAGTTACGTTCCCTTAAATAATGTCAAATGGTTGTTAAAACAATTATAAATTTTTCGCCAACTAAAATCCACATATTAAATAGAACTAACAATGATAAATAAAGTTAGTTATACAAAATTTTCAGCAATATCCTTTTTGGTGAATACTCTAACAGAAGATTTTATTTGCATTTTTCTAATGAGCGTTAATGCACGGACAAGCACACAGGTTATCTATTTCCTCTATTTTCGAGGTTAAGTAATTATCCGGTCTGTTGCATAAATGAACTCGATAATGAAAATAATTGTTAATTTGTCACTGAGTTTAGCTGATATGGTGTACGTCAGCAGATTTTTCTTATTAAGAAAACTCGAAATTTTATCTAATGATAATTTCAGGTACTTTTTCTCTTATCTATGTTTGGCAAATTCACAAATATTGTTCCATTTGCCACCATTAGCTTTTTCTCCTACGTTGAAAATATTGCTGTTTGGGTGATAGTAAAATAACTGGAGATGAAAAATATATAATAGTAAATCTTCTTTTGTTCGTTTGCTTCATAATGAAAAACCATAATTTTAGTAATTGCCAATTAAAAAATCTGTCTGACTTTCTGTAACCAAATTCACCGTCCTGAATGCCATTCAAGCATAAACGATTTTTCCAATATTAAACACGCTAATTGCTGGGTGAACTGATTATGGAAGATTATGCCGACATAATTAGCGAAACTTACTTAAAATAATGAAAATTATTCAGCAAAAACGAAAAAGAAATAACGAATTATAAAGATTATAAAAAATATATTTCAGTAAGCAATTTGTGCATTTCAAAATATTGACTTTTTTTTATAATAGTAGTGCATTATTGCATAAATCTTCTTAATAATAATCTTTAGTTTCTGACTTTTGAAGCATGAATGTTTCTATAAGTGAAATTGGTATTATTTTTAATATGTTAAAAAATAATATAATGCACAATATTTGCTGATCTGAATTCGAAGCTTATGCTTGGGGACAATAAACCGGCGTGTTTTTACAGTAAAGCAAGTTGAAAAATATTTTAAATGTCTGAAATTAAATGATTTTATCATATGTGTGAGGGGGGTGGGCACACATTTACCTTAAAATTTAAATATTTTACTCAACAATCATAATTTTAACTGCTTTTTATATAATTTACATTTAAATATGAAAATTTACTTCCAAATGTGCTCATACACTTAAAAAAAACCATTATTATTGTGAGCATTGTTCGCACTTATTTCACTCTTCTGCCTTTTTGGCTTAAAATCGCATTGTTTGGCGGCGAAAGCAATACACGATTAGAATGTAACTCGCAAGTTATATCCATTTTTACAGTTACTTCTGCAGGTTTTTCTTGTAAGACATATATATAAATATAACATTTTATTTATATATTTATATTATTCTTCTATTATTATTACTAGGCCTGGGCCTTAAATCGATTAAAGCTTACATCGGAAATCCGATTTGACCATTGATCTTAAATCGATTTAAGCTGACATCGGAAATCGCGATTTAGCCAATGTCTTAAATCGCGATTTAGCCATTGACTTTAAATCGATTTTAAACAAAATACCGATTCAGAGCTAACATCGGAAAACTGATTTATCTATTTTGATGTATCTACCGCTTGCTTGGCAAGCTGGTGTTAAATCGATTTAGCTGGATCCGATTTAAGCAAACATTGCAAGCCTCGGGGCTTTCCGATTTAAGAAAAACATGGGAAGCTGGTGTGGAATCGATTTAGCTGGATCCGATTTAAGCAAACATCACTGTGAACGCTCGAAATCCGCTAATCATCAGAAGTGTATTTCTTGGTAATATATCACTAGCTTTTTCACAACACTAAATTAAGTTTATTTATAAGAATACATAAAGACGTTGATGACAACACATTTGACGACACAACTATGTACAGATATTAAATTTCAAGTTTCACATAGATGTACAACACCTTCATATTACACTCCAAAACCTCCACTTCACTATATTATTAAATTACTTCACTAACTACTAAATTTATGATATTCCGGTGCTCGCAGCACCTGACACTTTCGTTTTTATAAATCAAAACTCTCGCCGGCCAAACATGCACGGCCTACGTCTACATTTCTCAAAAACATCTTCCAGTCTGAAAAAAGGTGTCCCCCTTCCTCTCCGCGCGCCCACGTATCACGTGACATTGGCGCCAACAGAAATTCAAAGAAAAGTTATCCAGACATCACCCCCCCCCCCACGCAAGATTGAAAATGGGGGAGGGGAGTTCTTACATTTTCTATCTGAAGTTTAGTCTGGAGAACTACTACTAGTCATACTTCATTTATTTTTTTTAACAAATTACCCAAATGAAAATACAAATTAAAATATATATATAAAATACAAACTAAAATTTTGAAGTAGTCTGGGTACACCGCCTGTAACTCTTCTTACCTACAAATACAAAACAGAATTAATACTTAATAATAACAATAATAAATGCAATAAACCAAAAACATATACAAGATATAGATACAGAAACAATTAAATCAATCTTAACACTACACTTTAAAGTCTCAAAAACAAGTCCAAACAGTTTGGAGAGATTTTCAAAGTTTGTTTTCTTATCCAATAGTCTCAAGTCTAGACAGTGCGTCTGAATTTATCAACTTGGCACCAGGTCGGTGCGAAATCCTAATATTTCCTATATAATGTCATATTTCTGCAGTGCTAATGCCCATCGCTGCAGTTTGGAAAATTGAGGGTCATTTTTGGTGATGAAAGTTAATGGATCATGATCAGTGATAAGTTCCACGGATGAACAGAAAATCCACGTTTCGAACTTCTTTAGACTCCAGATGACCGCATAGGCCTCCCTTTCAATAGTCGGCCAAGCCTGTTGAGTTTTGGTAAGCTTTTGACTGGCAGAGCTTACCGGGTACAGTGTTCCGTCCTTTCGTTGCGATAAACACGCGCCGATGCCGACTGCGGATGCGTCGCACTCGATGACAAATGGCACTCCTATAACGGGAGTATGTAGACTAGGTGCTTCGATAAGACCTCTTTTCAACTCATTAAATGCCCGGTCATGGTCTTCTGACCAACACAACTGCTCTGGACTGTTCTTTTTCGTCAGTTCAGTTGGAGGATATGCTACTTCAGCATATTTGGGAATGTAATCTCTATAGCAATTACAAAGACCATGAACACTTTTCAACTGTTTTTTCGTTTGAGGCACTGCTAGCCTTCGAATGGCCTCCACTTTTCCGGTGTCGGTTCGGTGGCTACTGGACCCGATGATATGTCCTAAGTACTTGATCTGAGGTTTTGCGAATTCACATTTTTTCAAATTAACTGAGAATCGTAACTGCGATAACTTAGAAAATATCTTTTCTAGGTGCATCAGGTGTTCAGAAAAGACGGCTATGTCGTCTATATATGCTCTGGCGAACTCCTTGTAATCGGACAGGGCTTTATTCATCTCCCTTTGAAAAGTCGCAGCTGCGTTCCTGAGCCCGAAGGCCATTACTTTAAAGCGATACTGAGCCCTATGAGTTTTAAAGCACGCTAAATTTTGATTCTCTTCTTCTATTGATATCGCCCAATACCCTTTCAATAAGTCTATCATAGTTATCACATTGGCCCTGCCAATACTGAACAACAGATCGGTGGCATTTTCCATTGGGAAATCATCAGTTTTCGTTATAGCATTCAGTGCTCGAAAATCTACGCATAGGCGCAAGGCCACATCCTTCTTCATCACGCACACTACTGGGTGTGGCGCCTCTGCCTCACTTTCATCAATTAGACCTAGTTCCAATAACTCCTCAATTTGTTTATCTACTTGAGGTTTCAAGGCCTCTGGGATTCGGTAAACATAGGGCTTTTTCTTTTCTGCGTCATTTATTCGTATTTTATGCTCTCCTATCTTAGCTATTTGTACTTTTCTGGAAAATAACTCTTTATACTTATATAATAAATCTAACATTTTTTCTTTCTCCACCTTTCCTAAATGACTTGGATCAACTTCCTCTATATCAAAAAAGTCGGAGTTATCTTTCGTACTGGGGGTGGGATGGACCTCCCCTAATTCTTCCTCATTTTCGAAGATCACCCCCACCGCCTGTACCCTAGGAGTAAATTTTCTGATCTTATTTACGTGGACATTTCTAACATTCCCGTTTATTAATTTCAATTTGTAAAAATCAGGGTTACAGCGCGCCACTATTTCGGCTGGCCCGGTCCACTTCGCGTAAAGTTTGTTCGTAGAGTCTGGGATTAATAAATATACCTGGTCCCCCGGTCTAAATTCCTTGTAAATCGCTCTTCGATTAGCGTACTTCGCATACGAGGTTTGCTTAATCTCCGATACTATTGCCGCTTGTTCCGCCGCACTTTCTAAATTAATTTTTAACTCCTGGAGGTATTCGGTCGCGCTGTTTCCTAGATTTATAGGTAGTAGGATTTCGCCTGCCCATGTAGATTTCAATACCGCCAGTGGCCCTCTGGCCTCCCTTCCGTACATTAATTTGAATGGCGATACGCCCGTAGTGCTGTTCGGAATTTCTCTGTACGCAAATAATAGATAGGGGATGTGTTTATCCCAATTTTTAGGGTCATTACGAATTATATGGTGTAACATACGTTTCAATACCTGATTATATCGTTCAACTAATCCCGAGCTCTGTGGGTGCCCCGGCGTAGCAAATCTAGGAGCCGCCTCCAGCCTAGCATGAAACTCTTGTATTAACCCTGATACAAAATTTCTGCCCTGATCACTCGCTATTACGCGGGGTATTCCTGTCCGCATAAATATCTCTAACAATGCATCGCACGTAGCTTTAGCCGTAATTGTTCGTAACGGAACTGCCTCTGGCCATCTCGAATGTTGGTCTACCAAAGTAAGTACGTATTGCCTTCGCGCTAGAGGAGGTTCAATTTTTACAATTATATCAATATTTACAACTTCGAACGGAAGTTCCGGTCTCTCAATTGGGACAATGGGTATCTGATCGCTGGCCCTCTCCCTGCTCCGTAGTTGGCAATCCTTACACGATGCACAATATTCTTCCACATCCCGCGACATACCTGGCCAAAAAAATGAATAACGAATTCTCTCTTGATTAGCGAAAATCGATTCATGCGCAATTTTTAAAATTACCCCTCTCCTCACGTTTGGTACCACTAATTGCATAACTTGATCTCCCGAAACTCTTTCCCTGTGATAAAGCAAATTGTCTACCATAACAAACCCGTTTTTCTCTTTTTCTGCATCTTTGAAAGCTCCCTGTAACGATTTGCAACTTTTCTGTTGCGCCCTGTAAATACTCGCATCTGATTGATGACCCACATTTAAGTCTCCACTATTATTTTTCCTTTCAAAACAACTAATCATTAACTCTCTTTCTGCAGTTCATTTTGACTTAGTAAACATAAATTCTCATCATTCATACTTTGTTGTTGTTCCATTTCACTATCCCCTGCCTTTGATATTTAATTTCTTCCCCCCGTTCTGACTGCATCTCATCCGTAGACACATCACCTAATCTATTTTCTTCCCCTCCACTCTGAGCTGATCGTAATAACTCATAAATCGTTGGCGTGATAATACATGACCCACATAACTTATCTGTTGCTGCGAACAAAACATCTACGCTGTTAACTACACTATTTGACTGTCCGGAATCTAAAGCTATGGTTAAAGTTATAAGGTCAGCGGTTATTTTTTCTCCAAAAGCAGATATCAACTGATTTTTTGAATTTTCATTATTTCTCAATGAATCCGGTATTTGATTTAATTAACTACTGGAATTTCGGCCGCATTATCAATTAGTGTATTCATTTTCCGCCTCCCCCCCCTAACCACACATCCTGGTATTGCAAAGCTTGCGTGTTTATTGCCTCATTCTCAGAACATAAAGCTGTCACTTTAGCAACTAACTTTTCATCATGTTTATTTTTCTCAGTACACGTTCCTTTTTCGTTTGATTGCGGAAATTCCCCATTTTATTTTTGTCTTTATTATTCGGACAGAAACGCAAATGAATTGTTTGTTTACACAGCCTACAAATGTCATTAGTTTTTCTATCGCGAGAAAGAACATTATTTCTCATATGAGGTGGGATATATTTCCCATGATTCATACTTCCCGGTTCATCATAGTTGCGAAAGGATTTTGTAGGTCTATCACATAATTCTGAAAAAGTTCTACCCTTTAAAGTAATCCCCTTTCATCAGCCCTTTAATGCTAAACATTTTTCTTTTCACTTTTAAACACTTTTATAATAACTTCTGCATATAACACATACTCTCATCTTAAATAAATAAATCAAGCAATAAATGTAATAATATAAATGGCATCTTTCCTCTGATATGCTTAAGTCAATCTCATAATAATAAATTACATTCTATTTCCTTATCTATTTAAATCATCTTCAATTATTACCTTTAATCAGATTATCTTCAATTAAAAATAAATAAACATGCACCTTACTTCTTATAACAGCTGTCGTTCTCGTAAATAGAGCATGTGAACGCTCGAAATCCGCTAATCATCAAAAGTGTATTCCTTGGCAATATATCACTATCTTTTTCACAACACTAAATTAAGTTTATTTATAAGAATACATAAAGACGTGGATGGCAAAACATTTGACGACACAACTATGAACAGATATTAAATTTCAGGTTTCACATAGTTGCACAACACCTTCATATTACACTCCAAAACCTCCACTTCACTATATTATTGAATTACTTCACTAACTACTAAAATTATGATACACCGGTGCTCGCAGCACCTCACACTTTCGTTTTTATAAATCAAAACTCTCACCGGCCAAACATGCACGGCCTAAGTCTACATTTCTCAAAAACCTCTTCCAGTCTGAAAAAAGTAGTAGGAGAGCTGTTGAACATTTTTGAGTAGGTATTTGAGGCACCCTGAAAATTTGTGCAACACTTCTTTTGTAATGCCTGAATACAAAATCGAATGTCTGGCTGAAGTATCGCGGCCCAAAAACTGTGCCAGACACGTGTCAAGTGCCATTTGGCACTTGACACGTGTCTGGCACAGTTTTCGTGCCGACTAAAGTGTCTGTCATTTTCAAAATATTTTTTTCTAAGCATAAATATTATTCTGCCTCAATCTCAGCGTGCCTCAAATACCTTTTTTGGGTAGTCAAAAAATGGCACTTGACACGTGTCTGGCACAGTTTTTGGGCCGACTAAAGTGTCTGTCGTTTTCAAAATATTTTTTTTCTTAGTATAAATATTATTCTGTCTCAATCTCAGCGTGCCTCAAATATCTTTTTTGGGGGGTAGTCAAAAAATGGCACTTGACACGTGTCTGGCACAGTTTTTGGGCCACGATCCTTCAGCCAGACATTCGATTTTGTATTCAGCCATTACAAAAGAAGTGTTGCACAAATTTTCAGGGTGCCTCAAATACCTTCCCTAAAATGTTTAACAGCTCTTGGACTAAGGTGTCCTCCTTCCTCTCCGCGCGCCCACGTATCACGTGACATTGGCGCCAACAGAAATTAAAAGAAAAGTTATCCAGACATCACAATCACAATCCTCAATGCTTTCCGATTTAAGAAAAGCATGGCAAGCTGGTGTTAAATCGATTTAGCAGGATCCGATTTAAGCAAACATCAAGCCTCAATGCTCTGCGGTTTAAGAAAAGATTATTTAAGAAGACAATGATTTAAATAAAAATTGATATTTATTTATTTATTTTGTAAACGAGATTCAGAGTTTATGAGATAGGAATGTGTATTGTTTAGAAATTAAGAACTTATATGGCTGAAATTTGAAAAGAAAAAGTGAAGTTTAATTCTTAAAATCCAAATTAATCGAATTTCAGTTTATATGCTAATGCAATCTTTTGATGAAAATTTAATTTTTCACACATTTAAGTAATATTTTAATATGTATTTTTTATTTTCTATTATTCTGTAATTAATTAAAATATTATAAAGTAGAATCCTGCATTGTTTCAAGATTGTTTTCCTGAAATTGATTCAGAATTTATATGATTAAAAATAATTATAAAGTTTTATATTTAAAATCCAAATTAATCGACTTTCAGTTTATATTTTTATGCATTCTTATGATGAAAAATTCATTTATTACATGTTTTAGTAACATTTTAATATATATTTTTTATTTTCTATTATTTTTTAATTTATGAAAATATTTTAAAGCATTGTCCTGCATTGTTTCTTGTATTCCGATTTAGTTGGGATCTGCATGAATTTTTTTTATTTTTCAAATAAAAATTTTTCTCTGAAATTGATTGAGTGTAAGGAAAGGGCATATGACGTCACTGTTGGTCAGCACATCGCCCTCTGAATACTAGGCCTGAGCGCTGGACCAAAAATGGCGGCTGCCGAAGGCGGATTTTTTTCAGCGTGTGTACGGTCCCTTAAATATTCCTACCAATAATTTTTTGAAGTTTTTTCCGCTTCGTTTTTCTGAGAATAAACAAGGTAGAGAAATCTTTTATAAAATACTGGTGTCTACATTTAAGGGACCGTATCTACGCTAAAAGAAATCCGCCTTCAGCAGCCGCCATTTTTGTGTCATTTTTGTGTGGGCGCTCAGGCCTAGTATTCAGAGGGCGGTGGTCAGCAAGAAAAACCTGTTCATCCATTATTACTCCTACTATACACATGAACTCCGGGAATTTGATTGGTCTTTAACAGATCTATGATATGATTGGCCTACGTCGCCAAGTGTGATTCCTGCAATGATCGCTAAGATAAAAATGTAGTAGTAGATTGGTTCACGGAAGTGTTTGTTTGTAAACATGCCCTTTCCTTATTTATGGTTGTAAAAAAAAGAATAAAGTTTCATATTTAAAATACGAATTATTCGAATTTCAGTTTTTATTTTTATGCATTCTTTAAAAAAAAAAAAAATCATTTTTCACATGTTTGGGTAATATTTTAATATATATTCTTTATTTTCTATTATTCTGTAATCAATTAAAATATTTTAAAATAGTCATGCATCGGATTTGGCATCCAATTTCAACGCCAGTCACGTGGATTGAGTATCTTGCTGAAATTGTTTAATATTTATACCTGAAAAAAAAGAAAGTCTTAACGTTAAAATCCAATTTCATCCATTTTTAGTTTATATTTTTATCCATTAATTTGATGAAAAATTAATTGTCTTATATTTGGGTAATATTTAATTTATTATTATTTTGTAATAAATTAAAAATACTTTAAGGGGGTCCGGGACACAAAAATCTTCAAATTTTGCAAAAACATTTTATTTCGTTAAAAGTTTCTCTGTTTTTTCCTGCTTAAAATGACATTTAAATCATGTTTCTATCTGAATCAGAACATTTTTTTTTCGTTTTTTTCGTTAAATATTTTTAATTTTTTATAAATTAATATTTTTAAAAATGCTGAATCAAAATTAAAACTTATTTATTTCTGTTTATTTAAATGAAGCAAAATTGAAATTCTATAAATAATATTCCAAGTTATAACGATTTTAATTTATCCCACTTTTTTAATAAATTTAAAAATTTTAAAAAAATTATGAGAAATTTTATCAGGGGATTTTGTTTACAAATGATAAGGTTAACCATCACAAAAAAAAATCATAATTTTAACTCAATAAATAAAAATTATTTTAAAATGTGTCCCGGACCCCCTTAATAGAGTTCTGTAACGAGTCACATAACTTGATTTTTACAGCAGAATGCGGGAGGGGTGGAGGGTGCATTCATTAGTTTTTTCTGCAGATCGGCGATTTTCTGCTTTTTTGACATTTTGTTATCATTAAAAGGAGAAATATTTTAAGATTATATTTTATTACTAATCTTACAGGGTGCCAACAGTCGTGAAAAAATCAGCAATTTCAGTAATGTGCTCCGAGGCTCGGCACTTCCAATCTTTCTCCATCCGCTATATGAATGTCAGTATTTATGTTAACTAAATTTTATTATAATCTAAAAGTTAAAAAGAAATAAAATTGCATCTTTTTCCGTTTTTTAAAACTACTTTTCTCATCATGGTAGATGAACAGTTAAATTTATCATTGAATCTGCTTGTGTTTTACCTCAATAACTTTTTAATTATCTGTCTAAAAAAAGTGTGTGTATGTTATTAGCAATGAGGTGCTATTTGGGTGGGCTGGGAGAAGTTTTCGCCCCCCCTCCCCCCCATTAAGGAATTTAGATTGTAGCGACCGTAACAAATCAGACAAAAAAAAACTTTTTTTTTTTTTTTTTTTTTTTCTTAAAGAATGAGTTTATAAAATGTATTAAAATAGGTCGCTAATTTTTAAAATGAAAAAAAAAAAACGAGTGTTTTCGGGCATTCAAAGCTTTTTATGTGTAAAATATACCTCTTTTCAAAGGTATTTGAAAAATTAAAAGCTAAGTATACTAAATAATACAGGAGAGGGGGGGGGGGGGGGGGGAGGGAGCTGCATAAAGACCGTATTTTGAAAAAATAGGCTTCCATATTCTAAAAGGTAAAATCGGTGTTAAATCGCGATTTAGCATTAAATCGTGGTGTTAATGGATGATAAATTGATTTAAGAATTTTCTACATCGCCCAGTCCTATAATTATTAGATACAAATTAGGTACTACTTGATTATCTCGTCGACCAATTTCGCCAAATTATGCAAATGACATAACGAAAGAAAAAATAAATTAGTAAAACATTAATAAAAATAAAACGTCGAATTAAAAATCACTTGATGACTTAACAAACACGTGTAAAGTGTTCGATGTCAAGTATTTTGACATTTACGATCACCTATTATTGGCATTTAATGTTATAGTTGGGCGATAGTTTTTTGGTCGACGGGATAATCAAGTAGTACCACAAATTATTTCTGTTCGTATTTAAAAGTAAATAAATAGCTCTTTATAGTAAACTAGCATATGGCCCCGTCAAAAATGACGGGAAAGTGTTATTTTAAGTTTACAACATTAAGTCAGACTCAATTAAACAGGTGATTGATATGCATGATTATTCAGATAGTGGCAAGTCCTGAAAAGCATTCAAAAAATTGTGTTTGTAAAAGTCAACCTTCAAATGAAGAAAATATGAACCACCTCATGCGGGAAAAAAAAAAAAAAGTTTTTCCAACAACCCTATGGCAAAATTCTCATTTTTTCTGTCCATCTTTGATGAAATTCGTATTTCTTTCGCAGTCTTTTGACGAAATGAGTGTCTTTATCGGGATTTGTTGAAAAATTCGCTTTTTTTCTGTGCCTTTTTGACGAATTACACCTCTCGTTTCTTTGACAAAATTCAGGGACGAGTGCCACTTGGCAAAAAAAAAAATTGTTCAAAATCTTGCCAAAAATCTTTTCAAGATGGCGGAAAAACATCATTTTTAAATCTTTGTTATTTATAAATCAATGATTTTGCCCAAAAAATAGAAAATGATGTAAAAACATGGATTTATAAATAACAAAGATTTAAAAACGAAGTTTTTCCGGCATCTTGAAAAATTTGTTACGAATGCCGGTAAAATCTCGCTCACAACTACCAAAAAACTTATTAAATATAAAATAAAAAGATAAATATAAATAAATACCAATAAATGAGACGGCGATTCAGAAAAAAGGGGTTTCATACAAAATAATATATATAATAAAAGTTAAAAATACTTACACAAAAAACAAACAATCAGTTAAAATTTACAAACAAAAAAAAATCAATAATTTAATGTTTATGGTGAAATTCTCGTTTTTTCTGCACATCTTTGATGAAATTCATGTTTTTTTCGCAGCCTTTTGACAAAATGACTGTTTTTTCCACAATCCTTTCATGAAATGAGTGTTTTTATCGGGATTTGTTGCAAAATCAACATTTTTTCTGCACCTTTTTGACGAATTACACCTCTCACGTTTCTTTGACAAAATTCAGGGAAGAGTTCCGCATCCTGTGCCGCTTGGCGAAAAAAATTGTGCCAAAAATCTTTTCAAGGTGACGAAAAAACACAATTTTTAAATCTTTATGTTATTTATAAATCAATGATTTGCACAAAAAAATAGAAAATGATGTAAAAACATGGATTTATAAGTAACATAAAGATTTAAAAACGAAGTTTTTCTGCCATCTTGAAAAATTTGTTATGAATGCAGGTAAAATCTCGCTCACAACTGCCAAAAAATTTATTAAACATAAAATAAAAGTAAAAGGATAAATATAAAGAAATACCAATAAATGAGACGGCGATTCATAAAAAAAGGGGGAGTTTCATACAAAAAAAATTGAAATATTTACATAAAAAACAATCAGTTAAAATTAAAAAAACAATCAGTTAAAATTAAAAAAAACAATCAATAATTTAATGTTTAGAAAGATGGATCCTAGTCAGGGTCTGAAACATCGTCAAGGTATGGTACTTCTCTTCTAACTGAATTAAATTTAAATTTTGATGGATGTTTGGTAATACACCCTCGATGTTTTCAGACTTGAATGTTTTCGCAGCCGCTGCATCGTCCGTCTCTAAAATGGTAAACCATGTAAAAATCGATATATTGGCCAATAAAGGGTGCATTTTAAACAGCTAATCCAAAAATCCTAAAAAAAAGAAATAAACAGAGAGTAAGCGAGACTTACCTTACAATCAAAATACGTTGACAGAAGCACAGATGCATCCGAATGTATGCAGCAAATTAGTTACATAACAGAAAATTTAGCTGACTAACGATTCACCTGATACTGATGAACTAGTAAGCTTCAAGATCCCCCGATTTCAAAATTTACATTTTTTTTAGGATCTTATGTTGAAACTTGCACTTTTGCAACCTTTCGATGAAATTCTCATTTTCTCTGTGATCTCTAATGAAAATCATATTTTTTCTGTGATTATTTGACGAAATTCACGTTTTTCGCGATACTTTGATGAAATAATGCATTTTTTCTGCAGTCATCTGATGAAATTCATGTTTTTTCCACGATTATTTGGCGACATTCACATATTCCATGATCCTTAGACGAAACATGCATTCTAAAGGACCCTTTGGGAAAAATTGTGTTTTTTTGTGCGATCCTTTGACGAAATTCATATTCGTTTGACGAAACCACCAGTTTTCTACGATATTTTGATGATTTTTGCAATCCTTAAGGGAAAGCAGACAGATGATAGTTGCAAGCTCCTGGCTGTTTTTTTTTTTTCATGCTGTTTGTTTCTATACATGGACTAAATGCACAGTAGGTCATGGGAAAGGATTAGAAATAAACTTAATTTGCCGCTGTTTGTACTCTCATTTTTATTTTGTCAAATTCTGCTACCCCTCCCCCCTTCTCGTCCTAAAATTGTCAACAAATTTTAATACTGATTTGCATCAATCCCAGGGATGATAAATTGTGCCGAAAAAGTGGAATTCCATGTTTTCGCTGGAAAGTGGCATGTCTGTAAATGCTTTTAAAAATATATGCATAGTTGAAAAAAAAAAAAAAAAAAAAAAAAAAAAAAAAAAAGCTGTTGCATTTTTCAAACAGCAAAAAATAATTCACAGAAATATATTAAATTCAGCATAGGTGAAATAAGAAACTTAAAAATAAAACAAAAAACATGTGGCATTTCTTTAAAAAATCAGATGTTTATTTTTTAATTTTAGATGAAACTTTAAAATTTGATTCATATATTTGGCCAAAACTAAAACACCATTATGTGCATCATTCAAAGTAATACACATACATAAAGCTATGTTTTTTAACGGTACAAAAATTTAGTAAAATTTAAAAAAAAAATGTAATTTTCATTTTTTAATCTTTATTATAATGAAACGTTCCTGTGAGTGATAAACACTTTATGAACATGAACTTAAAACATGCATAGTTTAGATAAAAAATAAACAAAAAATTGTGCCTATGGGTGTTTAATTCTGTTCGGTGGAAACTCAGCTGAGTTTATCAGGCAAAGTGAGAAATCCGTTGATTGCCGCGATCGCGCAATTCTTTTCCTGGTCAATTGACGCCTTCTTTCCGAAAGCGATTCATTCGGAAAGTCCATAATAAAAATTAAAAAAAAACTGTTTTAAAACATTCAAAAATAACTATTGACAGATCAAAGCGAGTAGTGGCGAAACATCAGCACGTTTATCCCTCGGTTTTTCCTAAAGAAACAGCGTTTCACTGTTGCCACTACAGAAGAGTGAAATATATGAATCATTGATATGAATCAATATTCATATGAATGATTCATATGAATAATGATGAATAATCATTAAATTGAATCATTAAAACTATTAATATTTGTTGAAAACATTGATAATACTTTTTAAAATATTTATTCAATAAATTACGAAATATTTCATATGTATGTCGTAAACTGACTGCTTGTAAATGTAAACAGCCGTAAATAAAATTGCTGTTTATAAATGTAAACAATAATGAAAAACGCATTTCAAAATACTTAAAGGCTTTAATATGCTTTAAAAAAATATATTTAAAGCAGAATCAGATGTTAGCCGTATTTTTTTTAATGAATCGTCAAAGAGTCATTCATTTGTTTCTTGGTTTGCTGGGATTTGAATCTGAATGGCAACAGTATCGTTTGTTTAGATTTGATTTCTAATAGCTTAATTTTAATTTAGAACTTAATACATTATAAATGGATATGATACACATGTTTTATGTGAAAATATGCTGAACAGACATGATTTCAAGTAGAAAAAATTATCATTTAGCTGTCATATGTTAAGATATGTTTTTCATTAAGCCTAACATGGCGTTTAGCTACGGTCGATTCGCAGACCAGAGTGGTTCGCACCGGCATCGTTCTGACGGTCCCCTGCACTCAGATTTTATTATAAGTAGATAAATATCATAAATATTGAAAAAAAATGCTTATATGTATATGAAAAGTAAATAGGTTGCCAGTAAATATACATAAAATGCACTGCATTCGCCAAGGCCATTTTTTCTATCTCGCCAAAGCCCATATAATAAAAATATACCAAATACTCTCTTTTGTTGCAAAAATTTGTTGCCTGATACTAATTAATCACAATAATGTAAATAACTGTTAGGCACAGATGTCATATACGTACCAGGTTTGGCGAGATTTTTTTCACGCCAATTTGGCAAAAACATAGTTTTCGAATACCAGTTACATATATATATTTAAATTATTTTCTATTATTTTAAAAGGAAATAACAATAAATTAAAAAAAGTTTAACCCTTAATTGCATGAATTATTTTTTTAGAATTGTGTTTTTTATTTTTATATTAAGGATTAGACACCAGAAATCTTAAGATAGATTTTTAACTTTATTTAGTAGCATATTTTTGTAATTTTTAGAGGATTAATATTTCTATATAAATATAGTGGTTGTAAGAACTTAATTTATGCATTAAAAATTAAATAAAAAGGTGATGGAAATTTACATCACTATACAATTAAGGGTTAATTAATAACTATAGAATAAAACAATTTACTTATAAATAAACAACAATAGCCGGGCTACAATGTCAGGCAAAATAAAGCCATTTTCGAGCGCATTATGTACCATGGAGCGTATATGACATCTGTGCCAACGAAACTTCCAATAATATAGTAAATAGGCCATTTGGCGGTGACTCGATAATCGAAGATTAAAAATAAATAATAATAATGATAATAATAAAAATAAATAAATAATAATAATAACATAAAATTTGAATTCGGGCGTTAATTTGTGTGCTTTTAAATATCTAAGATTAGTCCAATATCTTATAAAAAATTTACCTAAGAGAGGGGGGAGGGGGATATGAAAAAAAACAAAAAAGAAACTGGAAAACAGGAATTCTGCTTTTTCAGAATTTAGTGTTGCCCCCGATAAAAAAAAAAAAAAAAAATACATGTATATATAAAGAGTACAAAACATGTTTCAATTTTAAGACGTAAAGCACACACTTTTATTTTATGTAAAATAACGTCATATTCGCATCCGCTTAAGAATTCCACATTTACGATCCACTCTTAAACATCTACAGTAAAGCATGCATAGGATGTCACTATCGCAAAATAATATACAAATGCAGCAAAAAGATGCCGTCATTAAAGAAACTCGACAAAAAAAAAACGGCTACATAATGATTCATAGGCCTTCATCTGTTTGTAACATTCATGAGGACGATTTCAGTCGTGACGTCATTCATGAAGTTTTGGTTGGAAACTGACTCCAAACAAACGGTATCTATGTTGTATTTCCTATTTTGTTTATGTGATGCAGCTATATCTTACATCTGTATCTCACATCTAAGTGTTTTAATACTTGATATGTACTGGTAACATTTTCCACGATTTATATTTAAAAAGAAATGACGCATGGCAACCGTTTGTTTGGAGTCAGTTTCCAACCAAAACGCCATGACTGAAAGCGTCTATAGACACTTAAAATTAAATATAGTTTATAATAGCTCCATGTTTTAACAGAAATTATTCGTTTATATTTTTTTCAAAATAGCACGTATTTTGATTACATTTTCTTTCGGTTGTTATGAGAAAGTGGCAACAAAAAGATATAATTGCTATTTTTCAACTATTTTTCATTTATTTTCTACGTAAATGGAGTACTTGAGTTGCCAAAATTAAACAAATGGTGCTAAAAACTACAAAAAAATTAATATTTCACAAATAAATGGAGATGCAGTTATCAAACAAATTGCATTTAAAAGTACATTTTTTCCCCAATACGACGGTATAAAAATTGAAAATGTGCGATGCTTAGAAATAAAAAAAAAACTGCTATAGAGTATTTAATTGTAATGCTTTGTTTTACGGCTAGCTTCTGTAAGGTAACGTTATTTTTTGGAGACGGCACAAAATAAGCTGGGAGAAAGAAATAGCATACCGTACCGGGGGGTTAATAACGAATTACAAAAGTCTTTCAATAAATGAAAGTTCAAATTCTAGTGCTAATTCACCTTGAGTTAAATTATTAAAATACATATAAAAGCACAAATAATTGTACAAAATTTAATTTCAGGTGCATGCATATAATATAAAGATATTTAAAATACAAATTAAAAATATCTCACAATACATTAGAAAAAACCCAGAACGTTTTCAACCATTACAAGGCCGTCATCAGTAGAATTTAAATGTTGTTATAATTTTCTTTGCGCTTATTCCAGAATTGCCCAGAAGAAAACATTATAATTTAAAGGTTGTACGTCAGATGAGATGCCAGATAAAGTTATTCAAATTTTCAACAAAACGAGCTTTCATCTATTATGCAGGAAATATCTCCATACTCGATGGATATCGTATGATAGTGCATCGTTACAAGCTGTATCTTTTAGCAATTATTTCACTTGATTCTCTTATGATGGCTTCCTGGTCCTATTTCAACTGTAATCCTTTGCACGGTTAGGGTTGAAATAAATGGCGCGAAACCATACAGCATGATGTTGGTAAAACGAAAAAGTAATGCAGTTTTAGTTTTTGAGTACTATGTACACTGTACAGTCGTGGGAAAAAAAAAGTAAACACCCCCTACTAACTCCTCAACAAATTATCGTAGAAGAAAGTTACTGGTACCGAACGATTGGAAATAAAGTCTACTTTTAAATGATGTATATAAAATTTGCTTAGGGGCCACCTACACATTAAAACGAACCCAAACTTCTTTTTTTTTTCAATGGCAATACCCAATTTTAATAAGATATTTCAAATCTTCGATTCAAACTATGCCTAGACACCAAATTTCAAGTCATTTGAATGATAAATTTTTGAAATATAAGCATTCAAAATTTAGTGCTTCTAATGTTAATTTACATTTTCATATTTTTATTAATATCTCCTGAAATAATACTCCTAATGAACAATTTTTTGTCTAGCAATAATACTCAAATATCCAAACATAAATACGTTGAATTTGCAATTTTTATAATTTTGTGATATGAATTATGAATCATGAAATTAATATTCGAAAAAATTATACGTTGCAATCTAGATTTTTTTTTTTTTTTGATGGATTTAGGTTTATTAAATCCTGCTTTATGGAAATCCAAAATTTCGCATTTTACTTCCTAGTATTTTTCAAATTATGCTAAAAAAACGGCAAAATGATTATTTAAGGGACCGCCTATGATAGAAGTTACAAGATATTTTGAAACTTCTTATGCTATCCTGTAATCCAGCAGTTTTCAATGACTGCTTGAGTGGCACTTAACCCTTTCCAGGGCAAAGCAATTCCATTGCTAATGTGTTGAAATTAATGAATGACACCGGAATTTGAAAAAAAATTATTTGTAAATAAGAAAAAGCTATATTTCGCATATATAATAAACCGGAAAAATTTTTAACAAAATTCTGGTGCCATTGTGGCGTTTGGGAATTACAATTAAGTGGTTTCTTGAAAATACCACAGCCCCCAAAGGGTTAAGATACCTTGATCAAGAAATGTGCTCTCTCGATCAACAATCGAGTACTGAACTTTAATTTGGATACAGCCCCTAAAATACGCTCGTTTTAAAGTAATTAATTTCTCGGAAACTTATCGTACGAATTGCATAAAATTTTGCTTTTAGTCAAATTGAAGGGTGTAGAGTTCATTTATGCTGTCAGAATGATGTACTGCTATTGAAAAAAACAAAATTATGTTTTTTTAAGTATGTAGATGGCCCCCTAAATAGATTTTATATACATCATTTAAAAGTAGACACTATTACCAATCGTGTGGTACCAGTAACTTTCTTCTACGATAATTTTCTGCAGAGTTAGTAAGGGGTGTTTACTTTTTTCCCATGACTGTACTTGAAATAATTGCTAATAAAGATACAGCTTGTAACGATGACGACATGGCTTGACGACGATGCTTGTAACGACATGGATATCATACGATATCCATGAAGTATGGAGATATTTCCTGCATAATAGATGAAAGCTCGTTTTGTGGAAATTTTGAATAACTTTATCTGGCATCTCATCTGACGTACAATCTTTAAATTATAATGTTTTTCTTCTGGACAATTCTCGAATAAGCGCAATGAAAATAACACCATTTAAATCCTACTGATGCCGGCCGGCCTTTTAATAGTTGAAAACGTTCTGGGTTTTTCTAATGTATTTTAAAATATTTTTAATTTGTATTTTAAATATCTTTATATTATATGTATGTACCTGAAAGTCATTTTTGTGCAATTATTTGTGCTTTTATATGCACTTTAATTAAAAAAGAGTTGCAATTTTTTTTTCAGCAAGCAATTTTTATTTCAAAATTTTGATTTTTTTTTTTTTTTTTTTTTTTTTTTTAATAGTAATAACACATGATTGCATAAGTTTCCTTAAGAATAATTTTCAGTTCCTAAATTTTGAAACTGTGAATTTTCCCATACGTGAAATTGGCGTTATGGCCAAAGAAATATTAAATAAACAATAAATAATATCTTCTAAAAAAATAATAATAATAATATTCGTTGATCTGAGTTGGAGTCTATAAAAATCACATGCTTCAGTAATTTCGGCGAAAAGCTTTTTAAAAAGTGTGGAATTATTTTACAATATGTATGTGTGGCAGAAATTCAAACTAAAATTTAAATATTTGATTCCATTTTTAAAATATTAACTGGTATCTATATAATTTACGATTGAATGTAAAAATGTACTCCGAAAATGATCTCGTTCACTTGAAAAAACACCCTTATTGCGAACATCCTCAAGCTAATTTTACGCTTATGCATTTTTGGCTTAAAATCACATTGTTTGGCGACAAAAGTAAAATAAAAATCGTAAATAAATAAGTAATATGTAACTCACAATTACAGTAACTTTACAATTACACCTGCTTGTTTCTCCTGTAAGTCACATGTAGAGATGTGTCATTTGTTGAGGAACGACTCCAAAGGAACGATTCCGGCAGTGAAACTGAAGGAACGATTCCATTCTGTAAAAAGGAATCGGTCCTTTTTGGAACGGTTCCTCGGATTCGGTCCTTTTTGGAACGGTTCCTCGGATTCGGTCCTTTTTGGAACGGTTCCTCGGATTCGGTCCTTTTTGGAACGGTTCCTCGGAATCGGTCCTTTTTGGAACGATTCCTCGGAATCGGTCCAAAATGTACCGACTCCGAAAAGGACCGATTCCTCGGAGTCGTTCCGAAAAGGACCGATTCCTCGGAGTCGTTCCGAAAAGGACCGATTCCTCGGAGTCGGTCCATTTCGGAATCGTTCCAAAAAGGACCGAATCCGAGGAACCGTTCCAAAAAGGACCGAATCCGAGGAATTGTTCCAAAAAGGACCGAATCCGACGAACCGTTCCGAAAAGGACCGATTCCGAGGAATCGTTCCAAAAAGGACCGAATCCGAGGAACCGTTCCGAAAAGGACCGATTCCTCGGGAATCGGTTCTTTTCTTGTAGACTGGTCAGTTTTAATAAATTAAAATACGCTACTTTATTTCAAAATAACAGATTTTGATTCTATTAAAGCTGACTTTATTTCCAAAATATCCTTCTAATGTGTGTGCCCCTCCCCCCCCCCCCTCCTCAAAAAAAAGAAAAAAAAAGAAAAGTAAAGAAAGAAAGAAAAAAGAAATTGAAGTGCGGGGCGGAGTAGGGCGTTTAATAAACATTACTATTTCATCTTCTTGTGCTAAATTAATCTGAAAGAAATAATAAAAAAAAATATTTTATACGAATTGGATTTTTTACACCTGAGTGAAAAAGTGCCCGAGATGGGATTCGAACCCAGAAACTTTACGTGCTTTACCGATTGAGTACCTGGACCCCGAGGGTAATGGAACACCATGTGTACTTTAATACACTAATACATTTTCTAATTGGTAAATGTATCATACGAAATGAATTTTTTCTAAATGAATTCTTAAGGCTGTTCTCAAATCCAAAAGGATAAATTTGTGACAAAAGTTTTAATTTATTTTTATTCGGAAATGCATGAAACGAACAGGTGTTGTTGTTCAGAAACTATGTAATCGAGCTGTTTTTTCCGTTTTTTTGCAAACGCAATAGGCCTTTCAGAAAATAGTGTCAAAGTGGGCTTTTTGAACCGAATTTCCGCGCGAAAGAGGCATAATTTCTCAAAAATGGGTGAAAAAACATGTTTGTCACGTGATCAAAATCGATTATAACTCAACAGGTAATTTACTGATCAAAAGATGGAAAACACAGTTCGATTCCAAATCGCTTCCATGGTCAAACATTCCAATTTTATATCTTTCCGTTAAAAAATGAATTTGTAAATGTGTCAAAACGTTTTACGCATGTTGAGCAGATCACTTAAGAACAGCCTTAAGAAAAACAAAGAAAATGCTTGTTTAATTACTAGTGAAAGATATTTTATTAAATCTGACTAGAAACAGTTTTGAATAATGTAAGAAATATATCACTAGGCCATAAAAATTGCATTTTAATAGGATAATAATAACTGATTTTCAATTATTTTAATAATTGTAGAGTTACGCACTTTCATGCATATTTCACTATTTCATGTTTTTTCCTCAAACATAATTTCAATTTGAGAATCCTCTTTGTCAAAATAAATATATGACCAGCTACGAGCGCTCGAGTACCACATTATTTCCACAGTTTGGCGTCTTGTTTTTCTCTCCTGAAGATGATGATTAAAAAAATCTCGAAACTTCCTAAGATTGTTGTTTTAATCAACTTACATTGAGGTTTATTACATAGAGTAAAATCTGTTAGAACAAGGAATTTTTGTAAAACGTTTCTTTCTTTCTTAAGATAATGAATATTTCAAAAAGCATAATGTCTAATAATAATAATAAGATAACAGTAACAGTGGTGCGTGGGATTGAAATAATTTAACCGCGGTTCGCTCTCTTAATGGCTGTTTTGAGTATAAAAACGGGAAAGAAAAATCACGTGCTACATATAGATTATCGGACTTTCTCCAACACTGCGACATATATAAAGCTGCATATTTTATGCTTGTTTCGGTTTAATAGATTTATGTTAACCCTCCGCCTACCAGAGGGGTTCAATGGCCCCGACAGGTACATTTATAATGATATTTCTAATTTATTTTAAAAACTGAAATTTCTGTAAATATGGGGTTTTTCTGGGATGTTCTATTCTTTTGAGTAGAACATTCCAGAAAAAGTCACATATTTACAAAATTTTCATTTTTTAAAGTGTGAAAAATCAATTTGAATGTATCTATCGGGTCTGTTGCACCGGTCTGGTATGCGGAAGGTTAATATTGCATTTAAAAAGTTTTACAATATACGAATTTAGTTATTGGTTTCCAAAGAATGCACGTTGTGATTTTGTACAGTTTTTTCAATTGTTATTTTACTTCTATTTCTTGCTAAATAATTAGAATTTAAATAACTGTGACTTTGTTTTAATTCAACGTAAAATAAAAGCAAAAAAAAAATCGTTTATCGTAATAATTTCTTATAATAATTCAGATTTCTTGATCGTTATTGATACTCGTAAATCCCAAAATCAATGCCACGATTAATGCCTGTTACTGTGGTGATGGATAATACATATCTGAGTTTAATTTCGATCAAATCGAGGCACCCTTCATGCTAAACTAAATTTAATGTTTCAAGCCTAATACCAAATTTCCATTTTTATTGAGGTAAAACTTACTGCAAATACGATACTAAATTTTATGTATTTTCCTTTCTTATTGTTATTCTTTTCCCTTAGAAGATTTATTTATTTATTTTCTTTTTTTTTTCTTAAATTACATAAAGTTTTCTGAAAAGTTCGAATTTAACAAAATGTTTTATCTATTTTAAATAGTTTTGACAATAAAAAGTAACTCCGAATAAAAAATTGTCAAATTCTCAAAAAAATAAGGTTGGTATTATCCACGTTTGCAACAGATATCTTTCATTCAACGGCCGAAACATCGTCAAAAGGATAGTTCTTTATATAGTACTACACTCTGTAATAATAATGGGCATACTTTTAATTTGTTTAATTTAATTAAACCAATAAACCGTTTTTCAGTTAAAATGTTAGCAAATTTCAAATTTAAAGAAATAGAACTTTGAAGTTTAGTGAATCACTATATCTTTTGGCGGAGATAATATGTACTATATATGAATAAAATCATATATATTACTATATATATATATATATATTATAATATTAATGCATATAATATTATCTTATAAATATCACTAGCCATAGCCCTGCTAATGAATCTGTTTACAAATCATCTGAAGGAACTTCTATCCTTTCGTGTAACACAAGTGTTCCATGACTTTATGAGTTATGAAGCTCCAAAGATCCCAATCCAAACAAACATATTAGCATTGCAATTCACTCACACCGAACTGAGGTTCTGTATGATATAAGTGGAGAGAGGGTGACGGCGGATGAGGGTGTGAAATTAGAGAAATTCCTGTAGGTTCTCGTGAAATTGGAGATTCAAAAAGAGTTGTAAGTTTATTGAAATTCTACGTAGTTAACAGCAGTTCACAAATAGCGATGTTAGGGTAAAAGACAAGACATACATCAGTCACTCAGGAAAGACAGTGTGCAAAAACGTGCTTTACTTTTTAACTCTTTCTAATAAAGTTAGTGTTTATGAATGCGGTTTGTCTGTCCGTCAGACCGTCTGTTCACGCCCTAAGGCAAGTCACACACTAAGGCGACACATAAGACATGTCGCTTGAATTCGCTAGAAAAACTGGTTTAAAACAAGTTTGCAACAACTTCGTTCTTTGTTTCGACCGGTTTTTGCACTTCATGTTGCGCTTTGTGTCGTTCTGTGGTCTCAGTGTGTAACATACCTAACTCCCGTAAATATACTCGGATTCCCATGCAATTGATATATGTTAATGATGTTTACCATGGGATGTTTGGTTTTCAATATGAAGAGTGTAGCATTAATAGTTTATTTACAGGGGCACTCAAAAGTATTTTGTTACATTATGGTCAACGGGAAAAAATCGTTTGCAGCGCACTTTAATGACATTAAGCTTTTTCAAATGCATTAAAATTGATATATATCACTGAATTGCACTACAAGATGATTGCTATAGAATAGGTTGTTTCACTTCTGAACCAGATCCTGAAGGCGGGGATAATAATGTTGATGAATTATGCGAAATTTCCTGTGTGCGTAAAGTTAGGGAGCTAAGGAGAAAGACGATAAAGGGCATAAAGTTATTGAAAGTACGGACACTGGAACAAAAATGTAATCTACTTTAACTAGTTACATATCCAAACCAGTAGGGCCTTCCAAATGAAAAAGGAGATACAGAATGAAAAATGAAATTAAGATTACCTAGAGGTAGATTTTGAAGAGGAATCTATGAGACTAAAAATTCCTAGACGCTGGTGACAAATATCAGAGCAATAGTAAAATTTTCTATACAGGATGTCCACTCTCAACGATGTCCAATAGCTAAGTTCCTAAACCGTTAGTCATAGCCATATAGTTCCGATTACAAAAATGATTTAAATGGGGGTAAAGAAGTATTTAAAAAGTGATTTGGGTCAATAGAATCATTTCTTGAAAAATTATGAAATTTAATTTTTTATACGATCTCCCGGTCCTTCAAGTTATAGTTAGTAAAACTTTCCTATTACACTTACAAGTAAGACAAATAAAAGTCCTATTATTCTACGACTAAAACTGACCGAAGTAATGGCTGTTTCAACTTGGAGCATATTTTTTGCTGCGAAATAGGGGTCATTTACAAATTTACTAGAAATATAAATAATCTTCAGATATATAAAAAATATAGTTGATAGTAAAATTAACATTGCATTATAAATTTGAAATCTATAATCATTCTGAAATATTAATGCAAAATATACAGCTTGTACTAAACATATAACAGGAAAAAAATAATAGAATTTTCGTTAAATAAAATGTTGAAAAGCGACACCCTCGATTCTTTGCACACTGAATCCAAAAATGGCCTTCATTTTTTATCACAAAGTACAGATTTTTTGCAAATCGTAAATTTGAAAGCTAAAAAGTGAAAAATTTTCGGAAATCTGATTCTGATAGTATAAAATAGATGTGATTGTTATTTCTTTAACTTTTGATAATTGATTTTTATGTATTTTTTACTATTGAATCCGAAAATGACCTTCATTTTTAACCATCACGTCAGGATTTTTCGCAAATCGTAAATTTCAAAGTTTAAAAGTTCAAAGTTTTAATTGAACCTCTTCCCTTCTCACATCATCGGATCCCCGAGCTGTTTAGCTGTAAGAATCCCAGTATAAGCCAAAAATTGAGTAAATTCTTGAATTAAATAAAATTAAATTGAATAAAAGAAGTTTTGCATCCATTTTATAGTATCAGATTTTCGCTATTTTTTAACTTTGAAATTTACCATTCACAAAAAAGTCTAACATGATGGTTAAATATGAAGGTAATTTTTACATTCAGTGCTAAAAAGCACATACAAATCAGTCGTAAAAGTTAAAAAATACAACCATCGACTCTATTTTATAGTATTAGCTATTTTTTCAATTTTGAAATTTACTATTTGCGAAAAATTCTGACATGATGGTTAAAAATGAAGATAATTTTCGGATTCAGCGCTAAAAAATACATAAAAATCATAATTTTGAAAATACATAATTTTAAAAATAAAAAAACACAACCATCGCAGTTTTGTGTTATCTAATCTAAAACTTTTTAGAAAACTTGTTGGCAGTAATTTATCCGAAATTTTTTGTGTTACCCTGTAAAATAAGTACATAATGGTAACCACTGAAAATCATAATAATATTACATTGTCATCTGATTTACGTCAATATGTAAAATTTAACATCGATCGCATATTTTAAAGTGAGTTGAATTTCGAGTGCAAATTTTGAACTGGAAAGACATACATACGATCGTTTCAAGTTAACCCGTTACCCGCTGGTGTTGCGTTCACGCAACGGTCAAAATAATCGCTCATGCTTACATTAATTACTTTGTCACCACTATTTTACAATTAAAAAAATTGCCTTATTTATTGGCAGAAATTTTGATATTTTAATAAAGCGGAAATTACCTTTCTGAATTTGTGGTGACAAGCGACTTTCAACAAGAAATTTGAAAATTCCTACTTATAGTTTTGGCGGTTAATAGGTTAAATAAAAGCTTATAAAAATAGCATAGTTTTTGTTAAAAAAATCATGAAAAGAAACAGCTTCAAATCCTTACAAAAATCTGTCGTAATACGATTTCTTTCAAAGCGTTTACACATGAAATAAATCCTTCAAATACTTTAAGCACTTTGTTTACGACCCCTAGAAGCATGGCTAAACTCATGTGTATTCGGATGCAGAAAAGTGGCATAAGTCTTGCATTTCAAAGTTTCGTATAACTTCATGAATTTTAGTGTTAGATGAATGGGACTTTTTTTGTCTTTCTTTTAAGAGAACAGGAAAATTTTACTAAATATCTCTTATAGGGCGGAGGACCGTATAAAAAATTAAATTTCTTAACTTTTTTAGAAATATTTTTATTGATCCAAACGACTTTCAGAATAATTTTTTACCTTATTTAAAACATTTTTGTAATTGGAACTATAGGTCTATGACTAACGGTTTAGGACTTAGCCACTGAACATCGTTGAGAGTAAAGACACACTGTATAAAATAATAATATAAATGGACGGTCATTTGACGACATATTTTCAAGAGAAACCAATGATTACACTGAAAATCGAATAGACCTTGCACCGCCCTTAAATTTCCAAGAGGAATTAGGCTTTATACCATAAATCATAAAGTTAGAAATAACTGCAAATTAATTGCACACACTGATCAATGAAATGAACTCTTAAAAACAAAATCATCTGTCCAAAACATTACAAAATTAAAGCGGCTGGATGCCTAAGAAAATGGATGGGTACATAAGAAAATAAATTAGTGAAAAATATTATGGATTGCATGTGGTTCTCTTTATCTCGGAAGTGTTTTTTTCCCCTTGGAATCCTTTATTTTTCAAAATCGTTCTTTTTTCTCGGAATCGTTCCTTTTTCTCGGATTCGTTCCTTTTTTTCGGAACGATTCCGAAAGGAACGACTCCAATGAACTCGTTCCTTTCGGTGAAAGATTCCGGCTGGAACGATTCCTTAAAAGGAACGATGTTGCCCATCTCTAGTCACATGATATGGCAGTTGGATAAAAAGAACTAAAAAGAAAAAAATTCTCATTCAAAATTGGTCTAATCAAACTTTCAGGTTCATTATTTTAACCTAACGCAAGCGATAATTCGCCAAATATTGTATCAATTGTAAAATTTCACAATAAACTATATTTTAAGTATTACAAATATTTATTTCGTGTTTAAATTAAATATTTTCGTTTTATAATATTATGTCTCATTTAAATTTTTTTGTTGTTGTTGTTTTTAATTAAATATCAGTATTTTTTTTTTCATTTATTTGCGAGGTGTTTGTATTATTTTCTAACGGATATAGCCAATTCAATTATTTAATTAACTTTTCTCCAAAAAAATTACCACTGGCAACCTTTTCGTCTAAAATAACAATAAAATACAAAATTTTCAATCAAAAATCATGGTTTTTCCTGTATATTATACGCATAAACCACCGCGGGAATATTCTCTATCGAATGAAACAATTTGCAAAGAAATCCACCTGGTAATTTTTTAAATTACTCTAGCCGTACTTTTAAGGCCGACTGCTTTATAATATATATGATGATAAGAAATGAAATGTATGCAGCACGGACATAAGCTACTTGTTAATAAATAAATTTTCTGTTTGGAAATATTTTTATATGAGACAGACATAAACTCGAGAATTCTCGTAATTCGTCCGGAATGCGTTATACATTCCAACTTTTTGCCTTTCATACAATAATACATTGTGCTAAACAGTATAAATTTAAGTTAATAATAACGATCAGAAAATGCATTTTACATATATTTCAAAAAGGGGTAGTCGGGTCTTTTCATTTTGAGATGGGTTGATTTATCAGTCTTTGGCTGCTTTTAGCCATATTGTTGAAAGTGGAATATTTTTAACTTTTGATTAGAAGTTCTGAAGCTAAAGTGAATTGAATATCCATTGTCTTGCACAGGGCCAAAGTTTCCCCCAGACAGTTTCAGCAGAGTGATGCACCCTGCCTGCCCATTGGTTAAAAAAATTTCATCCTTCTCGCGCCTCGTCTAAAGGTAGCGTCCTTTTTGCCCCTTATTCAGAAATAGCGGACTTTTTGTCCCTCATCCAAAATAGCGCCCTTTTTGCCCCTCATCCAAACAACAGCGCCCTTATTGCCCCTCAATCAGAACAAGTGTGCCCTTATTACCTTTTGTATTAAAAAAAATGCTTCCACAGTTAAAACTGACGCATTTCTGTGTCTTGAAAAGAGTGAACTGATTTTTAAATATTTAAGTGCTTTTAAAAATAAAAAAGTGTCCCTTGGAATCTAACAAGTCCCCCCCCCCCCCCCCATGGATCTAAAAATTGCCCTTATAAATCTAAATAGTGTTCCTATTGATCTAAAAAGTATTCATTTCACACCACTGACACCCTGCCCTTTTTAAAAAATTTTAATTCGGGAAAACACTAAAAACCTCAATTAAGTTTTCCACTACCTCGCTGCAGACTACAGATCCGCACGGGTGTGAAACTTGATCCCGAATCGGGCTTGGGCCAATTTTCTTTCATGAGACTCAGGCCGGGCCCAGGCTTTACTTTTTCCCGCAGACTCGGGCCGAACCAGACTTTTTTCGGGTCTGAGATTCTTTCTCTCCCACGATCCCATGTTGGGATGGCATTTTATTTATTTATTTTCGGAAATAAAGTAACGTTGTACATTCGTTTAACGAAATGTTTAGAAATTTAATTTGGTTTAATAAATTACAGAAAAATATTTTTTAAAACTGACTTTTTCCTATTGTAAAGTTTAGAAATTCAGATTTCCTTTTATCACCTTTTTCTTTCGTTCTAAATTACGTTGATTTCCTTAATGATTCAGAATTTGAATGTAATTCTCTAAATTGATCCTTAATATTATTATTATTTCGTATTGCATGAATTTTGCAAATTGATAATGTAATCCCATAGTTGATCATTGAAAACCGCAACGGTTACTGAAAATTCGTAACAAACGGCATACCTGAGAGCCTATGAAAAGAAGTTTTCCGTTATTGCCATGTCAAAATAAGTACTTCTTGCAAAAGAAAGACTCTTTTATTTGCTTGATAATGTAAATGGAAAGGACCATTATTAGTGAGTAACTATGGGCTAAAAACTTCATCTTCATACTATTTGCTGTCGTATGCATTTATTTTACATCATCAAGCAAAATTGACCGCGCTTAACAAGCTGAAGATAATTTATTCCTATTGTTAAGAGAGAAAAAAAAAAAGAAAACGTGTTTAAAGAGTAAATATTTACCCCAGCAACGTTTACGTAAGAGGATAACATTTATTATAAACTTTTTTCCCCCTTCAATATCTGAAAGAATAAATAAGCAATTATATCATGTTATTCTTAACATATTTTTGCGAAGCAGAATGACATTAAAATAAAAACAATTATTTCATTTTTTTAGTTTTATTTATTTATTTTATGGAGGGGTGTTTATTTTCAATTTGGGTATTGCCGTTTGAATAGAATTTCTGAACGGTACTACTTTATGAAAATAGGACACACACACATATATATACATATTTGCAATGGTGAGTTTTCTTTTACATATATTCTTTGTGGATATATTTTAATATCTTTTTAATTTTATACTAGCTGACACGCCTGGCGTTTCCCGGGCCCGTTAACCCTTTGAGGGGCAAGTGATTGTGTTCCTGTAATGAAGAATTCACACCGGAATCTAAAAAAAAAAAAAAAATTCAAAATAAGGAAAAGCAATTTCACAACTTTTTTTCCACCAAAGTTATAAAAATAAAATTTAATTAAAACTTTCCGGTGGAAATCTTGATTAAACTTAGATCGGATATAATATATCCCACCGGCCCCTCAAGGGGTTAAGAAATCTCACGAAACGCGAAAAAGCTCTAAATATCGGATTTAAAAAAATCACGAAAAATTCCCAAATCGTTGCATCAGTTCAGAATAAACTTTATTGAAAAGAGGACAAAATTTACTATATTGAGCTAGATCTAGAAGATTGAGAAGGATTCGTTTTACTGATGTAGAAAAATCACAAAGGACAAAATTTTCTATGTTGGGCTGAAAGATTAAAACAGGATTACTTTAACGAATGTCAGAAAATCGTTTCGAATTTTGAAAAAATTCCAAAAATCACATAAAATAATTCACGTAAGATTCAAAACTCTGTGCACGAATTTCAAATAAACTTTATTGAAATGATTTACTATATTGGGCTAAAAGATTAATATCGGATTCCTTTTACTAATGTGGAAAAAATCGCCGTGAAACATACCATCTAAAAATTGCATAAATATCGGTACAAATTCAAAAATTTAGCTGTTTGAAAAGCGGAGAAAATTTACTATAGTGGCCTAATTTTACTCAGGCTTAATTGTTTCTCGCTGCGTAATTGTTTTATCAAAATAGCTTTAAAAATTGCGTAATTAACCCCTTCACGGCGAGCGTCTTTTAAGAATTTTTATTTTTTTGTCACCGATTTTTCAAAACAAACATTTTTGTCTAATTTAATCGGGAAAATGCTCCGATTAAATAATTGATACAGAATGTGTAATTACATTTTTACTGTCATAATTTATTTATTTTATGCGATTATATCGTTATTAAACTTATTTATAATTTCCGTACAGTTTGTAGAAACTCATTGTTTAATTTTACATTTAATTCATTTATAATGCGTAAAATCTTTATCGTCTGCTTTACATATCTAAGCAAAAATCTCTTGTAAAGCTGCATATCTGGAAAGAAGGGGGAAAACTCCCCTAGTCTTAAATAGGCAAAAATTGTTATTTTGAAAAATCGATAAAAATCGCATATGCATGTCGCCTCTCGTTTATAAAGGTATCCTACTCTCAGTAGCGGATTTATTTCTCCTGTCTGTAAATCTACGAACAGTTCCACTCAACTCAACCCTTCGTTTACTTTCTTCAAAGATTAGACCGAAAACTTTGAAATAATTTTTCACCGTGTCTACGTTATGTAGACGTAAGCTTTAAGAGAATAAAATTGATACATTTTCTTTATTTGTTTTTGCAAAATTTACTTTATTTCTTTACCAAAAAAAAGAAAAAAAAAAAAAGCCCAACTTTTCCTCGATTATTTTCTGAATTGAATGTTGCACCATCTATCGTCTGCCGGTCAAATCAATAGAAATGTAATTAAAAAATCCAAAAACTGGCTTAGAGGCATCACATTACTTCAAACTAGAGATGGGAAATATAGTTATTTTTGGTTAACATGTTACATCGTTCCACACTTGTACAGGTATCAGGTTCCAACAACTTGTTATTTTTATAAAATATAACTAATCGCTGTGTATCCGGTCGATGGATGTTTTAATTGGAAGGCGTTTCAAAACAAATGTCTGAAAAAAAATTTTTTGACGTAATTATAAATGCTGTTTTATATTCTGATGAATCAAAATCAGTGACTGATTAAAAAATTAATTTTTGCAAGGCAAAACTTACCTAATTATAAACTTTGAATTTCATGCATTTTTGGCGTTTTCTGACACTAAAAACATGTTTTTTCATTTATAGTGATTAAAACATTGAAAATTCATAAAATTCTAAGTATCATAACTCGGTAAGTTTTGACTATACAAGAATAAATTTTTGCTATTTTACTTGTTAGAACATGGCAAAACTTCTTCTAAATAAAACTTATAGGATCCAGGCATTGTATAAAATTTGTAATTTCTTATCTATTTAAAAAGTAATTATCGTAAAGTAAATCGATTTTTATGTGATGCAAAACAAAATTTGGAACATTTTTGCAACTGGCTATACCTCTAAAACTAACGGCTTAGAAATTAGTTAATGGTTAACGATAAAAGATACGCGCTTTATAATATTAAACACAGTTTTAACAACGAGATTTCTAAAAAAAAAAAAATTTGCATATAGCATAGATTATGAAACACTTTCCAACGCATTCAGAATACTATAACAAAACTTCACAATTTACAAAGGTGGAAGATGACGTCTTAATGAACAATTTGGAAAATGCAGAATGCATTTGAAAACACGATTTCTGTTATTACCATAAATAGTAGTTAAAACATACGATTTTTTTGCAGCCCTGTATATGATCTACAGCATACTACATAATACTCTAAAAGTTAGTTCAGTTAAACGCATAATACACTTTAAAATTTCCGCTCAGCAATTTTAACAATGTTGTTGAGAACTTTTGTTCGACCTTGTATATGATCTAGAATTTATAAAAACCAAGTAATATTTAAAAAATAGTTACATTTAAAAAAGCATACGACAAATGAAAACGCACTTCCAACAATTATTGTGCGTAGGCTTCAATAGTCCAATTATTGTTCATTTTCTTCTATATCCATATACTTTTGTTTGTTTCTGTAAATAAACGATAAGTTCTATGCACACCATATTCTATAGTAAGAACCTTGTAGTACACCTCAGTGATGTATATCAATTTCAATACATTTTAAATAGTGTAATATCATTAATATACACGGCGAACGATTTTCCCCCATATATCGTAATGTAACGGAATTCTTTTGAGTGGCCATGTAAATGAACCAAAAATGCTACACACTTCCTTTTCAATACAGAACATGCCATACTAAAGCCCAAGAATAACATATATCCATTTCATGGCAATCAGACAATATTTACACGAGTTAGAGCAAGGACTGACAGGCGGACAAACAAACCGAATTCCTACACACTTTTCAACTACGGTGGAAAATACTCAAAAAGAGAAATTCGATCCCCGATTTCATAGCAGCCATATCTATCAACACATATTCAAAGCTAATTTCACAAGAACAAAAAATATTATTTATATACTTTTAATCAAATTAAATTAATCCAAACAAATGCCGTTCGTACAAATATGTTTTTCAAATTAATAACAACTGTACTAAAATTAAGTTTTCTCACAAATTTTAGGGGGCTATTTTCTTTCCTTTTTTTTCAGCTAAATAAAATCACAGAAATTAAATGCTTTCCGCCTCCCATTAAACGAAATGATAACACAAAAATATTGAAAACACTTGGCCAAAAAGCGAAATTTATAGTGCGAGAATCCCCTCTCCCCCAAGAAAACCTCCATGAGTACGTAGTAATAACCCTTCCCTTTTAAATATTCAAAGAAATTGCCCATAAATATTTCTCATTCAAAATATCACCACAGATCAAATGATTTCCTATTCCTCATAATAATTGCTCGATGTGCAAAACACTCTTTCATTCAGCCCAAAAAACATGAAGAGTAAATAAGACAAAATTATCCTGCTAGATAAATTTATTGCTCAGCGTAATTTTTCAATTTAAAACACTTTCGTAACAAATGTTTTAAAATAAGCAAATGTTATACTGACCGCAGAAAATTTTAACAGATTCTATTATCTCTGTTTATTCAAATGCTCACCAAACGATAAAAAGAACATTTTATACGTTAAGAACTAGATATACTGATGGCGTAATTAAAATGTATCCCAATGAATTAAGGAATTATCTGCGGTTGGTTTTCAATTGAAATCATTCTTAATTAGAATGTACACGTTTTAAACGCGCTAATGAATTAAGAATTATAAATTCCTGCATTTTATTTGGATATGGTCAAATGATGTTTCATTATTTTTAAAAAAGATTTCTATCCAAAATCGAGAATTGAAATTTTTAAGGCATAAATTTATAAATAAATGCATTTTACTTAAACGTTGCAAAAAAGTACTTTTTATAAATTTAATGATTTTAAACTCAAGTTTTGCTGCTTTTTGGGGGGAAGGAGGGGGGGGGGGTAGAAATCAATGCTTTTAAATTATGTATAATTGTTCAATTTTAGTTTGGAATATTGAACAGGGGTGTTGTTGTGCTGTCTTTAAAAAAAAAATCCCCGAATCTTTGCAACTCCATGTAAGAAATTCATTGTAATTCCTATTCCTAATTTCTAATGTGTAACTGAGATATATGTTTGACAATATAATTCATAGGTATATAAATTTTTTAATTTACTCGTTGAAAATTAGAAGCAAAACAAGAAAAAAAAGCACGAAAATGTATTTTTAGTTGGGAAAAAACTGGTCAGATCAGACGTTAGACAAAACGTTACTGGGTTTTGGAAAGTCAAACTTGGCTTTTTGTTAAGTAAGTGCTAAATGAAAACAATTAATATATATATTAATATATATATATACGATTCTTGAGTACAAAACATGTCAAGCATGAGCTTTTTTCTTACCAATTTTCAGATGTTTTTCTGATCTACTATTTATTTCAGTGTTTCCTTTACGCTCTACTTTGCACAATCAGAATCGGAGAGAGTCTGTGATGGTGGTGACCTAGCACCAGGCACCAAGCCGAAAAAGCGTTTAATTAGTGCTGCAAGTTGTTAGTTATTCAGGCATTAGGGGTTGATGAAATGTAAAATAATTTTTTAGCACCACACACCTAACATAGTTGGCAATAACTAGAGAGTGAAGATAGGGCCAAGTTAAGGGCGCACGTTTCAAAAGAAACGATTGAGGACGTTTTTAGTGAATGTTCTATTTTAGAGACACGAAATTGAATCTTTGATTAAGGCAAATGAATCCATTTAAAACCATATGTTACTTAATTAACAGGGACTTTTCGGTAACATATTAATGGAATATTAGGCTCCAGTATAGTAACAGTGTTTTTTATCCTAATACGTTAAATAATGCCCATCCCTACTTCAAACATACAGGTATCTTTTGAGCAGGCAAAACAACGTTATTAGAACCAGACCTTTTTAACTTATAGCAGACTAATTTCGGTAGCATTTGGCGTACCGTCATCCGCACACTCAGAAATGAATACCCAGATTTCGCGAAATTTTCTTTGTCTTTGACGAAACCGTTTCCTGGGAAATGCTCCGAGTGAATATTTCGTCAAACTGATGAAATTACTTTCTCCACTTGCTTGACGATATACATTTCGTCAAAGGAGGGCTGGTGGTGCCATCTATCGAACAGTTTGAAAGCTCCTGTATTTATTGACTGGGGGGGGGGGGAATTCACTTCTCGTTTTCCTCGGGCTGATTCGAACCCGCGGCCTTTGGCGTGGGAGACCATTGCTCTACCGACTTCGCTATTGGGGACTTGTAGAGATGTGCTTTTAGAGTGATGTAATGAATTCTGCTTCGTGTTTATATTTTTATAAGGTAGATTGTAATTTTCTCGGTGCTGCTATAATTTCTGAAAGTTTTACGTAAGGCTAATTTATTATTATGGTTTTCTCATGGTCAATGAATAATTATAATATGGCTTGATTAAATAATTTATTAGTGAAATTTTTTCTGCTCAATGACTGATTAGAATATGGTCTGGTTAATTTGTTGCTCACAAATAACGAATTGTGAAGTGCATATTGCGTGAGATTTTATCACTTTGAGTAGGTGGATAAGATTTTAACACTTTACTGTTTGTAAAGGGGAGGGGGATCAATTATGTTTATTTTTAATTTGATTGAAAACAAAATATACTTCTTAAATAAATAAAAAGAAAAAGATATCCTGGAAGTTTGAAATTTTATTGACCAAATTTTCTTTTTGAATTGTTTTGAAGACGGGAAATTTATTCTTTTCGAATTAGAACATAACGAACAACAACACATAAATAAATACATAAAAATAACAATAAGCATTCCTAAAAATTTTAACAGCTAAAAAAATAACTAATGAAGAAACAATAACTATACCTATATTTCAGTATTTTCTGAAAAGCACTAAAAAGTGCTGTTTTAAAATAAATTATTACAGGACGAACATAAACAAGTAAATATCTGCTTGCTAAAATTGCAGGATTTGAGGAGGTACAAGCAACTGTTTCCTTAAAATTTATTGAGTCTGACCGTGATTGAGGCAAAACTTTCGTGAAATATTTGAGAGCTTACGTTTCATTAAAAGTCACGTGATGTTGATAGGAAATGATCGTCAAAAACGACGAAATACAGCTAAATGATTGCTGAATCGTCAAAAGTGAGAGTTTTATTTCTGAGAGTGCGTACACAGAATGATGGAATTTTGTTCATATATATATATCATCAATAAGCAAAAATGCAAATACACCATAACATTCGAAAGAATGACCTGCTTTTGGCGCTTGTTATGCGATATTTTTTCATTAATTATATATAATATATATACATATGATATAAAACTTGATTTTGGAGTCGTGACTGGTTGCATTCGTACTTAAAGAAAACAAACAGTTGTTCAGACATTGTTTTATTTTGCGTAGAGACATCTTTGCCGGAGTCGCAGTCATCCAAAGCCGGCACACGCCGGGGTCAATCCGACAGTCCCGATCCTATGTCTGTTCCCAATGGTGGCTCATAGGAATCTACGTGAATTTAAAGTTCTAAGAATAGATCACCGCTTGGCGAAACTAATTTATTACACTTAAGATGCCTAAGACTGTTTTATATTAGATGCTCCGGAGTAATCTTGGATAATTAGCTTTCAATTTAGTATAAGTTTCATGTCTCCGAGATTTAAAAGTTATAAATACTTGATAATTGGGCCATGTGTTGCGAGTTACTTCTGAATTTAATTGGGATTTGCAGTAGCAAGGAAATTATGATGTTTGAGAAGTGTGAAGACACCGAACATATGTCTGCACTGATGATTCTCGAAAATAGGCTATACTCAGGCCCCGATCATGACTAATTGGGGCCCTGGGCAAAGATAAATTAGGGGCCCCATTCAAATCGTTGCAAAATTATTCAGATAGAACTGATGGCCAGTCATATGTGTAATGAATAAACAATATTTTCCCACCTTGGATTTTAAATAGAAGAAAATTCTTAGCAATTCTAAATTAAGTACCTTAATTAATAAAAATACTTTTTTTCTTAGTACAGAACAAAACTCTTTTATATAACTTTAACAACTTGTTATATTACTCTAAGATGAATTTAATAACTTCAACTTATGGAAGAATGTCAAATACCCTTACGTGTAAATATGAGTTTATCAAGTTAGTTTCTTTTACATCTTTTAAGTTGCACTACACACAACATAATATCAAATAAAATACATTCTACTTCACAAGTAAAAAGTATTTTTTCAATAAATCTAAAAAAAAATGTCAATTTTAGGTTTGTTTTTCATATTTACTCAAAGTTAAAAGAAAAAACTTTGAATGCAGAAGAAAATTTATCTCAGGACAGTTAGAACTGATTATTTTCAACCACAAAAGTTTAGATATGATTTAGGTTCATTGCTAATACAATCTGTTAAAATTTAATATTATTTCTCATTTAATAGTGGTTGAGGTTAGCTTTGTGAAATCATTGAGTTCTGTGCGTTCAAAATGAAGTGTTTTTCAGAGAGTTTAGTAGGATCTCTTAAAGATGAAAATTGTGTTTTGTATTTGAAAATTTTCAGAGCTGGAATCGGGTGGGGGGGGGGGGGACTAAATATTTTATAAATTAATATATGGATTTGGGTGGCGCCTTGAGGCCTGAGGCCCCTGGGCAAAGTGCGATTTGCCCATGCGATAATAAGGGCCTGGCTATACTTGATAATATCTCTTATGGGGTTCTAACGATTTTAAGTGCTACTTGGGGCAGATATAGAAATTGAGTTAGCAACTAAGGGGAATGCATACTAATTAAAAAAGGTTATAGAGCATCTTATCAATTTTATAACATATATATGTATACAGTGCTGGAAAAAAGTTCGACTACATGCTCATTTTGTTGTTTGGAATAAAATTCCGAAAAGAGTTATACAGTAAACTTCCGATTATCCGTCACTCACGCGACCGACGGTGTGGCGGATAATCGAAATAGACAGAAAATCGAAAGGCACTATAAGACCGTTAATAAAATTAGATTTATTTTTGCCAGTCATAAATAACAATATTTAAACGCGATTTTTATATGTTTTAAATACGTTAATAAAAGCATAATTTATAATAAGAAACCATAATATGAGATAAATTTATAACTTTATAGAATAAATATGTACTACCTCTTTCAACCAAAGTAATCCGTTATACATTTTTGTTCGTGTTTTGCTTGCGCTTTTACTGTAGCAAGATTACGGATTCTGTGTAATAAAAGTACTTAGGTTGCATCTGTTTCCTCTTCTATCTCAAAATAATTAATGAACTTTGAGATCATAGTCTCCACTTCTGCATGCCTTACTCCTGAATCATTATTCCCCGATTCATCACAGTTCATCCGCTTCAGGTTTCTTTGGTCTCAAAATATTTTGAATAACTTCATCACCCGTTAATTCTTTACAAAAAAGTTTTTTTTCTCAGATTAGGCCGACTAACTAAGGTTTACTGTGCATTTGAGTTTACGCAATCCGTTTCTGATAAAAAATTATTTAGGGCAAGGGTGACGGTTAACCGATGGTGGCGGTTGATAGAATGACGGATAATCGGAAGTCTACTGTATATCTTAAATTTAGACACAAATATCTGGTATAATATGTGAATTTAATTCACTCGTTAAAGTTAAAAAGTATTTTTTCTACCAGTGTTAAAATCTTTTAATATTAACAAATGGAAATAAATTTAGGATCAGTATCTTCTTTTAAATCTAGTATAATGAGATGACGTCACGACTGTAGTATTTTATGCGAGACTCATCTGTAGGGGTCACTGTCATGGATCTGTCATTTATAGGTCGTTAGATTTGAAGTTTAGGGATATGCAACTGTTGCTTTGAGCGTGGCTCGAGGGAAATCGCTAACTGAAGAAGAAAGGTGTAAAATAGGGGCTTTTTCGGATTGCGGGCTGACTGAAAAGTAAATTACCCTAAAAATAGATAAATTTAAAACTGCTGTGCATAATATTCTTTATCATCCAATGAATTATTTTAGAAATAAAAAAAAGCGGATGGCTATCAAAACTGTCAGTCCGGTGTAAAAGGAACGTTATTAGAATGGCGGTTCAAGATTGTGCTTATTCTTCTACTATAAAACCTGCTCTAGAATTCTCACTAACTTCCAGAACTACTTTTTTGAAGCGAAATTTATTGGTCAGGTCTCGGACATGTTTTTGCTCTGTGGTATATATTATCGAAATATCATTATAAAGCAAAAACATGCCCGTGGCTAACGCAGACGTCATACTGACGGTGGCAACACCTGACCAATAAATTTCACTTTAACTAAAAATTTTTTAACTTCTAAACTTCGTACATTTTAAATTTTTATGTCATCGAATAAGAAAAAAAAAATACTTTCAAATGCAATTTGTTTGAAAACCAGAGGGGCCAAGTTCCCACTAATCTTCCGTAATACGTGGATTAATTTGACCCAGTTTAACAACTTTTCGAACCAGAAAATTTATTTGATGAATATTCATTTATTTAATTCCAGTTTTCTACGTGGAACTTATTTAATTTCATCTGTGAAAAAAGATTCTGGTGCGAAATGTATTAAACCAGGGTTAAATTAACTCACATATTACGGAGGATTAGTGGCAACTTGGCACCTCTGGAAAACTGTATCGTAATTTACTGGTTTTAAAGTAATTTTCAAGCATGAATATATATGATAAAGCAAGTGCATGTCCGCGAGTAATGCTGCCGTTATATTGACGGTGGCAACACCTGACCAATACGTTTCGTTTTTACTGCAATGTTTTTAACTTCAAAATAGTCCACTATTTCAATTTATATACCGTCGAATACATAAAAAAATGTTCTTTCAAATGCAATTTGTTTGAAAACTGTACCTAAATTTACTGATTTTTTATGGTTTTTAAAATAATTGTTAAGCATGTTTTTTTTTAAATCTATTTTTATCGCGTGCATCCCTATTAAGAACGATTATCCCGTTTGCTCTTATAACAGTATTTGTTTCCGGATAATGATCCATAACAAAATTAAAACTTCATCGATAAATAAATAAGATAACGTAAATAAAACATAAATTTAGCAGCTATGTAATTGAGCTACCCGCTTAAACCACTAAAATTCTCAGATTCGAAGTGGCTGCTGTAAGTAGCGAAATACTTGGCGATTTTTCTCGAATATTAATTCCTGACATTCGTGTAATATGAAAGTACCGCTTTTAATAAATTTCCAAAACTTTATTTAAATAAATAATCAATGTTTTTTTTTATATACAAATGCTTTTCTGGTGGTGTTAGGGAACAATCTAAAAAAATTAAATGTGAAAAATATATTATCGTTTACAATTAAAAAAAAAAAAAAAATTACCTATATTCTGTAATATGGGAAGCCCTAGTTGCAATGTCTAATTTTAATAAATTTTCCTGAAATACTATTATGCATCAGTGCTTTTAGAGGTTTCCTAGAGTACAGACTAAAAACTTTTGATACGACGAATCTCCTCATATAATATTCATGTCATATAAATGTATAGAATTTCGGGTATTTCATTTTCAGATGTAAAATTAAAGCCTATCCTACGACCTATAAATAAATAAATGATGTATAAGCAAAAGGCATTTAAACCATGCTGAGATGTCATGAAAATTGCATTAAACAGTGTATTTTTCTATGCTTTTTTTTTTCTTCTTTAAGCAACGTGTCCTACTTGATAGTCGAAGAACTCAATGATAAAGGTGGTAAGTGATATAATCATCATTTTGAGAAAATCAGCTGTAAAGTTCCAAATATTTATTTGCGTTTAAGTGTATGTTAAACTCCTTTTTGTTCTATTTTTATGCGTCCAATGTGTTGTTTGTTTCAGTTGATAAATGTCCTATGTACTTCATGAAAATGTACATAACACTTTTATCAACTAAAATAATTTTTTTTTGTCACATACCACCTTTATCATCTGAGCTCTTCAATTGTTTGTGTATTGTTGATTTAGTTAAATACTTTGTAATTCTTACAGTAAAAAGTGCTTGTATTCATATTCTTTTCCCTTTTTTTTCTTTTCAGACTTTGCTTTTGGGAAATCTTTAGTGTGGGACATAGAAGCTGAGCTCCCAGATGAGCTCATTGATACGTCTATTGATCCAGATCTTCCACAGTCTTCACAATCATCTAATCCACAAAATTTATTTAATGGCACCAATGAAACTGCACCAGTTGAGGGAAGTGTAGCACCTCAAAGGCATCAACAGTTATCTCAACTTTTGCAGGCAAAACCAACGCAGCAGACTCATACTAGTTTATCGGCTTCTCAACGAATTCCCAGTCCTAGTGTAACTTCAATAGCATCTGTAAAAAGCCCTCTTACAAATAATGTTTCTGTAAATAAATCAGGAACACCAATATCATCAACTGCCCATATTAATGTTACTGATGTCACACTCACAAATATATCAAACAGTACTGTAAATAGTTTAAGTAATACATCTGGAACAATAGGTATAAACAACAACATGTTGTTGATGCAAAGTAAAGGTGGTGCATTAGGTTCTCAAGGTAATTTAGTGTCACTATCAACCTCTGTTGCTGGTAACGGCAGCACGGGTAATTTACAGCATCCTGTAACAGTGGTGCAATCTCAGCTTACACAGCAGCAAAATGTTGGATCGCTTATGAATGGAAATCTAATGTCTCTTGGGAATGCTAGTTCCTTAAGTATAAACAGAAGTGTTAATCCCAGCGTTTCTTCTACTGTTCTAGCGCAACATCAGCCTCATCAAAATCTTTTAGGACATTCTTTAACCAATCAAGGTGCTACTTTAAAGGTAAGTATATTCTTGCTCTCGTGCATTTTCTTTTATTTAGTTCCATTTTACTAGCATAATCATGAGCATTATATATCAGCGTGCATCCTAGATATGAAAAATCCAGGATGATCTTTAACCCTTAAATGCATGTGATGCATATCTACATCATTTTTTATGTAATTCTTAGCAACCAGTATATTTATATAGAAATATTAATCCTGTAAAAATTACAAAAATACAAAGTTCGTGCATCCTAGATATGAAAAATTCACGATGATCTTTAACCCTTAAATGCATAGTGATGCATATCTATATCATTTTTTATTTAATTCTTAGCAACCAGTATATTTATATAGAAATATTAATCCTGTAAATATTACAAAAATACAAAGTTAAAAATTTATCTTAAATTTTCTGGTGTCTAATCTTTAATATAAGAGTAAAAACATAATTCTAAAAAAATAATTCATGCATTTAAGGGTTAAGTTTCACAAAATAAAAAATTATATAAAATAAGGTATTTAGATTCATGTTTATTAAAATATTTACTAATTTGCAATATTTTAGTTTTTACTTGTATTGCAGATGTGCAACATAAGAAAAGATTGACGTATTATACGAAAAATGTGTCTCTGATACGATATTTTCTAATAGTTAAATAAATCCATTAATCTTTTAACATTTTTCATCCGAGGTTCTCTATTTTTATTTTAAAGTTTGATATTTGATTAAATAAAACTCAAAAATCACTGAATTTAGGTTCTCAGACCTCCACCCCCCCCCCCCCCCCCAACTCCTAAAATTTGCAATGTACTTTTGGCAAAACAAAATATTTATTACAAAATATCTTTATCTAAGTTTTTTTTTAATAAAACGTTTAAAGTATATTTCAATCAGTGATTTAAAAAAAAATAAAATATCAGTTGATTTAAATCATGATTCCTGATTAAAATCAAGCTGATTTAAATCAATGAACCCTGAAAAGTAGCTGTTTTTGATTTGAGAACAGCCTTAAAAGATATCTGCTCGCGCCCTGTCTTTAGGGTGAACACTGATGTGTATGTGATTTTTTAACCTTTCAGCCGACGTGCTTAATTTTTTGCAGGAATAGGCGCGTGACGTATTTTTTTACGCTGATTGAAATGCAAAACATTTCATAACATTATTAAGAGACATCGCAGAAAATCAATAATACCGGGTGTCCCAAGAATGACCGATGATTTTAAAATTCAATGACTTGCAAAAGGTGACAGATATTAAAAAAATTCTTGCAGGAGTGTTATGCAAGATGTCAGGAGTTTGTATGCTGCGATTCTGAGTTTTAGCTATAAATAGCATCTATAGATGGCGCTGCAAGCAATAACCGCTAAATCCAGGCTCGATTTTTCGGCCTCTCTCTTCTTTCATGCGAAAAAAGGAGATTAAAATGTATTGAATGTATCCCGAAGTACCAAAAATCGGGTCTGGACTAGAGATTTGCACGAGTCAAAATTTCCAGGCCCGTGCCCTGCCCGATACAAAAATTAAAAATTCGGCCCATAGGAAAAATAATATTGGCTCGGCCGGGCCCAGTAAAAAACATAAAAGTTCGGCCCGAGCCCAGCCCGAGTGAATTTCTACAACATATTGATTTTTACGTCGATTTGGTAAAAAATTTGTCTCGTACGAGGAGTTCTGACCAAAAATATTTTTTTTTTCATGTTTATAATCCTCGTTTTCATAGAAGTGCCGCAGGCTGCGATATTTATGTTAAAAATCTGAAAACTGCTATACAGTAAAATCTTCTAAGACGGAATTGCATAGAAAAAAAAATGCCTTATAGACAAGTTCTCTTCTTAGCAAGTGTAAATGTATTATATATTCTTTTCTTACGTATTAGTATATTAATTTCATGGATCAACACGTTTTTCAGTTTAAAACAGGGTTCCGTCATAGGCAGGTTCCTTTTCACACGTTTTACTATATTCTAATAAGCATACAAATTTACTATTCTTTAAAAATAATAAATTTTAATATTTAAGTGTAGAATAATGGCGATTTAAAAATGTAGGTCATTTTTTGCAAAACTTTTTGGCCAGTCCTAATTTAACTAACCTTTGAATGGACCAGGCCACGCTGAGACAATGATTTCCATACGGGCTGGGTCAAAACTAGGACTGAAAATTTTGGGTCGTGAAGATTAGGAATGAAACCAGTCCCGGCTCTGTACAGAAAAAATGAGCACCTATTGCTCTCGAACTAAAATAAAGAATCAGAGTAAAATATCACCCGACATCATACATAACCCTGCTGCAAGAATTTTTTTAATATCTGTCACCGTTTGCAAGTTATTGAATTTTAAAATCATCGGTCAGTAATAAAAATAGAATTTTCATTTTTGTGCCATTTTTGAAAACAAAGTGTAGGGAAAATCACATTGGCGTTTAGAGTGAAAGGATAATGATATTGTGGTATTATCGAACAGGTAGGTGTGACGTTGTGATGATTGTTATACAGTTTAAAGATTTAAGAAGAGATTTATACTTTTAATATTATAAATTGTAAAAAGATTTTGATAATTTAATATATCTTTCCTATCTCTATTTTATTGTTACAAACGTGATTTGTCTTTCTCAGACTTATTTTTCCCCCCACGGTTTCTCTTTATGGAGCTGGTATAAGAAAAAAGCATTTTATGCTTTTTCCTACGCTGCACAAAAGGTCATTCCACAGAATTTCAACAAAATTTAATGCTTGCTTGCTGCACCGTTTTTTATTTTTCCCATACATTGTGGGTGAAAACCTATATAGAAAATAATCTAAAATGGGTCATTCCATGGTAACTTACGTTACATTTAGAACAATTTACTGCAGCAATTTAAGTAATATAACACCAGATAAAATATTCAAAATGTAAAGTTATCTAAATCTCAATTTGGATGAAGAGTACCTAAATTTAATGCTATTTATTGAGGAATTATATATTTTATGTTAACTTACATTACTGAAAAGGGAACGTAAGTTAGCATAATGAATATAATTGCCAGAGTTCAAAAAATTGCACTAAATTTAGGTAATTTTCATCCAAATTGAGCTACGGATAGGTTTAATTAACAAATCGCATCATCTTTACATTTTGAAAAATTTTTTGTATTTATTACTAAAATTACTGAAGTAAATTGTTCTAAATGTAACATAAGTTATCATGGAATGAATGACGCAAATCCATCTTAATAAAAATTTTAATCTTAAAAATCTTTTTGTTTAGAAGCAATCGAAATGGCTGTTTCTGCACGTGTTTACAAAATTCAAAGGTTATCATGCATAATTTTGGAAGTAATGTGGATAAACAAAAATTTCAAATATATCTAAAATCTACATACGTTTTTCTTACAAGTAATGTGAATGTTGTGGATCTCTGTTTATTTTTTTTAATATAAGTATTTGAAAAATTGAATATTGATCAAAATGACACTTTAAAAAAAATATATATATCATGAAGGGGAAGAGATAACAGCATATGTCGTTTTATATTGGTTATATATATATGTGTGTGTGTGTGTGTGTAATGATTTCGCGCTACTCCCGTTGTGTTTCTTTTGTCTAATTGTGGATCCGACCGATGGGTGCCGGGGCGCGGATATCAGGCCCGTCCGTGCCGACGTAGGATCGCTCCCTCGGAGTTACTAGCATAGTTCTGTAGTCGCAGGCCGTGAGTGTTGATCCGGGAGCTAATAAATGTCTGATAAGATGCGTGTCTGATTAAAGGAAGACACAGTTTTTTCGGGGACCTGATTTATTAATCTTTTGTTACATCCTTTTGAGATAAATCGGGCCCCTTTGACATGAGAGCTGCTACTTTACTTCTTGATGGACATCGGGATCGGGAGTTAAGTGTATCGCAAAGCGATACCTGGAGAGTAAAGTGGCGTGAAGTTAAGGCATTCTTTAGATGATAAAAAGCCCTCTCTTGCCGCCCGTGTAGCGGTATAAGTACGAGGTATTTTGCATTATTCCTGCTAGGGGACGTTGAAGTCAAAGGAGGCGTATTTAAAATATAATTGGTTGTTAGCTGAATGATTGATAGCCCGGGGCTTGGGCGCTGGCTCAACTTCGGCCAACGGTCGCCGCCAGACTTAAAAATTGCACTTACTCAGCAAAAGTATTCTTATGAAATGTGCCAAACGATCTTTGAAAGTTATAAGATGCGATGTTGAAAAACTGACTTAACAGGGACAACTTCATTTAATCAATTGAGACACAATTACCAAAGCATTTAAAAAGTTTTAATTTTAATTTCTAAATTTAAATTTCTGTTTTTTAAAACGGAAATTTCAAATTTTAAAAGGGGATTTTAAAAAGGGGCTTAGCTTTTATCGTTTCATATCCCCCCCCCCCCCCCCCACTAAAACAAGAGCCACAGGGCTCGCCTGCAAGACCTGTGGGTCTTATCTCGTGAATTTAACCCAGGGTGGTTTTTTTCTTTTTTTCCTTTGGTTTTAGATTCGTATTTGCTCCAGCTCTCGAGTCAAATGGACCTATTTTTACATTTATATCTCAAGTTTACATAAAAATATTGGTTACACTAAAACACGTGAATTCTTTCAATGGTGTTGCAGCAAAATAATAACGGGACAGTCTCGAGACATATCTGGATTATAAAAAAAAATGTGATAAAACGACATCATTTTTTATGTTCCATTTTCTTTCCAGTTTTTGTTTTAAAGTCTCTTGTACAGTTCGTTGGGAAACATCTTTTTGTGTATTTGCAAATTTGCAACCATAAAATATATAGTATTCTAAAATATTCAAAGATAAACATACTGAAAACAACATATTCATATGTAAACAACGTTCACAACTACAAAATATTCAAAAAATATAAAAATGTTCAATAATACGCAATATTCAAAAATATAAAATATTCAATAATACAAAATGTTCAAAAATATAAAATATTCAATAATATAAAATGCTCAAAAATATAAAATATGCACTAATACTATCAACACAAATATATTGTCTACCAAAATGCAATTTGGAAAATTTGCATTTCTAAAAATACTGAATTTTCACACTGAGATAAAATAAGATACACTATAATACTAACAACAACAAACACATAATATTTCTTCCTATACCATTCTGTTTCGGTAGAGACTTTACTACTTCTTTGATGCAGCCAAGGGTTATCTTTATCAAAAACAAAACTAAGTTGTCTAAAAGGAAAACTATAGCTAAAAAAATACAAATATACACTTGCTATAATTTTCACCATGCCCAGGGTCAGTGCGACATGGGTTTTAATACTCTGAGGTGAATATCATCCCAAAAAATGTGCCACTTGTACGACCGTAAAAGGAAGGTGGGTAATTGACATTCACCTGCAGAGGGGAAGCGAAGCAGTTTTGGCAGATTCTCCGTTTAACCTGGAAAGAGAGTCTGGGAAAACAGTCCGGCTAAAGATGGGTGGCAAAGCGATATAAGTAAGCGTCCTATCTTAAATGGGACAGGTAACCGCAAAATTAAAGGCGAGGTCACGTCAATCAAGGTCATACGCCACCCAGCGGACGGAGTGAGCTACAAGAGGATTATTAACTTCTTTCCCCTTTGTGGATGATCTATAAGTTCGATATCTATGAAATAACTATGCGCACGCGCAGCCGTAATTTTATTCGTTTGTCGTCTGCGGTACTTAATTGTTGGAAGTTAGATATAATTCGATTTATTTATTCGCCATTATTTAATTTATTAATTGAAGTTAGTTATTTAAACAAAATCAGTTCTTTTAAGAACTTATATTATTTGTGAAAATGCGTTCTAATTAGTTGGCGTTCTAATTATTGCAGTTTTCAAAACTGCAAAAATAACTCTCTATCTGAGAGAACTTATTTTTTTCGCTTCCCAAAAGAGAAAAACAGGTTAGTTTTGTGTTTTATTACAATTTATAAAAAAGTTAAAATATTATTTAATATACATTATTAAATGTCAGTGATTTTAATACGTTCTATTTTAATTATGTTTTAGTAATGCAATGAACAAGGGCATATAAAAATTAGTTAATGTATGCTAAGATAGAATTTTACAGCAGCGTTTTTAATTCAATTCCTGATAAGATTAAGTTATAAAAATTACATAAACATGTGTATTTCCAATGAGAATTAAATGTTTTATTACGCTTAGAGTTTAAGTATAAATTATATAATTAATTTTAAGGCATATTTTTTATTTACCGGGCGCAGGCGATAAATTGCCAAATATTCTCTTGATCGAATTGTATTTAGAATATTTAAAATAGAAGCATTTCATTCATTCCATTTAAAACTCATTTAATTTTACATTAGGATCCACTTTAATTTAAAATGCAAGCAGTAATTCTTGTACTATTAAACCAGCAGTAATTGATTATTTATAGTTTTAAATATTTTGAGAATTTTAGACAACAGCTTTAAAAAAATTCCTAAAATCGACAAATTACTTTTTTTTTTTTAAATCTAGAAATATGTCGGTCATTGTGTCATATCTGGGAAAAATAGTTTTCATGGGATACCTGCACTTCGCACAGGTGAATAACATTGCAGAAAGCATACAAAGTATAGAAGAAACTTCAAAAATTGGAATAAAATATAAAATATTTACATATAGTACGTGATATGCTCAATTAAACATTTAATATCTTACACCGGTTCTTCGCAGGTGTAAAATGGATAACTTTCCGTAATCAGGCCGATAGCCATGATTGGCGTCAAATGAGAAAACAGTATACAATTGTAACTGTATAAAAGTTAAATAATGGTTAGAAAATGAAAGTAACTTTTATCGAAATAACCCAATTGCGGAGTATTCTCCAAATTTGAAAAAGGCTTATGAAACACACAACAATTGCCAATAACTGAAAACTATAGACTAATAATAGGCTCGACGTAGCAGTTGTTGGTCGGTAGCCAAAAATTTCAAATTTCCCTTTTAATTTTTTCCGGTTTCAATTTTTGATTTTTTTTTCCGCAAAAGAGTCGGAATAAGTAGTAGAAAAAAGGGCTGCGGACGGAGATGGGCCAATTGAACGTATTAAAATCACTGACATTTAATAATATATATTAAATAATATTTTAACTTTTTTATAAAAAATTATAGGGCTGAAAATCACGTTTAAGATGCTTAAAGGTTTTAAATATTTCTCTTTTGCAATTTCCTAACCAGCTGGTATATTTTAGAAATCGTAGTTTGTTACATAACTTACTCAATTGTTGTACTTGTATACACAGTTGTAACAACCATAAAGAATGTTTAAGGATTTATCAGCTACGTTTAGATAACATAAAATTAATTTGCTAATTTATAATCAAGTTGTAAAAATACTAAAATGTTGTATTGTTACTAGAAACAAATCCATGTACATAATATTTATTTTTCTAGCATATCTGGGAGGGAAAAATCGATTAAAATTTTTTATCTTTTCATATATATGAACAGGGTTAGATTAAATAAACAGTGTAAAAAAGTACTTTTATGTTAGCCGGCCGCAGTTCATAAACCGTCAAATATTTTCCCCATCACCAGCGTTTATGTTGCATTCATTTCATTCAAAATATAAAATCATCATTTTAAAAATATACTCGTCATTTGAAAAACATAACTTTATTTAAAATACATACATACTGGTATATTACATAAATTTAAACACATGCTTTTCGCTCATTATATTTAAAATACATTTTTTTTCTAATAAATAATAACATAAACCCAAGGTGGGCAAGTTTCTTCCAATGTGGAAAAAAACCAGGAATTAAAAGTTACGCCTATAACTTTTATTAACAAAAATGTTTTTTTTTTTTTTTTTTAGCCTGAATAGCTTGCATAAAATTCAGGTCTATTTGAAGATATTTACAATTTAAGAGTTATAGGCGGAAAAGCAGACAAAGCCATTTTAGAGAATACCTGTTAAAATTTTAATCGTGAATTTCAAATATTTACTCACTCATGGAAGATGAACCTTGTTTACCAGATTTATTACAAAATATTTTTGTTACAGCTTGTTTTGATAAAAATATATGTATTTAAAAAATAGTTGCAATGTTAGTTTAGTTTCGGGGAAAAGGCAATACTGTTTACGTAGCATTAGTGCTTTTTCTCCCGAAATTAAAATGACATTGCGATTTTTTTTTTTTTTAAATACACATATTTTCATCAAAACAAACTGTAACAAAAATATTTGTAATAAATCTGGTAAACAAGGTTTATCTTCCATGAGTGAGTAAATATTTGAAATTCATGATTAAAATTTTAACAGGTATTCTCTAAAATAGCTTTGTCTGCTTTCCCCCCTATAACTCTTAAATTGTAAATATCTTCAAATAGACCTGCGTACGAGATGCGCAGATGGTAGATATCCTGTCATATATGACGTCATACAAAAAACCCGCGTATTTGCGTTATTCACTCCATCCACAAGATGGCGCAGCTGTGTCAATTTACGGTAGATTCCAGCATTAACTTTGTACGCTTACTTATAGCGCTTTGATGGGTGGCCACGGAGCGGAGGACCCCTTCATATATCACAAAATCATCATAATAATATATTTATTAAAAAAAATTCTCACAGTACTTTTAAACTGTCACCATCATTCTACGACGCTGGGGGGTTGGGTTACACGCCCAGCTGGACCCTCGTCCAAATGCTACGAGCAAGGGGGACGACAGGAAAGCAAAAATAAAAAATTGAAAGATAAAAGAGATAGATGGTGTTTATTCATGGTTGAGTTTAAGATTTTGAGGAGGGTGGTAGTATCTTAACTTGGATGAATGGACAATTTCGGAATTTCTCTTAAAATGTGAACTGGGTTTATCAATTTCAAAGGATACATCAGAAAGTTGTTTTAAAATTGTGTATGGGCAAGAATATGGCGAAGTCAGTTTACGGGTATTAGGATAATGAAATTCTTCATACATCACAATGTCACCAACTTTAAACTTTACAGGAAGAAAACGAGCATCATAACGGACTTTATTCTTTTTATGGTAAGTAATTGTTCTCTCTTTAGCCAATTTTCTAGCTTCATCCACAGGGGGATAATAACTATTATTTGGTAAAGGAGGATCATATGGTAATTTTCCTAACAATAAATAACTAGGGGTGAACAGTGTTACAGAATAGGAGTATTATTATATTCATATGAGACTTCATCTAAAAGCTTAGTCCAGGGTATTTTCTTGGATGTGGAATTGACTTTACATTTTAATCTAGTGACAATAGTCTGATTTACGCGTTCAATTTTCCCATTCGTCTTTGGGTGATGGCTGCTCGTCAATCTGTGTTTTACATTGTAAGTACGAAGAAATCTCTTAAACCTGGAAGCTGTAAATGCTCTATTTCTGTCGGTTAACAATCTATCTGGCACTTGTATCTGAAATAATTGTTTCAAAATGTTTGTATAAGTTTCAGTAGTTACACTTTTTGAAGGAAAACCCCACACATAGCGAGTTGCATGGTCAACGACTAAATGCAAATATTTTTTCGTAGAATTGTAATAATTAAATCCACCAACAGAGTCTACTGCCAAACATTCAAAAAGTATATCTGTTAGGGGCATTAATTGCAATAAGCCAAATCTTTTTTGCCTACATTTTTTGTTTATCTGACACGTGTGACAGTGTTTTACAAAATTTTCAATATCCTGATTAATGTTAGGCCAATAATACTGCGGAGAGATTAAATTTATCATCTTATAAATTCCAGGGTGGCCAAATTGTGTGTGGGTTTTTTCTAAGAGGGGTAGACGTAAAGCCATGCAGACCACAATCTTATACAAACTTTTCTTTTTAATCACAACAACATCATTTATCTCAGTGTACTTTTTACCATCAACTGTTACATTTTCTTTTTTCTGATTATCTCTTACTTCATTCAAGTCAAGGAGATGTATAATATGGGGTAAATTTTCTGAAACAGGCTGTCTAGATAGCATATCAGCTTCAACATTAGTGGAGCCTTTTTGGTATTTAATTTCATAGTCAAACATACTAAGTTTTAGGGACCAACGGAAAAGACGTCCTCTTAAATTTTTAACACTTTTGAGCCAGGTAAGTGCCACATGGTCTGTATGTATGAAAAATTTTTGACCGTGTAAATAATGATAAAATTTATCTAAAGCATCCACAATCGCCAAACATTCTAATTCAGTAATTGCATAATTTTTTTCATAATCGCGAAGATTTCTAGAATGATATGCTATATGATGTAATGTTCCTTTTTCATCAACTTGTTTCACAACACATCCCACTCCCTGACTTGAGGCATCTACAAACAAATGACAAAGTGTTTTGGGATCAAGCAACTTTAATATAGGTTTTTCAATTAAAGCATTTTTTAACTTTTCGAAATAATTTTGACAATTTTGGTCCCACACATAAGGGACATTTTTCTTCTACAAATTGTTCAGAGGGTATCGAATGTTAGCAAACTTTGGAATAAATTTGTGATAAACATTTATAGATCCCAAAAAACGTTGTAATTCCTTTACATTCGTAGGTGGTGTTAATTTCTTAATTGTCTCTATATTAGGGTTATCAGGTGTGATACAACCATTCGAGACTTCATATCCCAGAAAATTAATTTTGGATTTAACAAAATTACACTTTGACAATTTGAGTTTAAGGTTTTCTTGGACACAGATATTAAATAATGTCTCTAAATGACACAAATGTTCCTCTTCATTTTGGGAGAATACAATAACATCATCAAAGTGACTACAGGCAAAGTCAAAGTTGTATTTATTAAGGATTCTTCTGAGGGTACGGTTAAACCAAGCAGGGGCGTTTTTCCATCCGAAGGGTAAACGATTCCATTCATATAATCCAATGGTAGTTGCAAATGCCAGCTTCTCTGTATCTCGAGGGTGGATAGGGATGTGCCAATATCCACTGGCCAAATCAAATGTGGAAAAACTTTAGTATGCGCCAATTTACCCAACAGGGTGTTTATTCTAGGTAAGGGTTCTGCATCTGTTTTTGTAATGGCATTCAATTTACGAAAGTCAATACATAACTGGGTTTTCTTCCCTTCTTCACGTTTATACGCCAAAGTTACGGGTGATGAATAAGGGGAATAACTTTCTTTAATGATACCGGCCTGCAATAAATTTTGAATTTGTTCTTTAATCTCCTCTTCTTCCTTAGGGGAAGTGCGATATGCTCTTAAAGAAACGGGGAGGTCTGATGTTAATTGTATTCTCTGGGGATCAATGTTTACACAGCCTACATCATATTTATCTTTAGCGAAAATACAGACATATTTGGCTAGAAGAGCAGGTAATTGTTCCTTGACAGTCTGAACATTTGATACATGTTCAGTGGTCTCGGAACAACTCCGGCTCAAAATTTTCTTCGAATATCTCTGCATTTTCCATTTCTGGCTGGCCTCTGATAGGTCTCTGATAAATGTAAAGTATGATGAGATGAATTTGTTGAAATATTGTCCATGAGAGGTACTCTCTTATTCTCTTGAGTGATTTGCATTTTAACACAGTCAATATTTAATTTAAACAGTTTACAGTGGGGTATCCCAATCAAAATATAAGGTAACTGATTATTAATTATAAAAAGTTCAACATTCTTAGAGATACGTCCTAATTTCAAACTAACAAGGCATTTTTCTTTCAAAGCAAGAACACCTTGTGTTTGTGTGACCAATATACTCTGCTGAACTTTACATATTTTTAGGTTAAGTTTGTGGGCTAAATGACAAGGAATAACACTTATTGAACTCCCTGTATCGATCAAACAAGGTAGTGAGCCTTCACTTTTTACATCAGCAATTTTTTGACAATTTCTATTTGATTTTTTATAGCTAGCTTTTTCTTTTTGTATATGTCCGGACATAAGAAACCGTCATTGATTACTAGATATATTTTCGGATGACTCATTAGCTCTATGATCTGGGTTGGGGTTCGCACAAGTCATATTGGGACTAGGGGTTGGAACTGCTAAGACTTGTTGTCGAAAAGGGCAGTCTCCCACCCAATGATACGCATTTGGTATTCCTATATTAAGGCAAACTCTGCATGGGGAGGGTGGCAAAGTGGTCTGGTGATGTACATTTGGTCTCGGTTGAACATTTGAAGTCGGTCTAGATATATTTTGGGGATTTCGTGTTTGATTAGATGCAAAAGGTCGAATCGGGGGATTTTGATAGGGAACTCTGTAGTTCCACTGCCGGTTATAATTCTGTCCTGTCTCATGGGGGGCGAAAGGGTCGCCATAGTCGGTATTGATTGGGGTTTTGCGGGCTTGCGTCAACTTTGCTCTCATTTCCCTTTCTGTCCAGTTGCAGCTTGCAAATTCTGGATACTAATTCACGCCATGAATGTGTAGTTGAGGGGTTGCTTGCAATAACTAACTTTTGCATTTCTAACGGCAAGCCCTCCGTTAGCCCTTCCAGGATAAGTTTCTGTTCTAAACCTAAGGTTCTCCCTATTTTAGTCTTTTTTTGATAACATTCGTTCAGGTCTTCTCCAATTTTGTATCTAATACGGGAAAAATCAGTTAAAAAAGGTGTCAGGAATTTCGTAATGTTCATTGAACAAAGTGACAAATTCGGACAAATGTAGCACATTCAGACAATTATTAATGTACAACGTAAGTGCACTGTCCTTTAAGTATTTCTGTATGTGCCTAATTTTCCAGCAGTCGTCCTTTTCCTGTTCTATACAGACACTCTCGAAATAGGCTAACCATGGTGCCCAATCCATAGACGCTGTTGGCGAAAAAGCAATGATATCAGGTTCTATTGACATTTTCGGGCCAGCGGTTATTGAGTTGTGACCAGACCCAGCTTGAGCTGACAGGGTCTGTTAACCTAATGTTGTTACATTATGTGTCTGTGGGGCACCCCCGGACTTCTGACTATCTTTCTCTTCAGGACTCTGAACTGGCGTTCCATCATTACTCAGACGCTTATTTTTCTCTTTCTCAGAGTCCTCTGAGTTGTGTTCCAAGTCGTTCACTTTTTCGGTAGGGGTACTCATGTTCTAATACAAAATATCACAATATTACACAAAAATATAAGGCACAATTAAAACACATAAGAAAGAAATCGAATATTTTTCAAAAAAAATTAAACACAATATTTGTAAAAAATGGGCTTAAATCTAAATTAAATTGTAATTTAATACATTTTTTTTCCAAATTGAGACAAAAAAACGAACTTTGAAATAAAATTTTAAAATTCCAAAGGTTTAACTACTGTATAACTTTCAGAAAATTATTCTCTTTTATAACAAAAAACAAATAGAATAAACTTTGTCTTATTCTATTTTTTGCTATTAAAATAACAACCAATTAAAAAATTCCTTTTTAAACTGTAACTCTTTTCTTTTTCTCTTTTTTAATTCAAAAATAGATTAAATGTCTTACCTCCACAAATAATCCATAAGCACACATAGCTGTACTCACACACACACACACGCACACACACAAACAACAACAACAAAAAATAATCTTCATAAAAATTTCAACGAGCTCTGAATTAAATTTACTTTCTCCATAAAAAGAAATCATTTTTTCTTTTTTCTTCTTAACACAAATCAGTGAGTTATCTGCCGGTAGAAAACTTGGTTCTTCCCTATGTCTTTTCTTTTTATCTTTCTACTCGTCAAGAAATCGAAACTAATTTGTTCTGAACACAGCTGTTTACTTTGAAGATGACAGAAAGACCTTCTCCTCTGAGGATGACTCACTGAATTTGGTCCACTTTCTCGTCTGATAGCGAGCGTTCTTCATTTCCACACTGTTCGACGCCGGGATAAACCGAAGGGTGTTTATTTTTCTTTCTTGAAAAGATTGTCTAAAAGTTTTAATCGTCTTTTGGTTGGAAAAAGACTTGCTTTCAGGAACAGATAGATCTTTTTCTTCTTAGTAATTACTACGGCAAATGAACGTTTTTCCCGTTATTTTTCTTTTTTAATGACCAGATTTTTTGCTTCTTAATTAATCGCTAGGGAACGACTGTTTCGTTCTTTTCTCTGAATGATTACGTTTGAATTTACTGATCGTCAGATAAAATAATTAAAAGAAGAATGCATGATTTTCTGTATGTCGTCGAAAACATCGGTTTTTCTTTTTTAGAGACTTTTCCTCACAATTTTCTGGGATGTCATTTCGCCATAACACCTGAAATTTCACAACTTTTTTAGGATTTTATTACGCACCTCAGACTTCCGGTGGGATTTCGGGATTTGTCCCGCTTAGATGAATTGTCCAGCCGACTTTTCATGTAATGATTTCGCGCTACTCCCGTTGTGTTTCTTCTGTCTAATTGTGGATCCGACCGATGGGTGCCGGGGCGCGTCCGTGCCGACGTAGGATAGCTCCCTCGGAGTTACTAGCATAGTTCTGTAGTCGCAGGCCGTGAGTGTTGATCCGGGAGCTAATAAAAGTCTGATAAGATGTGTGTCTGATTAAAGGAAGACACAGTTTTTTCGGGAACCTGATTTATTAATCTTTTGTTACATCCTTTTGAGAGAAATCAGGCCCTTTGACATGAGAGCTGCTACTTTACTTTTTGATGGACATCGGGATCGGGAGTTTAGTGTATCGCAAAGCGATACCTGGAGAGCAGAGTGGCGTGAAGTTTAGGCATTCTTTAGATGGTAAAAAGCCCTCTCTTGCCGCGAGTGCAGCGGTATAAGTACGAGGTATTTTGCATTATTCCTGCTAGGGGACGTTGAAGTCAAAGGAGGCGTATTTAAAATATAATTGGTTGTTAGCTGAATGATTGATTGCCCGGGGCTTGGGCGCTGGCCCAACTTCGGCCAACGGTCGCGCAAGACTTAAAAATTGCACTTACTCAGAAAAAGTATTCTTATGAAATGTGCCAAAACGAACTTTGAAAGTTATAAGATGCGATGTTGAAAAACTGACTTAACAGAGGCAACTTCATTCAATCAATTGAGACACAATTACCAAAGCATTTAAAAAGTTTTAATTTTAATTTCTAAATTTAAATTTCTGTTTTTTAAAACGGGGATTTCAAATTTTAAAAGGGGCAAAAAGGGGATTTTAAAAGGGGGCTTAGCTTTTATCGTTTTACATACACACACACACACACACACACACATATATATATACTATATATATATATATATGTAGAATATTTGCACACTCACTTTGTGGAATAAATGTACTTTACTCTGGGTCGGTGTCTAGAAGTAAATAATCCAGGCAGATTTTAATCGAAATCTTGACACTTTAATATTCTTGGACATGGGGATGAAAATATTTACATATGGGGTATCTACATTCAGGTTAAACATGAAAAATAACTGACCGGAGGCATTCTGCTTAAACCAGGTCCATCTGACCCGGTTTTCCGTCGAACAACAACGTTTCAGCACGTCTGCTCACAAGAGCAATCAACAATCGTCTCATTCTTTTTCACAAATTTAATTGTAGGTTCAGCAGTTCTTCGTAGGCTCAGTGGTTGAGGTTGGTCGTCCAGAGACTCATCATGGAATTTGCTAGTCTTTGCAGTGCAGAGTTCAAATTCTGTCACCACAAATTCAGCCTACCTGACAGGGCTGGGTCCTCCCAGTCATCATCTACTTTATATACCAGACTGGTACGGGACTACTTTTTCCTGAATGTATAATATACACACAAAAAACTCACAAACAAAATAAAACAAAATAATAGCAAAATCAGTCACTAAATACTGATGATCAAAAGTTTTCAGTCCTTAACTAATATTTTTAAAGTTTGATAAATAGTAAAGTTTTTCTGCTTGTCACTTGGACTCAGTTCTTTTCTCAGTTTATTTATAATAGTAAAAAAATATCAATATCACACAGTTTTTAAAAAAATAAAAAACACAAAATCGCTTAAAAGCATAAATATTTCGTTTTAGACAGTAGAAGTCCAAGGCTTCATGTGATCTTCAGCGCTTGAGGTAGCATTTGGACCCTCATGGTGTCCAACTTTGCTCATATTGTAGCGATCGTTTCTTTTTACTGCAGTAATCTCATACGGACCAAGAATCTTGGGCTTTAGTTTGTTACATGTCCCAAACTGTGTTTTAGGTAGGTTTCATTACAAAAAGCTACCTATTGCAGCCGTTCGGAGGAAAGCGATTTCAAAAAAATTTGGTATATTTTCATCGATCATGACCCCCAGACCCCGAAACCACCCTCCGTTCAAAATTGATATATATATATAATCTGACCTATGTCACACTGTAACTCTCGTAATTATGAACCGATTTCGATGTAATTCGGTGTGTACATAGTACATACCATTGTCTCGACCGAGTTCGTTGGCCAGCTTCATCCGCCGTTTTGTTTCAAAATGGCGGCCATTTAAAAAATGTTTTAAAAAATTAAATTTTAAAATATAGTACAAAAAAATTAAAAATGGAAAAATATTATTTTGTTATGTATTTAACCTTTATACAAAGATTTCGGAGCAGTTTTTGTTTCGTCTATATCTTAAAAAATGGCTGAGTTATAGCATTTGAATTTCTAGTGTGGCTGACATTTTGAAACGTCCTGAAATTTGTCACGCGATACAAGGCGTATTTATGAACCGATTTCGATATAATTCGGTGTGTACATAGTACATACCAATGTCTCGACCGAGTTTGTTGGCCAGCTTCATCCGCCATTTTGTTTCAAAATGGCGGTCATTTAAATTTTTTTAAAAAAATTAAAATTTGAAATGTGGTACCAAAAAATTGAAAATGGAAAAATATTTTTTTTCTTATGTATTTGACCTTTATACAAAGATTTCGGAGCTGTTTTTGTTTCGTCTATATCTTAAAAAATGGCTGAGTTGCAGCATTTTGAATTTCTAGCGTGGCTGACATTTTGAAACGTCCTGAAATTTGTCACGCGATAAAAGGCGTATTTATGAACCGATTTGGACGTAACTTCGTTTATACATAGTACATACTAATGTCTCGACCGAGTTCGTTGGCCAGCTTCATCCGCCATCTTGTTTCAAAATGGCGGCCATTTAAAAAAATAAAAAATTAAAAAATTAAAATGTGATACCAAAAAATTGGAAAATGAAAAAGATTTTTTTCGTATGTGTTTGACCTTAATAGAAAGATTCCGGAACAGTTTTTGTTTCGTCTATATCTAAAAAAATGGCTGAGTAATAGCATTTTGAATTTCTATTGTGGCTGACATTTTAAAACGACCTGATTTTTGTCATGCGCGATAACAGGCGTATTTATGAACCAATTTGGATGTAACTTGGTCTGTACATAGTACATACCAATGTCTCGACCGAGTTCGTTGGCGAGCTTCATTCGCCATCTTGTTTCAAAAGGGTTACCATTTTAAAAAAAAATTATTTAAAAATTTAAAATGAAGTATTAAAAAATTGGAAAATGAAAAAGATTTTTTTTATGTGTTTGGCCTTGATATAAAGATTCCGGAGCAGTTTTTGTTTCTGAAAATTTGTTCTTTTGTTTATATCTTAAAAAATGGTTGAATTATAGCACGTTGAATTTCTAGTATGGGTAACATTTTGAAACGATCTTGTATTTGGCACGCGATAACATACGTATTCGCCTATTTCGATGTAAGAAGGCATGTGGATAGTATACATCAATACCTCGACCAAGTTCGCTGGTCAGATTCATCAGCCATCTTGTTTCAAAATGGCGGCCATTAAATTAAAAAATATATATATATTTAAAGTGAGGTGCAAACAAATTAGAAATTGAAAAAGGTTTCTTTCTTAAGTATTTGACCTTGAAAAGGATTCAGGAGCATTTTTTGTTTGTCTTTACCTTAAAGAATGGCTCAGATATAGCAGTTGCAATTTCTAATGTGGGTGACATTTTTAAAAATCTGATTTTTTGCATGCGACAGCACTCGTATATATCAACCGATTCCGGTGTGAGTGAGCATGTGCACAGCAATTACTAAGGTCTCGACCAAGTTCACTGGTTAGCCTCATCCACCATGTTGTCTTAAAATGGCAGACACTTTAAGAAATCGCCGAATTTGGCAGCCAAATATAAGTTACTTTAAAGAAAAGCAGCTTGGATAAAGCTGACTAATTTCGCGAAATTCTCATTCATTATATTGATAAAAATTAGTATTGAATCTCCTATATTCTGTTTCCACTAAATTGAGCTTCGTGTGTTTGAATGATATAAGTTGGCTTTTTTAAAATAAGGAATATGAAAGCTACCTCTTCCTCCCGGCACTGGCCGGAAGGACTTTTTTGAATGGCCACCAAATCACCGAGTTTATATGTGTTGGCATTTTTTCGCTTTTTATTATATGTTTTCCTGTTGTATTTTTAATATGTTTTGCTTAGCTATTTTTCTATTCGAATTTCTTTCCGATATGAACGAATTTAATTCCTCATCATCTAACAGCGTTTTGATTTGCAGGTCAGTTTTCTGCCGCAGTTTCGTTCCTGTCAGTAGTTCGAATGGTGTGAATTTTATACTCCTCGATACGGTACTATTTATGATAGGTTTTACGAGCGCGAGAAATTTGTACCATTTAGTGGGGGTCTTCTACGCTAAGTTTTGCCAAAATTGGGATAAGAATTCGGTGCATTCACTCTATTTGACCGTTTCCTCTAGGTATCCCTGTTGTTTTGGGAATATGCTCTATGTTCTCTTCCTTACAATATTTCTCAAAATCAGTAGAGGTGAATGCTGGTCCTTTGTGTAATGATTCGCGACGGATTTCCGAAGATATCATGTTGTCGAGTTAACTTATCGATGACTTCTTTAGTGGCTGTAGTTTTGACGGTGTATAGCCAAACGAATTTAGTTACTGCGTCCACTGTAAAAAACATGATTGCAATTTTTATTTGTAGAAGGCATGGGACCAATGTGATCTATGTGATAGGTCTCGAGGGGCATATTTTGTTTGGGGATTTGGTTTAACAGACCTTCTCCTTTTCCTTGCTTTTTTTTACGAAATATACACTCTATGCAGTTGGCAATGACGCTTTCAAATTGCTTTCTTAATTGGGGTATACAATAATTTTCTTTTAAAATAATTTCAGTTTTAGCCACTGCGTAATGACCTTTGTTATGAACGTCGCGTATTATTTCCTTTTGCATATTGGTAGGAATCATAAGAAGTTCTCTGTCATTTTCATACTTGTATACGATATCGTTTCTTATAAAATATTCTGAACTTTCATTTTTTTTTCAATTAACTTTTTTATCGCTTGTATGTGTTCGTCTTCTTGTTGTGCATTCTTTATTTTCAATGTTAATTCATCATGCGATCGGGTAACTATTAGTACTGTATTTCTACTCAATGCGTCTACATGTTTCATTTGGGATCCTGATCGGTGGGCAATTTCATAATCAAATTCCCGTAAGAATAGGGCTCATCTGGCTACTTTTGGCGTAATGTCTTTTTTGTCCATTGTCTTTTGAAACGCGGAACAATCTGTCACAATTTTAAATTTCGGAATTTTTTAACCGATTCTATTACCGCGAGTGTTTCCAATTCGTAACTCGAATATTTTGCTTGAGTAGGTGTGGATTTACGGCTCATGTAATGAAAAGGATGTAAGTTTTTGTTCTCATCTTCTTGTAGTAGGACACTACCAAAACCCATAGCACTTGCATCGGTGTGCAATTCTAGCCTAGTACCTCGTCGGAATGTACGCAATACTGGGGGGTTAACTAGTTTTTGTTTAAGAGTCTCAAAATCTTGTTTTTCGAGGATTCCAAATTTAAATGTATTTCCCGCTTTTAATAAATCACTTAAAGGTCTCGCTATATTTGCGTAATGTGGGATGTATTTTCTGAAATAAGAAGTTAGATCCAGAAAACTGTGTAATTGTTTAAGGGTGCGGGGTTCAGGAAAATTCTTTACTGCCAAAGTTTTGGCTTCCGAGGCCCTAGTAGTTCCGTTTTTGATAATATAGCCTAAAAATTCAATTTCCCGTTAAAGGAATTGGCATTTTGCAAAATTAAATTCAAGTCTGTAATCCGATGCAACTTCTAGGACGCATTTCAGTTTTAAAAGCGCTTCTTCCTCATTCTCCGCTAGTACTATGACATCGTCTAAGTAAATTGATATTACTTTTCTTTAATTAACTGTTTAAAAACAGCTTGAATATATCTCTGAAATTGTTGCGGGCCAATCGATAATCCGAATGGAAGCTTTAAATATTCGTACTGGGAGTTATGCGTGACAAACGCTATATATTTTCTACTCTCCTCTGCTACGTCTATATAAAAAAAAATCCATTTTTTAAATCCAATGCAGTGAAAACCTTCCTCAATGTTATGTAAAACGACTTCTATTCTTGGCAAGGGAAAATTATCTCTAATTATTTTTTTATTTAAGGGTCTGTAGTCTACACAAAGTCTCCAAGAGTTATCTTTCTTTTTCACTAACACTATAGGCGATGCATAATTAGAGCTACTCTCAGTTATAATACCCATTTCCAACTATTCCTGTATTTGTTTGTCCACAAATTCCTGTTCAGGATATGCTAATCTACGTGGTCGTTGTGCGATCGGAATATCATCAGTTAATATTATGTTTACTTTTAACTCTGTGTCCTTAACATTGTTTGGCTTATAATTAGTGATCAGTTCCGTTACCTCTTTCTTAATAGTATTGTTTGTAATATGATTTAGTTCAACTTAACTGAAAATTAATAGAATTAGCTGTCTCAGCTAAATAAATATCTGTGGTTTTCGCTAAGTCTAACTGTGGTATGGAACACTGTTCACTTTCTAACAAACAACTTTTATTAGAGCTTAATTGCATGTTTATTTTTTCACTAAAGTTGAAAACCGTTTCATTTTGATTAGTTTGTTCCTTTCTCACCAATTCAGCTGTCGAAATCATATTTCCTATCGTGGGATTGTTTTGCTTTTCTGACCGCAACATCGCATGAAATCTGGGTGTGACATAGCTGACGCATCTGATTTTATCCATGACTGTTTCTTGTGGGATAGCAGTGACGTAATTTACCCTAACTTCCTTCAATTTCCGTTTCCCCGTAATTTGCAGTCCTTGTTCCGAAATATTGAAATTTACCTGTTTCAAAAAATTATTTCCTAAAATTATGGGATGGTTCAAATTTTTTACGATGTATAAATCTGCATTCACTGTGTAACCATCTATTTTGATTTTTGCGGTCGTAAATCCTATGGGTGTTATTTGACTACCACCAATACCTGATAAAACTAAATCATTTTCATTCAGTTTAGGACATCCCAGGGCTGTATAAGTATCGTTACTACACATATTGATATCACTTCCTGTATCAATTAAAGCATCCATATTTTTTCCTAAAATCCCCACGCTTTTTATTATTTTATCAACCGGATTTGAGATATTGCTTACGGCAGCGTTTGCACTTTTAGGAGAATTATTTGTACACTGGTCAGACCTGTGGCCAGGAATTTACACTTCCAGCAGACCGAACCTTCTTTTTTTCGGGGGCAATCCCTCCAACGGTGAGAAAATTCATTGCAATTAAAACAACGGGTTTTAGAATTTAAATTCTTTTGGGGGGTAGGTGTGTGATTTTTTCATATGGTACGCGACTAATGTCATTTCGATGGAACGCTCTATTATTTCCACTACCTTGACGTTTTCTAAATTCCGTATTTGGGGGCTTAATTTCAATTTTCCGTAAGTTAATTCTGGCGGTTTCAAAATCATCCAATTTATTTGCCACTTCCTCTACGCTCGTAATTTTGGGTAGTTCGTCACAAAAATGTTCCTTCATTTCTAGGGACAATTTTTCCCTAATCTGGTCAATAATTAAAATATTTTTTTAATTCTTCGAACGTTGATATGTGTAATCCCGATAACCATTCATTCAGAAAATTTGCAATTTCAAATGAGAAATCTTTCAATGACGCTGAACTTTGTTTTCTATGTAAAAAGAATTTTTGCCTGAATTGTTCTGATGTAAATTTGAAACGCCTTAAAAGTATTTTCTTCACACAGTCGTAATCACTGGATAGTTCTTCACTTTCGCGGTTTATCAAACTACCAAGTCAAGCGGTAACAATGGAAGCAGATATGTAATCCATTCATTTTTTCTATCCCTAGACGTTTCGCCTGGCTTTCGAAAAGGGTTAAGTAAATGCTTATTTCCTCCTCATTATTATATCTATTTAGCAATTTTAGAACATCAGAACCCTTTCCGGCGATTGTAGATACCGAATTATGCAATTGGGCATTTTGTGTATTTTCCAATTGTAACTTTTTTAATTCAAATTCGAGACTTTCAATTTCCTTTTGTTGCAACAATTTCTCATTCTCTTCTCGCTCGATTACTATTCCCGCTAGAAAATTTTTTACTAGATCCTTATTATACCCTTCGGATTTTACAATTAATTCAGTCAGTTTACTTTTATTAGCAGCTTCCGGAGGATTTAAACCTAACTCTATTACCGCAGTAACAAGATCGATCTTTTCCTACCTTATTAAGTGTGCCATAACTATAGCTGACCAATTAACACATAAAAATAAAATATCTCAATATAAATCAATAATTTATATATATATATATATATATATATATGTCAAATGTCGAATGGTGCGAGTAGCGAAATACTCATAGTCGCTGGTTCATTAACTACACTTATTAATTTAACTTACTTTATGTACAAGAATATTATTTACAGTTTATACATTATTCGAAGAATTATATACATTATTTGAAGAATATTGGATCCAGCGAACGCACCATAGGTCCGCAGAGATCGTCGAAAACCAAACAACTGAACTATTCTTAAAGGTTGCCAAACGGCCAAACCTAAATTACAGAAGAATGCGCCATGGAGGCGCGCGCGACAGTCAAGGTTAAGAGAAGCCGTAACATACCGGCCCCCGTTGACATGTGTCAACATTCAACATAATAATACTAAATATAACAATAAACAATAGGAATTAAATTTCTAAAAACAATATACACTAGTTTCCAAAAAAATTACAAATATGCTACTTCCAATAATATACACTTAAGTTTTTCAAAGATGAGAATTAGATAAATTATAATGCAAACAGTGGTTACACTTGAATATCATAAAAGACTATTATCAAAATTAGCACTCAATACACATAGCAAACTAATAAAATTAACAAAGTTTATAATATTTAATTAAAGAAAATATATAGATACGGTAACAGTTAGATTTAGATTCTATGTGAAAACTGAAGCAAAGAATTGCGTTCTGTTATCCCAATTTTAACTTGATATACATAATAAAATGTTCAAAATAAAAATATACAATAGTGATGATAATAATGCAATGAGTTAAATCTTTTAAGATAATAGAAATCAGCAATCATCTAATGGAAGAGGACACACTTTTGAGACGAACCTCGTAACTATACCTGTTGCTGTTTTGATGTGTAAAACTCTGACTTTTTTATCAGAGCCATGTATTACTTTAAGGACACGACCTAATGCCCATTTGCCAGGAGGTAAATTATCCTCCTTTAGGATGACCATACATCCTTATTTTAGATTTTCTTTTTCAATGTACCATTTTGTGCGTTGCTGTAAATTAGCCAAATATTCCGTGTTCCATTTTTTCCATAAAAGTTGGGTCATTTTGGGTTAATTTTTGCCAGTTAGACAACCTATTATCATTAATTTTGGTCAAATCCGGTTCAGGAATTGAAGTAATTGGTCGGCCTATTAAAAAATGGGCAGGGGTCAAGACTTCAATTTCATTTGGATCTGACGACAAAGGGACTAAAGGTCGAGAATTTAAAATTGCTTCAATTTCTGTGGTTAATGTCCAAAATTCTTCGAGTGTGACTCAAGAATTGCCTAAGACTCTTTTGAGATGATATTTAAAGGATTTCACCCCAGCCTCCCATAATCCACCAAAATTGGGTGAACGAGGAGGGATGAATTTCCAGTTAACAGCCTCAGAGGCCAAATAATTAGACAAAGCATCATCGGGTTTACATACCAGGGCATGTAATTTCTTCAACTCTTTATTTGCACCTACAAATGTAGTTCCATTATCTTACATTATAGTTGTGCTTTTACCTCTTCTAGCGAAAAATCGTTTCAGGGTGGCAATAAAGGATTCAGATTTTAAATCTGTTACTATATCCAAATGAATTGCCTTTGTGGCGAGACAAACAAAAATTGCAACATAAATTTTATTATAATTGCCCTTTCTCTGATTTTTATACTTAATCATAAAGGGTCCACAGAAATCAATCGCACATTTTTTAAATGGTGGGCTAGGGTTTACTCGTTCTGAAGGCAAATTTCCCATTGTTTGAATCGCACTTATTGGCTTGTTTCTGAAACAGGTTATGCATTTATGAACTATTTTACGCGCTAAAGATCGCCCATTTATTACCCAATATTTTTGCCTGACATGATGTAATAAGGATTGTGGCCCTAGATGGAAAAACTTGTTATGAAAATATTCAAAAATAATTTCACTTAATTTATTATTATGGGGTAAAACAACAGGATGTTTGATTTCATAGTTCAGACTGGAGTTGTCTAGGCGACCTTCAACTCTGATAATTCCTGCAGAATCTAAATATGCATTCAAAAATCTTAATTTACTTTTACCTGACAGGCTCTTCTCGTTCTTCAGTTGTTTTATCTCTTCAGAAAAGGTAAAATACTGTACCTGTTTAATCAGGACAACTTCCGCTTTTTTCAACTCATCAATTGTTAAAGGACCACTTTTTTTTTCTTTAACATTTTTACAATTTTCTATAAATCTAAAAATATAACTAATAATACGAATCAATTTCAAAAAATCATTAGTCAAAGTAAACAAACAATTATACAGTAAATTTTCAGTCTTAACTGCGAGGTTAATGTCCTGAACTGATTTGAATTCTAACGCATAGTCATTATTTGTTTCTAGATCTACTGGATTATTTTCTGCATGCTGAATTTTGTCACGAAGAAAGTTCGGACCACAAAACCAAAGGTTGCAATTTAAAAGTTCCTTAGCGTCCAGTCCTCTAGATATTACATCAGCTGGATTATTATCCGATGTCACATGCTGCCATTGGTAAGAGTCTGTAAGTTCTTGTATAGCAGCGACTCGGTTACTCACGAATGTTTTTAACAAATGGGGTGGTTTTCTAATCCAAGCTAGCGAGATCGTGGAGTCCCTCCAGAGAACGATATTTTCTATTCGAATGTCCAGTGACGGTAGAACTTTATGAATTAGTTTCGCTAATAGGAGGCAAGAACATAATTCTAAGCGAGGATAGGAGAGACTCTGGATTTGCTGCACAATAGTTGCGCAGCAGGAGATCCTTCAACTGGTAAAGACTGAACATAAATTGCAGCTCCATAGGCTAACGAAGAGGCATCAGCAAACCCATGTATGATTATGCGATCTTCATGAAAAACAAATCTAGAAATCTTTAAGTTCTCTAACTCTGAGAGGGTGGATAGAAAGTCATTCCATTCTCTCTCCAGAAAATCCGGTAATGGCTCATTCCAATCGATTTTGGCTAACCAGAGCTTCTGCATAAATATCTTAGCCCTTGTTACTACAGGCCCAATTAATCCTAACGGGTCAAATATTTTTGAAATTAGAGATAGAACATCTCGTTTACTATAAAATTCCTTGTTAAGAATTTTCAATTTATACAGAAAACAGTCACTCTGTGGTTCCCATAGAACACCCAATGTTTTTACTGAAGTACAATCTGGTTGCTCATCAAAACTATATACGGTGGCAACCCTAGTATGAGATTCAACTAATTCTCGATGATTTGCACACCATTTGTGCAATTTCATGTTTCCACGATTCAAAAGTTGAATTAATTGTAATTTAAGGATTTTAGCTTTTTCGAGAGTTGATTCCCCGGAAAGAAGATCATCTACATAAAAGTCCTTTAAGACGACTGACAATGCTAGAGGTAAGTTTTTTTGTTCATCTAGAGCTAATTGCTTAAGAGCACGAGTAGCTAAATAAGGAGCGTTAGATGTCCCATAAGTCACTGTATTGAGCTTATAAGTTTGTACTGGCGCGTCAATATTGTTCTTCCACAAAACTCGAAGAAAGTCCCTTTGCGAAGGATTAATTAATACCATTCGATACATCTTCTCTACATCCGCAGTGAATGCATATCTATGTTTTCGAAAACGAATCATAATTAAGAATAACTCTTGTTGTGGAATTTTACCCTTTAAAAGGAGGTCATTCAATGACAACCCAGACGTCGTTGGCGTTGACGCGTTAAACACAACACGCAAGCGTGTAGTACTTTTTTCTGGTCTGTAAACTCCATGATGAGGTATATAATAACAGTCCTTTACGGGTTCCGATTCCTCCACTAACTCCATATGATTTAAATTTTTATACTCGTCCATAAATTCCGAATACAGAGGTTGCAAGTTCGAATCCCTATCTAATCGGTGCCAAACTTGATCGAGTCTTTTTTCGGCTAATTTTTTTTATTCTCCTGAAAATGTAGCATCCTCCATAGGCATGCTCACAACGTACTGACCAGTGGCAGTTCGATAATGCGTAGTTTTAAAATGATTTTCGCAAAATTTCTCTTCTTCACTAAGCAACGAACTGGAATCATTAATATTTTCGATTTCCCAAAATTGTCGCAAGGATTGTTCTATTTTTTCATTCTGAGTGAGTAGACCACAATATTGAGAATCGTTTGGGGAATTACTCACAACACCGCTAGCTACATATCCAAACACGGTGTCTTGAAATAACAAGTTTTGTGATGAGCAGCGAATTTGACCGGCTTTCAATAAATCAAAAAAGCATTGAGAACCCAATAATAAATCTATTTTTCCTGGTATATTAAATTTAGCATCTGCTAACGAGATATTTGTGGGTATATCAGAAATGTCTACACGAATGGGCGAAAGTGGGGTTATTTCTGTAATTTTTGGCACTAAAAGAAATTCCAGTTCTCTTGTGAAATCTCTATTTTTATTTGAAATCACAGTTTCAATTTTATAATTCAGTGTCGTAGCTGTGCCATTCAGCCCAGATATAGGAGCAAAAACCTTTGTTTTCTTTAAACCCAATTTTTTTGCAAACTCAAATGATACGCAATTAATTTGACTGCAAGAATCTAATAAACTTCTTCCCTGAATAAAATTCCCTTTACTCGTTTTAATTTCAATTATTGCAGTTGATAAAATGACGCTTTTATTCGAAGAAGGAAAACAATTTGAAAGACTTTGCGAAACTGCTACATCAGGCGCCGCATTTCTTTCCCCCCGGTCCACTGTCTGCTCTTTTTCTGCCTTTTGATTTCGAGATTCATTATTAGAAACAATTGATTTATCTCTATGTAATAGAGTGTTATGCGATGAAGGCGATTTACAATGTTTACATATATGTTTTGACACACAATTAGAAACTAAATGAGATTCCGAAAAACATTTTAGGCAAAGCTTATGCTTTTTAACGATAGCATATCGTTCACCAAACTGCATATTAAGAAATTTCTTACATTTATATAGAGGATGAAATTGATCACAAATAACACACTGCCTCTCAGAACTCGAATTTACTAACAAAGATTTCGATTTTATTTCACTACTGATTTTTGATCTAGTTACGTTTCTATTTATACTTTCGAGCGATTGACTTCTTTTTTCTAAAAACTGCATTAAACTGTCAAAGCTTGGGACTTCAGATGTGTTTATTGACAATTCGTATTGTTTCCGAGACTCCTTATTCAATTTGTCTAAAATTATGGTTGTAAACAAAATGTCCGAGAGTTTATTTCTCTCAAATCCTAAGTTGGTTAGAGCCCTGATATTTTTGTTTATAACATCTACTAATCGCCTTAGTTCTTTAGATGACTCGTGTGCAATTCTTTCGAAATCTAATATAGCCTTTAAGTGTATATTCACAATAATTCGTTTATTCTCAAATCTATTTTCTAATGCTTTAAACAATGAATCAAATGTGTCTTCTGGAGTTTCTAATTGTTTAGCTTCATTTTTTAATGCGGAATGTAAATAATGTAATTTCTGAATTTCAGATAGCTGTTCATTATTCGTAACAATATTGTTAAATTCGATTTTGAACATATTCCAATCCTCATACTTTCCACTAAATTGAGGAAGTGGAATTTCTGGCAATTTGATCTTACAATTACTAAATTTTAATTCAGGACTTTTAGTTTCATTTTTATCAGAATTTAATAATAGACTGAAACTTACCTCTAGCTGTTCCACTCGTTCTTCCAACTCCATTAATGAAGAGTCGATTTCCGTCATATCATGATCATCAGGAGCTGTTGTGTAATAATCGGTACGTAACGAATCGATGTTATTGGAAACCTTGGTCCGTCGAGCCGGAGGTGGTTTCGTTTTTGATTCTTCATTAGTATTGTATTTTAGTTGTTGTGAAATTACCAATTGAAATGGTCACATTAGTGTCCTTAAACAGATCGAGGGTCTCGTTAAAAGCTCAGCTCACTAGGCTAGAAACTCTACTAAATGATGAGACCGCTACGTGGTCAAAAATCAAAATCGATACAAAACTTAAGACTCTTGAAAAGGTTTCCAATAACATCGATTCGTTACGTACCGATTATTACACAACAGCTCCTGACGATCATGATATGACGGAAATCGACTCTTCATTAATGGAGTTGGAAGAACGAGTGGAACAGCTAGAGGTAAGTTTTAATATATATATATATATATATATATATATATATATATATATGTAACAATTTTATAAAACACACTTACTTTGTACCAGATATTTCAATAAAAAAAATAAATATATATTTTTTTCTTCACTACATAATAATACAAAAAAAAATTATTTAACACCTGTTTTATAACACTTACTTCATTTAAATATTCTCAACAGAATATATATTTCTTTCTTTTCACATAAAAAATAACAAGATAAAAAAAAATATGTCGTTATATCACTTTTTTCTCTCGAACTAGAAGCAAATAAGGACATGTATCTTTATTAGGAAGCAAAAAAAATAACACCTTCCAATATTTATCAGCAAAAGCTCATGCGTCCTATATTCCCTTTTCAGTCTGCAAAAAAAAATCACTGCAAACACGTCTAAGCAAGTACGAAGACCTGCCTATTTTCTTTTATTAAAAAAATTGCAGAACAAAAAAAAAATCACTCTGCATAAATCACTTTCTAAAAAGCTCCACTAAAAAAATATACTTTTTCTTCTTTGCGTACAAAAAGAAATCACCGTACGCTTTGTATCTCCACTATTTAAGTACTTTTGGGAAAAAACAAATAAAACACTTTCCCATTCATAAAATACAAGAAAAGGAAAAAAATCTTTCGTCATATAAGAAGGAAAAAAAACATTTTCACCGCTTTAATCTTGACATGATTTCGCATGAATTAGGTCAGCGTATATATTCTTCTCGAATACTAGAAAAGACCCTCTTCCTTCCTTTAATTAACGAACTTTATAATCGCTGAGAGCTCACGATGCACTTTCACCGGTGATTTATCACAGCACACCCTCGTTTCTGAAATACTCAGTTGAAATTTCGACGCAACGAAAACACTTGACTCTTTATTTTCTTTCCGCATGAGAATTTTTTTTTTTTCTCAGCTATCACGGAACATTCGATGAAAGAAATTTTCCTTTTCTTTTCTTTTTCAGAACATCATTTAACTTTAGGACATCAGAATTTTTCGCACAAGTTAAATACACACTTTGCATGTAAATCGCGAATGTGAATCATATCCCGGACGAGATCTCAAATTTGTAGAATATATGCACACTCACTTTATGGAATAAATGTACTTCTACTCTGGGTCGGTGCCTAGAAGTAAATAATCCAGGCAGATTTTTATCGAAATCTTGACACTTTAATATTCTTGGATATGGGTATGAAAATATTTACATATGAGGTATTTACATTCAGGTTAAACATGAAAAATAGCTGGCCGGGGACATTCTGCTTAACCCAGGTCCATCTGACCCGGTTTTCCGTCGAACAACGACGTTTCAGCACGTCTGCTCACAAGAGCAATCAACAGTCGTCTCATTCTTTTTCACAGATTTAATTGTAGGTTCAGCAGTTTTTCGTAGGTTCAGAGTTTGAGGTTGATCGTCCAGAGCCTCATCACGGAATTTGCTAGTCTTTGCAGTGCAGAGTTCAAATTCTGTCACCACATGTGTATATATATATATAATATATATTGTCTATAATTTGTAAGTGTCATTCTTGGCTCCCAAATTGTCTTTGAGATATACAGTTTTGAAATCTGAGAAATAACAGCCAGCAATGAATAAAAATGACATACATTTAGAATAAAACCATAAGACGAAATTCAATATTTCACCTTGATTCAATCATAAAATACACAATATGAACTTTAAGGTATCCGAATACCTTCGGAGGGCTTTTTTTTTTTTAAATTATTTTAAAATATGACTTTTTTTGCATTGTATATCATGATGTGATTAAAAAAGTAAAATAAAATAGAAAAAGTTATACATTTCAAATTATTTTTTTATATATATATTTTTTTTTGGGGGGGGGGGGGGGGGGGAATAAGCAAAAAACAGCGAAAATAATCACTTCCGCAAAACATCATAACTCAACTTCAAATTAAGATATTATTATTTTGTAAACATTATTATAATTATTAAACCTTTTTCTAGAGAATGAACTACTCTCATATTTGTGAGCCAAATATTTAAAACTATATAGAAAATTAATCAGTGATGAAGCAAAAATTACTAAAAATTTATTGCAAATCGGAAACTTCAAAAATAATTAAAAAAAACTAATACACTTACTGTTACGAATGTAGTTCATTCTCTTTATTGCACTTTGCAAAGCATACAAAAAAAATTTTTGAAAGAGATTCATCCATAATTTTTTCCGTTATGATGTTTTGCGTAAACATAAAATGTTAAAAAATTGATTTCCAGAAAACGCAAAAACAAAATTTAATTCAAAATCTTACCTTTATTTTGAAAAATAAACCTTAATATTTTACTCAATTTATACCATATGTTGTCTATTTTCTTTAAAACAATTGCTGTTTTTCTTTTTCAAATTCTTTTAAAAATTATCTCTGCTTCATTACTTTTGTGTTTACATAGCATTGAAAAACGTAAAAAAATATAGGTGAACAGAGGTGAACTTCCGGTGAGCAGAACGATACTTTCGGTTTTACAATACTGATACTTAGTAATTTTAAAAAGGCAATAACTTGACTTCTAAATAAGAAATAAACAAAATTCAAACAGATTTGGAAAGATAAAGAATCCGGCTATTATATTATACCAAAATCTAAAAATCGATATTTTGGCCGAAAATTGACTTTTAAAGGTATTCGGATACCTTAAAAGGCTCGCTGTTTTACTTAAAAGGAGAATAAAAGAACAACACGTGTTATATTATTTTAGTCTCGTTTCAAAGTTCATAATGTGCATTTTATATTATTTAGAATATTTATTTAGAAAAATTTTATTGAGTCAATTTTCTAGGAAAGTAATTCTGGAATTCAGTGTACTTTTAACTAATTAAACCCCAAAAAAGTATTTAATAAAATGTTTCTTAATTTTAAATGCCATATTTATTCGTACTGATATTTATCCGATTTCAAGACTTTGTCTCGGAGGGAAACAGGACGTTTCGGCCCCTTCTCCAGCAAGCTGAAACTTTGTGCACGTGAAATATGTGACATACTTTTACAGGGAACATTGTAGTAGAGATCTGCACCGGCCGGCCCCGAGCCCGGGCCATACTTTTTTCTGAAGGCTCGGGCCGGGCCTAATGACTACTCTTTACGGGCCGGGCCTAACTTAATTTTTCTGTACAGTTCCGGGACTGGTTTCTTTTCTAGTCTTCACGGCCCAAAATTTTCAGTCCTAGTTTTGAGCCAGCCCGTATGAAAATCATTGTCTCGGCGTGTGACCTGTCCGTTCAAAGGTCAGAAAAATTAAGCCTGGTCCAAAGATTTTTGCAAAATATGCATACATTTTTGAATCGCCATTATTCTACAATTAAACATTAACATTTATTCTTTTTAAAGAATAGTAAATTTCTACGCTAATTAAAATATAGTAAAACGTGTGAAAAGTAACCTGCCTATGACGGAATCCTGTTTTAAACTGAAAATACGTGTTGATACATGCAAAATTAATATACTAATACGTAAGAAAAGAATATATAATACATTTATATTTGCTAAGAAGGGAAGTTGTCTATAACGCTTTTTTTTTCTTTTCTATGCGACTCTTGGAAGATTTTACTGTATAGCATTTTCAGATTTTTAGCAATTCAATGCATGGAATATGGATTAACAGTATTAATAATAACTGAAACATTTACATAGAAGAAATAGCGATTCATTAGAAAAATAAATATCGCAGCCTGCGGCATTTACATAAAAATGAAGTTTAGAAACATAAAAAAGTTAAGATAAATATTTTTGGTCAGAACTCCTTGTAAGAGTCAAATTTTTAACCAAATCGACGTAAAAATCAATGCTTTGTAGCAATTCACTCAGGCCGAGCCGGGCTCGGGCCGAACTTTTAACTGTTATACCGGGCCGGGCCAATAATTTTTTTCTACGGGTTCGGGCCGAACTTTTAACTGTTATACCGGGCCGGGCCAATAATTTTTTTCTTTGGGTTCGGGCCGAACTTTTAACTTTTCTATCGGGCCGGGCCAATATTTTTTTCTACGGGCCGGGCCCGGGCCTGGAAATGTCGGCCCGTGCAGCCTCTACATTGTAGAGTTTTTAAACTGAAGAACTTAAAATTTTAGTATAACGCGAATATAAGGGGTCGAAAATCGTAAACACGTATAACTCGGATGGTAGTCGTAATCGTTTTAAAAAAACAGAGGTGAGGGATGGGAGCTCTGCTGACTTTTTCTATATTAGTTTATCATTAGTATAAGGCCCTGATAAATTAAAACTTTTATAACTTGATCTATAATTATCGCAGTACACTCATATTTTGTATGGTAAACGTAATCTTTATAAAAGGAGGTACCTTATCAGATTTTTTTAACTGAACCCCCTAAATTTTAGTATAACCCGAATATAAGGACTCAAAAGCTCAAACAAAGATCAAAATATCGCAGCCTACACAAATTTCTTACGGTAATCGTAATCATTTTAAAATGCGGAGAAGGGGGAGGGGGGACTCTGTTGATTTTTGTAGAAGCCCCCTATATTTTAGTGTATCATAAGTAGAAGATCCAGGTAAATTAAAACATTTATAACTCGAGCTATTATTAATGTAAAGCACTCAAATTGTGTATGGTAAACGTAATCTTTATAAAAGGAGGGACATTATCGGATTTTTTAACTGAACCCCTAAATTTTTGTATAACCCGAATATAAGGGCTTGAAAACGCAACTACTTATAACTCATATCCAAATTATTACAGCCCACACAAATTTAGTATGGTAATCGAAATCGTTTTAAAAAGCAGGGGGGCGGGGGACTCTGTTGACTTTTTCTATATTTAGTGTATCATAAGTATAAAGTCCTGATAAATTAAAGCATTTATAACTCGAGCTATAATTATCGTAAAAAACTCATATTTTGTATGCTAAACGTAATCTTTATAAAAGGAGGGACATTATCGAGTTTTTTAACTGAACCCTCTAAATTTTAGTATAAAGGATCGGAAATCCACAAATACTTATAACTCGGATCCAAATTGTACCATCACATGCAAATTTCATATGTAGAAGTAATCGTTTTCAGGAGTGGGAGAAGGGGGAGTTCTGTGGATTCTTTACAGAAGCTCCTCATATTTTAGTCTATCATAAATATAAAGTCCAGACATCTTAAAAATATTTATAAGTCGAGCTTTAATTTTCATATGCAAATGCCCATGCACTGCACATAATCAATTGTATATAATTTGGACACACTATGTGATTAATAATGAAAAAAATCTGCAAATAATTTTACAAATCTTTTATTTCATCCTATTATTTAATGGCACATCAATATTAGATGTATTGCATTTTACTTTTTAAAAAACATGGAATAACATGGAATTGTGATAAAGACATATTATTTTTCAAATTCTGCATCGGAACGGACTACAACTTTTTATTTTATTTTAACAATTATTTTAATTTACTATTTAAAAAAAAAAACTATTTAAAAGTTTGCATTAATCTTTTTACATGTAACAATAATATTAACGCTATTTCTACCGGTGTCGAATGACACCTTTAAAAAGATTTCGATTTAAGGTTTTTCATTTGTAATTTTTAAATTACAACAATTACAAATCCTTTTTAATACATTTAAGACTTTTTTATGCTTATTACATTCAAAAGCTACGTGCAAAATAAACATAAATCAAAATTTTAAAAAGGTGTCATTTGACAGCGCTAGAAATAGCAATAAAGAAATGACTTTTCTGTAAAGTTTGGATACAAAGGTTAAAATTTCTAATAATCATAAAATATTCTTTTCGTGCTTAAAATTCATTCTGTATTTAAAATATTTCCTAATTATTTATTTGACTTATATACTTAAAATTAAGACAGCCTACATGTTTTAATATGACAAATAAAAAATAAAAATGAAAGTATAAAAAATAACGTAGAATCTCAAAATAGTAATGTATACTAACAGACTTATTTAACATATGATTTGTGAATGGAACTAACATTCTTTTTTAGATAAAAAATAATATTGTACGATTTTTATATTCCATGATTAAGGTAAGATTAACAAAATTCTTCAATTAAACTAATTTTATGTTTATTAAAATATATCAGAAAATTTGTTTGAAACAGTATTACAGCTATAAGTACACGTGGGGGTATCCTTTGATCATCTTTTTTTTTTAATAATAGCTAAATTTCGAAGTAAAACATAACTGTGCAATTGTAAAGTGAATATTAACAAATGCCTTGAAATTATCTCTTGCAATTTCTGTGAGACCTTTTGAAAATCATTAATGCAATATTCGCTAACACATTTCAGAAGTAATCCTAATATATGTGCTAAAGTTATGCAGAATGGCATTTCAGTTACTCCTGAAATCAAGTTGATAGAGTAAGAAAAAAAAATCCAGAAATGGTGTTTTTTTTTTCAAAACATTCATATTTCTTCAAAGAATGGCAGCTATTATGTGGAATGTCCGCCCACGTTTGAACTCAGGAGCGAACAGGCTATTGTATGGAATAGGGGATTTGTATCTGACATTTGTATAAAGATGACCAATTGTTAAGATGGGTTTACAATTGATTGGCATGCAGAATTTTCGCTAAGAAGGGGTGAAAGTATTTAGTTGGTACTTTATTAGTATTTCAAATTATATACCAACACCAACATGAAAAAAGTTTTAAAAAATCCTGGCACCGGGTTTTGATTTGTTATTTCTTTAATATCATACTGCATTTTATTAATTGGTTAATATCATCTTAGAAAAATTGAAAACATTCATAGTTATATTGTTAAATAAAAAAATTCTCAAAAATTAAATTGTTTTTATTAAACGTATTTATTAATAACAATTCAAAATTATTTTAATTATTAATTGTTTCTATAACTAATTTACTTGTTTAAAAACTATTACATGAACTATATAATAGTTATTATAGGGTAAATGAAAAAATATTTTTTTTAAATTTCGGTTACTATATTGTTATCAACTTCATTAGGATGTATAAAAATGGTAAGGATTCCGAAGATAAATTTGTTGTTTATTTATTTATTAGTTAGTTTATAATATTTTTCTTGCTCTTTAATTATAATTAACCTCTTCGGGACGAGCGTCTTTTGCAGAATTTTTAATCTTTGTCACCGGATTTTTAAAACAGAAATTTTTGCCTAATTGAATCGGGAATATGCTCCGATTAAATAAGGCAAAATTTACAAAACAATTTTACTGGCGAGAATAATCACCGATTCTGAACAACTTACGCGGCACGAATACCGGTCGCTCTGCCCCAAGGGTTTAATTAATAATATGTTGTTTTTTCGAATTATAAACTATAACTGTGCTTTAAAAAATTAAAATCAGCATCTGGACAATAATGTCACCTAACACAGTTAAAAAAGTTAAATTTTTACGTATTTGTACAATGTTGCATTATTATGTTTAATTAATTAACTAATTATTACTTAGACTTTATGTCTTTGACTGATTTTTCAAAAAATTCCTATTTTATTATTTGGAAAAAATAAATCAAAAATTTTGAATAAAAGCTTTAAGTGATGAATAATTGCTATTAATTAATTCTCAAAACAGTTATTAATTTTAGCATACAAATTAAATTAATATTTTATTAAATGTATTTTTTAAAGTATCCTTAATTTATTAATTAAATAACATTATTAATATACATTAGAAATTTTTACTTTAACATAAACTCAATACATCATATATTTTATATTCAACTTATCATTATATTTTATAGTAGTTATAAACTGAAATTTAGCCTTTATCTGTTTATTTATTGTATATTTAAAGTTACCGAAATTTAAAACTATTAATATAATTAATAATAAAACTAAAATAAAAAATGATTACTTTTATTTGGAGAAAGTGGGAGGAAAAGAGTAATATAAAAAATAAATAAATAAACGACAAATACAAAAAAGCTTAGTTTTGTCAGTTAAAAATTGAAAATAAAATTAATTAAAATAATAGTTACATTATTGCATAAATTTAAAAATAATCATCTTATTATACAGAAATAGGCCCAGTTTCAATAAAATTAGATCACAAAAATCGTCTTCAAGTGGTGAGAAGACTGTTAAAAAAAATGCAAGCAATAAATATTTTTAAAAAAATGAAGGGGTGAGTGGAGTTTTCTGAAAACAAAATATTTTTCATAGCACGCCTAGTTACCAAATCACTATTGTTTTCCCAATATTTATAATGGTAAAATAACTTATGAAAAAAAAAATTTAAGTTGCAACTTTGTATTATAAAAATAATAAGAAAAATTAAATATCTGTGCTTCAATAAATATATCTCATTTCTGAATTATTAAAGAAGAGGGTGTAGAGGGGTGATTATAGGAAATATTTACATATAACTTATAAGTGTCTAATTGAATTATTGAAGACATTTATTATTAATCAAATTGGAAGAAGAAAAAAATTAAGCACAGTTTTTTTTTAATTATTAAATTAAAGTTTATTTAAAGGTTCTAAAAAAATGTATGAAAACAACCAAAAAAACTTTTATGGCTGTTTATAGTATATATAAAATATCTAATACTAATAATAAATAGTAAAACTTAAAAAGGCCATTCTGTTAAATAATAATAATATAAAAGACGATGTTTCCCGTAAAATTATATCACATAGTTCAATCAATCAAATTTTCAACTCGCTGTGATTTCATTATCACGAGTTGTAAAAGTTTAAATTTATCGGACTGTTATATTCAGGTTTTTATAAAATTTGGGGAGGGTGGGGGGGGTAGAAAATTTTAAAAAGGGCTCAAATAATGTTGAAATTACAGCGTTTAGCAGGCCCACGACAATTAGAATCCGAGTTATAAGGTGGTGAGCACCGAAATGGCTAAGGACCGAAATGTCTCAAGACCGAAATGCCGTGTACCCGTCTCAGAGACCGGTTGGAATCCACGAATATCACTTACAAATGATAGATTATCGTAGATAAGCTAATCATCTTGGGATAATAATATCCCAATATATATATATATATATATATATATATATATATATATATATATATATATATATATATATAATTAATTAATCAACAACAAAACAACCGTTTTCAAGCCACTGATGGATAAAGGTTTATTCTATCTAGAGCTTTAGTCATCTAATTAACTCCATCTACTTTTCTGATTTTTTTCGCCCCATCTTACCTGAGGTCGTCTTCTTGGTCGTTATAAATCTCTGCTATACCACTCTATAGTGGTTTGTATTCCATTTATTACCTGCGGCGATATGATGCACTTCATCGGCGGTACAGAAACATTCGTGTCCGGAAGAGACTTTTAGGTCCCTCCAGGCTCTTATTGCCGAATAGGCACGAGAAGCACGTGATTCCCGTGTAAAATTTTGAAAAGGCCCAAAATTGAGAAACAAGAGGCCCCAATTTTTGTATTGAATTAAATTAATTCCATAAAATTCTGTCTAATTTCTTTTCTAATTAGCAACTCATTTACATAAAAATATATTTAAAAATGTTTCATAAAAAATCTATCGTAAGTTGACGAGTGAATTCAGTTACTGAATCACATGCAAATATACAAGGTTGTCATAAAAAAAACTTTGCCGATAAATGGACTTCTAGCGGTTGGTCCGTCCAACCGATCGAGATGAAATTTCAGGTATAGTTATTCAGAGGTATGAGCTCGGGATTCTGTGAATGGCTACAGCGTGGCGCTCACGGTCACGGTTATAGATACAGAAACTTGAAATTGTCGAATGGCAACACCTATTTTTTCCGTTGCAAAATGTTCAGAGCATGCGAAAACCCTACAGAGCCTTGAAACGGTACCTGTATCTCAAAAGATGGACGCGTTATGCACGCACAAAAACAGCTCTGCGAACGAGCAAAAAAAACACGATTAGGGCGCGCGGAGGAAATTTCCATATGACAGATGCAAGACACTAATCACTGGCTGCTACACAGAACGGAGAAAGGAAAACTCTTACTTGGATTTTACATTTTCCACATGGATGTCATCACAGGTAATTACGTATTGCAAGCGGGAGACTGTAGACAATGCAGCCGAACGTAGCATAGCATGAGGGATGTTTGCTATCTCACATTTAATAGAGTCTTTCAAATCCGGCGAAGTTGCCAGATTGCACATGTACACTCTAGATTTGAGATATCCCCAGAACCAAAAATCCATAATAGTGAGGTTTGGAGATCGCGGAGGCCGCGGAAATGGAAAAAGGCGAGAGGTGACGCGGTCACTAAAATGCTGGTCCAGGACCCTGCAAACAGACTTCGCTATATGTGGATATGCGTCATCTTGCATTCAAGCCCAAACAATGTCATCCAGTGCATTTCGCTGCAGCTATTCTGGTTTAACGTAATTTTGTAGCATAGCTGTATAGCGAGAGCCTGTCACAGAGCACGTTACAAAATCCGTTGGTGTCGCTTCCTCCAAGAAGTAAGGATCGAAAACAATTGTGCCTGCAATGGCGCACCACACAGTAACTTTGGCATCGTATAAAGATAATGGTGCCACATCCGCGTGCGTATTCGTTTCTGCCCAGTGCACTCAATTTTTGGTATTGACGTTGCCAGTTAAGGTGGAATGTGCCTTGTCCGTCCATAATATGCGAAGAGGTCAGTCGTTAGCGCCATCATATCGGATAAGAAATCCATTTGAGAAGTCCGTACGTTACTGATGTTCTCTCGTGTCCAACATCTGGTACCGGTATGGAAACATGTGGATTACAGAGCGCAGTAGGCTTTAGAACCGTGTTTTTCGGTATATCCAATACAGGAGCTGCACCTCTTGCAGTTTGCATGCGTCCTGAAGCCACTATGTCCATAACAGTGTCCTCAGGAATAGTTGGTCGTCCGGATCGTGGTCTATCACTGGTGCATCCAGTTTCTTCGAATTTCTTTACTAAATCGCGCAGAGCTTGCGGGGTACATGGGTCACGTATTTGGTGATGGTTTCGATGGTAACCCGATCGTGTTTTTATAGGCTGTTCACAGAGCGTGCATTTTTTGTGCGTGCATTATGCGCACATTTCCTGTGATACACGTACTTTTCCAATGCTCTTTAGAGTTTTCGCATGCGTTGAGTATTTGGTGATGGAAAAAAATGGGCATTGCCATTCGAAAATTTCGAGTTTCTGTACCTATAACCATAACCGTAAACGCCAATTTGTTGCTGTTCACAGAATCTCGAGCTCATACCTTTGAATAACTATATCTGAAATTTAATCTCGATCGGTTTGGCGGAACGGCCGTTAGAGGTCCACATATCGGCAAATTTTTTTATGATCACCCTGTATAATAATAAATAGTTATGACATTTAACAGTCTCATGCATTAAAAGGTAAAAATGTACATGTAATTAAGCTTTTGTACAATGTTATATTAAAATTAATAATTCATTTCACCAATTAGTATTTATTAATATGTTTTATATGAATTAGGTGTGCAATGGATATCCGGCAAACATAATGTATTCGGCCAGTATACCGGATAATTGGAAGTAGCCGGATATTATGATTATCTGGCAGTACATTCATCTTGAAATTATAAGGCCATTTTATGCATTTATTGTTTCAAATCCTTGTTAGAATTTCCAGATTACAAAGCTGATAGTTTAATATTGCAAAATACAATGCATTAATTTATTGAATTCAAAATAATTTATTTATATTTAAGGCACATTGTGTGTTTTTTTTTTTTTTTTAAGAAAAAAAAACGCGATTAGCGACCGCGGCTTTAACGAGTTGTGTGCATTTTCATAAACGTGAAGCGTTTATACAAATATTAGTGGCTGCAGCTTTAAGGAATATTGTGCATTTTTGAGATTGCTACAGAACGTCGGTCAAGTCATTATGTAAAAGTTGTTGACATATTTCAATTTGAAGTGTTTAATGTTTATTCTGGTGTAACTGGGCACTTTAAAAGTTCGAAAAGACGCAAGGATTTTTCTGAAAGTTGTTGAGAAATCAGATTTTCAATCATTAAATGATTACTCTGATTTAGCAAGGTCGTTTAAAAAAATTCCACAATTTTCAATAAATTTATGTTGTAATTTTTTTTCTTTATTTTGATTGTCGCATAAAAATGAACTTTCTGTGTCTTTTAATATGTCGTTATATATAAATATTGTATTTCCCATGATTCCAAGATAATGAAGAAGTAGAAAACAGCATTCTGCCGGCAGGCAAGAAAGTGAACCAATCACATCAGTTTTCAGATTGGCGTACTTTAGGTTGGCGTACGTGGTGGGGTTGTTGGCACCATAGATTAATATACAAGATGGGACATTTACGGCAAAATCTTTAATGGCAACAGTACTCGCGTCACTACCGACAATCGGGAAGAATTAGTAAGCCTCCGAAATTTACCTATGTTGAAGAAATATGTTTACGCTCTATGTTTTGAGTATCTATTCTTTCCTAAAACGAAGAAGAGGCAGACGATATTCTATTTATGCTTTATTTATTCAGCTGCTTTTTTTTTAATCGTACTTGTATTGTTCAACTTTAACTTACAAAATGATAATTAGAGTAGTAATATAAAAGAAAAACCCTAGAAAATTCTGTTAAGAGCGTAAAGATGTAAGTTTATGAGATTAAATTGTAAAAAATCAAATTCAGGTATTGTGTTAATTTATTCATATCGAATAAAATTTTATTGAGTACAATGTCAGTACCTCCATTTATTATTAACTTTTAGATTTCTATAATTCTAAAAATTTGTCGAAAGAAATTTTCCCCCATCTGTAATTTTATTATTATTTCTTATATGTCAATGTTAAAAATATTATTGAATTGATTGTACGTTATTTAGATTAAATACAAAATTTTTTTTTATCTGTAAGAAAATGAAAATACATAAATTTTAAAAGATTATTGTAACGCTTGTTTAATACGTTAAACTTCATAAATTAATAAAACATCGGCTGTAAAAAAATTTACCTCCAAATGGGAATACTTATGAAATTTTCTGGAGTGCAATATTTCCTATATATTTATATTACGCCATTTTACCTTGTTTTTCATTGCACTTAAATCGTTCACTCATCATGTAATAAAAAAAAAGAAAAAGAAATATATATATATCTGTGCATGAATAGAGAATAGATATTAAATATATAAAATAGAATATCTATTCTATGTTCATGTATCGGTGTAAGATTCTACTAAATACGTAAACATGCAACATTAAAAAAAGAAAGATCACAATAAAGTAGATCCTCAATAATAAAAAAATATTACAAGGATGGGGAGGGAGTTTCTTCCCCATTGTCACTAAAGGCGCTACGATCGCAATCGCATTACCATTACGCTCTATGGAAATCTCCGATCTTGTATGTTAATCTATGGTTGGCACGTGCCAGAACAATCGCCAAATCAGGTGTATCGCTTGACCAGGCCCGAAACAGGGGAAGGCAGATGGAGCATGTACCCCGGGTGCCAGAACGAAAGGCAAAAGGAGCGCCAACTAAAGATTTTGTTTGTTGTTTAATACAAACAAAATCAATTAATACAAACAATGTATATAAATATATGAAATATGATTAAATTGTCTGGCAGCTAGAAAATCCAAACATGAAACTAACCAAAAGTAACTTTTAAAAAATTCTGCAACGAAAATAGGAAAAGTAAATACTAACCCGGTTAGAATTCAATATCAGGTATTCTAAGCAAAAAAGAAAAATAATTTAAAACTATATTTTGAAAAGAACACTCCCACAGGTTTAACATAAGCATTCCAGTTTCTTTGCGTGACTATAGTGTAGCCTCCAACTCACTAACTTAATAAAATTCGATTTGTATTTTTTCTTGGTAGAGGGGCACCAAAAAACATGTTTGCCCCGGCGCAAAAAAAGGTTAGTTTCGACCCTGGGCTGGGCCTAGGATTCTGCTCATTCTGCTGTTTATATATTCAATTTTAAGGGGGTGTTGTTAACGATAGTAATGTACTATTACTAAACTAATAACTTAATTTACTAATTCTGTTATGCAATTCAGTTATGTTAATTGCAACTAGCGTTAACAAGTTTTCTGTTATCACAAAACTTTTTTTTAAAGTTGTAAAGCAATAGATAATGAGGGGAGTTAACAGCTTAAACATACACTTTTAAAGAAAAAGGGGGAGTAAAAGTATTAAATATTCCTCTTCCAAAGTAATTGTAAGTTTTTTTTATAAAATTATTTTATCATTACTAAACTATTTAGCTGATATTATTATAACTAATGATTTAAAAATAATGTAATTATTGTAATTATATTGGCACTCAAATAATTATAAAGATAGTTGGTGATAAAAAATTTAAAAAGTAGATCAAAAAGAAAATAACATAGTAATAGCTGATGTAAACCCACATTTAATTTCTTTATAGGTAAATAAAAACTATAAAGGGACAGATCGAAACATACTGCGGCTGGATGACCGGATATCCGGCTACAAATTATGCCGGATATCAGGTGTCCGGCCAAATTGACATCCACTGCATCTCTAACATGACTAATTAAGAATGATAATATAAATTGAACTAAATTTGATTTAATGTGAGTATATACAGTGGCGGTCAAATTTTCCGGCCAGCATAAGTTTTTTGGTTAATTTGTAAGTACACCCACATGAAGAGGAATCTCAAAGTGATACTTAGACATTTTATTGACATATTAGTTAGGAACTTATTTATGGAATAACAAATATCAATAAATTTAATTGACAAAATTAATTGCAAAGGAAAACGCATGTTCTCAAAAGTTACCGACCATCTTGGCAAGTTTGAAAAAAAAAATGGTCTTATAGTAGAAAATAACAGTGATCAACAACATTTACAATTAGTATTTTGTCGTCATACCTTTAGCAATAAGTACTGCGGCGCAGTGACATGGCATCGATTCATTGAACGGTTGACGATCGTGTATGGTAATTTTTTTCGACTCTTCTTGCAATTTTGGGGGAAATTCTGCTGGATTGAAATAGTTATAAGTCCGCACACGCTTGTCAAGTTCGTTCCAAAGATTTTCTATTGGATTCAGATTAGGTGGTTGGGCTGGCCATTTCAAAAGGTAATTTTTTTTGTGCGAAAGCCACTACTTGATGAGCTTGCATGTATGCTTTGGGTAGTTATCATGCTGAAACAAATAGTTGCGACCACAATTTTCCCTTCAATAAGGCAGAAAATGATCTTGCAAGATATCCTTATGCATTGCATCATTCATCTTGCCGCGGATTTCAGTTAACGGACCAACATCTTTTTTAGAAAATGCTCCCCGCACCATAACGTGTCCTCCGCCATACTTCATTATAGGAATAACATATCTCGAATCATATCTTTTGTTTTTAGGTCGTCGGACGTAGTGTCTGCCATCACTTCGAAAACTTCTTTTCATTGGAACTTCGATTCATCACTTCGATTGAACTTCTTTTCATCGGAAAATGGTACTTTTTTCCAGTTTTCACTTGACCAGTCTTAGTGCCCCTTTGCAAACGCCAGTCGGGCCCTCTGATTTTTTTTTACTTATTAAACGTTTTCTAACCCCGACTTTTCCATAAAGTCCTACGCCACGTAAGTCTCTTGACACGGTAGACAGATTTATTTCAGAAATATTTTCACTACGTAAATCGTGGGATATTGCCGAGGAATTTTTATGCGGGTCATCAACTGCTTTTCTCCTGATAATTCTATCCACACAAATAGTCGTTTTCCGGGATCTCCCGGACCGTGGCAAGTCCTGAAGCTCATCCACATCTTTATATATATATTTTTTAATATCGTTCCCAGTAGATTTTCCGATCGATAACTTTACCGCATTCTCACGAGAGGATTGGCCCTTTAGCGACAAAAGAATCACTCGTTTACGAACAATAATTGTTGAACTTTTCATTTTTGAATTTCAACTACGTTCTTCACGTTGATTAATTAACAAGGCCAAAATAATACTTTACCCATAGCGAAAACTAACGATTGAGGAATGGTCGGAAACTTTTGCACACGCAAATTTCGAATTCCTCCCCCTTTGCAGAAAGTGTCTTGGTGTCCAATCAAAATGATCATGTGGTAAGAGGTGATTTGCATATTTCTAACTTTTGTAGCTATTGCGCTTCTACTTCGCCGAAACGTTCTGGCGAATAAATCAAAGAAACTAACTGGCCAGAAACTTTTGACCGCCAATGTATATTCACACGCACTAGACTCATATATTTTTATTATTTTCACTGTGAAGTTATGATATGATTTGTTATTAATAAATCAATCTTTAAATGAAATATTCTGTGGAATAAATTTAAAGGAGCCCTATCCCTTATAAATTCAATGGACGAAGGGAGAAAGAAGTTCATCACGTGGCCTTTACCTTTGCTTCAGGAAAATTTTGCCATTGCTCTTTCCGTCTTATTTCATCTCGATAGATTAGAAGATGTCATCAAAAAATCAAATAATGCTTGATTTTACTTGGTGAATTAAGTGATTCTTCGTGATTTCGCTTCATAAGTTGTTAAATTTTTTATTTTTTATTCCTAACTTGAATTGTAGTCTGCAAAAAGGTAATTTTTTGCCCATCTAAACTAAAACTTTTTTTATCAAACGCACATTCTGAAACACATTCTAAAAGGATTAAACCTGCTATAAGGAAAAGTGAGGCTAACGAAAAAGACTACGTTTCGCGTTCATTTCATTTCGAACCGCTAGAAAGAGTCAAGTGATATTCTTTTCGTGCGCATCTCCATTCCTGATTTATTTACACTTGCGTCACGAAAAGAGCATCACATGACTCAAGCTGCTGGCGTCACTACTGAAAAATGTCGTCTGGCAAACTGTCTGTTTATAAACTACCTATTGTATGAAAAACTCAAGAAACCTGATTGATCTACGAATAAGTTATCTAAGTTCTGGTTGGTCTTCAATTAATATGTCTGCCATACGATTGGTCTAAGCCGCCATCACGATTCCTGTAATGATCGCTAAGGCAAAAATGTAGCAGATAGATTGGTTGACGGAAGTTTTTGTTTGTAAACATGTCCTTATTTGTTTCGACTTCTTGCTAGAGTGCTTCGATATGAGAGTAGCGATATACGGGTTATAAAATTTGATTGGTTGATATGATTCTGGAAAAAAGCAAATCGCCAAGCATCTTGGCAAACTTGCTATTATCGCCAAGCTAATGCTTCTTGTCTCACTCGTATAATAGAACTCGTTCAGACGAGTATCATCAAGTCTGGAAAGAAAGTTTCCCATAGTTTGGAAAAAAACGTCTGTTTTAACACAGTCTAAGCAAACACCCTGTGCTTATGTCGCCTACCTCATGGGGCCTCCGTGGCCGAGTGATTAAGACACCATGCTGCTAATCGCTTTAGAGCGTAGGAGGCTTGTCGGGTTCGACTCCCGCTGGCCCCATTGCACACTCTTTGTGGAGCTCCCGGATGTAAAAATTCTCTGTGTTGTAAATTTCATTGTGCTATCTCGTCCCTGTATATCGACGACGATGACTTATAAGCGGGCCTTATTGTCAAGCACACAAGTCTGATGTATGTGTCCAATAAAACAAAAACAAGCCTCCCTCATATAGAGGTGCCCTACTTGCTTATAAGAAGTTGAGTAGCACAGAGCTTTAAGATGAAGGCCGCCCGTTTACTTCGTGTTCTGGAGGCTTTCTGGACGCTCGCTGATATGTAACTGGTGCTAGTGCTGTTTTAAATATATGAATATTTGTTATTTTCATATTTTTTTTAATTAATATGTTGAGATCTGAAAAGTTTTTAAAATCTGGGACATTTTGGTTTGGAAATATGGATAACTGCTTCAAATACATCTAAATGTTTAAAAGTTTGCGGACTTTGAATACCGCTATTTTTATTTTTACTAGTAATATGCCCCTTATTTAATCAGAGAAATGTGTGATTAAATAAGGCAAAAATTACTATTAAATAACAATAGTATTCAATTTCCGTAAATCTTTAAACCTATAATTGTGTAAAAACAAAATAGATGTAGTTCCTTTGTGGATCTTTAATTTACGATTAGGAATTTTGTAAATAAAATTCAATCGTTTATTGTTTCTATTTAACTGAAGAATTAAAATGTTATTTGTTTATTCAATGTAAAATGTGGGAGACATTGAGATAGCTTTAAAATATAACTGTATAATCTCGAGAATAACTCATTTTAATTATTTTTTAGTATACTTTCCAATTTTATTCTGGAATTTTTCTGTTTATGCTATGCATTTTCGCAATATGTTGTATTTTCATAGATAATAAAGCTATCTTTTTGAAACATTTACTTTTGTTTTATTTCATGTGTGAGCTACCACGAAAATTGTTTGGGGCATTATGCATATGAATTTATGAAATCCAACAAATTAAATATGAAAACATAGATTTTTTTAAAAAATATAATGCTTGAATCAACACACGTTATTTTGTAGGGTTATACACTTTTAACCTGGACCGCAGTTCTGCCTAACTTGTGACGGAACCTGATGTCGTATTGCTTGATTTGAAGTTCGACCCAAAATTAAGTCATTAGTGTGTGATTCAAGTTAACCCTTTATCTACTGACGGCACTTATAAGTATCATTAAAATAACTTGTTATAAAATTCATTTAATTCATCGATTAGTAGTAATACAGTTTAGAATGAGTTATAAATACATTACTTTATCTTGTTCCAAAAGCATTATTGGTTACACAAAACAAAAATATTTTTAAAAGGAGGATTTGTTTTGCCTTTGCATCTTTTCATCTTTCGTGGCGTTGGGAGGAGGGAGGGGTTGGATTTTTCAATTCAAAAATATTTCTATTGTAAAAACATTATATTTGTACATTTCCTAATTCTACAAAATACTAAGAAAAATATTTAAAATAAAAGATTTGAGTGTGGTTATAAATATTGCACAAAAAATCCCTATAAATTCAAATTTAATTAATTCTTCTAAAATTTATTAAATGATTATGTAAATCTTCTAATGCAGTTCAAAAATTCACGAAAAATGCCAAGATAAAATTTTCAGGAATTCATAATTCAGTACATAAAGGGTTAAAGAAAAAATGTGTAAGAAAAATATGAAATAAAAATAAAACTTAATTAATTTGCGGTTTAACAATTAATACTGTTTAATTCTATTTTTTTTTTAACGTCTGAAGATGAGTAAACGAAAAGACACATTCTCCAGATCGACATGCACATATACAAAACGCCATATATTATAGTCCAAGAGCCAACAGCAGAAAAACCTACGTTATCAAGCACAAGAAAAAAAACTTTTATTTTATGGAAGAGTAGAAGTAGGGAAATCTAATGATCCATGTGTGCTGGAAGTGAAATGGTGTATAAGCCAAAAATTAAATACCACCAGTGGTTGACTCGCAGGTTTATCATTGTGTTTCTCGTAAAAATAAAGGTAGGTATGAAAACATGGAGGATAGTTGTAGGACAAACACAATGATAAACCTACGAGTCAATCACTGGTGTTATTCATTTTTTGGCTTATGCACCACTTCACTTCCGGCAGACACAGATCATTAGATTCCCCTACTTCTACTCCCCCATAAAAGAAAGGGTTTTTTTTTTTTTTGTGCTTGATAACATAAGTTTTTGTGCTGTCGGCTCTTGGACTATTATGATTACACAAATTTTTTAACTGTTTAACCATGTTCAGCATGAAAATCCTTCCCATTTTCCTTTCACATTTCAGCGTGATGCGCAACATCGGAACGCATGTACCATAGCGGAATACAATTACAACGCAGGTCATAACTCTGGTTGTAAAATTCGCAGAATAAAAGCTGTTTGCATCTTGTTTATACAGGTTGTCCCAAATGTCCTTAACACATTTTAAAACTCAATATAAAATCAAGCAATTGTCGTAGAGGTGTGCGGTTTGGACTAAAATGCTTTTCATGATGAAAAGTTTTCTTCAGGCGAATAAAAAAATAGTTCCAAACTTCGCTCATAGATGGTGCTGTGCTTTAAATTATCAGAAAGAAGCATGAAAAACTCAAGACAGACCCTTTTATTACAGTTACAGATAATTTTATTTTCTCAAAAGCAGTTATAGTGTAATAATTTTCGTCCTTTCTGTGTTACAGCATCAAAGCTAACCTGAAAATCATAAAAAAAATGCATGTTTGAAACCAAACGTACTGACAAGTGGCGATCTATGGTCGAAGTTTAACTAATTTTTTCATCTGCTTGAAGAAAACTTTTCATTTCATCGTTAGAATTATTTTAGTCCGAGCCGCACTCTTGAACGACAATTACTTCATTTTTTATTGAATTTTAAAATGTGTCAGAGACTTTTGGGTTACCCTGTATTTCTTTCTGCCATGTTATTGTTAAATAATATTGGCAGACCACATATTTATTTTTATACGAACTCTAAAAATCTCAAAACGAACCCGTATTTGAATAAATACCTTATATACTCGCGTATAAGTCGAGGAATTTCTGACGATTTCGGTAAGCAAATTTGGGGAGGTCGACTTATACGCGAGTCGGTTAAAAAAGCAAAAGCATAAACTTCGAATACTGCAAAATTATGGCTTTTTATGTGTATGAATAAAAAAAATAATATATAAAATATACAAATAATAATAATTTATCATTTAAAAAAATTCAACAATTTGTTTTTGTTTACTTACTACCTTTACGCATTGGCAACTGAAATCTTTGGTTTGATTTTGTGCAAAATTAAAGTAAAAAGTTAGGGGGTCGACTTGTACGCGGGTTTTTGATTTTTTACAGAACTTGCATTCGAAAGTTAGGGGGTCGACTTATACGCGGGTATATACGGATCAAAACACCCGTATTTAATAATCTTATGTTATATATTAATAGGCGTTATGTAAAAATTTAAAGATTTTTTGTTCTCTGTCTACAATAAGATCATACAGCAGTGAAGTATATTTTCAGTTGTCTTGAATAAGTCTATGGAGCCGAAACATGTAGACTGAGAGAAAATAACCTTTAAACTCCATTAGATAGTTTCGCATAAGATTCGTATATCAAATACGAAATGCGTAATATTATTAATTTGCACAATATTATCAAAATAAATTTTTAATATGTTCAGTGTAAGTGTACTACAGTCCCTTTAAGACATTTTTGTTTCAATTAGCTTTACCTTCTCGTATAACTCGATTCAACTAAATCAGGGGTGTCAAACTGTGGCAGCCGGATACCACTAAGTTTTTTTAAGAAATAGTCGACTTGTTGAATCGCAGAGATTCGATGATTAGTTAAGGCAGTTCTGTAAAATTTTAGTGGTGTCTGGCGGGCCACAGTTTGACATCCCTGTATTAGATGGTGGACTTAGAAAATGAGCAAACTTTTAAAAAATGTCAGCAAAAAAATCAATGTTAGACTGAAATTTTTCTTAAACTATTTGAATTCAACCAAGATTTTAACGAGTTCTACTTAGTTTTAAAATTTTACCTGTAATCAATGATTAAAATATCCCAAGTGAATTATTTTCTCTCCGGTCCCTTTGGAATTTCTCAAGTTTATTATTGGTTTTATGTTCTAAATAAATGGGTATCTGTATAAAAAACAAAGACTAATTACCAAATTTATAATTATCAAGCTCATTATTAAGTAAAAAAGAATATGTCGAGAAAACGTGCCTATTTTAAAGAAAGTAGAATATTTTGTAGAATATCTTTTAGAGTTCTATAGAATTTTATTGCATATTTTATATGAAGTTTAATCGAATGCTATAGAAATTTCTATAGAATTCTACAAAATCAGTTGATAATAAAAGAGTCATACAGAGTTTTTTACAGAAATAGTAGAAAAACTCGCTTTAATTCTATAGAATTCTATATAGCTATTTTGATAGAATTTTTTGAGTATATAAATGAGGACACATTCTGATCTTTGATATTAGCTCTAGGGAGCACTTTAAATTTTGAGGTTTTTGATGTTGCTGGACAGTTTCATGGTTCATTATTTTTTTAGCCTTTTCCATACAGTTACTGCGGAAAACGATAAATCGGGGGCTAAAAATGAGTATTAAAATATTTCTTTTTAGGCAAAGTAATTGTGATCCAAATTGCAATGAAATTTTAGATCAGTAACAGGTGCAATAAGAAATATTCAAAAAATTAAAATATTGGAAGAATTGCAAATAAAAGTGGACGAGGAAAAAAAAAAAGAATTATCAGTTCCGAAAGCAAGAGAAAATCCTTTGAGAAGTAACAAAAAAATATCAAGGTAATTGCTACAAAAATTGTGACGACTTGCCCAAGAATAGAAAGACGTGTTTACACACAAAAGATTCGAACAAAACAATTAACAATGGTCACATAACTAGAAGTTAAAACTCATCTCCAGAAGGAAAAAAAAGTCGTTGCTAAAAATCAAATTCCAGTAACGTAATCAAATGTTATACAGTTAAAAGAAAAAACAGTCCACGTTTAGAGAGTAATTATCAATGCTAGGTTGGGCAGAAACTTAACTGTAAATTTCTTCTTCAAAACACCTTTTTCCCTGTCAGGCGTGGAAGTGATACGGTTCATCGTTCATAGAAGGTAACGACTCTAAGCATAAAGCTTGCAGCTAAAATTCTGGCGCGCCACACACCAGGGAGACATGCGACAAAAATCGTGAGACAAATTCTGCTGTTAAAACCGGTTTTTATTTGTTAACAGGAGGAAATTGTCTTTTGCCTCACGCTTTTTTGTTGCATGTCTCCCTGGTGTGTGGCGCGCATTATAATAGTTATTGTGGTTTAAAATGCAATTGCTCGCACTACCTTTTACACTCCTGCTATTTGTGTGGTTCGAAATTTATGGTCTTAATAGCAAAAAATTGGTTGAAACTCTATTCTATTAATATGATATTATGAGCTAAGAAAACTTAAAAATAATCTTACATTGAAAATGTGCTACAATACCCAGCAAAACGAAAAGAACATTTCTCAACTTTTCACATTTTGCAAACTCAATGAATCTGTTTCCTTTTTCGTTTCGCATCCCATATACATGATTTCCCACTGAGAATTTGTCTTTCTTTTATTTCTCCAATTCTAGAATTCCGGTCTTCCATTATTACTAGCATTTTTCCTTCTGATTCATTGAAGCTATTTCGTAGAAGTCCCCAACTTCTTTACCAGCTTATTGTTGTATTGTAGCTTATTGTTGCTGCACAAATTTGGATGATTTTCATTATGTATCTGCGTGTCACTTGTATAACTAATCTTGTAACTCTGACCAATGCACTATCCTATTCTATCATGTGATTATTCCATCTTTCATGAATCAGAAATCTTACACCGCTTGTTTTTTCACCTTCCGTGTGTATCAGTATACTGTCGTAAGTAAAAGTTCTCTGTCTAGATCAACTTCCTCTTCACATTTTCTTCTTACTTCGCATATTCCTAGAGATGTCCAAGTTGATTCTTTCTAATTATTATTCAAGTTCTTGTAAATGGGTTTCCGAAGATAGAGGTCGTCCATTATGCATAGCCAAATCATTAACTTATGTCAGCCAAGCCGGACTCGGGGATTCTTAGTATCCTGTGCCTTGATGTCTTTCTGAGGCTAGTTCCATGGATTTTTTCCCAGATAGCATTTTTAATTTGCGGAAAATTAGCAGCAGTCTTCCTTTGAAAACCTGCAAAGTTGCAGCGAGCTCAGCATGACTGAAGTTCAAAACATGGCTGCAGCAAGTTAACGCAAACGTCGAAGTCACCACACTTTGAACTTGCAGCTAACTTGTCGTGCATATTAAATTCATACTGTATCAAATTTATTGCAAATTAACGGCAAAAAAGGTATTCAAAGATACTGCAAACTTACTACAAAGTAGTATCTTTCCACGCCTTATCTGTTTACAACTGTTACACTATAAGTTTAACCCCTTCAGAGGGGTCCATCCCAGATAGCATTTGTAATTTTCAGAAAAATTGCAGCAGTCATCTTTGAAAACCTGCAAAATTGCAGCAAACTCAGCATGACAAGACTGAAAGTTCATAACAAGACTAAATTAACGCAAACGCCGAAGTCACCACACTTTGAACTTGCAGCTAACTTGGTGTTTAAGTTAAATTCATGCTGTATCAAATTTAATTGCAAATTAACGGTAAACAAGTAATCAAAGTACCGCAAAGTAGTAATCTTTCCACGCGCCACTTTCCGTTTACAACTGTTACACTATAAGTTTAACCCCTTCGAAGGGGTTCATAGAGCTGATCAGGTCTATTGATGCGAACACGCCGTCAGAAGGTGCATGCATCGTTTTCATCACCATAAACAAGTTAAGGTAACATTTGTACTTTTAAATATGAGCGTTTTTTGGTATTTGATAAGTATAGCGTTTAGAAAAAGCGGTGCCTACTGAATAAAATTTCTGCAATATCTGCGTATGTGTTGATTGTCTATTCACTCAACAGAGGGATTTTTTGCTTTCGCCACTTTTGTGAATTAAAAACAGTCTTGCCATCAGTTTCACAACAAACTACTCATGCAAGTGGGTGATGGTATACCTTGCGGGAGATTTGCTGCGAATTTCTCAATTCAAATTTGTCACGGCAAGATAATGTCAGAAAAAAATCAAACTTGCTGCTAATGTTCATGCTATCTGGGATAGACCTGGTCAGTTCTATTGATGCGAACACACCGTCAGAAGGCGCATGCATCGTTTTCATCACCATAATCAAGTTAAGGTAATATTTGTACTTTTCAATACGAGCCTTTTTTGGTATTTGATAAGTATAGCGTTTAGAAAAAGCGATGCAAGCCGAATACAATTTCTGCAATTTCTGCGTATGTGCTGATTGTCTATTCTCTCAACAGAAGGATTTTTTGCTTTCGTCACTTTCGTGAATTAATGACAGTCTTGCCGTCAGTTTCACAACAAATTACTCATGCAAGTGGGGGATGGTATACCTTGCGGGAAATTTGCTGCGAATTTCTCAATTCAAATTTGTCACGGCAAGATAATGTCAGAAAAAACAAACTTGCTGCTAATGTTCATGCTATCTGGGTTGTAGTGTAAGTCACATAGCTGATAACTGCTATGCTTGTTGGCCACAGCTATTTTCGAAAAGTTTTCTTGATCTTATTGAATTAATGAGATATCTCCGATAAAATAGGTCACATTTTCCCTTTCTAAAATACGGCGGCGAAAAATCTTAGCATGTGACTTACACTACAAGTACTATTAATAGAAATAGCCCTGATAGCTACCGTAATCAGGATCACGCAGATGGCTGTGAACTGTGGCATTGAGGGCCGTTATTTGGTTTTTAATTCATGATAAAAAAGAGGGGAGGTTGCCAAATTCCTCCACGCTGGCCATAAGATTGGAGGAAGCTCATGCGCATTCATTCACCTTGCACTAGGCAAGAGTACTTCCAGGCTGCTCCTGTGAAGGTGCAAATTGGACACAATGAGAGAATCTTTAATTTAAAGATGGCTATCATCTGTATAATGAAAACTGAAAATAAACTTTAATTTTCTCAAATGATTTTACTTGCTATGGGCAAGTAATTTGCAAGGCTGCATTTACTTTTTATGCAATTTTGTAAGAATAGCAATCTTTTAAAAATTCCAATTTTATCGCATGCTTGTTGCTTAGAACACGTAGAGTTTTCAACCAAATTTCTCCAAACTTACAGAAAATTTGACAAGATGTACGATAAATATTGTAACTGAAATTTCAATATTCGACCAGATATGGACATTTAACGTTAAGTAATTTTATACAAGACGTAGCACATTTTTTCCTTTCGAATTTGGCAGCTAACTATATCAGGCAATTTATATTAAAAAAAATCAGTTAAATATCTTAAAAATCCTTAAAGATATAGCTGATATAGTGAGCTGCATTTCCGTTACTTTCTAAAAATAGTTGGATGATGTACGTAAACAGTAATTTTCGTAATTAAATTGTTATTTTTAAAATGAAATTTAATGTCATTTATGCGATGTAATTCTTCCAATTCATAGGTATCTATGTGTATTCAGTATATTTTAATTTTTACGTAATTCAGTATAACTATTCTGTGATTTATGATAAAAAATGACAATTTATGAAAAATCCCTCATCATCCAGCTACTTTTAGAAAGTAAACTGAAATAAAACTCACTTTAACGCCCAAATTAGTTCGTTCGACGAAAGTTTTAAAAATAAATTTCCAGATTATAAAGCTGATAGTTTAATCTTGCAAAATACAAAGCATCCATTTATTAAACTAAAAATAATTTACTTATATTTATGGCGAATTGTTTTTCTAAATCTATAAATGAACAAACATGCAAACAACTATAACACAGGATACAATATATTTATACATTATGTACTTGCATATATGAACAGCAGACACAGTTAAAAAGGAAACAGTGGTAGAAGGACTCATCAACGGAGAAAACCTCTTTTTGCTGTATTAGTAGCTAACAAAAAAAAGTTATCCGTTGTCACACCACAAAACTTGTTTTTACAAGGTAAAGCAGTGGTTCCCAATCTTTATTGGTACGCGACCCACCTTTAAAAAAAGTAGCACCCGTCTAATATGAGGGTGTATCTAATATCAGTATGGAAATTATTGTATGGCCTATACCCAGATAGCATTTTTAATGTTCAGAAAATTTGCTGCAGTTTTGCTTTGAAAACCTGCAAAGTTGCAGCAAGCTCAGCATGACAAGATTGAAAGTTCGTAACAACATAACAAGACTGCAGCAAGATAACGCAAATTCCGAAGTCAGCACACTTTGAACTTGCAACTAACTTGTCGTGCAAGTTAAATTCATGCTGTATCAAATTTATTGCAAATTAACAGCAAACAAGTAATCAAAAATACTGCAAACTTGTAATCTTTCCAAGCCCCATTATCGGTTTACAACTGTTACATTATAAGTTTAACCCCTTCGGAGGGGTCCATAGACCTGATCAGGTCTATTGATGCGAACACACCGTCAGAAGGTGCTTGCATGGTTTTCATCACCATAAACAAGTTAAGGTAATATTTGTACTTTTCAGTACGAGCATTTTTTGGTATTTGACTCGTTTAGAAAAAGCGGTGTGTACCGAATAAAATTTTTGCGTATGTGCTGATTGTCTGTTCTCTCAACAGAGGGATTTTTTGCTTTCGTCACTTTCGTGAATTAAAGACAGTCTTGCCATCAGTTTCAGAATAAACTACTCATGCAAGTGGGGGATAGTATACCTCGCGGGAAATTTGCTGCGAATTTCTCAATTCTGATTTGTCACGGCAAGATAATGTAAAAGAAAAATTGAACTTGCTGCTAATGTTCATGCTATCTGGGTATAAGCTATCAGCTATCCTACCTTACGATAAAAGGCAACTTTTCGTACGAAAGATGCACTATCAACGAAAACAAGAATTGGTAATCTCAAGTAAGTGGAATAATAATTAAAACAACACACGTATTACGAAAATAATGAAAAATTCGTTTAATTTATCAAAACACAATTTTACAATAAGTAAGATTTCTGGCACTGGTATTTACCGATGACGGCGTCTATATTAGGTTTAAAACTGGCTAATGTTAACCTTAAGTCACTTTCTACACGCAGATTGTTTCTGTACTTGTTTTTAAAAAACAGCAAAGTAGAAAAGCATGTTCACACAAGTATATCGTGTTGAACCCCATCAAGGACCTCAAAGCTGATTTAGATATTTCTGGATATTCTGCTCGTATATTCATCCAGAAGGATATGAAGGATTTTTCCTTGAAAACTGTCTTCAAAGAGGAATTGCAAGATAGCTCACCAATTAACGAGTCTTCAAGTGTTAAGAGTTTTGGGCTTTTCAAATACTCTTTTTCAAAAGTATTTCTAATCCGCAAGTAACACTCTTCAATTTCAGGAAAATAGCTCCTAAAACAACTTTATTTTATATTAGTAAACAAATAGAAAACATTTCACTTTTTAACCCGTACAAAAATTAAAAATCCTTACGGGTATATACTTGAAATAAAAAAGAAATATTTTAAAATAAATGAGACTACACCTTACGCACAATTTACTGAATTTTTAAAAAATTACTTTAGGTGAGACGCCAATGCTTCAAGGTGCTCCTTCGTGGTTTTTACTGTTTCTTTTTTTTGTTGTTGACTTTTATTTCGTGTCATTACAGGAAGTCGTGCGAGACAGGGAAAGCATCAAAACTATTTTCTTCTACTTTACAAGCCCATCGTTCGAGTTTTTTAATCATTTCATCGATTTTGCCGTGGACGTAAAACGTATTAACGTCTTTTCCTTGCAGTGTCAAGTTCATTACATTCAGTGCACAGAAAATATCAGCCAAATATGCAAGGCGTTTTAGTCAGTTCTCATCACTAACACATTCAATAAAGTAGCTTATGAATTTAACGTTTCTATCGTTCTCCAATAAAAACATTCTTAGTTAGTCACGAAGTTCAAATAATCATGAGAGCACTTTGCCTCTTGACAGCCATCGAACTTCACAGTGAAGGAGAAGTTGTTTATGTTCACAGCCCATTTCGTCACACAACACACCAAACAATCTTGAATTTTTAGGCCGTGCTTTAATAATGTCATCAATTTTCATAGCATCTCGTCCAGAGTTTTCTTTAGATACTCATACAAACCTTTTACCGCAGAGACTCTCGGTGAAGACTGGAGTGACACCATTACACTGAAGAGCTGCTTAGTCCTTCAGGAGCTACTGAAGGACTTCGGTAACTAAACATGAATAAATGCCGGACATAGCATGGGCACCATCAGTTGTCAAACCTACACGTTTTGACCAATCAATCGCATGTTCTTTCAAAAAAGTATCAAAACATTTAAAAATTTCTTCTCCCGTACTTCTTCTAGACAAAGACTTACAAGACAACATTTCTTCTTCCATATATTCGTTGAACTCAAAACGAACAAATGCAAATGTCACCTGGTCAGTAACATCTGTGCTTTCATCAAATCATCATCATTTAAAAATGTCATTTTACTTCAGAGTTGAAATCATTGCTTCCTCGAACGAATCAGACATTTCGTCGATTCTGCTTTTTACAGTGGCGTTTGATAAGGGGATTTCACTTATTATTTTTTTCATCAAAGTATTAGATATTATTTTTGCCGCAGGTGGAATAAGTTCTTCGCCCACTGTGTGAGCGGTACCCTGCTTTGCTATTAACAAGGATAACTGGTAAGACGCTCTGGTGGTTTGTCTATTTTGTTATTTTTTCAATAGTAGATTTGGTCGAAAGATAATGTCGTTTTTTATTTTTTAAATTATTTATTAAACAATTCTTTTGAAACACGAGGCTTACTTGTGTACTCAGGATGCTTGGTTGCCGATTGCCTTTCAAGTTTTGATGGCTTCATGCTTGCGTTGGACAAGTTTTTACAGCAAATGATGCACTGAGGTATTGGCTCCTCTTCAGTGTACTTAATACAAACCCTGTATTTCAAATAATCCTGGTCATACTTCCACAGATACGTCTTTTGCTTTTTCGCGTTGCCCACATTGTAATAACAAATACTTGAGTTTGGCTCAGTAACACTTTCACACTTACTATTAGTAGCAGTGAAGGTTGAAGTTTCCTTACTATTTGGATTCTGTCTTTTACGGTACAACCCAGTCCTAAACGACCGTTCCATAATTACTCTAAATCTACACTCAATCAAAACAAAACGTAAACAATCACTCACTCCCACACGCAGAGGATGATTGTTCCGATTCAAGGACAAACAAAAAAATGGGAGAAAGTAAAAGCGCAGGTAGTTCGAGTGGGGGCTCCAGGGTTGTCATAACGACTGCGCGAGTGCTGCGATATCTCACAACGAGGTCGTAACATAATACCGACTGACTGGTTAAGAAAACATGTCTTCTCACGAAGTTTTAGTTTAAGCTATGTGATTTATAAGCTTTCATGATTATTGCAATTGTAAAATATTTGTTATATTTTTTAAAGAGATGAAATAAAAGATATATTTTTATGGTAAACTTCAATTGTTCCGCGACCCATAGGTTGGGAACCGCTGAGAAAGAGATGCATAGAATGAAGTTCAAGGAAAAGGGGAAGGAAACAAACAAATAAAACATTTTGCTACAAATATATTTAGTTGTAAATTTGATTTTTTTTTACGAAAATAATCAACTATTACTAAACTAATATCTTAATTTGCTATTAAATTACGAATTGTGCTGTTATACAATTCCGTTATGTTGGTAGCAACTAACAAGAAATGGTTTTCTGTTATCGCAACACGTTTTTTTTCGTTTTTTTTAAGTGGTAAAGCAATATGAGGTTATCATGAGGTGGTAATGAGGTCAGTTTACAACTTGAACATACTCTTTTAAAGAAAAGGGGGAAGATAAAAGTATTCGTTGTAAACGTCCAAAGCATTCGTTGTAAGTTTTTCTCATAAAATTAGTTTATTATTACTAAACTACAGTGTGTCCCAAAAATATAGACAAAGATAAAAAAATGACATCCCAAGGTAAGATACCTTTCATGTATTTTCAGAAATGATTCAGATACATTTTTTAATTGATTTATTCGAATTTATGGTAAAAAGAATTAGAAAATGCGTAAAAACTATGAAAAAAATGTAATATCGCCTGTCCTATAAATATAGACATCGTCTGGCTTTACTAAGAAATATTATTGGTAAAATATTTTTTTTCAGCAGACGATTATTTATTCACATTTCTTAAATGTATGTATATTACGCTGTTCTGACTTTAATTGGTTTGGAATCCTTTTTCGGCTTGTTTTCGACTGACTAATTGATCTTTTTATAAATTTGACGAAATACCTAAAGCTAAAGAGATTTCGAAAGAGGTTATCATCAAAAGTTTGGATTTGAAACTTAAAGGCAAAAATCCGAAAGATATCTAAGATTTTAAAGAGATCTTTAAAAAATGTTTACAGAATTTTGCATAATGGCGACAAGTGTTGTAGTAAGAAAAGACCTGGTCGAAAAACAATTACATCCATGCACTATGACAGAATCATTCTAAGCATGGCATCTAGAAAAAATATTTCATTGCGAAAAGTTGCATCCAAATTTGGAGTGTCAAAAAATACCATTCACAGAAGAATACTAGAACCTAAACGAATAACTTTGAAGAAAATGTTGAGGAAACCATGCTTAAGAAAACACCACAAAACTGTACGTTTAAACGGGCTAAGAAAATGATATCGTATGGTAATAAATGGCTGTCGACAATATTTAGTGACGAGAAACAGTGGAACTTGGACCAGATGGATATAAATTTTACTGGCATGATTTAAGAAGCGAACCAAGAAGTTTTTTCAGTAGACAGCAAGGTGGAGGATCAGTAATGATTTGGGGTGGTTTTGGATTTAATGGACAAACTATTTTTGGCATTTTGTAGCAAGAAAATAAGCTCCGAAGACTATCAGAAAATATTAGAAGACCATTTTATTCCACCACAGGATTTGCTGGGAGGACTAAGCTGTGCATTTCCAAAAGCCTATTCATGTGTCTAACAAAACAAAGATGAGGTTTAATATGAATAATATCAATGTCATGGACTGGCCATCGCTTAGTCCGGACTTAAATCCCATGGAGAACGTGTGGGGACATCTAGCATGAAATTATATGAAAATGGATGCCAATACTTTTCGACCAACGACGTTACAACAGCGATTGAGCAAGCATGGTATGAACTGTGCCCAGAGGTAATGCAAAACTGATGGAAAACCGTGTATTTGAGATGATTAAAGGCAATGGAAACACAATTAAATACTAACATTTGTAACTGTGTTCCTCAACCTTAAATAATCCATAAAACAAATATTGTCTATATTTATGGTACACCCTATTTTGCCTTTTTCTTAATAAATTCAGCATTTGTTGGGTTTTCTAAAACAAATTAATCCTAACTTGTGCTTCATGTAGTATTTGTAATTAGACACAAATAATAATAAAAAAAATCATCCCATTCTTATTTTTACTGTGAAGTGTATTTTATGCTTTTGTTTATATTTTTGGTACACACTGTATTTAGCTGATACTGTTATAATTAATTTTAAATAATGTAATTGTAATGTTAGTATTAAATCTGATATACTCAAAAAAAAATAATCGTTAATAAAAAAATTTAAAAATGAGATCAAAAAGAAAATAACATAATAATAGCTAATCTAAATCTGCGCTTAACCCATTAACAGTGACATTTGTTTTCTTACAAAAAAATTAAAAATGGGGCTGGACACCACTTTTTCCATACTAAAATATTTACCTTACTTATTCGAAAAATATCTGACAATCAATAAAGATAAATTTACAGTTACAAATTAGTGGTATCAAAATGCTTTTAATAACGATGCAAGAAAAGTGTTCTTGCCCAAATCCAGTTCGGGCCACACTGTTAATGGGTTAATTGTTTTTAGATTTAAAAAAAAAATTAAAAAGGACATTGAAACGTACTGAGGCCGGATGGCCACATATTCAGTTAACCGACATTCGTTGCATCTCTACTTAAATTTCTCCCAATCCACTGAAAGGAGGACACATGATTGAAATTTTAAAATCTATAAAAATTCAGAATACTAACCATATCTTATAAATTAAGTGATGACTAGTAAATGAGTTGCTGATGTAGCAGTGGTAAGTTTATGTAAAAATCTAGAATGCATCTGGTAACATTACAAGATAGATGGCGCAGCGATTATCTGTTCATTAATCGGTATTTTATGGGTGGTTCTTTATCTTTAAGAAAAGGACGATCCATTGGTAAAGTGGTCAGGACGTAGCTGATGTAGCAATGATAAGTTTAAGTAAAAATCTAGAATGCATCTGGTAACATTACAAGATAGATGAAGCAGCGATATCTGTTCAATAATCGGAATTTTATGGGTGGTTCTTTACCTTTATCTTTAAGAAAAGGACGATCCATTGGTAAAGTGGTCAAGACGTTCAAATAGAATACAGTAATACCTCGACTTACGTCAGCAATTCGTTTCAAGACTAGCGACGTAAGTCGAGGTAGATTTAGATGAGCAAAAAAGAATAAGTAATAAAAATTCACTAAAATTTAATGAACATGTTCTATTGTATTTAGGAATTGTATTACATACATGTGGTGACAGAGTTTGAACTCTGTACTGCAAAGCCTAGCACATTCTTAAATGAGGCTCTGGACGATCCACCCCAACCTCTGAGTCAACGAAAAAACTGCTAAACTTACAAAAACTATTGTGAGAAAGATAGAGATGACTGTTGGTTGCTCGTGTGAGCAGACGTGTTGAAACGTCGCTGTTCGACCGAATACCGGGTCACGGACCTGAGTAAGGCGGAGTACCGCCACCCAGTTATAATTACCATGTTTAATCTAAATGTAAATACCCCATCTGTAAATACCTCATCCATATATTCAAGAACATTAAAGTTTTAAGATTCCCTCAAGAATCTGCCTGGACTAATTACTTCTAGACACCGACCACAGCTAAGGTACATTTATTCGTCAAAATCAATGTGCATTAAATTTCTACAGATTGGCGGTCTCGTCCGGGATATTTACATGCAAAGTGTGGATTGAACTTGTACGAAAAAATTCTGATGTCCTTAAGTTGAATGATGTTCTGAAAAAGAAAGGAAAAGAAAATTTTCTTTCGTCGAATGTCCCGTTATAGCTGGAAAGAAGAAAATTTTTCTCACGCGGGAAGGATCGAAGTGGAGTGTTCTGTGATGAATCATTTGTGAAAATGCATCTGATAAAGTTTTAATATGTCGTTTCTAGTATTCGAGAAGAAAATAAACGCTGACCTAAATAGTGAGCGGTGAAAGTTTTTTCCCGTCTTATATGACGAAAAATTTTCTTTTTTTTTCTTCTTTTCTTGTGTTGAAATGGGAAAGTGCGATTTTTATTGTTTCCCAGTACAGTGAGTTTTTGTGTGTGTACGCCAGAAGAAAAAGAATATTTTTTTTTATTTTAGTGAAGTTTTTTAGTAAGTTTATTTGGAAAGTTATTTATGCAGAGTGATTTTTTTTTGTTCTGCATTTTTTTTTTTAAATAAAAGAAATCTAGCGGGTCGTCGTACCTTGCTTAGACGTGTCTGCGAAGAGGAAATATAGGAAGGTGGTTTTTTTTTTTGCTTCCTAAGAAATACATGGTTTTTTTTGTTTCTTTGAAAGAAAAAGTATTAACGATATAATTTTTTTTTATCTTGTTAATTTTTTTTGTGAAAAGAAAGGAATATATATTCTGTGAGAATATTTAAAGGGAAGCAAGTTTTTATAAAATTGGTATTCAATAATTATTTTTTTGTGTTGTTATATTCTGAAGAAAATATATATATTTATCTTTTTTGTGGAAAAATCTGGTACAAAGTAAGACTATTTTAGAAAACTGTTAATATTATTATATATATAGATATATTTGATTTATCGGGTGCTTATATATCATTGATTTATATTAAGATATTTTATTTATGTGTTAATTGGTTAGATATAATTATGGCACACTTAATAAGGTCTAAAAAGATCGATCTGGTTACTGCGGTAATCTAGTTAGGTTTAAGTCCTCCAGATGGTGCAAATAAAAGTCAACTGACTGATTTAATTGTAAAATCCGAAGGGTATAATGAGGATTTAGTAAAAAATTTGCTAGCGGGGATTATAAGCGAAAGGGAAGAGAAAGAAAAATTGTTGCAACAAAAAGAAATCGAAAATCTCGATTTTGAGTTAAGAAAATTACAATTGGAAAATACACAAAATACCCAATTGCATAATCCATTATCTACAATCGCCGGAAAGGGTTCCGATGTTCTAAAATTGCTAAATAGATATAATAAGGAGGAAGAAATTAGCATCTACTTAACCCTTTTCGAACGGCAAGCGAAGCGTCTAGGAATAGAGAAAGATGAATGGGTTACATATCTGTTGACAATGTTACCACTTGATATCGTTAGTCTCATAAATCGTGAAAGTGAAGAACTATCCAGTGATTACGACTGTGTAAAGAAAATACTTTTAAGACGTTTCAAACTTACACCAGAGCAATTCAGGCAAAAATTCTTTTTACATAGAAAACAAAATTCAGCGTCATGGAAATATTTCTCATTTGAAATCGCAAACTTTCTGAATGAATGGTTATTGGGATTACACATATCAACGTTCGAAGAGTTAAAAAATATTTTAACCATTGACCAGATTAGGCGAAAATTGTCCCTAGAAATGAAGGAACACTTTTGTGACGAATTGCCAAAAATTACGAGTGTAGAAGATTTGACTAATAAATTAGATGATTTTGAAACCGCCAGAATTAATTTACGGAAAACTGAAATTAAGCCCCCAAACACGGAATTTAGAAAACGTCAAGGTAGTGAAAATAATAGAACGTTCCATCGAAATGACATTAGTCGCGTACCATATGAGAAAAACTACACACATACCCCCCAAAAGAATTTAAATACAAAAATCCGTTGTTTCAATTGCAATGGCCTTTCCCACCGTTTTAGGGATTGCCCCCGAAAAAAAGAAAGTCCGGTCTGCTGGAAGTGAAAAATTCCTGGCCACAGGTCTGACCAGTGTACAAGTAATTCTCCTAAAAATGCAAATTCTGCCGTAAGCAATAACTCAAATCCGGTTGATAAAGTAATAAAAAGCGTGGGGATTTTAGGGAAAAATATGGATGCTTTAATTGATACAGGAAGTGACGACAATAGGTGTAGCAACGATACTTATACAGCCCCGGGATGCCCTAAATTGCATGAAAATGACTTGGTTTTGTCAGGTATTGGTGGTAGTCAAATTACACCCATAGGATTTACGACCGTAAAAATTGAAATAGATGAATATTAATGAAATTTGATGAATATTGATGAATATTAATTAAAATTGAAATAGATGGTTACACAGTGAATGCAGATTTAGACGTCGTAAAAAATTTGAGCCATTCTATAATTTTAGGAAATAACTTTTTGAAACACGTAAATTTCAATATGTCAGGAAAAGGATTGCAAATTACAGGGAAACGAAAATTGAATGAAGTTAGGGTGAATTACGTCACGGCTTTCTCGCAAGAAACAATCATGAAAAAAACCAGACGCGTCATCTATGTCACACCCAGATTTCATGCGATGTTGCGGTCAGAAAAGCAAAACAATCCCACGATAGGAAAAACGATTGCGACAGCTGAATTGGTGAGAAAGGAACAAACTAGTCAAAATGAAACAGCTTGCAACTTTAGTGAAAAAATAAACATGCAATTAAGCTCTGATAAAAATTGTTTGTTGGAAAGTGAACAGTGTTCTATCCCACAGTTAGACTGAGCGAAAACCACAGATATTTATTTAGCTGAGACAATTAATTCTATGAATTTTCAGGAAGTTGACCTAAACCACATTACAAAAAATACCATTAAGAAAGAGTTAACGGAACTGATCACTAATTATAAGTCAAACAAGGTTAAGGACACAGAGTTAAAAGTAAATATAATATTAAGTGATGATATTCCGATTGCGCAACGACCGCGTAGATTAGCATATCCAGAACAGGAATTTGTGGATAAACAAATACAAGAATGGTTGGAAATGGGAATTATAACGGAGAGAAATTCTAATTATGCATCGCCTATTGTGTTAGCGAAAAAGAAAGATAATTCCTGGAGATTATGTGTAGACTACAGACCCCTCAATAAAAAAATAATTAGAGATAATTTTCCCTTGCCAAGAATATAGGACGTTTTAGATAACATTGAGGAATCGAAGGTTTTCACTACATTGGATTTAAAAAATGTTTTTTTTCATATAGACGTAGTAGAGGAGAGTAGGAAATATACAGCATTTGTCACGCATAACTCCCAGTACGAATATTTAAAGCTTCCATTCAGATTATCGATTGGCCCCCAGAATTTTCAGAGATATATTCAAGCTTCTTTTAAACAGTTAATTAAAGAAAAAGTAATATTAATTTACTTAGACGATGTCATAGTACTTGCGAAGACTGAAGAAGAAGCGCTTTTAAAACTGAAACGCGTCCTAGAAGTTGCATCGGATTACGGACTCGAATTTAATTTTGCAAAATGCCAATTCCTTAAACGGAAAATTGAATTTTTAGGTTATATTATCGAAAACGGAACTACTAGGGCCTCGGAAGCCAAAACTTTGACAGTAAAGAACTTTCCTGAACCCCGCACCCTTAAACAATTACACAGTTTTCTAGGTTTAACTTCTTATTTCAGAAAATACATCCCACATTATGCAACTATAGCGAGACCTTTAAGTGATTTATTAAAAGCGGGAAATACATTTAAATTTGGAATCCTCGAAAAACAAGCTTTTGAGACTCTTAAAGAAAAACTAGTTAACCCCCCAGTATTGCATACATTCCGACGAGGCGCTAGACTAGAATTGCACACCGATGCAAGCGCCATAGGTTTTGGTAGTGTCCTACTACAAGAAGATGAAAACAAAAACTTACATCCTATTCATTACATGAGCCGTAAAACTACACCTGCTCAAGCAAAATACTCGAGTCACAAATTGGAAACACTCGCGGTAATAGAATCGGTTAAAAAATTCCGAAATTTAAAATTGTGGCAGATTGTTCCGCGTTTCAAAAGACAATGGACAAAAAAGACATTACGCCAAAAGTAGCCAGATGGGCCCTATTCTTACAGGAATTTGATTATGAAATTGCCCACCGACCAGGATCCCAAATGAAACATGTAGACGCATTGAGTAGAAATACAGTACTAATAGTTACCCGATCGCATGATGAATTAACATTGAAAATAAAGAATGCACAACAAGAAGACGAACACATACAAGCGATGAAAAAGTTAATTGAAAAAAAATGAAAATTCAGAATATTTTATAAGAAACGATATCGTATACAAGTATGAAAATGACAGAGAACTTCCTATGATTCCTACCAATATGCAAAAGGAAATAATACGCGACGTTCACAACAAAGGTCATTACGCAGTGGCTAAAACTAAAATTATTTTAAAAGAAAATTGTTGTATACCCCAATTAAGAAAGCAGTTTGAAAGCGTCATTGCCAACTGCATAGAGTGTATACTTTGTAATAAAAAGCAAGGAAAAGGAGAAGGTCTGTTAAACCCGATCCCCAAACAAATATGCCCCTCGAGACCTATCATATAGATCACATTGGTCCCATGCCTTCTACAAATAAAAATTACAATCATATTTTTACTGTTGTGGACGCATTTACTAAATTTGTTTGGCTATACCCCGTTAAAACTACAGCCGCTAAAGAAGTCATCGATAAGTTGACCCGACAACATGATATTTTCGGAAATCCATCGCGAATCATTACCGATAAAGGACCATCATTTGCCTCTGCTGATTTTGAGAAATATTGTAAGGAAGAAAACATAGAGCATATTCCCATAACAACAGGGATACCTAGAGGAAACGGTCAAATAGAGCGAATGCACAGAATTCTTATCCCAATTTTAGCAAAACTTAGTGTAGAAGATCCCACTAAATGGTACAAATTTGTCGCGCCCGTGCAACGTATCATGAATAGTACCGTATCGAGGAGTACAAAATTTACACCTTTTGAACTACTGACAGGAACGAAATTGCGGCAGAAAACTGACCTGCAAATCAAAACGCTGTTAGAGGATGAGGAATTAAATTCGTTCATATCGGAAAGAAATTCGAATAGAAAAATAGCTAAGCAAAACATACTAAAAATACAACAGGAAAACGTGAAAACGTATAACAAAAAGCGAAAAAAGGCCAACACCTATAAACTCGGTGATTTGGTGGCCATTCAAAAAACACAGTTTGGGACAGGTACCAAACTAAAGCCTAAGTTTCTTGGTCCCTATGAGATTACTGCAGTAAAGAGAAACGATCGCTATAACGTGAGTAAAGTTGGACACCATGAGGGTCCAAATACGACCTCGACGGCTGCAGATCACATGAAGCCTTGGACTTCTACTGTCTAAGACGAAATATTTGAGCTTTAAGTGATTTTTGTGTTTGTGTGTTATTGGTATCTTTTTTTTATAACTATTATGAATAGACTGTGGAAAAGAACTGCTTCCAAGTGACAAGCAGTAAAACTTTATTATTTTTCTAACTAAAAATATTGTTCAAGGAATGAAAACTTTTGATCATCAGTATTTGTGGTTGATTTTACTATTATTTTGTTTTAAATATTGTTTGTGAATTTTTTGTGTGTATATTATACGTTCTGGAAAAAGTAGTCCAGTACCAGTCAGGTATATAAAGGAGATGGGTGACTGGGAGGACCCAGCCCTGTCAGGTAGGCCGAAGTGTGGTGACAGAGTTTGAACTCTGTACTGCAAAGCCTAGCACATTCTTAAATGAGGCTCTGGACGATCCACCCCAACCTCTGAGTCAACGAAAAAACTGCTAAACTTACAAAAACTATTGTGAGAAAGATAGAGATGACTGTTGGTTGCTCGTGTGAGCAGACGGGTTGAAACGTCGCTGTTCGACCGAATACCGGGTCACGGACCTGAGTAAGGCGGAATACCGCCACCCAGTTATAATTATCATGTTTAATCTAAATGTAAATACCCCATCTGTAAATACCTCATCCATATATTCAAGAACATTAAAGTTTAAGATTCCCTCAAGAATCTGCCTGGACTAATTACTTCTAAAAACCACAGCTAAGGTACATTTATTCGTCAAAATCAATGTGCATTAAATTTCTACATACATTTAACATTAGCAAAAGAATGCGTTTGTAATACAAGAATTTAAAATATATCAATAAGTTGTTAAGTTACAATTTATTGTTCTTCTAGCTGTCCCGTTCGAGTCTTTGATCATGTGAAAAAATCTTACAATTAAGTTTGAACCGACAATTTTAGGTAGCTTTCTTTACAAAAAAGCTACCTATTGCAGCCGTTCGGAGGAAAGCGATTTAAAAAAATTTTGGTATATTTTCATCGATTATGACCCCCAGACCCCGAAACCACCCTCCGTTCAAAATTGATATATATATATATATATATATATATATATATATATATATATATATATATCTGACCTATGTCACACTGTAACTCCCGTAATTATGAACCGATTTCGATGTAATTCGGTGTGTACATAGTACATACCAATGTCTCGACCGAGTTCGTTGGCCAGCTTCATCCGCCGTTTTGTTTCAAAATGGCGGCCATTTAAAATTTTTAAAAAAATTTTAAACTTGAAATGTGGTACCAAAAAATTAAAAATGGAAAAATATTTTTTTCTTATGTATTTGACCTTTATACAAAGATTCCGGAGCAGTTTTTGTTTCGTCTATATCTTAAAAAATGGCTGAGTTATAGCATTTTGAATTTCTAGCGTGGCTGACATTTTGAAACGTCCTGAATTTTGTCACGCGATAAAAGGCGTATTTATGAACCGATTTGGATGTAATTCGGTGTGTACATAGTACATACCAATCTCTCGACCGAGTTCGTTGGCCAGCTTCATCCGCCATTTTGTTTCAAAATGGCGGCCATTTAAAAATTTTTAAAAAATTTAAAATTTGAAATGTGGTACCAAAAAATTGAAAATGGAAAAATATTTTTCTCTTATGTATTTGACCTTTATACAAAGATTTCGGAGCAGTTTTTCTTTCGTCTATATCTTAAAAAACGGCTGAGTTATAGCATTTTGAATTTCTAGCGTGGCTGACATTTTGAAACGTCCTGATTTTTGTCACGCGATAAAAGGCGTATTTATGAACCGATTTGGATGTAACTTCGTTTATACATAATACATACCAATGTCTCGACCGGGTTCGTTGGCCAGCTTCACCCGCCATCTTGTTTAAAAATGGCGGCCATTTAAATTTTTAAGAAAAATTTAAATTTGAAATGTGGTACCAAAAATTGAAAATTGAAAAAATATTTTCTTCTTATGTGTTTGACCTTGATAAAAAGATTCGGGAGCAGTTTTTGTTTCGTCTATATCTTAAGAAATGGCTGAGTTATAGCATTTTGAATTTCTAGCGTGGCTGACATTTTGAAACGTCCTGATTTTTCTCACGTAATAACAGGCGTATTTATGAACCGACTTGGATGTACCTTGGTGTGTACATAGTACATACAAATATCTCGACCGAGTTCGTTGGCCAGCTTCATCCGCCATCTTGTTTCAAAATGGCGGCCATTTAAAAAAATTAAAACATTAAAAAATTTAAATGAGATACCAAAAAATTGGAAAATGAAAAAGATTTTTTTTGTATGTGTTTGACCTTAATACAAAGATTCCGGAACAGTTTTTCTTTCGTCTATATCTAAAAAAAATGGCTGAGTAATAGCATTTTGAATTTCTCTTGTGGCTGACATTTTAAAACGACCTGATTTTTGTCACGCGATAACAGGCGTATTTATGAACCTATTTGGATGTAACTTGGTCTGTACATAGTACATACCAATGTCTCGACCGAGTTCGTTGGCCAGCTTCATTCGCCATCTTGTTTCAAAAGGTTTGCCATTTAAAAAAAATTAAATTTAAAATTCAAAATGAGGTATTAAAAAATTGGAAAATGAAAAAGATTTTTTTTATGTGTTTGGCCTTGATACAAAGATTCCGGAGCAGTTTTTGTTTCTGAAAATTTGTTCTTTTGTTGATATCTTAAAAAATGGTTGATTTATAGCACTTTCAATTTCTAGCATGGCTAACATTTTGAAACGATCTTGTATTTGTCATGCGACAACACACGTATTCGCCTATTTCGATGTAAGAAGGAATGTGAATAGTATACATCAACACCTCGACCAAGTTCGCTGCCCAGATTCATCAGCCATCTTGTTTCAAAATGGCGGCCATTAAATTAAAAATATATATATATTTAAAGTGACGTGCAAAAAAATTAGAAATTGAAAAAGGTTTCTTTCTTAAGTATTTGGTCTTGATATAAGGATTCAGGAGCATTTTTTGTTTGTCTTTACCTTAAAAAATGGCTCAGATATAGCAGTTTCAATTTCTATTGTGGGTGACATTTTGAAAAATCTGATTTTTTGCATGCGACAGCACTCCTATATATTAACCGATTCCGATGTGAGTGAGCATGTGCACAGCAATTACTAAGGTCTCGACCAAGTTCACTGCTTAGCCTCATCCACCATGTTGTCTTAAAATGACAGGCACTTTAAGAAATTGCCGAATTTGGTGGCCAAATTGAAGTTACTTTAAAGAAAAGCAGCTTGGATAAAGCTGACTAATTTCGCGAAATTCTCATTCATTATATTGATAAAAATTAGTATTGAATCTCCTATATTCGGTTTCCACTAAATTGAGCTTCGTGTGTTTGCATGATATAAGTTGGCTTTTTTTTAAATAAGGATTAATAAAGCTACCTCTTCCTCCCGGCACTGGCCGGAAGGACTTTTTTTTCTTGTTTTTCTCTTAAAAACTCTTTGTAACAGCAGAGCGAGTTTTCTAAGTTTTTTCTAGTCGTTGCTATACACTTTGCTCGTCTGAATCAATATTTTCAAGAACCTTCATTCCAGCTTCAATAAGGTTTAGTCCTTCGGTTAATTTTGCAACTGTCATAATCTAAAAATTGTCTGCAATTTTTAAGAAAATGATAAAATTTCATGAAGTGGAAATAAAAAAATTATAAGGATTTTTCAAATACTTAAAATTTAAAGAGACAATTTTTAAAAACGCATGTCGTCGGCATCTGACATCTACTTTCTAATGGTGAAAATCATATTTTATTCACAGTTATACTGTTCTTTGGGTTTTCTTGTGTTGCAGACAATGATGTAGTCGTAAATATACAAGGAGTTAGGCAGAATGTATGCGGTAGACAGTATACGCTATAACTTTACTGTACGGAGTTTCTTAAAACAATGCAGAGGGTATATGGCGTATACCATTATATACCTTCCACTTCCACTAACAGCTCTGGTCACAGAGCTTTCCATGTAAATTCCAGTTTTTATTTGGTCCACCCTGTAGAATAGCATAATGCAAATTGATAAAATTATTATTTGCTTTTCATTCTGGTCTTTGTCTTTCCACAACAGGATCGTCATTTCGTATTGTGCACGGAGGAGTCAAATCTTTTTCTTTGATCATATTAAATTCAGATTCTCTGTCCACTTAGTTTAAGACTCTTCATCAGTCAGGCTGGAAATTCCCCTATCTACTGCTAATACTATTGGGCTTGGAATGCATCCGTATTTTTCAAATTTCTCCTCGGAAGATTAAAATTTTGATCTTCTGTTTTCTGTATGCTCTTCTTGAAAGATGTTTCTTTCTTTTTTATTTGACAAAATATTTTTAAAATACATTGTTAGTTTTATTTAAAGTGTTAAAATCTTATTGACAACTCACCCAATTTCAGCACTTAAAATGTAAAATTAAATATATATTATAGAAACAAAATATTTAAAAAATACATTGTTAGTTTTATTTAAAGTGTTAAAATCTTACTGACAACTCGCCCAATTTTAGCACTTAAAATATAAAATTAAATGTATATTTTAGAAACATTTTGTCAAATAAAAAAGAAAGAAACATCCTTCAAGAAGAGCATACAGAAAACGGAAAGTAAAAAAATTTAATTTTCTGAGAAAAATTTTAAAAAATATGGATGCATTCCAAGTCCATATGTTTCCATTAGAGAAAGGAATTAGCGTCCTGACTGATAACAAGTCTTGCCGCCGAACTACGCCGATCATGACCCAAAAATACTCCCAATTCAAAATTTTATTTATAATATATATATATATATTATATATGTCAGGGTTCGCAAGCTATTAAGCCACGCCTCATTTTGTAAGGACTCTATCACCAGTTACCATAAAGACCATCCTAATTATTGTCTTCCTAAGCAATTCACGCTTCATTAGCTAGAAGATAGTTTTATGCGATTGCTGGTGGAAGAATCCTTACAAAATGGGGCGTGGCTTAAGAGCATCCGAACAGGATTGCCAGTTTGGCCCTCATTTTTATTCCAAAAATTTCAATTTACACTGGAATTAACAAAAGAAGAATATTTACCGTGTGCAATCACGAAACGTCTGTTATTAAATAAAGCAAAAAATATCATTATTAATTACTGGTGGTGAACACAGAATTTCTTATTAAAAATGAAGGCCAAATTGGCAACCCTGCATGCGAACTCTGTACATCACTTTTTTATGGGCACGATAACTTCCATAATTATGCACAAATCTTCCAAACTAATACATAAAATCAAGGGGCAGAAAATCTTAGTCAAGTTCGTTAATGGGCAAAATCGGACGAAGGGGTGGAAAAGGGGGGGGGGTTGTGAAACCAGATAAAACCCCATAACTTCTTAATTATGATACAATCGAATCAATTTAAAATTATTCATTACTTCTAGGAAAATGGCCAAAAATTTATGTGTGACAGGTTTTTGATATCGTTAAAAATGGCCTCAAGGGGCAAACAAGTAGGGTTTTAAGAAGAAAAAAATTTAATTCTTCGTCAATTCTGAAGGTATCAGATCCACTTACATTTATTATAAATCTTTTTAATATTACCTACAACTTTTATATTGACAAGTTTTTGATAGGACCAAGTGTTACAGCAAAAAAAAAAAAAAAAAAAAAAAAGAAGAAATAAAAGAAAAAGAAGGGGAGGGGTTGTAGAAGAAAAAAATCACATTAACATGATTCTGATAAAACCAACTTTTACAGAAAAATGAAATTAAAAACTCGTCAAAAGCGGCCAGATAAAATTGTTAAAATTGGGTTTATCTGTAATCTTGATTTACTTTTTGTTGGTGAAATTAGTACTTAACTTCGAAATCTACCTGTGCCGGCAGGTTTTATTATTATTATTATTATTATTATTACATTTACTTTCGTAACCGGTTTCGAAAGTGAAAGTAGCCTCATTAAAAATAAATAAATAAATAAATACACTGGAAAGAAAATCGAAAAAATAAAAAACAGCCATTGTAGCTATCAATCTCAGCTATTCATTGCATAAAAAATCATTTAGAAATATTGAAATGCAAACAAGATATCTTTAAAAATGTCTTTCATGTCTTCTATAACGTTAACGACTGGATATTTTCGCGTGAGTGAAGTGTAGCCCCTTAACATAACAAGGAAGAAAACTGTATTGACCTATACGATCTCTTAAGAGGCTACTTCAGTCAAATGAAAAGACGCATTCCCTAATGCTAATCCTATGGAAGAAATTTATAAAGATATCTCGGTCACATTTCAATATTTTTAAAAGATTTCTTTTGCATTGAATAGTTGAGATCGATCTGTATGCAGGCCGTTTTTTACTTTTTGAATTTTAATTGTAGATATTTTTTTATGAGGATGCTTTTACTTTCGAAACCGGTTTCAAAACTGAAAGTGTCCTTATAAGAAATACCTGTATTTCTTCCATAGGATTAGCATTGGCGAACGGGTCATTTCGTTTGACTGAAGTAGCCTCTTAAAAGAGTCCGCTTCCATTCGGATAAATTTGATGAAACGTGTTTTGCGAGTTCGCCCCTAATGTTCGTAACACCTTAGATTTTCAAAGGATAATATTTTTCGTTATAATTTATTTACAAAAAATTATTAATATATTGGTAAAAGTAAATCAGTAAAAACGGTCAACTAATAATAAGAAAATAAATGAAAAAACAGAAGAAACAGATAAGAATAAACAAGTAAGTCCAATTCAGAGGGAACTCGACAACTGTCCTACCCCGCTCTCCCTAAAAGATGGCTTTGTTCCACAATTTTACAAAATTCTTTTTTCAGTATAAAAATTCGTATTCAGTTAACGACTTATTTTAATGACAATCCCATAGGTACCAAGTTTTACTCTTTTTGTTACACTATTTCTGAATAGTAATCTTCGCCTTATTTAAACGCATAAAAGTTCGCAGCTATGCGAGGCTGTATTCTGTGATTCTGTCTTAAAACATCTCTAGTCTTGAAATTAAAGAGAGGGAAAATCTATCGGTATTGGATCCGATTTTCGGGTTACTACTTTGGACACATGTGTTAAGACTGTTTAGTCGGTCAGTTTCCGAATTCTCCTCGCTAATGTTAAACCTGTGGGTGTAGAATGCATTCGTGTATTTAAAATACCTCCCCGTGAAATTAATCATTTAACTTCTGTTACTGATCGTAATTAAAATCTCCCGTACGAGGGCGCTGTGTCAGCGCCGTAATTTTATTTATTATTCCAATCGTCTGCGTGTTGACGATAGATTGTAATTTAGTTACTAGTGAGTGGAAACTCTGAATTTTTGTTGTTGTTGTTATTGAGATAATGGAATGTTTGACTTGGAAACGGCCAGAGAGACTGTTTCACTCTTAACAATTATTGTTTTAAAATAAAGAAATATACAGTTCACTGCGAAGAGTTCCTAAAAAATGGTGTCACTGAGTAACTTATTATTTTATTCTTAACAGAAATTGGTCCTTCGAGGCCAAAGTAAACGGATTTATCGTTTGCTTTTAGAGTCAAGAATCAGCGACGAGACTTGGTTTCTTCGAATAAGGTAGGACTTTTTCTTTAACATGGCTACTGAATTAAAAAATATTTTGACAAAAAAAAGAGTTTTAAAATGTGAAATTACTAAATTTGTGAGTGAAATTAAATTAAGTGACTCTGATGAATGTTCTTTAGAACTTGTAAATACGAAATGTGATCAATTCAATACAGAATTGAAAGAAATGTTTGATAAAATTTATTCATTGTGCGATGAAGAGGAAATTGATAGATATATCGATGAACAATCATCGATTGAAAAAGAGTTAGATGAAACTTGGTTGAAAATTAAAAGAGCGAAACAAAAACAAATAAATGTTCTTAAGGAATCAAAGCCGAAACAAGAGAATAGTGTAACGGAAGTTCGAATTCCAACGATTAATCTACCTTCTTTTAGTGGAAACGTACAGGATTGGATATATTTTAGTGATCTTTTTAAATCTAGCGTTCACAATAATAGCGCACTTTCGGGTGCTCAAAAGTTATCATATTTGAAATCTTCGCTTCATTCTGAAGCTGCAAAAGTTGTACAAAGTATAACGATTTCAGATGATAATTATCAAACAGCGTGGTCCTTATTAGAGGAAAGATATTCCAATAAAAGACAACAAGTGTTTGCTCACATTAAAAAATTAATGTCCATTAATTCAATACAAAGTGAAACACCTAGTGCTATTCTTAATTTAGCAGATACCGCCAGTGAATGTATCAGATCTCTAGAAATTCTCGATCAAAAAATTGAAGGGTTTGCGGATACGATAATAACTTATATATTGTGGCAGAAATTAGATGGGTCCACAAAATTATGGTTTGAACGTGAACAAAAAAAAGACGAGCTACCAAAATTAAAAGAATTAATAGAGTTTTTAAAAAGACAAGCGAGAACACTGCAAGTTTCCAAACCTCTTATAAATAATGTAACTCCTAAACGCAATGCTCAACAACGAATCGCTAGTATGGTATCTACATCTAATGGTAAAAACTCAAAAACATTTAAATGTGTTAAGTGTCAGAGTAATGAATTCCACGGTTTGCACAAATGTCCAGAATTCTTAAATCTTTCAGTAGCTTCTAGATATGAATTCGTAAAGAAAAATAATATTTGTTTTAACTGTTTAAAATTCCACTCGGTTAGAAATTGTAAATCTACTTATTCTTGTCAGAAATGTATGAAAAAACATTCGAGTTTACTGCATTTCGAGAATGAAAATGAAAAGCAAATTCAAAACAGCGATAGAAAAAACGAATTTATTTCAAAACCCGAGGTCAGTGATTGCAATACCCAAAACCAGAATCAAATCGTAGCGCATTCAAATCTAGACCCGAATGCTGCAACATTTCACATTTCTAACGAAAGAGCATTTTCAGGTACATCTGTTTGTGAGATGAATTATTTAAGTTCTGGCATCTTATCAACTGTCATTGTTTATATTAAAAATAAATTTGGTGAATTTAAGCCGTTAAGAGGTTTGATTGATGCTGGATCAATGAGTAATTTCATTACGATTCAGTGTGCTGATTATTTAGGAATTAAGAAAGAAAAAATAAAAGTTGCGGTTTCAGGATTAAATGGCATCTCCGTGAATATTAACTCCAAGGTAAAAGCATTAATTTCGAACAATTCAAATTTTAAGGCGGAAATAGAACTTCTTTGTGTACCAAAAATATCGGATACTATTCCAGTAAATCGGATTAACGTTCCAACAGAACAATACCTTAATAACATTAAATTAGCGGATCCAGAATTTTACAAACCTGGAAAAATTCATGTTCTTTTGGGAGCTCAAATATTTTATGATCTTTTAGAAGTCGGTCGAATTGAAGTCCCCAATTCTAATTTAAAATTCCAAAACTCGGTATTTGGATTCATTGCCTGTGGAAGCGTATTAAATCCTGACAATCAAATCACGCAAAATACTCATTGTGGGCTTGTTTGTAACTATGAAGATTTGACAAAAGAAGTTCAAAAATTCTTTCAGTTAGAAACATTAGGGATAAAAGACGATCCCACATGTACTGACGAAGATAGAGCATTAGAAATATTCGAAAAATCTGTATCTTATAAAAATAAACGTTACGAAGTTACCTTACCATGGAAAAAAGATTGGCGAGAAATGAACGACAATCTCAAAATAGCCAATAATAGACTAAACTGTCTTAAAGTGAAAATGAAGCGAAAATTAGAGCTTCGTGCTCAATATTGTGAGACTTTGAAAGATTATGAAAATAAAGGAATCATAGAAAAAATAACGGAAACACACAAGCCAGTGGAGAAACCACTTTTTTATCTTCCACATCAACCTGTCTTTAGACAAAGCCTGACAACAAAAATGAGAGTAGTCTTCGATGCCAGCTCACACGATGTTGGCGAATTATCGTTAAATGATTGTCTTTGGCCAGGTCCAAATCTAAATCCAAACATATTCGATCTACTTATCAATTTTAGATTAAACAAAATAGCATTGATAGGTGATATAGAAAAAGCCTTTCTGCAGATATCCCTAGCGGAGAAAGACAGAGATGCAGTGAGGTTTTTATGGATTGGAGATAGAGGTATAGAAATATATCGCTTCAACCGAGTTCTTTTTGGTATGAATGCTTCCCCGTTTCTTCTTGCTGCTACTCTAAGAAAACATATCAAGAAATTTCAAGTTAGATATCCTACAACAACAAAGTTATTAGATAGGTGCCTCTACGTTGATGATTTCATCGCTGGTGCTGACAACTTGCAAGATGCGTTAGAAATCTCTCGAAATGCTGTTTATATTATGAGCGAGGCAAGTATGAAACTCAGAAAATGGTCAACTAATGATAACGATTTGATGGAGCGATGGAAACAAGAAGGGTTTGATACTCAGCCTCTACACAACCCAATTGAATTAGGATTTGACTCAACAAAGGTTCTAGGAATGTCTTGGCATACGAGTGAAGATTGCTTTATCGTAGATGTAAAAGGCTTATTAGAAATGTTATCAAAAAATGAAAACACCAAGCGCTTCATCCTGCGTGCTATTGGAAAAATATTCGACCCTCTTGGCTTGCTCACTCCTTATACTATTCGCATGAAATGCCTATTTCAAGATCTGTGGTTGAGGAAAATTGCTTGGGATGAAGATCTACCAATAGATGTTAAAGAAAAGTGGCTTCAATGGTGTTCTGAGATCCCACGCCTCTCCGACCTAAAAATTCCAAGAATTGTGCTAAATTCAACGAAAGAAGAAAATTCAGATGTGGTAGAGATTCACTGTTTTTGCGATGCTAGTAAGAAAGCCTTCGGCACTGTCATATACCTCAGAATTGTAAAAGAAAATGCTATTGAAGTTAACCTTGTGACTTCAAAAAGTAGAGTTACACCTCTTAAAAAAATCACTTTACCAAGATTAGAGCTATTGGGAGCTTTACTTGCTGCCCGACTAGGTAATGCAGTCAAGAAAATAGTAGATCATAAGAAGCCATCAGATGTGTTCTTCTGGACAGACTCGAAAATCACTTTGTACTGGATTAGAGGTTCTAGTAAAAGATGGAAATCATTCATAGCGAATCGTGTCAACGAGATTCAATCTTTGACTGACTCCAATTCGTGGTTTCATTGTCCGGGAAAGTCTAATCCAGCCGACCTCCTTACCAGAGGCGTCAGTGTTGATATGCTCTTAGAAAAGGATTTGTGGTTTAAAGGTCCCCCCTTTTTGAGAGAAACTGTTCTCCCAACTAATGACTGCAACATCCAAAATTCGCCAGATGACTATTCTGATGAACTAAAGAAAACAGTTAAATGTGAAAATGATAACTCTTTAGTTACTCTAGCTATTTATGATCAAAATTATTTATTAGATTATATTATTAGTGTTAGTAATAATTATATAACTATCATTCGTATTTTATGTTATGTGCTTAGATTTATTCATAACCTTCGAAATGTTAATAGAGTGAAAGATCATCTTACTTCTAAAGAATTGAATGCTGCAGAATTATCACTGATAAAGATGGTTCAACAAAGTGAGTATCAGGAAGAAATAAAATGTCTTCAGAAAGGTAATTCGGTACCAAATAAAAGTAAACTAAATTCTTTAAATTGTTTCTTAGATGAAAGTAATATTTTAAGAGTTGGGGGTAGATTGGGTAACTCATATTTGACAACAAATGAAAAACATCCTATGGTTCTGCCAAGTAAGCATCCCCTTACTTTAATTATTGTAAGATATTTTCATTTAAAGTATTTACATGTAGGATCACAAACATTGTTGTACCATATTCGTCGTAAATTTTGGATAACTAATGGTAGAAACATCTGTCGCAAAATAACATATGAATGTGTCACTTGTTTTAAAAACAAGCCTGTATTAGCGAGTCAAGTTATGGGTGACTTGCCCAAAGAGCGTGTTACACCTTCATTTCCATTTTCCATTATTGGAACTGATTATTGCGGCCCTTTTTACATTAAATTCAAAAATCAAAGGAAAGGTACATATAATAAAGTGTATGTATGTATATTCGTTTGTCTCTGCACCAAAGCTATTCATCTAGATTTCGTTTCAGATCTCACTTCTGCAGCCTTCATTGCTTGTTTTAAGCGCTTTGTTAGCAGAAGGGGAAAGTGTTCAAAACCATTTTCTGACAATGCAAAAAACTTTGTAGGGGCAAACTTAGAATTGAAAAGGCTTCACAATTTGGTTAGACACCCAGATGAAGCATTAGCTGATTATTTTGCAAGGGAAAATATCGAATGGAATTTTATTCCTCCGAAAGCGCCGAACTTCGGTGGTCTTTGAGAGGCAGGGGTTAAATCATTCAAATTCCATCTAAAACGTGTAATTGGTAACGCGCACCTCACTTTAGAGGAATTTCTGACAGTAATTCTAGAAATTGAAAGTGTTTTGAACTCAAGACCTCTGTCCCCATTGTCATCAGATTTCGACGGTTTCGAGACTCTGTCACCGGGTCATTTTCTTATAGGTAGGCCCTTAACGTCTATTATTGAACCCCAGCTCACTGAAATTTCGGAAAACAAACTTAGCAACTGGCAAAAAATAACAAAATATAGCCAGCAAATATGGAAATTATGGAAGCGGGACTATCTGAACACCTTGCAGCAACGTAATAAATGGCAAATAAATAAAAACAATATAAATGTTGGTTCTCTCGTATTGATCAAAGATGAAAATATGCTCAGCACAAAATGGGCAACAGGTAGGATTTCCGAGATATTTCTCGGTAAGGACAAAAAAGTTCGAGTAGTGAACATTCGTCTGCCTAACGGTACAATAATAAAGAGAGATGTGAGAAGTATTTGTCCTCTTCCAATTAGTGGAAACTAATTTCTTTAATGTATATATTTGGTATATTTTGAATATATTTTGTTGTTTAATTTCTATAGTATGTTTTATTGTATTCAAATGTAAAGTAATTTAGCCATTTTTCCTTTGTTATTAATTATATCTTTGCATTGTTATATGTAGTATTATGTAATTTTATATTATATATTAGAGTAGTTTTGAAACCTGCAGGTTTCAACGGTCGGGAGTATGTTACTGATCGTAATTAAAATCTCCCGTACGAGGGCGCTGTGTCAGCGCCGTAATTTTATTTATTATTCCAATCGTCTGCGTGTTGACGATAGATTGTAATTTAGTTACTAGTGAGTGGAAACTCTGAATTTTTGTTGTTGTTGTTATTGAGATAATGGAATGTTTGACTTGGAAACGGCCAGAGAGACTGTTTCACTCTTAACAATTATTGTTTTAAAATAAAGAAATATACAGTTCACTGCGAAGAGTTCCTAAAAAATGGTGTCACTGAGTAACTTATTATTTTATTCTTAACAACTTCCTTTTTCCGTCTACTCTTCTTAAAGGATGTCTCCTGTTTTTCTTAGTTCTCAAAATATTTCTAAAATCGAACCTTGACTTAATAGTTTATGTATTAAAAGCTGACGAACTGTGAGTAAGGTTTTAACACTTCACATAAAATTAAGTATATATTTTATGTTGTTGACAACTAAGATAAAAAGAGATATTCTTTAAGAAGATTGCACAGAAAAAAGAAGTTAAAATGTTAATTTCCTGAGGAGATATTGTAAATGTACGAATGCGTTCTACGCTCATAGGTTTGACATTAGCGAGGAGAATTTGGAACTTGATTGACTAACAGCTTTAAGATGGCAGGTACTGTTCCAGGGTTCGTACGGGGTGCTTGAATTTCCAGACTAAGAAATTGTTCGGTACCAGTATTTTCTTATGGAAAATCTTTCCTGAAATAAGGCGAAATTTCGTCCGTTTAAGTTATATTTATTTTTCTATAAAAAAAATTCTGATATTTGGCCTTGAAAATTCGTTACCCGTACGAACCCTGTGTTCATTCCTTTACCTTGGATAATAAATATCTTGATTTCTCGCAGTTTAAATAGTTTCAATATACATAATTTCTGAGTTGTGACATGCACACTCTCTTATATGAAAAAGTTAAAAGACTAGAAGTAAATTTTGTCAGTGGCTTGTGAATTTATTTATCGTTAAAATAATTGAAATTTCATAAATTATATTTTTACAAATAAAAATGTTATTTGCGGTTCAGTTCCAGTTTTTTGTTCCACCAGAAATAAGGTTTTTTCCTGTTCGAAGCCGTGTTAATCATTTCGCTTAGGTAATTTTTCTATATAAAATGCTGAAAATTACGTGGAATTTCAGAGTTCTGGGAGGTGTAATTTTATCCTTCTTTTCCCACTTATTTACTTAGACGCCAAAATGCTACTTTAGAAAACACTATTTAAATTCAGTGGCTGGTAAATGAGCTGTTTCCAAAAAGTATTTTTCAGCAATGTTCTACAAATAAGAGAAGTGGGAAGAATTATATAATACTTGTCAACATTGCTTGGGGGTCCAACACGGATCAGGTTATCCGCGCCCCAAACTCGACCAAAAGAAGAAAAAAAATGTCAACCCGAAACCGAAATGAATCCATATTTTATTACTATTATGAAAAAATAGTCTGCAGTTATGTCTCAAAGGTCAATTTTAAACTTTTATATTGAAAAATGAACATGTATGTATATGCACTCATTAATTTTCAAATCCATGTTGTTGTTTTTTTTCATTTGAAAAAGTGTTCTAGATTTTTTTCTCCATAAAAATCGGACCCACCTGATCCACCAGAGTCAAATCCCAACCCGAACATCAGGTCTGGTCGGGTTCAGGTAAAATAGGGTAACCCGATCAGTTGCAGGACTGTACTTGGGGATTCTAACCTAACAACTTATGTGTTATTCACAAACACTACTACTATTTTTCCTAAAACTGTTTTATTCATTTTTGTGTTAGCCGTATAGATATAATAGACCGAGAGGCGGCAGCACAGACAATCACCTCATCGAGTTCACGACTGAAATTCCAGAATTAGTTAACACTCGATTCGCATATTAAAATGCAATCGGACCGTCAAGTCATATCTTGATGCAAAACACCTGAAAACCCGATTTTAGCGGTTGACTCGTAGGTGACTCAATGGTAAACCTATGAGTCAACCGCTAAAATCGGGTTTTCAGGCGTTTTCCACCAAGATATAACTTGGCAGACCGATTGTGTTTTAATATGCGAATCGAGTTTTAACTAATTCTGGAATTTCCACCGTGAACTCGATGAGGTGATTGTCTGTGCTGCCGCCTCCGGGTCTATAACATCTTGTATAATGAAATTACTCGAGCAAAAATGCAAAGAGAAAGGAATTTTTTTTAAAAAAATACGTATTGCGTGAAACCCTAAATAAAACTCTCTTAGATAAATATCACTTTTTGAGTACAAAAATATACGACTTCGTTAAAACATTACGTGTAATTAACCCATTGCGGGACTAGTGATACATATATGCATCGTCAAAAGGTGCATGTGGAATTTGTTTTTGGCACCATTAATAAATAAATGTAATATTTGTCTTTTTGAATTAGAGCATTTTTTTGGTATTTCACAAGTAAAAGGATCTATTTAAAAAAGCGGTGCCACCCAAATAAAATCTGTGTAAGGAATGCCGTCTCGAAAGGATTAATAATGTTTGTGTTCCATTTTTGGTATTGCAAAATGTAAATAAATGCTTGAAACATTCGACTAAAATTTATCAAAAGATTGTGCTGTGTGGCATTTTAATAATAATGAGGTGCTTCTTACCAATTCAGTGTCTTTTGTAAGTTACTACACATTATAACCATCCCGATTAACTTCTGAAGGTATGAGAAAAACAGTACCATTTTGGGGCCCTCTTTCATTCGAGAATTTTTTTTATTGTTGCATTCAAAGGAAACTCATTAATGCTACAAATATTATTCGTGAGAGTAGCTTAGCTGAGTTTACGTATATTACATTAAACTGGTTTTTTTTATGCTACATGTCTCTATAGGAGAACCCGGGCAGAACGGGGTACCAAGTTGAAAATATGTTTTAAAAATAAAAAGGGGTTAATTAAGAGAATTGCAAAGTTTTCTATGAACAGAACACGTTATAATGTAATAATCACAAAAAATTAATAATATTGTAAGAAAACGAAAGAACAATATTTTTTTTTTTTCAGAAACATAACATTATGTCATTTGTCCCGTTCTGCCCCATAACCGGAGTGGTAAGGACACGTAATTATAAAAAAATATAAAACTAGTGGAGATGCAAAAAAGAAAAAGAAAAAAAGTTTGCCCTATATTTATTTAGTTTTAAGTTACTATAAAGGTTTAACTACAGTTTTCATTGAATGTGTTCTTTTCTTGAGCCTGTTGACAAAATTCACACACTAGGACACTCTCATCATTTTCGCTATCTATTGCCACACAGTAATTTTGTGCTCATTTTTTTATTTTTTCACATGGAACAAGCGACCAAACCTCCAACTGACTTTGAGTAAATATAAACATTCACAGTCAGAACAAGTTAGTTAAAAACATTTTGGGGCAGGATGGGGTACTTCCCCTTCCCCGTTCCGCCACAGGGACACTATTTAGGTTAGGGAGGTAAGGTCAGTCGAGAAAGATACCTAAACAAACGTTTAACTACACGAAACTAAAGACAATTAAACGTACTTCAAGCATGAACTAACTATAGTTGTAATGTAAACAAGTATGTGTGGCTTACCTTGGTTACAAAATCATCAGAAGTTACAACACAGGAGCAAAAAATCACACAACAAAAAATTCACGCACCAACGCTCGAGAAAACTAGACTAACATGGCTACCGAAGTTGAACGGCAACAGGTTTTCTTACAGCAGGAGAGCTGTTAAACATTTTAGGGTTGTATTAGATGTAAATTTCCAACTGGGCAAAAAATGTCCGGACCAGGATTCGAACCCGGGACCTCCTGGCTGAAGCCGCCAGTGCTCTGCCATCTGAGCTATCCCGGACGATTCTGGTCGAACTTTTTCACCCAGCTAACCTAGATGATTACATAGGTGACCTAGGATGCTAACCTAGGTGAAAAAGTTCGACCAGAATCGTCCGGGATAGCTCAGATGGCAGAGCACTGGCGGCTTCAGCCAGGAGGTCCCGGGCTCGAATCCTGGTCCGGACATTTTTCGCCCAGTTGGAAATTTACATCTAATATGATTTGTTTACCAATTAGAATAATTGTGTTAATATTAATCTATTTTAGGGTTGGTATTTGAGGCACCATGAAAATTTGTGCAACACTTCTTTTGCAATGTCTGAATACAAAATCGAATGTCTAGCTGAAGGATCGTGGCAATTAGCCGACCCGTGAATTTTTAAATTTCCAAAGTTTTCTTTGAAAAAAAAATCCTTGAGGCATTGTGAAATTTCAATACCTTCATGAAAATGACCACTGAAATAAAAAATATAAAAGCCAGACTATTTAGTCGGACCAAAAACTGTGCCAGACGCATTTCAAGTGGTATTTTATAACTACCGAAATAAAGTATTTGAGGCACGCTGAGATTGATACAGAATAATATTTATGCTTAAAAAAAATATTTTGAAAATGACAGGCACTTTTGTTGGAGTTTTCTACTTGCCACACAGCAGGGAATGTTAAACGCGTGTGCCAGTAAAGCTGAGCTTGCGGTGCCGCACTGAAGATCCATTTACTGACTTACGATACAAACAAAGTGTAAACCGCGTTGCAGTACCCCGCGAAAGCTATCTTAAGGTGAATTTCAACTGGATGCGTACGCAGTTACAACAAATCTAACTGCGATAGGCTCTCGCAAGACCACGTGACCCATAGCAAGCGGGTAGTTGTTCGGAAAATTTTAGAGTTGTTAAAAAATTCTTATTCGTTGTGAAACATGTGCAGCTTTAACCCTAGAACTACCGGAAATTTTACTCAAGTTTTATAAAAACATTCTACACCAGAATTTTTACTTAAAACTATTTAATTTGTTTATTTAACTTATTATTGTCTGATTTATACATTTAGTTTGTTTTGAAGAAATTTTCTGGTTTGAATAGATATTTTGAATATACATGTCGGGTCCATTGGACCCTTCTGGTAGACAGAGGGTTAAATGTGCTATTTTGTTTGTATATTAAAACATTTTTCTTTTTATATAATACGCGTTACTTATACATATTAATAATGTAAAGTAAAAAAAAAATTCCCATTACAACAATACTTTTCTCATATTGTCTCCGATACTAACACTGTCGAAGTCAAATTGACAGTGCTCAGAATCGGACCTTAATTTTGAGTTTGAAGCAATTTTAATCAGTTTAAATTCTGTACTAACCGTCGTTAAACGATCGTTAGATTTCATTATATGTACATATAAATGTATATGACAAAATCATAGTTATAAAAGAATATTTATTTAAGTTAAACTTTAAGAAATTTAATTTCGTATAAAGAGTATTTTTCATAAAAAGTTTTCTGAGTATGCGCTTATGCAAACCTTCCTAGTTAATAGTTTCTAAAATTATATGATGTTAAAAAAATATTTGGTGTAAAATGTTTCTTTACATTCATTGAGGCAACTATTGAAATTCATGCAGGTTATAAATTCATAGACGAGCTGATGCTACAGCTATTGTATTGAGGTAATACAGGTAAAAGATATAAATATAGTATACATAAATATATTTTATAGTTTGTATAATAAGTGTTTACATCTGTCCGATAGACAAGATTTATTTTAGTCAAGGACTATGAATGTCTTACGCTATTTGTGAATATATTATTATAAGGAATAAAAATAAAATTATACTATACCTAATGAAGAAGAAGGGACATTGGATTTTCTTGAAGCTTTGTCGTCACAGCATTTCTTCATTAAAGGATGAAACTTTTTTAGCAACGTCTACGATAACCCTCTTTCAGATTAGCATTGGATGGTAAAATAATGTCTTTATATTTTAACGTATGTTTTTGCCGAATTTTCAACACTTCACGACATTTTTGTAGAGTTTTTTCACTAAAAACAGTGATTTTTCCATCGCTTTTGTGTAAAAATAATACTTTTTTTTTTTTTTACTTTCCATGATTAATATATATTAAGTAACGCGTATTATATATAAAAAAAATATTTTAATATACAAACAAAATAATACTTTTAAAGCTGCACATGTTTCACTACGAATAAGAATATATTTTAACTATTTCAAAAATTTTCTTACAACTGCACGCTTGCTATGAGTCACGTGGTCTTGCGAGAACCCATCACAGTTATATTTGTTGTGATTGCGCACGCATCCAGTTGAAATTTATCTTAACCCTTTGCACTCCAACGGTGAGTCTCACTCATCACGCTATTCTTTACATCAATTCCAACGGTGAGTCTTACTCATCATCTTAATTTACATGAACAATTTACATTAATTCCAACCTTGGTTCTTACTTACTGTTCTATTATTTACAATAATGAAGTGTGATCTAATTGGAATCTGTACAGATGTGATAAAAGGGAGTATCCGAAATGTATTTTATAACAATTTTTTTGTAAAGATAAAACTGACTGATATGTATCATAAACAAAATTTAGCATTATAAAAAACGGCACTGTTATTTGATGTGCTCTCTTTTGACAAAGTAATGTTATAAGAAAAATAAAACTGGTACTCACTCAGCATAATATTGTGGCATTAGAACGTATTGATTAATTAATAAATTTTGTTTAAAGAAAAAACACGCGAAGACATATTTTTTGAATAGATAATAATTATCTTTGTTGAGTATAAGCTTGTAAAACAGCAGAGAAATGAGCATCCACTCAGCTATTTAAAATACGTGAAACTATTGATTAATCAATTGAAAGGGGATTTTCAAGAAAGCCGTGGGGCTTCAACATCCACTGATACCCACACAAGTATTCGATTAAATAGACGGCTCCATGTAATGCTAACAGTTAGAGTCAAAGATTGTCGAGTCTGCTCTCACAGAACAGGAAAAGGTAAGAGACATCAAGCGTTTGTGTCACACTTTTGTGACACTTGTCCCAAAAAGCCTGCAATGCACCTTGGTGAGCGCTTTATAAAATACCACACCCAACAGAACTATAGGGCATAAGATTTAAATATTATATTTCTAACATGTAAAAATATATAAAACATTCAAATAAAAAAATTATTTTCAATGTCACTATATAAGACCATATTTTATTTTATTTAAAAATGTCGCGGAATTGCTAGTTTCGTCATGGGAAAAAAAGCTTGGTGTGCAAAGGGTTAAGATAGCTTTCACGAGGCACTGCAACGCGGTTATGCTTTGTTTGTATCGTAAGTCAGTAAATGGATCTTCAGTGCGGCACCGCAAGCTCAGCTTTACTGGCACTCGCGTTTAGCATTCCCTGTTGTCTGGCGAGTAAAAAGTTCCAACAAAAGTGTTTGTCATTTTCAAAATATTTTTTTCTAAGCATAAATATTACTCTGCCTCAATCTCAGTGTGCCTCAAATACTTTTTTTCGGTAGTTATAAAATACCACTTGAAACGCGTCTGGCACAGTTTTTGGTCCGACTAAATGGTCTGGCTTTTATATTTTTTATTTCATTAAATATTTAATTTGAAGGTATTAGCAAAGGTATTTGTTGTATGTATGGTGTGTGTTTATGTGTCTGTGTCGCAATCACTGTGAAACCCTACTGCACGTAGAGGTCTGAAAATTTGGATGAGGACAGACGAAGGTAGGCCAAAATGCACAAGAAACTCAGATTTTTTATTTTATTATAATTAGCAGATGTATAAATTAAAAGCCATAATGAACATCGCAAAATGTCACGCCGACGCCGCCGATCGTCAGGGTTTACGAAGCATTCCGAGGTTCCGAAGCAGAAAAAAAATGGGAAAAAGTCCTCTTTCCCTGTTTTTTCGCATTTTTACAAATCCACATCTACTTAACAAATCGAAATACGAAAAAGCAGAAATGCCCACTTAAACAGCGTACTTTTTAGGTTCTAACGGTAATTACTAAAACTAAATAATTTTAACCCTTTCAAAAAATAAAAAATATTTTCCAAACATCCAATTCTTTTTTTTTTCTTTCGCATGTTTACAAGTGCGCATCAGCTTTCCTTGTTGAAATATGAAAAAAACAAAAAATAACCACTTATTCATGATGCATTTGGGTCTGTTCAAGAAGCATGCGAGCGAGAGCTCAGGAGACAGGAACGTGGAGTGGGTCTTTATCGTGGATGGAATAAACGTTTAGTGCGTTCACCAACAGATCATGGTTTGATTAATTATGATGCTAATTATAAAGATAATTTGTTACAAATAAAAGGTGAGCTAGATGGTTGAATGGATAAGGGGGCCTTTTTTCATCGTAAAGGAAGGTCGCTCCAAGGATTTCCCCAGATTTTTCTGGATGCAACTTAAAATACGAGTGTTTTTCGAAACACGGTTTTCTTATCGCGTTTAGAATTCTTTTATATTATGGAAACTATTTTATAGAAAACTACGTTATACCTTTTGCAGGAAACTGCGTTTTTAACAAGACGTCGAATATTTAAAAAGTTGCCAAATATCTCGGCAAATATGGCGGCGTTTCTATGGAGCCCGCGTGTTTGTCGGATCACTCTCGTTACATTTTTGTGGTTTTGATGTGTTATTTTTTGAAGACTTATGTATTCTCTGTGTATTTCGTGATTGAAAGCTGTATGATTTTCTCTTCGTGTGCTGTCAAGCTTGTCAGCGTGTCTTTAAATTATATCTATAACTCTGGTCCTTGACCCGGATTTTCGTGACATAAGCTGTCCTCAATGGCATAGCAAAAGTCACAGTATCAAGAAACCAAACCAAATGAATGGATAAAGCCTTGAACTCGAGACTAGGGGTTATGGGTTCGAATCCTTCGCGCCCCAATTTGCGTTATAATTTTTATTTTTATTTTTTTTATTGGCTGCTTTATATTTTTCATAATAAATAAGATATTTTTGATGAAGATAAATTTCTATATTAATAATATTGAAGCATATGTATTTCTATTATAATAATAAAATACTTATTTAAATACGAGAAAATGAGGTATTTCGCGATGAAAGTTTTACATTTGAACGCCTTTTAATATTCAAAGCGATATATATATTAAGCAAATGAAACAATAAGTATTGTGCGAAAATATCCGTTTGCGCGTTGGATAATTTCTTTCTTTTTTTGAGTACTTTAGGAGAGAATTTTTGTCGAGACTAGGATGCAAATCATATTTTACTGTGTTAAAATCAACATGGAAAATATTATAAAAATAAAATGTAATAGATGTACATTATTTTAACTTAAAATATCTGCACATATATTTTTTAAAGAGATAAAATATATAGCGTTTTCAGTCTAGTTTTGTGGTGAATAAAGTATGATTAGAATGTTTATAAACTTTCTACTGAAAGTATAATTAGTATTTTGCTTATACTAACATGATTTTGAGTCCGATTTGTTTCTCATGTTTTATGATGTATTTTGGTCTTATCCACACGGTATTAAAATATGCAATCATAAAATAAGAAATGTATATACTAAAAACTTCTCTGAAAAATTGTCTAACTAACAGTGCAAATTCCATTGAAATCCATTCTCCAGTATAGTAGATTACAAATAAATCTCATAATATGTTGATATCACAATATTGGTTTATTAACAGGAATCTATTTATCACGAAAAATATAAAGCAACTGATAAATCATTTTTAAATAAATTAAAAGAAAATTGTTAAAAAGTAAATAAAAAAAAATAGAGCACCAATTGCATTGTTAAATTGTATCAATCAACCTACCAAACAAAGCACAACCAATATAATTTAAACACAAAACGCACAATCACGTGATCAAATCGCCCACAAAATTTTTCTGGGCCGCTCGCGCCAAGTTTGTGTGCGGTTGGTTAACAAATTTTAAATGCTGAACGTGTTAAAGTAGATGAAGTAGGTCACGTGATGCTTTTCCCGAATATTTTGGATTTTATCTGAGTGGAGGTAGGCATGTATTTCTGTTATGAAAACCATGTTTTGGAAGGATAAAGAAATATAGTTGTTGGTTTTACCTGTTTTAAACCATAAAAATAATGAAATAATTGAATTATTTTAAAATGCCTTTCTTCGATAAGACCTACTCCATGGCAAAAACTTTTGAGCGCGCGCGCGGCCAATAACTGCACTTCTGAACAGACCATTTGCATTTCTAACGATGTCTTTGTTAAAAAAAAAAAAAAACTAATATTTTCCTTCTACCCCCCCCCCCCCAAAAAAAAATAAATAAATTAATTAAATAAAAATGTTTTCGCAATGCCGATTTCGTGTTTTCTCTAATTTTCAAAAATCCACATCTGTTTTCCAAACCAAAGAAAAAAGAGAAAAAAAAAAGTACTTTCTGGAAGTCCTTCACGGATTCGCGAGAGTTTTTTTTTTCCTCTATGCTTTTCGGAGATATCATTCGCGGTTTAACACTTTTACACAGGTAGTGGGACTATACTTCCCACTTAACTTTTATTAAAAACTGATGGAATTGTACTAGAATTTTTGTTAAAATATTTTGCTTTTATAATGCACGTAAAGCCTCTTCTTATTTTCAAATCAATTTGTTTAAAGATTCTGGTGGCAGTTAATCGTTTCAGCATTTTAGCCACAAAATTTATTTAAAAAGGTAAAAAGTCAAAGTTCAAGAAAATTGGGTAAAGTTTAAGAAGCACATCTTGCAACTTACTGCATCATGCCGCCAGCACAAATGTCTGTTTTATAACCAAAAGAATAGATTTTTTTGTTTCAAAATATAAAATCGTACAAATGCGAGGGTTTACGCTGCCGAGGGTTTGTTTGTATAAGGGGTGTATAACCTTTATAAGAGAATGGCCAGTCAAAAAATGATTGAATTGTCGAGGGCCAACGTCTGCCACATAGACAAAATTTTGTTTCGGGGACGGGGGAATCTGTGGTACCTATAATCTCATAAAAACACTGATTTCGAAGGGACGGGGGGTAGCCCCCTACATTCAATCCCCCTCCCCAGTCATTACACCTAATTCGATTGGCAAGACAATATCAACTATTTAGTTTGTATATATAACAGAAATGTATCCTAAATAAAGACACAATCTTGCTTAATGGTACACAAAACATGAACTTTAATAAGCTAAAAGTGAAATTCTACGTTTCGAGCTGTTTCTACAGCCGTCTTCAGGGAAAATATAATGGTTAAATGGCTAAAAAGCTCTGAGATGAAGTTTTCCTGTGCGAGAGATAATTTGTCGAACACTGACTAAAGATATGAAAACAAAAATGTAGTGGTGCCATCCAGTGAAAATAAATACTTATTAATGAAATGAGTCCAAATAGTTCGAATGAAGAAACCACGAGGGTCGCCATCTACGCATGAGAGCCAGAACCTCGTCAATCTCAGAATCATGCGTAGATGGCGACACTCGTGGTTTCTTCATTCGAACTTTTAATTTATTTGGACTCATTTCATTAATAAGTATTTATTTTCACCGGATGGCACCACTACATTTTTGTTTTCATTTTCATATATTTAGTCAGTGTTCGACAAATTATCTCTCGCACAGGAAACCTTCATCTCAGAGCTTTCTAGCCATTTAACCATCATATTTTTCCTGAAGACGGCTGTAGAAACAGCTCGAAACGTAGAATTTAACTTTTAGCTTATTAAAGTTCGTGTTTTGTGTACCATTAAGAAAGATTGTGTCTTTATTTATTATATTTTATGGTGCAATTGTCCAGTATCTGTTATAGAAATTTACCATTAAAAAAAGTGAAAAATATGCCTTGAATTTATGTGAGGGGTAAATTTAGCTTTATTAAATGTACAAAAACAAAGATAAACATAAAAGTGGCCATTGCAAACAAAAAAAAAAAAAAAAAAAGTTTCATGAGCGAAGTTGGGGAGAAGATTAATAAACATTGAAAATTGACCACGCGCACTGGGTGGAGCTCGCAATGTTTCCCACAAGTATTGGGGTGTTTGATTGGCTTTTGCTGAGCGCTTGTGGGATAAATCGAGAAGCTGATTAGCTATAATCCATCGTGACGTTGCATGACGTCAGTAATGCTTGTGGTCCATTGACAAGGAGTAAAAATTCATTTTTTTCCTGACGTTTGATATTGTTGTTGATGATGAAAATGTAGGAAGTTCTTTTAAACATCTGGATATAATATAACCATTATAAAACAACACCAATTTATCATTCGCAAATGGGAAAATTAAAATAAAAAATTATATTAATTATACAAAATTTTCTGAAAAATAACTCTTCATTCTTGATGAATAGTGATTTTTGTTTAGAAAAGAATAAATAAATAGAAAAAAAATAATTCTATGCAAGGATTCTACATATCTGTATGAATAACCATACAACATTTTATGAAGACAAACTAACTGTTCCTCCTTTATAAATACAGATTTACCAAACTTCTTTATATTTACAGAATTACCAAGTAGTTGGTAATGAAATATATATATATATTATATGCAATATTTCTAAAAAACGGAACACTGTTATCATAGAAGACGATAGTATTCCAGAGTGACGCAGCCTTAAGCCTAAAATCGTAAGAATGGCGGAACTCATATATACACCTAACTCGAGATCAAAGGAAACGCGAAAAGCCGCCACTTCATAACTCAGCAAATATAGTGCATATTGTTCTGATTTTTAAAGACCGTCTTCTATCTGCAGTTTAATCCTTTTCTGAAATTTTTACATTTTACGTGCAGTATATTTTGAGATATTGAAACCCATTTTTAAAGTGAATTCGATCGATCAAATTCCTAATTTGTATTTCTGGAAAATGGCTCGGGCGATTTTCTTTAAATTGATATATAATATGAATTTGTTTTATATGAAGGGAATAACATATTGTTTGTTTCCGCGAAAACTCTCGTTCGTTAAATAATTCGATTTTTTCCCCCTCGAGCAATTTTTTAAAACTCAAATATATAATATTAATCTGTTTCAGATAAAGCAAATATGAATTTACTTGTTTCCAGCAAGTCTCTTGCTCGTTTTATAATGCGCATGAAAAATCGGACTATATTTCTTCGCCATTCTATGGAAATTTCACCCAAAATGCATGACACTGTATTCATACACATGCTTTCTCTTTAACCACTTTTGGAGAGAAAAATTTTGTCCTCGCACTTGCTGAGCTGTTAAGGGCAATCGTCTAATCTTGAGAAAGACCTTAGTTGTCAATGAAGATTATACTAGAGAGGAGTGTAAGTCCGCGACAATAAATATTTCTGTACTGAATCTGAAAGAACTGGCATATTAAATCTCTTTTTTCCCCCATTTTCATATGAAAAATGATTGACTCATTAATCAAAATCGATTGAGCTTAACATATATTCATTTGTATAATAAATATCTAATAATAATCAAGGAAATGTATTTATTCGCAAGGAAGGATTCTGGCGAGAATTTGGCGCTGTGCAAGCAAATGGCTAGTAAGCTTAGACCCCCAACAGAGATCTGCGGGGTGATGGTCAATAGATATAGCCTCCTTTTATTATCAGAGATAGTAGATTTTTGATGTCCAATCAAAAGTTTCTTTTTTTAAACTATTAAATATACAGAAAAAATTTCGGTGGATTCGAATTTCGGAAAATTTCACCCCAAGTACATACCCAACATATGGCTGAGACATTTAAAATAACAAAGAAAAATTTCTTTTGCAAATTAAAACGAATAAAAGAAGCTCTTTATTTTAAGACTGTTCTCATAAAACTATTTTTCCCCGCCCAAGAACCGGAAACTTTCTATTTTAGGGCTTGTTTTTAAACGTAAAAACAGGATACTTGCAGGCATGATATTTGAAGGGATTTGAAATCGAACAGTTTTTCTTAGTTTCCGATAAATTAATTACAAGCTATTGTTATCTAAGAATGTATTTTTATTCCTTTAATTTACTGGACAATCGCGTTGGATAGAAAATGTTGGTGGATTAGACAATTTCATCTCAAGTAAGTATGAAGCACATGGAAAGAATATGTAAAATAACAGGTATTTTCTTTTTTGTGTAAATTTAAGCTTTTTTTTTTTTTGCTTTTTTTAAGTACATTCACGATATAATTTCTGTCCTTCCGCAAACAGAAGTTTAAACTGTTCTTATTTTACTTAGAAAGAATTAATCAGCAGTTAAATTAATTTGTCTTTTAAACAATGGTATAAATTCAATATTTTAACAGTATTTTAGGCACAAAAAAACAAGAAAAAATTCATCAGTTATTCATAATGCATTCTACAGTTTTATGCATATGTAAGTTAATTTGATTTGATAAGTAAAATTATAATTTAACTTGGCATAAATCAATCAGGCCCGTGCGAAATGGGGGGGGGGGCAGTCGTCCCAGGCGCGGAGATTGAGGGGCGCGACTACCAACACAAATATCTTATTTTGATTGTTACAAGAAATTATATATATACATATCGAGAATGTTTTTTCAAAATGAAAGTACATACATTTTTCGTTTCAAAGTTTCACCGTCCCTTAACCCATACCAATACAAATTTCTGATTAAGGACTTTTTAAAAACTTGTTTCAACAATTTTAATTTTTTTTTTGCCTCACTTGCTGCTTGGAGAGCCAGATTTTGACATCCTTGGGGAGGGCCGTGCCCAAAATAGTAACTAACACCGGAGACACGTCATTCGTGCTTCCCTGGCGGTGAAATCGTCGGAGCTCCAAAATGTCTAGACCGTTCTCAGAAGTGATTTCCTGCCTAATTTCCGCCAACGGGATATCCACCGGGATGTTGAACAACAAGAATCTATTTGTAATATTGTCCCAAAGCACTCTGGTGGTCACCGTAACACCCAGAAAAAAGGATATTTTCGATATGTCAACAGCGCACACCAGATCATAGGTGCTAATAATAACCGTACCTGTACGGGTGAAACGAATACTTGAAATGTTCAGTAGCTTCTTTAAAAGCAGTTTGAACTGCACGTGGGTCTTTCTTGGGAATACTGTTAGTTTCAGAACTCTTGACAAAAATGTTAAATTTTTTTCCGCCGTTTTGGGCCGCCAATTGTAATAAACCATCAACCGGAACAGGAGACCGAGCTAGGTTTGGATTTATCTCAGTAAATTGAACGCTGGTTTCCTCACTGGTATCTTCTAATTCGACCATATCAATATTAGCCGGCAAAATGTCAGCAATGTCGTCCGTAACCACTTTAACAACTGTATTCGACATACTGCAACGCCAAAATGAAAAATACACTATACTAATAAAAATGGTACTAACACACTTGGGAATAACTCCGAGCTACAAGCTATGAAATAATTCGAAACGCTTACCTCACTAGGAGAGCAAAATCAATAAAAACAACCACCAAAAGTCGCTACAAACCCTGAGACCACACAGCCTGTCGCACAGTAACAGTCAACGCTCCCCACGTGTTCCGTGGAGAGCATGCAACCTACACCCACGACGGCCACACTCCGAAAAAACCTGTGCGCCAAACTCATCGCTATATCTCCCAGTATGGAAATCCTACAACGCCAGAGTCGGTAAAAAGGCTCGCTCAGTATAATCACCATTGACAAGTAAGGTCTTCCCGAAGATTAGTAATCCCATAATCGGGAGTTCGATACTCGTTGACACTTGCTTTCACATGTAAATCTGTTTTTTTTTTAAGTATGTTAGTTGACCATTATTCTCAGTTCCTTTGTAATTTTTTAATTGTTATTAAGTTAAATAAAATAAAATTACAATTATAATGATGACAATTTGATGATTATTTCTTGACAATTTTTCAACAATAAAAATATTACTATAAATTTTATAAATATATTTAGTTTCAATCACTTTACAAAAAATATACATTAATAATTATTATTTGAATATAAATTACACTATCAAAAACGTAAAAAAATAATTCATTGCAGCTCTCATTTTTATAATATCATTTTTTTTATTATTATTATTATGACGCGCGATGAATATAATCACTGACATCCATAATATTTTTTTTATTATTTTTTTTTCTTGCATAAAAAACTATTGTGATGTAATAATTCTTTTATAATAAATAATTTAGTTGAAATGTTTTATTTATAAATAATAATGAAGTTTGATAACCCCAAGATAATTGTTTTTATTTAGCCTTGCAAAATTTATAGTTTGCATAACGACCATATCAGAATTGCGGTGTCGCCATCTTTTGACGTAATCGCGTACTACATTTTGTCAACATTCGGGGAAAAAAAATAACAACTGACGCTGTCACCGCCGCTATCAAAGAATTTTTTCTGACCGGAGGTCTATCTCGCTAATATTAATAAAATTACTGCATACAAAAATATTAAAATGGGTAGTGTTATGGAGAAATGTTTGATAAACACGTTGAAGTAGGCAGTTTTTAAATCGAAGAATTATTTTAAGAGATACTTAATGTTAAAGCTGGATAAAATTGTTCCATTAAAAAAGTTTTATAGGAATAAAAACTATACATGGGAATTTAATCATTTTATCTATGGATATTAAATAGAAACTCGCGGTTTGCAGACTGCATTTATTTTTTTAACTTGCCTAATTTTTTGACGGTTTATTTCAATTTTAAATTAAAATTTTCAGAATTTCCAGAGATATTTAGGTAGGTAGGTAGTGGGGGGGGGGGGGCTTTGGGACCTATACGCAGCACGGCTGTTGTCCCGAATGATCCAAACAAACAGAAACGTCAAACATAGACAGCACTAGACACCTAGCTAGAAGCAATCAATACTATGGATAAACCGTAGCGTAGAGTTACGAAAAACACTCGACGAACAAAACTTTTTGATAAAGCAACCAAACGAACGAAAACACTCATCGCTCAAATCAAAACCCGCCCAACAGCTCCTGCGTTGAGCGCGGTACCTGACACAAGAAAACAAAATATGCTCCAAGGAGTTCAAGACACCACACGCACGGCAGCTGCCGTCCGCAACCAAGTTAAAGCGAGCTAAAATCTCCGGGGTAATAAGCATCCTGCAGAGGAGACGGGACACAATCACATCATCTCTGCGATTATGAACCCAACACCGAGAGTGATTGACATTGGGGATATCCCCATAAGAAGCATAATACTTGCAAGTTCGGTAAGAGTGCTCACCCTGCAGCAGAACACTGTGAGAGAACCTACGGATGGTATTTTCTGGCGAGGTCCAATCAATCAGAAGGTCAGAGACAGAAACACTTTTGGCAAGGCCATCGGCCCTTTCATTAAGGGGGATACCATGGTGTCCCGGGACCCAGTAAAAGGAAAGGTGAATGGAGAAATGCTGCATCCGAACAATTTTATTGTGGAGCCAAAGGATAACTCTGGGAGACTTCAGATTAGCAGACTGGAGAGCCAAAAGAACCGACAAGATGTCTGTTAAAATCACCACGGGACGAGATAACGAGATCAATTCGTCGAGAGCCACACCTATTGCGAGAGCTTCCGCTGTGAAGACGGAGTTGACATGCTGCACCCTATAGCCAAAGTGGTGTGAGGAAGTGCAGCCTGCAATCGAAGTGAGGGAATCTGTCTTTGAGGCATCGGTGGCAATAATATCCCACGAGTCAGTGAAGTTCTGGAAATAATCAGCAAACATCGGGGCAATGATGCTAGCATCAAGGTCTGTACGCTGAAAAGGAAGATCAGAGGTGAAAAAATGCACTGCGTTCGAGTCAAGAGAAAGAGGAACTTGGGAGCTGATGAGGAAATCCAGATCAATGCCCAGACCGGCAAAAAACTCAGAAACATGAGAAAGATGATTTCCTGGTGAGACCAGAATATCCTCACAAGAGTCCAAGAGAGGAGACCAGCTGCCAAGGGCAAGATGCTTCACCCAGAAGCCGAAAGCCAGAACCCTGATTCTGTCAGCTAGGAGACAAGCCCCAGCATGCTTGAGAAGAAGAATATTAGGCGTCCACTTCGGGAGCCCCAGAGCAACCCGTAACGCACTCGTCTGTATCACTTCAAGCATCTTCAGTAGCGAAGGACTAGCGGCCGTGAGAAGAGCAGCTCCATATTCGATGATACTACAGATAGAAGAGAGGGCCAACGTCCGCAGATGATGTGAACGAGCCCCGTACCTTTTGTGGACCAGAGCTTTTAAGATGTTGATCCTTTTAAAGCCTTTCGTCCGGAGGTATTCTACATGCTTCCGGAAGCCTCCACGACGGGCAAAAAGGAAACCCAGGAACTTTAGAACGGGGCACCACTCGATGAGTCCACCGTTCACGCTGAAGTGGAAATCACAGACCGCTCTCCGTCTCGAGAGATTAATCGAATGGCACTTGTCAGCCCGGATGGAAAGTTTCCAATAGGAACACCACACTATTATAAGTCGAAAAGCCTCTTGGAGTTTGACTCTACAGGTGTCCAAACAATCATTCACACAGTAGATGAAAATATCGTCTGCATAGATGAGGAACTTGATGCCCAGGCCCACCAGGACCTCATAAAAATCTGCCATGAAAATTGTAAAAAGGATGGGACTCAAAACCGCCCCTTGGGGAACACCTCTCCTAATAGTTCGGGAGGAAGACACGTGACCCCTCCACGCAACCTTGACGACTCTAGTAGAAAGAAAGCGATGAATCCACCGAAGCATCCGACCTGTGATGCCCACCTGGGCACATTTATAGATAAGCCCATCAATGTAGACAGAGTCATAGGCTGAATGTAAATCCAAAGAGACGCCCAGAATGTATTTCTTCGCCTTTTTGGCAGACGTGATATCATGCTGGAGAATCGCTAACGCCGTATGGCAATCCCGGAAGGGAAGAAATCCAAGGTGCCTAGGGACCAAGGTTTTATGGCAGAGTAGGTGGTGTACAATCCTTCTGGCAATCATCCGCTCACAGATTTTACCCGTTACCGAGGTTAAGGCAATCGGACGGTATGAAGAAATATGATGTCTCGGCTTGTCAGGCTTCAGAATTGGGAGAATGGTCGCCGACGTCTAGCTTGAGGGAATGTCCCCTGAGCACCAAATGCTGTTGTACATACTCAACAAGCAATCTAAAGAGTGATCGTTTAGCCCCTTGAACAGGGCCGCACTAATCCTGTCCTCCCCAGGAGTAGAAATTCTCGTTCTTCCAATGGCCATCTTTAGCTCTGAGATCGTGAACAGACAGTTGGGCGAATCATTACACTCATCACCATAAGTAAATGGGATTGGCTCGTGGCAGCTTCCCTCACCAAAGTGATCTGCAAAGGCTTCAGCTTGGGCTACCGCATCAGCAGAAAAAGAGTCAGGTAGTTGTAAGTAGAGGTGGGAATCAGGAGAAGAGCTGGACTGAGATTTGAGGTTACGAAAAATTTTATATAAAAGGCCAGGGTCGTTCGCATTACAGCAAATGGAGTCCCAGTACCGACGCTTGGCTTCCCTGACCACCTGGCGGAGCTTGGCCGAGAATCTTTTATATTTCATCCAGTGATCCACAGAAGTTAGTTGACGAGCTCTTCGCAGATGGAACTTTTTCTGCTTGCTAAGGGTGCTACACCGCGCAGTCCACCACACAGGGAGGCGTTTCAGGGACTTAACACAGGCAGTACTGTGATTCGACATGGCACCACGAACCAAGGACTGGAATGATGACGGCTGGATATCGGTAGCCAAATGTAGGCTGGAGTTAACTTCCTGGGTGATGCGGGCCCAGTTGTAAAGAATGGGACCGGGACGCAGAGAAGGGTTAAGCTCTACAGAGATAACAATGGGGAAGTGATCGCTGTCGAAAAGATCATCCTCAACGACGATCGAGGAGCAAGTAAGAAGCCCAGAAGAACAAATCGAAAGATCAATTAAAGACGTAACCCCACCGGGGGCCACATGGGTAGGAGTAGAATAGTTCATTAAGCAGAAGGGGCTATCAGAAAGCCAGTCCACCAAACGCACGCTGGCCCGCGAGGACACCGGGGATCCCCACAGCGGGTGATGAAGGTTAAAATCTCCCAAGATAAGAGAATGACCAAAAAGATCACGGCAAACCTTCAAAAGATCGTCAACCACCAACCCAGATGAGGAGTAGACGTTGATAATGTTGAGACAGGAAGAACCAAGGGAAATGCGGACGCCTAAGAATTCGTTATCTGAGCCCAAATTATCGAAACACAGCCTTGTAGATGACCAAGTAGAGTTCACCGCCAAAGCCAGACCACCACCGGCCCGACCGACTCTGTCTTGACGGTAGATCACTTTACCCGACATCGACAGAGGCTTCACCGGTGAAAGAAAAGTTTCCTGGAGAACCAAGACATCCGACGACAAGAAAGGTTCAAGCTGGAGGAAGGGGAGCTTGTTGGAGATACCGCGGCAATTCCACTGAAGCACACTAATACCCATAAGAGACAGAAAAAAGAAAAACTATCAAACAAAAAACAAGAACCTGCCCCCTGCAGGAACACCCGCCCAAAACAAAAGAGAAAAAAAAAATTTTTTTTTTTTTTTTCTTATCCTCCTTTACCATGCACGTAGGCACGTTTCCGCTCCGGGGATTTGTCACTGAGTTTAGCCATACAGTTCATAATTATATTACTCAGAGCACTGATAGTTTCTAGAATTTTTGCAGACTGCTTTTCTGAATGATCCACTAAAATCTTTAACATGTTATTCGTCCTGATCTCAATAGCTTTTTTTAATTCATCTTGGTCGGGTTTTTTAACACTGGTTTTCTGTGCATATGATTCAGAATTCGCCCTCGTCGAAAATTTTCGTCGAGCTTCTGTAAAAGATAGGAAATTTCCACTTTTGAAGCGGAGAAAATCCATTTCTCTCAAGCGGGTAGGGCACTGGAGATAATCTGACCTGTGGCCCTCCCCACAGTTCACACATTTGACTTCTAGCGTGCACGGACCAGTATGCTTTTGGCCACACGTGGCGCAGATATTTTCGGACTGACATTTTCCGGTTGCATGGTTAAATTTGAAGCAGCGTACACACTGCCTTGGTCTATCGATAAACTGTCGGATCTTCTGAAGAGTGAACCATAACTTAATTTCAGTCGGTATAGCAATACCAAGCGAGGTAATTAAAACTGGGGAAACAGTACTAGATGAATCTTTCTTAATAAATCGTCGCATTTCTAAGATCTGCACATTGTTATTGATCATTATCTCCTGGCCCACCTCCTCCAGGGGGATGTCGACAGGTACGTTGAACACCAAGAAGCGATTCGAAATGTTCTCCCAAATAACTCTATGTTTAACTGTAACCCCCAAAAAGTTCGTAACCTGACAAATATCAACAGCACAGTTGACGTCTTTCGTGCTAATAAGTAGACTGCCTGTACGTGTGTGACGGACATTCTCTATATGATTAGCATGAGGAATTGTCTTTTTAATCTCTACTTGCACAGCTCTAGGATCTCTATTTGGAATAGATTTTGAGTCTGTACTTTGTAAAAAAATATTGAAACACTTACCGCCATTCTCGGCAGCCATTGAAAGAAGCAGCTCTGTGGAAGCAGTGGACCGCGCCACATTTTTATTATCGCTGTCACATGTCAAGAAGTTTTCTACCCCGTTTTTCTTGTCGCTGTCACATGAGGTACTTTCTTCACATTCCACCATATCAACATTGACAACAGAAGAATCCGCTGTTCCATCAATATCCACAATCTTAAATTCAGAACAAGCCATAACACTATCCAGGGACATAATCAGCACAAGGTAGAGGTAAACAAACCGTAAATAAAACTATTACACCTACCAAACACCCACCAAATCACCAATAAGATAGTTCACTAATAACCACCACGAAAAGAGAGAAAAAATAAACACCTTACTTCGAACCACAACAACGTAAAAGCAACAACTTCACCGAAAAGAAAGCTCAGATACCGCCGGCTGCAAAACGGTCACCGCCCCCCACGTGTAGAAGGAGGGAGCACCTCGCACAGCCAACCTCTCCAGCCAAAAAAAAACCTCTCTCCAGAGATATTTTTTACATATTTTAGAAAAGGTTATTATTTTAAATTGTTGCCAATTGTTAAAACAGCGCAAAGAATAATATATTCTTTAAATTAAAAATTTATTCACACGTGACTATTATAAACAGAAAAAAATCCTTTCAAATTAGAATTAAATGATAACGTGCTAATGTATCATTCGTTATGTCATGACGTATTGGTCAATACGTTTTATGACGTATTGAACATTACGTTATGAAAAATGTTTTTACACAAGCATATTTAAATTGAAAGAAAATTATAAAATAATCAATTATTTTCCAATTAGAATTAAATGATTACGTATTAAAAGCAGGAAAACATTGAAAATTGCGTCATAAAAATTATATTTACAATTGAATATTAAAAGAGAAAGAAAATTTTTAAATAATAAATTCATTGATATGTGTTAAAAGTCGTAAATGGAGGAAATTACGTCATATTGGCCAAAGTGGCGAAATAATAATATTGCCAAACAGTTTAAATTTAAAAATATGTTTACATGAGATACAGTGAAACTCGTTTAAGATACGCCCGCTTAAGATACGATCCCGCTTAAGATACGAATTTCTTCCGGTCCCTTGAAAAATGCCTATTAAACCTGTGTAAAATTACCCGCTTAATATACGTACGGATAAGATACGATCCCGCTTAAGATACGAAGAAAATTTGTATGTTCATGTCAAAAACCCGCTTTATATACGAAACGGTGTTTGTGCAGTCCGTTTACTACGTGTCTTTAGGACAAAAGGGAAGAAGAGCAAAGGATTTCCTCACCAAATAATTATTCTTACATACATCTAGTTTGTCGTTTTAAAAATAATTACGGAAATTTATTATTTTTCCTCTTTGAGTGTATAATATTTAAATTTCTGTTTTCCAAAGATTAACATGAATTTTGTTTTATTATCTTTTATTTAATTTGGTAGAGAGTATTGAATAAAGACACTTTTGTTTTGTTACTGTACAAACAGTAACATAATAAAATTTAGAAAGTGAAAAAAATGCCATTCTTTATTTCAAAAGTGAAAAAAAAAAAAAAAAAAAAAAAAAAAAAAAAAAAATGTTCTTTATTTCAAAATCTTAAACTCATATTTTCTAGACTATCTAAAAATTGTTAGAAAGAATTAAAATAAGAGTTACAAACAGTTAAAACATGTTGATAATAATGTGTACTGGCTGCGTATGCATTACTATTCGAGAATCTGTGAAATCCGGATAAGATACGATCCCGCTTAAGATACGAAATGCCCTCGGTCCCTTGATTCGTATCTTAAACGAGTTTCACTGTATTTATTTCAAATTTCTAGATGATATTTTTAACTATAGTTGCCAATTTTAAGGTAGCGCAAATAATAATATTATCTTTCTAAAAATAAAAATGTTTTTAGTTTAATGTTACAAAGAGAGGGGAAAGTTTGGTGAAAATTATGTCAAATTTAAAACGTTACATTTAAAATCTCTTATTTAAAATCATATTCTTATAGCGTTGTTAAAAAATACCATAAAGCAAAGACTCTGTTGACTTAGCTCTTTTTATATTTGCGAATTTTCAAATGTTTAACTAATGTTATTTAATCAAGCACGAAAACAGCAACTAACAGCAGCTGATTCGGCCTTGAAACCCCCCAGTAAAAGGGAACCCCGTTTACAGTAAGATCGCCATTGATTTTTTAATTATACATTGCAACCTCGATTATCTGAGCTAATTGGGACTGTACTGTTAGTACTTCGGATATCGGAAATCTCGGTTAATAGAAATTGTGTGTAAAAACTCGCCGTGCTTGCGAATTTAACATCTCTTTTTAAAAAAATAGAACGTTTTTTAAATAATAAAAATAAATATATGTAAAGTTCTGTTTCACAGCTTAACAAATATAAAAAGGAAATCAACTACTAGTAGTAAATTTTAAAAAGCAAATTGAAAAATTTACGAAAGTTCGCACGGCCACTGGAAAGTGGAAACAAAGCATTGTTCGCCGTTGACTTCTCAGGTTCCAATGTTTCTTGGAAGTTGGGTGTTTTTGGCGGCAGAAGGGCCTGTATAGCATGGACAGTGAGCTAAAACGTGTGGTCATTTTCAAGGCTCATTCAAAAGAAAAAACAAATCAGACTTTGTTATCGGCTCGGTTAACAGAAATCTCGATTAATCGGAGCTCGGTTAATCCATGTTCTACTGTAATTCAATCTTCCGTAATCTTTTTAAAGCAGATCAAATTAACGGACTTTTAGAGTCTGAACGGGGTTTGGCGAGCGTAGATAGTAGAAGGCAGAGCCCTACTTTTTTATTTTGTGATCCTATTAAAATAACCTTAGTGTTTCTTCACTAATTATTATTATTGGCTAGTTCCATGGGGTTTTGTAGTGTAAGTCCCATAGCTGATAGCCCCACCAGTGGCCGAGAGGTTCTGCTGTCGAAGCTGGTAGACGGGAGGTGCTGGGTTGCAACCCAATCGCGCCCGTCGGCCTAATCGTTCGGAGTTTTCGTGGTTTTCTTCGAACCGTGGATTTCCACGTGTAAATACGGGTTAGATTCCCTTAGAAAGACCACCCACGGAGGGCACTCCCCCCCCCCCCATTTAGGGCCTATATCCCTCGTGTTGATAATTGGCCGTCATAAACACAACTAACCCATAGCTCGTAACAGCTATGCTTGTTAGCCACCGCTATTTTCGGAAAGTTTGCTTCGCCTTGTTCAATTAATGAGATATCTCCGATAAAATAAGTCAAAGCACAATTGATTTCGGCCTTTTTAACGGGTTTAACTACGTTAAAACCATGGATTCTCTTCCAGAACTGAGTTCAGATCACAACCCGATTAATCTCAAAATTCAAGTCAAAATTCCACCCCCCCCTACCAAAATTATCAACAGGATCAACTGGACTCAGTTTCAAAATATCATTAATGAAATTCCCCCCACTTTACCCGAGATCAACAGCACAAACGACATCGAAACTCTTTCTGTAACTATTACTAGTGAAATCAAAGACGCTGTTGATCGTGCTACTACTCAGATTTATAACAACGAATTCTACAAACTTGATCCCCATGTCCGCAGATTAACTACGAACAAAAACCGCGCTAGGAAAATTTGGCAACGTACGCGCAGAATTTCGGACAAAATTATAATGAACAGAGCTCAACAAGAACTTAAAAATTTGTTGCATCGGCTCCGCCAGGACAGCTGGACTCTGTACCTCCAATCCCTTTCACCAGAGGACGCCAGCATATGGAAGGCAGCCAAAAGATTTAAGAGCTCTGTCACTAAAATGCCCCCCATTAATATTCCAAATTCTAATAACTGCGCGTACGACGATGAAGAAAAGGCAGATGCGATTGCCAGCAGCCTGGAATTGCAGTTCACGGGAAACCCTGTTACCAATCCTGAAACTGAGAGAGAAGTAAATGATACCGTCAGAAATTTCTTAAGCAGCCCCATCCCCCCACCCTCTTTTCTGATCACCCATGCTGACGTCATTGACGAAATTAATAAACTTAAAAATAAAAAATCCCCAGGCGTCAGCAAAATCACTAACGAAATGCTTAAGAAACTACCTATTTCCTATATTCCAAAAATCACCCTGCTTATTAACAGTCTATTCAAATTTTCGTATTTCCCACTGTATTGGAAGACTGCACTCATCGCCCCTATTCTTAAAAGTTCAAAACCACCCGAAAACCCCACCAGCTATCGCCCCATCTCCCTTCTCAATTCCCTCAGTAAACTTGCAGAAGCTTTCATCGCCAAAGAGTTGAATAATCACATCAATAATAATAATTTAATGGCACCTGACCAGTTCGGATTCAGAGAGGAGCTGTCAGCCCCTCATCAAGTGTATAGACTGGTGGAACACATCACAACTGCCAAAATCTCAAAAAGTTATGCAGCCGCAGTCTTCCTCGATATTGAGAAAGCGTTTGACAAAGTTTGGATTCTAGGCCTTATATTCAAATTAATTAATTATAACTTCCCTCCCTATTTAATTAAACTTATTTATTACTATCTGCTTGACAGAAACTTTAACGTAAGAGTAAATGATAAACTTTCCAGGAACCTTTTTGCCCCCTTTGGAATTCCTCAAGGATCCCGTATCTCAGGAATTCTTTTTAACCTTTTTATTAATGACATGCCCCACCACCCCTTTACTAATTTGGCTAAATTCGCGGATGATACTTGTGTGTTTGCATCCCATAGAAATCGTAAATTTGCAATCCTTTCAATTTCCCGCCATCTTAAAATACTGTCAAAGTGGTTCCAAAAATGGCGTATTAAAATTAACGTAAGCAAAACACAAGCCATCCTCTTTTGTAAATTAACTGATAATAACCTTAATAAGTATAAAATTAACTTTAACAATACCGAATTGCCATGGTCAAACACTTCTAAATACTTAGGTATTATCCTTGATAAAAATCTCACTTTCAGACAACACATCCACTACGCGCGTAACAAGTTTCGTGTAGCTAAAAATCTAATTTACCCCTTATTAGCTCGAAACAATGATTTGTCAATTAATAATAAATTGCTCCTTTACAACTCCTTTTTAAGACCAATTTTAACTTATGGATGCCAAATTTGGAGTTATGCTGCTTATAGTCACATCAAACTTCTTATACAATCTCAAAATTCTACCATCAGACTAATTTATGATGTGCCTTATTATATTCGAAATTATCATCTCTATAAAGATATTGACTATCCCAGATTAAATACTCACATTCAAGATTTAAATATTAACTTTCATCTTTCTTTGGAAAACTCTGAAAATAGTGCTTTAAATACTCTCCCAGTGTACGATATTTTTGACATCCATAACAGAAAAAGACCTAAGTTAGGTATGATTTTAAATGCTCTGCATATCTTTTAAATTTAATCTTGAAACCCTTAAAATTCTCTTAATTATTAGTTTTTCTGTAAATTTTTAGTTTCCCCTTAACGCTCTGCTCAACAAACTTAAAAGATTCCAATAGCAACTTCTCCCAGCCAGTTAAATTCCTTCCTTCTATGCTAAGCTCCTCCTCTTTTCCCCTGCACCATTAAATAGACCCGCTCTCCGAGCGGATCGCCATTTTCCCCCCAGACTCAGCTGTGGACGGTGCTCCCAATCCGTGGTGAATCGATGTCTCAAAGGGCCTTTTTCAAGGCCAAATGACTGCGAACATCTGTGCAGCCATGGTAGCCTGGACCCGCGATGAAGCGTGGGCTAGGCGCGGGAGTTACCATCCATTGAGTATTTTAATTAGATTTTGTTTTTTAAATTTTTAAACTGTTAGTATTTTCGTTAAATTTTTTCTTTACTTTTCATTTTTGAGCTCAGGAATTACTTGTTTGTTCCTCCCCCCCCCCATTTTTAAGCATTTTTTCCCAGTACTGCCATGATTCAGTTCCGGTTAGGTTTCCAGTGTGTTACTGTCGGGGATGTGGGGCATTGGCCCCAGGCTCCTCGAAAAACCGTCAGAAGTAGTAAGTAGTAAATAAGTCAAATTTTTCCGTTCTAAAATATTAGTTTCCAAAAATCATAGCATGTGACTTATACTACAAGTACTCATGGAACTAGCCTATTTTAAGTCTGATTTTTTATTATAGACTATATAAATTATTAAAAATATATATTATAATAGGAACTAGCGGGCTTCGCCAGCTATTTATGTTACGGATATAAAAATCATGATTTTTTAGGGGAAAAGAAATAAAAACCTATTTGACAATGGGTTTATAAAGACACATTTTGTATTTGTTATATTTCCAGAGATGAGGAGGGGGGTGGAACTATTTTGATTAAATACCGCAATTAGTCTACATGGCAGATATCATTATGGCAGACACTAGTGGGCCTCGCCCGCTATGGGGCCCCATGTGTCCCGTTTCCATAACTCAGGAACTACTTTTGGACATCAATGCAACAGATTCCAAACGTTATAATTAAGTTAATAATCAACCTATATAGCATTAAAGTAAATTTATGAGTAGTGCATACTAGAGGTCTGCACGGACCGACATGCCCGGGCCCGGCCCGACTCAGAGAAAAAAATATTGGCCCGGCCCGGTAAAAAAGTTAAAAGTTCGGCCCGGGCCCGGCCCGAAAGAAACTTAAAATTTCGGCCCGAGTGAATTTCTACAAAACATGGATTTTTACGTCCATTTGGTTAAAAGTTTGTCGCGTACGAGGAGTTCAAGCCAAAAATATTTATCTTAACTTTTCGTTTCATGTTTATAATCTTCATTTTTGTAGAAGTGCCGCAGGGTGAGATATTTTTTTTTTTTTTTAATGAATATCTATTTCTTGTATGTAAATGTTTCAGTTATCATTAATATTGTTAATCCATATTCCATGTATTGAAGTGTTAAAAATCTGAAAAATGCTATACAGTAAAATCTAAGACTGAATTGCATAGAAAAGAAAAAAAAAATGCGTTATAGACAAGTTCCCTTCTCAGCAGGTGTAAATGTATTATGTGTTCTTTTCTTACGTAGTAGTATATTAATTTTGCATGGATCAACACGTTTTTCAGTTTAAAACAAGATTCCTTCATAGACAGGTTCTTTTTCACACGTTTTACTATATTTTAATTTAAGTATACAGTAAAATCTGTCTAAGGCGGAATCTATTGGGACCGAGAAAATTTTCCGCCGTAGGCAATATTCCGCATTATGCAAATCAGAAAAAAAAAAAGAAGAAGAAGAAGAAAAGGCTGTTGCGTATTTTTTAGGTTTGTAATCTTCAGAACCGTTCTTAAAGTGAAATATTATTTAGTATAAATATTTTTGGAGTTCGAATCCCAGCAAAACTATTGCTTCCCCACAAACAAATGGTCTATTATTTTCATACCATAATATTGCATACATATTGTTTTTTTTTTTTTTTTTAAATTTGTAACAAAAAAAAAACATGATTTTGCACATGTATTTATTTAATTTTTATATATGGAGAGAGAGTTTTATGTATAAAAATTTTGCATTTTATGAATTTAATGAAAAGTATAAAAGACAAAAATATGTACAGAATTTTATTTGTGCTATCGGCATTTTCTTTTTATTTATACAATTGTTTACAGTTTTTTACACAAATAAACTCCTATTTTCCTCAGCAAAGTGGATTAAAATACGGTATATAAAATTAAACCATACTATTCTAAATTATTTTTTTTCTCAACTATCCTAATAATTTGAAAAAAAATATGATTTTTAATGTATGACTTCTTTTAAATCTCGTAGTCTTGTATTTACAGTTAGAATATGGGTATGTAATTTTATTATTATTATTATTATTATTATTATAAGGGTAATAAAAAAAATAAAAACGCATATTTTAAATGTAACACTGTAAAAAAACAAACAAAAACAACAACAAAAAAAAAACCAGTAATCTGTGTTGAAAATTGTAAATAAAAAGAGAATGCTGTCGGCTAAACAAATGGAAGCTGCGTATTTTCTTTTGCTTTTTATTAAATCCGCAAAAATGCAAAATTTCATAAAAATTCTTTCGATGTAAATAAATGAATGAGCAAAAATATGTTTTTATTAATATTTGTATTTTATATGTATTTGATCTATAAATCAGTTTTAAATTTTCGTTTACTGAATGTTTTTTATTTTAAAAAAATCCTTTTTTCCGTGTTATGGAAAAATTTGTTTTCGGAGGGACCTTAAAATCCTTTCCGTTTCCGCGTTAGGCAGATTCCGGCTTATGGAGCACGTATTAATGTTATTTTCTATGGATTCGCCGGACTTCAAAATATTTCCGCAGTAGACAGATTTCCGGCTTACGCAAAGTCCGCGTTAGACAGATTTTACTGTATTTTAATAAGTGTAGAAATCTACTATTCTTTAAAAAGAATGAATTTGAATGTTTAATTGTAGAATAATGGTGATTTAAAAATGTATGCATTTTTTGAAAAAAAAATTGTGCCAAGCCTAATTTTAGGACCAGGCCACGCCAAGACAATGATTTTCATACGGGCTGGGCCAATACTAGGAATGAAAATTTTGGGCCGTGAAGATTAGGAATGAAACCAGTACCCGGGTCTGTGCAGAAAAAAATAAGTTAGGCCCGACCCGGCCCGGCCCGTAAAGAGTAGTGACTAGGCCCGGCCTGGCCCGACCCTTCAGAACAAAGTATGGCCCGGGCCGAGTGCCGTGATCGAAAATAAGCCCGAGCCCGGCCCGTGCAGATCTCTAGTGCATACTATTTTTTTTATCGTAATTTCTGAAGAAAAAAAATTATTTCGGTTCCATTCTTAGGTACTGGTTGAAAATTTTTGAAGAGGAGGGGGGGGGGAAGGAGGAGAGATGAGACTGCTGTTTGTCAAACAACTAATTTGGACGATTGCAGTACTCGGTCAACGATTTGTTTGTCAAACAGCAGTCTCATCTCCCCTCCCTCCCTTCCCCCCTTCAAGATACTTTTCTCTAACTGTGCTCTGTTTCTATAACTCGACATCTTTTGGATTTCAACCCAACTGATTCCAAACATTATAATTAACTTACAAATGGTACTCACATTAAGTGAAATTATGAGTAGTACATACCATTCTTTTCAAATAATAATTTCAGATTTTTTTAAATTTCATTTCGAAGTATCTCAGGTCCTATGGGTCCGATGATGACGGGGTTTGATTCCTTCAAATTGATATCGATACCCTTACATATTTTAGTCCCTTTTTTACTGTCAGGGGGCGCTTGCATATCTTGGGTTCTATGGATCCATTCACAACGGTGTTTGGCTTATTCAACTTTGTTTTTGATGACTTCATTCGGAAGATGGTTTGTTTAGAAAAGTGCGCTCCCTGCCCCATGAAAATTGAAACTATTGGTGCACCATCTATGTAAAGATTTAATAATTGTAAATTAACAATTTGAATTTATTAATTTAAGGATAAAGTGTTTTTAAAGGAATATCAAATGAAACCCTCTCTGCGATCTGCGATCACACTTACCCACTTGTTTTATATACAAACTGCTATAAGGAAAATTGTAATAAAATAGTAAAAATTAAATCAGCATCAAATCGCATAAGTATCTTTTATTTTAATCCTTTGATCACTAACCTAAAAAAAGTAATGATATCAATACAAAAACCCTTAATGGGTTAAAGGTTTCTGACGCAGCACTTTATCTTATGCTCTAAGAATTTTAAATATGGAACTTAAAAATACTGATATCATATTTTGAGTGACGTTATGCTATTTCTTAAAAAATATATTTGTATTTATTTCATCAGTTTATTTTTGCTCTATTTATAATCGCATGTGCAAAAGTTATGTTCAACATGAAAAGCTGCATAAAATTTTATTCGCTGTTGCTTTATCATTTACATCACTCATAAATTCAAAATATGAGTTTTAAAAGATATGATATAAAATTTAAGTGACGTCTTGATGTGGCTTTAAAAGCTTTGGGAACAGATGCCGTATCTTCCCTCCGCCGTTGTTGTTTTGAAATGTTTGGCATTTTTTTGTTGGCGTGTTGACGGTGGTTATGGATATGGCAACCGAGAAGTTCATGTTGGAATAGTGTGAATGTATTTTGATATCGTGTTGTATAGTTCTGCCTTTTTATTTTTATGTGAAATTTATTGAATGTATTTGATTGACTATGTTTTCTGTAGTCCGTTTAAACGCTGTTGCTGAAATAATTAGGAAATATGAGGAAATTTTGACAAGAAAAGAAGGTTTGTTTATAGGTTTGTGAATACGTATTGATAAGCCTATTTTGGAAAATGTCGGCGATGATATTTCGAGCTGGATCTTTCAAGAAAGCAGATGTCTGTTAAGGTATGTTGATAATTTTATGTATATTTTACTGGTTTTTTACATTTTGAGATTGCTAGAAAGCGAGAACTGCTGAATTTTGAGAATGCTACACCTCGAGAAGTGCTGAATGCAGTGATGTTTTTTTTTTTCGGAAAATGTGCGCGAAGCGTACATACAACGATTACTGGTTGCCATTTTAGCGAATTTTGTTTTATGTGTATTTTGCTGCTTTAAAAGTTTTTTACATTTTGAGATTGCTAGAAAGCGAGAACTGCTGAATTTTGAGAATGCTACACCTCGAAAAGTGCTGAATGCAGTGATTTTTTTTTTTCGGAAAATGTACGCGAAGCGCACATACAAGGATTACTGGTTGGCATTTTAGCGAATTTTGTTTATTATTTACATTTTATTTTCGTTAAGCCAAACATACGTATAAACCGGTGCTTGGCGACATTTACTACTTGGCGGAAAAAGGGTTTTCACGCCAAGAAAATTCCAAGATGGCGGTCGGGGGGAACTTATGACATCTGTTCCAAGCTTTGTTTTAAAATCCAATTTAAATTATTTTTGACTTGGTTAAAATATATTTTTACATCTACACAATACTTTTAATTTTCCAATTCACTGCTAAATATATCACTTTCATTGAATCTATACTATGCATTGAAATGTATTTTTTTTTCAATAAATTGATTTATCTTTTGTGTCACGCTATTCAAAATTGTGAGTAAGATTTATGTAAATGGTTTATTTGCTTCATTGTATCCAAACTACGTGAAATGTATGAAAATGGATAGTTTGACGCAAAGAAACCATTTACACAAATCTTACTCACAATTTTGAATAGCATGACACAAAAGATAAATCAATTTATTGAAGAAAAAAATATATATTTCAATGCATATTATAGATTCAATGAAAGTGATATATTTAGCAGTGAATTGGAAAATTAAAAGTATTGTGTAGATGTAAAAATATATTTTAACCAAGTCAAAAATAATTTAAATTGAATTTTAAAACAAACCTTTTAAAGCCACATCAAGGCGTCACTTAAATTTTATATCATATCTTTTAAAACTCAGATTTTGAATTTATGAGTGATGTAAATGATAAAGCAACAGCGAATAAAATTTTATGCAGCTTTTCATGTTGAACATAACTTTTGCACATGCGATTATAAATAGAATAAAAATAAAATGGTGAAATAAATACAAATATATTTTTTAAGAAATAGCATAACGTCACTCAAAATATGATATCAGTATTTTTAAGTTTCATATTTAAAATTCTTAGAGCATAAGATAAAGTGCTGCGTCAAAAACTTTTAACCCGTTAAGGGTTTTTGTATTGAATAATTATACAATTTTTTATGAAGAATAACTTCGTTTTGAAAAAGTGAAAACCTTTTGCTTTTCGTTCAGATCGGATTTTTAGACCGCCGAACTCCCTGAGAGAATTCCACAAACTCTCTCAGTGAGTTTCTACTTTATTCGGCTAGATAGAGCCACTACCACTCACTCTGATTGGCTATAAAGCTTCGCTTTTGCTGATAGGCTGTTGCAGACAGTTTTATTTTATGCGCATGCGCACACTTTACTTTCTTCAGATCTCAGACTAGAGGTCTTCACGGGCCGGAATTTCCAGGCCCGGCCCGAACGAAAGCTATTTTGGCCCGGTCCGGCCGGTACAAAAATCAGTGAAGTCCTCCAAGTTACCTGTGAATTATACCTCTGAAGGTGCCTTGGCAGGTGAAGGTCTCGTTACCTGGCCAAGATTCCAAATTACGAGACCAACATGAGTAGCAATGTGCAGATTCCAAACAACAGGATATAAATGTTAAGCAACCGACATAACACCGTTCACAACTAAACAAAAGGCACTTCCAATACGTTCTAGGCGCTCGTTAGGTTTGTTGGCGATTAGGCGGTCACCCACTCCGATACCGGGTATCAAACCCGCACAGCTGGGGTTCCTTGCAGATATGGACCTGGTCATCGGTTAGAAAGAATAAAAGGCTTTTCTCAAATCCAAAAGAGCTACATTTTGACATATTTCTGAATTCATTTCTTTTCGGAAACGCGTAAGATTGGCAGGTATTCTTATTTGTAAACAATGTAAATGGCGGTTTATTATTTATTTTTATTTTTTTTAACTATGAAAGCAATATATCAGAGAAAATACTGCCAAAGTTAGCGTTATAAATTGAATTTCCGGAAGCATTAGCACGGGAAAGGAGAAAAACCTGCAGTCAAGTGGCAAGAATCTCTTATATCTAAGTAATTTATCAAAAATGGAAAACGCTATTCGATTCCAAATCCCGTCAATGGTCAGGCCTTACAATTTTATGCCTTTACAGTTAAAAATGCGTCGGAAATTTTCGCATTGTTGAGCTGTGAATTTGAGAACCATCTTAAGGTATATTTCCAAAGATATTGTTAACAGAAGTTCATTATCGCTATTAATATTTTTACAAAACATAATGCTTGCCCTACACATTCTGAGAATGATTAAGACCAGTTCCGTCCCGCCACCACTATGTAGAAAAAAAAAAAAAAATGCAAGCCTGATCTCGGTCCGGCAACCAGTCTGCTGAAAAAATTAAACCTGGGATCAGACACCATGTAACTGTCCGATGCCGATCTCTACAATGGACATGTTACATTTCTGTATCGATGTTGTCAAGCTCGCCTCGCATCGGTTCGTGACACACATTTATACGTATTCTCGCGAAAGTTGTATTTATTGAAAATGGCTCATATTTTATCGGCTTCGTTTACATTTTTATATCGGGCCGGTAGTCCCTTTTTTTAAAATCTGCCCTGGCCGTTGAAAAAAATTGTCTTAATTATGCCGGTCCGGCCCGTTTGGAAGTTCGCCGGGCCCGTGCAGATCTCTGTCTGAGATCTCAGACACAGTGACGTTCACTCAGTTATCTTAGATGAGTTTTGCGATGTGAACAGGCGTTCAATTCCGGGAGGGTTCCACCTCAAAAATGGCGGTCTAAGATATCCTCAGATCAAAGAACTAACTTCTTTCCTGTGTCTGAGAAGATATCTTAACATTTTTATGCTTAGTGTCCCATTTTTGGGACGTTTCGAATTTTGATACTTTTTTATAATTTTCGTCTTCTTTACAGCATCAATATTGTATGAAGTAATTGTCTATAAATGTCTTTATCTATTACCGAGAGATGACAGCATAAGATTGATATTTATTTGCTTAAATGAAGGCCTTTTTTCGGTGTTCATAGATTTTTCATTTTTCAAGATAGCGAAATATAAAAAGTAAGTTTATTTGTATTTTTTGTATCAAGGATCCAAATAAATAAGTCATAATCTTAGCTTGTAGACTTCTTTGAAATACGTATTTTTTTAAATTGCGAAATTATATGTTCAAGCCTATTTTTTATGCATGTTTGTAACGTGCAAAATATAGGGCACTAGGCCCAAATGGACACATATTTCTATTAGCCATTTAGGGGACAGTAATTGATGTAAAGTCCTTTTCAAGATGATTTTGAAATAAATTGTTTTTTAGCCTCAAATATGATTATTCTTAATTTATTATTAATTATACTTATAATGTTATTAGTCCCTGTAAAGAAATAAATATATTTTTTTAATATTTCATAAAAATACTAAATGTAGTACATAATATGCAATTTATAAACTTAATTTATATAAATTTAGACAAAACATATAATTATGCATTTTTCCACATGGAATATTCCCATATTTAGTACGTTTACATTTTATCAAATAAATACAAAAATATTTTGGGGCTCCGTGACCCAGTGAATAAGACACCACGCTGCTAATCGCTTGAGAGCGCAGGAGGCCTGCGGGTTCGACTCCCCCTGGCTCCGTTGTACAATCTTTGTGGAGTTCGCGAATGTAAAAATTCTCTGTGTTGTAAATTTCATTGTGCTGTCTCGTCCCTGTATATCGACGATGACTTATAAGGGGGCCTTGGGGTCAAGCACACAAGTCTGATGTATGTGTTCAATAAAAACCAAAATATTTTAGCGCAATTTTTTTAGTATTTTTCCAGTTCATTTTGCAACATTTTAAAGTGATTTTACCAACAAATTTCAGAAAACAAAAATTTAGGCATAAATGGGTTAAATATCCGAACTGAACAGGGTATAATACGATTTTTTCCCGCGACCGATTTGACAAAATTCTCGGGCTTTTTTCCCTTTCTCGGAATGATAGACGAAATTCGGGATTTTCCTCACCGACCGCAATTGACAAAATTTGTGATGTTTTACCGTGACCGATTGTTGAAATTCAATGAATGAAAATCGCGCATGAACGAGTGGCAAAATTCGCGAATTTATTTTTTTCCACGAGCGATTGTTACATTTGGTGACACTTTTCCGTGACCAGTTAAAAAGATTCGCAATTTTTTCCAACAACCAATTAAAGAAATTTGCGATGTTTTCCTGATATCCATTTACTAAATTCGCGCTTTTTTCCGCGACAAATTAGCGAAATCGCGAATTTCCCATTCCCGATCGTCAAAATGTGCGATTTTTTTCTGCGACCGATTTGACAAAGTTGGCGGGTCTTTTTTCTTAGATGAAATTCGCGATTTTCAATGACCGATTGACGAAATTCGAGTTTTTTCCTAATATATATTGACGAAATTCGCGATTTTTCCCCGTCCGGTGGACTAAATTCGCGATTTTTTTTTCTGTGACCGATGGACCAAAATTCTCGTTTTTTTCCCATTAGTCCAGGCAATAGAGACCGTATAGGGGCCTCTATCTAGCAAAATTCATGGTAGTTCTGGAAAAAGGCTTACTATATGTTTTTGGGTCGCTGAATGCGAATTTTTAACTTCCCACCAAAATTTCCCCCGGCACCCCCCCCCCCCAAATTTTGGTAAAATGCCCCCCAAAAAAGGTTTTTATTTAAAAAAAATCAATTTTTTTATTGTTTTAGGGAAAAAGTATCTAGAAATTCAGAAAGTAGACAAAATTTGTAAGAAATAAGATATATGATATTATGACGTAGGATGAATGGGGAGGGGGGATCTTCCTCGGAACATGCGCCACGGTGCTGCGTGGACTAAGTTGCGCAATTCCACTTAACCACTCACATCGTTTACATTCGCCCTCCCGTTTCCCCTCCGAACTTTCCCTATAAGGTTTAAGTTTTTTGGGTCACTAAATCTGAATTTTTAACTTTCCTCCAAAATTTCCCCCCGCAACCACCCCCCCCCCCCCCCCAAAAAAAAATAGTTGTTTTAAATTAATTTTTTATTGTTTTAGGGGAAAAGTATGTAGAAATTTAGAAAGTAGACAAAATTTGCAATAAATAGGATATATGATATTATGGCGTAGGATGAACGGGGAGGGGGAGGGCTGCCTCTGAACATGCACCGCGGCGCTACGTGCACTAAGTGATGCAAGTGCAGGCAATAGGGGATTTTACCTGGCAAAATTGATGCTAGTTCTGGATTTCGACTCACTTTATGTTTTTTGGGTCGCTGAATCCGACAATTCGGATTCGTTTAAGACACAATTATGTCACAAAAGACACAAAATTATTAAGACACAAAAGACACAATTATCTCTTTTGTGTAAACATAATTGTGTTACTTATGTTTACACAAAAAACAAAGTAAGCCGATTTCCAGAACTATCATTAATTTTGCCAGGTAAAATCTCCTATTGCCTGGACTACATGGGCGTTTGACAAAATTCGTTTTATATCTGAAGGATCGACGAAATAATCTAATTTTTCCTCGAGCGATTGGTGGATTTCGCGCTGTTTTTCTGCGAAACGATATAAAAATTATGCAATTTTTTCCAACGACCAGTTGACGAAATTCGCAATTTTATTTCAGCGACAAAGCGACGGAATTCGTGATTTTTCCGCGTCCGATGGATGGAATTCGCGATTTTTATACATGAACGAGCGACGAAATTTCGGATTTTTCGGGGGAGGGGCACGTGCTATTGTTGAATTTCGTGATATTTTTCCGATATACATTTACAAAATTTGTGATATTTTTCCCGCGACAAATTGACGAAATTCGTGATTTTTTTCTGCTACCGATAGACGAAATTTGAAATTTTTTCACGAGCTATTGACGAAAGTCGCGATTTTTTTCCCCACGATAGATTGGTGAAATTCAATACTCTTCAATACTTCAATCCAAAATTATCATCTATGATATCCTCGAGCTGATTCATGAAATTCGCGATTTTTAAATGAGGAAAAGGAGAAGGAAATCAGCTATTTTTTCCCCACGAAAAATTGATCAAATTTGCGATTTTTCCACGCCCGATCGAGAAAATTCAAGGGTTTTTTTCTGCGACCTATGGACAAAATTCGCAATTTTTTTGCACGATAAATTGACAAAATTTACCATTTTTCCCATGGGTATTCGTAAAATTTGCAACCTTTTCTCCACAATCGACTGGCGAAAATCATGGATTTTTTCCACGATCGATTGATGAAATTCGCATATCTGGAATTTATGGAAATAATAGTGTGTGCGCAGGCCATAGGTTATTCACGCCTAGTACAGATTTTCATTTAGAAAGATAAAATCATACAAATTCTGTGTACGCTGCCGAAGTCAGTCGAGTCCCCAACAAACATTGAGTTTATTTCGAAAGATTTCGTTTAAAAATCTAAAATCATTCAACAGCAGTTTTAAGTATATTAAAAATTATTATCAAGGGCCCGGAGCAACACTGGGCAGGGCAGGTAAGTTCTGCCTTGATGTGCTCCTTGATTTGTCCTTTTTTTTTTTTTTTTTGTATTTATTATATTCTCATTTATGTAAATAAATTACCATAAAAGAAAATTTTCAATTCTTACATATCTTGGAATATAAAGTAGTATTTAATGAAATTGAAAGGGAACACAACTGATAAAATTGTATTAAATTAAAATTCGTTTGTGGAAAAGCAATACATAGAAAAAGTTACTTAGAATTAACATTGCTCATTTTTATAGACTTTAATAGAATTTTTAAAGTATGAAAAAGTAAAGTCAAATAAATTTCTTTCACGCGTATTTAATATGACATCTCACATATATTTCCTCAATATATGGTGAACTTTTGAAATATCATTAAGATATAGGTTAAAAACATTACTCATGGATAAATATAACTAACTAAATAAATAAAGAGCAGGAAAATACAATTTTATTTAAAATGAAACTTCTGAAATCATAAATTAGGCAATCTGTTGCTGATTTTAAGTGTCAAACTTGACTCTTTTTTATTAAATTTGTAAAGGTAAAACATAAATAAATCACTGATTTACAAGAATAAAACTAATCAAGCTCGAGCTATTGTTGTACGTTTTGTTTAGATGTTTTTATACTGTATTTTTTATTTTCGTGTTTTGTTGTAGCTGTATGTAAGGCAGGCTGCACGCTGAGGCAACAAGTGACAAAACGTGCAGGTCGAGAGGCAATTTCTGAAATTCAAACTTGTTTCTTCTGCTAAGACACTCGTTATGTCACTTGTGTCATCTCGTTGTGCAGCCTCACTAACAGGAGAATCTGAACAAGGTCTGTTTGGTTATCTATCCCCAGATGCAATGCTGGATAAGTGCTTCATCAGTCTTGTAAGTTATTAATTTTGGTGCCCTATCAATTGGTTAAAATACAAAGAAAATTTTCTGCACCAATTGCCTAATATGGTTGCTGTGGTGTTGAGGGCAAGTGTGAGGTGTGCAGATCTAAGGGGGTGGGAATCCAGCATGCTTTTAGTCAACATTTTTCTCTTTTAGAGGTTCAAAATCGAAATCATTGTCTTGGGCACCATATATAATTTAATTAATATGCACTTTTTGATAGCAGATTAATGCAGTAATACATTTCTGAATTGTACAGTGAACTTACAGTAATTTAAACTCAGTTAATTCAAACTAAAAAAAAAAAAAAAAAAAAATCTTAAAAAAAGACATCGCTCACCCGCAAGAAAAGTGACACATCTTGCAAAAAATTATTTTGCGTTTTATTCCACTAATAAGTCAGTCATAGGTGGGTCTTGCTACACAAACAGTTTCACAAGTCTAGCTAAGCGGCAAATCACTTTATTACGCTATATGTCCATTTCTGACCACAGAAGAGGGGTGGATTGTGTGGGGAGGTAAAATTACCCAATCCTCCAAACCTCACCTTAAGTCTTCATTTTAAAGAGTTTTATGCTTTTACGCACATTTTCATTTCTGCATGCACAGCTAAGGGCTATAATTTCATGTTACAGTAAAATCATGGAAAATTTCTTTTGCCTCTCCTGTGAAATTTACTTTTGTCGAGATGTGTCACTTTTCTTGCAGTTGAGCGATATATCTAGAGATGTTAGAATTACACTTTTCATTTTTTTAATTACATAAACTACCCCATTTCAGTAATAGATGAGGAAAGACAGAAAAATTCATCAATCATTTTCATTGGATAGTCAGATAAAGACTCAAAATACAATTAGGGTTTGGTTTCCTCCCAAAATTTTCTGGTTACGTCCTTGAGCATTAAGACTAGAGCTATGGGAAAATTTTGATTAAAAAGATTCTAGTGCAATATGAATATGTATGGAAAGTGTAAAATTCTGATACACGAAACAAATGCACAGGGATGCTGAAAAGAAAAAAAAAATGATGAATCTGAAACAGTGCTAGCTGATGAGTATGAAATTACAAAGAATAAATACTGTGTCAACTTACAAGAAAACCATTAAGCAGTTAAATTTTGGAATCTTGGTCAACAGAAATTTTATCAAAGAGGAGAACTTGTGAGAACTGTATCTTATGATCATTTAGAAAAGATTTATTGCTGTGAGAATTTACCGTGTTTGAAACAATTTGAAAATATAGCTTTTATAATGTTAGATAAATGCCTTTTCTTTGAATCAAGACTTATTTTATGTCTTACTGTCAATTGGGCTACTTTGGGGCACTTTTTCCTGGTTCCACTAACATTTCCATTATAAAAAATATTATATATGATTTTTCAACATCAAAATTGAGTTGTAAACAATTAACATGAAACAATGAAGCAAAGTGTATGGTTTTAAAGAGGCAATTTATTATTATTATTTTTTTTTTTAACTATCTTTAAAGTTTTGGAAGAAAGTAGCCCCTGTTAGGGTGTATAGGTCAAAATTAACATTTTTACCCACTGGCCAGTACACTGATTTTTTTCACTGGCCAGTTTATTTTAACCACTGGCCAGTAACAAAGTTATGTACGCTCCATACAAAATTGTGTTTTTTCTAACTATCAACATTGTAATTTATTAATATCTTTCACTTACCATTCCATATAATAACTTAAAAAAAAAAACTGGCATTAATATGTAACAGAAACATATAATCAAGAAATTACTGCTTCCACAATAAAAGTCAAACACATATTAGAAGATTTTAAGACATACTTAATGCAATGCATAAAAGAGACAAGAAAATTGAAATATATTTTAAGAATTATTTTATTAAAATCTTGAATATTTTATTTTTACTATTAATTGCAATGAAATAAACCTCGCAAATTTTAAGAAAGGTTACAGTAGAGGTGGAACCCCCCCCCCCCCCGCACTAACTGTGCATTTTTCTGCGACCATTTAACGAATTTCACGTTTTTTCGCGATCTTTTGACGAAATTTGTGATTTTTTTCGCGAAATTTGCGTTTTTCCCATAGATTTTTTGACGATAGTTGCGTTTTTCCGCGATCTTTTCACGAAATTTGCGTTTTTTCGCGATCTTTTCACGAAATTTGCGTTTCTTCGCAATCTTTTCACGAAATTTGTGTTTTATCCGCAATCTTTTCGCGAAATTTGTGTTTTATCCGCAATCATTTCGTGAAATTTGTGTTTTATCCGCCATCTTTCGACGAAATTTGCGTTTTTTCGCGATCTTTTCATGAAATTCGTGTTTCATCCGCAATCTTTTAGCGAAATTTGTGTTTTATTCGCAGTCTTTTTGCGAAATTTGTATTTTATCCGCAGTCTTTTTGCGAAATTTGTGTTTTCGATCTTTTGACGAAAGTTGTGTTTTTCCGCAATTTTTTCATGAAATTTGCGTTTTTACCGCGATTTTTTCACGAAATTTGCGTTTCTACCGCGATATTTTCACGAAATTTGCGTTTTCCGCGATCTTTTCACAAAATTTGCGTTTTCCCGCGATCTTTTCACAAAATTTGCGTTTTTCCGCGATACTTTGAAGAATTTTGTGATTCTTTTTTGCGATCCTTTGACGAAATTTGCGTTTTTTCACGATTTTTTGACGAAATTCGCATCTTTTGCATGGTCCTTAAGCGAAGTTCACGTTTTTTCGTTATTCTTTGACGGAATTGGTGATTTTTTTCTACGAACGATTGACGAAATTGATTTTTTTCTACGAACGATTGACGAGATTGATTTTTTTCGGCAACCATATCGAAATTAGCTATATTTTTATGTCCGAATTTTTGGACTGATGACCGATTTTTTTTTTAGTTTTCGGAACCGAATACCTTAAATTTTCGGAACAGAATCGCCCCTGCTACTTTCTTTTCTTACGTTCGGGAATCGCCGATCTGGACGCCGTAAATTCTGAACGAATTTCACCCCTTTCCTCCCTGGCATCGATGTTTCAACCATCGCGTTTAGCGAGTGGTACCCATTGAGTTTGGCGAGTGAGGACAATAAAGTTAATCATCCCGTTTTAAGTGTTACTCGACGCCTGGCGAGTGCTAATTTTGTGCTATATGTTAGGGGCTTCTTTGGACCAATCACTTAGTGTCATATAAATTGAATACATTTCATATGTTGGACTATTAAAACCCTCATGCAATAGGATCTGCTAATGAATTAACACTGCAAACTTGATAAACAAATGATAAACCAATTGTAAATATTAAAGACACGAGAAACAGTTTTGTCATGTTATCCTCAGCAACTGGAACAAAAACAATTAATGTAACATTTTGCTACTGTAACATTTGAAAAAAATGTTACTTAAAACACTTTTTAAGAGATTTGGTTGTATAAAAGGCATTTCTAAGTAACTGGGACTACTTTGGACCTAACCAGGCCTGGCACAAAGTAGTCCTGAAAACTAGTTTTTATGTTAGCTTTATGAAAACGTAAACATTTTCTGTCAAAATAAAAAGTTAAAAGAAAAACTATGATTACACGTGGGTTACAGATTACGGTACTTTTTGGTTAGCCAGGCACCAGTGTTATATATACTACATAGTTATATAGATACATATATGTATATATACATATATATTTACATATATATAACACTGGTGCCCGGCTAACCGAAAAGTACCCAGATTACTAAAGGTAATATTTTGACACTTATCTTAGCTCTTATCCAGATTGTTTCACTATAGAAAGTTTGGAGAGTTAAAATCTACACACGAAAACAATTGTTTACAAACACATCCAGTGTTTCCACTAACAAAAATTAAAATTACCCCAAACTATTCAAATATTCTATAGTAGGGTATAAAATATTTTTCAATGGCAAAAACTCCAAATTATCCTGTATTGTGTGTTCAGTACAAAAAATAAACACTTTTTTATGTGATGGACCAAAGTAACCAGAGGTAAGAAACCAAGAACCAGAGGTAATCAACAGTAGTATTGAAAATTTGCATTTTTTTCTTGGTCCTTCAGAGTTTAAATTAATGAGTGTCTACTGTGCAATAGTATTATTAATTGTAGTATTTTAAATAATGCCCATCTGTACTAAGTATTACATGTGTTGTAAACTGCATTGCTCTAATATATACCTATGTTTTGTTATATGGTCTTTCTTTTTCTTTCTAGCAATCTGTGCCACAAATGCCCATTAACCTTCCTATATCACAAAGTACTGTACAACAAGCTTCACCTGCTGCTGTTAATGTTGTCCGACCAGCTGTGGCAGCCTCAGCCCCTACAGCTGATCCAGAAAAAAGAAAATTAATACAGCAGCAATTAGTACTCCTACTCCATGCACATAAATGTCAAAGACGTGAAAATCAATCAAATGGTGAAGTGAGGCAGTGCTCTTTACCTCACTGCAGGACAATGAAACATGTATTAAGTCACATGACTAGTTGTTCTGCTGGAAAATCTTGTCCAGTTCCACATTGTTCATCATCTCGTCAAATTATATCTCATTGGAAAAACTGTACACGTTGTGATTGTCCTGTGTGTTTACCTCTAAAACAAGCTTCTGATAGGCAACAGCAAGCTGGTAATTACCTTAAAATAATCTTTGACTAAAAATTTGCTTTTAAGTAATGCACAAGTTTTTTTGTTTTTTTTTTTTTTACAAATAAACATGTTGAAAATTTGAAACACCCCCCAACCAGACCTTTTGATTTTCAAGTTGTCAACTTTTATTTTTGAAGTGAAAAGATTTTTTATGTGAGAGTCTGCATTGGGCTATAAACCTTTGAGAAAGTTGCCAGATTTTTTTTTTTTTTTTTATCGATGTCAAGAGTGTTTTTTTTTTATTTCTTTCCCTTAAGTGCACACATATTGCCAAAAAAATTGAAGATTGAGAAATAACTTTTATTTTATCCTATAGTACACTGCTCAAAACAATTAGGGGAGCACATGGTTTTAACAAAATTATACAAATACTTACACTGTTATGTTATGCAAAATAAAACATCCATAATTTCAAGTGTAGTAGAAAACAGATGAAGAAAACTACACATGCAAATCAAAGTTTATGACATCGAAAAGTAGAGAAAGGAGATAAGTGCTGAAAGTGGGATTTCACAGAAATGTCTGTTTCAGTTGTAAAATTCAATTGCTCAACTTGTGTTTTGAAGAAAGGTGACTTGAAAATGTCACAACAACTTGATTTACCAGAATCTATGACTTGGTGTATTATCGGGACAGTTGAATCTCGGCAAACATAACGAAATGTAGCAGACACTGTTGGAGTTGCAAGAAGTGTCAATGCAAGTCTTTGGAATTGATTCCAAGACACAGGGAATGTTAGACATCGGCCATGTGCTACCACTGAAACTGATGACCAATATATAATATCCTGTTAACAGCTTGTCAAGACAGAACAGGCAATGCTATTCAGCTGCAAATGCAGTTGTTCTTGGCCATAAGACAAAGGGAACCCAGCCAAACAGTCTGAAATAGGCTTAATCAGGGTGGTCTCTATGCATGTAAACCAATGGTCTGTATTTTGTGGACCTCAAGCAACTGTGTGGTCTAAAGAAGTTGGGAAACTGAACATCGAGATTAGAGTCAAGTGCTATTTACAGACGAGTCCCAATTCAATCTGGATGTTACCTCCAACATGTTTGTTATGGAGGGAAAGAGGCACTCAAATTAATCCCGCATTCGTTTGTGAAAGATCACATTACAGACAAGGTGAGTTGATGATATGGGCTGGAATCAGCATATCTGGTCTATATACCTGCATATCATTTAGAATGGCACTTTGATGGCCCAAAGTTATACAGACAAGATACTGATACCTCATGTCATATTTTATGCTGCAGCAATTGGTGATTCCTTTTTTTTCCATGTATGATAATGCCAGACCACAGCTTGTCTTGTGAAAAACATGCTTAAAACTGAAACAATACAGCATATGGAATAGCCAACATGCTCTCCTGACCTGAATCCAATAGAGCATGTTTGGAACACACTTGGACGATGCATTGCAGCAAGACTAAGGCCTCCTTTTATTGTCTGGGAGAATGCAATTCTTGAAGAGTGGAACAGTACTTCACAAAATCTTATCAATAAATGTCATCGAATCTATGGAAAACAGGTGTGCAACAGTTTTATCTATTCGAGGGGACCACACACCATATTAAATACCTTGCATCATTCTTAAACAGTACTTTTGTTTTCATTTACATGTAACTAAATTTTTTCTCTAAACCATCTTTTCATGTTCTATTCATCGTATTAAATAATTAAAGCTCTCTTGCAAACTTTTTTGCGACTATCTTTCTGTATTACTCATTGATACTCATGTACTCTCTATGTTATGCGCGTGCATGGCTGTCTCACACTATTCTCTTCACTTTTTTGCTTGCTCCCCTAATTTTTTTTAGCAGTGCATATTCTAGTTGGATAATGCTAAATTGTATTTTGTTTTCAGTCTTTCATAACACACATTCCAAATAAATCTCCTTTTTATTTAAATCGGATTTAAAAAAAATTCAGTTGGATTTTCATGAGATTTTTCTAGCATTAAGACTTTAAACAGTTACCAAAAATTATAGCTGTCTAAAATAATTAAATCTCCAATTAGATGATGTATTAAAGAAGTTTAATTATTTTTACACTTTAATTAATAAAATTATAATTAATAGAAATAACTATAATAAAAGCTGCAAATAAGCTTTCATAGAACAATAATAAACAATACCATATCAGCTTTCTTTCCACTAGTAAAATGTAAAATCACTTTAACCATATAAATCTAAGCTTACACAGACATGTATACAGGATGTCCAAAAAATACTGAAATCAGGACCATAACAAGATAGGGAAGAAGAGGTTTAGACTCTACTTAGCAGCCTCTAGTACCTCAATGAAAATTTTAAACTTTTGATTGTAAATGCAAACACACTTTAAAATTGTCCAAATACAGAAACACACCCAAAAGCCAAAATAAAAATATTTTAGGAATTAGCTTAGAAGAGCCAGAATTTTTACAATTAGCACCACCAAAAGTTTTCAGTTCCTCGTCTGACCTTGTTGGTTGGTTATGGCTCTAGTTGAAATCTATTTTAATTTTTCCCACATGGAGCTCAGTAGAAAAGTTAATTCAAAATAGGAAAAATATATACGAAGTAATAAAAGTGTTCAAAATGAGATAGAAAATAAGATTATGTTAAAGAAATAAAACTCCCATTAATTTTCAAAAAGTTATACTTTTAAAATCTTTGTTGAAAATTAAAGCAATTATTGAGAAAAAGGCTGACTTACATCAATTTTTCATACCATTTAAAATACTGTTTCATTGATGAAAACAGGTATCATATATAAATTGACAATCATATTCTTTAGATGAAAATTATGTTAACAAGTGTAAAAATTACATCAGAAATGCATTTGAATTAAAAGTATAACAGGCAGAAATGTTGTAAAGAGACAAATGTAGTTTTAAATCCTACAAACATAATTCAATAAATGTAATTTGCAAAGCATTCTTAAAGTATTTTCAATCAACTCTTAATACATAACTAAGTTCTTCTAACAAAGACTTCTGTATATTATTTTGGAGTTCTTCACACCTGACATTGTTGCAGGCATATATTATCTTTAGTTTAAGGTCAGCTTCATATGTATTATTGCCTGTATTTCTTCTTTTTTACTATATATCACAGGTTTATGTTTAATTTGATATGGTACTTATTCACAACAATCAATTTTCTATTAAGCATAATACATTCAATTTTAAAGATTTAGATATGCAGGTTTTTGTAATGATTTTGTAGCCGCCAGAAGGTTTTGTAATGTAACTTTTTTTAAAAATTAATGACAAAACTATTTCTTTAATGTAATTTTATTTCTAACTTTGTTTTAACTCTTTTTCAATTTATACTGCCTATTTATCTCTAAAAAGTAAAAAAAAATAAGCATGTTTCCAGAGGTTGATCCAGGTAAAATTTGAAACCCATTTAGGGCCCCTTCACAAAAATACATTTAATAAAATACATTTTTTCTTAATAAAATAGGCCCTTTCCCAAAATTCTTTTTTAATAAAACAGGCCTTTTCACAAGATTTTCCTTAATATGTTCAATGTTCCCTTCACAAAATTCCTTTTTTATATGATACCTCAGGGTTCCCAGCATCAGGAAAAATCTGGAAAGTCAGAGAATTTCAAAGTAGTCAGGGAAATTTCAAACTATATAGGAAAAGTCAGGGAATTTACAAATATTTTCTAAAAAGTCTTGGAGAAAAAAGAAAAAATGATGAAAAATTAATCAAATAGTCTCGGCAGAAAAATCACGAAATACATCAAACAAAAAAAAAAAAAAAAAAAAAAAAAAAAAAGAAAAGAAAAGAAAAAAAATCAAGAAATTTGATAAATGATCACAGAAAAAAATCGCTAATTTTGACAAAGGATTGCGAAAATAAGTAGCAAATTTCGTTGTTTGGCCGTTTGGTCAGGGAATTTGCCAGTCGTGTTTTGCTGGGAACCCTGTAGCCTACAAAAACAATAAAATGTGGTTCAGTTGTCTGTGGAATCACAAAATCAATTTGAAATTCGAATATTTTTACTATAACATATTTTTAATATGTTGAAGTGAATAGAATTAAAATTTAATCTCTTAAGTTGTAATAAGAGCTAAACCAATTTGATTATTATGAATAGTAATATATTTTACTCATATTCAAGAGGTTCAAATTGTATATGAAATTGGGTAATAAAGAATTTTAAAGTGCATGGAAACATTTGAAAATTTGCTTTATTTTAAACACTAAAATGGAATTTATTCAACAAAATATAATGAAAATTAATAATAACATTTTAAAAAATATTTTAATTTCCACCCACTTTTCTCCTCAAAACAATTTTAATCCTACTTGATTATAATATTATGCTATTATTTCAGCTGCTACTGTTCAGACAAATCAATCAAGTCAAGGTCTTGCACCAGCAGACATGAAAAGGGCATATGCTGCCCTTGGACTTCCATTTAATGCTGGTAATGGCAGTGCAAATATAAATCCTGTGATACAACGGAGTCAAACTGTTGCTGTTCCTAATGGTTTGTGCTATCTCTCCAGCTTTTATTCATTTCTTATTTATTTTTAAATGTTGTTGCATAAATTGTAGATTTCATAGATTTATGAACCAAAAATCATTGTATTATACAGGGTGCAATATGTTATCTGTCGCCGACCTTTAATTTCTCAACTGTTGGTCGTAGACATAAAGTTCCAATTACAAAAACGTTTAAAATGAAGTAAATATTCATGCTGTGGCATTATTTAAAGTAAAAAATTTATTTTATAAAAATTACGAAATCTAACTTTTTATACGGTCCCCCAGTCCCTATAGTTATATTTAGTAAAAGTTTACACATATCATAACACATATAACACAAAAAGTTTGACATCTGCACTACAAAAATTCACAGAGTTACAGGGGTCGATTTAGAAAAAGAAAGTTGCATAGCAGTAACTGCTATACAAAGTCAGTTTTGAATAGCAGTTAGACACTTTTGTATAGCAAGTAAAAAATAGCTAATGTAGCTTTTAAATCTTGAAACAAATTAAGTATTGCTCATAAAAATGTCAAAAAGATGTAGAAAACAACAAAATTGATAAAAAGTATGCGAAAAAGTTTGAAAAAATGCTTCTAATATTAAGAAAAGTGCAGGACTCATTACTTGCGTGCATTGAAAGTGTGATGTGGTAGCGGCCAAAAGTGGATCGGTGAGTTGGCTCTCCGTATTATTGTAGATCTTAGTGCGTAACAGTGAGTGTTCATTTTAGAACTACTACAACATGCACGTCAAACTTCTATGAGCAAACGCCGTGATTAGCGAGTAACAGTGATTCAGTAATCAATCACAGCGTCAGAGCGGGAACAAATCATGTGTTTACTGGGAAAACTGCGCCCAGCAATGGCGTCTCGCTGTACTTCCATTGTAAATAAACACTTGGGGAGGGTGAAAACATAATGCATGTCGTGTAAAAACACCTTTAAATTTTAACTTTAAGTGTACATGACATAACAAAGGGTGTGGGAAATATGCATCGCAATGATTGCGATTTAATGCATTTCTTGGATCGCATTTTAGTTAAATTTGAATCGCAAATTGCGATGCGATACCGCTTAAATCGAACCCTGCAGAGTTATTAAATTTCAAATTTTGAGATATTTGCACATGATTTCGTCTTTCATTGAGGGATCAGTTAAAAGATGAATTAAAGTAATTCGAGATCAAAATCTGGGTGCTATGTCCTTTTTACGGCAAAACCACCCTTAGCTGGAATCAGCAAATCGGGGTATCACCGAAGAGGGTTATTTCATCTAAAAATTTGAGCTGACTTTTAGGGGTCGTATACAAAGCGAAAAATGAAATACTAAAATTAAACAGAAAAATAAATATCAATTTATTATAATATCGAAAACGGTCTACTATAAAAAATGAATACATAAAACGCCGGAAACTACTTGAGATACTGCTCAAAGTGTTCTCCATTGGTGGCAATGCACAATGGATTGCATGACAGTACTGAGTCCTGGACACGTTAGAGCATAGCAGGTGTGCAAACTGTGCGACAATCAAGAATGATGCGCTGCTTCAGATGAACCATAGAAGTAGTTTCAGTCACATAAACTTATGCCTTGATGTATTCCAAGAGGTAGAAGTTCATGGAAGTCAAGCCCGGTGAACGCGGTGGCCACTCTACAGGACCACCATATCCAAGGATCTGTTGACCGAATTCGGTGGCCAGATACGCCCGGACGTTTGATGTTTTATGTGGAGAGGGCTCCATCATGTTGAAACCACACCTGACATGCATGTGAGAGAGCAACTCTTCAGTCACGTACCGTGTTTTGTAGCAGATGCAGGTAACGATTGCCCATTAAGGTCCCACCCATCGTAGAAGATGGGTCCAACAATCTAGGTCCCCCATATACCGCACCATGCATGTCGTACTGTCAGGACGATGTGGAGGTTTCCAGGTTGCATCATCCTTTTGATTGTCATACACCTGCTATGCTCTAATGTGTCCAGGACGCAGTACTGTCATGCAATCCATTGTGCATTGCCACCAATGGAGAACACTTTGAGCAGTATCTCTAGTAGTTTCCGGCGTTTTATGTATTCATTTTTTATAGCAGACCATTTTCGATATTATAATAAATAGATATTTATTTTTCTGTTTAATTTCAATATTTCATTCTTCGCTTTGTATACGACCCCTAAAAGCCAGCTCAATTTTTTAGAGGAAATAACCCTCTTCGGTGATACCCCAATTTGGTGATCCCGGCTAAATGTCGTTTCGCCTTAAACAGGACATATCACCCAAATTTTGATCTCGAATTACTTTAATTCATCTTTTAACTGATCCCTCAATGAAAGAGAAAATCCTCTACAAAAATCTCAAAATTTGAAATTTAATAACTCTGTCAATTTTTGTAGTACAGATGTCAAACTTTTTGTGTTATATGTGTTATGATATATGTAAACTTTTACCAAATATAACTATAGGGACTGGGGGACTGTATAAAATGTTAGATTTTGTAATTTTTATAAAATTGATTTTTTACTTTAAATAATGTCCCAAAATGAATATTTACCTCATTTGAAACTTTTTTGTAATTGGAACTATATGTCTACGACCAACGGTTGAGAAATTAAAGGTCGGCGATAGATAACATATTGCACCCTGTATATATAATAGTGCTAAGTGCACTTCTGTAGTAAACACATCCGGATCCCATTACACCACTTCGCTTTATCGAATTCCATTCGGCCATTTTTATTCAAAATTATTTTTTCGAATAAAACTTCATAAAAGTCGCATTTTTAAAAAGATTATTTAACATTTGAGAGATTACTTGCATTCAGTTATGTATATATTCTGAGATAACTTCAGTTGAAATTAAATTGACAGCTCAATCTCTCCCTGCATAAAAGTAAACATTCGTTCGTATTGCATTCGTTGTGAATGTGTAGGCTTCGTTGGCACCATCTATTGGTAGTTAAAATAAAAAAAAGAAATTTTGTGTTGAAATTCTTTGAATTCTAAAGACATTGGGGAAAAAATGTGAATCTTTCTTATAAAATATTAGAATTAATTTCATACTTTTTGTTGGTGTTTTGTAATGATTTTTAATGGTTTTATATCTATAATATATATATCAATGCAAATAAATTTTGTATTTTGTAGGGAAAATAAATTTGTAATTTAATAAAAGAATTTGAGAGAAAAAAAAATCTATTATTGCAATTAATAGTTGCAATTTACTTGTGTTATAAAAGATAATTTTTAATGATCAAAATTTATTGCATGTTTAAAAAAAAAAAAAAAAAAAAAATCAGGATTTAATCTGAGATAAACTTTTTAAAATTTAAGTTATATAATTATTATTTTGGTGCCAGCTATCGGCAACTAATAAAAGCAAATAAATTTTCTGTTGAAATTGTGTTTTATTCTGCATGTTATCAACTATGTTTGCATTATATATATATTATAGAGCTAAGTGTATAACACTTCTGAAGTGAACTCATCTGGGTCCCGATAATCTTTCATTAAAATCAGACATTTTATTTTAATTTTCAGATATTTAATTTTTTCAATAAAGCTGTATTCAAAAACAATGTTTAATTATGAATGTTTCCAATTCATTCCTTTGAGATTCATTAAAATACAGACCATCGAGCTCATTGGCAATATAGCAATCTGAACGAACTCCATGCATAAAAACTTTCTTAAAAAAAAGGACAATTTAAGGCAAGCGAAGTGTGTATTAAATGCACCATTGTTAGAATTTTTATATTCAGGGTGTTTTAATTGTTTCTTCACAACCGTGAATGACACTTATTTATTTTTTTTTTTCTTCTGATTTATAAGAAATTGAAGCTTAGTGATATTTTTAAATGGAATGAACAAAGACGAAAGTTAATTGACTATATGTTTTAAAATAGCCTTATTAGTACTAATTTGCACATTTTTTTGTGAAATAGTTCTTCAAATTTTGTGAGTGAAGTTCATTTGCATATTCTATGTCATTATTTTACCAATTCAATTAATTTTTTTTTTGCAAATTAAATTTCAATGAAAAATGGGCTGTTTTTATAACTATTTTACCCCACCTGACACTATTAGTTAGATAAGATATAATTTATTACTTCATAATTCTTTTTATAATGCAATGCTTTACCATTCTTTTGAAAATGCAAACACGTCATTCTGACGGGCTATCTTCTAGTTGGTTAATATGTAACTAAAAGTCACCCATTAAAAAACTTTTATTATTAGTTGGTTTTATTTTCTAAAACCTAGCTGAATAGAACAATGCTGTCTGTTTATTTGCTTTTTATTTTTATGTGTCATCCAGGACATTCTGAGCATTTTTGCAGATGTAGGAGAGCGTGGTAATGAATGGGCCAATTTTTGGTTTTTAATTTTTGTAATTTTTTCTAATAATTTTTTTAGCTCGGAATTGGCTCTTCTGTTACTTTACTTATTTGGTTATGTAAAAAAGTCATAAAAATTGGAGTAGACAATGTCTATAATGAATGGTAATAGAAAATAAAAATGTAGAAATTTGGCCCATTCATCCCCATCCATGGGGCTGAATGGGCCACTAAATGAATTCAATGAAAAAATGTGGAATTAATCTTTTATTCACCAAATATAACAAAGTGTTACTATTTATGTTAAAATATGTACTTGACACGATATGATCAAAGCATACTGAAATAGTAAGGCTGTGTACAGACGCGTATTTTGCCTACTTCTCTAGTTTTTTTTGGAAAATCTTTTATTTTGAACCCATCTGCGGTTTATTCACAAAAGAATGAGGGGAATCAACAATGGGTCAGGATATAAGGAGCTTGACTCTACTTGAAGGAAAGGTTTCCTCTTTTGCCGGACATCAGTCCCTTTCTGCTAAAGTCATTAAAAATCAAAGACACCGCGTGGCCACAAAAAATGAAGCCGACACTGATAACAGTTAGAAGGATGGTGCATGCACAGCCTAAGTAATACACAGTGCTTATCAAAATTTATGAACATCAAAAAAGATATTATTAAATCACATAATTGTAGCAGAAAAATGACAAAATAATGAGATTATAAGAAAGAAAGAACATAAAATATGCATAAAAATAATAGATAATATACATTATGATTTAACAAAATTTATATTTTTCAAAATTAATATTAAACGACATGGTTGTAACAGGGTTATGACCATGTCCCAACAGGGCCTATTAATTGACTATTTAGTGTAAATTTCTGGCATTATTTATTCTACCCATCAGATTCAGAATATAAACAATTATTCTAGTTTTATATCAAATGGAAAAATACTGGTAGGTGTGGTCAACAACTGGACAGTTCACCTTAATCATTTATACAATTTAACTTCTATTTCTAATAAATAACTGATATTTCTTAGGGTGAAAATGTACAAATTATTTTTTAGACATCACTATAAACCTATTCTAACTAGACAGTAATTTAATCTAAATTCATTACAGCCAGTCATGTTTCATATTAAAGAGAAAATCAGAAAAAAAGAAAGAAAAACCATATTTTCATGATCAAGGAAAAGGTGGCCCATTCAGCCCCACCTATACTTCTGGAATATATTCAGGTTTTTTTAATACATTAAATTCAAATAACATCTAAATACATCCTAAAATTAGTTTACAGATATGCAAAGACTTGCTAATACACATATCTGCAATGAAATAATAGATACTTTTTAGCTTATTTATTTTACTGAAAAGGGAAAAAATTTACTTTTCAATCAGATTCTTGACCATCCTACTCTAGCGTAAAAATGGCTTCTCCCAAACAATGGAAAATTTGATGAGTTTGCTAGAACAAATAGGTTCATCTATTGGGGGCATCTAAAATAATTTTATGCAAATACTTTTACATATTTTGTTAATGGCCCATTCATTACCACTCTCCCCTACTTTTCAATCATGGATCTTTTTTTTTAAGTATTTTTTAGTATTCTATCCAGGGCAGTTTGTAAGACCAAAGTGCACTGCCCTTTTTTAAATTGGCAAAATGCACCCTACATTTTTTAAAAATAATTAAATTTGCCTTAAGTTGTACCGAGAGATTTGTTATAAACATGTTCCCATATCACAGTGTTTTCTAAATTCATGTACACAAGAGCTTGCAAAAATTGCAGAACTTCTTCATTTCTTTAGAAAAAACACAAGAGACTTTAAATCATATTGTAATTTAATTGTTTGTTTTTTTTTTTTTTTTTTTTTTTTTTTTTGTAATTAATAAAAACATTCAAAATCAATGTGACTTTATTTATTATACCTAAAAATTACTTTAAAAAAAATCATTGCTAAATGCAATAGTGCATTTTCTCTTGCACTTCTCTTCATGACTAGTGTCTATTTTCTGCTTTAGTAGTGCCCTTTTTCTTTCTACTGTGAATACTTTTAAGATTAAGAAGAATTTAAAAAATCTACATCAATTTTAATCAGCATAAATTTTATTATATATAAAGGCTGTTCAGTATGGATGATCAAAACCTTCATTTTGTATTATCTTTTTATTTCCTTCCAAGAGAGGATTTTTCTTCAACTTGTATAAATATTTAAAAAACCTGTTGAAGGCTTTTTTAGCCAAATCAACAGTTTAGTGGTGATTTTCAAAAAATAAATCCAGAAATTTGAATTTACAAGTTCATAATCTGAATATTGAGAATCAGAATATGGACAATATATTATAGCAGTATGTTGTAAAAAAAAAAAAAAAAAAAAAAAAAAAAAAAAAAAGAAAGAACAAAATCCTTAATCATATTCAGCAAAGTGTTTAAAAATACCTAAAAGTATAGTTTGTGAACATTTGCTGAAGCTGTGTTTCATCATAAGATGTGAGTGCATCTCACATTCTGCCATAAAAAACTATACAAATTTATTTTCAGTGTGTGGCATGCTTTTGGAATGAAATTAAATTATCTTGTCTTTTGCAAGAATGATTACTAAATAAGAAATATCCATTGTATATGGCAATGTGGTGCTGAAAAATTCTAATACCAATATAAATTCTCAAAACCATCTATTCAAATTGCAAAGTCTGATATTCATGCAGAAAAATTTATGCTTTGTGCCTGGATGCTTTTAAAATGTGTGATTTATTATTAATAACTTCAAATAACATGAGAAAATAATCTCTTATGGATCCCTGCTCAGTGTTTCAGAAATTGAAACATGATTTTAAAGTAGAAGACATAGTGTTCCATCTTAGCTTGGCCATTGATCTTACTAAAAAAAATTCATAGCATAGGCTGGAATGTTTATCACATCCAGCATATACCTTGTGTGTCAAAAGTGCAGAGCAAAGTGATAAAAAAAGATCTAAGGGTTGGAGAGACTTGCAATTTGCAGATCACCATGATATAAGATTCATATGGCATGTAAGTTTTGTTCGAAATACCAATGATAGAAAGTTCTGCTGTGATGCATACTGCTGCATGCCATACAGATGTAGTATACATATAGTTTGTGCAACACCAAATTATGATCATGCCAAAATGCTTAGGTTGATTTCGGGTTGTGAGGCTATTTAAAATCTGTATACATCAGACCTGCATGTATATCACTGTCTGATTCAGAGGCATCATTTGGAGAGGACAGGGTAGAGTAGTTATATTCTGCTGAATTTCAGATCTTTTTAAATCTATATCTTTTTTAACTTATTATTATAAGATGAACTGTATCTTTTGTTTTTACCAATATATTAATTAATTGCATGTGAATGAATTAGAATAATTAAAATATTCCTTAGAAGAGATGCAAAAAAAAAAAAAAATTAACAGAAAATCGGGATTCATTTTCCCATTAAGCAAAATTTTATATTATGTTCCTAATCTGACTTACCTATTTTGGTTGCTCTAAATTTCTTTAAACAGAATGTAATTTGTTGATCTTAGGACTTAGTCCACTTAGGTGACTCTTTTGCCTCTAAGCAAGTTCAGCTTTATATGAACAGTATTTGAAATGCCATAAAAGTAATTTAAAAGTTGTGGAAAACAACTGTGAATACTTTGAGACATGGAGATAAAAATGTAAATATTTTCTTTTCATTTGTTCATTATCTTAGAAAAAAATGTTCAGAACTAAGTATTTCTTTTCATCTTCTATATCTTCTCTTTCCACAAGACTTTATCAGTGACATTAATAGCCTCTTTGTACATAAGTAAAGCATAATTATCAAGGTTTCTTTATTCTTTTTCCACATCCAAATTCTTTTATATTTTGTTCTTCTGGTGCAATTTGTCCTATGTTGGTAGAGTTTTCCTCATCTGTCCTGTCTTCTTGAAAATTAAGGTAAGGTAGTTAAATTGTGATAGCAAACCATTCTGTTTATCAAATTTAGTCTTAAGGAATATCACTCTATTGAAATTTGCATTTTTTTAGTTTTGTGATCTCATAGTCTGTAGCCATTTTCAGCATATCCAACAAAGACGCAGTCTATTACTTCAACTTTCCAATTTCTTTGACTGGATACTTTTGCGTAAACTATATTATCAAATATTTATAGTCTGGATAAATCTGGTTTCTTTCAGAGGCACATCTCAGCAGGTGTGACACTTACAGTCTCAATTAGACTTCTGTTGTGAAGTTAGGCTGCAGTTTGCAATGCTTCATCCCACATTTCTTTCTCAATTCCTGAATCAAAAATTAGAGCTCTAACTTTTTTGAAGAGCATTTGATTATTTTGTTCTGCCTTTCCATTTAGTTGTGGTGTATGTGAAATGGTATAATCTAACACAATCCCTCTATTTGCACCAGTTTACTAACTTGTGAAAAACATATTCTGCTCCATTGTCATAGCATAACTTAGAGACATGGAGTGACAGAGTTTTTCTCTCTATGTTAGTAGAGTTCGTGCACATCTAAAATGTTTATACTGTTCTGGAAGTATGGATAGAATTTTGTATGTAACCATTTCATCATAAATTTGTTTATTAAGGGTATTTAGTTTAAAAAGCATTGTTATCTAACTGACTTATGTGTGAAGCAATATTGGATTCTGTGCTGAAACTGTAATTGAAAAAAATCTTGTAGTAAGTTACACTTTTGTTCAGTATTTCTCTCAAAAATAGCACACAATTTCTTGTACATTTCATGTGTATTTTCACAATTTAAAATATACATCATCACTTTCTAATCAGTAGGTATTACTACAATTGTGTGTTGAACTTTAGCATCTTTTTTCTTTTTTATTTCCATTGAGAACATCGAACAGAGAATTTGATTTTAAAATTGTGCTCACTTGAAGTTTCCAGAGAGCAAACATGCTTGAATCATGGAGATTTTCAATTTTGCTAATGTCTTCATATATACTTGTCCTTTTGTTAAGTGTTTCAAATTTTATAGAACAATTCCTTTTTTTATTTCACTTCTATTGTCCTTGGTCACTAAATAAGCTGACTTTGCAACCATACTCTGCAACTATGTTGAATTTTTAAACCAGCTACATGACTAAAAAAAGAATATACATTTATTTACAAAAAAAAAAAAAAATTATATTGCCGGCACGACATCTACACATTTTTACCACTGACAACTGAAAATCTACAAGTGACTATCAACTGAAAATGCCAAAGTAATAGCACCTATTTGAACAAACACTGAATGTAAGTTATTTTACAGTTCTTTAAGGTGAGTTTATTAAAATATTACCAATTGTATGTATAATGGGAAAGAAAATTGCTGGATACCTGTTGGATATCCAACAGAAATTAAAATATCCAAAATGCCGAATATCTGATATCCAGTAACATCCATATCCCCAGTCCATTCCTATTGAATTGATAGATTTTTTTTTTTTTTATCTCAAGTGTTTTTTGCTTCCTTTATTGTCCCTTTTTAAGATACAGAGAATAATATACATGAATTTGTTGACATTCATTCCATTTAAGATTTTCTCTAGTAATAAAATTAGCATAGTAATTCAGTTTTTATTTGGGAATTTTACCTATGTCTCTTAATTTATAGGGGTTTTGAATGTTAAGTCCATCTGTTTTGACTTATGATTATACTTATTGTTATATATTATTATTATATAGTATTTATTTTATCTCCTTTTAGTGAATGATCAAGCTCCACAGTGTTCTCCACAGAGTCTTAACCATATTCAAACTCAACAGTCTGCTCAAAATCCTCAAACCCCAGTACAATTAAGGCCAATTCTGCAAAATAGTGGAACTGGTTCAATGGCTGGTCAATCTGCACAGAACTTTCTTCTTGCAGATAGTTTACAATCCAAAGTTAAAGCAGGGAATGTGGCTTTAATAAGTGCTTCACCTGTTGTACCTGGTGGCTTACCTGACAATCCTGCTTCCATGAAAGATTGGCATCAGTCTGTCACTCAGGATTTAAGGCACCATTTAGTTCAGAAAATGTAAGTCTATGTTTTGTTATAGTAGTTAAAATTTCACACAATTTCTTTTTTCTACTTCTAAGTTTTCCTTTAATCTGCTTCATGAAACCCAGTTTTGATGAAGTTTTTGTGTGACTGTTCAGTTATTACTTAAGAAAAAAAAAAAAGATATGTTTACAGTCCTGGGTTTCTACAGTATTCTGGTGATTTCAATTGACCAGGTCTGAAAATTCTGCAGGTTTTCTTGAAACTTCATTATTTGGGAGTTTTTGATATGTAAATTTCTAGTTAAATGTTATAAGAGAAAAAATCTTTTAATTGGTGTTTCTTATTTTTGCCTTCATAGCTAACAATTTTATATGTACACCTTTCAAAAACTAAAATCAAAGAATGTTGGAAACTTTTTGTGGTTAATTATAAACAATGTACAAAGTATCTACTACCAAATTTGTTAAACAGATGTTAAAAGTCATTACATATTTTTTCAATTTCATTAATACATGTTATATTATTTCTTTTTAACAAGTATGGAAACTTCATTTTTTATGCATTGTTTTAGAAATATAATTAACACTACTGTAGACCATGCTTTTTGTTGCAATCAAACCATTTCAAAAATTCAATTTTAAATGTTTAAAAAGTTATGCTTTAAATAAAATAAATGAATTTCCATTGCTTGGGATAGATAATTAATATATTTTTTAAAAATGTTTACAAAATTATTAAAGGGCAAATTTTGGGCATTTATTTTGCCAATCATAAATTTTTAGTTAATAAGATTAATAAAGTTTAGCTTTAGAAATTTTGAAAACAGACCTTTCAACAAATAAAGCTTTCACAAGAAGGTCATTATCAGAAGTGATTTAGTCTAAAGTTTTATTGGATATATGCAAAAGTAAGTTCCGTTTTTCTAATAGATGATGTAAGTGTTCTTATATGTATTGTTTGAATCTGGTAATACATGTTTTTGAAAAGCCTCTTCATAACCCTCAAAACATAGTATATGACATTTGATTAAAGTGTAAATAATATAGCTTTTTATTCAATTTAAAATGGATAGTTTTGTGCGAAATAATCATCATTTGTGGGAAATTTAGTTTATACTTTTGTAATTTAAAGAAAAGCACTTTTGAAAGTCATCGTCTACTTGTAGAAGCTTAGTGTAAGTGAACATGCTTTTTCTGATAGTATATGTAGAAGGAGGTTCAGGCTATTTAAAGGAGGTTTATTTGATGTTGAAGATGCAGAATGGGAATGTAGAGTGAAAAAGTTTGAAGATGAAAAATTGCAAGCATTATTAGATGAAGACAAAACACAAACACAACAAGAATACATTATTACTATAGTAAATTCAATACCACAATATTAATGTGCCACTTTTATATACTTGCTAAATAAACATGTAATTTTATCCAAAAACTGAACTTACTTTTGCATATACCCAATACATATACAGTAGACTTCTTCAAATCTGCATAGCTTGGGACCAGAAGTTGTGCAGATTTGAGAATTTTGTGGATTTCTGGTCACTGCTTTGTTTACATTTTTTAAATAGCAATTTGAATGCAATAATGCACTTGAAATCATTATGAATGCTTACAACACAGTAATATATTAAAATAATAAAGTAATAATAGATAATTAAATTAGAAAAATAAAAATTTAATTAAAATATTAAAAGTAAAGATCAAGTAAATAATTAATAATGCATAACTAAATATGCATAATAATGAAAAAACAGATTTTTCTTGAATTAGTTAATGAAACTCGCCTCATAAAGTTACACTAACAATTTACATCTAAGTTATAAAATAACAGAGTCATAAAAAGTAAAAAAATTCATGTTTAGCCACACTTGATAATCATAAAAGCTTGGTTAATACATAAATGTATTTGATAAAAAGATTGACATTGATATCAGCACCATTTTGAATTTTTTCGGAAATAAATTTATACTTCCTTCACAAGAAAGCATGAATTCAGTCATATTGACAAACAATATTATAGAAACCAGAATTACATATAAAAATGTGTACAGAATGACATAAAAATAAAAAAATCTTGAATTTTTGCCCTATGTCTTAACTGATAGTTTCATTGCTTTCCTCTGCAACAATGTGCAGATTTAAGGGAGTCTACTCTATATAATGTGTAAAAAATGTAAATAAACTAGCAGAAAAATTCAATAATTCAATTCAAGATTTTTTTAGAGAGAATAGTTGCCTTAGAAAACAATATTTGGCTTTTATTATTTTGTTTCTCACAGACTTTAAATTGATGGAAATTATCTACTACTTTTTTGCTATAATTATTCTCATAGTTCATTAAAATGATAATTTTAGCTTAATATTGATTTAATTGAAAATTATTTTAAATTGGTATTTGAATTTCATTGAAATTATCAAATCAAGCTTGTTGTTTCTTATTGTACGAGGGCTGTTCAATAAGTAATAAGACTAAAATTATAAAAAATACAGAATACCTTTAATCGTCATCATTTACATGGTCTTTTTCAAAATAATTACAGCAGCACATAATGCATTTATCCCAACGTTCTGTCCACTTCTTAAAAACATGTAAAAGGTCTGTTTTTTGAGAGCTTTTTCTAAACCACTTCCAACACATGCTTTGTTGCTTGCAAAATGTTTGCCTCGTAATGGTTTCTTAAGTTGAGGAAACAGCCAGAAATTGCATGGAGTGAGATCAGGACTGTATGGAAGGTGTGATAAAATCTGTACATTGTTCTGCTGCAAAATATCTTGTACGCAATGAGTAATATTTGGTCGGGCATTATCATGGTGCAATAGGAAGCCATTTCGAAGCAATAGACATTTCCTTTGAACATGCTGTACCATTGTTCGTAGGACATTTGCGTAGTACGAGCCGATCACGTTATTACCAGGTTTGACAGCATGTTGATACATAATTCCTTCATAATCAAAAAAAATTATGGTCATAACTTTACCAGCCGATTTCACAGTTTTTGCTTTCTTGGGAGTAGGCAAAGATGGATGCTTCCATTCACTGCTTTGTTGTTTCATGGTTGGGTCATAGTGATACAACCAAGTTTCGTCTGCTGTGATGATGTGTTTTAAGAAATAGTTGCCTTCTCGTTCCAGTCTTTCTTTCCATTCTGTACACACATCCACTAGATGCTGCATTTACTCAGGTGTCAACAATTTCTGAATCCATCGCACACAAACATGTTTCAGTTGCAAATGCTCTGCCACGATTGAGACTTCCTACAGAAATATTCAAGAGAGCATGCAGCTGACCTACTGTAATTCTGTGGTCCTCCTTGATGATAACCCCAGCTGTGTTAATCATTGTCTCTATGATGGACATTGAAGGTCATCCCTCACGTTCAATATCTTCCACATTTTGCCTTCCTTCCTTAAAAGCTTTATGCCAACAAAAAATACTTGCCTTTAACATTGCTTCATCGTTGGAAGCTTCACGTATCATGTCAAAGGTCTCCGATGCTGATTTTTGCAGATGAACACAAAATTTAATCGCATAACGTTCTTCAATTGACGCTTCCATTTCGACAACTGGCCACTCTCGTAGGTGCCCGCAAACATGCTTCAGTTCAATCACATGATACTCAGGAACATGAGCCTGTACACACCATCTATCGGTAGCTTTTGTTAATACAGACAACAAACTTTTTTTATGCCACAGAAATTAACATTCCGATGAGTGGTTTTGTGGCAGTAAAATTAGTCTTATTGCTTATTAAACAGCCTACGTAGTAATGAATTTACATAAATTAAGTATAATGGTTCATTAAATTCATACAACTGTCTTCCTATAGATAAAAGAAAATTAAGCTCTATGAAATTTGTAATAAAGCATTTTAAATAAGAAGAAATATGCTTATAAGTAATACTTTCATAACATATACAGATATTAAATATCATACATGTAAATGCTATGCATAAAATTTATTTATTAGACATCACCTCAAAATGCTTTGTAATTTTTTTAGAATTTGGCTTAAAATATCTACTTCTCAAACCTCTCATTAAGCTACAGTTGCATTGTCAATTTAATGCCTGTGTGAATTTAATATCTCTCTCTAGTGAGTCTTGTTCTCAAATGCTTTCTTAATAGTTGCTGAAAATAATTTAAAATTTTACCAAAAGTCCTTGAGCAGAATTTTTCTCCCGATATATGTGATGCTGCTGAAAATAATTGAATATTTTACCAAAAGTTCTTGAGCAGAATTTTTCTCCTGATATACAAGTGATGCTTGGTATTTAGATATTTTTTAATGAAAGTTATTTCGTCTTTGTCTTGCCATGGAATTGTAATAACATGCATATGGATCAGTGTGCAAAACACAAATTTTGCAATGCAATGCAAATCTTGAAGGTTTTCTCCATGATTTTTTTCTGCACCTGATAACTGCTGCAGAATTATACTTTAATTATTTATTCTTAAGAACTCTTGTTATTCTAAAATGGATACTGAAAAAGCACATAGCTTCTCTCTCAGTTTGTTTTCATTGCAATAAAGAATAGCTATAAAGTAGAGCTTATCTTTAGTTTTTTGCTACTATCCGACAACACTTATGTTTTTACCAGTTGACATGTTAATGCTGCTAGTCACTTAGCTTCTGAATTCTCCTCCCTAATGCTAAATCTATGGGCATAGAATGCATTCATATATTTAAAATATCTCCTTAGGAAATTTATGTTTTTAATTGCTTTTTTCTTCATACTCTTCTTAAAAGATGTTTATTTTTTTCTTAGTTCTCAAAATATTTCTAAAATCTATGCTTAATTTAATATTTTACGTTTTAAAATCTGATGAACTGTGAGCAAGATTTTAACACTTCTCATAAAATTAAGCTTATATTTTAAAAATATTTTGAGAACTAAGAAAAAAAGAGACATCCTTTAAGAAGAGTACACAGAAAAAAGAAGTTAAAAGTATTAATTTCCCGAGGAGATATCTTAAATATATGAATGCACCATACGCCCATAGACTTAGCATTAATGAGGGGAATTCGGAAGCTGGGTGACTAGCAGCCTTAAGATTGAAAATAGAGATTTGGTATGGAGAAAGAAACTTTGATCAATGAGTCTAAGTTTATGTTTTGAGACCAAAGAAGATAATGACAATAAATTGCAGTTAAAAAATTCACGCACCCACATATACATATATATATAGAGAGAGAGAGATTTTATTTTTATGTTTACAAGTAACCAGAGTTCACAATTGTTAATGAAATTATCTGTTTATGAAATGACTTCAGGGTTCGCACAGACTCCTTAGACTCCTTGGAAACTCCTTAGAAATGAAAACATTCCCAAGTAGTACTTAGAACTACTTAGATAAGCAAACCACTACTTAGAAACTCCTTATATTCTATTGCAGCTTCGGACACAAACGATATTGCTGCCGAGGAAAAAAAAAACGTGATTGAAAAACCCACAGTAAATCCTTTATGCACGTCATTCATCTGAAGCACAACATTGATTGGGTAGGGTAATTAATCTTAATAGCAGGGCTCCCACTAGGTCCGTTTTTCAATTATTAGGTCCGTAAAGTCCGTTTTTCGACACTGTTAGCCGACCTTTATTTTAAATTTTATCGATGTTTGGCATTTAGCGAAAAATCTCGGAACAATTCGCGTTTTTCGCAAATATGTTCCAAAAAATACCGTCAAATTTCGTCAATCGATCGCCGAAAAAATTCGAAAAATTTGTCAAAGGATCGTGAAAATACGCGAATTTCTCCAACAGATCGCCGGAAAACTTGGATTTCTTAAAAAGACAGCGAAAAAACGCGAATTTACTCAAAGGATCACGAAAAAACGCGAATTTCGTTCAAGATCGAGAAAAAAAACAGATTTCCTCGAAAGATCGCATAAAACGCGAATTTCCTCAAAGGATCGCGAAACAAAAAACACACGGTTTCCATCAAAAGATCCATAAAAAACCGTTAGTATCGTCAAACGATCGAAATAAAATGCGAAATCCATCAGAAGATCGCGAAAAGACGCGAATTTCCCCAGAAGATAGCGAAAAACACGAGAATTTCCTCAAAAGATCGCAAAAAACACGCGAATTTCGTCAAAGGATCGCGAAAAACACGCAAATTTCGTCAAAGGATCGCGAAAAACACGCGGTTTCCATCAAAAGATCGCTAAAAAAAGTCAGATTCGTTCAACAATCGAAATAAAACGTGAATTCCATTAAAAGATCGCGAAAAAATCGAATTTCTCCCAGAAGGTCGCGGAAAAAAAAAGCGAATTTCTCCCAGAAGATCGCGAAAAAAATGCGAATTCGTCAAAATTTCACCTTCAAAAGAAAGCGATTACCGCTATTCTAAAAGAATAAATGCAAAACTTGTTATATTTTTTCTTGTATGTTGCATTTGGCATTCTTTTTTTTTTTTTTTTTTTTTTTTTTTTTTTGGCCTTTTAAATTTTCTTTAAGATGTGTCTTGTATGTGATAACATAAGTGTTTGGGGGTTTGACTAATCTCTATTTACATGACCTAGGGGTGATTCTAGTCCGAATTTTCCGAAAATTTTAAAAAATCTGTCACCAATCCGAAAATTCGGACATATAGTCGCCGAAAAAAATAAATTTTGTCAATTGTTTGCAGGATAATCGCCAATTTCGTCAAATAATCGCGAAAACCCCCGCAAATTGCGTCAAATAATCGCGAAAAAACCCACAAATTTCGTCGAAAGATCGCGAAAAAACGGAAAATTTCGTCGAAAGATCGCGAAAAAAACCACAAATTTCGTCAAAAGATCACGTAAAAACCCACAAATTTCGTCAAAAGCTCGCAAAAACCCCCACAAATTTCGTCAAAAAAATAGCGAAAAAACACGAATTTTGTCAAAGAGCCACGGAGAAAACGCATTGCTAGTGTCGTGAGTGGATTTCCCCCCCCCCCCTTTCTGGTGTAACTTTTCAGAATTTTTTTTTTACTCAGAATCACCCCTATGACATGACCATTGGGCACTGCATAAAAAAATAGATTGTCAATTTTGTATTTAACCTTATGAAATCAATAAGCAATACATTGTGAATACTGTGCAATTTCAGCACTAACAATTAGATTCTAATAGAGTAAAATTTGTTTTTGAAATGTTTTTATCTCCAAATTGGATATTAAAAATTGGAGTGTGCATACCACATAACGATGCAGCACATAAAAACATCGACAAAAAAAAAAAAAAAAAAAATTGGCAAATCCGTAAAATTTTTTAGACTCCTTGGATTTTTTCTTCTCAACTCTGTATGAACCCTGTGACTTATGAATATTTCTTATTTTATTATTGAAAAATCAGAAGTTAGCATTAATTTCTAAATAGTTTTTAAGTTTAACCTTTTTTTTCTTCTTAGGTCTTTCATTATTTTTCAAGTTTTTTTTTTATTTATACATGTGTCGAAAGCAATTATGACAAAAAATAAAGAAAATCTTGAACACAGTGAAATATGGGGTCATGGCATATCACTGAAAAGGTTTCTTCAAGACAAAAAAAAAAAAATAATGCAAAAGCTTTAGGTCTATAATATTTCTGAAGGAAGTTGTGACTAATTAAATTTTAACTCTTAATTTCATGAAAAAATATACATACCTAACTCATTTTAGCTCAAAAGATGCTCAAATTGACCCCCTTCTACATCTTGGCAGTAATAACCATTGCAGAAATTCATTTCTGGTTGTCTTAAATGTCGTAGGAGAGATGTTATTACAACCTTCTGTAGTTCACTGCTTTAACTCTTTAATGAAATTGGATGGTATCGTATAAACTGTCATATTTAAGTGCTTCCCCTCCTCGACAGAAAAAAGCCATAAGGTGTAGGATCTGAATAACTGGGAGGCCTCAGAGAATTCAATTCTGGTGTGAATCCAACATATAAGTACCATAATTTCTGGCATATAATCCACGGATCAAATAATCATTTTTGGACCCAGAAATTTTATTTGATAAAATGCAAATTATTGGATTGCAGTAAATATTTGATTTCAATTATTAAATAAAATTCCCGGGTGCAAACATAATTGTTTGATCTGCGGATTATATGGCAGAAATTACAGTATATAAGAACACCAAAACTCAATGTTGCCAAAAAGTTAATCTATGTGCAAGAATTTTAAGAGATAATATCAGTGTTCCTTTTCTCTGAATGAAATGTAACTGTTGGCCATTTTACAATATTGCAGGAAGCAATTGATCTAATGATTACACAACTTGTTGAAAATCAGGTTATTTCTAAAGAAAATATCATTTTCCAACAGGACTGCTGTTCTGCTCATTACAAAAGAAATTTTCAGAGATTATCTCAGTCAGCATTCTCCAAATGGATGGGCAGGCAGGGATAATTGTTAGTATGTTCTTACCATTCTCTAGATATGGCACATGATAACTTTTTTCTGAAGGGCACTTGAATGCAACAGTTTGCAAGGGGCCATCCAATTTCATCAAACAATTGAAATAGCAAATTAAGGAAGACTGATATATGTCTCAAGCTACATTTAAGGCAGTCAGGAATGAAGTTCTGCAGGACTCTGTCACTCCCAAGAAGTGGAAGGCAATCAATTCAAGCAACTTTTGGGTTAGTTTGGGTAAGATTAATTTTTTTTTTCTTATGAAATTGAGAGTTAAATTTTAATTAGTCATAACTTCCTTGAGATATTTCATTTGCAAAAATGTTTATTATTTGCCTTGAAAAGACTTTTTCACTGATGTACCATGAAATCCTCTTTCTCATTTGAAATTTCAATGTTAAACCACCCAGCTGACTCCCAGCCCCAATTTTTTCAACTAAATGAGGTCCCCTTTAAGTTGATAAAACACATATTTCACCATTTTTCAAAATTCTAATTCCTTTTCAAGATAAGGAAGGTAGGTTAGGGTAGTACTTTTGGCAGACCTTTTAATCTTTAAAAAAATAATGGGCATATGCTATATTAAGAATATTAAAAGAGAAAAGTAACCTAGAGAAATAACTTTTGTTAAAAATCTATTTAACATTATTATTCAAATATTTTTACTAAGCTTTCTTCTTGCTTTCATTAAGTTCACCAGATTGATTGATTATATTGATTCTTGAAAACTACTTTACTATTTAAAATAATGTTACTTGATTTTTTTTTAATTTTCTAATACTCAAATCATTGTGTTCAAAGCATTCACTGCAAGCCTTATTTTCTCAAGATTGCATGTGGTATTAGGTAAAGGTTTGGGAGGCTGCCTCAGTCCAGAAATCTGAAGACTTTCCATAAGTTGTTTCTTCCTCCTGTCCCCCACCCCCCAAGAAAAAAAATAACTTCTTAAAATTGTTAGAGTTAACATTGTTATAAAATTTAAGTAAAAATTTCTTTCAATTTGAAAAATGAAAAGAAAAATCATACTGAAGCTTAAATAGCTCTGCCTTTAATACATATACTGGACAAGATCCATAAAATAAGTATCAATTAATAATTAATTTGTCCACCTTTTCCTCAAATAACAGCTGCAATACAGTGTGGCATTGAGTGAATAATTCTCAAGAGTAGAAGGTGTTTACATTCATTTGAAGCCACTCTTGTCATCAGTTGTTCTTGGAGTTTTGCGAGATTTTTTCAATTTTAGAAATTCTGCTTGACTTACTGTTCTAGATAGTATGACACATTTCCAATTAGACTTAAATTTAGGAGACTTTGCAGGACCAGGTGTATATTACAGAGCTTCTTGACATGCTTGACCAACAAGTCATTAGCATTTTTGGCCTGATGCACATAACAGTTACCCTATTGGAATATTGATTTGTCTTTAAATGGATTATCACAAAAATGATAAAGAAAGACAATTATTTTCCATACAAAATTTTGATCTACCTATGTTGGTTCAATCTCATGTTGATTTTGATGACTCAGTTCAGTGCATGTAAAGCATCTCCAGAACAAAACAGATAAATTTTCTGTTTGTACCGCATCTTGAACATAGTGTAGCCTACATGCACTCTGTTCCTGGCATCATTATCATTAAAGCTCATTGCTGTCTTCTTCAGTCCAGTTTTTATGTATTTCTGAGCACATATTGGTGAACACATTAAAACACACTTGTGATGTACTCTGCACCATCTATTCATATTATTGAGTTCCCTACACAAAGTTATCTCAGAAATTCAAATATTTGGTTAACCATTGATATTTTTAGCAATTGCAAACTGGTTTGTAAGTGCAATATTTTGTGATCTTAATTAGTGAGTAGTTTATTTTGACCACAAATTTTACACTGATTTGATATTGGCTGTGATTATTTTCACTGTTTATAAAAAAATTTTATTGTACTGTGTCACTAGCAAATTCTGTCATTTCTTTTACACTACATGGTGTGTTCACAAAGTTTCAAGACTGGTCTGATAACTCAAAATTTATTAAACATTCTCGTACCGTGAACTAAAATTCTTCAAAATATGACCCTTGGGCATGAACACACTACTGCTAGCATTTTTTTCCATTGTTCATAGGCCATAGAAGTCTTCGGATGAAAGGCTGTTAAAGGACCTCGTCGAAACTGCCTGGATCACTGGAATCGTGTCAAATCGCTTCCCTTTTAGGTCTTTCTTGACCCAGGGGAATGCAGAAAGTTGCTGGGACCGAGGTCGGGACTGTAAGGGGCTTGCAGCAGTATTGCCATGTTAAATATCACCAAAACTGATGGAGCACTCCAGAGAAAAATTCACCTGACGCGTCGCGTCCACCCAGACATCAGAAACGATTGGATTGTTCCCCACAACAATGTACCCTTTTACACGTCGCTTGCCGCCGCTGAAGTTTTGGCTATCTTTAACGTGACAATACTGCCGCAAACCACCTACGGGCCCGACCTCGCTCCCAGGACTTATTTTTGTTCCCCCGGATCAAAAAAGACCTGAAGGAGAAGCGATTTGTCAGGATTCCAACAATCCAGGCAGCTTCGACAAGGTCCTTTAACAGCCTTGCACGTGAAGACTTCCAGGGATTGTATGAACAATAGCAAAAATGCTGGCAGCGGCGTGTTGATGCCCAAGGGTCATATTTCGAAGAATTTTAGTTCGCGGTACAAAAATGTTTAATAAATTTTGAATTATCAGACCAGTCTTGAAACTTTGTGAACACACCATGTATGTTTTTGAATAGCCAAAAGCAATTACTTCATTCGGCCAATTTATATCTTTATTTGATTCAACTTTCAATATACAAAAATAGCAATCCTCAAACTGCATAACTGTTAAAAATAACATGCAATACATGTTTCATGATGTACTAGATAATTCCTTGGACTGCTGCATATATTGCCATTTACTTCTGCAAAAAAGTAACCCTTATCACAAGATTTCTAAATGCTTGTCCAATGTGTGTACTTAACAGGAAGAGAGATTATGTTGAGATTGGAGCCTTTTTTCCTGATTTCTTGACAACTTTGAAAGTATTTTTATTACTGTAATTAAAATGCAGACAATTGTCCTAATAAAATCATAAAATACAGAATGAGTAATGTGTTAGTTATGCTGTTCATTCCAAATATATTCGGTTTAGGTATTGAATATCCTTTAGTTCAGAGGAGAAGTGAAAATTCAGCCTTTTTAATATCTTTTAGAAATTTCTAGTTCATGTGATACCGTTTATCTCTTATTAAAGCTTATACATTCATTATTCTCTTGCAGAAGGGCTATGATGTGGCCTTCCCCAAGTGCTATGGTGCCCCCTATCCCAAGAAAATAGCCTAGTTATGCCCATGGTAAGGGCCATTGTAAAGACTAGAATGTAATTTATGAAGCACTGCAGAAAGAAAAACTTAAAAATTTGTAATTTTGCAGCATACAAAATGCTGCATGCAATTATCTGTCAGCGGAACACCCTACAAATGGAAATGGAGGCTTCTTTGAATTACTTATGCAAAGAAATGTGGATTATTTGTTTATTTTGAATGGATTTTTTATTGCTGCAGTCATATAAAATAAATAAAAGTGGGATTTTTTTTTCAAGTTGAAAAATGTTTAAAAAAAATAAAAGTTTTGAGTTTAGGAAACTTTTAACATCTCAAAAAGTGTTATTTGTAAAATAAATGATTTCTTTGAGAGCTTTTCTGCATTTCTTCAACTGTATTGAAATAAAACTGTACAAATCAAATGCCTTGTAAATCAATAATTTTGTTCATTAAAAAAAAAAAAAAAACACCAGACATGCACTGTGGAAATGAATATAAATATTCAAAGTATGACATCTAAATATTACAGGTAACTCTCCATCCAAAATACACTTCACTTTCAACTGCTCTTCATATAAGTTATAGGGACTGTAATAATGATGCCATTAGGGAAACATAAACTTGATAAGTTTTCAAAATGAATATAGATTTTTTTTAGTTATATCTGTGTGTTAGTACATATTCATAAAAGACTACTGTGATAATACATTTGTAATGAAATTTATATCAGAAAGGGATAATGATAGGAATTGAAAAGAATTGAAGCTTTTTTCTGGAAGGGATTAATATATATATATATATATATATATATATATATTTAAAAATGTTAAACAACTTATGGGAAAATGCACCCAATTTAATATTTACATTAAAAGGCATTAGTTAGCTCTTATTTTTATCTGAAGATGTGACAGATTTATATATATTTATATATTTGAATGAAATATAGTAAATGTTGTTCAAATACCAAACAAGCACAGCTGAATCAACAACTGAAAATATATATATATACAGAACTTTTTAGCATTTTTAATTTTTTTTCATTTAAAGGTGGCAGTACATGTTATTGGAGAAGATAGTGAAACCTTATTCATCAATACTCCCACATCGTGCATGGAGAGTCACTTTTTTTCTTATAGAAATATAAATATTTTTAACTTTTTTACATTCTTCATGTTTGATTTCAATTTTTTTTCCTCTTCAATCATTTTAATTTCTTTTTTATTTATTTATTTTTCATTTTGTTTATGTAATTCTTTCAGTGTTCAAGCAATTTTCCCTACTACAGATATATCAACCCTTCAAGATACCAGAATGATCAATCTAGTCGCCTATGCTCGAAAAGTTGAAGGAGATATGTATGGTGCTGCAAATAGCAGGGTAATGCTTGTTTTTGTATTTTCATTAATTATCAATTTGAAATATGACTTTCAATATTTGCATATTTGTAATAAATTTTTAAATATAGATATTTTTCCTTTAAAAAAATTGTTGATTGATTTTGTTAATTTATTAAAAGCAATGGAGCCCCGCTAGTATGCAAACCTATAATCTACACTGTATATATGAATGTAAAAATTATTAATGCCAGCAGTTGTTTTCTATCTTTTATCTCATTGCTGATATATCTTATTCTATATCAAATTCTAATTTTGTTTTTTAATTTAACTTTTTTTAAACTTTATTCATTAATTATTCACTTTATTTTTTATGATATTGTTCCTGCTTATGCATTTGGCACTGGAATTAATCCACTTTCTTAAAGTTTTTTTTCTTTCAAGTTTTTTATCCCATTTCCCTTACTTCTGTCACCTGTCTGACCCTTGGTATTTGCTTCACTGTACAGTACAGCCTGTACTTCTGTAACTCTATTGACTGCTGAAGTTACATGTCGAATCCATTCTATAATTCTCTGAGACACCTACTTTTTCACTATTTGAATCCTCTCTGACCTCTAGATTTTCCATCTTTCTGATTCACTACCTTTCTGCAGCCCCATTGGTTGTAGAATTGGTCGTTGAAGCCATGATTGTAAATTACTTATTTTAGCTTTTCTCTTTTGCTTTTTCTGTGTTTAAAGATATTTTTTAGTGAATTTAAATTATTATTTTTGAGAATTTAATTTATCTAAGAAAAAAATTGTATGGCAGGGGGCCCTTTGTTTTTTCCTCCCTTACCTTCAGTTTTCTTCGCGTACCAATTCCAATGTTCCAGAAATTGTTCTTTCAAGTTCCACTCAATTTGCTCAACATCTGCGCATCACGTTGACTCAATTGATCACCATCGATGGTAGGAGAATGAAAGCATTAAGACATTCGTAGAAACTACAGAATCATCTGCATTGTTTTATATATCATTTGACACCCTTCTTAATAATTTAAACTGGTAGTAAATATAAAATATTTTATTTATTTAATAATTTTTACTAAATAGTATAAAAAAATTCGATGGTAAACAACATGACAGTTCCATAAAAAAGGTTTGATTTTTCAATTAGTTAAGTATTTTAAAACTTGATAAATTGCCGTATTTTATTGTGTGACTGTTTACAAGTGATTAAATTTAAGGCAGTAGATGGTGTCATCCATGCAATTGCCTCAGTTAATAAAGTGAAAGGATTTTTAATTTCATAATTTGAAACTTATTATCTTTGCTTTTTAGTTGATGTTTAACTAAAAGCATTAACATGTTGCCAACAGGCAATTTTTTTCAAATCTGAATTTTAAAAAAGTAGAAGCTCCTCCCTGTTCTGAAAGCCTTTTGTAAGTTGGTGTTCTAAATAGGTTTCCCAAGTTTATGCATCAGTAAATATCTTTCAATGTATGAATTTAATATAAAATATTTTACAATCTAAAAAAATATATAAACAACATGATATAAATGCATTTTCTGTAAGGTAGAAGCCATGCCCTTAGTCAATGATGTTTTTTGAATGAAAACAAGAATTCTCATTTCCCATCATGAATGTGTTAATTGAATGGATAGCACATATATTTTTATTTGCTACAGTCTGAATTTTTAAAAAAATTAACAAGATTTAGCTTTTTGAAAAAAATAGTATAAAATTGTTTCCTTTAAAAAATTTCATTTATTTTATTTTTATCAGTCTTACTTAAACCTTGAATTAAAAATTTTCTATTTAGATAGTTCATTTCTTTTGTTGTTTTTATATAAATAATTTTCCTTTTCTTTTTTATAACGGAAAATAATCACTAGCTTTTCTTAGTATACACATCTTTTTGATCATAGTCATAAAAAATATACAAAAAATTTTAGATCAGTTCAATTTATTTAAACTATAATTACATGCCAAAGCTTTTACTGATTTTTTTTTAAACAATCAGTTACTTTAAAAAATATATAGTTGGGTGCTAAATTTTGCTTGAAAATAATTATAAAGCATTCAAAAAAAAAAAAGAAGGTATATACACATATATAGTGGTAGCCAAAATTGTGGACATTTTTTGAAATTTTTATGTTTTATAACTTTGTGTGTTTGAAGAATATAATAAATTTCACTTAAATACAAATGTTTATATATCAAATTCAAGGAAATTTAATGTAGAATTTAATTAAAAAAATATATAATTAAAATATCTGCATTGCAAAAAAAAGTTACACTTACAAAAAATAAGATCTATCTTAGATTTCATTATACTTTAAAGTTACACATTTAATATTTAGTAGGATAACCTTTGTTTTTTTATTACAGCTTCACAGCTTCTTTTCATTGAGAGAACTAGTGTTTGGAGTTCACCCTTTTTAATCACATGATGCCAAGAATCAATTATAGCTTCAATAAGTTGCATTTTATTAGATTGATGCTTTTTTGTACAAGGATTTTCAAACGTTGCCACAAATTTTCTATAGGATTCAGATAAGGGGTGTTTCCTGGCCAGGGTAATAATTGTATGTTTTTATTTTTAAACCATTCTTTGCATATTTTTGCTGTATGGCATGGAGCTGAATCCTGCTGAAAGATAAATGATGCTTTATTGGGAAAGAGATCCCTGATGGAAGGTATCAATTGTGGTTCCAGGACAGTTTAGATGTTTTTTTTTTTTTTTTTTTGCATTCAGAATGCTATCAACCACTTGATTGTGGCCTACACTATCTGCAGACATACAGGCCCATATCATGACATTTGTTGGGCTCTTTGTAGTTGCTTCAATGCAATCAGGATGCAGCTCTTCCCCTACTCTACATCTCAGATATTTTCGCCCATCACTGCCAAAGAGCGATATTTTACTCTCATCGCCTGAGATTATTTGCTTCAACTGATTTTCTGACCAATTAATGTGTCTTTTTGCCCACTGAACTCATTTCTTGCATTGCTGAAGATTTAAAAATGGTTTTTTCCTCAGAATTCTACCTTTTAGTTCAAACCTGCTAATCTTCTCCTTATTGCTCTTGAACTAACTGAAATACCCATTGCATTCATTTCACATCTAACTGCATCTGATGAAATTCTTCTATCTTTGAGGCATATCCTTTTATCTTTCTATCGTCAGAAGCACTTGTGCATTTTTTTCGGCTTGATGTCGTTTTATTTATCACTGATTTAGTTTCTTCATAATGCAAGCACAACTTTCATATGCCAGATAAAGTGACTGATCCACCAACCTATCTTAAAATTTTAGCATAAGAGAGACCATTTTCTCTCAGTATTACTATTCTGCTTCTTTTTGTAGGTGTGCAATTAGTTCTTGTTGTTGATGACATTGTTTTAAATTATTTGCGTTAAAAAAAAAGATAGAAATATTTAAAAAAAAAACATTACACTAGTATTTACATTTTTGCAAAATTCATTCCAGCAAAATACCGCTTTTGCAAATCAAAATATACTACAGTTTAGTTACTGGCATTTGATTGGTTCTCAGAACAGTCATTGTGATTGGCTAGGAAGATTTTATTACAATACACTTCAGCATTCTTTTATTAATAATCTTCCTGATATATTCCTATTGCATTTCTTATAAAAATGTTTCTTGAAGATTATTGATAAAAGATACTGGTAAGAACAATAAAATGTGTCCTATATGCTCCGACCCCCGTTATTGCATGTAAAATGCTTAATTCTGTTGTTTTATTTGTTCATGAAGTATTTTTTAGTACATACATAAATATTAGAAATAACACTGCAGCATCAATTTGAGGTATAAAGAGAAAATATTACTGATTTTCAACTCTGTCTTTACTTTTCATCTGTCTGTATTTCTTTTCAAATATCTTAATAAGGATAATATGATTATAGGAAAAAAACTTTGAATTAAATGTGATTTATTGAATTGTAAATTACATCTATAACCATACATTTTTTTTCTAAATATTTGTATTAAATAGACAACTGATTGCTATTGTAACTAATTTAGTATAATAGTTATACATAGCTACACTAGTTACATGTATTATTATATATGACTTTTCTGTAGGAGGAATATTATCAATTACTTGCAGAAAAGATTTATAAAATTCAAAAAGAACTTGAAGAAAAACGCCAAAAACGGAAAGAAATGCAGTTACAACAAATACAGCAAGTTAGTCCCAGTTTAGGACCAATGATTGCAAACAACACTGCAGCACCAAGTCCAAGTATGTTTTATCTTTCTGGTATTGTTTTCGAATGTGTATTTATTTATCTTTTAAAAAGTATCATTCTTTTGTTGTTTGTAAAAGACTGTAAAAACATGGGTGTTTTTTAATGATTATTTCTATCATACTTTGTTTAACTTACCATGTTTCCCTTAAAATAAGCCAGATCTTATATTAATTTTTTTCTCCAAGAGATGCACTCATTTTCAAGGGATGTTTTCTTTTACATGCATAACAATTTATATTTACTGTATTTTCTGAGAATAGCGTCACAGTTACTTAAGAAAAAAAATAATAAAAAATTAACGCCACATCGGGTATCTCGCTGCACTGTATATAATGTCACATACGTTATAAAAAATATAACAAGTGCAATTTTGAACTTAAATAAATAATTTATCTTTTAATTAATTGAACAATTAATTCCACTATCAATGTTATTTATTTTAACAAACAGAAAAAAATAATAATACAGTAGCACTGAATAATTAATGTTATACATTTGAAAATCCATCAAATTCTTCATCCTCAGTATCACTGCGGAATAATTTTTAAATTTCAGGTGAGGAATTTTGATTGGTGAATCATTTGCATCATTCGTGTCATTATCAAAAAAGTGAGCTGGCAGATCGGATCTCAGATGTTACGGCCAGGCTTGCATGCTCGATTGTGTTTAAGATTAATTGAGCTGTTGCCAAATGTGAGTAGGGTCAGGTAGGGTAAAATGGGTAGTGGGGTAAAATGGATAGTTAAAAAATATTCTTTAATTTTTTCAATTTTCTTAACATATTTATAGTTTTCAAAATTATATATGATTGTTTGATGTTTAAGCTTTTTTCGCCTACTTTATTTTTGTTTTTATAGTTTGTTCTATTTGAGTGGCAACTGTAAAACCATTTGAGGACAATTTCATGCCACTTGTGGTCTGATTAAACTTCTTCCTGCAGCTCATAATATTTGACATAAACTCATTTGTTTCATCTCATTTTGTTCATTGAGCACTTCTAATGCTTTTCCAAATTCCAAACGATAAATTGTCCTTTGTTTTTGTTGTTTTATCTTAAATCTTATAAATGGGGTAAAATGGGTATAGTGTTAGGCTTAGCGTTTTTTGTACTTTTAGGTGTTATATAGAGCTTTTCTGAATAAAATTCTTTATTTAACTAGAATTAGAATATAATAAGTTTTAAAAATACTTTAAAATGTTTATATAATGCACAATGCATTTTTCTCAAGATCGGAAAGACTTGAAAATTCATTGTACATAATTTAGTCAAATCATTGTGTTCATTTCTAGAAATATTCCATTTCTAGATAGTATATCAGGTGCTGATTGGATTTGAAATTTTAAGAAGAGGTAGTCAAAAGAGTTGGAAAATAGAAAACCAGAATTGACGAAAATAAGAGCAGTGTGACTTTGACACATCCTTGCTTTCTCGACATGTATCAATCTGTCACATCTCCAAATAAATTTAGTAAAGTTCAAAGCTGAAACATAAGCATGTCCAAGCAGAAGCAGATGAAGTTCTAACAAATGAAGACATTATGAAACAGTGAAAAAATGACTCTGAAAACTGGAACACCAAAAAAATTAAAATGGACAAGTCAAAAAAAAAGTGTTAAATAAGGCTCAAATTAGACTATAATGTGTGGAAGATATCTGCAAAGTAAAAATATATGTATCTGTAGGTGCATGATTGAAAGTCCAGTATTTTAGAAAAAAGACAAACAAAGAATTCATTGGCAAAATTACCAATATTGAAGAAATTGAAACAGTAATATGAAGTAAAATTCTTGGAAAAGTCTAAGATTGGTTGCATTTTATGTTTTCCTTGGTGCTGAAGACTCGGGAGTACTCTTGTGACTATTAGAGCAAATTTTCAGAAATACTTCCAATTATTTTATTATTAAGATAAAGATTGATATGATTAGTCAAATATCATTGTGTTTCACTCGCATAAAATATATTTAATTTGAAACCAATAGCATTTTACTTGTCTATATAATAAATCAAAATTTTGTTATAAATTAGAAATATTTTATGGGAGTGGAATATGACGGTATTTAACTGGTTATATATATTTTAGAGTAAAATAACTTGGAAGTTTTTTCCAAAGTGTGGTGTAATTAGTGATGGGCGATAACGAGATGTTTTTCTCGATTTTCTCGATTGTATGGACATCTCGATATTTTTCGATTGTATAAATTTTTTCTCGATGACTACAGTTTGCAAATTTTTTTTATAAATCATATATTATGTATTATATACGTCATACGTTTATCAAGAATAGTCTGCGGGTGAACTGGAATGAGTCGATGTTAATAAAGACTAGGTGACTTCGACCGCTAGCGGGCCCCTCCTTTAATTGGGGCCCCTAATTTATACGTAATCTTGTAATATGAAATCACGAATAGGTTACCCGCTATATACGGCACTGATATATGATAGCAGGCGGGTGTGGTGTGCATGCACTACAAAATCTTGTAAAAAATATAATATCGAAATGAATGAACGTCAGACCAGATCTCTTGGGGGAGGGGTCAAAGCGAGCGGAGGGGCACAGCAGCTGCATAATATGATTAAGTCGTCACAGGTCTTTAGGCCTTTCCAACCATATGTCACATGAGAAGTCTGGATCTGAATTTATAAAAATACCCTCCCCAAGGGGGGGAGGGGTGCGGGAGGTAGATAACATGAGTAAGTGGTCATAAGCCTTTCCAACAATATGTCACATGAGGGGTCTCGGCTAAATTTAGAAAAACACCCCCGTGGGGGAAAAGTGGGGGGGGCGGTCACCGGAGGTGCATTATATCAATAAGTAGTCACAGACCTTTCCAACGATATCTCACATGTGGGGTCTTGGCCAAATTTGGAAAAGTGTCCCCCGGGGGGGTTCAAAATGAGGGGGATGGACACCGGAGGAGCATAACATCAATAAGTAGTCACAGACCTTTCCAACGATATCTCACATGAGGGGTCTTGGCTAAATTTGGAAAAGTGCCCCCGGGGGGGGGCAAAGTGGTGGTGGGGACACCGTAGGTACATAACATCAATAAGTAATCACAGACCTTTCCAACGATATCTCACACGAGGGGTCTTGACTAAATTTGAAAACGTGTCCCCCAGGGGGGCAAAGAGTGGGGTGACTATCACCGGAAGTGCATAACATCAATAAGTAGTCACAGACCTTTTCAACGATATCTCATAAGAGGGGTTCTGACTAAATTTGGAAAAGTGTCCTCCGGGGGGGGGGGGGGCGGTCACCGGAAGTGCATAGCACTAATAAGTAGTCACAAACCTTTCTAATGATATGTCACATGAGGGGTCTTGGCTAAATTTGGAAAAGTGTCCTGAAATTTCATATATTATAAATAATATTTAGCGGAGGACTCCATAAAAAAATCCGATCTAAAATGATAAAAGCGGAAAAAACTACCCTCGCAGTGGGGGCCAAATTGGGGAGGGGAGGAAGAAAGTCTCATAATATGAAAGAGTCATCCGAGAGCTTACCGATGATATATCACATGACTGGTCCAAAAAAAGTTTGAAAATTGCTCCCCCTCTCTCCCCCCGTGGGCCCACTCTTTCACCCCGGAATTCACACAGCCGCCACTTTAAAATTTTTATGTTCAATAAATAATATTTACCAGAAGACTGCATAAAAAACCCATATTTAAAGTGATATTTAAATTTATTATAGAAATCGGCTACGGTTTTAAAAATTTGTTCACCCCTTCCCCACCCCCCTTTGGGCGAAGAAAGGTTCATAGTATGAAAGAGTGGTCAAAGGGCTTTTCGATTATATGCCACAGGAAGGGTTCGATAAAATTTTTAAAATTGCACCCCATGAGTCCACTCTCACGTCCTCCTCCCTCGAAATCACCCGACTCACCTTTCTCTTTGAAAATTTTATATTTAATAAATAATTTTTATCGGAGGGTTCCAGGTATGTGACATCTTGGTAGGGCTAAAATAAGAGAAACTTTGAAAATTAGGGTTTCATTTCACAGCTCATTGTCATGCCTTTTTCCCTATCTCGTCCCTTGGTACTCTCGATAAATTTTCTTATTTTTCTTCTCTGCCGAGGACGAGAGAAATCCTCGAAAAGTTTCTCATAGCGAAATGTTGAAAAGCGCGAGAGAAATCCTCGAAAGGCTTTTCATTGGGAGATTTCGAAAAGGACGAGAGTAACAAGCGAGAGGCTTCCCATCGGGAAAGGTTGAAAAGGGCAAGAGGAAACTCTCGAGAGACTTCCCATCCCGAAAGGTTTAAAACCGCGAGAGAACCAACCATCGAGCAGATTCCCGTCTGGAAGCGTCGAAATGCTGGAAAAATCATCGAGATGAGATTTGCCGAAATTCGAGATGGAAATGAAGCTTTCAGAGTCAAACTTACCGCATTTCTGGTTTAAGTCATAATTTCTCAAAGGAGTCCATCTGCTTATCCAATCTCTTTTTAGCTCACAGGCTATCTAAGCCTGAGAGCTAATGTACCCGTCGGTTCTGTGTGTATGCATGTACTGTACGTACGTATGTATGTACGCAACGCGATAACTCTTGATTAAAATGTACGATTTGCTTCAATTTTTTTTATGTTCATTCTGATAAGGCGTTCCACTGTTTAGTTTTGACGGTTCATTGGTTAAGGATAAAAAGAGAGAAAGGGGGCTGGTCCCCCCCCCCCCCTCCTTAATTTAGATAAATAGGTTTTTCATGCAGAATTCTTCGATTTGCTCCAAATTTCGTATACCGGTTTATTATGTTAAGGAGCTTCCCTGATTAAACTTGGAGGTTCATTAGTTAAGTATGAAGGGGGGAAAGGGGGGTAGACCCCCTCCTTAATTTAGATAAATGGGTTTTTCATGCAGAATTATTCGATTTGCTCCAAATTTGGTATACCGGTTCATTATGTTAAGAAGTTGCCTTGATTAGATTTGGAGGTTTACGGTTTAAGTATAAAGGGGGAGAAGGGGACTAGAGCCCCCCCCCCTTAATTTAGATAAATGGGCTTTTCATGCAGAATTATTTGATTTGCTCATAATTTGGTATACCGGTTTATTATGTTAAGGAGCTTCCCTGATTAAACTTGGAAGCTCATTGGTTAAGGATAAAGGGGGAGAAGGGGGGCTGGTCCACCCCCCCCCCCCTTAATTTAGATAAATGGGTTTTTCATGCAGAATTATTCGATTTGTTCCAAATTTGGTATACCGGTTTATTACGTTAAGAAGTTGCCTTGATTAGATTTGGAGGTTTAGGGGTTAAGTATAAAGGGGGGAGAAGGGGGCTGGTCCCCCTTAATTTAGATAAATGGGCTTTTCATGCAGAATTATTTGATTTGCTCCAAATTTGGTATACCGGTTTATTATGTTAAGGAGCTTCCCTGATTAAACTTGGAAGTTCATTGGTTAAGGATAAAGGGGGAGAAGGGGGCTGGTCCCCCACTTAATTTAGATAAATGGGTGTTTCATGCAGAATTACTCGATTTGTTCCAAATTTGGTATACTGGTTTATTATGTTAAGGATCTTCCTTGATTAAACTTGGATGTTCATTAGTTAAGTATAAACGGGGGTTAGACCCCCTCCTTAATTTAGATAAATGGGTTTTTCATGCAGAATTATTCGATTTGCTCCAAATTTGGGATACCGGTTTATTATGTTAAGAAGCTGCCTTGATTAGATTTGGAGGTTTATGGGTTAAGTATAAAGGGGAGGGGCTAATCTCCCCTTAATTTAAATAAAAGGTTTTTCATGCAGAATTATTGGATTTGCTTCAAATTTAATATACCGATTTATTCCGATATGGCGCTTCCTTCATTAGACTTGGAGGTTCATTGGTTAAGTATACAAGGGCGAAAAGGGGCCAAGTCCCCTCCCCTTAATTTAGATAAATGGATTTTCATGGAGAATTATTCAATTTTCTTTAATTTTTTTTCTATGTTTGTTCTGATAAGGAGCTTTTCTGATTAGATTTGGAGGTTCATTAGTTAAGTATAAAAGGGTTAAAGGGGTTAGACCACCCTTAATTTAGCGATATGTTTCTTTTTTTCATGCAGAATTATCTGATTTGCATCAAATTTGATATACTGATTTATTATAGTTAAGAAGTTTCCCTGATTAGATTTGGAGGTTCATTGGTTAAGTATAAAAGAGGCAAACGGGGGGATATTTCCCTTCATTTATTTTTTGAGGGGCATTATTCTTTGAAATAAGAGTATAATATACAGTTAGTGTTAATAACCTGTGAGCTCAATGCCATCAGTTTAACTGGCACTTATCATTTTATTGCTATTAACCGATGTGGGTTATGAAGCATAGTTGTTTATGTATTCAGTTCTGTATAGTCCTAGTTTCAAACTTTACTGTTAAATTTAGTGTCATTTTGCCCCGAATTTTCAATGTTTCTCTTATTTTAGCTCTGCCAAGCTGCCCCATACCTGGAGACTCAGATAAATACTATTTATTAAATATAAAAAGTTCAAAGAGGAAGGTGAGTGAATTCTGGGGTGCGCGAGAGTGCACAAAGGGAGGGGGGGGCGGGTAATTTTCAAACTTTTACCAAACCTCTCCTTGACATATCATCGGAAAGTCCTTTCACCACTCTCATATTATGAACCTTTCTCCTCCCAGAGTTGAATTCCGGAAGGGGTTCGGGAGGGGGGGGGGGGGAGCGGTGCGAGGGTGACTTTTTTTTTTTTCTAATTGTAGAGATTTCTACAATAAATATCATTAAATGAGGTTTTTTAATGGAGCTCTCCGATAAATATTATTTATTAAATATAAAATTTTAAAAGTGGGGCTGCGTGATTTCCGGGTATATTCTAGGATAAAAGAGGGAACCCACGTGGGAGGGGTAGATTTCAAACTTTTTTTGGACCAGTCATTTGATCTATCATTGGAAAGTTTTCGGTTATCATCGCAAAGTTACTCTTTCATATTATGAACCTTTCTTCTTCCTTCCTTAGTTTGGCGCCCCGAGAGAGGCACTTTTCGAACTTTTTTGAAATCGTAGCGTTTTTAAACATTTTAGATCGGATTTTTTTTACGGAGCCCTCCGATAAATAATTTTTAGTATATGAAAATTTCAAAGAGAAGGATGGGCAGGGTATACTTCGGGGGGGGGGGGGGGGCACGATAATTGGAATCCTGGGAGTTGGGACTCTTTTCTATCTTTTGCTGACACCCCTCATGTGATATATCATTAGAAAGCTCTGTGACTACTATTTCATTTTATATATCGCCCGCGCCCCTCCCCTTACTTTGCCTCCGAGGGGGGGGGGGGGCACTTTACTAAATTTAGCCGACACCCCTCATGTGCCATATCGTTGGAAAGTCCTGTGACCACTTATTCATATTATGCACTTTCCTTGCCCCTCCCTCCTACTTTGCTCCCCGCGGGAGTTCGTTTAATGTATTCCAGTCGAAGACTTTATAAAAATGGGGAAATTAAAGATCCAATCTCAAATGACGTAGAAAAATCAATAAAAAATTTTGATCACTTTTATCATTCTTTAGTTCATATTTCTGCCACTAGGGGGTGCTTTTGATTCTTATTTCTTTGGCCATTTTGGTGCTAATTGCCGAAAAATTCTAATTTTTGATACTTAAACTCCCCTTACCGCTTCATAGCTACTCGCGTTTTTTCAGCTTTTTTCAACCAGGGGGCACCCTTACAAGACTTTTCCAGTCTTATGGCTCCTTTATAGTTTCCCTTTGGTTTGTTGGTTTTTTATTCCATCTGTTTTCAGTTACCCTATATTTAATAAAATCTGCCTTATATATATGTAAAAACAATGATTTCAATAATCTATTCTAGAACATCTCCTTTGTAGATTCTCGAAAGTAATCGATGACTGTATCAATTGTGTATTTTACGATAACGATTTTTTTTTATTGGTAAATTTTCCAGAATCGCCCATCACTAAGCCCTATCACTACAGGGTGGCTACTAAATACTGATACACTTCAAAAAATAAGAATTAATTTTAATCGTTTGGTAAAATAATTTATTTCTGTATTTCAGCGTTTGGCAATTTTCTATTAGTGCAGGCGATTTTTGTAAAAATCAAATATTTAGAATTATTTTTAAAATGGAAGCTAAAAGAATGATGATTAAACAGCTCTTTGATCGCGGGCTTTCCGCAGGTCAAATATTTAAGCAATTGAAATGCCTTGGTTTTAATAGATTATTTATATATAGAACTATAAATCGATTATTGGATACTAATAGCTGTAAAGATCGACCTAGGTCTGGTCGCCCACGATCAGTTCGCACAAAAGAGCGCATCAAAAGAATTCGTGAAAAGATACGAAGAAATCCACCACGCTCTGCAAATAAAATGGCTGCAGAAGAGAACGTGAGTCGCAGAACTATGCAAGTTATTATAAATGAAGACCTGGGTTTTCGTCCTTATCAGAAAAGAAAAGTTCAAGGTTTGACTGATGCCCAAAAGATAAAAAGATTACAAAGATGCAAGAAATTGCTGAAGCGGCACGGTAAGAAAAATATTGACAGAATGATATTTTCTGATGAGAAGCTATTTTGCACTGAACAGTGTTATAATGCTAAAAATGATGTCGTATATTCAGCAACGTTTGAGGATATACCTGAAACTCTCCGAACTGTTAAACGCTTTCAGAACAAGAATTCTGTTATGGTTTGGGCTGCAGTGTCAAACAATGGGAAATTGCCTTTGAAATTCATAGATAAAGGGGTAAAAATCAATGCGGAATATTACAAACAGAACATATTGGCTGCACATTTATTGCCACATGCTGACAGGTTGTATCCAAAAAAGAATTGGGTATTTCAGCAAGATTCTGCACCTTCACACCGAGCTAAATCAACACAAGCTTGGCTCCAGGTCAATTGTCCGAATTTTATCATGCACGAAGATTGGCCACCTTCTTCACCGGATCTAAATCCTTTAGATTATTGTGTCTGGGGGATTTTAGAGGCTAAAGTAAATAGCAAACAACACAGAAGTTTGGACTCTCTCAAAGCTTCCACATTGCGTGAATGGGACAAATTACCTCTTAAAATGATTCGTGCCGCCCTCGGACAATGGCATAAGAGATTATCTTTGGTAATTGATAAAGATGGCGGTCGATTTGAGTGAATTTGTTTACAGGTAAACTTTCATGTATGATGTTCATCATATTAGTGTAATTATTTTTTTCTATTTTATATTTGTAAAATAAAATGTCTAAATATTTGTATCAGTATTTAGTAGCCACCCTGTACTATGAAATTGTCGGCCAGAATAATAGCTAAGTTTTCCTATAACTATTTTTAGCTTTTCTCATTATAATCGATTGTAAAACATCTCGATTGTAGATTCTATGAATTAATCGATGGCTGTATCGATTGTGATTTTTTACGATGACGATTTTTCTCGATTGTCGAATTCTCGAGAATCGCCCATCACTAGGTGTAATGGTCACAAGAGTAACAATGGACGTTCTGGCTGATTATATTGTGGAGAAAAAAAAGCAGATAATAGAAGCATTAAATGAACCAACACTTAATAATCTGGGGTCATTATGCTTTTGATAAACTTTTAACACTTATAATGTAACACAGTGAGAATATGAGTTGAAATAAATGTAGACAGAAAATGTTTTCATTTCCACCTAAGCTTGATTCATAGTAAAGTTTCTTATTTATATCTATTAACTTAAAATTTCATATAAAAAAAAAAATGTTGATATTTTTTAAGACATATAACATTGTTTTCCCCATTACTTCATTATATAATCTCTGATAAATCTATTTATGCAGTATTTATTGTTAAACTTTTATGTACCCATTTTACCCCACACTATACCCATTTTCACCTGCATAGGGTAAAATGGGTATAGCAAACATATATCTGTTAAATGTTTTATTGTAGACATACTTTTGTTGTCTAATAGATAAAAATTGTGTATTTTCATTCTAAGAATGTGCAATGCAAAGAAAATACCAAAAAATGTTTTAATTATTTAACATTTACCAGAAAATTTTAACTGAACATCTAAAAATAGTGAATTTTATACCCATTTTATACCTCTTGACCCTATACATATTTTTTAATGCTGAAAGTAGTTATGAACATAGAGTAAAATAGTTTGCCTGTAGCTTTATCGGCACTGGTAAAGAATGAATGAGGGAGAAAATGGAAGGAGTTATTCCTTATATGGCATACACGATGCTAGGCGAACTTGAGGAGAACCATTGTGATAAGATGCAATGCCAGACAAAGTGCAATTTTTTGCTCATGAAAATTGCATTGTGTGTAATCACGGTGATACCTCTCTGCCATGCGAGTTGTTTTTTCTTTTCAGAAGTATGACATAAGATTAGATTTTTTTTTTTTTTTTTTTGTAACCAGATTTTCAAATTTTTAAATAAAGATCGGCAGTAAATTTGGTACTATTTACAAGCCGCACCCAGTTATTGGCCACATTTTTGTTTTCAAACCAGAAAAATCTAGATTAATGCCATGGCATTATTCCCAGAAAATACGGTACTCATTTACAATAACATATAACTATTCATATATTAATTTAAAACAATCTGAGCAACATTTGCATATTACAAATGTATATTGATGCATGGATTTTAATTCTTAATATTGATGTATGTATTTTTTAATTCCATTATAATGATACCATTTTCACAGACTTTTAATTCTGCCAGCTGCAAAATAGCAGGCCAGAGGTCCTAGTCTCAGTTTGTACCAATACTGATGGAGCAAAAAGTCAGTGAAAAGCTACATAATTTTGATACAGTTGTAAATAATTTTTCAGTATTATGATAAAATGTAAGTTTATGGTGTTACTTTTACTGCCATCATTCTGCCATTCTGAAATTATGGTTTCAAATCTTCAAGCAACACAATTTAGTAAAATGATTTAATTTACAAGTGCAATATTTTTTATTTTGCTGGTACTTAGATTGGAGTTCTAATCTTAAAAAAGTAAAAGGCTGCCATCCAAGAAAATTTTGTCATGTTTAAAGAAAGCATTCATTCATAAAACAGAAAAAAAGGAAGGAAGAGATTTTTCATATTTTATTCATGCCTCTTTTCGAATATAACTTGGTTGCTTTCTAACCCATTCATGAAGTAATTTTCATTTGTAAATGCATAAATTTTCACAAAAGGAAAAATCTTTAAAATCATTACTGTAAACTAGATTCTATACTTGAAACTAAATATATATTGTTTGAAATTCTCATCATCATTTCTTTTTTTTTTTTTTTAAGCCGGATCACGATCTTAGAAAATGATTGTTTTAAGAAAGTGAGACAAACTTATTTTTAGAAGAGCATGTTTTATATTACATGTATTTGGAAAAATTATTTTAGGTCTTATTTTAGGGAAAAACGTTGTATAAAATTATTATCTATTTACAAAAAATAATTTTTGGCATATCAGGAAAATTCTCTTTCATAGAAAAATAGAACTGCAAAGCAAGTGCATTTGTACTCAGATGATGATGATACTTCTTTCTATTCCTTATTGTAGTTAAAAAAAAAAAAAAAAGAATTATTGGCCTTTGGATTATATACTGCACCCAAAAAGTAACTCTGACATGCATAATAGAACATGAGCTATATCATTGCTTTAATGTTTTTAAATTGTTACTTGCATGTATTTTTTCTAAGTGGTTGTAAGCAAGATATTCCTGATATCTTCATACTTATGTACCTAGACTTTTATGAAGTGATATAGCACCACAAATTTATTTTGGATTTGTACTGATCAATTATTCATCATTAAGCACTTGTTATTATAATAGCAATTATATTTTTATAGATAAAATAGGAATTTAGAGAAGGGGAAAAAAATTATTCATCAATTGGTCATGACAGATTTCAAATACCGTAATTTCCGGCCTATAATCCGCGGATTATCTATTAAAAAACCTCAAAAAATTTAAGTGCGGATTATCTACCGGTGCGGGTTATCTGTTGGAATTTTTTTTAAAGCAGAAGTTCCCGTCAGACATCCAGATTCTACCGCACGATTGTCTACTGTCGACCGTTCGCGGAGTTGCTCCTGATTGGTTCTCATATGACGTGACGTGCTAGTGGGAGTGGCTTCCGATCTTTATGTTATTTTCTTAGCCTTTTGGCAAAATGTTTCGATGATGAACAAAGCGTTTCTCAACTCATCTGTTTCAAAAATTTCAATCTCAATCATTTATGAAATATTGTATTGTTATGACGTTGGAAGTTATAATAATGTCTAAGAGAAAACGTGTTATGTAAAACTCCAGAATTTAAACTGAACGTTATTTAAAAAGCGAAAGGTGATTTCGATATAGATATCGATTATTAGCATAAATCTATAGCCAAATCGAAATAGGTATCGGAATTAGGATAAACATAGGGCCAAATCGATATAGGTATCGCAATTAGCATAAATCTATAGTTAAATCGAAATAGGTACCCATTATTAGCATAAATATATAGCCAAATCGATATAGGTATCGAAATTAGCATAAATGTAGGCCCAAAATCGATATATGTATCGGAATTAGCATAAATGTAGGCCCAAAATCAATATAGGTATCGTAATTAGCATAAATCTATTGTCAAATATGAAAAAGCTTTTTAAACTGTAAAGCGCTGAAGGTTACAATATACAATCACAGTAAAAAATAAACGTTATTATTTTTAAAATCAGTTGTTTTTTGTTTGCTTCAATGGGTCAATTTTTGTGAAATACTTTTCAAAATAACTTGTTAAGATTGTGTTAATAATCTTTTAGATTACATATTCAATAAGAATTTAATCCGACACAATATATGTAATACATAAAAGCATTATTTTAGATACTAACGTGCTATTGGGGATTAAAAAATATAAAATTAAAAATAGTATAACATACTAATATACCACATCAATCATATCCAGCGAAAACAACTAACATTCGATGATTCGATTACAAATATCGATTGAAGCTCAATTATTCTGAAATGATTTAGATTTTGTTTGAGTCAATATAGACATGTATTCCCTCGTGTATGCCTATTACAAGAGGCATTGTTTGGAAAGATAAGAAGATTTAGTCATTGGTTTCAGCTGTTTTGAACCATACCATAAAATTACAAAATAATTAAGCATAAATCTATAGTCAAATCGATATAGGTGTCGATTATTATAAATCTACAGCCAAATCGATCACAAGACATTCTACGTTTTAGATATAAGATTCAATGGAAAATTTTTTTGTATTTTTTTAACTTGTAATTATTTTATTGTTATTTTTTTCAATTATTTTAATACAATTATCATTTAAATAGAGCAACTAAATAAATAGGGAGGTGGTTTATTAGTGGTACTTTCGAATGTTGAAAAAAATGAGTAATCCCCGTATAGTCCGGCGTATAATCCGCGGATTATACACCGTTGCGGATTATACACCGTTGCGGATTATACACCGTTGCGGATTATCTGCTGAAATTTTTTTATAAGGGCTAAAAATTGCGACTGCGGATTATACGCCGGTGCGGATTATAGGCCAGAAATTACGGTAATTATACTTAAAGATTTCAGACATCATAAAACAAGTGTTTGCATAAACTAAACATCTTTTTAACACCTAATATGCATTGTTAATTGAGATTGGAAAGCAAACTACATTATTTTTCAGGGATGTTATTAAAAAAAGTAAAGTAAATAGCCATGATCTATTAAAGATGATGATTTCCCAATAGTGTCATTTATATTACTGTCATAATATGAAAAGCTTTTTCTTTTAAGTGATTGAATAATTTTATCAGATAATATTTGCTAAGACGCTATCTTTTTATTACAGAACTTCCTGTTACAGGTGCAATATCACAGACTCACTTATCAAGTCTTGCCATTCCTGCAAGTCAGCAACGAATGGCACCTCCAAACATAACTGTTCAAACAAATACTACTGCTCCACGAGGTTCAGAACTATTTTCTCCTCCAGGCTCTCAGCTTTCTACATCCCTAAATATGGCTCTAAACCAAAGTCAGTTCAACCAACCCCAAGCAAGAAGAAGTCCAATTGGATTGCAGCAACAACAGATGCAACAACATTTTAACAGTATTGCTGGTCCTATTACAACAATAACTAATCAACCAATAGATACATCATCAGTTCCTACCACTATTGGAAGTATACCTGTTTCTCAGTTCAGCTCTTCTCTTCAACAAAGTCATCCACAAATGTCTGATGCATTCAAAAATCAACAAATTGCTGTGAGTGCACAATTACTTATTTACCACTATTTGTTATTAATTTATGTTAATATGATTTGGGTTATAATGGTGTTGTATTTTCTAATTTGCTGAAAACACTTTTTTAACATTTATTTTCATAACTTATCTGTTATCATTTAACATGAAGTTTTTAAAGAACTGTCTCTTCACAATTCAAGATGCTGAAACCATTTGTAGTGCATGAGAGTATATAAAATTAATAATACAGCATAGAGCCAGTTATCCGGAAACCAGTTATCCAGAAAACCAGTTATCTGGAATAATATTTCCAATTCATTGATTTTGGAATCTTTTCTCAAAAAAGTGCCATACAGTTCTAGTTTGACATGAGCATTGCTTGAAACAATGCAATGTGCTTTGTATAACTTGATACAACATTTAGTATTTGATTTAGTTAGATAGTTGACATTTTGATTTTTATGCAAAGGAAACATAAGGATTTTTGTTTCCAAAATATTCCCATAAATTGTCTTCTTTCAAACTCCAATTAACTTTTGATCTTGTTTGGATCTGAATCTTAATTTGTGTAATCTAGAAATCAGAATCAATGCCACAGCCACATATATTCTACCAATTTGATCAAATGGATGTTGCTTTAATGCCCAACCAGTTATCCGGAACACACATGAACCCAAGCATTCCAGATAAGTGATTCTGTACTGTAAATGTGACATAATTTAAAGAATTTTTCTAAAGTTCATCAGCATTTTTTCATTAGCTTATGGGCTTTTACTAAAAAATACTACATTTGTAAATAAAGAAATGTTGAAGTTATTCTGAAGTATTTTTCACTACTTAAATTGAAATTTGAATATAAATGTAAATTTGAAGTGAAAGCCTCCACTGGTAATGATGTTGCCTATTAATGCTTTATATATTGATGCCATTACATTCAATTTACATCAGTACACAATTTATGACTCAGCAAAATACAGAGTTGTCTGGCATTGACAGAATTCTTGTTAAATGAAATATTTGCACAGTCCTGGTTGAGAAGTAAAGTTCTGTAATAAATGTAAATTTTGCCTAATTCGTTTCACATTTCTTTGTGCCCTTGGCAAATTTGACATATGACTTTGGATAGAGTTTAACCGAATATTTGGTTTTGTTTTTGCCACAAAATCTTAGTTTCGGTGAACATTCATTTTTGGTGAAAATACTGTCAAATATATGCCCAGGACCGAAACTATCTGTATTCGTAAAATCTTGTTTCTTCCTTTGGTAATTTTCAACATCAGACATCAATTTGAGCTGTATTGGCTTAAATGAGAGCCTGTTTATTTATTGCTGTGAACTTCACTGTTTATAATGACTCAATACTAAATGACTAAATTTTAAAAATATCGCTCATTAAAATCTGCAGACTTAATAGTAATACAAATTTTTTTAGTTTGAATACTGCAGAAGTGTTATGAATGCACTCTAAGGAAGGTGTAGAATAAAAGTACAGAGTAAAACAGCTGATGATCATTTACAAAAGTCATTATAAAAGGTAAAACAGGATACATATACCTAAAATATTTTTTAATTAGATGAAATTCATATAATTAAAAAAGAGATTTGTGTTATTAGCAATTAAAAGAAGAATTGTCTCTTATTTCATACGAAAATTAGAAATAACTTCATTTTCAATAATTGCTGGATTAGCACATACACACATATATATGTAATAGCAATTTATGAGATTATAATGATATGTTTGTAGTTGTTTTTAAAAAGTTTTTCTCTCTTCAATTTTTGTTATATTTAGTAAAGAGACTAAAGATATTTTCTCATTCACTTTGTTATGAGATTGTATTTATTTACTGCTGTATTCTGTTAACTTAATGCTTACTTGAAACAATGATTATTTTTCAGATTCAAATGATGAATCAACAGCAGCAGCCACCTCCTCCACCTCTACCTCCTCAACTTCAGCAACTACAATTGCAACAACAGCAACCACATTTACAACAACAACCACAAACACAGTTGCAGCAACAAATGCAACCACAGTTACAACAGCAGCAATCACAATTAACCCAAAAGCAATCACAACAATCACAATTACAACAGCAGCAGCAACAAAATCAGTTACAACAGCAACAGCAGCAATCACAACAACAAAATCAGATACAGCCTCAGCAAAATCAGTTACAGCAGTTGGCAGTTCCAACTCACATAAATCAAACAATATCAAAAACACAGTCTGGCCTTTCACCTCAGATGCCTACAAATCCTGCTTCTTTACAGATTCCTCAGTCATCAACACCACAGCCCCAATCTCAGCAAACTCCTGTACAACAGCCTCCCAGAGCAGCTTCAGTCCCAGGAACCCATTCTCAGGCACCTTCTACTCCTCAATCTCAAAATCAGGTTCAAAACCATCCGCCCCAGTTACAACAGTCAGTGCAATCTCAAAGTAATGCAACACCATTGCAATCTACTGTGCTTCATGTTGAAGACAGTAATGAAGAAATCAAGCCTCTTGTTTCTCTTCCTCAAGAAAATGACATGACTTCTGCCAATCAAAATGATACCAATCAGTCAACTACTCCAGTTTCCTCTGTCTCTGATCAGGGCTCAGTTCAGACTGGTGGCAAAGTATTTTCATTTGCATCTCAAAAATCAGCTGGTGAGAGCAACTGCAATGAAAAAATGGATATTGATTCTGATGTTAAAAGTGCAATAGAGAAGGTAGAGGCTATAACAGATTCAAAACCTTCTGTAAAAACTGAAGTGAAAGAAGAAATAAAACAAGAGTCAGAGGATGGAAGAATGGTAACAGGTTCATCAGTAAAAGAAGAGTCTATGGTTAAGGAAGAGCCATCTACCCCCCAGTCTACCATAGGTTCTTCAGAATCTAACTCAGAAACAAAATCAGATTCTTCTAGTGACCCCTCTCAGCCTCCCCAAAAGCTGATAAACAAGAAAAGTAATGCTTATTTATATTTTTCCTATAATAATTTGAATTTGTATTTAAAAATAACTGAAATTCTTTTTCTCTTATTTTTCCTTTATATAAGATTTTACATTAGATATATATATGTGTACAGTGAACTCTCGTTAAGATGGATAGTCAAGGGCAAGCGTTTTTTGTCCATATGAACGAGAGTTTATTATAACAGAAGTTCATAAATTTGACGTTTTACATTACAGAAATACTTATTATGTACATTGACTCATGTATGTGTATGTTGTATTCGTAGGAGGTGCTCAATCAGGATTATTGCAACTCACATCGAAATCCGCTGGTAATGTCCCCAATAAAAAAGGAGATAGGTCAAATTGATGACCCACAGTCCAGCCTTGTTGTTCGTTCTTTTTTCAGGCAATCCCTTACCCCCACTCATTCTTCCCATAAAGAAGAGATAGGGTTGGAGAAAGCTTTGGTAATCCTAAAGTGGAACCAACATAATAGTCACATGATTTTTATCGCCAAGGGCCAGCATATGTTTGTGAAAGGAAAATAAACAAATTATCATATCATTAAATTAAAGTGAGAATCTTCTTTTATTAATTTAAAACAGATTTTAAGTTGCTTTGTTTTACTTCATTTATATTTTTGCTCTAGTTCATATGCATAATGTATCCACATTATTACGTTGAGGATTTTTATAATTTTTTTTTTCATGACCGGCATCAATTTTGAAATTGCCAAGCAAGCAATAATGAGCCAAATCAACCTTTACATGAGTAGGACTGGTTATGTTGGTGCCCCTTTTCAAGAGAAAGAATAATGGGAAAGTGCACTGCACCCCTATCTCTTCTCTATGATTCTTCCCACAGTAGGCGCTGAATGAAAATGAAACTTTCTGACCAATGGTGATGTCACATGCCCAAACACAAGAATTATAACTGCGCAGGCAATAGAAAATGTGAACTGAAACCCTTTCCTTCCCCCCCATCCTTATCAGTGTGCACTATCAGAGAGCGAGCGGCGATGTCATAACTGCTTCATGACGTCAGAGGCAAAATTTCTATTCTTTTCTTCTTAAAAATAGAATAGAAAAAATTTTGGGATTTTGTTGTCCTAACGATATTTGTCCATCTTAACAAATGAACTCTTAAACTGTACATATTAAACTATGTCTGTTACCCAGTATCATCAGCCAACTCCCTTCAAAAGCTAACAAATTCAGACAACAAAATGACAGAAACTCCAATTTAGAGATCTCATGTAGTTATACATTACATAATAGTTACAAAGAGAAAAAAAAATTACAAAAAAACATTAACTAAATAAAACATACTATGAATTTAAATTAAAAAGTGTATTTAATGATAAATAATACCAAATAAACTGAAATAAATATAATATAATCATATATTGGAACGAAGAATAGAATTTACATGACAAATGATGATAAAAATGTGAAATACCAAATTGACATGTGGATTTCTAATCACCAGCCATCAAAACACCAACATGTTACAGAAAAAATGTGATATTTTGTATAATAAACTGACATATTTGCTAAGAATACCTATTACTGCCAATATATTGCATTAAAAGAAGAAAAATAAATATGAAACACAAGTAAGATAAATCAAAAACAAATTGTACTCTCATTCCATATAAAGTATAGAGGCATAATACACTATTACTCCAAGCAACATTCTGAAACAGTTATAATTAACCAAACCAATTCCTTAATTTCATTTTGCAAATAAATCTTTTTATTAAATCATGCAACAATAATTTTTAACCTTCCAGCTCCCAATGCACTCTGAGTGTGCCTCTTTTTTGCTCTCTAATTCTTGAAAAAAAAAATGGCTGTTTGAAAGATCAAATTCATCTGTTAGCTTCTTGGTTAACTAATGAAAATGTTGGTATGTAATCAGCACTTACTATATTAACCAGATGTTTTTATAACTTTCCAAACTTCCTCATGTCCTTTTAACTCATGGTACTTCAACAGCATTTAAGATTTAGTGTTTAGACCTCTAAAGAGGGAGTACTGACATTTTTTTCACAATTCATCCTTAGTATAATAGCTAATTGTCAAAGAATTATTGCTCCAGTGCCCAACACACGTTGTAGTCTATAGTACTATAACAACCACATAATTTTTTTTAATGTTAAAATTGCATATATTTGTCTTATTTAAAGGGTAAATGACTAAAAACAATTTTTTTTAAAATGAAAATTGCTCAGGTAGATCTTATTTGGAAACTCGGCAGTTATGCGAGAAAAAAGTTTGAAGACATCATGAAACAGGAGCTCATTAAAAGTAAACTACAAACTTCTGGAAATTTGCTGTAACAATATAATATTAAATGCATGGGAAACCAAATAGATACCAAATTCATTGCCTGTTGTGTCCTGTATTTACTATGCTAGGGATCATCTGAATAATTTTACAATTAAGGGGCACAATGTTTTGAGTTGCAGGGGGGAGAGGGGGGACATAACCAAATTAAATTCTGCTACTACCGGTACATGTAAGAAGTTATAACACCATCCCTACTCATTCCATCCATCTGTATTGTGCAGCACCATACCATCTGTATTGTGTTCCTAAAAAGACAAAGAGTGGGTAGGAAAGATAACCTGACAGCAATGGTCAAGTCAAAAATGGTCTGAAGTTCGAATGAAAATTATATCATAATCATACTTTCATTCTACATTGCATAAGACTTTTGGATTCTTTTTTCATCGCAAGGCCAAGGAAAATTTCATGGAAACATACTTTGTTGCTTTATTCTCTTAATTTTCCTATAAGGAACAGATTGTGGGTCATAATTTTTTTTCTTTTTTTTTTTTAATAGTAGGGGAAGGTGGGGCAAAATCAAGAACCATAGATGTTTATTGTTCTCAAATGCAATCAAACTGAAAACAAACTCTGAACACCGTTTTTATTATTAAATGGACCTTTGGCTATAATAAAACATATTCTTTTCAATAAAAAAATATAATTGATTATATAAAAAATAGTCTTTTTCAGACATACGGAAAAATCTGGTTTTACCCCACTGGTTGGATAAAACCAGGAATCCATTTAAAACTCCTGGAAAACTCATTTTGGTCAAAAAAAATTCTTGTTTAATGAAGTGAAAAATACATTTCTGTTATTTTTTAAAAAACGAAATTGTACACAGATGTTCTTCCATGTATCAAAAATAAATCTGTGGCAAATATTCTGGATTGTATGTGCCTACCTATTTTACAATGGAAGTCTTAGAGTTATTTTAACTGCAAAAATCACAAGTGAATTTTTTATCATATTCTTCTTCATACTACATGCTTCGTTTGCTCATCCATGGCATTTCAAACATTGTATCCAACCTTCTTTGGATTTAGAATTGGAGTGAAGTTCATTGCAAAACATTCAGGCTTCATGATCTTCTTCATCGTCTGTCTCCTCAACTTTTTTTGTTGTTTCTTTTCCTGTTGATTCTTAATTTCTTTTTTCCATTTAAGAATCTTCCTTTTTCACTTTCCAGGTTGTTTGGCTTCTTTCTCCTTAATATGTGCTTCCAGCTCAAATTTACAGGGAGAAGAAGTCAAAATAACAGTTTTACCTTCTTTTTGTCAGCTCTTTTCTCAATTCTAAAGCCTTCCTGGGGAGGAGGTAATAACATTTTAGGTGAAATTGGAAATGCAGATTGCTGGGCTGCACAATCTGATATGTCGATGGAAGAGGCTGGATATTGGCAACTGCTGGATGTGCGATGACAACTTTGTTAGATGTGGAAGGATAAGCTTCATTATCCTGTGATGTTTCAGAAATATTTATTGTTACAGCTATTATAACCTATGGCTGTGTAGACCTAAGTGGGATATCACTGACTTTTATGAGTTTCTCTGTCATTTCTGAAGGAACAAAAAGTTGGTCTGGAAAAACATTGCTGTTGAAGGAAAAAATCCCTGTTTTCTCAAACCATTTGATTCAGTGTTGAATTCAGGGGGTGGACCAAAGGGACCTCTTCCCCCCCCCCCCCCCCCCCCCCCCCGCCCCAGAGCAATCAGATGTCTTCCCAAAAGATTTGAGATTTTGTGTTTTCAATGTTCAAAAAGTGCAATTTGCCCCCTGGAAATTTATAATGTCCCCTCCCGGAGAAAAGTGTCTGAATTCAACTCTGGTTTGATTGGAGTAGTATTTGTAACTGCTGCTCTAAAAAATGCAGCTTTGAATAATTTTCCAATTTACTAAATTGTTGCAGATCATTTAGGATTGGAAAGTAACCACTTCCTCGCCTCTTGTTTGTAGTATGAGTTTAGAGGTGCCATGAATGACACATCAAGAGGTTAACAGTACTTAACAGCATTAAATAGCAATTTAAAGCTGCATGCTAAATTATTAACTATCCTAAAAATATCATTCCATGAGTTTAGGGCAAAACTGGGTATATCTGGTTTTGACCCACTCTTAAGTACTCAGTTTTATCCCAACATGGTACAAATTCAAAAATATGGTGTCACTACTCTCAATCCTATAATAAAAAAATCAGCAAGACTGTCAAAATACAAGCAGGAAAGCAAAGAATTGGATATAGTACTTACCAATCTTTAATGTGCTGACAAACAGTTAATATATGCTTAAAACCTAGAATCAAATAAAACAATTTTTAAGAGTAATTCAAACAAAATCCTTCACACAAAAATAACTGCATACAGTAACATTTTGTTCAGCTAAAAATGTCGTAATAAAATTCAACAAGCAGTTCCTCAAGTTGACTGAGAGATAAAAGTTCAAATCAAGGAGGAATCTGTACGACCCGGTTTTGTACAACTTTCCCCTATGTCTAATAGCATAGCAGTTCCACCTACCTACAGATTTTCTCTCTTTAATTCTTACAGGATTACTTCAGCAAATAATTAATGCAGAATATTCTCCATCAATAGACATATCAGTAAGCATAAATAATAATTTAATAGAAATAATTTTATGTTAATTTCATGCATCTCAAATTCAATTACTGTACTAATATTAAAAATAAACTTTATTGAACAGTAGTGTATTAAATATCTAGAAAAAATTCCACATTGATTTTAAATTAAAACAATAAAACAATATTTCTTAACATTTTTGGATGGATCATAAATTTTTGAAAATTTTTGCAACACATCGCAATTTTTTTAATTCATAATTATTAGAATATATGAGTGAATGCACTTGTATATGTGTGTTTCTTACAGAAAAAACTACATTATGAAGATAACAAGATGGTTAATTAAGTTTTGTATTCAATGTAGAAAACTTATAAATCAGGTACTAAAGAGTTCCTCTCAAAGGAGGAATTCCACCTTTTAAAAAAACTTTTTGGATATTCTCTGGATTGATGCAAAAATGCAAAGAAAATATTGGAAGCATGTAAAGTAGAGGGGGGGGGGAGAACGTGTCTGGAAAATTTAATAATAATTTTGTCTACTTAAATCATTGAAGTTTGTTTCTAGTTCTTTAAAGTATTTTAAAAAGGAAAGGAAGTTTCCATAAGATTCTTTTTGGAGTAGAATATTTTGTATTATATTTATACAACCCTTTCAGGTAATTACAGTGATACATTTTTCTAGAGCAAAGATTAATTTACATGCATATATTTAGCACAGAATTTTTTTTTCTTTTGAAATAAGGGGAAATCTTAAACAGCCAAATCGCTCAAAATAATATTTGTCTTGGAAAAATTAATCATTGTACTTCACATTAAGTTCATCAAGATCTATTTGGATTTATACCTTTAGCAAAATGTCATCAATTTTCTTTTTTAGTTCTATGAACCTACACATTTATTGTTAGTTACTTTTTTTAATACTTTCTAAGTTACAAAAAGAAAATAACAATCATATGTGCTATTATATTTCATTTTATTGTATAAATAACTGTTAAAATGTGCCTAAATTATAAGAGTTTGGTGCCAATGTATAGATGAAAAAAAAATTCCTCCTTTCTTCCTATTTACCACTTTCATGATTGATAAACTTATAATTTAAATTTATTGGGAATTTGTGTGTGTGTGTGTGTGTGTGTGCGGAATACTTTATTTGGATCCAAATAATAGATACAGAAACTGTTTTTTCTTGGTTCATAAAAATAGGTTAACTTGTTTAGCTTTCAATTTTGTTCTTTAATTAGTATCCAATATTCCAGTTCTAGTAAATGAGAAGTTGTAAAACAGAATAAAATTTTAAGGAAAATATTATTTATTAAAAATAAGTAACATAAATGTAAAACTTTTATGAACAAAAAATCTTAAAATGTGTACTACAGCACTTTAGTGTATATGGGCATATGCAGGATTTTTGTCAGAAGAAAATGGGGGGGGGGGGGGGCAGTGGTACCTAGTTGGTTCATTCAATTAGCATAGGCACCAAAAAAGAGATAGTGGAGATTCATTGCCCCCTTCTTGAATTTTGAAATTTTATTAACTAAGTTTTCTTTATTTTTGATTGCTTAAATAAATAATTTTCTTCCCAAGTGCCTTAAAATAATTAAAATCTAAGAGAAAGAGGAACAAAGAATTTTTCATCATGTGTGTTCTGTCCCCTTGAACCCCCATAGAAGACAATTTTTAATTCTGTTTTTCTTTCTGTGCTCATGTGTTTCAAATTTATCTTAAAAGGGAGACTAAGAAGGCTAAGAGACCCCTCTCAAAATAAAAAAAAATGACCTTTTTCAATTCTCTATTTTTTTAAATGACACTAGAAACAATGTATTATGTTTTAATATTTAATATCTCTTAATTGTTAAATTTTTGTCTTGCTTCAAACTCCAGCAAACCATTCTTAATGACAAACCTTTACCATTCATTAACTTAGTGAAAGCTGTATGATCTGTAACCACCTTTACTGGTAGGTCGTTAAAGTAATAACAAAACTTATTTAATGTCGACGTAACTGCAAGACACTGTCTTTCCATAATCAAATAATTCCATTCAACTGAATTCAAAATCCTGCATGTATAGGCTGCCACTCATCCTGTAGGTCTATCATATTGATCCAACACTGCACCAACCCCAACAGAACAAGCATCACAGTACACTTCAAACTGCAGTGAATAATTTGGTTGGGGGGAGAAACTAAAGCTTCCTTCAAATATTCAAAAAATTTCTGACCTTCTGCTGGCCACACAAGCTTCCCTCTTTTCCTTTTCAAAGTCTACAAAGGTTCACAAAACCTATAAAAATAGAGAATAAAATTTGAAAAACATGTAACCATGTCTAACATTCCAACTTGCTTTCAGTTTTTAAGAAGAGAGAGATGCGAGTAATAAATAGCCTTGTTTTCTTAGAGTCAGTTTTGATTCCATCCTATGCAATTTTAACACCCAAATAACTTTTTTGTTAAACAAGCATTAAGCAATAGGGTAAAACACTTCCCTCAGCAAACTTAAATGCCCTTCAAAAGTAGCTGTCATGATGATAGTATTGATTAGATAGACCAAAACTCCCTTACCTAATAAAGATTTCACGGTTTTATTCATGGATTTTTGAAACATGGATAATGCACCAGATAAACCGGTTCACATTCATTTAGAAACAAAAAAGACCTTTTTAATAATAAAAGCTGTTTTAGTCCCCAGGCTTCATTGGAATCTGAAAATATTCCAATGTTAAATCTAGAGTAGACATAAAATTAGTGTGCACTATATTTGCAAAAATTTCATCTGTCATAGAAACTGGAAATTAGGGATGTTGCATAACAGCATTTAATTTTCAGTCATCGATAGCAAATCTACATGCTTCAACATCACTAAACTCATCCCAGAATTCCTTAAACTTCCTTTTCTCACTCTGACTAAGACTAATTTCCTCTAAATCAACAGAAACTGGTGATAACTTGACTTTAGGAGTGTTATTATACCAATTAACCACCAAGGTTTTCTCAAAAAGTCCATACTTATACCTCTAAACCTCATATAATCTAAACCAACTATACAATTTGCACTCAACTTCTATATCACCTTAAATTGTCTCACCTTTTTTTACAGAATGAATTTCAACTGAGCTATTTAGTCACACACACTGAACCATTAGATTCGAATATTTCAACTTTTTATATCTGAAATACTTATTATAAGCTGAATATGAAATGATGCAATACTCAGCCACTGTATCAAATATATTTCACCACAATCCCCTTCAACACTTTCAACAACTCAGGAAGTGCAGCTAGATTTATTGTAACAGCATTTAAAACTACGGAACTGCTAGATTGCTTCTCTGTATTAACTCTATCTTCTACATATTTAACTTCACTCGACTGTCTTAAATGAGAAGCAAGGGTTGGGTAGAGGCCTGCATGGTCCCAGATTGGCCTGAGGCCTGTACACAGCATGGCCTGCAGGCTGGCAAAATGATTTAAAATTTTCCAACAGGCCGGTGGTTAAAGACAATTTTTTTAATGGGCTGGGCCGAGTGGATAAAAAAATTCGGTCCAATATAAAAATTTAAAAAGATGAAACTAAGCCAATAAAATGTGAACAGTTTTCAATGGACATGACTGAGGCAAGGATAAGTATAAATATGCTACATAAGCCGATTCTAGATTGATAACATCAGTACAGAAATATAACATGTCCAGCATAGAGATCAGCATTGGCAGTTGCACCATGTCTGATCCAGGGTTTAATTTCAGTGGATTTGTTCCGGACGAGGATTAGGCTTACATTTTCTTTCTACATACTGAGCCTGCATGATGATGCAGTACTGGTGCTATTCTGCCTTCTATGGCTTGTAAACATAAAATAATCTAAAATATATAGTAATCTATGATGTTAAATTTTCCCTTAAATATGTATGCAGTATTCTAGAAAAAATATCTTAATTGTATGTTAAGAATTTTTTTTTTCTGTGGAAATTGAGTCAGGTCTGATTTCATTGATTTTTGCACAGGCCGGGCCTGTTTTCACTAATTTTAGCACTGACTGGGCTGTGAACCATGAAAATAGAAATGGGCTGGTCCAAGATAGCTTTTATTTGAGCCAGGCCAGGAATTTTCGGCTTGTGCAGACCTCTAGGATAGGGTTATACCTAGCTTTACCTCTACCTCTACTTCTACCAGACAAATAAAAAGTTACTGTCTATTTCTATCCTCACCCCCTACAACCATTTTTAGAATTTTCTCTAACCTGGGAATCCTTTCCTAAGATAATTATTAAATCCAAGCACTCAGCTGAAAGCAAAATCTTACTGTTTGGTTCCAGAAAGAAAAATGTCACTTCAGCTCACTAGAAACCCTGTAGTTAACATAATAAATTTCACTTAAATGCTGCAAAAGGAGGGGGACCCCATGGATTCCAATAATTTTATTTTTAATATGAATTTTTACCCATTAAGGACCACACCTTATGCTTAACATAAATAAAATAAAATTTTATTTTATACATATTAATGACTAATTAAGACAAAATATTGGTTTTGCAATTTTTTTTATTTTTTTATGCGAGATATGATAATGTTGTAGAAATGCAACATTAGTACAAATCAACTATATTTTTGCCATATGAAAAATTTTAAAGCATTTACTATGTAGCAATACATTACATTTACTACACATAGTTAGCTACCATATCTGAAACTTGAATTGCTGAATTTTATTTCATACTTTAAGCGCATCTATGAACACAATCTGAAATGTATGGATAATTTTCAAAACGTTCCGTACTATTTCATTCATATTTCTAATTTTTTATAACTCGAATCAATTAACATTTTTTTTTCTTGAAAATAAAAGCCATATATACAATATGTGATAATAAATTTGTTGGGAAAAATTTCACTATAAAATAAAAAAAATCATAAATTTAATGTTGAGAAAATTCAACGTCTGTCTTTAATGAATTAACTTCTTATGCCACTGTCAAGCTCACAACCATGGATTCTATTCCAAACAGCTAAATGGAAACTTTGCTGGCTACTCAGCTTGTGGAAAGCTTGACTTCAAAGCAGGATGCGAAGAAACTCCAGACTTATTAACTACCATAGGCAAGATGTATCTAAAGCATTATGGGCAAACTCCTACTGCATAATATATAGCAGCTATACAACCACAGATGCCTAATTATCATATCATTAGAAGAAATAACTGCTATAATGAGATTCCTGGAGATTCAGACATACTTTGTGAAACTTAAAGAAATAACAGAATAGATGGCTCATTCACACACAAATTTTGTAATTCAGGATACCACAATTACATAGAAAATCTGAAAAATTATTCAAATTATCTGTGAAATATGGTTTTCTATTATTTATTTTTTCTCTTATACCCTTTCATTACAACACAAATTTAATTTCTTGAGTTTTTTTTTTTTTTTTTCCTAGCTTTTAAGCCTGATGAGTTACGTCAAGCTTTGATGCCTACTCTTGAAAAATTATATAAACAGGATCCAGAATCACTTCCATTTCGTCAGCCGGTTGATCCTCAGATATTACAGATACCTGTAACTATTAATTTTCTTGTTTTAATAGTTTGTAAATTTTTATATTTTTTGCCGTATAACATGTCACAATCAGAATTTGTGTTGTGCATGTATGTATGGTTTTGTTGTATGGAGTTAGTTCGATCAAGTGAAATATTCACTTATATAGTGCATATTGCTAGTGAAACATAAAATTTAGTTATTTTAGTTCGCTTCAGGATAAAAATGCATTTTATGGGTAGTTAGTTTAGTATTAATAACCAATAATGTTACCAAATAAATGCAGTCTAGAGATGGCTGAAATTTTTTATCCCTCTATTAATAAAATCAATGTGTTGTTCTAGTATACCATATTAGAAAACTCTGTGAAATATCATATGGCAGAAATAAAGAAATAATCTTGATGATGGCATATTTAATTAGGATACATATATATGCAATTATATAGTTACACACAATACAATACAGTTAATAAAAACTTCTTAAGTAACATGTTACTAACATTTCATCTTAATAAAAGTATTCATACAAAATTTAGATATAGAGAAATATACTAGCATGAGACATTTAGAGATCTAATAAATTTATGTCATTTTAATTGAACCAAATCAAATTAGAAGTTTATGTGGATCTAAAAATTACCATATTGGTAATACATGCATACTACTTGTCTTCTAAGAGACTTATATTTTACAATTTAAATGCCAGTTATTTAACTACACCTCATATTAGGTGTCCCACATTAGGTGCACATCAATATAAAATAGCAAATAAATAGGTTTATTTAAAACATTTAAAATTTATCACTAATGTAGAAGTAGACTAGTTCAAATTATGAGGACTGCTCAATAAAGAATGATCATAACTTTTTTAATCACATAAGCTATTGTATAAAAATTTATGTTGCATTATTAGCTTAATGTGTAATTAATATATGGTAACTTTATCATTTATTTGTTTCCAGTGGCATGTTATTGGCAGCTGTGTAAGTTCAGACATATTCAGTATTGCTTGCGGGAATAGTGGAGGCAATGTGTGATAAGCAATATGGACAAGATCGACTACAACATTACCTTCAACTGCAAACAAACCTGCAGGTACAAATCCTGTTGTTCATGTATAGGGAGCCCTGGAACCCAACATGTACATACGTGTCTCGTGTTCAGTTTTTCTGTTACAAACAGGTCACATCTAATGATATCTGCAATATTTCTGATAGTCCTTGTAATGCTATTTGGCAATCTCCTTTGTAAATGGGAGTTTCATGTCCTGTTTTTTTTAAGTTGATGTCTCCCGTCCCTAAACATTGTAAACCATGTTCTAGCTATGCTTTAGGGAAGAACAGATTTTCCCTAAGCCTATGCTGTATCACTTAATAGGTTTTGGCTGTTGATTTCTTCAAGCAAAATTTAATATATCTTATCACATATTGCCTCAATTGTTCCTGTAAGTAATACTGAATATATCTGATGTTGCATGGCTGCCACTAATGTACTATCGGAAATAAATAAATGAAAAAATTATGTTCATTTCTTATTGAATAACCCTCACAATTTTTCCCTTAATGTAACTTACAAAGCCATTTTTATTTTATTTTTCACTGGACAATTATTACGCTACAGTAGGCTCTCAAAAATCTACACAGCTTGGGACTAAGAGCTTTGTAGATGTCTGAATTTTGCAGATTTTAGATTATTATTTTGTTTATATTATTAAACCTCATAAGAAAGGTTATTCTGGTGATTTTTGAACGTCAACTATAACTTTCTTGCATCGCATTAATCGTTTTTAATGGCATCTTTACATGGATTTACAATTTGGTTTGATGGATCATTCAAGATGACAGCCATGCTGCTATAGGTCTCAAAGCCCCCCCCCCCCCCTCCCCCTTCAAACTTCAAGGTTATGTTTTTATGAAATGAATTTATATTATAAATAATAAATAAAAATAAATATATCTAATGAAAATAGAAATAAAAAACCTAATGAATTTTGGTAAACTGCAATTGCTACTCAAACAACAGGAGTTTTTTTAGATTTTTATTACATGTTTAAAAATATTTTCTTCTTGCAACCTACAAATAGTCATCAGTACTTGTTCAGTCACTTAATTCTGTCATTAGAAAATAATAAAATTATTTTCATGAGCAAGTTCTTCATCAAAAATCTTTCTCCTTCTGTCTCTGATTAAGTATCTGATTAGCACTCTGAAGACGGCACTTTTAATTTTTCATCTGTGAGATGCTGATTGGTGCTTCATCTACACAAGTAACTGAGCTTAGAATTCACCAAACAAAAGCAGCCATATTGATATTTTCTTTTCAAAATTTTAACTCAAAAATGTTATTGCTTACATTCTGCATGACTTGTGGATTTTTGAGAGTTGACTGTGATTTAAAAATAAATATATTTTTAGTAGAATTTTCCATTTATATTTCAATTCATCATTACCCAAGAAATTTAGCTTTTATTTCTTTGTAACTATGGGTAATTAAGTTACCAGATCAATCCATCTATTTAAAATACAATATTTTGTCTCATTGATTTTATTAGCTTTAAAAGAGCCAGTATTATTGGAACAAAATGTTTGTGTACTAACAACAATTGACCATCCCTAACATAATATGTTCAGCTTTTTTTTTTTTTTTTTTTTAGAATCTTTAAACCATATTCAAAAATCTTTAAAAAATATATTAATTTATTAGGCAATATATATTGCCAAACATCTGTTAAATTGTATTAATTTTTAATATATTTCTTGTGAAACAAATATTATTTACGAAATATATTATCTGTTATATACTATTAAATAATTCTCATCTTCCTGAACTTTAAATTCCCATTATGGGATTTTGACTGAAGAAACTAAAAATATTTATATATATATATATATATATATATATATATTTAAAGTAAAGTAAGAAATTTTTTTATACTTCAACATATAATTTAATTAGATTAAATTCAATTTTATTTAATTCAAATTATTATTATTATTATTTTGTATTGTGTTTTAAGTTTCCTTATCAGCTTACTTTAAAATATCATGTTTATGTTAAAAGTTTAATTGCTTTACACTTTCATTTTGTATGCTTTAAAAAATATTTTTCTAAAAAATAAACCTAAAAATTGTCCAGTTTCAAGAATTTTAATTTAAGATAAAATGATGGAATGATTATATATTTTTTTGTTTCATAGATCAAATAATTTTTTTAATTGATTCAGTACATTTATTTTGATTAATTTTCCATTAAGTTTCAAAGTGTAATATTATCCTTTAAAAAAAAAGTTATATGTAACCATTTTTTCTTTAACTAGACACATGATACTACACAAAATTTTTTATTGTGAAAAAAGTGATAATTCTTTCTTATACATCTCTATTAATTTTGTAATGTAACTCTTATTTCAATCGGAATTATATTCCTTTTTTTTTTTTTTTTTTTTTTTTTTTGGTAATTAAATACTGGAATTCAATAATTTTAGATCTTTTAAAAACCATTATATTTCATTTAATTAATTATCAGTTATTTCTTTTTTCAAATGATACTTCTAGAATGGTGACATATTTCTTTTTAATGTATTTTTTGTGTAAATGAAACTTTCTCAATAGTAGCATCTTAATATAGTTTATTGCTGAAATTAGTTATGCTTTATTGTGTGATTTATTTTTATGAATTATTTTCATTGATATATTTTCCTATTTACTCACATAATTTTTATTTTTATATTTTCGTATATTGTCATATGGGAAAACCACTTTTGAAAAAGTGCTCATGTTATCCTTGCAAGTTGAATGAATACACAAGACACTGCTATTCTGACATGCTTGAAGCAAAAATCATTTGTGTATTCTTCCTTTAAAATGTTAATTATTTTAGAATCTCATACTTGTAATCAGTAAGCTTAAAGCTAAAATATACTTGTTTAACTACTAGTAAATCAAATTTGTATGACAAATGATTACAACTCTCTCTAAGAACATTATTTATAAAATCATATTTCTGTTAGCATACTAAGAAATGGGGAGATGTGACATTTTGATTGTCAAATGCTGTAGATAAGTTATTAGTTTTTCTATATATAATGGTCAAAAATGTTTTTAACATTTTGATTTAATTTGCCCTCCACCTTTGCCCCTCTTCAGTGTGCCTGTAGAAAATATTTGCTCTCTTTCAGGCTGAGAAGAAATATGTTTTAATAGAACGATTCATGAAATTTTCAAAGCATTATAAATGTATATAATATGTGAGTAAATATGATATATAATTGTTACTATGGAAATTATGTGCAAGCTCAATAAACTCCCATTATACGTAAACCAAATTTCTTACATATTGATTGAAAGCAATCACCTTAGTGATAACTAAATGTGTAAATATGTTAGAAATCATTTTTCCATAATACAAAAGTTCTATTTTTCACTCACATATGCATGCCTTTTGTTTCCTTTCGTTGATTAGTTATTAGTGCTTGTGCTTGTTTTGCATTTTTTCTCATCCACATTTAATAATTGTATATTATGAGTTGCTAGACTATTCATACAGCTTAATTGAAGTGATTATGTTTCGGGGCGGTCATCCCTGTCATCCCTGTGTATGTTGTTTGGGTACTTCTTCATTATCCTGTTGACCACTTTCCATAAAAAAAAACTATCACCAAACTGCAATCCCATCTGAACAAATTGAAGAATGTCTTCATTGGAATCTCAAAAATATACAAGAGCTTTGGAAAAGCACCACCTAAACTGTGTTAACTATCAGTAACTTTTAACAATAAAATTTACAAATTATGAATGAAAACAGAAAAAATAATCTTGGATATTTATTTATATTATTTTTCTTATCTCTCTCAACTGGTGAATAAATGTTTATGATGTCTGTTAAAACTAATCTATTGTGTGTAACTATGCATCACGGCATTTTTTCAATACTTTATCTCTTTTATTATCATGGTATCACTATTTAAGGATGTAATTGTTATTTTAATTAATAAAATTACTAATAAATCTGTAAAACATCATTAAAAATACAGATAAATGCTGAATTAAAAATCACTTGACATAACAAACACATCTAATGTATCTGACATCAAGTGAATATGATGCCATAATCATGCATTTTTTACATTAAATCTTACAGTTTGGTGAAAGTAATTTCTATGGAAAGTGATTGGCGAGATAATGGAAAAAGTACCGTTTTTATTTATTTGTTTATATGTAAAATCAACTGGGAGCGGAGACTTAATGTCCAATCCGCACCTTCCACCGGTGCAGCCTGTTAGTACCCTTGCCTAGTGCATGGGGAACGAACGCGGATGGACTTCCTCTAACCTGCTTGACCAGCGTGGAGGAATTTGGACACCTACCCCCCTTATTTTACCATGAATTCACAAAATAAATCACAGCCCTTAATTCCCGGCAGTCTGAATGTTGCTGGTTATGGCAGTGATCAGAAAAACATGAAGACAGAGGGTGCTAAGAATAACCGGGCTCGGCTAGGCTGCCATAAGTTGATGACCTTGGCTACGTATAATGGACGATCCCTATCTTCGGAAAATCGTTTACAGGAACTTGAAGAAGAATTTGAAAGAATCAACTGGGACATCCTAGGATTATGTGAAGTAAGGAGAAAAGAAGATAGATCTTGCCAGCGGACATGTATTATACTACAGAGGCACAGAAGATGGAAGAACAAGCGGTGTAGGATTTCTGATTCATAAAAGGTGGAAGAATCACATCATAGAATATGATAGTGCATCAGATAGAGTTACAAGGTAAGTAATACAGGTGTCCAGAAGATACAAGCTTCAAATTACCCAAGTTTATGCACCAACAGTAAGCTATACTGATGAAGAAGTTGAGGATTTCTATGAAGAAGTAGCTTCAATGCATCAAAAGGGAAAATGCTACATGAAATTAATAATAGGAGACTGGAATGCTAGAATTAGGGAAAAAGAGAAAGGTGAGTTATCAGTAGGAAATCATGGATATGGGGTGCAAAATGAAAGAGGAAACAGATTGATTGAGTTTGCAGAATGTGAACAGTTGTATATCATGAATTCATTTTTCAAGAAAAAGCCACAAAGAAAATGGACATGGAGTTGTGCAAATGGCTCAACAAGTGAAATCGACTACATCTTAACAAACAAAAAGCATCTTATTTAGGATTGCAGCATTCTCAATAACTTCAATACAGGAACTGATCACAGGTTGGTTAGATGCAAAGTGCTGATAAATACTAAAGTGGAAAGAATGAAGCTTTTGCAACACTCAAAGAAATCAATCGATATAATAAATCTCCAGAAACATAAAGAAGAATTCCATTTGGAACTTAAAAACCGTTTCCAAGTACTTCAATCAACCTTAGAAGAAGAGCAAGATGTTACAGTAGTGAACAAGAAACTAACCAGTACTCTACAAGATATTGCAAAGAAGATAGCCGGCGATGCACAAGTAAAGCAAACAAAGAAAATAACAGAAGAAACAAGAAGATTGGTGAAGAAACGCAGAGAATTTAAAATGAAGAAAAACGATCCTAAATCAAGAGTTGAATATGCTGAATTATGTAAAACGGTAAGAAAATGTGTTGCAGAAGATATCAGAAAATTTAACTCTGATCTTGTCAAGAAAATTCTAGATGATAACAAAAGTTTAAAATCAGCTCGGCGCAAGCTTTGTGTTGGAAGAAAAGGTATTTTTGCACTAAAGAGGGCAGATGGAACAATCACCAAAATCAATAAAGAAATAGTACACATTGTCGAAAAATTCTATAACGATTTATATAAATGTGAAGATCAAAGGGAAAGCAACCTATACGATCCACGAGAAAACCTAACAGAAACTGAAGCCATAATTCCAGTGATGACAGACAAAATTTTACAAGCCATTAAATTTATGAAAAAAGGTAAATGCTCCGGAGAAGATGGAACTACAATCGACCTTATCAAAGAAGCAGGAGAAGAATTTGCAAAAATGCTATCCTTACTGTTTTCCAAATGTCTCAAGAAGTCAGATGTACCAGAAGATTAGAATAATGCTGTGATGGTGCTACTTTACAAGAAAGGAGAGAAGGAAAATATTAAAAACTACCATCCGATCAGCTTACTATCAGTGATTTATAAAATTTTCACCAAAGTTTTAACGACAAGACTTGAATCAGCTCTGGACTCAGCTCAACCTAGAGAACAAGCAGGATTCCGAAGTGGATTCAGCACAATGGATCATATCCAAACGGTAAGGGAACTCATTGAAAAACATAAGGAATATAATTTACCTCTTTGCCTTGCCTTTATTAATTATGAAAAAGCATTTGATTCAGTCTACACATCAGCAGTAGTAGAATCTCTGGAGAACATTGGTATAGACAAACCTTACATCAATATTATAAAGAAGATTTACAAGAAAGCAACAGCAACCATCCGCTTGGACAAAGGAAAAGCAAAGATCAAGCTTGGTAGAGGGGTAAGACAAGGAGACACTATTTCGCCTAAGCTTTTTACGGCTATCTTAGAAAATATTTTCAAGAAGCTGGATTGGGAAAACAAAGGGATTAGAATAAATGGGAAATATTTAAGTCATCTCCGATTCACTGACGACATTTTAATTTTCAGTAACAGTCCTAAAGAATTGGAAAATATGCTAAAAGATTTGGCAGAAGCTAGCATTAATGTGGGATTAAAAATAAACTTGGAAAAGACTAAGGTGATGTTCAATTCATTTGCATCAAAAAAGAAAATTGTCTACAACAACACTGAAATTAAAGAAGTGAAAAGTTATGTGTACCTTGGGCAGGAAATATCATCAGATAATAGTATCATGAATGAAATCAATAGATGAATAAGAAATGGATGGAGTGCTTTTGGGAAGAACAATGTTATTCTGAAGAGTAGCATGCCCCTTTGTTTGAAAAGAAAGGTATTTAACCAATGTGTTTTGCCTGTACTAACTTATGGAGGAGAAACATGGACACTAACAAAACGGATGGTACAAAGATTACAAACAACACAGAGAAGTATGGAAAGGTGTATGCTAGGTATAACTAGAAGAGACAGAAAAAGAATAACCTGGATAAGAAGTCAGACGAAAGTTTTTGACATCATTGAAAGAATTAAATGGCTAAAATAGAAATAGGCTGGCCACATTGCAAGAAGACAAGACAATAGATGGAGCACAAATACCCTACGGTGGTATCCCAGAGATGTAAAATGACTAAGAAGACGACCTCATGTAAGATGGAGAGACAAAATCAGAAAAGTGGCCGGTGTTAATTGGATAACTAAAGCACTAGGAGCTCAAATACCCTACGGTGGTATCCCACAGATGTAAAACAACCAAGACGACTTCATGTAAGATGGAGGCACGAAATCAGAAAAGTGGCCAGTGTTAATTGGATAACTAAAGCACTAGACAGGAAACATTGGAAAAATCTGGGGGAGACCTAAATCCAGCAGTGGATTGAAAACGGTTGATGATGATGATGATATGTTATAAAATTGATAATATGCTCTATAACTTTGTGCAATTAGTATATTTTTTCCTTAGTTGCTAAATCAGTTTTTATATCTGCCCGCATGTAGCACATCAAATCATTAGAACCCCATAAAAGATATTACCCATCTTAATGTAACATCTTAATGATCATTAAAGATTCTGAAAGCAATTTACTAAAATAGATGTTTATTGACATGCTTATTTTTAAATAAGTACTTCAAATCATAAATCATAATGCACTTCAGTTAAAATAAACATTAGATGATTATTTTAAGCTATAAATTTAATTAAATTTTCTCATATTTGACAGTTATTAGATTTAGAACATATAGATCAAATTAAAAGATAAATTCACATTAATGTCGAAATAAGTACTTGATAAAATCCTAATTAAAATTTCTCTATCTGACATTTATTATTAAATCATAATCATATAAATTAATTAATGTCAAATTCAAAATTGATTGTTGGTGATGTTCTTCTTGTATAAACCCTAAGATTTCAAGCAGTCTCCTACTATTAGCCATGGGGTCAGAACTACTGGGGAATAATTCTGCTGGAATACTGAACTGGATGATCTCCGTTTAAGCCTAATAAAGCAATGTACGCATAAACTATATGTTTTTTAAAAGTAAGAATGACACCAGCCATGACTCAAAAATCTAGTTTACACGATATATATATATATATATATATATATTGTGGTTGAGGATTAAAATAATAAAATTCAGCTACTTTTTTGTAACCTATTGGAGCATTTATGCATGAGAAGAAAGCTTTTATGATACATCTGTAGTGTTGATTTTTGGGTGACTATTCTACTGGTTTCATATGTTGAAATGATGTATTCAAAGTAATGCAGCGATGGAACAGCTGCGCCAATTGCTCCAATTGCGCCAAATCGATAATGCTGTGCATTTCTGTGCCAAAGCGACCATTTTTCAACAAAATTGTGCCCAACTGCGCCAATTCAATAATAATTTTTGAGCCAAATCGATCATTTTCCACCCAAATTTCGCCAAAAGATTGCAAAAAACATGCGAATTTGGTCAAAAGATCGCGAAAAACACGCGATGTTTCTCAAATGATCACGAAAAAAAAAATTAATTTTAACAAAGGACCGCTAATTTCGTCAAAAAACGAACAAAACGCTGTCAAAAGATCGCGAAAAAACGTGATTTCGTTAAAAGATCACGAATAAAACACAAATTTTGTCGAAAGATCGGGAAAAACACGCGAATTTTGTCGAAAGATCGGGAAAACACGCGAATTTTGCCAAAAGATCGCGAAAAACACGCGAATTTCGTCAAAAGATCGCGAAAAACACGCGAATTTCGTGAAAGGATCGCGAAAAACGTGAATTTTGTCTAAAGATCGCTAATTTCGTCAAAAAACGAAGAAAACACGGTCGAAAAACGCCCAAATTTCGTCAAAAGATCGCGAATAACAGGCAAATTTCGTCAAAGGATCGCGAAAAAAAACGTGAATTTTGTCAAAAGAGCGCTACCTTCATCAAAACACGGTCAAAAGATCGCGAAAAAATGCTACTTTCGTAAAAAGGTCGCAAAAAACACGCGAATTTCGTCAAAAGATCGCGAAAAACAAGCGAATTTTGTCAAAGGATTGCGAGAAAAAATGTGAATTTTGTCAAACGATCGCTAATTTCGTCAAAAAACGAACAAAACGGGGTCAAAAGATCGTGAAAAAACGCTTTTTCGTTAAAATAACGCGGGGAAAAAATCCCGCAAATTTCATCAAAAGAGCGCGAATAAAACGCAAATTTCGTCAAAAGATCGCGAAAAACACGCGAATTTCGTCAAAGGATCACAAAAAGAAAAACGTAAATTTTGCCAAAGGATAGCTAATTTCGTCAAAAAACGAACAAAACACTGTCAAAAAATCGTGAAAAAACGCTACTTTCGTTAAAATATCGCAAAAAAACGCAAATTTCATCAAAAGGTCGCAAAAACACGCGAATTTCGTCAGAAGATCGCAAAAAACGCGCAAACTTTGTCAAAGGATCGCGAAAAAAACGTGAATTTCATTAAAAGATCGCAGAAAAAACCACAAATTTCCTCAAAAGGTCGCAAAAAACCGCAAATTTTGCCAAAAGATCGCGAAAAACGTGAATTTTGTCTAAAGATCGCTAATTTTGTCGAAAAACGAATAAAACACGATCAAAAGATCGTGAAAAATGCTAATTTATTTAAAAAATAGAGAAAAAACGCAAATTTCATCAAAAGGCCTCAAATTTCGACAAAAGATCGTGAAAAACACGAAATTTTCGTCAAAAGATCGCAAAAACACGCGAATTTCGTCAAAAGATCGCAAAAAACACGCGAATTTCGTCAAAGGATCGCGAAAAAAACGGGAATTTTGTCAAAAGAGCGCTAACTTCATCAAAACACAGTCAAAAGATCGCGAAAAAATGCTACTTTCGTTAAAAGGTCGCAAGAAACACGCGAATTTCGTCAAAAGATCGCGAAAAACAAGCGAATTTTGTCAAACGATCGCTAATTTCGACAAAAAACGAACAAAACGGAGTCAAAAGAACGTGAAAAAACGCTTTTTCGTTAAAATAACACGGGAAAAAATCCTGCAAATTTCATCAAAAGAGCGTGAATAAAGTGCAAATTTCATCAAAAGAGCGCGAATAAAACGCAAATTTCATCAAAAGAGCGCGAATAAAATGCAAATTTCGTCAAAAGAGCGCAAAAAACATGCGAATTTCGTCGAAGGATCACGAAAAAAAAAACATGAATTTTGCCAAAGGATAGCTAACTTCGTCAAAAAACGAACAAAACACTGTTAAAAGATCGTGAAAAAACGCTACTTTCGTTAAAATATCGCTAAAGAAAATGCAAATTTCATCAAAAGATTGCAAAAAACACGTGAATTTCGTCAAAAGATCGCAAAAGACGTGCAAATTTTGTCAAAGGATCGTGAAAAAAAAGTGAATTTTGTTAAAGGATCGCTAATTTCGTCAAAAAACAAACAAAACGGGGTCAAAAGATTGTGAAAAAACGCGAATTTCATTAAAAGATCGCAGGAAAAACCACAAATTTCCTCAAAAGATCGTAAAAAATCGCAAATTTTGCCAAAAGATCGCGAAAAACTGCAAATTTCGTCAAAAGATTGCGCAAAAACTGCAAATTTCATCAAAAGATTGCAAAAAACACACTAATTTCATCAAAGGATAGTGAAAAACCGCAAATTTCGTCAAAAGATTTCGAAAAACACGCTGATTTCAACAAAGGGTCCAAAAAAAATGCGAATTTCATCAAGGGATTGCGAAAGAATGCGAATTTTGTGAAAGAGTTGTGGAAAAAACGCGACTTTCGTCACAGAATCTCAGAAAAAAACGCGACTTTCATCAAAGAATTGCAGAAAAAACGTGAATTTCGTCAAAGAATACCAAAATGATGTTTTGATGCTTCAAAATAGTTATTTTCTGCTCCAAAATGAGCCTTTTTGCTGCTCTAAAATAGTTATTTTCTGCTCCAAAGTGGCTTTTTGCTGCTCCAAAATAGTTATTTTCTGCTCCAAAATGAGCGTTTTTTCTGCTCCAAAATGAGGTCCATGCTGTTCCATCACTGAGTAATGAAGAAAAAGTTTTGACAAAATATCAGAATTCTATTTAGAAGTATTTTCCTGAAAGTGATTAGAAGTTTGGTAGCTAAAAATTTAATGTAAAAAAATGCATTTACAATGAAATAAAGAATGTTCAAAATTGGTACATGCATTAATTCTACAGTTATAAATGTGTAATATTAAAAGCCAGTAATTAAATTCTACTGTTTACTTAGTATGGTGGACGAAAGAGGCCAATATTGAAGTTATAACATTTAAAAATAATATGAATTAATTTTATTTCTGAAAGTGTATTAATAAGAATTTTTTTAAGAATTACTTTTTTCGGTACTTCTTTGCTATAGCTGCCCTCAACAATTATGATTATATCAAGTTACAATCAATTTCACAGAAGTTATTGCCAAGCTTGTGAAGCATGAACTTAATGTATTCATATAATAGAAATATGAAAATAAATACCATTGCTTTAAATAATATATGTCAATAATAATAAATGCCAATATTTTGTTAATAAGAATGTTTTACAATGTTTATAACAAATTCATACTAATGTTTCGTAACAATTTCTTACAATGCTTCACAGAAATAACAAATTTGTAATTTTTTTTACAGTTCTCTTATGTAACTATCCTATTCAACTTTCGCATTTTCACCCATCTATAGTTGTTTCTTACACCATTTTATAGATGTTAATTCCTCTGCCTAACAGTATATAAACCTTAAAGCAGTTATGAACAGTATTATTGAACCACTAAACCAGTTTCTAAAATGGAGGCCTTTTTTAAGAAAAAGAACAACTTTTTCACCTTGCATCTCCATATTGCTTCATCATTAGTAACATACGGTTTCATATCATGGCCATTTTCACATAGTTGTTTGTTGGGTAAAAGCCCTTGCTTTTAAGAAAAATAGGTGCATACATCTTAGTACTGGGTAAATCAAAGATTGTTTCCATATCTATAAAAGTAAATACATGTGATTAAAGAAAAGGAATACTGGGTGTAATTTAAAAGCTATATATGTGCAGTAGAGTCTCAAAAATCTGCACAGCTTGGGACCGGAGGCTGTGCAGATTTTAGAATTTTGTGGATTTTAGAGTTTTGCAGATTCTGGATTAAATGATTTTTTTTTTTTAACTTACCTGTATCCATTTATAAGAAGATCTTATAATAATTCAATTTAAGCAAATCAAAATTTGAATCCCTTTTATTTACATGTACATTATAATTTTAATACCTAAAATTATTTTTTGTTACAATTTTGAAACATTTCTTGTATACATTTTACATCATACACACTTTTAAACATTTCTTTGCATGAGAACTTTTTTCTCTTGAGGAAGTTTCTTTTGAATTCTGTAAACAGTCGTTATTTGTTGTTAGTTTATACAACTCAAAGCAAATGCAAAATAATAATGAAATGAATGTTGCCAACCTCACTTGAAATTTAAAATAAATTAATTCGCTACTTTCTATAGTGGCCAATAGATTGTGCCATTACTAAAACCTTTGTGGGCTTGTTTACGTTTCACATCAATTTGTTGTTTTACATTTTGTTATGTGTAGGTTTCTGTGAAATAAAAGCATTTTATTTGTGTAATATCCAGTGTAAACTATTTTCTGATAAATTTACATTAAAAATAATTTTATTTTTATTCGCTAATATTTGGAATAAAAATTGTAAAAAATACTTCTTAATTGGAAATTTCATTGTTTACGCTTTGAAATGCAAGTGGATTTCAGAAGATTGCGGATTTTAGAGACTCTACTGTATATATGAAAGATGTACCAGACTTAAATGAAAAAGCAATATGATGATAGCATAAACACCTGTTGTTTCTTTATGACTGCAAACCATTTGATGAGATTTTACAACCTAACTTTGTGATATATCTCTGTCAGTTAACAATTCATTCTTGTGGGCTGTTATAACAAAGAAATATCCTTTTGTTATGCATGCTTTAATGAAAAATTAGTGCAATTTTTGTATGAAAAAAGGTTTATTTTATAAGAATCACATGTAACAACAAAGATGATTTAGCAAAGCTTTTTTTTTTAATTTTTTCATAGTAAAATCACAAGAGAAAAAATATTTTAATAATATCTACCCAATTTTTGGCATAAGTATCACATTAGTGTATACGTAAATTTTGTCAAAAGATCGTGAAAAGGCACGAATTTTGTCAAAGGGCCACAGGAAAAACGCATAGTTAGTGTCGGGAGTGAGTTCACTCCCCCTTCCCTCCTCTGCTGTAACCTATCAAAAAATTTGCTGTGAATTTCAGAATTTTTTTTTTACTCAGAATAACCCTTCGTTCCAGATATTACAAATAGAAGAAATTATACTGTGAGAATGAATTTTAGTAGTAAAACACAGTGTTGTCAAGTAATAATTTTGCAAAAACTGAAAACCTATCTCTGCAAAAGTTTTATAAGATGTCCGCTTCCTCATCCTTTCACTTAAGGTAGTTTCAAAAAAATATTGCTCTCCACTCAAAATGCAAAATTTTCTGACACAGTTATGGACTCGTTTTTAAACATAAAAGCAGATCACCTGCAGGCAAACTTGAATTATAAGCAATTAGTTATATTTTACCTGATACACCATGCCTCATGCATATTATGATTAATATTGAATGTGAATGGATATGCATCTGCTAGTAAAAGATGTGCTATCATTTGATAATTTTTGCTGTGATATGAAAGTGCAGGAAAAATTTATTTTGTAATTTAAAAAATGACTTTACATTGGACATTTACATTGGCTTACATTTACTTTATACATTGGTGTAAAACATATAGTATCAGATCCTTCTTTTTTACCTCAGTATTTGCAAAGATGGCTTTTGCAATGGTTTTTTGGACATAAAAAAGCTAAATATAAACCTAGTTTGCCACCAAAAAATTTAATTATGAAGAATAATGCGCTATAAAGAAAGTTAATAGAATTTGTTGGGGTGAAAAAAAGTAGCAATATTCTAATTGATTTTACAATAATTTAATGCAATATTAATTCCCTAGTATTATTTATTTACAAATATTTTGAGTTGTTATAATAAATGTTTTTTGGATATACTAAGTGATGACACACTGGAAAAAACAGGTACAAATTTTATTTTTCAGTAGCCTAAGATTATTATCAACTTCTCTGTTTCTCTTTCTCTCTTTGTGTATGTGTAAAGAAAGATTTTTATTTTTACTATTTCTAGTATGAAGTGGATTTTGCCCGCCTTTCATCCAAATAAAAAAATCTTATGGTGCTTAAAATAGAATAAAAAGTAATTTTATATGCAGTTTTTCATGTTTGTCACATAGATGTGCTATTGTGAGACATATTTGTCTAGCAGATTTTCTAAAAAGCCATTTAATTTAACTGATTTTTCTTAGTCCTGTAGTTTGGGATATATGTTTTCTCTAATGTTTTTGAAAGTGAAAAAGAAGAGAGCAAGACCTTTTCAGAAAAGAAATTTTCCTTTCCTGCTCATTTATTATAACAATGTTTTGTTTGTTTTTTGAGAGGGGGGGGGTTAATGTTTTAACCCCAAAAAATATATCTTTTGTGGGGGGGGGGGGGGGTCATCATTTATGCATGAATATACTTTATATTTTAAAAATATGTGACAAATATCTTACATTTTATTATTGCATGATAAAATTTAATTAGATATATTTTAAATAGAATTCCCAGTATTTTTAGTTAGAGATGATTTTTCCATCATATTAATTTTTATAAAATCTGATGAACTATTGACTACTAATATCAAGCACCATACATTAATCTTAAATGTACCTTCTGTTTGTGTTCTAATAATTTGTTTTCTGTTAAGATGTGAGAAAAGATGTGTGAGTGAAAGATATTTATGTCAGAAAAAAAATCTTTTGTATTGTCAATTTCATATTAAATGCATGAATTTTCCTAATCTTCAACTGATTTTTCTTATTATATAGCCTCTAACATATATGATGCTTTTTAAAAACTTATAAGTCAACTTATATGTGAAATCCTTAAATCTTTATATTTTCAAATTTTTTCATGTTTTTTTGTGTATTTCTAAATCTTTTAAATAGTTGTGGTTGACTTATAGAGTTTTAGAAAGGTATTTTTTTTCTCCTCTCCCCATAACCTGCACATAGTTTGCTTCTTATTGTAACTAAAGTAATATTGCTTTATAATGACTGCATAGTTGTGATATCCTTCCATTCACTATCTGCAACCTTGCTGTTATTTTATTACTTTTAACTAGTATACTGGGGTTTATGTATACATGTATAATTTATTGTGTTTGTAGTTTCTGTTCTATTATAGCCTCACATTTTAAAAGTTAGAATATAAGAATTAATTTTAAATTTTCATACAAAATTATAATTATTCAAATTGGTACTTCTTTATTTGGAAAATGTTTCCATCACCTTTCCATTTGTAATATTACATGAACTATTATTATTTAACAGCAATTTCATGTGCGTTATAATAGCATTGGTGCAGATTTGAAAGGAAGGTATTGCTATTTTATGATACATGTGCACTATGCTAGAAAGATGTAGCATCCATTTTTTAAATCTTTATCCAAATTATGGTCTCTCCTCCTCTAATAGACAAAAGGACACAAAGAATCACCATCATATATCAAAAGACAAGACACAACGGTACGGAATCAGCATATTTACTTCATTTTCATGGGAGTATTAGCTTTATTAAATTTAAATATTAAGGTTTTTGTGAATTAAATCACTGTGAATTCCATATAAACTTTCTTATCTTCACTATTTCTATTCACTTCTGTTCTGAGTTCTAAGCTTAGCTTTTTCTGAGCTCTTTCATGTCTCTATCTGACAATGTGTTACCTGAAAAGTAATTTCTCTATGTGTTTGTCCTATTCTCTATGTCTGTCTTCTTCATCTACCTTCATCTAAGTATTAATTCAGTATCTTTTCTCTGTGGTATGCCCTATGTATGTGAATTAACATGTTACTTATCTATGCTTTTAATATGTATATATATATATATATATCGAATTAAAACTGTACTTAAATGTTTAAAAAACTTCACTGGAACAGTTTTAATGTATATTTTGTGACAAATAAAATAATAGTTTTTAATCTTCTTTCTTCTTATTGGTTAACAGTTGCTTGAAAAAAGAATAACTGATTGTGGCATGTTTCCCCCATTTTCCTTTCTATTTCCAGATGCATCCCCTCCCTTTCCCTTTAGCATTGCAATACAGATGCAGCACAACATTACTAACATTTTTTTCAGCTTTCTTTTTTTTATTTTATTGTTTGTGTTTGTAATGCATGCATTGATATGCTGCTCTGTCAATTTCCTGAAAAACTATCATGTATGTTTATTTATTGTAAAAAATACTTTCCTGGCTTTTCAAAAACAATAAAATGCTGCTGATTTGTAAACATGTTCTTACTAACCATATAAATATAATGCATGTGTTTGTTTATCATTTTTCTACTGACATTATTTGCAATCTTAATTATTTTATTTATTGTTTTTGTTTGTTTATTACTATTGATTTTTTATTTAATTTCACATTTTTAATTTTCAGAAAAAAGGAGTATATTGTGCAAAGAATTTACATATATATTAATCACATATATAAATGTGTATGATGAAGTTAGATTTATTAGATACAAATAGTTTTATTATCTATTGTGAAATTTAAATCAGTTCCAGTGAATGCAAAATATTAGATTAGACATGATAATTTGCTAATTTTATGAAGTGACATGCTGATTTTATCTACTTTATTAAGTCACTGTTTGAATATTTGCACAAATTGAAATATCATACATTTAAAATTGTATATTTCTTTTAACAAATAAGTAGATTGAACACTCATTCTAATGTTATTTTTAAATGAATTCATAATTTTTTAATAAATAATGAATCTACTTTTGAATGCTAACATCTTTAAAATTCAATCAAAATAAATTTTATTCTTAACTTCTACAAATATTTATAGTATTATTTTGTTTAATATTTGACATGTTTTCATTGTCTTTCACATACATTGCTAATCGTATCTTACAGAATATGTTTCCCTTTTTTCCCCCCTCCCCTGGCACTTTCTTACTTATTCTTAATTACTGATCTGTCATACATCTACATTTTAAGAAACTTTTAAAACTTTTACACCTAGTTTTTAATTAAATATTTTTCAGGCTTCAGTACTTTGTATTATTGAGTATATTTTGTTATTATACATATATTTATAATTGGTGCAAGTTAAAGTGAAAATATGTCCTTTAAAATTCATGACTAGAAGATTACATGTTATGAATTATTCTTTTATTCTATAGACAATCAGTGGTTAAGAATAATTAGTGCTACCAATTTACTCACAAACAAAACTTTCTATATTGTTCTATATTTACTAGATGTGCAGTTATAGTACTAATTTGTATTCCTGTCATATTGTGAGTTTGAAACCAAAATATTAGTAAATTATGAAACTTGTGATGATGTCAGTACCTTGTCAGGAAGAAGTTTTTACTTGACACAACTATAGATATATAAATGCATAACTGTAAGTTATTGATTGTAGTATGGCATATATGAACTAAATATAACTTAATGACTTTAAGAAATCACTTGGTTATTTTGCATGAAATAGAGATATGTTAGTGCTTGTTTAAAAAATAATTTTAATTCATATTTATTGAATAATATATTTATATCTTACATTATTCATATCAATTTTCAGGACTACTTTGATATTGTCAGACGACCAATGGATTTGTCAACTATTAAAAGAAAGTTAGACACAGGTCAATACCAAGATCCTTGGCAATATGTTGAAGATGTATGGTTAATGTTTGATAATGCATGGTTATATAACCGAAAAACATCTAGAGTATACAGACATTGCACAAAAGTATGTTGCTATAAATAGCTATCAATTTATAATATTTAAATGGGCCAGTAAATTTCTGTCTAAATAACAAGAGTTGTCTCGTGAAAATATATGTATAAAGTTTTTTGTTGCTAATTATAAGAGAAAGAAGCTTGTATATGTATGTATATTAAAATATAAATAATAAATTAATAATATCCATCCTCTGCACTTTTCGGCCCAGTCTAAAAAAATTCCTCCATAGTAAAAGGCAGAATAACTTTGCTAAAAGGCTTTAGAAGAAGGCATCTGCTATGAACTATGATCTTCTTGTATGCCATTGGCTTCTGTTTTGCATTAATGGTTAGTTTATTTTAAAACAATGTGTATTGTATTCATATATTACGGAATACATGATTTTATTTTTCTTACAATTAAGTTAGACCTTTTTAACCTACTGACTGTCCAGAAGAAGGGCAAAATTGTAATGTTGTTTACACTGTGTATATTTTTTAAATAAAACTAAGACAATTATTTCAGCATGATATTAAAAATGTAATTGAGTACTTGAAGATAATACTTTGTGAGTTTTAATGATGACTCAACGATTAAAAGCACAGCAAAATTTATAAAATAATATTAATTTAAATAATGCATGCAGTGCAGGGAAAACCGCAGTTCAGTGAACGTGTTAACATGGGCTTGTCAGTTAGTTAAATTTACCTTAAAATGTGAACATTTTTTTACTTCCCTTTCCTATAATAAATTTTTAAACTGTACAGCACAACAAATATTTATAAAATACCAGCCTGTTCAAAGAAGTCAGAAAATGTAAATAAAAGCAGGTTTTGGTATAAAAGTGAATTTGAATAGTATGGGGGGACAAAAAGTGAATATTCTTTTTTTTTTTTTTTTTTTTTTTTGTTATCTGATCTGCTTTTCTGCTACATTAGGTCAAATAGTCAAGAGTCTACTGTATATATAAAATGCTTCATAACTATTGGAACAATGTTTAAAGTTTGATAAGAAGTTAACAAAAAAAAAGAAAAACCGTTCACCAGTGAGAATATGTAGGTAGAAAAGAAATGTTTACTATACAATGTCATATAAATGGTTGCAGATTATTTTTTTACATTATATAGTTTTAGCAAAAGAAAAAAACTATATTAATACATGGAAATTATTCCAGAGGGAAACATTCGCCTTGTATACAATATTTCAAATGAAAATCAAATTTCAAAGTACAAAGTAAATTGCTTAAAAGGCGCAAAGGCCAACATAGTGAAAAAGGCTTGGAATCTTTTTCACTATGTTGGCCTTTGCGCCTTTTAAGCAATTTACTTTGTACTTTGAAATTTGATTTTCATTTGAAGAAAAAACTAATTTGTGCATGATAAAGTCATGAAAGGAACAAAAGATATTTTTAAAAACCTTACTAGAATAGTTTTTCTTTTTTAAAAGCAAGGCAATATACTGCAAGGCATCTGCCACTTTCGACCATTGTTGTTTCTTATTTTGATAAACAATAGTCTTAAGTTAAAATAGCAATTAAAGCCTTTGTGCAGGAATATTGAAATGTAGTAGACCAACATTGGTTTACTACATTTCAATAGTCTTAAGTACACAGTATTCAATTGAATGGGTGAGTGGGAAAAGGATAATATTCCAAAATTATGAAAAATGACCTGAGATAGTTTAATTATTAATAACTTATAAAATAATCAGTATTTTTCTTTGAAAATTATAAGATGAACCCTCATTGACTAGACCTAACATTGAATAATGGTAATTAAAATTGCTAAAATTGTTAATGGTCTAAAATTGCTAGGTTTTTTTACATAAATGTTTTTGTGTGTGTGTGTGTATGTGTGTGTTTCTTCAACATTTACATCAGCTGGAATGTTCTCTTTTTTCCACTCTCTTGTTCACTTGAAACAAATAATTAATTTATTTTATTGATCCTTAAAAACAAAATATTGCAGGGTATTTGAAATTTCAAAACAGACATGAAAGTTTTGCTTAATGCAATATTTAGTTAATAAACTTGATTTTATAGCATATTTGACTAAAATAGAAAATAATGATCAGTGATATTTCTGGGGATAGCTGCATTCCTTGGAGTGTTAATAGATTATATTAAATTTTAAGATTGGGATACATCAAGCATTGAGTAATAGTCTCTGTATATTTCTAAGAAAGAAGCTAACATTCTGAAAAAAAGGAAAAATTGGAAAGTCTTTATACAATTGCAGAAATGAGAAAGAAGGAATAGTGATAGCTTTGGCTATTACTTCCTTCAAACAAACAAATGGGTGCTTTCTTTCTAAGACTACCATTCTTTTTAAATTTGCCCAGAGAAAGAAATTTTGGAGTCTCTAAATTCTATTTAAGAAATTAAATGTTTTTTAGTCTTTTTTGTTCACCCCTCCTTTAAGTGTGATGGAAAGGTAGGACCCAAGGTTCAGACCGTATAGGTCAAAATTGGGAAATTTCATTAGCGGCCACCTTTTTTATTTCAAAATGCTGAACAGTAAAATTTCTATAAGTATTAATCTAAAACTGAGTAGGCCAAATAAATATGTTAATATAAATATATTGGAACCAAAAAAAGTAGAATCCTTGATGAACTGCAAGAAAATTTTATTATCTCATTGCAAAAATGTGGCTGGAAGGTGGCCGCTGATAGACAATATTTCACTACCCACTTTTAGGTAGCTTTCATTACAAAAAGCTACCTATTGCAGCCGTTCGGAGGAAAAAGATTTTAAAAAATTTTGGTATATTTTCATCGATCATGACCACCAGACCCCGAAACCACCCTCCGTTCAAAATTGATATATATATATATATATATATATATGACTTATGTCACACTGTAACTCTCGTAATTATGAACCAATTTCGATGTAATTCGGTGTGTACATAGTACATACAAATGTCTTGACCGAGTTCGTTGGCCAGCTTCCTCCACCGTTTTGTTTCAAAATGGTGGCTATTTAAATTTTTTTTAAAAATTTTAAATTTTAAATGTGGTACCAAAAAATTAAAAATGGAAAAATATTTTTTTCTTATGTATTTGACCTTTATACAAAGATTCCAGAGCAGTTTTTGTTTCGTCTATATCTTAAAAAATGGCTGAGTTATAGCGTTTTGAATTTCTAGCGTGGCTGACATTTTGAAACGTCCTGAAATTTGTCACGCGATAAAAGGCGTATTTATGAACCGATTTCGATGTAATTCAGTGTGTACATAGTACATACCAATGTCTCGACCGAGTTTGTTGGCCAGCTTCATCCGCCATTTTGTTTCAAAATGGCGGCCATTTAAAATTTTAAAAAAAATTAAAATTTGAAATGTGGTACCAAAAAATTGAAAATAGAAAAATATTTTATTTTTATGTATTTGACCTTTATACAAAAATTTCGGAGCAGTTTTTGTTTCGTCTATATCTTAAAAAATGGCTGAGTTGCAGCATTTTGAATTTCTAGCGTGACTGAAATTTTGAAATGTCCTGAAATTTGTCATGCGATAAAAGGCGTATTTATGAACCGATTTGATGTAACTTAGTTTATACATAGTACATACCAATGTCTCGACCGGGTTCGTTGGTCAGCTTCATCCGCCATCTTGTTTAAAAATGGCGGCCATTTAAATTTTTAAGAAAAATTTAAATTTGAAATGTGGTACCAAAAAATTGAAAATTGAAAAAATATTTTCTTTTTATGTGTTTGACCTTGATAAAAAGAGTCAAGAGCAGTTTTTGTTTCGTCTATATCTTAAGAAATGGCTGAGTTATAGCATTTTGAATTTCTAGCGTGGCTGACATTTTGAAACGTCCTAATTTTTGTCACGTAATAACAGGTGTATTTATGAACCGAATTGGATGTACCTTGGTGTGTACATAGTACATACAAATATCTCGACCGAGTTCGTTGGCCAACTTCATCCGCCATCTTGTTTCAAAATGGCGGCCATTTAAAAAAATTTAGAAAATAAAAAAAATAAAATGAGATACCAAAAAATTGGAAAATGAAAAAGATATTTTTCGTATGTGTTTGACCTTAATACAAAGATTCCGGAACAGTTTTTGTTTTGTCTATATCTAAAAAAATGGCTGAGTAATAGCATTTTGAATTTCTATTGTGGCTGACAATTTAAAATGACCTGATTTTTGTCATGCGATAACAGGCGTATTTATGAACCGATTTGGATGTAACTTGGTCTGTACATAGTACATACTAATGTCTCGACCGAGTTTGTTGGCCAGCTTCATTCGCTATCTTGTTTCAAAAGGGTTGCCATTTAAAAAAATTAAATTTAAAATTTAAAACGAGGTATTGAAAAACTGGAAAATGAAAAAGATTTTTTTATGTGTTTGGCCTTGATACAAAGATTCCGGAGCAGTTTTTGTTTCTGAAAATTTGTTCTTTTGTTTATATCTTAAAAAATGATTGAATTAGAGCACTTTAAATTTCTAGCATGGCTAACACTTTGAAACGATCTTGTATTTGTCACGCGATAACACACGTATTCGCCTATTTCGATGTAAGAAGGCATGTGGATAGTATACATCAATACCTCGACCAAGTTCGCTGGCCAGATTCATCAGCCATCTTGTTTCAAAATGGCGGCCATTAAATTAAAAAATATATATATATATTTAAAGTGAGGTGCAAAAAAATTAGAAATTGAAAAAGGTTTCTTTCTTAAGTATTTGACCTTGATATAAGGATTCAGGAGCATTTTTTGTTTGTCTTTACCTTAAAAAATGGCTCAGATATAGCAGTTTCAATTTCTATTGTGGGTGACATTTTGAAAAATCTGATTTTTTGCATGCGACAGCACTCGTATATATCAACCGATTCCGATGTGAGTGAGCATGTGAACAGCAATTAATAAGGTCTCGACCAAGTTCAAAGGTTAGCCTCATCCACCATGTTGTCTTAAAATGGTAGGCACTTTAAGAAATCGCCGAATTTGGCAGCCAAATATGAGTTACTTTAAAGAAAAGCAGCTTGGATAAAGCTGACTAATTTCGCGAAATTCTCATTCATTATATTGATAAAAATTAGTATTGAATCTCCTATATTCAGTTTCCACTATATTGAGCTGTGTGTTTGAATGATATAAGTTGGCTTTTTTAAAATAAGGAATATGAAAGCTACCTCTTCCTCCCGGCACTGGCCGGAAGGACTTTTTTTCATTTACTGGCCCTGTGGCCGGTGGCTAGTGCTAATTTTGACCTTTATCAGACCCCCTTTTTTTTAAATTCAAAGTTTAAAAAAATGTTTTAATCTCATTGGGGGACCCTAGCGCAAACCCATATGTATTGCATTTGCTGCGTACCCCCTTACGTTTGGCCTATTTTTTTCTTTACCAGTTTCGCTTAATGCCATAAATTACTGTTCCTAATTACATAACTTATATTTTTAACTATTCACACTATTAATGGAGCTCCACTAATGTGCTTTTCTGGGATGAACATCAAATTAAAAGGGTTGGGGGGGGGGGGGCTACTGCCTATATGCAGGATACACCTGCTCCAGTCTCAAACCTAATGAACCTTGAATTATTGTGATTTTTCTTCTGACCCAGATTAAAATTAAAATTTTCAGCAACGTTGTTACAGTGCCATAAGAACCAATTTGGTGCTCTTACAAATTGAGTTTACTCATGGCAGTAGTAAAATTTATTGAAGAGTTCTTTTATTTCAGAAAAAAAGCTAAAAAATCATCGCAGAACATGGAAAAAAATCACAGAAAAAGAAAACATAAAAGAACAAACATTGTACTAAAACATTGAAACTGGATTCCTTTTACGCATTGCAAAAGAAAAAAAAAATTCCTGCAAAAGGGGAAAAACAGCAAAAATTGCATAAAAAATTTGAAAAAAATAAAAATTTTTAAAAGTAAAGGACAAAATTTTCTATATTGGGCTAAAAAAGATGGAACAACATTTTTTCTTATGTCACAAAATCACTGTAAAACACTAAAAATCGCATACAAAATTCAAAAATCTCCAGAAGAAAAATAATTGCTATATTGGGCTAAAAGATTGAAACCGGATTCCTCTTACAAATGTCAAAAAAATCTCTGCAAAATATACAATGCTAAAAACTGCATAAGAAATTTGCTAAAAATGTTTAAAAAATTTGCAAATTTTTTATTTTATTTTATTTATAATGCAAAAAAATGAAACCACGTCTCTTTTTATGGATGTCACAAAATCGCTGTGAAAAATGAAAAATCACATGAAAAATTCAACAATCACATAGGAAAAAACCTACTATAGTGGGCTAAAAGATTGAAAATGGATTCCTATATGAATGTCAAAAAATTGCTGCAAAGTGCAATATAACACTAAAAATTTGCAAAAAATTCAAAAGTTGCAGAGGGCAAAATTTACTATACAGTTGACTCCCTCAAATCCACACAGCTTGGAACCAGAGGTTGCTCAGATTTTAGAATTTTGCGGATTTCTGGTCATTGCTTTTTTTACATTTGTAAACAATAATTTGAATGTAAACTGCAATCAAAGTTAAAATGAATGCATCGAATATAGTAAAATATTAAAATAATTAAATAAATTAATAAACTACAATAATAAAAAGTAAGATAACTTTAAAAATGATTAAATTATTAAAAGTCAAGTAAATAATTAATAATGTATAATTGAACATGCATATTGAAGATAGAATATATTTTTCTTGAATTATTCAAGGAAACTTTCCTCTTAAAAGTATCCTATTAATTCATATAAAAATAATAAAGTATAGAAGCTTCATTTCAGGTTTAGTCAGATTTAATAACCAAAAAAGCTCGATTAATACATAAATATGTTTGGTAAAAAGATTGCGATTATCAGTGATATCAGCAATATCTTGATCTGTTTCAGAAATAAATTTATACTTCCTTCATTAAAAACCATGAGTTCAGTCATATTATCGAGCATTATGTATTAAAATGTATACAAAGTGATGTAAAACTAAAATATTCTGTAATTTTGTCCCTACATCTGAACTGGAAGTTTCATTGTTTACATCTTTGATGGTGTGCAGATTTGAGGGAGTATTGGGCTAAATGATAGAAACCAGATTTGCTTTATGAATGTTAAAAAATTGCTACTCCAAATAAACTTTATTGAGAAAAGGACAAAATTTACTATATTAGAATAAAAGATTGAAGTTGGGCTCTTTTTACTAATGTGGAAAACTAGGCATGAAATGCAAAAAATGCTAAAAACATAACAAATTAAATTTTAAATAATCTAATAAAAGAATACAAAAACTGGCTTTGAGGTGCATAACTTCAAACATAAAAATACCTTCCTCTCAAATCTTATATCTCTGCAGTCACTTCAGAAAAATTTAGATAGGCAGAAAAACATCTGCCTTTATTATTATCTACTAGCAAATCTGCTCGACGTTGTCGAGTCCACAGAAAGGTACTACCTATCCATAGATATTATTTGCATTTTTACATTTCCATCTAGGAACTTGTAATCTAGAACAGTTTTAAACTGCAGAAGACCCAGAAAATACAAAACAGACCTCCGTTTTCTTTATCCTTTTTTTTTTTTTTTTTTTTTTTTTTGAAATAGTGTATGTGTATTTTTTGTAAATGAAAGGTACTGTTGAAAGCAGAAGAAAATTTGCTTTTATTAGGTATTTTTTCTCCATATCAGCCAGTCAAATGGCTATTTCAAATGGAGGAAAAAATGTAAACTATGACGACTTTCAAAAATTATTTTTTCGAAATAGTGGATGTTAATTTTTTTTTTTTTTTTTATGAAAGGTACCGTTGAGAAGAATTTGCTATAAATTTTTGTTTTTGGTATTTTCATACATGCCATGCAGATGGCAATTTCAATATAGATAAAATAGACAGATCTTAGATTAGAGAAAACGCTGTCTGACAAGAGTTTTCTGAAGAAATTGCTGCACACAGAGCTACAGAATTTGAGAGTAAAGTATGTTTGAAGTTTGTTTCTTGCACCTTGAAGTCTGTTTGTGGATTTTATTTAATTTTTAATATAATTTTTACCCTTTTTGCATTTTGCAGTTTTTTTTTTTTTTTTTTTTTTTTTTTTCATAAAAGAAATCAGGTTTCAATCTTTTATCCCACTATATAGTAAATTTTGTTCTCCAGTATTTTTGAGATTTTCCAGAATTCCTTATGCAATTTTTAGCATTCTTTTGTGTTCCATGACATTTGTTTTTTTAAACAAAAGAACTCTTTAATAAATTTTGCTACTGTCATGATTAAATTCAAGTTGGAAGGATACCAAATCTGTTTTAATATCATTGTGAGTGAGATGTTAACATTTGAATTTAATCTGTGCTGAAATGAAAACCCAATATATTTCAAGGTTCATTTGTTTCAGAACAAAGCAAGCATAAGTCAAACATGTGTTTGCTCCTGAAGGGCTGCCAGTAGGTTAGGAAAAACAGACCAGCAAAGCTCTGCTAATATCATTATAAAATGAAATTAATGTGTTAAATTCAGTATACATGTTTCTCAAAAATCTGAGAGGAGGTCCCAAAAAATGTTTTGAAGGGTTCCTTGAACTCTTTCCTATGTCCCTGAATCCATCACCGAACCAATACAACAATAACATCACTTCATATCTACTCCATGGATGTCAGATCTTCAGTGTCAGACCTGATTTGTTGTCAGACCAGGCCTTGGAAAAATTCTGGAGACAATCAGAGACATGAAAAAAAAAATTAAATAAATCTTTTAGTTTCACAAAATTAAGGATGGAAATCGGAAAATATTTTTTCCTTGGTAAAAATTTAAGTTAAATCTGCTTTTTATGCTTTTTTTGTCTTTTGTGTGTTTACTTTTCTTCTGGGATTTGCATATCTCTGTGGGGGAAAAAAAAGGGTGTCTACTTCATTTGATGTATATGTGAATTTATTGTTACTTGCTTTATTTGAATAATTTGTAAATTGGCTTTTATCTGTTTTCTAGGATTCTGATAAAAATTATTGTACTATGTGCTATAAAAGTCACTGTAGTATGTAGATGTGTTTAATGTATATATTCATGCTATATTGATAGTAGATTATATTTTATCAGTTTAAATAGTATAAATTTTACAAACAAAAATTTGTAATCACTTTCTTTTATTGTAAAAGATGAAACAATTTCTAACCATAGTACAAGACAAATAGAAATCTTCTATTTCATCTCCATTTGGTTATACCTAATACTTGGGAAATATTTCTATCTTGGCTTAGAAGTGTTACTTACACTCATGTTGTTCTCGAAAAATCTCAGCTCAAAATTTCTTGAGATTGTGACAATGGTTCAAAGAAGCGCACTTTCAAAATCCCCATTTCCTTAAATTTGTCAAGCTGCATGATTCTGCAATCCCAGTTTGAAATGACTTAGTGTAAATACAGCAAAAAAAAAAAAAAAAAAAAAAAAAAAAAAAAAAAAAAACCCAGTAGCATTGTCCTTAAAAGCTGATTTTACTAATATGGTTTAGTTATGTTGATGAAGTGGAAGAAAAAATTCCTCAAGCTTGATTTAAAAATATATGAATGAATAAAAATATATTATTTGTAATAATAATAAAGGACTTTACGTTGTAATATCGATACAAAACAAATAGGTGTTGCTATCCAACGTACAATTTATACACAAGTTTAACATAAAACTCTACGTTTCGGTTTATTCTTTAAAACCTTCATCAGGAGAAAAATTTTCCAAAATATAAATCGACAACAAACACTTTACATGCTACATTTTGAAATCAATTCAAAATTCAAAACATTCTAACGGAAACCTCTTACTCCCAAATAAAAACAATAACTTGCTTCCTTTTCTTGATGTTCTCCTTATTAAAGAAAACAATTGTTTAAAACGGAAAATTTTCCGGAAATCTATGAAATTAAACAATGTTATTCCCGTCACTGCAGCTGCCCCATGGAATTATAAGATTGCCGCATTTAGGTCATTTATCCAGCGTGCATTACTTGTTTGTTCCGATGAATTTTTGGATGATGAAATCAATTTCATCGTTAACATTGGATTATGTCATGGTTTTAATTCAAGCCTTATCTATAAATTGGTTGATAAGTATAAAGTTTCCGTTAATCCCCCCTCCCCCAAATTTAATCAAGTTTACCGAAAGGTTCCTTATTTTCCTATCCTATTTGAAAAGTTAAAAAAGTCTTTCATGAAATTCAACATTCAACTCGTTGCCTCTAATTCTATGACTTTGTTTAATCTTCTGTGTAAAAAAATAGATCCAATTCCTTTTTCATCTTTTTCTGGGGTGTATGAAATTCCCTTTAAATTTTCTGATGGGACCACCTCGTCCTATATTGGTATGACTAAACGTCGATTTTTCGAAAGATTGCAAGAACATAAAAACGATTTGAAGTTTCGTAAACTTTCTACTGCACTCTCAAGAAGCTACCATAAAGGACTCATTTCATTTATAGACTTTGACCATGCTAAAGTTATTTCCAAACAAGTTATTCCGCGCAATGCTATTATTCGTGAATCTTTAGAAATTCGTCTAAGAAACCATGAAGTGTGTAATGATAATGTTTCCTTTCACATACCAGCAATATGGCTTTCAATTTTGAAAAGTCAATGAAAATTCCAGTTTTTCAGCTAGTCTTTCTTCGTTTACATCTTTGATTAAAAGATGGCGCCACTGAACTCTTTATTTGGGAGTAAGAGGTTTCCGTTAGAATGTTTTGAATTTTGAATTGATTTCAAAATGTAGCATGTAAAGTGTTTGTTGTCGATTTATATTTTGGAAAATTTTTCTCCTGATGAAGGTTTTAAAGAATAAACCGAAACGTAGAGTTTTATGTTAAACTTGTGTATAAATTGTACGTTGGATAGCAACACCTATTTGTTTTGTATATATTATTTGTATTTTATGAAGTATAGGTCTCATATTTTGAAATCACCAAGTCAGTAATATTTCCTCCCTCCCTTTGCTTTCAAAGAATTGGGATTTTAAGTGGATAAATTTTTTAAAAATAATTATTATCACAGTTTATATAAATAACATGTAACTTATTTTATAATTATACTCCTCTGGGGAAAATCTGTAAATTGTCTCAGATTTTATGTTGTGAATACTAGAAAGTTTCAGGCTAAATTGCATGGAAATATAAATCTGCTCTGTTTAATGATATTGCCAAGTTTTTTCAATAGCTGAAATAATACCACTTTGAAGTCCTAGATGTTATTATAGTTTTATTAAAGCAAATTTTAATGATTGTTAAAAAGAATAATGTTTAACAAAATTATGTAGACTTCATCTGGTGATCACAATTAATACACAATTGTTTACTTGAAATTCACTGATTGTATTCATATCATACTGCTTTTTTTTAACAAATTGTGAGGGGGATGGGTTAAAATTATCTCAAAAACATTTCATATCCTCTTATTCATTCTTGTGCATTTTATATGTGCATAGAAAAAGGGACATTGACATCAGAAATAATATATAAAAATATTTAATTAAAAAACAGCTTTTAATTATTAATTTAACATTTTAATCTCTTCTGATTGTTTTATCTTGTACAGTTGGCAGAAGTTTTTGAAGAAGAGATTGACCCTGTCATGCAGTCTCTAGGATACTGTTGTGGACGCAAGTATGTCTTCCAACCTCAGGTTCTGTGTTGTTATGGAAAACAACTTTGTACAATACCAAGAGATGTCAAATATTGGAGTTATCAAAATAGGTAAAAACTTTTTCTTGGGTAATTATAACACAAGTTCCTGAGTTAGTAGCAATAATAAAGATTATTTATATTTATATTTCCCAGAACATCTTATTGAAATTAAGTTAGAGTTTTATGCATAAATACAAATAAATTATACTATAGTTTATAGCTTTAGAAAATTTGAATTTATTACTGTGTCAGCTGAGTAAATTCATAATCTGAGTCTCATAATAAAAAAATCTGGAATATAACATTGAATATAGAAAATATTTATGCATGTATGAGTGAACAATTAATGTGAATATATGAATGAAAATAATTTTTGATTTCAGAGCAAACCTTGACAGATAATTATACTGTTATACATTATTAATTTATGAATGCATAGTTGGTAGATGAATATTTGAGCTGCAGTATGTACAATATGTACTGTTTAATGTATGGTGTTTGAATATCATCAAATCTGTAAGAGGAGTATTTTAAAGATTTATAGAATAGCTCATTTTTGGTTACTGTCATAATTGCCAACTATTATGATTTTTCCTATCACCATTTTCCAAAAGTAAAATTTATTTAATTACAGAAAATCCAACAATAAATAAAGCAATTTTTAGGGTTCTGTACTCAAAAAGTAAAAACAGAACCATTATAAGATCACTCCTGTGTTTGTCTGTCACAGCCATTTTACTTGTAAACTATGAAATGTGGAAAGTTCAAATTGGTGGAAGTAATAAAGACTATTGACCCACATATTTACATATTATTAAACATTCACAAATATATTTAGGAAAAAATATAGAGGGGTTAATTAAATTACTTGAAAAAAAAAATATTTCCTTTGTATATCATGTGGGATATTGTGTGAAAGCTTTAGAAATGCTCAACTCAAAAATACATTTCTTTTAATTATAGGTTTTATATTTTCAGAGATATTGTCAAAAATGTAGTGCAAAAATATGTCCCCCTCCCTCTATTTCTGCATCTGCTGAAACTAAAATTATAAAAAAAAATTAGAGGTAGTAGAAAGAAATTTAAACCTTGAAGGAAAATTATAGCGATTATCCTAGGTCAGATAGTTTCGAGAAAAGCATATTTTTCCGTTACACACAAATTTCGATTTGCAGGCATTCAGCAAAGGAGCACTGGAGGTACCTATCACAGCAGAAGTATAAAAGCATTGTTGATAATAATTTTTGAAAAAAATTGTCAGTAATTAGCCAAGATATGAACCCTTAATGACACAGACGGTTTGGACATACATAATGACAGGGGTGTCATACTCTATGTACACTGTCAGAAAAACTCATCAATATACACTAAATTATTCCTCATTTTTTTAACAAATAATTTCCATACTCTTAGAAAACATGTTTTACCCATGAATTGTTCCAAAAAAGTCTGAAAAAGAGGGAGAAATTCCGTTCATTCCTAGCACGCATGCACTCTATTAATAGTAAAATCCGAATTTATTTAAAAAGGAAAAACCAAAAATTCTATAAATTAAGATTTATAATTTAATTAAAAAAGAGAAAATGTTTTTGAATTTAAAAATAAATAACAATTACTTTTTTCATTCATTCAAAGGTACTCACAATTTGTTTTTTTAAAGTTGAATAAGTTGAAAAATGTTTTAAAAAAAATGTAATTTATAAAGTTGCTTATAAAAACATATTCGCATTTTAAAAATTCGCATATTTTAAACGAGCACATTTAATTTAAATATTAAATAGGAAAAAATAGATAAGATTAAGAAAAGAGTTACAGAATAGCAATACAGAAGATACAGAATAGCAATATTTGATATTATTTAGGCTTCATATCTCTTTGAACTTTGAACTTTTATTGTATATCTATTAATACTTTTCTAGTATATCCAACCCTATGTTGTATAGTTTTTTACAAAGTCTTATTATTCTTTTAGCAAAGATTTTTTTAATAATACAGTTAATAATTCATATATTTATTGTTTGGAACCCTCTAAGCACAAGTAATACTCGCACTTGACTGTTTATTTTATTTCTATTAAAATATAGTAGTAGCAAAAATCCATAATAGTTAGCAGCTATGGTTATTGTTTAAATAACTCCTATAATAATTTGTTATACCTTCTATGAAGCAAGTTCATATTAAAATTTTTTGAAAGGCATATTGTCTGTTATGTCAATTGAAGTAACACTATTTATGAAAATTGCATACCTCCATAGCAGATTTATAAACATCAGAATGATTTATGCTTGTCTTTAAAAATGTTCAAGTTTTATTTTTTATTTACTTGTACCAATGTATTTCCTATAAAGCTTTAAATAGATTGACTAAATTCTAAAAGATTATATATTAAGTACAGTAATAAGCATATTCATATTAGCCTAGCATACTTTAAATACATTTTGATGTGTTAACACACATCAAAATGTAGGTGTTTAAAATAAAATCTTCTCTGCAAACATTTAAAAGCTGTTTTTAACTTTTTTCTAGGTATACTTATTGTCTCAAATGCTTTTCTGAAATACCTGGTGATACTGTAACTCTTGGAGATGATCCAACTCAACCTCCCACGTAAGTTATGCTATGTAACTTTAATGTTCATTTATTTATAATAAAACTGAGCTTAAATTTCATTGTTAGAAACTGTATATAAAAGGTATTATATGCTTTATGTATTTTCTTTGTTTTTGTTATTATTTTTCTCAATTATATATAAACTAGAACATCTGCAAAGCACACATTATTTAAAGAGCAACATCAATTTGAAGCCCCCTTCCTGTCTCCTAAAAAATATATTTTGGGAAGAGGGCTATAATATGATAAACATTAGTGTAATGTTATGAAATATTTCTTTTATAGTGTAATAAAAAAGGACCAGTTTGTTGAAATGAAAAATGATCATCTAGAGCAAGAGCCGTAAGTATAGTTATGTTAGTTTTTATGTTTGAAGATTCATAGCCATATCTGTTAGATAAATAATCATTTCCAGAATAACAAATCTTACAATTTTTCAAACCTTTCCATTCTAATTGTTGGTTAAAACTATTATTATTTACTTTGAAAAGATTTTGCTGTATAAAGTTAATAATAAATAAAATATAAAAAATTTATTTAATAGATCAGCTTAAAAACTACAACATTTTTTAATTCTGAAAAACAAATTATGTCTGTTTAATATGATGAATATAAATTACCAGCTGAGTCATTCTCTCCTCATTCTTAAATGAAATACTAGCAAATTTATGTAACAACACTGGTAAAATTTTTCTATTACTAAGTTGTAAACCTGAGTAACAAAAAGGTCATTAATAATGATGATTTTCTATTAAAAGAAAATATGTAAATGCAAATATTAGCTGTAATAGCAGCTAATTGGTCCATATTAAATTACATATTCAAAAATATTGTGATTTCTGAAGCATGATTCTATATCAGAGATTTGTAACTGATGTACAGTCGTGGAAAAAAAAAAGTAAACACCCCCTACTAACTCCACAACAAATTATCATAGAAAAAAGTTACTGGTACTGAACGATTTTAAATAAAGTCTACTTTTAAATGATGTATATAAAATTTGCTTAGGGGGCCATCTGCATATTAAAATGAACCATAACTTCATTTTTTTCAATAGCAATACCCAATTCTGACAGCATAAATGAACTCTACACCCTTCAAATAGCCTAAAAACAAATTTTTATGCAATTCGTACCATAAGTTTCCGAGAAATTAATTATTTTAAAACGAGCATATTTTAAGGGCTGTATCCAAATTGAAGTTGGGTTCTCGATTGCTAACCGAGAGAGCCGCCTTCTTGATCAAGGCACCTTAAGCACCACTCAAACAGTCAATGAAGTCTGTTAGATAACAAGGCAGCAGAAGAAATTTCAAAATATCTACTCACTTCAATCATAGACGGCCCCTTAAACCATCATTTTGCCATTTTTTAAGCATAATTTGAAAACTACTTGGAAGAAAAATGTGAAATTTGGGATTTTCATAAAGCAGGACTTAATAAATCTAAATCCATCAAAAAAATTGTAGGTTGCAATTCATAATTTTTTCGAATATTAATTTTATAATTCATATCGTAAAATTATAAAAATTGCAAATTCAGCGTATTTATGTTTGGGCACATTAGTTTTATTTCTAAACAAAAAATTAGCACATTAGGAGCATAATTTCAGAAGATATAAATAAAAATATGAAAATGTAATTTAACATTAGAAGCACTAAATTTTGAATGTTTATAATTCAAAAACTTATCATTCAAATGACTTAAAATTTGGTGTCTAGGCATATTTTGAACCGAAGATTTGAAATATCTTGTTAAAATTGGGTATTGCCATTGAAAAAAATGAGGTTTGGGTTCGTTTTAATATGTAGATGACCCCCTAAGCAAATTTTATATACGTCATTTAAAAGTAGACTTTATTTCAAATCATTCGATACCAGTAACTTCCGTCTACGATAATTTGTTGAAGAGTTAGTAGGGGGTGTTTACTTTTTTTTTTCCAAGACTGTACCATGGGGTGTATACCACGCTTAAAACCCATTTATATTGCCTGCAAAGCTCATTGCAATAATTACTTATTTTAAATAAACTTTTTCTCTGTGTTTAACTGCTTACAACAACAAGTCTTAAAATTAATAATTAATAACATATTAAAATAATGTACTTTTCTATTCATATGAGCCTTATATCAATATAAGTATTTGCTGCATCACAGCTAATGCAGCCTGCTACTTAGTCTATATTGTCATTTATGGGTTGTGAACCAGCATAAGTTGGAAACTCCTTTTCTATCTCAAGAATATTATTTTTATAAAAAGTCTTGAAAAAGTTACATGGCAACTGTAAAACTGTAAAAAACATTTGCATGGTTTTATTGATGATATAAGCTTAATACTTGCCAATATTTCATAAACTTTAAGTTTTATATTTTTTCAATATTTCAGTGTTCTATGTTTCAATTCTATTAATTCTAAATATTTTATACAACATTTCAAATATGATTTAATGCATGTTTAAAATCAGTTATTCATTGTGGGATCTGTTATCCAGAATGCAACATGCATAGTGGCCAACTGCCCTTTTGATTTATTACTTTTCTGGCTGCTGGAGAAAAAAATCATGATATATGTCCATTCATTGCAGAAAATAAATGTAAGTTTTGCAGTTGCAGGGAAATATTGTAAAATTTGTCAATTGGTCATGTGAAAAAAATCTAGAAATTTGCCAGTCAGTTATGGGAAAAAATTGCAAAATTCATCCATCAGTCACATGAAAAAAACCTGCAAGTTTCGGTAGTAAGAAAAATCTGCAAATTCACCAATTGTTCACTGGAAAATATCACGAAATTCATCAGTCAGTTGCAGGTAAACGTTCATGAAATTTATTATTCAGTCATAAAAAAAAATCAGCATTTCGCGAGTTGATCAATTAGAAAAAATGTCGAAAATTTTTAATTGGTCACTTTAAAATAATGCATAATTCAGCAATCGATCCCAGAAAAAAGTCACAAAATTTGCCAGTTGATCATGAGCAAAAAATTTGTCAATTGGTTATGGGAAAAAAATCATTAAAGTTGTCAGTCAATTGTCAGAAAAAAATCGTAAAATTCTTCATTCGATCATGTGGAAAAATCCCAAAATTCTTTGAATGGTCATGGAGAAAAATCATAAAATTCTTTGGGGGGGGGGGGGGATCTCAAAAATATTGTGAAAGTCACCAATTGGTTGTGTGAAAAAATCTCAAAATTACAAACCAGTTCAAAATATGTTTTTTGAACAAGGTGCAAGTGTGCCCATTTTGAGAACATTTGTATGAATTTCCACTCAGCAGCCTTTTTGTTTTAGAGTCTACACAAAGGAAAAAAAAAATATATTGCCTTCTTTCATTAATTTACAAATTCAATAAATAAATATACAAAAGGTGCGAAAAACATTGCTATAAAAAGCATTAAAAACAGATGAGCAACTGATATTTTTCACTGAACAACTGATTTGTAGAATGTTGCAGAAAGCTACTTCCATGAACAGCAAATCATGCCAGCGTACTGGATACAAGAGCAATTAGTGCAAGAGATATGCTGTAAGTAACCATCTTTAATAGAAATGTTCCAAAATTTCACATCAGCAGATTTTGCTTGCAATTCCCAAAACTAATTTTTATATGTTGATGTAATTTTTTTATAATTTCAATTGTAATTTAGAATTTTTTTTTTTATTTTGTGTAAATGAGTTATTAAAATAACAAAGTTGTAAGTATGTATTTACATGTACTATTCATATTTAGGGTAACTCCGGGAGAGTCGCCGCATACGGGATAGATGCCGCACCTCTTGTATTTCTTGTAATTATCGATAGATGATCGTCAAACGCACAGTATGGGTGCGCAATGAGAATATTTTAACCAGTGTATAGCGTGAATCCCATTTTGATGTTTACTTGTAGAAGTACAATCATTAATTTGACGTAAGTGCATGATTTCACTGTCCAAACTTTTAAACATGTTATGTTTAAATACATTTCATATACTAATTACTAAATGTATGCATGATTTTGAAGTCAAAACTAAGTGTAGCATGTGTATGGTTACGCCATTCCCGTTAGCGATGGTAGGTAACTGTGATGGCTGATGTCTGCACCATGCAAAATGGGATACACGCCGCACTGTTATTCCGGTATACATGCCGCAGTTTCTTTTGTACGGGATGATTAAGTGTTATTAACTTTTCCTTTTCTTTTTGCACAGACTAACCATTTAGGCATGCTATCAAGTTTACTAAAACCAAAGGAGAAAAAGGGGAAAATAAAAAGTAAGAAGGGCAAGAAAGATGCAAGTCAAGATGATAATAATGAAAAATTGGGTTACACGTAACGCAGAGGTTCTTTGCAAACTACTCCAAAAAAGAGGAAGTATAATTGGCTTCATTGCATCATGTGTTTAAATGTAGTTACATAAAGACTGTACTTTTTCTACACTTTTCTGTAGATTGTAGTAAAAAAAACAGGTCTTTTAACTCATTCGGGACCATAGGTGCATATAAGCACCTTCATAAAGAGCTTACAAAATTTGTTTCTGGCACCAATAAAAAAGAAAAGTAATATTTGCTTTGTTTAATTAGAGCATTTTCATGACCATTTAAGTAAAGGTAACTTTTTTTTAAAAAAGTGGTACCAACCGAATAAAATTTGTGAAAAGACACCAGTTCCGAAAGGGTTAACAAATAAATTATGTAAACACAATTTTACTTTTTTTCTTTTCCATTTCTAGTACATTGATGTTACATTGTTGCTGAAAAAACAATTAAAATTTAATGTAAAAAAATATAAGTTGATAATTTTAATAGTGAAAGTAGGCAACAATTATTAATTTGAATCTACTAATACGTTTCATTGTACTCATTTAGTTTCATTTTGTTATTACATCGTTAATTATAGTCCAGATATGAATATTTTTTTCAAACATTTTTATTTATAATTTCATTCTGTTCTTATTAAAAGTGCGGCATAACTACCACACAAGTGTGGCGTCTCAGCCTGAATGTACGGGTGACGCGCCGCAGTGTAAAAAAGTGTTAGAAAAAATTGTTAAAAAATATTAATAATTTGTTTTGATTTTTTTGTCGCAGTACACGCGTTGTATATTTAACATTAAATAGCGCAGCATGATTTTTTTTTATTTTATGTCCACCATGGGACTTTTTACACAAATTCAAAAAAATGTGTGGCATAAATCCCGGAATTACCCTATCACTATTTCTGAAATTAGTTATTTAGTACATTTCTTATACTTTTGTAGTAAAGTATTCCAAATTATGGGAAAAACTCCTTATCCAGAATATCTCAGGTCACAAGCATTCTGGATAACAAAGTCTATGCTATACTTCGTTTATTGTAATTCTTAGGAGGAAGATAGAGATAGAATTATATAATTTATGTTATATGCTGATGTTCCATAATCATTGTGTGAACTGAAAGTTATTTGTAAGAAATGAAATGTCACTGATGTGTTTTTTGCATGTAGGTTTGTTGAATGCCTCGATTGTGGGAGAAAACTGCACCAAATTTGTGTCCTTCATTTTGAACAAATTTGGCCTGAAGGGTTTGTATTTTAATTATAATAATTATTATTATTATGTTTTTTTTTTTTGTGTGTGAGTGTTTTTGAGAAATCATTGTATCATTATACTTTGACCAAGTAGATCTAATGAACAGGGGAAATAACATAATTTTCACTAATCTTTCAGGAAACTTTATTTTGAAGTCATGTTATATTGTAGTATTTTTTAAATATTTTATTTGAAGAAAAATTATATAATCTGAGGAAAGAAAGAATTTATTACATTATGCTTTAACAGCAAAATTACAGTATGAGCATTTACTTGTCTTGCCAGTAACTGCAAAAAGTAAACACAATGAGAAAAATACATCGGCACAGCACCATCTAAGGGAGATAAGGAAAAGTACAATTTTATTTTAACACTTTCCCTAAAATTGGACTATTCCCGATATATGAACAGTTCACAGTATTAAATGAGTCCAATATTTGCACATAGTTCTTTTAAACGTAACTGTCCTATAGGCTTTGTCATCATATCTGCTACTTGATTTACAGTGTCCACATACTCTATCAAGATCTTTTTCTCTTCCACTAACTCTCTTATATGATGATATCTAACATTTATATGCTTGGTGTACCTATGGTTAGTTGGATTACAACTAACCAAATTGCACTTTGGTTATCAACGAGTAGACATCCCTGTATTCCAGGTTGAAATTCACTTATTAAATTGATTAACCAGAATTATCTGGTTAATCAATTTAATAAGTGACCAACACTTTGGATGCTGTTGATGCAGCCATGCACTCGGTTTCTGTTGTGGAAAATGCCACACATCCTTGTCTTTGGCTACTCTCCAAGTAATTGCACCATCACCTAAGGTGGAAATGTATCCTGTTGTGGATCTTAAAGTTTGCACATCTCCAGCATAGTCAGCATCAGAAAACATATTGATATAACCATCTGTTGAGCCACTGTAGTAGATTTCCATGTTTATTGTACCTCTCAGATACCTCAAAATATGTTTAATGAATTTCTATAATCCAACAGTAGGTGTTGGCATCCACTGTGCAGCTTTTCCAACTGTATATGCCAAATCTGGTCTTGAAACAACAACTAAATACATCCATCTTCCAATAGCTAATGCAACTGGATGTTCAGAATCTAATTCAGTTTCATGATGCAGAATATCTAAAGAACTTTTATGTACTGATAGTTTAGCAGGTTTACAGTCACTCATTTCAAACATTGACAGTGTTCTTTTAGCATAAGCTGCCTGATGAATTCTTATGTTGTCTTTCATTAATTCAATTTGAAAACCAAGAAATTGTCTGACATTTTCACAAATCATGATTTCAAATTCAGTTTGCAACTGGCTAAGAAGTGTTTGGATATCTTCCTTATTAGTGGCAGCAATCAATCTGTCATCAACATATACAGCAATAATGACTAGATTTTCACCAACATACCTCAGATATGTACAAGGGTCATAACTACTAACTCTAAATCCAACACTCGTTTAAAAATTAGTTAGTCTTTGATTCCAGCATCTTGGTGCCTGTTTTTAGACCATATAGAATTTGAATCAATCTGCTAACACATCCAGATCTATCATTATAACCTTCTGGTTGCTAAATAAATAAACCAAAATACAAAACGTACAGTATCATACCTTATAACCAGACTAAAAGTCTCTTCATAGTTCACTTCACATTGTTGCTGAAATCCTCTAATCACCAAATATGTTTTAAAGCATTCAATTTCATCAGTTTTGACACGAAAAACCCATTTGGCAGTCATTGGTTGCATTGTTTTATCACGTTTCACAAGTTCCCAAGTGCTGCTCTTTTGATGGGAATGCATCTCATCTGTACAGGTGATATTCATTATCCAAGCTCTAAAGGCACTAAATAAACTCCAAGAATTTAGAGGACTTAACGTTTTATTTTAAACTTTTAAAGGGGGCCGTGAAAAGCATACAGTGATTAGGGAGAAGTATCCAGTTGTCCGAAGGTGTGCCCCGAAGGGAGCAACAACGGAAGTGTGCTCTGAACAGTCAGGAGCGAAAGTGGGTTAAGACTTTGCTACAATCATTCATGCATTGGCGAGCATAAGATAAGCACATGCCAGATATTGGTGATAAATACGAATTGAGTAGACAAAGTACTAGTAAAAAGAGGAAGATTTACATTGAGTTAAATTATGTGCCATGGTGGGCTTATAGGGTTATACGATAATAAAATTCTTGTGGTCAGGCGGTGTAGATGAGAGTATAGCATTACACATAGTTTTACATGTGCGTTACAAATTTAATGACAAAGGCCTGCATTAATCAGCAGGGCATCTGGTAGATATCTGACAAAATAAAGAGTGAGAATTGAAAGCAATGCAAGCAAAAAGTATGAGAGGAATTAGGCGCAGTTCTGTGTTACCCAGAAAATATGCATTACTTACTGTTGACTGGGAGGCCAAAAGAATTCATTTCTATTTTTTATTATTTTTTTTTTATTAACGGAAAATGACTGGCAGTTAAGATTTTGTTTCTATAGCTATGTCCGTGTGAAAGTTAAAAGAAAAAGGAACAAAAGAATGACCGAAATGGTGCATGCCGTTTAATTGAAGAGAACTTTGAGAGTAATTAAATTATTTATAGAAGTGTGAGGGGGGGGGGGGGAGTGAATGAATACAGAGGTATGATATTAAGTGTAAACTGTAAAATTAAATTAAATATTTTATTTGAGGGGGGGGGAATGAAAATTACAAAAAAGGAATTAAAGTTAAATGCTGATTTTCTGAAAGGGGGTAGGGGGATTTTAAATGAATAATGCCACACGCAAGTGCAAATGTGCAACAGCTGTAAGTGTAATGTGCACATATTTACATAAAAAACATATTAAGTACTGCAAAACTTTGAGCAGAGTAAAACTTTTCTTTGTTGCCTATCAGCAGAATTGGTATACCTTCAAAATGTGCCAGTGGGGCTAAAGGGTTAATTTTAAAGTTTTCTAGGTAAAACGAGGAAAAAAATACTTCAGAAAAGCAAGGAAACATGCAAATGAGAAAAAAATCCACACAAAGTAAACCATAGCAAGTATGTTACATTACCACACAAAATAAATAATTAGATATTATCAAAATTATTGAGTTGCGAGTACTTACTTTTTTTTACTATGATAAATTTACACTTTTTTATTTAAAAATAGCTTGGAAAGAGAAGCATCAAAGCTAAAATGCTATATCTAATAACTACGTTATAAAATTAGATCAGAAGTAACTTCTCCATTCTAGCTGACAAATCTAAACAAACTGTAACTTGTGAAAATGCAAGTTTTATCAAAATACAAGTATGAATAGGGAAAAACATGGCATGTTAAAAGAAACAGGTAATTTACTGAGATTGAAAAGAGAAAAAATAAACAAACAATTTAGGGTTATTAAGTTAATTTAACAGATTTCCCTGTTCATACTTACATGAAAACTGTGTTTTTATTATAGTAAAAAAAAATTCTTCTTTCAATGTAGACCTATTCAATCAAGACCTATTGTCTATTTTGTCACTTTTTTGTGTAGGAAGCACCCAATGGAACACAATTGCACCCAATGAATTCAAAATTCAGTCTCATCAATTTAAGATATTTCAATTCCTTTTATTTTCAGCAATTCTTTTGTATGATTTTTACTCTGATGACTACATTTTTCATGCCATATTTGAAGAGAATTTTCTTTGATTTTCTATGTTGAGCATGAAAACAGAGCGAAATGCAAAGTCAGCACTTTTATTGTTATTATTATTATTATTACGATTTCAGTGACTAACTGAAACAGAAAAATTTTGAAAACAAGAAAAAATATAATTAACATCCTGTTTTCATACTCCATAAGTGCTGTTAAAATATTCCTAGTACGACTGGGGTTCAATTACCTTTTGACAAAAATGGGAATAGTGTATAGGTGGTTGTATTGTTGTCTGATCTCTCAACTGATATCTTACTGGTTCTTGTTCTAATTGGTTATCCTGGTCTTCCTTCTCTACCAATTCCACCTGTTGCTCTCCCTGACTCTAATCTATCAATGTATTTGGCACTGAAACTTCAAGAAATTCAACATCTCTACTTATTTCAATTTGATTTTCACCTGTATGCACTCTATAATTTCCAGTGACTTCTTCATAGCCCACAAAAATTCCACATATACTTATTTTACCAAACTTCTTGTCAACACGTCATTGCTTAGGAATTTGGACAATACATTGACTTCCAAAAATGCTCAAGTGCTTTAATGAATATTCCCTATCATACCATGCTTCATAAGGTGTTTTACTTTTCTCATGACTCTTACTAGTACGATTTATGATATATGCAGAACAGTTCACTGCTTCAGCCCAGAAGCATTTTGACAGTCCCTTTGTCAACAGCATTGTTCTTGCGATTTCTTTCAATATTCTATTCTCACGTTCAGCACATTCATTTTGTTGAGGTGTATATGCAGCTGATCTTCCAATTTCATTTCCGTTTTTCACTAGGCAATCTATGAAATCTTGATCTGTATACTCTCCTCCATTATCTGACATAACTGTCTTGACTGTATTTCCAGTTTGAGTTTTAACATATGCTAAGAACTGTTGCAATTTATCTTTCACTTCCCTTTTATGTTGCATAAAATATACTTCACAGTACTGGGTGTAATCATCTTTGGGTGTGACAAGATATTTAGAACATTGAAAAGATGGTTCTTGCATTGGACCACAGACATCACTGACAATTAGTTCACTAGCTTTACTGGCTTTTGGCATTTCTCAAAAATTTGTTCTCTAAAACTTTCCAGTTGCACAACCATCACAAAATTCAGCCTCATCAATTTGAGATATTTCAATTCCTTTTATTTTCAGCAATTCTTTTGTATGATTTTTACTCTGATGACTACATTTTTCATGCCATATTTGAAGAGAATTTTCTTTGATTTCTTACCATAAGGCTACTTTCTTCATTTTCCAAAACATCTATATCTAGAAAGTACATATCCCCATATCGATGTCCTTCAATGATAAGTTTATTATTTTAAATTTCCATTTATTTCCTTCAATGGTTTGTATGAAACTTTTCTCCGCTGCTGATTTTGCAGAAAATAAATTTGCCTTCATTTCAGGAACATACATAACATCACAAAAATGATGTTCTTTTCCATCTTGATTTGAACGTATTCTGATATTACCAATACCTTTGGCTAAAATTCTTCTGCCGTCACCAAGCTCAAACATAATCTTTTCTTCTAATTCTTTATATGTTTTAAAACATTCAGGTTTCCAACACACATGGTGAGTACATCCAGAATCAATTATCCACTTTGATCTTCTTGATTCATCTGACTGAAATGTATTTACAAAGGCAAAACTATGCCCATCTTCTTTTTTCTTATCAGAATCTCTATTATTTTGCTGATTCTTTACACAATTATGCCTCAGATGTGGCCTTCCATAAGTCCAACATCGTAATTTTGGTTTCCTTTTATCATACTTGTCTTTTTCATTATTGAAATGAATATTTTCTACACTTCTGGTTTTGGAAAAGTTCCTATTTGGCTGTCGTTTTTCCATTGCCAATGCTGATTCAGGTTTTATATTCACATCAACAATACCTAATCTAGTTTCTTCAATCATCAGTTTAGATGTTAATTTCGACAATGTACGATCATCCAAAGATGTTGAGTCCCAAGCACTATGAAAATGACGATACTGCGATGGTAATGTATTCAAAATAGTTTTTATCACTCGTGAATCTGATATTGGTTCTCCAAGTTCACGTAAATGTTGAGCAAAAGATTCGATTTTGCTAATATGTGTAGCTATATCATCAACAGCAACATAGCAATACTCTCGGAATTTAGTTTGAAGTAAATAAACAGAGTCTGCTGATCTTTGCTCATACACATTCAATAATTTAATCCACATTTCTCTAGCATTTCCACAGTTCATAATTAAAGCTAAAGGCTTTTTATCCACCATTGCCGCAAAAATCTCTTTTGCTGTTCTGTTTGCTTTCTTCCATTTTTTCATTTTGGCAACCTAATTATCGCTACTAGCTGTCGGTTGTACATGCGTTCCATCAATCAGTTCTAATGCATCACAAACATCTAAAATCGCACGTACTTGAAATTTCCATTGTGTCCAATTATTTGAGTCTACTAGCTTTTCTATTTTCACTTTGTCACTTTCCATTTCTGCCAGGAAAATTGAAAACAAAGTCCAGAAAACAGTTCAAAAAAGCACTTACTTTGTTAGGCTTAGCGATCGCTGTAGAGCTCAAAAAACAAAATGTAAACACAAGTTAAATTAAAGCTATTGGATTCTTTCCGCAAGAAAACCTCACATGCAGGCCGCAAATGTGACATGGCCCATAACCTGTAGTAAAATTATATGATGTGAGGAAAGAAAGAATTTACAACATTTTAACAGCAGAATTACAGTACGAGCATTTACTTGTCTTGCCAGTAACTGCAAAATGTAAACACAGTGTCATCTATGGGAGATAAGGAAAAGTACAATTTTATTTTAACATTATTTTCATGTTTAGGTTTTGTTTCCATCTTATCCAAAAAGCCATCATTCATTGAGTATCAAAAAATCAATAAAACTTTAATTGTAATTATGGAAGTTGGTTTCACTTTCTTACATAAAGCAATGAGAAATAGTTTCTTAGTTTCTTTAATTTTTATATCAGATTTTTTTTTAAGTGTATTATTTACAATAAATTTCTCCTATTGCAAAAGAAAGATGAACTGTTATCTATCGTGGGACCTAAAAGTTCCCATACTGCAAATTAAGGAATTCATTTTCTTTTCATACTCAAATGATGTGAGAATTAAGTTCTATGTTATTTTGTTCTTCATAGTTAAATGAGTTTATCACACATTCAGAGAATTGCACTGCTCGAAACTTATTTTGAATGTAAATCGTATGAAAGATGCAAAGATGTTTGGCAAAATAAATATCCAAATGATGCAATACCGAACACTATATCAGCTCATTCAACGATTTCGTAATACAGGTTCAGTGAAAGACAAGCACAGGAGTGGAAGGCCGAAAGTTGTTACACCAGCCTTTCTGCAAAACACTTAATGAAGGACATTGCAAACTCCTCAAAAATCCATGAAGCATGTGGCACAAGAAATGGGTGCATCTCATGGATTGACACATAAGACTCTAAGAGCTTTGCATGTTCATGCTTATCATGTAGAAATGGTACAGGAGATAAAGCCACTAGACTTTGTGAAGTGGATTCATTATTACCAATAGTTCTGGAAATTTATTCCCAACAACATCAATATTTTGGACAAACATTTTTCTTTGATGAGGCATGGTTTCATTTAACTCTTGCTTTTGGGCAATGATCAATCCTCATTCATTAATACAAAAACCTTTACATTCTCAAAAATTGCTATATGGTGTGCTGTATCATGCAAAAGGATTGTTGGACCTCTGTTTTTCGAATCAACTGTTGTTCGTTTTGTATACAGAGAACTTATCTAGCAATTTGTTACATCGTTAAAAGTGAATGAACAAGATTCTTGGCTCCAACAAGGTAGTGCAACATGCCATACAAGTGATGAAACTATGGACATGCTTGAAGAATTTTTTGGTGATCGACTCATCTAAAAAAATCTTTGCCCACGTCAATCCCCTGATCTTTTTTCTGTGGGGATGTTTAAAGAACAAAGTTTATGGAAATAATCCTCAAACAATAGATGATCTGAAAATTGTCATTACTCAAAGGATACAAGAGGTCGCTCCCAGCATGTTAAAATGCATTTCTACAAATATGCACAAACAAGTTCAGCTTTGTCTACCAGAAAGGGTGGACATTTTGAACATTTATTATAAGTTCAGTAATTTTTCTTATCTGATGTTAAAAGTGCTTTTTATCATTAACATAAAAGTAATTGTTTTAAGGTTTGTTGTTTTGTGAATAATAAATACTTATTGTCGTCAGGTTTTGAAGTTTTAGGACACTCTGTTGCTTATCTTTGTTAAATATTAATTCTGCTTTGTAAAAATTCTGTAGTATCCTGGGCTGTCCAACAATGAAAAAAAAATCTAGTCAAATCCTGCTATAAAAACCTTCAACAAACTGAATTTTTGGTTTACCACATCTAAGTGTGCAATATATTCAGTTTATAGAATATGTGTAAGATTGGGAAAGGGGACAGCATTTTAATTTATTATATCCAGGAGTTTATTATTATAACACATTGTTTGTTATTAGTTTATCATTCTAATCACAACAGCATATCTGTCAAGTCTCCCCTTTTTAATTGGTATGCTGATACCAATATAAGTGTAATATATTAGACTATCTTATTCATAATAACATATAAAAATATAATGTGTAAGGTTGCATATAAAATTATTATTATATTATATTTAATCCAGTTCTATATGTAATAGCATCTAAACTAAGCATTAGTAAATTAGTGTATGAAAATCATAATGTACTTTATTTAATAATAAACAAAGTTTTATCTTCCACATTATTTTGTTCAATATTTTCAAAGTTAGTCATTTTAATTTAGTAATATAATATTCCCATCATAAACATTTAAGAAGTGTATGTTCCATGTATGTCAGATAGTTTACCATACATCTCATTCTTTAAAAGATACACACATATAAAGAAAAGAGAAATTCATTTGCAATGTTATTTCTGCTCCCTAAAATCATAATAAATAAAATCAGTCGAGTGCACAAAAGGGGTTCCATACAGCAAAGACCTTATACAAAGTTTAAACCTCACATTGTGCCAAGCATGCTTCAAAAGGAGGTTGCAATGCCACCTTGATCTGTGCTGCTGTCTGATAGATAAGTTTTTAATTAATATCTCTGCTAATTACCAGCAATTTTTTTCAAAAATCATTATGAACAATCCTTTGATGATTCCTCGTGAATAGGTACCTCAAGCCCCCCTCAACTCTCCTGCTGAGCACCTGTAAAGTTTGTGTGTAACCGAAAAATGCAGTTTTCTCAAAAACTAAGTGTCAATTAACCCCTTAAATTTTTCCTAAAAATATTTCTGAATGGTTAATAATCTATAAATATGTGGGTCAATAAATAGCCTTTGTAATTCTTGCAACTTTGAGCTTTCCATGTTCCATACTTTTTGAGAAAAATGGCTGTGACAGACAGACACAGAAGTGGTCTTATATTTGTTCTGTTTTTACTTTTTAAGTATGGAACTAAAAATGTATTGAGTAGTTTTCACATTTTAATCCTTAGTGTCTCCAGTTTTCATGTTATTATGAAAATCTGCATGCAGAAAAGTGAAAGATGCTGGACATGAAGTTCCATTCCTTAAAATTGTAGCCAAAAATCTAACACAAAAGTGACTAGTCTGAACATTTTCCTTTCTCCATGGCAGAGCTTCATGTGAGAAGTGTCCCTTCAGTAAAATCAGAAAAAAATTAATTTTCCCTGTTTACTCTCATAAACAGATGAGGAATTAAAAGGAATTATCTCTACTTTGACATTTATGTAATATGCAATCACACATCAGTTGTTTAATATTATATTTTCTGTGAATATTGCTAAAGTGAAGCTGTATCATTAAAATCTATTCCACTCATGTATCTGTATTTAATGAAACACTACTTTGAACATATCCTTGAAAATATTTTTTTTTTCTTTCAACTTAACCCTCCATCAGTTGCAAATCTGCAAGTCCCGAGTTCGGCACAATGCGCCTGGCAGTTGCCTGTTAGAAAATCATCATTAGCAATTAATTGATGCAATTCTAACTTTCTTAAAGTGATCATTGACCTTCATTAGGATGTATAAAGGGATAATATTTCAAATTTGAATGAAAAACCTCATTTATTATACTCAAAGTCAGTAACCCTGCATGCTCTAGTTGCAGAGAGTAAAACAAAAATAATTGTGCTGTGCCTGTCAGGCCTATTGTGACTGACGGGAATTAAAATAGAGCTGATATTTATAGTATGCAACCAAATAGATAATACATTTATTTATTTATTAATAACTATCATTTTCAGTAAGGAAAATTCCTTCAAGAGATTTCCTTTTATTTGCTTTTAGATAGTACTAAACTTGTGTTCTTATCATATGTATATACATTAACTTTGTGCTTTCATTCTTAGATTTACTTGTGAGAATTGTTTGAAAGCCAAAGGGAAAAAAAGAAAAGAGAATAAATTCACTTCTAAAAGTAGGTGATTATTGTGTTATTTGATATTTTCTAAATGAAAAATTAATCCGGAAAAGTTTCACTGGAACTGTATAACAGCACATGAGTATTATGTACAGTCGTGGAAAAAAAAGTAAACACCCCCTACTAACTCCTCAACAAATTATCGTAGACGAAAGTTACTGGTACGAACGATTAGAAATAAAGTCTACTTTTAAATGACGTATACAAAATTTGCTTATGGAGCCATCTACATATTAAAACGAATCCAAACTTCAGTCTTTTCGATGGCAATACCCAATTTTAACAAGATATTTCAAATCTTTGGTTCAAACTATGCCTAGACATCAAATTTCAAGTCATTTGAATGATAAGTTTTTGAATTATAAACATTCAAAATTTAGTGCTTCTAATGTTAAATTAGATTTTCATATTTTTATTTATAACTTCTGAAATTATGATCCTAATGTTCTAATTTTTTGTGTAGCAATAATACTAATATACCCAAACATAAATACGTTGAATTTGCAATTTTTATAATTTTCTGATACAAATTATGAATTATGAAATTAATATTAAAAAATTATGAATTGCAACCTACATTTTTTTTATGGATTCAGATTTATTAAGTCCTGCTTTATGGAAATCCAAAATTTCAGATTTTTCTTCCAAGTAGTTTTCAAATTATGCTTAAAAAATGGCAAAATGATGGTTTAAGGGGCCGTCTATGATAGAAGTGACTAAATATTTTGAAATTTCTTATGCTATCCTGTAATCAAACAGGCTTAATTGACTGCTTAAGGTGCCTTGATCAAGAAGGGAGCTCTCTCGGTTAACTATCGAGTACCGAACTTCAATTTGGATACAGCCCTTAAAATACGCTCATTTTAAAATAATTAATTTCTCGGAAACTTATGGTACGAATTGCATAAAAACTTGTTTTTAGGCTAATTGAAGTGTGTAGAGTTCATTTATGCTGTCAGAATTGTGTACTGCTATTGAAAAAAACAAAGTTATGACTTGTTTTAATATGTAGATGCCCCCCTAAGCAAATTTTATATACATCATTTAAAAGTAGACTTTATTTCCAATCGATGGGTACCAGTCACTTTTGTCTACAAGAATTTGTTGGGGAGTTAGTAGGGGGTGTTTACTTTTTTTTTTTCCACAACTGTACATGACTATCCAGTGTGCTAAAAATTGAATGGTAGAAAATGAACAATATACTTCATTAAAACTAAATAGTTTCATTAGAAGTTATTCATAGGGGTGCTTGAAAAAAATATTACCCAGTGTGCCATGGCTGCTAAAGAAATCTTTAGTCTATAGTATTTATGAAACTTTTTTTTTTCTTTCTATGAAATGTTAAACAAGCATACTTTTTAAAGTTCATCTTCAAAACTTGTTCAGAATTTCTTATGTATTGGAATGCAATGTATGCTGAAGACACCATTAGATAAGGATTTGTATATTCAACTCTTAATTTAGGATATTTGACCCAATATGAAGATTCCTGTATCAAATCCTAAAAATTTTTATGAATTTTTTGATTATCATAGTCAGTGACTGATGGCAGCATCAAATATTACCATCAGAATATTTAACTGGGGATTCTTTTAGAATTCTGAACCATGTTTATTGCTGGTTCTTGATTAAATACCTAAGGTTTTATGTGGACTGAGAATTTTTAAAAATGCCTCGATTTGCCTTTTTTCTTTTTTGTTCAGATCCTGCACTTTTTAAATAAGGCATTTCTGTGTTACATTTCTAAGCCTCAAAAATCACCTAGGTGCAACTTTGTACCTTCCTGAATATTTTAAATTCACAGCACTGCAAAGCAGATCCAATAATCTCTTAATTCTGATCATGACAAACTTGTTTGAGTTGCTAAGAGTCATGTAAAGAGTTTAAATGTGTCAATTCTGTCTATGATTTATTTGGTATTAATTTAATCTTATAAATTTGTCTGAATTTAAAGAAAACTACTGAGTATAATGGTGTTTAATCTATTTTTCATTTTCAGGATTGCAGCAATCAAAACTTGGTCAGTACATTGAAAATCGTGTTAATGGCTTTTTAAAGAAAAAAGAGTGTGGTGCTGGAGAAGTTACTATAAGAGTAGTTTCCAACTCTGAGAAATTTGTAGAAGTAAAACCTGGAATGAAAGCAAGGTAATTATTTAATACCTTTGATGTATAATAATTTATTTGTGTTATCCATTGATATTTTATGAAAATAGTTTTAGTATCAGTAATGAAGTGTTTCCTGGTTTTTTTTTTTTTGTTAAGTGTACTTATTTACGAAACTGATATTTATGTTATCTGTGTGAGTTAGAGATGGGCGTAGTCTAAGCCAGGACCTGATTTGCATTCAGGCTAGATTTTTGTACCAGCCTTCAGTGCTCAGGCTCAAACTCATTCTTTTGGAAACTGAAAATTTTACTTATTTGATCTATTAACCTATAAAAAATATAACAAGAGCAGTTATTTATTTTTTCTTGAAAATTACTCCATTTGAACTCATTTTAATGCTATTTTCATCAGAATGAAGGGAAACAGAAATCATATTTTTCTGTTCTGGTAGAATGCTATTTTAAAAAAAGATTTGTGATATTTTCAGATTTATGTCTGACATCAAGGGCAACAACCTGTTAATATGGTGCCAATCGGAAGAGGTGCTGCCCATTTGGTTTTAGTTTGATTTTCCTTTATGAAAACAGCAGGTTATTTTTTCATTGTTTTTTTATTATTATTTGGCGATCTAACAAGAGAATAATTTTTTCTTCTGTTTTTAGTAAACCAGCATTACCTTGAGGTTTGCAAATTTTTAATGTTCTGCTGTGTACGAATCATAATTGCTCTTCATATGAAAAGGATGTTAATGGTTTTTATATCTATTTTTCTTCATGAATTCTGCTCATGCTGAGACTCTGCTCTGCACATTCACAAAGTCACTTTTATTTGTAAGTAGATATAATTGGCATATTGTTATTCAGATAGAAAAAAATCGAGCAGAGTGTCCTTTTCTTATAAAACCATTGGATCTTTCAGATAATGGTTTTGAATTTTGAATTTAAGTTTATTTTCAGGTACATGACAATCACAGAAGACTTATGAAGAAGGAATTTATTATAATATTATAAGATGTACATCTTTAGTAGGAAAATGAAAGAGTCTGTTTGATTCTTCAGTATATAAATAGTAATTTCTATATATTTTATGATTTTATTCATAAAATGCACTTCATTAATGTGTCCATCATACTTGCTTGTTGAGGATGGAAAAAAAAAAGAATCTCGTTAAGTATGAAGTATATTTTTATTTGATACAGTAGCGATCTCATCTCACATGATTAGTATAAAGTGAGTTACTAGCTTAGAGTAACTAGCTTGGCCTTTTGCTCGACGCTAACATCCTTGCCTCCTGATCATGGGAACCATGATTCCTATCCCATCACTGCCACAATCTCCAAAGTGGTGACCTGGACACATGCAAAATCGCAACCTTCAACAACAATCATCTCCTCTCATAACCAACAGATGGCAGCACCAAATAAATCATCTCCAGCAAACTAAGTTAAGTCTGTGAAACGCTCACAGCACAGAAGCCTGGCATACTGTGCATCACTCACAAGTGCATATCACTCGTGAGACGTCAACAAGATATCTTTCTCACTAGAGAGGAAGTGTGTAGTCTATAGTGTAGCAATCTTATCTCACATGATCAGTATAAAGCAAGTTACTAGCTTAGAGTAACTGGCTTGACCTTTTGCTCGATGCTAACGTTCTCGCCTCCTGATCATGGGATCCGTAGTTTGTATCCTATTGGTTCCACTCTCTCCAAAATACCAAACTTCTGTTTTGATAAGATTGAATATAAATTTTCATAAAATTAAATGTGTGCAACAGTGATTAGCAGTTATTTCTATGTAAGAAGTTGTTTTAAAATGAGATATTATTTTTTAAACAATTTTTAAATATTAGGCAATTTTTTTTCTATTACATACTTTCAGTATCAAGCTCTGATAACACAAAAGTTTTTTCGCTTGGGTGGGCTCAGATTTAAAATCCTTGTGTTTGGGCCCTGGAAAAAGATCCCTAACTCTTTTTTAGTGTGAATGACAGATTTTCTGCCTGTCAGTGAAAGTAATTCATTTTGCTTGTGAAATTAGAAATTGTTTATCCATGTCAATATTGTAAAAGACTTAAAATTGAATTTCAACATTAAACACAATGACTTGATCAGGAAACAATAACTCAGCAACAAGACTAAAAACTTGTACAAGCTGGAAATTTCATGTCACAGAATAAATAATGGATACAGATTTTTTTTTTTTTTTTCGAATGACAAAAAAATTTTTTTTTGGTGCTACAAATTGCTCAAATGCTACTAGCATGATTTGAGGCAAGAATCCATAAAAGGTTTCAGCCACAAAATTGGGTATAAACTATTAGCTTAAGTAGAAGAGTTGCTTTAGAAGAAAAATGTGGTCTATGGCAAATTTAATAAACCTTAAAATCTCACTCAGGTGATGTTTTACTATCATCATATACCAAGTTTTGAATAGTTTTACTTGTGGAATTAGCCAAACAACAAACAGTTTACTTCTTCAAATGGACAGAGCTTACTGTTATTAAGAAATAAAATAATATTTCAGCTACAAAACTTCAATACTTGATTTCTTCAATGAAAACAGAATATTTAAGATTCTGAGAAATAATAGCAGGCTGATTTCATATTAATTTACATAAAATCTTTATTAACAGAGAGGCAATCTCATAATTTATTCATAGTATTTTTGTATATGTTTCTAATTACTTATAGCTCTCATCTTTAATTGCATTATTTAAATAAAATTTCGTTATATGATAAATTCTACTATACTTGAAAATAAACTAGTTTGTTCTGTTTAGATTGAAACTTGCAAAATTGAAGGGGATCATATTTTTTTAACACACTGTATCATGGTATTTATTTTATAGCAATAGTACTTTGCATTGCTCTAGTAGATTATATGCTAGAGGCACTGAGAATGTGCTATATATAATTAGCTTGCTCGTAACATTTATTTATAATTATGATATGAATAATATTAAAAATCATATATCTTTTTTAGATATGTTGACACAGGAGAATGGCCAGATACATTTCCTTACAGAGCAAAAGCTTTATTTGCATTTGAAGAAATTGATGGTGTAGATACATGTTTCTTTGGGATGCATGTTCAAGAGTATGGCTCTGAATGCCCCATGCCTAATACCAGGTAAATTAAAGCTGTCTTCTTTCACAGTATGATGTTTATTACAGTAGTGTAGTCCTGGGGAAAAAAGTAGGGAGACACTCATAGTTTCAAACATTAGGGTCTGTATCACACATAGGGCAAACTTGTTTTGAATCTTGCTTTTCATTTTCAACTGCATGGAAAAGTAAATTTAAATTTAAATTTAATTCAAATTAATTTAATTATTATTTTTTTCTTTTTTTTTTGGGGGGGGGGGGGGAGGGCATTAAATAGCTTACTGTAGAATTAAAAAAATTAAAACCTTTTTCATGCCTGAACAAAAAAAAGAAGAAAAATAATTTTTGGCCATGTCAGTGAATGACCAAAAATTACTGCACTTTTTAAATGTCTTTAAAATTTTTTAAGTAAATTTTGATAGTAAATAACGTTTGTACTTAAACCAGACCACATATATAAAAAACACATCCCAAATCGATTATTTTAACTAGTATTATCTGATAAGAACTTGTAAATTTTATGCATTAACAACGGAAAATATAGCTTTTATAACGGGTCATAAAACAGCCAGTTTGGAATTGTGGACAAAGAAAAATCTTAAGCTATAAAAATTATACCATTATGATCCCCTTTCCCTTCAAAAAGAGGCACATGACACACACAGAGACTACACCTCATGTACATGGAAAGCTGGATCCACCCGCGGTGCAAATCACAAATGCCTAGGTGCAACTTTAATAAAGTATATTACTAAATATAAGTTATATAATCTTTATAGGTTTCAGTGTGATAAACAGTTTCAGTAGTTTCCTAAGTATGTCCTGATTAATTAAAATATTTATTTTTTAATTTTGTGCAATTTAATTCAGCATTTGTCATAGAAAAATGTAACATCTGTTACTACATTTCCATTTAATAAAGGGAATAAGTACTGCACCTCCTAGAAAGTACTAATAACACCCTGTAACTTCAATTTTTATTTTAAATATTGTATTATAGATAAGACTTTCTTTCAAATTAAAAAAAAAATGGTACATATTGTTTATATAAATATTTAATTTATTTTTTTGTATACAGGTTTTCAAAATGAAAAAAAAAAATTCATTAAACGTAATTTATGTAACAACAATTTTACAGTTTTTACTCCAAATACAACTTTAACTGGAATGAAAAATTATGTGCCATGCATAGATTATGAAACATTTTCTAATACTATCAAGACTATTCTATTATAATTACTATTTTTTTTTATTCAAGGAACAGAGGTACGTAAATATGCATTTTAGAAAAAATAAAGTTAAAAGCTTTTTTTCAGTAATTACTGTTTATAGATGTTAAGGGACTACTTCACTCAGGGGAACTGAACCCGCTTGCTAATGTTAATCCTATGGGAGATTTTTTTTAAATATCTCATTTGCATGGCAATATTTTTAAATGATTTTTATTTGCATTGGATAGCCAAGGTCGATGTCCACAATGCCTGTTTTTTACTATTTTTGATTTTATTTGCAGTCTTTGTTTTGTTTTGTTTTATTTATTTTTTTATGAAAATTTGTTGACTTTTGAAACTGGTTCCGAAAGTGAAATTATCCAAAATGGAAAAAAAAGTGCAAACAAAATCGAAAAAGTTAAAAACAGCCTTTGTGGAGATCGACCTCAGCTATCTAATGAAAAGAAATCATTAACATTGAAAGTCAAACAAGATATTAAAAAAATTTCTTTCACAGGATTAACATTAGAAAGTAGGTGTTTTCGCGTGAATGGAGTGGTCCCTAAACACGCAAGTTCTTCTTTGTATTTTATACATACCACATAATAAAACTAAAAGTCTTATTAAAGAGGAAAATGCATAAAACCACTAAAAAAAGTTTTTCTGTCAATTATCATTCATTGATGACAATATTTGTGTATCCATATCTTTTGTGCTGTCCAATATATGAACTTATTTGTATTATATCCACCCAATAAAACTTAGTTGTGCTAAAAAAGAAATAACACTCTTGAAAATTGCATTTTCCTCAAATCCCACCCACACAAATAATTCAAATTGTTGCACCACATATGATTTATAGAATTCATTCTAAATAATGTTATATAAATTAGTTAAGATTGAAAATGCACATCCTGTGATGTTGCTCATAGACTTAAGGAAATTGATATGATACATTCCCTATACTTTTTCTGTGGGTGACGCTATCTCCCTCCTCAATAACTTATATCAATTTCACAAAATGCTTTTCAAACAATACTGTATATGGAGAATAATGCAATGTAACTTCTTTTTGTATATCCCTGTAAATAAACAATAGAAGCTACCCAATATGTATTCTATATTAAGCTTATTGTTGTACACTTCAGTGATAGATATAAATTTCATTATGTTTGAAGTAGTGTAACATCATTAAAATACAATGCAAAGAATTTTCTTTCCATAGGGTATATTTTAACATAATAGTTTTATGTATACCTGTAAACGAGCTACAAGTGCTACACACTTCATTTTCATTAAAAAACCTCTATAGTAAATAGTAAATCATAATAATGTATATAAATAGTGTGGCAATCCAAGTTTATTTATGGGCAATTGGAAAGACGAATCAAAGTGATAAACTTTTCAACTATGTTAGAAAGTGTTAAAATGTTGTATTTTTTTTGCTACTGCAAATTTTATAGAGATTGCAGACATTTTTAAACAATATTGCTGTTATTCAATAAAATCTGTATTTTATTTATAAAAAAATATTTTAGAAATATAACAAATAAGACGTATATTAAAAACACAAAATTAAACTTCTATCAGCTTTTTTTTTACAAAATCAACTAGTGAAACAGATTATTATTAATTTTTTTTTTTTTTTTTGATCACCTGATGTATTTTAATTGGTGGTTAAAAAAAAAAAAAAAAAAACGCATGTAAAAGAAAACAGAACTAAAAAATAGTCTTTTACGGTGGCTTCAAGGGGACAGACCCTCAACAATTCTTGATTAGCCTTCCTTTTACTGTTTAATTACTTTAAATCGTCTGAGACAAACAAACTTTATTATTTTTTGAAAATTTCAAGGGAAAAGGAAAATTTAGTTAATTAAATTCGAAAATCCAGAGAGGGGGCAATTCTGCTCAAGTACCATTGCTGACACCCATGTTTCCTTTGTGCCCTTTCCTTTCCATCCCATTCTGCAAAAGATAGAGTTTTATAACAAAAACATATTGATATTTGGAAAATATGTAACCCTTATCAAAAATTCATGGTATAACATAGATTGCAATTTAAAATATTATTGGTCAAAACTCAAAAGATACTTACATTCCTCTTGGATCAGATTTTTTATCTTCGATTGCGGTTGATAATTCCATATCTATTATCATGACATCGTTATATTATCATCGACAACAACGTTTGGAAGAAATTATAAAACTTTCCAGTTTTGGCTCCCTATATCATTTCATTGTTATTTTATCCTTCAAAAATTGAAATTTTGATGCAAAATAATTATTGCTAGAATTTAAAAAAGAGATACTTCAGACTTCTGAGAAACTCTCCTGAATTCAATCTAATCCAATGCTTGCAGTTTTTTCCTGTCAGAGGTAATACTCAAATCTAATCAGGAAATAATTGTCAATGTGAATGATAAATGAAGATGGGAGAAGAGGGGGGGGGGGGGTAATGATTTTGGGGGGATTCTTACACTGCACAGTATCAGGAGATGTTGGTCTGCATTGATGTCTCTTTTGTTAATTTATTCTGTATTCGACTGCAGGTACCATACCGGCCATCTAAGGACACTTACTAACCAACAGTATGTGACAGCTATGACAATTAACTTGAATATCTTAAAGACCTTATTTACTGACTAATGGAAACATGCTCTTGTTAATTGTCATATGAGAAAAACATGACCAGGCTTTCAAAACTGAAACTTCTGGATATTTTTAAAACTTAGACTGTGGTGTATCAAGATCTTTTTCAAAGAGCCTGTGTGGTCTTTCTAAAACTAATGTATGCCTCTGAAGGAACTAATGTTAATGCAGTACTTCACTACTGGTAATTATGATAAAACAACAAGTAAACATCCCTTTCTTCCCAATTCCTTTCAATTTGTTTTTTGAATGCACCTTGTTAATGAAAACTAAAATAGTTTAAAATTTCAATTCTTTATTTCATGAAATTCTTAATTTATTAAAATGTTTTTTATTTTAAACATTTAATAAATCAGGAAGGTCTGCATCCCCCTTGAAAAAAAAAAGTCAGGGGATGCTTGAAATAAATTAAAAAAGTGTCGACTACACCACTGGTTTATTAGAGTATTTAATAAATTTAACATATGGAGCGCTTCCTGCTGAATTATTGCAAATTATTTTGCAAGATATGGTTTTATTTATGTATTTCAGTGTCTTCTTTTCATATCAAGCTAAAATAAGGAATGGGGCCTACATTTAGTACAAGCTATGTACTGAAACTCTTTTCTTTGAAATTATTTGAATATAAGAGATTTATTTGGGCTTACAAACATTTTGCTGTCCTATGCAAATCTTTCCTGCCAAATTTTCATATGTGAAAAAAAGTAAATTTTTCAAGATACATTTTTTTTTTTTTTTTTTTTTTAAACTTATCAGACTATAAAAGAAAATTTTGGTGTTTATGATAATTTTACTGTTATCTTTGTTGTATCATACCTAAACTTATTCTAGGCAGGCATTAACACGTGGTAAAAAATAATTTACCTAGAGAAAAATAAAAAAAATCATGCAAAAACTTTTAAAAAAATACATCGTATAGTTTTTTTTATACTTGATTACTAACTTTGAACTTGAAGAAGGTGGACAAAATAAAAGTATTTGCTGCTGTAGGATAAGAAGATATTTAATACAGAAACTGGTTTTAAATTAAGTAACAGATTTATTTAAATCACTTTGGTTTAACGTAGACATTAGGAAGTTTAATAACTTTAAATTTAAGAAAACATAAAAACAATTTAAGATATTAAGTATCTGCTCTCCGGAGAACTGGAAAATAAAATAGGTATACCTGAATACAGTTGTGGAATGGTGATATTACAAGAGAATCTCATGTCTTAGTTACGTCTCATTTCTTTTCATATTGTAGTTTGTCATCTTTTCTCCAGGGAATCACCTCCTTTCAATCTAAACAGTCTAAGTCAGTAACACATGCTTTCTGTATGCCAGACACTCTGATCTCTGTGCTCTCATTCACAAGATCCCTTCCTCCACGAACAAACATCACTATCCCCAAGTCATTCACCAAAAGCTTCGATCTCGGTGAACTCTGCTCCTTTTATGCTCTCACTTCATCACAGTTTCTCCCGGCACATCGGAAAATAGTCCGATCACATGCCGAAAATAATGTTACAACTTATTATTCATTTACAATCTTTTTAAAATTGGTTTAATTGATGCTCTATTTACACTTTGTATACTTTCTTTTTCAGTATTTTTCTCAATTAAAATGGAGTATTAATCACTTGTAAAATGTGGTCTGATTGCCGCAGATGAATACCATAACATCAGCACTTGGGACCATGTGTTTCATAAATTATAAAATAATAAATTAAACTTATATATTTTCTAACAGAACATCTTTAAAAACTTAGATTCCTGGTTTCGATTCCTGGTCTGGACATTTTTCGCTCTGTTGGAATAAACTTCAACTGTGCTACTCCAGCCTTGGATATGATTTAATCCAGTTGTGATAAAAAATATCCATTCCCTTCATTATGACCTAATTACATGGTATACAGGAGTTTCCGTGTTAAAACACACTTTCATCATGTAAATGCTATAGTTATAGCTCGGATGAATGAAACTAGCACTGCAGTTTGCAGCCAAGTGCAACAAATAAGAGTGAATTATGTCAGCCAGTTATCGTCCAGATAGCCTAACAGGTAAGGCATTGGCATGGCACACCAAGTATCCAGGTTTGATTCCTTGTCTGGACATTTTTTGCTCTGTTGTAATAAATTTCAACTGTGCTACTCCAGCCTTGGATATCTTTAAAAACTTTGAAAATATTAATATTTTTACATTTAAATACATATTTTCAAAATTAAATTACAAATTAACTATAATCTTAAATATATTTTTTAAAGATATTTTGAAACATTATAAACTTTAATTTTACACATATAGTATTAATAAATATATGGGGAAAAAGTCATTACATCTTTAGGTGCTGAGCCAATATTAAAAAAAAACTTCCTCAAAATGTTATTGAATAGTACAATCATATATTTTAGATATAATATGGAGTAATTTGTAACTTTTTCCTGACAAAAAAAAAATATAGTAGACTCCGTCAAGTGCACACAGCTTGGGACCAGAGGTTGTGCGGATTTTAGAATTTTGAGGATTTCTGGTCATTGCTTTGTTTACATTTTTGAAACAGTAATTTGTAATTAATAATGCAATCAGATTTACAATGAATGTTTCCAATATAGTAAAATATTAAAATAATTAAGTAAAGTAATAAACTAAAATGATAAAAAAGTAAGATAATTTTAAAAGTAATTAAATTATTAAAAGTAAATAATTAATAATGTATAATTAAATATGCATAATAAAGATGAGATACATTTTTCTTGAATTATTCAATGAAACTTTCTTCATAAAGTTAGCCTATTAATTCACATAAAAATCATAAAGTAAGGAAGTTTTATTTTAAGTTTATCCAGTCTTAATAACCAAAAAAGCTTGATGAAATACATAAGTATATTTGGTAAAAAGATTGTGATTACCAGTGATATCAGCAATACCTTGATTTTTTGGATAAATAAATTTCCACTTCCTTCATGAAAAACCATGAATTCAGTCATATTATCAAGAATTGCATAATAAAATACCTACAGAATGATATAAAACCAAAAAATTCTGTAATTTTGCAACTAAATCTGAGCTGAAAGTTTCATTGTTTACATCTGTGATGATGTGTGGATTTTAGGGTTGCGGATTTGAGGGAGTCTACTGTAGAGATATCCTAAAGTTAAAAAACAACTATTTAAATAAAACAGCATAAAGGATAACATATCTTTTTTTTCACTTATTTAATTACTTATTTATAAAAACCCAAATTGTCAACATAACATGTTAAATAAAGACTACAGAGTGGCATATAGGATACATAATATGTTTTCTAAAAAATATGTGAATAAAAACTAAATCTAGTTATGGTTTTGGAATTTTTATTGTGATTTTCTCAGAATTTGTATTTTTCTGTTCCAATTATGCTAAATCTGCTTTTAAGAAGAAGTTTAGTTTAATGAAAAGTAAAAAAATCTTCCTTTTTTATTAATTTTACAAATGGAATTACAGACTATCTGATATTTACTTTTATGCATTTATTTATTTATTTATTTCATTTCATTCATCTATGAAACCCTATAGGTTATAATATTTTTGTAATTTTTTTTTAAATAAAAATTTATTCAACACAGTTAGTTAGTTATATTTTGTTGAAACCTTAGTGGAGTTTAAACTTGCATTTTAAAAAATACATCTGACAATAAAGTAATTTAATTCATAGACTTTATCTCGTTGATGGACTGAACTGAATTAAACTATATCAAAGTTTGTCAAAGCTCTTAAATTCAATATTTTGTCAACTTTTTTAACAGATTTTCCTCTATCTAGAGAGAATAAAAAGATGTGAACTGTTTCTTTCAGAAGAATCCTGCATCCATGACAACAATATATAAAAAACATACTTTAATAACATGAGCAAACATTTGTCTAAAATCTTGCCATTTAGTTGTGATATCATAATAGGTATTACATTTCATTTTTGTAACTATAACAGGTAGTTTTCCTTTAAGTCTCAAAAAGTGTTCACTGACTTTTATATAGAGATGGGTGAACTTGTTCAAATAAACTATTCACAAAAGGAAACTGTTTGAACTAGTCATTTAAAATAAACACTTGTTCTCCATGTCCCTGTTTGCCTTTCTTTCACTGATTCTGATTGTGTGTTATAGAATGAATTATTACACAATAAGGAAATTGGTTTTAACTGAATCCATTTAAAATGAATGACCATCCTTTTATGCCCTTGTCTCTCTTTCTTCCACTGATTCTGATTGTGCAGTGTAGATTACATAGCCTAAATCCTCTGGATCAGACTGAATGCATAAAATATTGTACCAGAACTAATTTAAATGAACCATCTGAGGTTTGATTTTCAACAGTCTGGTCTTAATTGTGTGAATAGTTTAAATCGAAATATTGTTTTATAAATATCTCTAAATAAAAATTTGAGAAGTTATAGAATAGATTAGAAGAGGCAGTTTTTAGTAGTATTTTGTTCCTAGCATAAATGAATCATAGGTGTTTACTTTTTAAAAGCCAAATTGAGTCACTTTAAAAATTAAACTTATGGTTTAAATCTAGACAATAAATTACAATAAAGTAAAGGTAAAATTAAAAGCAGGATACAGTAGAGCACCGATTATCTGAACAAGTCGGGACTGACCCTAGTTCGGATAAGCAGAAGTTCAGATAATTGGACAGCCAATTTAGCGGATGTTCTTGACTATACTCAGATCTTCACACTTTATCCATGCTTCGGACTGTTAGCACTAGTTAATGCTGGCATGTTTAAAAATTGATTTTTGTCTTTTCATTTTTTTTTTTTTTTTTTTTTTTTTTTTTTTTACTTTTTTATATCATTCTTTGAACTCCAGATATTATAATTTAGGCAAAAAATCGTTTGATTGTTGCTTGCTTCAAAGAAGACATTCTTTTTAATGCTGCCATGTCTCAAATTCTTCTTAAATATATTAGTTGGGCAGGATCAGCATTCTTCTGCCATTCAAGCCATTTCATATGTTTCCAAACATTCAGAGGCTTCATTATTTGATGGACCTGGATCATTTCAGAGCATTCCTTTTCACTTTCTTCAATTTAGGTTTCGACTTGAATCTCATCATTTAAAATCTGATATCCAAGTCTAATAGGGTGTTTGGATAATTGGAAGTTCGTAAAAAAAAATTAAAAAAAAGAAAGAAAGAAATAGGCTGTTTGGATAATTGGAAGTTCGGTTAAAAGAAATTTTTTTGAGAGAAATTGCATGTTCGGATAATTGAAAGTTCGGTTAATTGGAGTTCGGATAATCGGCACTCTACTGTATATGAAAAAACAAAAATACTCCCTTTAAATACTTACTAAAAGCATCAATTTTTTTCTTTCTTTTTTTAAAATCAGTCATGACAAATATTTACTAGTAAAAAATTTTTAAAGAAGAAAAAAGGTTATGTATAATTTTAGAAGGGAAAATTAAACCCATTATGAGATTAACTGTAAAAGATTTTTATACTCTCTTAACCTAACATTTTATTTTATATATTTTTATGTTTGGCATTTAATGTTAATTTTATACATTTTTATAATATTTTTTCAACTTATATGAAATTAAAAAAAAAAAAAAAAAATCCCTGAAAATTTTTATTTATTTATTTTTAATATTAGTAATGTTACAATTATTCAGTTTAATAATAACTTGAAAGGCATGAAAACTAAATACAGAAAGTCCAATTTATTTTACAAAGAATGGACTGAAAAATATTATTTCGTTTCAGGATTTTTTTCACATTTAATATAAATACAGTCGGACCTCTATTTTGCGAATTTTTCCTTGGAACCAAGAACATTTTGCGAATTGCTTCATAAAATAACCTCCAAATAGCGAAGTGCATTCTCTATTTAACGAACTTTTTATTATGATGTAAAATTTTTTTCCCTATTTCTCAAAATATTTCTGGGCATTTGAAACTTATTCTTTCTTTTAACACATTTTATGATGATCAGTGACCTTGAAATGATTTTACCAAGTGCCTGAAGCATAGAGAGCAGTGAAATTGCTGTCATTCTTTACATTTCATCCCGGAATTGCAAACTTTCAATATCCCCCCGGTTCACCCTTAACACTTCACTCACCTGAAAGCGCCTATTTGCTAATGTTAAACCTATGGCGGGTTGTTTTCGAATTTCTCGTTTAAATTTAAGTATTTTTCAATGATTTTTTTTTTTTTTTTTTTTTTTTTGCTTAGGATAGCTGAGGTTGATCTCTATTAGGGCTATTTTTAACTTTTTTGATTTCGGTTGCAGTTTTTTTTAATAAAGGTACTTCTACTTTGGAACCGATTTTATTTTATTTTATTTTATTTTTTTTGCAGATTTCTTTCTGATGGGTAAAGCAAATTAAAAAAAATAGATATAAGTTATAAAAAAAGTGTAATTAATTACTTTTTAAAATAATATTTAGTGTTTATGAACTTAAAATTTCTTTTATGTAGTTTAAAATATTTTAAAAGGTGAATCTCTATTTAACGAATTTTCCGTATGACAAACATTTTTCAGGATTTAGCGACTTTGTTAAATAGAGGTCCGACTGTACAATAATTACTTAAAAAAATTAAATTTCATTTAATAAAATCTTATTCTGTGGTGTGATAATGGAACTTGCCATTGACCTTGCTACAGCATTTTGGTCTTCATAAATTGAGCTGCTATTATTTACAACTATCATAAATTATTCTTTGTATTTTTTTTCGCAGTTCATCCAATTTTCTAGAAGTTTTTATATTTGCATATTTATTCCTCAGTTATCATGATAGATTATCTCTCTCAAGAAATGGTTGGTCTAATATACAAAAAATTACTTCGGAAAACTGTTGTAATGAGACAAAACTCATATGCAGCAAACAAAAATTTATAAAATCACCAAGAATCTTCTGATTTTCCTCACTCTAGCTGAAGAAAATCTGTTAATTAATGTGTGTTCTACACTTTTAAGAAGATTGGATTAAACATCAGGAAGATAATATCATTTAAGGAACCATTTTTCTTAAATGGTTAAACTTCTTTTCCACAAAAAAAGTGAAAGTAAGATTCTCTTTTAATTAATTCGATGGAGGTTTGTCTGAGTTCAATGAATTAATAAAAAGAGGAATGGAACATGTAAATGAGACAAAAGAAATTTTAAACAAAGACTGTTTTTAAAAATTGATTTAAATAAGTAAATAATGACGTGTCATTTCTTTAGTTACTTGCCCCTTTCTTTCTGAGAATTATATCCTTCTAATACATTAAGAATTCAAAAATATTAAAATTAATGAAAGTTATTAGTAATTTATGGCCTGTTAATTTAGAAATTTAATAATGCAGGATTAGAGTAATCATCTATTTAAAAAATTTTAGCTGCACATAATTACTATTTTCTTATGTTTTATAATTTGGGAATTTTTATTGCAACAATTCAGTTGTAACATGCAAATGCTGCAGTCTATTTATTCACTTTGTAAACAAGTTTGGCTGTATTATTATTTAATGGCACCTCAAATTTAGAGGTGTTATACTTTGCACATTCTTAAGGTTAAAAAATAATAATAATAAATAAATAAAGTATTTGATGCTTTTTGTTTTTGTAAGTGTTTACTCATTTTTGGACATACTCTATACACATGAGAAATCTAGCTTTTATTGCTTGTAGCTCTGTTTGGCTTAATGTAATTTTAAAATGACACTTTAAAGCTAAAGCTGTTATATTTAATCAAATTCATAATTTTCAAAATTGCAGCCTAAAATAAAGAAAATGAAAAAAATAATTAAAGATAAAATAAGTTGATTGTGGCAAATTTATTATGATTATTGAACTATTAAATTGTTCAAAATTATTGAGCAATCAAATAATTGAAATAGAGTGAAGTGGTGTTTTTTTAAATAACTGACTATAAAGGAAAAAATAATAAATATATCAAAATTATTTGCATTTATTATTAAACTTTAATAATCCAGTAACAAATTATGTTGCATTTTAAGTCAGACATTGGATTGTAAAAATTGAAACTGAAAGACACTTCTGGCCTTTAAAATTACAACACCAACAAGAACAAAAAGCATAATCAAATTATGCTTATTTTATACATATCTTAAGATGACAGCATATATTAGGTAAATATTTAAAGTTGTTTATTTAAAAAACATATATATAAATTTTTTCAGCATGAATATTTTGTAAGATCACCAATTTTTTGAAGAAAATTCATCCTTATTTAAAATTTCATATTGTGGCCTAGTTCTATAATTTTTTGCTTATCTCAGAAAGAGAAGTCTAACCATTGTCTAATTTCTAGATATTAAAAAGAAATATATTTTGAATGTCTTGACATTGTCCTTTTTTTTTTTTTGCTCTTTTTTAAACTTTCTTGGCTGATTCAATTAAACTTTGTAAAGATATAGAATTTTTTTTTACCCAAATTTTGTTTTATGGTTATTTATTCATCTTCTTGTTCATTTTTTATGCTATTTTAGGTTTTAATGATAACATTTTTTTTTTTTCAGACGTGTATACATAGCTTACCTAGATAGTGTTCATTTTTTTCGTCCAAAGCAATACAGAACGGCTGTTTATCATGAAATACTTTTGGGTTATCTGGAATATGCTAAACAGTTAGGGTATGTATCAGCAGAAAATTTTGAGTAATCTTTATAGGTATGCTTATTCTATTAATATTAAGAAACAAAAGTTGAAAGTACATCAAGTCGAGCCAATGTGGGGCTTAAAAAGTGTCATTGTAGAACATAAATTGCCATAGAAAACTTCTATCAAAAGTGAAATAAAGTGTAAAAGTTAAATTTAGAAGCAAATAAATGGTCAATATAAGTATAATTTTGAAAACTTTGATAGAGAACCCTGTAAGCAGTGTAATTTTAGAGTTAAGAGCACTAGAGGACCCTAAAAAAAAGTACATAGAACATCAAATTTCTATTCTGAGTGCCCTACACTTTAATGACAAGTCTAATTTAAGACTGGGTGTAGATGGAAAATGTGTAAGGAAATGGTGCCAAGCAGGGGCGTAGCTACCGTGGAGCAGTTGGAGCAAACTGCTCCAGGCGCACGAATCCTAAGGGCGCAAAATTAGAAAAAGCGAAATAAAGATTTCTTAATATATTTGCACATTTTTTCATCATTAATCAGACATTATAGAGTAATCTTGTTACAATCAGCATTTTCTAGGATATTTTACCTTGTGTTCAACCTCATCTATTTCGATTTAAAACATGTTTTCATACACAGTTGAATGAAATGACTTCTACTTATCAAGCTTTAATTTTAATTCGTACCATATTGCTGCCTCAAGTAACTTCTCCAACACCGTTTCAGCATGCCTGATTTTTTTCTGCAACTTTTCCGTAGACGACTGTTGAAGATTTTCAGATATTAAAGTAATCAAAACTTATTTAACAGGGCTCTCATCGGCCACTTTACTAGCTACTACTATTTCCAAACAGTAATCTTTCTGGTACATTTGTATTAAAAATGTTTAGACATTTATCATGATGTACTGTACGGAAATAATGGTAGCCAAAGAATTCACAGCAGAGAAACCTATATGTACGATGTAACAGTAGTAATTTGCGATAATTATTTTACGATTTGGAAAAAAAAAATAGCCTGACAATTGAAAATTATTGACCATTTTACAAATAAAAACCAATAAACAAAAATTTTGAAGATTTTTTTTTTTTTTTTTTTTTTTTTTTTTTGTGGAAACTAAACATGCATCAACTCAGATTACAAAACAATAATAAGAGCCTGATTTAAACATATTCTACATCAGCCCACGGCGACAAAATTTATATGTGGGGGGGGGGGGTGAAGAGGAAGCAGCAACTTAAATTTTGTGCGTATTGTTTTTGAGATTTTGAAAATATTGCAAATGTCAAATGTAGAATCGATAAGCTTCAAAAAGAGAGAAAAGTTAAGTACCAAATTCAGTGTTCCTTAGGGCCTGATTATAGCCTATGCAGAATTACACCACTTTTTTCTAACAGTAATTTTCCACATTAAACTTTATTTAATTGCAAAATTTTAGGATTAAATAAGGCAAAACATATTTTTCGAACATAGTAATGTGAGTTTGCTTAAGCCGTAATCAGGCTGTGCCTACTCCCCCGACACACACCCCACCACCATCTGATAGCACATATTAGTAGTCAATGAATTTTCGATTAAAAAAAGGAAAAAAAAATGTTTGGAGTTACTCCATTCAACTTTCTGAACAGTTTACAGAAATACTGTTTGTTCAAAACAGAGCGAATAAAAACGTAGTTCCTAGTGTTATAGAGAAGCGAAGTATTTCCACTGGTGTAAAGTACGTCGTGTTTTAAAGGAAACGTGCACTTTCATTCATAAAGCTTAAACATTTTTCTAATGACATAATTTTCAATAAATTTTCATTCTGTTGATGCCGAAACAAGGTCTATAAATTAAAAAAAGAAAAAAAATAGAATTTTACTAAATTAAGTCACTTTCTGGCAGGCTAAGACTGGCCCGCCGGGCAACCGACCTGCGGATCGGTGCGCCCTAAGCCATGTAAAGCTGCTCCCTCCATCAGGTGAAGCTAATAGTTTTAAAATTTGCTAAGCATTAGATATGAAAAGTTTTAAATCATTTAATAATATTAAAAAAATCACTTATTTGAAGTATTTTTTATTAATGATTTTTATTTCTCTTTGCAAGGCAGAAGAATTGATTTTTCTTCTTGAAAGTTTCTTTGCTTCAGAGGACCATTTAAATCTTTTAAAACTTAACGTATGTATTCTGTAATTTTGTCCGTTACCAATAGCGACATGGCCCCAAGAGTTTTTAGCCTGTCTTGTACCAAATAGCGTGGCCTATCTTTAATATATATATATATATATATTATATACATATTTTATTTTATTTAGTTTTTTTGTAAAACCGTTTATTAAGCATTTGTTTGAAATGCGTATAGGTTTCGTGTATTGGTACAAAATGCTGTGATTGTAATTTCCTCTATAATAAATTTTGTTATATTGATTTTTGCGCTTTATACAAAAATATTTATAACGAATATTTTCGGCAAAGAAAATGTTAAGTCAAACATTCTTTTTTGTAAAACAATACATTTTAATATGAAAACGAGCCTTTTTCAATATTGTCTATAAATGTGATAATCAGAACGGCGGCGGTCAGCAATTTTGAATATACGTTAGAAAAGGACTGTTTTTTTTAAACCGATTTTTCACACAGTCATCGAGCACGTATTTCAGACAAAATCATGTTAAAGATCTATGACAGGTTGACAAGACGTTTTTCTCCCTTCGTTGACTGGTTTTTCTGCTTTCATCGGGAAATTCCGTTGAAAATGCCAACTTTGACAGTGTTTTCTGTAAGATCTATTGTGTTTACAAAAAATACGGAAAACGTCTTTCGATTGCAAAGTTTCTGAATAACAATACTTGCCAGTTTAATGCGTTCTCGAGCAAAAATTAATTAAAACGTATGTTATAAAGTTGCTCCTTTGGATTTAAGAACAGCCTTAAGAAATAAAATCCTACACATTTGAAGTTCATTTAAGAATATTATCACGGGGATAGGCAACACCGGCTGGGTCAGCTAGTCAATACTAATAAAAGAAAGTTTCGCTCTTTGTGTGGTGGCTAGCGAAATCTACTGCACTTAGAAGCCTGAAAATTTTGGGTGAGGGTAGTCCTGTAGTCCAAGACCGGTCCTGATGTGCCTGGAGCTGAGATTTTTAATTGTTTATGACCGCCTCCCCTCCCCCCCCCCCAGAGCACTCTTCAGTTTTTATACCCTGAATTGTTAATAAATTGCCTTCTTTTTATCCGATCTTCCTCGTTTTGGGGGCCCTTTTCCCATTTAGTTATTCCCCATTTCTCCATTCCAGTAAAGATCCTGGGCCCCTTGAAATTTTTGTGTCATGCGTTTTTCACCCCCTAATATTGTCAACCTCTCAGTGCATAACTTTAAAATTGAGAGTTGGACTCCTCTCCCCGGGCCAGCACCCTCACATTTTTATTGGGCACCTAGTGCTCTTTTTAAAGAATTTTCCCCACTTATTTTCGCCCTTCTTTAAAATTTTATTCAAATGATTAATGCATATCCTATGCTTAATTTCGACTTATTGAGATCTAAAGCGGCAAGTACTAGAACCTTTTAACATGTTTTTATTTTAAGGCCCTGCTCTCAACTATCTGTTGGCCCCTTTTGGACCTCCAATTATATCTCCCATAAAAATGGTCTGATTCACTAACTTTTTTTTGTAACAACATTTTAGGAAATCCAGCTACTAGGCGAACAACAAAAAAAATTTTTAGACTTCAGCTACCACAAAATTTGAATATTAATCGCCTTCTTGGGGCCCTTGGTGCAGCTTATTTAAAAATGATCCTATTCTCTTGCAATTTTCTTTAACGTTGTTCTATCGTCCTTTGACTACTATATAAAATACTAAAAAATGTCCTTATGCCCAGCAACATTCCAGTTGAGACCCTGGGCCCCTGGGGCTTGATACAGGGCCACTTGAAGTTTTTGTGCCCTAAATTGTTAATAAATTGCCTTATTTTAATCCGATCTTCGTTTTGGGGGCTCTTTTTTCATTTAGTTTTTCTTCCACTTTTACATTTCAGTTAAGACACTGGCCCCCTAGGGTAACTTTAAGTGCGCCATGCATTTTTCACCCCCTAATTGTGTCACACTCTCATTGCATAACTTCAAAATTGAGCTTGGACTTCCCTCCCCGAGACAACACCTTCATATTTTTAATGGGACCCTAGGGCTCTTTTTTAAGCATTTCTTTAAAAAAAAATTCTAATGATTAGTACTTATACCCTGTACTTAATTTCGACAAACTTAAAATCTAAAGTGCTAAGTACTAGGACGTTGTAACATGTTTTCATCTTAGGCCCTGCTCTCAGTTATCAGTTGGCTCCTTTTGTCTACCTATTATAGCTCGCTTTAAAATGGTCCGATTCAATAGGATTTTTTCCCTAACAACTTCTTACGTCCTCCAGCTACTACATGAATAACAAAAAAATTACTCACACTTCAGCTACCACCAATTTTGAATATTAATCACCTCCTTAGGGTCCTTGGTGCAGTTTCTTTAAAAATTATCCGATTCTCTTGCAATTTTCTTTAGCATAGTTCGAGGGTCCTCCGGCTACTTTATAAACTACTAAAAATTTCTTTATACTCCAGCTACCACCTTTTTCGAATATTAATCTTCTTTTTTGGCATCAACTTACGTTTATTCACTACAGCCGGGAATTAAAATTTGCGTTACTGTTAAATATAAGTGGTTAACTTTAGAGGGGTGGAATTTCTTCCGTAAATTAAATATCTCGTTAATGTCAAAGGTAATTCGTTAAATTTACAGGGGGTGGGAGCCACAAGCACCTTCCACTGCTTGGGAGCGCATTCTTTCCTCGGGTTCTGGGGGCTCGATTTCAACGGGAATTGGTTCATTCAACCTAGATAACGATTCAGCTACTTTCTGTATTATAAAGTTTGTCTTAGACTTCAGTTATAAACATTTTTGAACATTAATGGTGCATTCTATTCTCGGGATCAATATGCCTGATTTCAACGGTAATTGGATAATTAAACTTAGATTACTATTCAGCTACTTTGTGCATTATGAAAGTTTATCTTAGAATTCTGTTACCACCATTTTGGAACATTAACGGCGTATTCTTTTCTCGGTTGTTATGGGCTCTATTTCAACGGAAATTGGTTCATTCAACTTAGCTTACGATTGTTTTAAAGATTATAGTTCCACCGCCAGGATTCGCATTCTTATCTCGCGTTCTATGAGCTGGATTACTACGGGGTTTGATTGATTCAACTTGGTTTTCGATTGTCTCCGGCGCGTACGGAACACTCCTGGCATACACTGCCTTTGGTAGCGGGGACCCATGACAAAAGTTTGTTCAGAAAGATGTTTGTCGGGAACACACTAGACGCTGCCGATGGCAGCCAATGGGCCACCCCTAAGATCAGGTTCATTTGAACTACTTTCGGAATATATAAAATCATACAAACTTGAGTTTTGTTTACGTTATTATAAAGGGCCCGGGCAACACCGGATAGATCAGCTAGTTACATATATATGTATGTATATATGTATAACATATATACATGTATAACAAAATGTATGTATAACAAAATTACGCAGAACTTTTTTGGGTGACAAGAGGGCGCACAAACTTTACTTGCTCCAGGGCGCTGAATATGTAGCTATGCCACTGGTGCCAAGAGGTTCAGTAAAACTGCATCAGAAAGGCAGCAAGGACCAACTATCCTGAGAACCCTAAACAAAATCCCCTTAAGGAGGCCATATAACTCACTAAAATTGTGCTAAAAAATTTCAGTGATGTAACTGATTCAGTGACTTAATGTATGCCACCAGCCAAGATTTTTCAGAAACAGCTCAGGTTCTATGTCTTTGGAAGAAGTCTCTTACTGTCCACTTCTAGTTTATACGAGATTGAATGTATAAAGATTTCAGTAATTAGAATCTAAAATATTAACTCAATAAATATCTGTTATGGCTCACAAAAATGCTCTATACTGCACACTTCTGGTCCACACATGACAGAACGAGCATAGACTTTGGTGGTCTTGGGAGAAATGAGACAGAGGGGAAAAAATAGGTCCTATAAAATTAGTTTTGGCTGGAGATTCTATGAGCAAATTCTAAGTAGCTAACGAATTTCAATGTAAGTGGAGCTTGATAATAAGAATAAACTGGACAAAGCAAGATAACAAAATAAATTAAACAACAATGACATATAAGAAAATTACATTAAAATTAAGAAAAAATGGAAATTATTTAAAAATATCTATAAAAGTAAAAATAAAAAGGTTGCAATCATGACTGTTATAAATTAACAGCAACCTGCATGACATTGAGGGGTAGAAGAGCCAAATCTAGATTAAAAATTTTTTTTAATATATGAGAAATATACTTTATTGGAGGAATTTTGCATTTAGATGACCCTAGAAGACTTTCTTTTTTACGTTTTGGACAAGGAACAAATTTATTCTGTATAATGATGACCAAAGGATGTTTCTGCCCCTACCAGCTCTTGCATCATAGTGATTTAGAGTGTTTACCACAGGTTTCTCTACAGAGATGATTGACATCTGAAACTTCATGGCATAACTTTTCATTTCACGAAAAATTTTTAGGTCATATTGTTTGATGTCATTACAGACATAAAGTGTTGTTCAGATAAATTTATCTAATTGCTTATTTTGGAAGATTTGGATTTTTTTTTCAAGATGGGTTTTAGGGGCAGTTCTATAACAACTGAACTGTACATTATGATCAGCTGAATCATTAATTTAGATAATGGCATTTTTTTTAATTGACAGGTGGCTAGAGTCTAGTTGAATGCTGAAGTATTTATAATCAGCCTTTCAGTGAATGGTCTCATCATTTAGCTTGAACTTAAGATTAGCATCTGGGGTAAATATCTTGTTTGTCAACTTGACATGATCTTAAATACTGCCAATGTGGAATGTAAACTGCCATACAAAACCTCGATTAAAAGTGAAGTTAAACATTAAAATTAAATTTAGAAGCAAATAAGCAGTCAATAAAAATATAATTTTGAAAACTCTGGTAAAGAACTGCCCAAGCAGGGCTGCTGCAAAGTTGAGAGCACCAGAGGCTATATGACCTTGAAAAATGTGAAAGGATTATGGTGCTGATACCAAGAAGCACAGTAAAACTGTATCAGAATGACTCAGATTTTCTGTGATGTGCTTGCACCTTAATTTGGAATCTAGGTGAATGCTGAAGTATTTATAATTATCCTTCCAGAGAATGGTCTCATCACTGAGCTTGAAGTTAAGATTGTAATCTGGGGTAAATGTCTTGTTTGTTGACTTAATACAATGCTTAAAATCTGCTAATGTGAAATGTAAACTGCCATCCAAAACCTCCATCAAAAGTGAAGTAAAGCATAAAATTAAATTTAGAAGCTAATAAACAATCAACAAAAATATAATTTTGAAAACTCTGATGAAGAGCTGCACAAGCAGGGTCATTCCTGAGTTAAGATCACCAGAGGCTTTATCACTTTGAAAAATGTGAAAGGATTATGGTGCCAAGAAGCACAGTAAAGCTGTATTAGAAATGCAGCACCACAAGCCTAACTAACCTGAGTACCCTATACAAACAAAGCATCCTTAATGGAGCCATATTTCTCCCTGTGATAGAATTAAAAATTTCAAAGTTCATTGCCTTGTGTCTGCCACCAGCCGAGGTTTTCCAGGGACAGCTCAGATTATACAGCTTTTAAAACAGTACTTTACTGCCCACTTCTATTCAACACATAACTGAAAGATCCTGGTTGCCAAAATATTTGTTAAAAAATACCTAAATGAAAGTACCTAAATTGGCTGCTGTAGTTTGTATTGTACCTCTCTGAAAGGAACCCTTTACTGCCCACTCCTGGTTCACACATGATAGACAAGCATATACCTTGTCAGTCTTGAGAAATATAAGAGTAATACCTTGTTCGTACCAGATGCTTAAGATATCTTAGACTGCCATTTTTGAAGTGATACCCTCCTGGAATTGAATGCCTGTTCACATCGAAAAACCAAGATAACACAGTTAATGTATGTAAAGTTTCCACATGCACTTAAAATAAAGCCGGCCACAACAGCCAATCACTAAAAGCGAAGTTTTATAGCCAACAAGAATGAGTGGTAGTGCCTGTATCTAGCCAAAGAAAGTTGAAACTCCCTGAGAGAGTTTGTGGAACTCTCTCAGTGAGTTCAGCAGGCTGAGATAACTTGAATATCCAGTGCAAACAGAGTATAAGGGAGAAATACAGGTCCTATGAACAAGTTTGACTGTGCATCCCTTGAGCAAGTTTCCTAGCAACCAGTGAAACTGAAGTTAGGTGGAGCATGACCACAAAAGTGAATTGTTTTGTTTGAGAAGAAAGTGGGAACACTTTTGACATTATTTACTTTAATTTCCCACTAGGCTGAAATGTTTTTGAGATATCTTAAAGTTTAGAGAACATTTTGTGAATGTCAATGTTTGTCAAAGTCATCGACAAAAATTGTTACGGTGTTAAATTTTATTATAATTTTGTGAATAGATCAGGAATAAAGTCAATTGTTTGATCTTAAGGCTGTTCTCAAATCCATATTTTTGGTCAAAAATGCCTAAAACTAGCAGGTGTTGTTGTTCAGAAACTATGTAATTGAACTGTTTTTTCCGTTTTTTTGCAAACACAATAGATCTTTCAGAAAATATTGTCAAAGTTGTCATTTCAGACCAAAGTTCTCAGAAAAAACAGTCACCGAAGGGAGAAAAATGTCTTTGTCACGTGATCAAAATCACTTATAACTCAATATGTAATTTATTTATCAAAAAATGGAAAACACAGTTCAGTTCCAAATCGCTTTCATTGTCAGGCCTTCTTAATTTTATACATTTATGTTAAAAAATGAATTTGTAAATGTGTTAAAACATTTTGCGCTTGTTGATCAGAGCAGTTGAGAACAGCCTTAGTCATAAGCCAGTTACAGTAATAGCTCTCTAGAAAAAAGGTATTTTGTTATTTAATATTTAACTTTTAGAGTTGTTGCAATTAAAAATAAACTATATTATGTATTTCATATTTTTATAATTTTTAATCTGGACTCTCTTTTTTGTTCATCTTAGCAAAAGGATATCAAATCTAAACAAATTCCACGTCAACGTCAAAATGAAGAAAGTTGAAATATATCTTTCTGATATGAAACTGTAGATACATTATTGCAATATTAAATTGTTAGTTTAGCTTTTAATATTTAAAGGATATGTTTTTTACTTTAAATTACTTAGCTCTGTAACACATATATCTTTATATAAAAAAATGATATAATTTAATTTATTGAAATCATGTATGTGTAAACCGCATGTCTTCTACAAAACATATTTTCAACTATTATTATCATTTCATTTATTTAATGTTCCTTTTCAAACATGTACCCACTTTTTTTGTTTCTTTTTAGCTTCTCAAAAACTTCTTCTTTCTTTTAACATGGAATGCAATTTTATATTTGTTCAGAAACCTGTCAATTTAATTCTTACTTGTTTTTCATTGAAGGTGTTTTTTTTTCTTATTATTCATCATCTGTTTATTTCTCTTTCAAGTTTAAAGTAACGTTAAAGAAAATTGCTAAAAGTCAGCATCAAACGACATTTTAAGAAGTGTATAGTATTGTGTCTTTCACATTTTTGCCTTTAGAGTTACATTCTACTATACATTCTTCAGATGACTGAGCAAAGATGCTTCATTATGTATTTGTTCAGCTGAGACTCTCAAATGAAATGTCTTAACAAAGATATAGTTTGTTTTCTTTTAGAAAAAAATATAGTTTAATGTAGTTGATCTTCTTTCTTTTTTTTAGTAGCATAATAAAATAATTTTGATGTTTCAATATATATTGTTAATAACCTAACATTTGATTATAGCTACAACATGGCTCATATTTGGGCTTGTCCACCTAGTGAAGGAGATGATTATATTTTTCACTGCCACCCCACTGAGCAAAAGATTCCAAAGCCTAAAAGGCTTCAAGAATGGTACAAAAAGATGCTAGATAAAGGATTAATGGACAGAGTTGTGATGGATTATAAGGTAAGATTCTGTTAGAAATGTACAACCTTAGTCTTGTCACTGTACACATTCATATATTCCTATTTAATATTTCCTTTTGATCAAACCTATAGAACCCACTTACCTTTTCTTAAAACAGCTTACTTATCCTTCTTTTCACCTCCTTAAATTTATTAAAGTCTCACATTTATATTCTAAGTAAATCTATAAATCTAGTGAATAATTTAATTAAATTAAAATAAATTTTCTGTATTTATCTATTGAAATAGTTTTCCAGCTAACTGCATTCTCTTAAATTTGACTTCGTCCATTTGGAAATACATTTGTTTATGTCCGTATCACGATATCTTTCTTTTCCCTGTTTGACTTCAAAGTTGTTTTTCCTGCCTCTACTAGAGGGCGTAAGTGGTTCATTACGATCGCGATTTGCTTATGCAAATCCAATGACGTCACTTTGAAACTTCTGGAAGCATGCTGTCAAGGCCATGAGTGGGCATTGTTTCATGATGCGTGGAAGTCTAGTTTTCGTTCGCCCGAGACAGATGTATGCTCAGACATCCTAGCATTCATGACACTTCACTTGTTGTTTTAGTCTAAAGAGGATGTAGCAGCTATTTGAAAGTTTTTTTGTCAGTTTCTTTTTATGTCATGTAGTGACTTTTACTTGAACAACATTGTCTGCAATGGCTGATTCAACGCTTCATTTTTTTCGGCTGATATAGTGTCTTCATTGAGTAAAGTTTTAAGTCTCCATTTATGTTTTAACATTTCCTAAATGTTTGTGAGATGAATTGAAGATAAATGTGTATAATGAGAATGGATGGAGGATCAGCTTGAACTTTGTTGCTTGGATTATTAAGATGGTGAAACACCAGTTCTTTATTATCGTTGTTCATTTTCTATGAAAGCTTGTGAAGTGGTTATGTGTGTGGATTCTACATATTATGGTATTTCTTCAACCTTCAAGTTTTTTTTTTAGAATGTATAAAAGTATTTTATAGCATCGTGAGAACTTTGAGGGAGTTGATATAATCTACTAGTTGATATTGAGCTTCAGTGACATCGTGAATTTTCCTGTGCAATATATGATAATGGTTTCCTTAACATGTGATATCAACTGTGATATTTTTTACCATCTTGTTTCATGGGATTTTACTGAAGTATAAATACTGTTAAAGTCAGATAAGTTATTTTATTTTTATTCATTAATGAACATATATATTTTTCCTATGTGAGTTTATTTATATGTTGTTTTGTTTCTTAAAGTTTTTAATAAATATATTTAGTTTTAATATTATTGTCATCATTTTTGAACCACCACAGTAGTTTAAATTTCTTTTTCAGCTAAATCTAGTTTGATAAATCATTCTTAAGTCTTTCTTTAATTGGGGTTATAAAATCAGCATTAGCATTTCCTCTCTACATTAAGCACCTCTGCTAAATTCATTCCAACCCCTAGGAGATACTTTGTATCTCCTGTCAGATTCAAATAATGAATTTTTACTTTAAAACTTTTACATAAGATTAATTTTTTGCGTAATGTAAGAGATCAATTTAGCTGGAAACTAAAATTTAATATTAATGACAATGTGAAATTTCTTTGTTATTCCTATAATATATATACCTTCAATTACTAGAACTATGTTTTGTTATCACTGTACCTTAAATAGTCTACTATGTAGTGAATTTAAGTATTTTTGTAGCTTTTTATAAAAAATATCTGACTTGCAGAGATAAACTTAATTATTTTTCCTTTTCTCTCTTTTATCCACAAAAAAAAAAAAAAAAAATAGTTTAAGAGCCACCATACCATTGCAGAAATTTCTTTAACAATTAGACAAAATATATGAGGGTTGCCTTTTATGTTTTCACAAACGACCGATAGAAGGCGCTACTGAAAATTGTCTTCAGAATATTCATAAAATTCACATTTTTTTACCTTGGAATCAGTGGTATCTTAGAAATAGTCTCTGTATTTTGTTTACAGTGAGTGTTCTAAAGAAACAAGTGAGTGAAAAAAATAGAAATAACTCATGAAGGTTTCCGTTGGATGATTTTTTATGATTTTAAGAAAGGCCTCACTCAACAAGAATGCTTAGAATCGCTTTGTGAAACTTTTGGTAATGAAGCACCATCAGAAAAGACTGTTTACAATTGGTTTGCAGAATTTCGTCATGGTCGTGCGTCCGTCAGTGATGAATCTCATGAAGGATGACCAAAATCGGTAGTGATTCCAAACAGCATCGATGATAAGAAGATGATTGAAGAAGATTGGCATGTCACATATCGTGAGATAGAAGCATCCCTTAACATATCACAGACTGCAATGCATTTGATTTTGCACAAACATTTAGCTGTTAAAAAGATTTGTTCCAGATGGATTCCGTACAATTTGACAGAAGTTCAAAAAGAAACTCGTGCAAATTGGTGTAAGGAAATGCTACAAAAAATTAAAATTTGTAACTGCAAAATCCATATACAACATCGTTACATGTGACAAAACTTGGATATATATGTATGAGCCAGAAACTAAACAACAATCCACTGTTTGGGTGCTTCCAGATGAACCGAATCCTACGAATGTTGTTTGTTCATGAAGCACTTCCAAAAAAATGATTGCTTGTTTTGTTGGCCTTACAGGACATATCGCAACCATTTTTTTAGAGCAGAGGTTCCATGAAAATAAGTTCATACGGAGCCCTAGGGGCTATGCACAAACTTTACAGGGGAAGGGCTCCGTGCACTTTAGAAAAATTTGAAAGAAACCAGCACATTTACAACAAGTTTTTTTTATTTCAAATATGTGAGCAGATTCTTTTATTACAGAACTACTTATACATTAATAACTATCTTTAATAAACTAAATTTTATAGAAAAAAAATTCCGGTACAAATATTAATTTCTACTAATATTCTATTTTTACCTTTTCTGATCAAAAAATTCAATAAATGGGGAAACAAATGTATATTTAATGTAAAAAAGCAAGAAATTGTATTCTGAAGGAAAATTTGGGATACTTGAATTTCTCAACACCTCTCAGTATGACTTGAGGTGAAGTGTTTTATAAAACTCCACATTTCATGCTCAACTGCTTTTTCATTTTGAAAGAAACCATTCTGATTTGAAAGACAAACCGCCCAATTTTTTTTCAATATGAAGGGCTAAGTAATGTATGTGTGCTTCAAAAGAAACTATTGCAACACTTGTTAAAAAATGTCCTGGAGATAGGCACAGACTTCACGGGGGCTAAATAGGCAATAATATGTACTCCTACCACTAATTTAAAATTTTCCTTTTGTCTTTTTTTATCACTGTGATTAATTAAGACAAAAATAATGTTTTAAAATTCGTGATAGAAGTTAGCCTGATTTGATACCATTGCCCCCTTTAACCACTTCACCATTTGCCCTGAGATAAGTCAGGGGTAAAAGCACTGTTCCTCCGTACCTGTCGCCGGTGAAGTGATTAACTCAGTGCCAGTGACCCAGTGGCGCCTACCTGAAAGTTTAATGAGTAGCTTGAGTTCATGAAGATCATAATAATTGTAGAAATTTAATAAAACTTGTAAAATTGATATTGTCAAGAATTTGCTTTATGAACTGTGATTAATTTAGTGTCCAATATTACCTTGTCAAATAACATTATTTTAAAAATTAACTGTATGACTGGAAACATAAAAGAACACTTAACAGCCTCTTCAGATGCAATAAATTTGCATTACAAATGCATGAATCTACTGACATCACTGAATTGACAGCTTCGTTTGTATTTTTCAGTTACATATACTAATATCCCATTCAGACTAGGGCAGTTAAGAGTTAACTTACTTTTTTAAAATGGGGACCCAGAACTGGACTTAGTTCTCTATTACTTTGGTGTTTGAGCACATTAACTTGATTAAAATTAAGTGTAAGAGCTAGCAACAACAAAAAACACATCATTTTATCAAGGCTCATTTTTCTATATGTTTATCTGATTTATGGTGTAGTACGTTTGCGGGCAGTCTGGCAGTCAGGAGACGTTGCGTTTACCTGCAGGAAGAGGGGTTATGCAGGTCAAAAAACTTCAAAATTACGTTATTTTATCAAGGCTCATTTTTCTATATGTTTTTTCAATGTATGGTGTAGTATGTTTGCAGGCAGTCTGGCAGTCAGGAGATGTTGCGTTTACCAGTGGGAAAAGGTGTTATGCAGGTCAAAAAACTTCAAAATTACGTCATTTTATCAAGGCTCATTTTTCTATATGTTCTTCCAATTTATGGTGTAGTATGTTTGTGGGCGGTCTGTCAGTCAGGAAACATTGCGTTTACCTGCGGAAAAAGGGATTATTCAGGTCAAAAAACTTAAAAATTACGTCCGTTTAGCATGATTTTTGTTTATAACATCTGTTTCTACTAACCATTTGTGACATTAATCCATTATTACCAGACGTTACCAATGTTGCTAAGACCCTGCCAGATCCACTTTTATAGGTAACATATTGCTCTTTGGCTAGCAGACAACCTATAACTAATTTGCCAGACACAAATTCGGTTGCAAAGTTAATGCCAGACGGCTTTAAATATGGCAACGAAAGTGCCTGTTTCAAGAGTGTTTTATAGTTTAAAAATTACAATTACATAAATTTACATTAATTACACAAAATTAAACATTTTTTTGACATACTATATATATATATATATATATATATTTACAAAGAAACGATTGTTGCTATGGTAACAATTAAGGGTTGACTGTCATTAAATGAAGCCAAATCCCTACAAAAGATGCCATTTCTTGAAACAGGCACTTTTGTTGCCATATTTAAAGCCGTCTGGCATTATCTTTGCAACTAAATATGTGTCTGGCAAATTAATTATAGGTTGTCTGCTAGCCAAAGAGTAATATCTTGTTATATTTAAGCTTGTTAAAATGACGTATAGATTACTTATAATTTTTAAACTATAAAACACTCTTGAAACAGGCAATTTTGTTGCCATATTTAAAGCCGTCTGGTATTAACTTTGCAACCGATTTTGTGTCTGGCAAATTAATTATAGGTTGTCTGCTAGCCAAAGAGTAATATCTTGTAATTTTTAAGCTTGATAAAATGACGTAAAGATGACTTATATTTTTACAAGATTGTTGCAACTTCAGAGGTGATATTAGAAGAACTATCACTGTAAAGTGGGAAAAATCTTAATTAACCCTAGAACTACCGGAAATTTTACTCAAGTTTTATAAAAACATTCTACACCAGAATTTTTACTTAAAACTATTTAATTTGTTTATTTAACTTATTATTGTCTGATTTATACATTTAGTTTGTTTTGAAGAAATTTCTGGTTTGAATAAATATTTTGAATGTACATGTTGGGTCCAATGGACCCGTCTGGTAGACGGAAGGTTAATGAAGATTGTGAATGTTAATTCCATGTTTGACCTATATATTTAGCAAAATGAAATAAATGTATCTATCATTGCAATGGAAATCTGTCCCAATTTTTGAGACATTTACCAAATGTGTCTTCTTTTAAGATGAGACATGTATTGGTCAGATTCTGGGGGAAACGATGATATTGATTACAACCTTCTTGTTAAAAAAGAAAGCAAACAACACCTGATTGAAAAAGATACAAATAAATATTCAGGGGCATCCTACAGCTTTGAAAACTAGTTTAAACAACATTTTTCAACAGCTGAATAGTTAAGGTTTTGGATGACTCTATATTTATTCTGAATGTGTTCAGCATTATCAAAAAACCACCCAGCTTAAACTCAGTGAAACATGAGGTCCTCTTTGATTTGACATCTCATAGCAAGTTAACACTGAATATACCAACAACCGGTTATTTGGTGGTATTAAATGAAAATATTTCGATTGGAACCAGAAAATTTTCATAAAATAAATAAGATATAAATTAAACAGAAATAAGTTAAATATTTTTAAATAAAAATTCTGGTGTGAAATATTTTTATAAAACTTGGGTAAAATTCCTGGTATATTTAGTGTTAAAGATCTTACCTTAAAAACAAAGCCTATCAGATTTTTTATTTTATCTGTCAGATGAATTTAAAACTTTGTCTAAGAAAGCTAAATTAGTTTTGCTGCCTTTCTCAAGGACATATGTTTGTGAAGTCAGATTTTCGACTAACGCAGCTGCCAAAATGAAATACAAAAGTCTTTTAAAAGCAGAACCAAACATTCACCTACAATTACTATCAACCAGACTTGAATCCAGACATTTGTGCAAAACAATCCAATCCCATTAAATGTTTATGTGTTATTGTTTGCCACTCTAATAATGTAAAATTTATTGTAAGGCAAATGTTATGGTTTCTTAAGTTTTGGAGTTTTAAGTAAGTAAACTTTTGATAATTCCATCTGTTTTGATGGTAATTGAATTCAGTATTTTGTTAAAAGTTTCAAAATATAATTTTATTTCTGTGACAATGCAAAATTGTTTAGATTACTATTTATTTCCTCTTCCTGGGCTCGGTAGCAATGCACCTAAAAAACATTACCTTGTAACATTGGATACGGTAGGCTTCAGGGGCTCCGTCATAGAAATTCATTCTAAAAAGGGCTCTGTGAATCAAAAAGTTTGGGAACTAGAGCTTTAAAGGATCAAAAAACTGTTAACGCTAAATGGTGCACAGAAATTTGTTTGTCAAAAGTCATCAACGGAATCAGGAAGAACAACAAAAGACACCACATCATTCTTCATCATGACAATGCCAGCTCCCACACAGCACATGAAGCAATTGATTATTTGAAGGATAAAATATCAAATTAGTGTCTCATTGCCCACATTCTTCTGATTTGTTGCCGAACGACTTTTTCTTGTTCCCTTATGTCAAACAAAAAATGCGTGGACAGCAATTTTCATCACCTCAAGAAGCTGTTTATGCCTTCCAAAACTATGTTTCTGAGATATCCACTTCAGAGTGGAAAAACTGTTTCAAGAATTGGTTTGAATGGATGGAAAAGTGTATAAATCTTAAAGACGAATATTTTGAAAAGCAATAAAACAGTTTGTTCCCAAAAAATTCTTTTCCTTCCTACTTTTTGTAGAAACTTAAAAGGCAACCCTCGTATCTCTGAAACTAATTTAAATTTTGAAATCCTGAGACCTTATATGACTCCTCAGATCAATACAGATAAATGCTATTAATTTCATTGGCCAACATTTGGTATCGTAGGAGGATTGTTGGAGAAATAGAAACAAATAGACATATTTAAATACAATAGATTCTTTTTAAAATCATGAATTTTTCCTCTTTAAGACAGGATTCTGTTATAGACAGGACTCATTTTGGATGATTGTACTGTATAACTATGTTTTTAAAATATCAGGTTACAATTAATCACATCATACTGTTACAAAATGGAACATATGTCTCTGCCCCACTAAGTCATTATATTTATAATATTAATTAAGTTCAATAATCTCACTGATTACTTTTAACTTCAAAAATTCCATCATTTCAATGATCTTGCTTTATCCCTATTTTAAATATTTCTCTTCAATATTTCTACTATTAAAAAAAATGATTAATAATACAGTAGAGTCCAGCTAATCCGAGCTCTGCTTAATCTGAGGTAGCTAAAAAAATGTAGCACTATCTGTCACTGGATAAAGAATTAACATTTTTTCCCCTCTCGCAAGTGCTTAAAATTTGTCACAGGCCTGTTGAGCTGGCAGTCAGTTTTCCTTGGAATTTTTGCTTTTCTTCCCCACTTGCCATTTTGGTTTGGGCTAGTCTATTTTGCTTCTAAGAGGTGTCACATCCCCAAAGTGGAGTAGAAAGATTATTATATTCTCTTTGGGAGTGTGATAGTGCCTAACAAGTGTATCATTCCAGTTCGAGAACTCGCAGAATTAAGACGATAAGTTTGTGAGAAGAATGAGCCGGAAAAGGAAACTCGTGTCTGTTTTGATAGATGTCAAAGGACAAACTTTAAAATGGTTAGATGCGGGAGAAAGTATAAAAAAATTGCAAAGGAATTAGGTGTTGGAAGAGTGACAGTAGGTGACTGGAGAAGGAATCGTGAAAAAAATTGAAAAGTGGAATGTCAGAGATTGAACACCCAATGATTGTTTTAAAAACAAAAGAACAATGTGTGAAAGTGATTATAAAAAAACAAGTGAAGCTCTCTTTATGTGGCTTTCTCAACAAAAGTTGAAGGACATGCTGATATCTGGTCCGATGTTGCATGAAAAAGCTTGGGAAAAAAAGGTATGGAGTTCACCAGATGACTATTTGTAGTGACAAATTTTCAGCCAACTTTGAGGCTGCAAATTAGTTTTGTACTGAATTAAACAATTTAATAGTAAAAGAAAATCTCACTGAAGAGCAATTTTACAACTGTGATGAAACAGGGTTGACTACCTACCAAATCATTAGTCTCCAGAAATGAAAATCTGCTTCTGGTTTTAAACGAAGCAAAGAAAGTTTTATTGTGATATGTTGCTCCAGTGTGTCAAGGATGCACAAACTATGCTTATTGGTGATTGAAAAATTGAAAAAGCCATATGCTTTAAAAAACATTGCTATTCAAGCCCTACCAGTCTCTTATATGAACCAAAAAAACTCGTGGAGGAATAGAGGTATTTTTAAATAGTGTTTCTTCGATGCATTTGTACCAAAAGTAGAAAATCATTTAGAAGGAAAGAAGCTTCCTCATCAAGTACTTTTCATGATAGATAATGTCCCATCACATCCTGAAGAAGATTTGAAAAGTGGAAATATTAAACCCATTGTTTTTACCGGCGATTGCTATTAGCCTTATTCAGCCTATGGACCAGGTAGTTATCAATGATCTTAAGTTGAAGTACCGGAAATCTATGCTCACACATGTTTTAGAAGAAGACACTGCATCTTTGATTCAAGAAATCAAAAAAATTACTGTCAAAAATGCTATGTATTAGCTTGCTGAATCATGGGGAAAAATTAAACCGGAGAAAATAAAGAACAGCTGGCATAAACTCCTGACAACTAAAGACATCAGAGACAATAATCAAAAGAAAAAGATAGAAATTCAAGAACATTTTGAAATTAAAATTACAATTTTGGAACTACTCAGCTGTGAAGAGGTAACAGATAATTGCATTGAAGAATGGCTTTATGGTAATGAGGGAGAGGAAATTACCAACAATGGAATCATTCACATGATTACCAAAGAAGAAGAAATTGATGAAACAGAGAAGATCATTTTGCATGCAGAAGGCATGGCTGCATTAGCTGTTGCCTTTTGCAGTATTGAGCAGCAACCAGATGATGTTTTATTTTTGAAAAGCTTGTGAGACAATGCAGCAAGAAAGATAACTTTCTTCTCAAAAACAAACACCTTTAGATTCATTTTTTAAACATTAAATCAAGTAAGTGTGATGTTATTTAAAATACATTTTTATATTTACAAATCTGTGTGCTCCTTATTTTTTTGCTATTTGATCTATCTATTTTTTAGTTAAACGTGTTCATATGAAACTGAATTTTTAGTAATCTCAGTTGGTGTCAGTCCCAATCAACTTGGATTATTGTGACTCAACTGTAATAATAATAAATAAGCAAATATATATTATAATAATATTTATAATGGTTAACGATCTTATTAATAAAGGCAGAAAAAATTCCATTATGTTTTCATTTTAAATCCCATGTTTTAACAAACTTTTCGCTAAATTATAAATCATAAATAAATAATCAACTTCAGTATTGAATGAACAATTTTGACTTTAAATTAATTGTAATAACTAATTATAATGCTTTTATTAAGCATCCCATAGTTTTATTCAGTAATTACTTCTTATATCATTATTCAGTATCAAAATTAAATGTTTAATCTCTACATAAAATAAAATAAATATTTTCTATTTAAATTCATTATTAAGGATTAATTATTTTCATTTACATTAATTATCTATTGCTTAATTTTAAGTTTCGATGAGTATTTTTACTTTATCTCAATGATTTTTGGCAAATGCAATCTTTTCAAATGAAATTCAAATTTCAAATTAATTGTTTAAAAGGTGCAAAAGCCAACATAGTGAAAAAGATTCCATGCCGGTACTCGAACCCGGGCCATCGCACTGACATTCAACTGACTAAACCACATGGAACGATAATCAGCCTGGAAACTTCTCACTATTACATGTTAGCAAGGCTACAAACGCAGCACAAGATGGAATATTTTCTGTGAGCCACCAACATGGAGCAAACACAAAACTTAAATGCAGCATCAATTGAAACTATATTAATACTTGGAAAAAAATTTCCTGAGAGAAAATTTCGTCTTGCAATCTTTCTAATAGATAAACAAGCATTTGTTTTTTGAGTGAATTAATTTTCCTCAAAATCATAATTTAAAATAAAAAGGATATTATGATATAATAATATCTTTTATAGTCCAAGGTTAAATGTCACTCACTATTAAAATTCCTTTTGTTATATACAGTAATTTCGCACATATCTGCCGCACCTCAGATAACTCGATTTCCTACCAGAATTTATTTTTATAAAATTTTTACTTGCTTCTGCTTAGCACTTAGTTGACTTCTATTTTTCAATAAAATTTCTGGTGTGAAAAAGACTTAACTAAGCTGCAGCGGATACGCGGGAAATTGCAGTATATTATTTTTAGTTGAGGATCAATCCTACAGTATTTTTTTTTTTTACATATAAGTCTATATAAAATTAAGATATTTAAATGAAACATAGCTTGAATCTCTTGTCAAGTCATTTGTTTCTTCTCTTTCTTCTTTGAGTGAGTTTTCATTTTCATTATTATCTATCTCATATTGATTTAACACATTCATGCCGGCGTGGTGGGTCACACTTAATTGTCTCAGAGTTTTCAAGTCTCCGGCTTTCTGCACACCACTGTTATTATAGAGAAAATGTTGTTCTTTTAAATCGCCCAATTGTTCTAATTAAATAAAACAACATTTTCTGTATTAAAATACTGGTATCCAAAAAGCCGGAGACTTGGCAACTCTGAAACAGTCGAGTGTGACCCACCGCGCTGGCGTGAACGTGTTAAATTTTAAAATCTTACAAAATATTAAATATTATATTTGAATTCCATGATATTCTGAGTTGGTGATAAGAATAATTTTCATCTTGAACAGTTTAATGAAGAGATTTTAGCAAAGTAAAAATTAAAAATACTTAAAGTTCAACTTCACTGATATCATATAGATATTTGATAAAATTAAATAATCTCATAAATAACATTTATTTCAATGGCATATGGAAACAAATGTATTTTGCAAAAAATTTGAAATTTAAATTCTATTGGCAAAATTCTTAATTTTAGTACAGCACATTATTTTTTTATTATTCTAACCACTAATTTCATTTTCCAGCCTTTTACAAAGTCTGGGTTAGAGGTGTTGGATTTTTGTAATTATTTTAATTTATACAAAATGTTAATAATTTAATGTATAGTTCTTTTGCTAATTGCATTATCTAATTTTAAGCACTCATTCTGTATCCCTTCCTCACATTCCTTATCACATACAATATGTTGATTTTTTATGATAAAAATAGTAAAATAACATATTAAAATAAATTTTATTGCATATTTTCACCAAATTACAAGTTAAAAATTTGTAAAGTAACTATGATATGCATATATATATGAGGACTGAGTTTCAAAGCTCGCCTTATCCAGATCATCTAATTTTGGGAAATCATGAAAAACCTTCAGCTGCGTCCATTAGTTTTCCTTGTAAACCAAGATTTTAGAAAGGCAAAAATACAGGATAAAACTAGTTTTATTGAAGATAGTTGTGTTTCTTTGATGCAAGTTTTGCAATAGATTGATAGAGAAAACTCGATTTTTTAAATTTTGGATAAGGCAAGTTTCAAAACTCACCTCCTCATATATATATTTGTTTTATGTCTTTGGCCAAACCATATGTAGATAAGAGTACTTAATTTTGCAAAAGCCATGTCATTCATCTTAAAGGTTATTATTATTTTTTTTTTTAAATAACATCAATTCTCACATCATTTTTAATCTTTTAATTATAAATAAATTATAAATTTTTTATTGTTACATATATTTATTTCCTGCAAGTATAGCATTTCTACATTCCTTTCAGGATATCTTAAAACAAGCCACTGAAGATAACTTAAAAAGTGCCTCTGAATTGCCTTATTTTGAAGGTGATTTTTGGCCTAACATTTTAGAAGAAAGTATTAAAGAACTTGATCAAGAAGAAGAAGAAAAAAAGAAAGCAGAAGCCTCTGCAGCTGCTGCAGCTGAAGCAGCTGCAAGAGCTGCAGCTGCTGCTTCTGATGCGAATGGGGAAGGAGAAGATAGCATGGATGTTAGTAATTTTTTTAATACATTAGCGTATATACTCTTGTATAAGTCGACTCATGTATTAGTTGACCTCCCGAATTCTTAAGCGAAATTTTGAAAAAAATTGAATTTTCATGTATAAGTCTAACCACATTTCTGGTAGTATATTGAAAAATGATTTGTAATCGAGGATTAAAAAATTAATAAATGTTCATTTTAATTAGTAATTTTTATTATTTTTCTAATTAGACTTTTTTGTAAATTCAACATTTTAAAACTGTATAATTATGTAAAACCGAAGAAACCTATTCACATCAATTCAATGATACTTAAAAGAAAAAAATTCTTTCAAAAGTCTATTCAAGCCTTATTTACAAGGGTAAACAACTTCTTAGACTGTTAGCTAAAATATAGTACTTCTTTGTATTGTTGGATTCTTAGGAGAGATATCTAGAAGCATTCTCAAGTTGAACTCTTTTTAAAAAGGGGTTAAAACATTGAAAGGAATGCCCCTGTATTGAAGGGAATTCTGCCCCAAGAGAAAATGGGTGCAGAACAATTACACGGACATTATTGTTGAGTTTTTTGTGTCAATCACACGAAAATGACCATTGTCTGCTTTTATCTCTCATGTGATTACTTAAAAGACTTTCCCATTCGCTGATTATCTGTGATTTTTTTTTTTTTTTTTTTTTTTTACTTTCTCGTGTATTAGTCGACCCCCATTTTCAACTCCTAAATTTTATGTAAAATTCTTCGACTTATACACGAGTATATATGGTATTTCAAAATAATTATTCATCTATTGTGAGATTACAGACAGTTTTATCTGTAACCATTGAGGCCTAATAATATATTCAAATCTGGAGTTATGAATATAAAAGTTTACTTGTACATTTTGGAATAAAAAAATAAGATAAAAAAGCCACACTTGAAAATTTTCGATTTTTGTTTGAATTTTCACTATTTTTATTTTTAAATATGGAAAGTTTTGAGTTGAGTTCCTGTCATAATCTTTAGATCAACATTTGGAAGATTTGGGAAGTCCAGGGGTACCATTTCAAAACTTTCTTTGGAGATAGAAGGGAGAAAAATTTCTTTTGATCTTGTTGTTCATAGCTGGAAATCATTTGATACAGTTTCATTCTCACATATATTTTTTAAATTAGACTAAGTACTCAATTATGACCAATGTGTCTCACTATGAGAATATTGCAATAGCAAGGCTTTAGTAAATATTACCGAAATTTCGGGTAGATAAGCCGCCCTGGCGTATACGCTGCTACATCCAAAAATTGTAATAAAAAATTGAAATTCCATCATATACGCCGCACTTATTGAAAGTGGTGTACGTACTACTATAGACACCATATTGAAGATTTTCGTGCATTTTTTAAAACCATTTTAAAAATTAGAATTTTAAATTTAATTCAAATAATGAAAATAAATAAATAAATAAATAACTTTTGGTTTGTGAATTTATCCAATTGCATTGCACATTTCAGCCTTGGATCAGTAAGTAGAAATATATTTGATGGAATTCTTAATATAAAACATAATACTGGAATTACAAATAAAACTATTTTTTATTCGAATCCATCAATTAAATAACACAACGTAAAATTCTGAAAATAACTAATGATAAATAATCATTTTGACAGCACGAACTATTGGCAAAAGTTGGGAGAGACGTATAAAGAGATTTTTTTTTTAAATATCTTCACTACTAACTGTAAACATTAATGTCTATTAACAGAAATTAATTGATACTCGATTTGATATATTCTGTAAATATTTAAAATGAAATGTTCTAAGAAAGTCTTAAAATAAACAAAAATTAAATACATACATTCGTTATTGGGAAAAACAAACAAAAAAAAAAACATTCGCAAATGCGCACACTTAAAGAAAACAAGAGAATCTACTTTCTTTTCCATTAAAATGCCGCGATTATGCAAAACTGAGCATAAAAAGGATTCCTTAAATGTGTCAGCAACTTCACTTTGCGTAAGTGCGGTAAAAAGAAATTATTGAGCTGCAAGCAAACAGAAAAAATAATTTAAAAGGGAAAAAAAAACGAAAAGCAAAACCCATTTTTTCTTAGCTATTAAAAGAAAAAAAAAAAACTCCATTATTAATTGTCTGATTTTGTTCAAATTTTCAGCAAGTTGCAATAACAGTAAATTAAGCTGTGTAACAAAATTTTACTAAAATATAATAAATTATTAGAAAATTACAGCACTCCCCAAAACCCCTAGTTTATAAAAAGGAATCTGCAGTTTGTTATTCAACTCTGCGGTGGAATGGGAAATTGAACGTTATCAGAATGAGATCATTATCTTTGGGTAAGTAATATGTTTCGTTATGCTGAAAGAAACCATGCATAGATTTTTTTTTTCTTTTTTAATGAAATAAAAAAGAACTTCCCGATATATTTTTAATGACTGTTATTTCGAATCCATGAAGTATTTTTAATATTGTTTTTTCAGATTTTCACTCTATAATATTACATGATCTGATTTATTTTTTTTTTCTGGAAAAAATGTTATTACTTCGTATACGCCACACTGGCAGATAAGCCGCAAAAGGTAAAATTTAACTTTTAAACACGTATAAGCCGCGGCTTATCTACCCGAAATTACAGTACTCATAATTACTAATTTCTGTTCTTAAGGTATTTAATGAAAATGCTTCTTTTTTAATCAAACTTGACAAGTTATTTTAGCTTTTGTGTAATTTCTGAATCTTGTTTTTCCTTCTGACCTATGAAAACTGTTACACTCTAAAATATTCATTTTCTTGAGGGAGCAACTGCCCTCCCCCTCCCTATAACAATCCCAAATGACACACTTGGAAGAGTGTTCAATGGGGTAAAACATATTTTCAAAACATTTAAATTTCAAATATGGCATGAAAGAAGATTTGTAAAAAATAAAGGAAAAAGAGACATATTTTGGTTAGAGTAATGACCAAAAAACTTAAGGTAATTGAGTCTTTCTTTAGTGAATTTTTAGCAAAATTAAAAATAAAATTAGCACTTTAAGCAGGAAGTATGGCTCAGGACAGCTCAGTTGTACATCTGAAATGTACAACAATGTTTGTTTTAAAATTAAATATAAGTTCACAACATAAATATACCCCAATTTCCTGCCTATAATATGTGGCAGCTTATAATCTGCAGATGTCGGTTTAATGATATTTTGAAAAAAAACATCATATAATCTGCAGGTGAAATTTTTACTTTAAAAAAATACTTTATTTACTTTAACATTGAATATCTCTTAAAATAAATATTTGATTTAAAAACTGTTTGCATCACCGTGTTTATCAAATATTTATCTATAATACCACCGATTTTCATAACTTCGTATGCAGTAGTATTCTTAATATTAACAATGAAAGATCCCTGGTCACAAAAAATTGATAAACAGCAGCGGTGACAGTATTAGTCCATCCTTTCCCTCGTTCAAAATATGAAATAAAAAAAACCCCTCTTAATATGAGTAGTACCTATCTAAAAAAAAAATAATTAATATTAACTGTTTCAAAATAATTATTTTCATCATTCAATTTTTGAATTTTTACTTTCTCTTCAATTTTTAAAACTGCATCTGTTCTGCATATTGAAGTACAAAAAAATAAATAAAATAAATAAATAAAATAAAAATAAATAAACTATATATTTGTACCGTACCTTTAAAATGGCATCTTTGGGCTTTAAATTATATTAATATTACCCCTTTCAAAAAACTTATTTTCCAAAGGACAGTTGCACAATTTTTTAATTCTGCATCCACTCTGGAAATCAAAATATAGAAAAAGTAAAAAACACACATTTACCTTTGCAACAACATATTTGCTTAAAACAAGTGTTAATACTAACCTCTTCAAAAGGAATCGTTTCCGAAACTCACTTTGTGATTTTGCCAGATTTTTTCTTTTCTCAGTGAAAAGAAATTTTTTCCCAGAATGCATTTCAAGTGTTGATAACTACTTCTAATTCAAGATAGTTTTAGAGTGTTAATGACATAAGTCAGTTTTTACAAGTAGGGTTAACATTAGTTCTAAGGAGTCATTTATTTTCCTCTATTTAATAGGATTAGAGGCACTGTGGTGTAGTGATTGGATTTGTTTTTCTTTTCATGTGGATTTGTTTATATGTTTAGTATATTAATGGTTTAAGTCAAATTTATTCAGCAGCTATATTCTACTAATATTTTTACTAGTTACTTTGATATTTAACTCCTTTTGAGCCATCTTAGTCATGTGTATAAGAAGCTTCCCCCACCAGCACTGCTTTATGCTAAAAAAGTAAAATCATTCAACATTTATTTTAGGTATATTTAAGGTTATTATCACAAGCCCAGGCAATGCTGGGTGGGTCAGCTATTAAATGCATAATCTGCAAATAGTGAATAATCATAGCCATATGTTTTGCATAACTCTATCTGAAAAAAATGTTTTGTTCTAATTTATTTGGAAGGTATTTGAAATTTTGAAGTATAAAAGCTCAAAATCTAATTTTATTTTCTATTGTGTGGCCCTTTAAAAAAAAATCCCAGAATGTTAACTTATTAAAATTCTCACCAAATTCTTACACGTGCCTTGATATGTTTACAAAAAAAAAAAAAAAAAAAGCATATATTATATATATTTTTTATTAAAATTCTTATTTTAAATTTTTGCAATGTTTTTCTTGTAGGGAAAAAAGAAAGGCCAAAAAAGTGGTAGAAATAAGAAATCTAATAAAAGTAAGAATAACCAAAGAAAAAATAATAAAAAGTCTAATGTCCCATATACTGGAAATGATTTGTCTGCTAAAATATATTCTACAATGGAAAAACACAAAGAGGTAAGTAATTTTGTCTGTATAGGGCATTCTCAATAAGATGCAGAATTATTTAAAGCAATAAATCTTTTATTTTTAACTTTTACTGTTCGTTTTGATGAATAGCATACTTATTGAACACAGTGAAAGTCTCTAAAGGATCTTGGAAAATATTAAAAATAATTTTGAATTTTGCTTTCAAATAGTTTTTGATCTCGCGAAAAGCAGTGTTTTTTTCACATTTGATAATTCTGCATTTTAGCGATAATATTATAGGTAAACTATATTGAATATAAATTTGTAAGGACCATGAGTTGGGCCTGGATTTGGGCAGAAGCTGAGCCATTACCAATGGTCATTACCATAACCAGGCTTGCTATTTTTTATAGTTATTACTCATTGTAAGAAAATTGGATGCAGTGATGAAGTGCTCATTTAATAAACAAATCTCATGTAGCTTGAATGATGCTGTATGTATATTTTGCATATCTCATCTCAAAAAATCATTGGAAACTTCATAACATTCTGACTAGTGTTTGTTTATTTTAATTATCTCATTGTAAATGTATTTAAAGTTAATTTATGGTAATATGAAATACTTACACAATAACTTGGTGTATGATAAAGGGCAAAATTGGTGGTGGGCTTTGAAAAAATCATATGTCAGTAGCCACTTTTCCTACTAGGAGAGAATAAAATTTCTGTGTATGCCATCAGTGATTCCACTCTTGCTGGTTGCAATATGTTAATATTGGCATTTATTTGAACTGTTAAATTTTAGATTAATACCAACAGAAAATAAAATAAAACATTTAAGATTTTTGCTCATACTAACATTTTATTAAGATATTGATAAAATTGTACTGAAAAGAATAAGCTTTATTGGTTTAATAATTATAAAATAGTACAAAAACACACGGTCAGCAGAAATTATATAAAAAATAAAGGTAATTAGATACTAATAAAGAAACAGAAGTATAATTTGCATCTGCCTAAGATGAAGAATAAATATTCATAGCAATTGAAATTTTAATTATTCCATGTGATGCTTTAAATTTGATTTTTTTAAATATGAAAAATTGGAACTAATAACCAATAAATTTAATTTGTTAAAATAAGCATTATAGTTTTCAACAAAAATATTTTTATTGATCCAAACATTTATTTTCATAAGAAAACAAAAATATTTCAGCAGGAAATGGGTTAAAGATGTCAAGAATTTTCATTTAAGTTGTATTATACTTTTTTAAATTTTGAAGTCATTTTTAACACCATATATTTTGCTCATGTGTATGTAATTACATAATAATGTTAAAAAAAAAAAAAAAAAAAAAAAAAAAAAAAAAAAAAAAAAAAAAACAGTAATATTTTTTATCACTTTTGATATTAGATATTTATCTGTAGAATTATAGTTTAAATAACAAACATTTATGAAGTGAAGTATATTAAATGATATTGCAATATAAGAATTCTATTTTACATGTCAGTGATACATAAAAGTTTTCTTGCAAAAAAAAATGTTTCATGTAAAATTATAGTACAGTATGACATCTTTAATCTAGACATCTCTAAATTTCTGTAATCTGGACATTTCAGAATGTTTATTCTTTTCTTTTTTTTTTTTTTTCTCCCAATTAAAGATCATAGATGGCATTGCCACACATGCATGAATGAGTTTCAGAAAATGTTTAAGAAATAAAAGACTGATTATTTAATTTAATGCATTTTATTTTCCATTTTAAAAGTGTAAGAAATTTTTTTAATTATTTATGTAATTAATACAGATTTCTTTTTTTTATATTAAGTTGTATAAATTTAGAATTAATACTAAATGTTTAACATTGTCATATCTTGGGTCACAACAGATAGTGCTAAAACAATTTGAAATCAGATTTCATTTTTTTCCTTTTATCCAAAGTTTTCATTTTATGTTATAATTAGATATTATTATATAATTATTTCCAAGCATTATTTATTTAATTTTTCAAAATAGCAGCCTTATTAAAATGGCCTGCTGTTTTTAAATTACTAAAAATGTAATAATCTTTGATATAATAATATATTTTATTTTTCCAATTTTAATATTAATTGTAATATTTTTCTGCTTTATATTTCATTCACATTTTTTCAGAATATTTTTGTATTATCATTGTTAAATATATTAAAGTAATAGTAAAAAAAAAAAAAAAAAAAAAATACTGGTTTTTAATGTAATATAATTTCGGAATTAATTTTATATCTTTTTATTTTTCTTTCTATATAGATGATGCCAAAATAACACAAAATCTGATTTTATTATTATTACAGTATAAGACCCATTATCCAGAATTCTGAAATCCAGAAAAAAAAATTATTTGTAAATTTTCTAAATTTGTAAATTTTTACTAAAATTTTGAAATTTCTGAAATTTTTCAAAAATTTTACAAATTTCTAACTTTTTTCAGTCCATTGTTTTTCAATGCATAACCACTAAAATATGTTACTTCAGTGTTCAGTGGTGGGAGATCACCCCCTACCACCCCCCTAGAAATTAGAAAAAAATCAATTTTCTCAAAATTTAGTTTAAAATTAATTTATATTACGATTCGATAAAAAAAATCATCAGATATTTCACCAGGGGTGATTCTGTTCTGAATTTTCCAAAAATTTGGTCAGTCGTTCGCGGAAAAAATTGCCGATTTCGCAAAAGGATTGCGAAGAAAATGGGAATTTCAGAAAAGATTGTGAAAAAAAATGCAAATTTCGTCAAAGGATTCTGAAAAAATGCAAATTCTGCGAAAGAGCCACAGAAAATATGCAAATTTCATCGAAGAATTGTAGAAAAAATGCTAATTTCATCAAAACATTGCAAAAAAACACTAATTTCTTCAAAGGATCTTGGGAAAAAATGCTCATTTTTTCAAAAAATCACAGATGAAAAAGAAAATTTTGTCAAAGAATCGTGAAAAAAACTCCCACAAATTTTGTCAAAGAATTATGAAAAAATGCAAATTTCTTCAAAGGATTGTGAAAAAATGCAAATTTTGTCAAGGAATCATTAAAAAAAAAAAATTCAAAGTATTGTAGAAAAAAATGCAAATTTTGTCAAAGAATTGCGGAAAAAATGCAAATTTTGTCAAGGGATCCCGAAAAAATACTAATTTCGTCAAAGGATTGTAAAAAAAACACATAATTTCATCAAAGGATCATGGAAAAAATGTGAATTTTGTCAAAGTATTGTAAAAATAACACAAATTTCATTCAAAGTATCACAGAAAAACGTGAACTTCCAGAGGACCCGAAATCCAGAAAGCCTTCAGTCCCGAGGATTCCAAATAATAGGTCCTATACTGTATTTTAAATATTGTATTTGTGACTTAATTCGATATTTCTAGGTGTTATAAAATTCATTTTTCATAACATTAGTCTTATGTATTACTATTTTAAATATGTTAATGAAGTAATGAAGTTATTTTTAAAAGTTAGCTACAAGTCTTTTTTAATTAAACACAATTTGCATAACTACAGACATACACACATTAAAATTTTTATTAAAAACAATTAAAATATAGTTAAAAATATATATAAACATATCGGCTATTTTCATAGCCCTCATCAGTAAACGAACAGAGTCACAAAACAGCAAGAGCCACAGTAAACGAAAAAACAGTTAAAATCACGGTCTAAGTAGGATAAAATAATCAGCAGGAACTTGGGTTGCTTTGTTGATTGGCGATTCAGCTAAAACGGTTTTCCAACCCTCTAGGAAGACACGGCTAAAATAGACTGGGCAATTGGATTCCACAATTCGTGCACTCTCAAAATCGGGGACATGATCGAACTCAAGTGCATGTGCCACCAATCTTGAATTCAGAGTACCTTTCTTAAAAGAATTTTTATGCTCCTTGAGTCTAGCATTAAATGAGCGTCCAGTCTCACCAATGTAAATCGAGCTGCAACCTTTACAAGGAATTTCATAAACGACACCATTCAGGTCAAACTTCGAATATTTATGCTTAAAACTACTGAAAAAATTACCAATGCGGTTCAAGGGAACATGAGCTGTCCTAACATTAACATTTTTGAGTACGGCTGAAATTTTCTCGGAAATATTACTGTAATAAGGCAAAGATATAGTTCCTATGGGATTGACACGCTGGTAAGGAGTGGGATACTGGTCTGATTTGCTCGTAAGTTCCGAAATAACTCTAAGACACCAACAACGTGGATAGTCGTTGAGACGTAAATCATTCATTATCTTACCAATTTCATTATCAAAACTTACTCTGTCACTGCAAAATCTCAAGGCTCTGTTGTACAAGGATCTGATGACTGCGATTTTATGTGAAAGTGGGCTATTGTATTTAAAATTTAAATATTGCCCAGAGGAAGTACTTTTTCTGTAAACAGAAGTTTTCAAAATAGGAATATTATTAACGATTTCTCTCTGGAGCAAAACATCAAGGAAAGGGAGTGACCTGTTATTTTCAAACTCTATCGTGAACTGGATGGAAGAGGAAAGGGAATTCGCTTTGTTTAAAATCTCCACAAGTTCATCTTCTTCAGCAATTATAAAAACGTCATCCACATACCACCTCCAAAACTTAATCTTACTACCCAAACTGAAAATAATATCTTTCTCCAAATACTGCATAACAATCTCTGCTACTCTCACGGACAGGGGGGATCCCATTGCAGTTCCTTTTATCTGTTTATAAAATGTATCTTGAAAAACGAAACAATTTGATGTCAGACAAAATTCAATGAGTTTAATAGCAACGTCCATATCTAAATTAATAGCATTAGCAAAATCGGGCCACATGCTCTGAACAGCGAGGCAGGCTAGATTTATTGGTATACATGTGAACAAAGATACCACATCCAAAGATGCCATCACACATTTGTGAGGTATAATGAAACTCTTCAAATCATCAAGAAATTTAATTGAGGAATTAATACTGGAATCAATTAAATTTCTTGATGATTTGAAGTGTTTCGTTATACCTCACAAATGTGTGATGGCATCTTTGGATGTGGTATCTTTGTTCACATGTATACCAATAAATCTAGCCTGCCTCGCTGTTCAGAGCATGTGGCCCAATTTTGCTAATGCTATTAATTTAGATATGGACGCTGCTATTAAACTCATTGAATTTTGTCTGACATCAAATTGTTTCATTTTTCAAGATACATTTTATAAACAGATAAAAGGAACTGCAATGGGCTCCCCCCTGTCCGTGAGAGTAGCAGAGATTGTTATGCAGTATTTGGAGAAAGATATTATTTTCAGTTTGGGTAATAAGATTAAGTTTTGGAGGCGGTATGTGGATGACATTTTTATAATTTCTGAAGAAGATGAACTTGTGGAGATTTTAAACAAAGCGAATTCCTTTTCCTCTTCTATCCAGTTCACGATAGAGTTTGAAAATAACAGGTCACTCCCTTTCCTTGATGTTTTGCTCCAGAGAGAAATTGTTAATAATATTCCTATTTTGAAAACTTCTGTTTACAGAAAAAGTACTTCCTCCGGGCAATATTTAAATTTTAAATCCAATAGCCCACTTTCACATAAAATCGCAGTCATCAGATCCTTGTACAACAGAGCCTTGAGATTTTGCAGTGACAGAGTAAGTTTTGATAATGAAATTGGTAAGATAATGAATGATTTACGTCTCAACGACTATCCACGTCGTTGGTGTCTTAGAGTTATTTCGGAACTTACGAGCAAATCAGACCAGTATCCCACTCCTTACCAGCATGTCAATCCCATAGGAACTATATCTTTGCCTTATTACAGTAATATTTCCGAGAAAATTTCAGCCGTACTCAAGAATGTTAATGTTAGGGTAGCTCATGTTCCCTTGAACCACATTGGTAATTTTTTCAGTAGTTTTAAGCATAAATATTTGAAGTTTGACCTGAATGGTGTCGTTTATGAAATTCCTTGTAAAGGTTGCAGCTCGATTTACATTGGTGAGACTGGACGTTCATTTAATGCTAGACTCAAGGAGCATAAAAATTCTTTTAAGAAAGGTACTCTGAATTCAAGATTGGTGGCACATGCACTTGAGTTCGATCATGTCCCCGATTTTGAGAGTGCATGAATTGTGGAATCCAATTGCCCCGTCTATTTTAGCCGTGTCTTCCTAGAGGGTTGGAGAACCGTTTTAGCTGAATCGCCAATCAACGAAGCAACCCAAGTTCCTGCTGATTATTTTATCCTACTTAGACCGTGATTTTAACTGTTTTTTCGTTTACTGTGGCTCTTGCTGTTTTGTGACTCTGTTCATTTACTGATGAGGGCTATGAAAATAGCCGAAACGTTTATATATATTTTTAACTATACTTTAATTGTTTTTAATAAAAATTTTAATGTGTGTATGTCTGTAGTTATGCAAATTGTGTTTAATTATTAAGTAAACCAGACGTAATTATGTATGTATTTTTAAGTCTTTTTTAAATTTCTCATTTTAACATTGTTTGCTCTGATTTCTTAAAAGTGAATTATGTTAGAGATAATGATTTGTAAATTATAAACACTCCTCAATAAATGTCAAATTGCATACAATCAAGGAAATAATCCATCAAATGCTGCACAAGGTATTTCCACAAGGTCATGTAATCATATTGAACTTATATCTCTTTCTATTTTTATGTCAGTGTAAAATGTTTTGTGATGAAGGAGGGTGGCTAGAGAGTTTGCTCCTCATCTAGTGAATTATAATAAATTATACAGTCTGCAAAGTTGTAGAGTTTTAATGTGTTAATTTTTTAAGATTCATAAACATTTTTCTTCGTTTTTTTGAAAATTTCATTTGCAATACTTTTCATGTTATAACTGTATTGTTTCCCATAATGTAAAACAGGTGGTGATGCCATGTAAGATATATGTTATTATATAAAATATATTTTAAGAGATTTTGTATTCAAATTTCTCAGTGTATTTTTATTATTTTAAAATTTCAAGTTCTTTGCATTTATGTATTTACATATTATTGACAGTATTATTATTTATCTAAATGCATTCTAGTTTCAATACTTATGTAATTTGGAAATTTCGATAATTGTGATGGTTTGAGATTGAAGAAGTGTGCTGTATATCATATTTAGAAATGTAATATAGGCTATAATTTGTAAATATCTTCAAGTGATATTAGACATAGTGTTAAAACAGGAGTTTTCAATGAATATGTACTTGCAGACTACAAATGATCATATGAATGAAGTAGCGCATCTCACATCGTCCATGCTGTAGTAAAAAAATCTATAAATATGAGCTTCAAGTGAATAAAAAGTACTTTATTTAAAACTCATTGCATTAATAAGATTTATTTGGTTCATTTGTGCTTACTTCAGCCTGTTTCTTAAATAATTAGTAAAAGAAAGCTGGTACCAAAATTGTTTCTATTGTTTCAGAGCTGTGATCTAAACTACAGTTGGGCACCTGTTTTCCCTATAATATAATACCATAAAATCCGTTAATCCCCCCCCCCCCCGATGTGACGAAAAATCATAAAATATTCGGGGATACACAGGCTTTTTCTGCGACCTTTTCATAAAATTTGCATGGTTTTTTTCTGCATGTTTTTCAAAATTTGTGTTTTTTTGTGATCCTTTGAGGAAAATTACATTCTTCCTGCAATCTTTTGATGAAACTCTCATTTTTTCACGATTCTTTGTCAAAATTTGCATTTTTCTCCATGGTCCTTTGATGAAATTCACGTTTTTTTTTTTTTTTTCAGTTCTTTCCCGAAATGTGCAATTTTCATGATCTTTTGATGAAATGTGTGGGGGTTTTTTTGTGATCTTTTGACAGAATTTGTGTCTTCTGCAATCCTTCAACAAAATTCACATTTTTTCTGTGATTCTTTGACCAAATTTTCTTTTTGTTTTCATGATTCTTTGACGTAATTTGTGTTTAGGGGGTGCTTTCTCGGGATGTTTTGAAAATTTTAAATTAGTTTTCAAAATGGGGGGGAGTGTTTGATTGGAAGGGGCAGATTAATGGGATATTACAGTAAACTGATGATCCAAACTTAAATGGCTTTTAATCAGAGCCAGACACATATAGTGTCATGATATTGCTAATTTCTATGTCTCTGTATCTATTTACATCTAGAGATGCAACACTTAAAAGTTCCAGTATGTAAGAAATGGAATTGAGTGTACAATGAAAATCAGAAAGTGAAGCATGACAAACATGCAAATACTTTATTTACCATATTGTCAGGTGTATAGCCCGTGGGTTATACAAGAAAGAAACATTTGGAATAGCCGCTGCGGCTTATACACGTTGCGGGTTATACAAAGATTTTTTTAAAAAAGAAATGGAAATCGTAATTTTTCTACAATTTTTAAACCCCAAAAAATTTCAAAAATCATCAAAATTTGTGAATTTTTTTAGCTATGCCGCAAAAGTTAAAGAATTTTTCTGTGTTTGTAATGTTTTTTTACTGTTACAAAGCATTATAAATTGTTAGTTTTTATTCATTTAAAAATGAAGAAAGTTCATTATGTAAAATCCCGATTGTAAGCCCTCCCCCCTTTTTTAAAAGAAAAAGCAGTTAAATTTGGAAGGGGGGGGGGGATTATAATCGAGATTTTAAAAATTATATTTTAAAACCTGTTTTATCATTAATTTATAAGGTAAATACAGGGGCGAGAATCTTCCATATTTTGACAGCTTTCCGATTTGTAAAAAGAAAAAAAAATCTAAATCCCCCCCCCCCCCTCCAAAAAAATCTAAGCAAAATTAAAAAAAAAATTCTTTTTTTTTTCAAATGCACTTCTTTATTTGCTATTTTACTGCATCAATATTTAATCAATCATCTAGACACCCCCCCTCCAAAAAATATTGCTTCCCCTTTGCCCCCCTCTGGTATCAAACATGTATCATTTAACCTATAAAACTTTTTTAATTTCTTAATACACAATATGCTATACAAATACCCTATAGTTACATAAATAATCTAACAGCTAAATTATTGTCTCTCCTGACTCTCATATCATGATCCCCCCCCCCCCCTCCCTGTATCTCATGCAGTTTAAAATCTGTAATTTTTTTAAATTTCTGCTTGATTTGATTTTGTTGTAAAATATTTAATTAACCACCTAAATTATCCCCCCCCCCCGAAAAATGTTTTCCTTTTCTTTTGTTCCCCTCCCCAAATCCCAACACACACAGTATATTTAAAAACAATTTTTTTTTACTTTTTTTACTCTATTTAATCATAAAATACACATGTAAGTCAAGGGTTAGAACAGCCAAACTGCAGAAAAATCTTTTGCTTTCCTTCTGCATATTTAGAAATCCTCCCCCCCCCCCCCCCCCACTCACACACCACCACCACCACCATTTCGGGAGAAAGGATAGAGAAAAAATTTCAAAGAGAATGAAGATTTTAGATCAATCACCTTGCTACAAAATACAGTGGAACCTTGAAAATCTGGACATCCAAATTCCGGAAATCTCTAAAATCCAGACATTTTTCTGATTTCAGTTTTATTAATTTTTAAAATAAGACTGCTGTATCTTTCATATTTCTCATTAAATGCAGTTAAATTCTTTCAAATATAAACACTAAATAAATAAGTATAGTTATATTCTGGTATATTTTTATAATGATTAACCATTAATTAAAGACTTTAATTGTTACAAAAACTGGAAAGTTAAAAAACGGCATAAAATTGAAAGATGTTTAATGATTCAAAGCTTCATATATTTTAATTCTAATAAAATCACTAAAGTACATGTTTATAACTAAAGAAACAAACATGCAATTTCATTTTCTTTTGATTGAACTGAAAGATAAACACACTTGATAGTCACTCTATTAATGCCTGCTTTTTCTCCAACAGAATGATCAACCAAGTGACACATTGCCCTATGACCTTTACACGTACATTTGCAAATCTTGATGTATTTTTTCGGTTTTGTTTCTTTGAAAAGTACTTAGAATGTAGTAGGAAAATAAGAAAACAATTTTTTTTGTGATCTTCTGACAAAATTCTCATTTTTTTTTCTCTTCCCGCAATCCTTTGCAAAATTTTGTTTTTTTTTTCTTTTTTTCAGTTCACAATCGTTTGACAAAACTGGCAATTTTTTCTGCGATTGATTGATAAATTGATCTTTTAGGGGCGATCGTTTGTCAAAATTTATGATATTTTTCCATGACAGACTGACAAAATATACTATTTTTTTTCTCACTCTTTTGATGAAATTTGCGATATTTTTCCTTGATCGTTTATCGAAACTCTGATTTTTTTTTTCTACAACCTATGACAAAATTCGCGATTTTTCTTAGCGAATGATAGCCAAATTTGATTTTTTTTCTCTCTTTAATTGATTATTGAAATTAGAAACTTTTTATAGCGATCAGTTGAAAAAAAAATCTCTAATTGTTTCTTAGATATGAGGCATGTTTTTTAAGTAAGTACCGTTTTAGAATTAAAAAAAGACGTGCAAAGATATCGCAATAATTTTATTTTTACATGAAAGCCTGTACCTTCATCTACTTTTCTACATAATTTCCGTGATTATTGAGGCACTTGTCATAACGTGGCACCAGTTTTTGAATACCCTCCTCATAAAATTCTGCCGTCTTACTTTTTAACCACTGTATCACAAATGTTTTGACTTTGTTATCGTCTTGAAGACGCTGACCACCCAGGTGTTTCTTCAAGTGCAAGAACAAATGGTAGTCGCTGGGCGCCAGATCAGGGCTGTATGGAGGATGATCTAGAGTTTCCCATTTAAAAGATTTGATGAGATCTTTGGTCCGATTAGCCACATGTGGACGGGCATTGTCATGCAGCAAAACGATACCCTTACTCAACTTGCCACGTCTTTTGTTCTGGATTGCACGACGCAGATTGTTCAATGTCTCACAATAAGACGTTGCATTGATTGTCTCATTACGAGGCAGAAACTCCACTAGCAATACTCCTTTTTTGTCCAAAAAAACTGTGCACATGATTTTCTGGGCAGAAATTGTTTGCTTAAACTTCACTTTTTTGGGTGATGATGAATGTCGCCATTCCATGGAGTGTTGTTTCGATTCTGGTGTGACGTAGGCCACCCATGTTTCGTCACCAGTAACAATTTGGTCTAAAAAATCTTCACCTTCATTGTGGTACCGCTCAAGGAAAGTCAATGCACTGCCAAAACGTTGGGTTTTGTGCAAATCTGTCAACATTTTTGGAACCCAACGTGAACACAATTTCTGGTAATTCAAGTTCTCGGTCACAATGCGATACAAAACACTACGAGAATATTGAGGAAAGCAGTCGCACAATGATGAAATCGTAAAGCGTCTGTTTTCTCTCACCTTTTTGTCCACTTTCTGCACCAAATCTTCATTAACGACCGAAGGACGCCCACTCCGTTCTTCATCATGCACATTTGTGCGGCCATCTTTAAATGCTCTCACCCATTTCCTTACCATTCCATCACTCATAATGTTTTGTCCGTAAACTTCACAGATCTCACGATGAATATCGATCGGTTTTACGCCTTTAGCACTAAGAAATCGTATAACAGCCCGTACTTCACAATCAGCGGGACTCACGATTGTCAGAGGCATCTTAAACACTCAGTAAACAACGTATACAATGAAGAATCAGACTGTAATGGCGTCAGTGCGTAGGCAAGAGATTTAGGTAACCAGCGCACATGCGCAGAACGCCGACCGTAGTGCTGCGGCGGCAGAATCGCAAAACGGTACTTACTTAAAAAACATGCCTCGTATATGATGAAATTCATGATATTTTTCCATGATTGTTTGAAGAAATTCTCTAAATATATTCTCAGAAGAATTGTGCAATTTTGCATATTATCTCAAAGAACCCCCCCTCCCCCCCTTTCTTCATAAAACTCTAGAAATGGCACTAAACCTTCTCAAATAAAGATTTTGTAATGTAACTACACAATTTCATTTATGCTGCTTAACATCCATTAAGAGGATTTCATGTTAAGAAGTTTGTTTTCTTTTCCAGATTTTTTTTTTTTTTCTGAGGATTTTTTTATGTCTGATTTTTCAGACTGGTGGCTGATATTTCTTTAATTTTCAAAACCAAATGACTTAAATTTTCGGAAAATTCAGAATAAAATTACTTCTGTATTATCTATTGTGTATATATTTTAATTTATTGTGTTTTAATATGCATATTTAATTTCAGCATAAGTGTTATGTTTTAGTGTATCATTCCTATTTTATAACTTAATTCAGCAATTTGATCATCGTTTATTGCACTAGAGGAAAAAATGCATTTTGTATGTTATTATATTGGCATGAAAAATATTTTTTAACACACCTCCAAAATCCAGAAAATTCGAAAATCCGTGGTCCCACCAATTCTGAATTTTCGAGGTTCAACTGTAAGAAATAGGGCAGGATTTTTTTACAGACTAAATTTAAGGATTTTAAACTTTGCAGGCTGGGGGTCAGAGGAGAAATAAGAACTTTTGGAGAAAGAGGTGTAATTTAAATAATTGATTATTTATTTGTTGTTATTAGCGAGCAACAAATAGAACAATAGAATTAAGATTTCCACGATTTTAAACTGTTTGTGCTGAGGAGGGAGAGGGAGAGCAGAGAAAGAAAGTGGACATTTCATGCAGAGGGATGGAGGGGGTTCATTAATATTATGTGAAAACATGTAGAAATTCATCAAAGCAGTCAAAATATTCCCTTAGATTTTTAAATAAATTTTTTCCCACAAAAAATTTTGTGAAAGTTAGGGGGGGGGGGGGGACTTATATTTGGGAGTATAAAATAAAATAAAAATTGCTTAAAAGTGGGAGGGGGCTAACAATCGGGATTTTATGGCAATGACTTCTAATTTTGAACCCTGATCGAAATATACATTCGTAGATGGTGTATAACCCGCAGGCTATACAATGATGCAGCTCCACGGCTTATACACGATTTTTTTACTGTACTGTTCAATTTAGGGGTGCGGGCTATACACCTGAAAATATGGTATATAAGCTTTAATTAAACTCATATTTCAGCATATAACTTTTTTACTTGAAATCTGTGTTAGTGCCCTATATTATGCAACAACAAAAGTTTTTAAAATGATATACTTGTCATGATCAACCTACATATCTGATATGTATAGTACATCAATATGATGCTTAGTTCATTTTAATTAATGGTTTACTTTTTTAACTTTTTGCATGTTTTAAACATTAAAAAGCTTATAAGTATTTTTGAAGTTGTCTCTCTCCCTTTTATACTTTATGATAGACATTTATGCCACATAGGGATAGAAAATATACTAAGTGGTTATCTGGATATATTTTTATATAAAGTTTAATTTTTAATTATCTTTTTGTATAAAAGTTAAAATAAATAGTGAAAGTGTATATATTTTACCTTTCCTTTACTACCAGGTATTTTTTGTAATACGTCTTCATTCTGTGCAAGCAGCTGCTAGTCTACCTCCTATTGTTGATCCAGATTCTTTTATTTCCTGTGATATGATGGATGGTAGAGATGCATTTTTAACATTAGCAAGAGAAAAACATTATGAATTTTCATCTTTGCGTAGAACAAAATTTTCAACTATGGCTTTGCTGTATGAATTACATAATCAAGGACAAGATAGATTTGTATATACATGTAATAACTGCAAAACACATGTTGAAACAAGATACCATTGTACCGTATGTGATGTAAGTAGATTATCAATTTGAATTTTTACTGTGTGTTTATCAAAATTTAAAAAAGTATTTTGTCACTTTTTGTATGTAGAAAGTTAAAAAATCTCTAGTAAAAAATATTTAAGATTTTTTTAGCTCTCCTTAACTTTAATAACTCAAGTTATTAAAGTTAAAACCATATTTTAAAATAAATTTTATATATAAAGTATCCTAATATGCTAGTTGATCTCAATTTTAATTTTTAATTAAAATGCAAACATTTTATTTATATGAAAAACCATTTTTTTAACTAAATTTTCAAAAAATGGAAAAATAGTTTAAGTTTGCTTAGTTCAAAGTTTGAACATATTTTATTATTCAAAGAATGATTAACAAAATTTATATGAGGTATATTTAATATTTTTTAGATTCTAGAAAATTTTCATAATAATTCAAGTCAATTTCATAAGTTGCAATAATGGTCATCATGCCTGTCTGCCATGCTACAGGTCATGAGTTTGACTCGCGGCTGGGCAAGGTTCACTCAACCTTTCATCCCTTTGGGGCTGATAAATTGAGTACCAATCTTGCTTGGGAACTAAATACTAAGAGTCTTGCATAGGCTGAGCACCTGACCAGGGCATATGCTGTACAGCACCTTGTAGCCCAGAGTCAAATAAATAGGATTAGACACTGTAGGCTAGAGGTCTGTGCAGGTCAAAATTTCCTGGCCCGGGCTTGGCCCGATACAAAAATTAAAAGTTCGAGCTGACACATAAAAAAAAAATATTGGCCCAGCCCGGTAAAAAAGTTAAAAGTTTGTCCAGAGTGAATTTCTGCAAAACATTCATTTTTACGTCGATTTGGTTAAAACTTTGTCCCATTCGATGAGTTCTGACCAAAAATATTTATCTTAACTATTTTTTTCATGTTTATAATCTTCATTTTTGTGCCACAGTGTGATATTTATTTTTTTTAATAAATCTCCATTTCTTGTACGTTTCAGTTACCATTAATATATCATTAATTCAGTGTCATGTTTCAGTTAGCATTAATATTGTTAATCAATATTCCATGTATTGAAGTCTTAAAAATCTGAAAAATGCTAAAGAGTCAAATCTTCTAAGACGGAATGGACTTTACCCGTGTGACGTCAAAGTAGGTATATAAAAGGAAAACACCAATAAGCGTGCAGAATTTTTTAACGCTTCTTCCCCTTCATCCAATAAACAGTCATTTTCGGAGGCTATATACCTATGGAGGCGTGGCTTTTGCCATTCCTGGGTAAAGACCATTGCATAGAAAAGGAAAAAAAATGTGTTATGGACAAGTTCCCTTCTTAGCAAGTGTAAATGTATTATATGATATATTCTTTTCTTATGTATTAGTATATTAATTTTGCAACACGTTTTTCAGTTTAAAACAGGATTCTGTCATTGGCAGGTTCTTTTTTTTTACGTTTTACTTTATTTTAATTTAGCTATGTTTTAATAAGCGTAGAAATATACTATTCTTTAAAAAGAATAAATTTTAATGTTTAATTGTAGAATAATGGCAATTTAAAAATGTATGCATTTTTTGTAAAAATTTTTGGGCCAGGCCTAATTTAACTGAACTTTGAATGGACCAGGCCATGCCAAGACAATGACTTTCATACAGGCTGAATCAAAACTAGGACTGAAAATTTTGAGCCGTGAAGACTAGGATTGAAACCAGTCCCAACTCTGTACAGAAAAAATAAGTTAGGCCCAGACCGACCCGATCCTTGAGGAAAAAAGTAAGGCCCGAACCTGGCCCAGCCTGTAAAGAGTAGTAACTAGGCCCAGGCCTGGTTCAGCCCAAGTGCCATGAATGAAAATATTCCCAGCCTGCGATCCAAGCCAGGCTTTGGGCCATGGGTCGGCCCATGCAGATCTCTACTGTAGGCCCTCATGGATTGTATAGCCACAGGTTTAGTTTAGTGTTTTGTTTTAATCAGTTTATTTAATGCTACTTTATTTTTCTTTATTATGTGAGAAAAAGGTACCAACATATAAGTTAAGATAAATTTTGAAAAAAGCAATTAATACCTAAGAATGTTAACCCCTTGAGGGGCACCGGTATATACTATATACCGCCTACGATTAATGAAGTTTTACACCTGAAAAATTTTATTAAATTTTACTTATCTAACTTTGGTGGAAAAAAGGTGGAAAATGGCTTTTATTTATTTTCAAATAGAATTTTTCAAAGATTCCGGTGGGAATTCAGCATTTCATAAACGTAATCGCTTGCCCCTCAAGGGGTTAATACCCTTCCAAAAAAGATTCAACTAACATCTGGTATTGTATAATTAAATAGACCATTTTTGTAATCCAGAGAAAAAAAACCCTGAATGAAAATTCAGTAGCCTTGGTATGGTATTTACTCACTAGATCACTCTATAAATCAATAATTTTAAAAGTATCTATCCCCTTTTGAAAAATTAGTGATTGTAACAGACATTTCAAAAATTTATTAAAACTGTTATGGAAATTTAATTCTGTGTGCTCTTTTGCCAATTTTAACTTAGATATAAACAAATTCATATTTATTAATAAAATATATTCTAAATATTCAAATATTAGCTTTATTTTATACTAATATTCACTTTAGCTAAACTCACATATTTTATATTGATATACTATGTTTTGTTTAATTATTTAGACAGATAATTGTTAGACAACTGAATAAAGACTATACTTTTAAGTCATTAAAATGTTATAATTAACATCCGTTAGCTTTCATCATGACTATTAAAATAATAATAAAAAGTAATGATTCTGCTTTGGTTAATTTCTGAAATAACAAACTTACAACTGTGTTATAATTAAGCAGACAAACAATTTAAAATCAATACTTTTAAATTAAGATGAAAAAATTAATAAAGTTATTAAGTTACCTATTTTAGAAATCTGCAAAAATAAATTGCCAACAGCTGGTAACACATGCACACACACACACATATATAATAAATGCATATAAAGGTAGATAAAAACTGAGACTTGCAGAAATTCGTTTGGATACAAAACATTTTGGTGTAAAATACAGTAATTGTCAGACTTACCTTTTTGTTAAAACTATACATGGTAATGATGATGATGATTTTGATGAAAACTAAGTATACAAGGGAGACATTTTATCATCTAAAACCTTAAAGAATCTCCAATTCACTGCCAATAAGTTTTTAGGAAATGTGATTGAGACCATAAGTAAATCAAGAATGTACAGTCGTCTCTCTGTTTAACGTCGCTCTACTTAACGACGATCTCTATTTAAGGACGATTTTTTGCAGTTCCGGCTCCTTTAAGGCTGTTCTTAACTCCATTGCTCAACAAGCGCAAAAGGTTTTGACATATTTACAAATTCATTTTTTAACGAAAAGATATAAAATTGGAAAGCCTGGCCATGGAAGTGATATTGAACTGTTTTTTCCATTTTTTGATCAATCAATTACCTATTGAGTTATAAGTGAATTCGATCACGTGACAAACCCGTTTTTCGCCCGCTCTTGAGTGATTTTTCTACTTTTGCGTGGAAATTCAGTTCAAAATGCCTACTTTGATACTCTTTTCTGAAAGATCTATTGCGTTTGCAAAAAAATGGAAAAAACAGCTCGATGACATAGTTTCTGAACAACAACACTAGCTAGTTTCATGCATTTTCGAACAAAAATAAATTAAAACTTATGTCAGAAAGTTTCCCTTTTGGATTTGAGAACACCCTTAAGTAAAAAAAACTCTATTTAAAGACGAAATTGTTTTTATTTAACGACGATTTTAACGTATTTTCCAGGTATATTTCATATATTCCAGGGCTTACAAATGTGTCAATTCATTTTTTACCACTAATTGTACAAGTAAGTTCCATCCATTAGACCTGGAAATCATTTGTAGTGTAAAAGCATATTACTGAAATTCCTTAATTAGGAAATTATTAAATAATTTTGCTGACAAAAATGAAATTAAAAAATTTACAATTTTGGGAGTCATGCACATGATTACATCAGCCTCGAAAGAAGTTTCTCCTTGCACAATTTAAAACTCCTTTTGGGCATCTGGAATTGTCATTCAAGAACAAATGGATATAACAGATGCACAACTCAACACAGAAGATATCACCACCGAAGAATGGAAAAATCTTGTTGGTGATGAAGATGTTTCAGTAATAAATTCTATCGATTGTGACGAAGACTTTTAACGACCAACTTCAGAAATTTAGAGCAAATTTATGAAGACATCGCAAATGAAAATTCAACTTAAGATGCAGAAGATGGTGATGATACAGAAAGAGAGACACCACCTCCTTGTTACTCAAATGCAAATTCTGCCCTGGATATTATTCGCCTGTACCTTGTTCCATTAAATGTGGAAGATGACTCATTCAACCTTCTTGAAAAGCTTGAAGCAAGGGTACTAAAAACTAGACCATCATTGAAACAATCTACACTTTTTGATTTTTTTAAAACTTAATTTGTTTAATTAAATGTATTATAAATATTTTTATTGTACTGTAAGTAACATTGTATGCAGTATAATTAATGCAATTTGTATTTGTGCAATAGAAATATGAATTATTATATTCGTTATCCATATCAATAAAATAATAAGAAAGAAAGAAAACATACAATAAATTTAAATAAATAAAACAGTTCTAAACACGCCAATACATTGAGAAAGGTATTGACAGACTTAAGCCTGTAAAGTGTGAAGGGAAATGTTTTTGAAATATTATTTTTCCACAAATTCTGTTTAAGGATGATTTTTCGAGGTTCCTTGAAAGTCATTAAACAGAGAGCCAACTGTATTTATAATAATGAAGTACCTCTAATTATAAGTATTGACTGCCCACTGAGGTTGAATCATGGCCTTACTGCTCCTCTAGGATTCCACTTCACCGGCGACAGGTATGGGGAAACAATGCTTTTACCCCCGACTTATCTCGGGGCAGCCGGTGAAGTGGTTAACACCATATAAAAGCTGCTTCTTAAATCATGCAGTTTAAGCCTGTTCCAGACTACAGTAATATTGACAAAAGAAGATATGTAAAACAACATCCTCAATCCCAGATGATGGGAAATTCTCAACCTGAACTCTGGCAAGGAATCACCATTAAAAGTGAATGATTGTTCAAAATTAATTTCAATTCACAAAGTCAAAAGTCAAAAGATTGGGAGAGCCATAAGTGGTTAAAATATTTTATTGAATAATATGAAATAATGTAATAATCCATGCCATTATGAAAGGTTAATAATTAAGCCTATTAAATGGTTCTATAATAATACAACTTTTCTGTCTTAAACACAGCCAAGACATTGCATGTGTTATCTGTCTGAATGCAGATCCAGGACTGATCTTTACATAAAGATACATATTATAACCAAAATAAAAGTACAATATGCTGGTTACAAATCAATTGCAATTACTCTAATTCCAATAGCATAAAGCACATTAAATTAGCTATAAATTATTATAAATAGCTATAAATCAATATAAAACGCATAAGTCTTCATCCAGAAATCCCAAAGTCAAGAAATTACTAAGAAATTCTCATTAAAACTCCAAAATCATTATAAAAGCTAATAATGATCTATATTAAATGACCTTCAAATCATTATACTACTCATAAATACTCATTAAGAGCCACAAATGTAAATAAATTAGATTTTCTGTCTTGATTAATCAATCAATTTTATAATGTATGTTTCATAATATAAACAATGAACTTGGTTACTTCTTCAAAGGCATTATGGAAACAACAATTAACACCGAAGTTGCAGATATTTTTTTATTTATTAATTTTTACTTGTATCGGCTTAGTTAGCCCATTAAAAGAAGAATTTGCATCCTGGGTACTTTATATCCTAGGAACAAGAATCACTTAATAAAATTCAGTGAATGCAAACCTGATCTTGGCAAAGAAGAAAGTCTATACAAATAAATGCTTTTTAATTCTCTTTTCCATTCTAAGTGTGGCACAACAAACATTTCTAAACCTTCAAGTATCCACATTATTGGTTCAAAGCATCTGATGTGGCACTAACACATTTTGCAAATGAAGCAACAATTCCTACTGCATCATGACAATTTTATGGGATAATGTAAGAACCAGAATGTGCAGAAGTACAACTTTTAGCCTGCTTTATCCAGACCCACCTCAGAGCTTCTGATTCTGGTAAATACATCTGGAAAATAGATGTGTAAAATGAAGTTTGTACTCCATTTCTATTAAACAACATTTTGCTTGCCCTTGCAACATCTCTAAATTATCCTATATTTGTACGTTTGACCCATAGCATAAATTTCTGTCAATAAGTAGCTGCATTCCTTCAACCATCAAACGTTCCTTCGCATTCCTAGCTTCTTGAAAAACAAGTCACCCTCATTGCAGTTCCCCATATTCCACACATCTTCTTTCATTAACTTATTTTCTAAATGTTATTTATTTTAATTATATATTTAAGTTACTATGTTAATTTTATTTAAATTTATCATGCAGTTTAATAACACACAACATTTCAGCAAAAGCCTAAGCTGCTGTAGAGAATGATTATCAGCTACAGATCTGGACAGTTATGATCCTATTATGTACGAGGCATCAAAGTTGCCACCATTTTCAAGTGCCACAATATTAACTTATCACTTCAAACAGAGTTGCTCAAAACAAGCCACTTTTTATTGTTGGTGCAAATTTGCTACTAATACATGAGCAATGTTGCTTCTAACAGTCTATGAAATGTTTGGAAAACTCGTGTCACATTTTGACTGACATTTCATACCTCTGTTTTTCTGTTTAGAGCAATGAATATGAATGCAGAAATGTGTTCAAATTTTGTGGCAAAACCTAGCACCACAAAGTAGAGAGCAGAGCTTTAATCATTTCCTTGTAACAATTTTTGTTGCTTTAAATTATACTATGTAATAGGAACTTTAGGACCAATTCTGTTTGAGACAAGCAAATTTTAGGTGGGATTATTGCACAATTGGACAAATAATTCTTTTATTTTAATATCAAAGATTGATTCTGGTATTCTCTTCAGTTTCTTTTTTCCCTAAACTGAACAATGTGATTTGTAAAAAATTAATTTAATCTTCCCTCATGTATGTTTGATTTCTCAGTTTTTCAATTTAATCTAAGTTAATTAATTAATTAAAATAATATTACAGGATTTTGATCTCTGTGTCAACTGTTTTGATAAAGATGGTCATAACCATAAAATGGAAAAACTTGGCTTTGGGTTGGATGATGATTCTGGTACTTGTGATCAAAAGCAAACTAATCCTCAAGAGTCTCGGTTGTTATCAATTCAGCGATGTATTAAATATCTTGTACATGCTTGTCAGTGTAGAGATGCCAACTGTAGGTTACCTAGTTGCCAAAAGATGAAAAGAGTTGTTCAGCATGCTAAAAGCTGTAAACAAAAGACAAATGGAGGATGTCCTATTTGCAAGCAGCTAATAGCACTTTGCTGTTATCATGCAAAACATTGTCAGGTAAATTTTTATTTCTTTTTCTTGTTTTTGTAATGATTGTTAGAATTTGTCTAATTTGACAAGTAAGGATTAAAAAGGCATGTTCAGACAAGACAATAAAAGTTTAATTCAACAAAGAAAATTTATATTAAATTTGATAAATATCATACATAATCAAATATATATATTTCAAGATATTTATGTCATTATTGAATTTTGTCTGAAACTGTAATGCTATTATAGTGTGTATAAAGGATAGAAAATAGGTAGTATTGAAAAAAATCACCAACCATTCTATACTAAAATAAAAGCTTCCTGACAGAATGGTATTCCATGCTAATTAACATTAGCATCATATTTGTGCTTTCTTTCTTTGCTCATTTATTTACTTATTTATTTTACTCTATTCTTATTATGGATTTCAAGAGCAAATGAAAAAACTCTCCTCTTACAGACTTTATGAATAGAAGTTTCATAAGAAGAAAGCATTCAGTTATTTGCTACTATTGAAATTGCTAACGCTTGTATTAGTTAGAAATAATCAGTAAATCAAAATTTATTAAATGTTTTGTTATCTAACATTTCAAATTTGTTTTAAGATGTTGAAGGAATTTTGCCATTGTTATTGATTTCCTCGTACTTTCATTTTGCATTTATAAAGTCAAAAGTAGCTAGATTAGATTACATTTCAAATATTTTTTCTTTATGCCAATATCTTTTCAATTTTATTTTTCTTGAATTTTGCAATCAAGAAATTTTATGGTTTGCAGTTTTTCTTAAATTATGTAATAAAAATTTTGTTAAATTTTTCCTAAAGGGTTTTTCTGGATGTATTTGTCCTTTCTTTTATGTCAAGGTGTTACCAAATTTTAATCAGTTTTTCTGTCATTTAATTTGAGAAGAGAGATTTTTGGGTTTATTTCATTATATTTCTAGATCATTGTGCTTATGTTTTGTACAAAATTTATTTGGATTTTTGGGTTTATTTCATTATATTTCTAGATCACTGTGCTTACGATTTGTGCAAAATTTATTTCTTTAAAAAAATATTACCTTCAAGTCAAATTCTTTGAAATAAAGTATTTCATTATTATTTAGAACTGAACATGTTGTTCATTATGTTTTACTTCTAATTTTTGTAGTTAATGAGAAAGTTCTTCAAGAATTGTGTGCTTTTATACCAGAACAAAATTTCTAATTCACAAAAGTTATGCATGTCTTTACAATAGCTGTAAATTTAAAATTTACATTCACATTTCTACCCTTTTAAGTGTATTGAGTGATATATATCTTATTCCATTTTCTAAAAGAAACCTTTCTAAAATTCAAAATTTTATTAAAATTCCCAGATTCTTTTTTCTAACTTCAAAATCTAATGCTTAAAACTAATTTTCCTCTATTAAGTTTATATCTCAGCCCAGAATTTGTTGCTTCCAGACTTCAAATTCGAACTAACTTTAAGATAAAAACTGTTTAGCGAAATACAAGTCTTTTATATTTTTGTTAGATCTGCAGAGGGCAGAGGCTATTTCCTGGGAAACTCTGCACAATTTAGCCCAGATAGCAATCAAAATGACCTAAGCCAATCATTAATAGTGTAATGCATTGTCTCCATCCTAGCCCCTTACTGGGAAAAATTAAATGTGCATCATAAAACTGGTGTGTACAATAAGAAGATGCTCTTTTCCGGTAAAGATGAAGTGTTAAAATCATCATATAACAGACCTGACTTAAAAAAGAAAACATGGAACTGAAAAAGAAGTAAAAGTTAGGTTCCCAAACAAACTTGTCTATATGTTTCATTACTCTCCATGACTACAGCTAAGTTAAATCAAAATGATGAGGAAGTAATGTAATACCAGGATTTATTACAAGTATATATTCCATTGAAAAGTACAGAGTTATTAGTGTTCCATGCTGAATTTATCCATGATAGTCAAAAATTTTATTCCTTCAAGTTAAAAAATGATATCTTGCAGTTAATTTTTATTTTTAGTGAAAACAATAATAATCAATTTGGAGGTTACGTGTGCCTTGCTGCTACAGGCCTCAAAGAAATGCCCAAAATTAAGTCAAACAGTTAAAGTGTAATTATTTCTATGGTATTATCATATTAAATTGAATTAGCTTTCAATATTTGGTTATTCTTTTAACTGTAAAATAAAATTGTAATTATAGTAAAGAATCCACAATTCAATAAATCAAAATTGCCACTAGTTAAGATTTAGAATACTGATATTTTGTATCTAATGTGTGTAAACATATATGATATATATTTTCCCATTTTTTTTATTTCTATATGTAGTATTCTATTCTAGTAGTCTAGGGAGCTCAGCCCCCTGCTCACACACACTCGCCAACCACAGTGAATTGTGTTGCAATTCACATTGGAACCACTATGTGATCCCAGCTTGCTTCACTAGCTTGCCACTATTTGTATCAACTCTAGCAAGAATGTGTATTATCATAAATCCTTTTAACATGTGAAATTTACAAATATTTTTAATGTATAAAAAAATAATGAAAAACTTTGTTGAAAATGCAAATAAAAATGCATTTTTTCACCTATAATATTGCACAGCAGGGCTTAAATTCATTTAAAACTCTTTGAAAAACATGACACTAACAAAATGTAAATAAAACTTTTTCTGGTCTCTCTAAAAGATAATCTTGATCAAAAAGTTGATTCACTGAATGCATCATGTCCATAGATGCCAACATTTCTTAATTATTCCGGAGTCTGATCCAAAATTTGCATGTTCAAACCGGAAAATATATATAAGAAAATGTGCCTTCTTTCTACGAAATACATTTTCGATTTCATTTTGAAATTTTTGGCTAAATAAAATTTCCGGTTGAAAACGTGTTCATCTTCGATCTGACTCCGGAATAATTAAGAAGTGTTGGCATCTATGCATGTCACTGTAAAATGAACCAATGGCATTCATTGCTATTCATACAAGATTAAACTAAGGCTGACTCATGCCACCATTCATCATGGAAGTAGCAACATAACTTTCTTCTTTCTTTTGTTATTCTATGCATTTAATTGCCAGTATAAGAAGAATGCCTGTGCTTAAAAAGAGATTCTCTCCGAATTTTGATTTGCTGGATGGGCCGAGTCATGTGACTATAAATCAACCATTGAAAATCATCGCTATGGTTGTTACCAAATGGCAAACTATAAATTCAGTCTGATTTCTGCACCACGTAAGAGAAATATATAGTATAGAGATTGTTGTATAATTTAAATTAGAAACATGAAGCTAATCAGAACATACCCTATAATGGTGTTTCTTTCTGCCATGTTTGAGGGGGAGGGAAGATATGAAGATATAAACTCATAAAAATTTACTTTTACTTAAGTAAGGTGTCACGCAAAATACATATATAAACGAATAAATAACTGTTTTGTGTGGTCTTACTTAAGTAAAAGAAAAAAAAATATGAGTTTATATGTTCATGAAAAGCTGATGTTCTCTTTTTAAATTTAAAGATTAAAAAAATGTTTTTAGCAAAAATTAGAATAATTTATATTTGCTGACTTTCAAGATGCTCTATTCTGATTATAAATGTTAGGCAGAGACATTTCAACCATATTTAACAAGGAAAGGTACAGCTGTGTGAAGAACTTTCAGTGAGAAACAGTTTTTGTGGTATTTGAGTTGAAAGAGTTCTTTGAAGGAGATATATTGAGGCTTGTAAGTGGAAGAGGAGGCAATTTTCATCATTATAAACTGCAACACGTCTTGCAATTTCACACTTCTGAGTAAAGAATGTGTTTCAAGCTAGCCTAGGCTTTTAACCAGCCCAATGTTTTATAACACATTTATTTTCAATTTTTCAAAAGCTATCTTTAGTTATTATCATACATCATAAAATCTCCTTATTACGCAGGGTGGTTAAAATTAAACTGGCAGTACTCGGAGGCTCATAGCTCCAATTCTACTGAACAGATCTGAATGAAACTTCAAATATATGTCAAAGAATATAGAGGATAAGAAGGGAAAGCTTTGGAAACCATGACTAAATGAAACAATGCAAACAGGTCTGCTGGGAGACACACTCAAAGGGGAGATCCAGTCATAGGCATGCTTTGTTGCATCCACCAATTCACCAAACTTTTTTGTAGCAAACCTAAAATAACACTTTCTCACTAATGTCAAGAATTCAAAACAACATTTCTTGGACAGTTTGTCTTGAAACATAGAGATTGTGACAGATTTTTTAATATGATATATTTTCTGCATTGTAAGTAGATAGCCAATAAATGCGTACAGTGGAAAAATCTCAAGTGATGCAGGACTCAGTAAAATAATAAATTTTATGTATTGAAAGTTCCACTTTCACTCAAAACCTAACATAACAACTAACAGATTCATCTAATCTTCTGAATCTAATGTATTGTATGATCTTTGCCCTAACTCCGAGGAAAGGGGTTTTGACTCCCTCCACTCAAGGGGGAGGGCAGCGCATTGCTTTCGAGTGAACAACGATGACCACATCATTACTCCTAATTTTGATAGTTATCGTTACTGGTGATCATGCCAAATGAACCCTATTTTATCTTTTGCCCCTATATGCAACTTCTACTGCTTAACTGTTTGCACTGTTTTGCTGACAGTCAGGGATTTATATTATGTCTATGAAAGTTTCCCTTCTTCACACTTTCTTTGTATATGTTATGTAGATCATGCGGCCAAGGTTTTTGTAAAAAAAAAATTAAAAAAATTAGCCACAGATGGCACTGTACTGCAAAAGCCATATGCAAATGAGTAACTAATATAATTTTGCTATAAAAGTGATACATATGGTTCAAAGAATGAACAAGAAGGAAGGTGCATTGATCATAAAACTTTTTTATCAGAATGAGAGCAATGCTTTAACAGCACTCTGTGCTTATCGATGGATGAAAAACTTAAGGAGAAGAACCATGTCCATAAATGCAGTTAACAACATGATTTGTAAGTTTGGAGAAACTGGTTCTCTGGCTGTTGCACTGGGAAGAGGAGACATGTAACTGAGCCAGTGATTGTGGCGGAAGTTGCAATTGAAACAGCTGAAGCATCTGCAAGTTCTTCAAAGGCTACAGTAAATAGCCACTCAATAGCTCAAGCACTGGACATTCCATGTGCATGATGTTATACAAAATTCTGAAGCTCTACCATTACAAGATGCATTTCATGCAACAGTTGAAACCGCAAGATCACTCTACACATCTTGATTTTGCCTTGTATTTTCTGATAAGGATGTAAGTGGATAAGTACTGGCCATCACATATCTTATGGGCTTAGATGAGGCTCATTTTCACTTAGATGGTGCTGTGAACACATAGGAACTGCCACATGTAGGATTCCACAGATCCTCATGCAGTGAAACAGCTGCTACATTTCCCATATGTCATGTCATAGTGTGGATTCATGGCAGATTTCATTTTAGGCCCATGCTTCTTTGAGGAAACCACAATAAAGGATTTGTTATGTGTACAGTCACATGTGACTGATACAGCAGATTCCTGGTGAATCATGTTGTCCCAGCATTAAGGCAAAGAGGCTGTTTGGCCACCACAATGCTCATGCAAGATGGAGCTAGTCATACAGCGAGACATATAAAGAATGTGATTCAAGCTAACTTTCCTAATAAATGTGTCATCTTGTGTACTTTCCCAATTGTCTGGCCAGCAAGATCACAAGATCTAAACCCTTATGACTTGTGGCTGTGGGGTTTTCTCAAAGATCATGTTTATCAAGGACATGTAACTAATGAAGCTTACTTGAAAGCTATCATCGTACGCAATGTTTCCCTCATTCCTACTGATATGTTGCGTGTGGCCGCTGATAATATGGTGATACACTTTTAGCATATTGTTGACTAACAAGGGGCACACAGGTATGTAAATAAATAAAATATTCCCTTATTTTGTGATTTTTGAACTGTTATCTTTCTTTTTATGTCATTAAAGTGCCACCTGGATGCGAAATTTTAAACTTTCTATTTTCATGAAAACCTTGGCCACATGATCTACATAACAGATATTGGATCTGTTCAGTAGAACTGGAACTATGAGCCTCTGAGTACCATCAGTTTAATTTTAACCACCTTGTGTATCCATAGATTTATGATTTATAAGCAGAAATTTGAGTATAGCTTGTATGTACACAGAACCAGTTTTTTGCCAAATACATATCTGAAAAAAGTAATTTGGTCATTAAAAAATCCATGAAAGCCCCTTATGCTTTCTTCTTAGAGAAGTAAATGCAATGGGATGTGAGTTTTAGTGACAGATCACGTGTGTAGCTTTCTATGAGGGCCTGTTGAACATAGAAATGTAAAAAAACTGTCACTTGGCTGGAAAAGGAACAAATCCTGTGTTAATCTTTGTTTAAAGTCATTAACATAAAAACAGTCCAAGAAGCTAACCCATGTTTATAATGCTATCATTATTGTTTAACTATTTTGAGCATTTTTGATTCATTTTTATTTCTACATTTTTGATTTACAAAACTGTTTCCCCTTTCTTTTCCTGACAATCTAATTTTAAGCATTTATTTTAGCAACTGGTATCATTTTCATGTCTTGTTAAAAAGTCAACAACAATGACAGACATTGATAAATAACTAAAAACCTGCATCCTCTTTGTATGTTGCAATAAATATGGATATACAAAATTCTGGAGTTGTATAACTTTAAATTTAGTCTTTTCTTTTCCCTGATAAAGCTGTTACCCGTGTTTGATAATTTTAAATAAACAACTTGCAAATTACATATGAGCTCTTATATGATTTTGGTGTAATTAGATTTTTATTTTCTTTACTAGTTGAAAATTAAAATAATATTTTAATTCATATTATTTTAATTCTGTTATTAACCAAATCTGTGGTAAGTTTTAAATTTCTATACTAAAACTTTTTGGCTATACTACAAGAAAAAATATTTCAATGCCTTCTTACTGTCTAAACTTCATATAAATGTTTCCTTTTTAAAGCTGTGTATAGAAATTTAGACACTCTTATGATAAAGCATGTTCCTTATATACATTCATTTATACATATTAAAATGTGATTTTATTGTGTTTACTTTCAGGAAGCTAAATGTCCTGTTCCTTTCTGTGTCAATATCAAGAATAAATTACGCCATCAACAACTGCAGCAAAGATTGCAACAAGCTCAGATCTTAAAAAGACGTATAGCTACTATGCAGAACCGCGGAATGTCTGCTACTGTACTTCAAACTAGTCCTGGAAATTCTAATTCTTCCAATCAGCCATCACCTGGTGCTCAACCAAATTCATCCCCTCATCCTCCTCAACCAGGTATTGGTGTAAAACCATCATCAACAGGACCACCTGTTGGTGCTTTACAAGCTGTTCAACAAGTACAAGCTGCAGCTGCCAGACAGACTGCACCTCACATGATTACTCCTTCTGTAAATTATGGTAAAGGAAATCCTGTTGTTAGTCCTCCAGCTGCAAATGCAACTGTAATGACTACAACCCAGCAAATGCAAGCACAAATGCAAAAACCAATGCCTCAGATGATGTCTGGAACTCCAAATCGTATGGTTAACATGAGCAATGTTACATGTTGGGATGGTTCAGGATATGCTCAAAATCCACAGCCTCACCAAAATGCACAACCTCAAACTAATCCCCAGTTAGGTCTTAGACAGGCTTCTCAGATGATGGGAGGGCCTAATAATATGCCTAATTCTATTGGAAATTCAACAATGGGACCACCACCACAAGCTATGCCTAATCCTGGGCCTTCTTTAGCAGGCATGCAAAGGCCAACACAAGCTTGGCAACAATTACTTCAAACTTTGAAGTCTCCTCCATCAGCTCAACAGCAACAACAAGTTCTTGCAATTTTAAAATCTAACCCACAGTTAATGGCTGCATTTATAAAACAAAGGACTGCACAGCAACAACAACATCAACAACAACAGCAACAACAACATCATCAACAACAGCAGCAACAACAACAACAGCAGCAGCAGCAACAACAACAAATGATACTGAATGATGGAAATATGATAGCTCCACCTCAAAGTGTATGGTATAAACAGCAACAGCAGCAACACATACTTGCCATGCAAAGACAGCAACAGCAACAACCTAATCAATTTCCTCATCCACAACCTCCCATGTATTCTCAACGTCCACGTATGCCAATTCCTATGAATTTTGGACATCAACAAGGATTTCAAGGAGATGGTTCTCAATTTCAATTTCAACAACAACCCCAACAAATATTAATGCAGCCTCAAATAAAACAGATGGCATCACCAACTCATCCTCCTGTTAGTCCTCAACAAGGAATTTTAACTCATCCTCAAAACCCTGTTCCATCACCGCAACAGCAATTAATGCAGCAAGTAAGGTCTCCACCTCCAACTGCTGCTCAGTTGGCACAAACAGTACGCTCTCCACAGCCTATTGCATCTCCAAGGACTCAAAACAATACTCCACAAAATCAACCCATCCCATCCCCTAGGCAACAACCAGCTCCTTCACCTCATTATCCTGCACAAACTCAGTCACCACATCCAAGTCTTTCAGTTGGAACTGCAGGGCTCACTGGGCCTGATCAAATGACTAGTAATAATGACATGATGCTAACTCATCTCACTAACCCAGTGTCTTCACATCCAAATATAGCCAGTCAGTTACAGAGCCCAGTTAATCAAGAATTGGGACTCTCTTCAAGAGATAACATTGATCTAGCTCATTTGACTCGAGAGGAGCAGCTTGATAAATATGTTGAAAATTTATAACCTATTTATACAGTTTTTGTTTTCTTTCACTTCTGTATTTCTTCATTTTTTTTAACAGAACAAAGATATCTTTTAACACCAAATCTTTTATTACCAGTACTTTTATACTGAGCTGTAAAAGGTATTGTTAGTAGAAGAGACACTTAAGCAAAGAAAAATTATTTTTCTTTAACTAAATGGCTGTAATTTATTGTATTAAAGTTTGTACAGTTGGGAGACTGCTGTTGCTTTACATTGCCGTAGAGCAACTGCAGCTCTGTTGTTGCAAATATATACATACACATGTAAATTTCGGTAGCTGGTTTTTTCTACCAAATTCATTTTGATTGTTTGCCATGATCTCCAAATGTTCAGTTTAAAGCATTGAGATATCTTTTATTATATTTGTTCTGTACAGTTATTTGTGATGAATAAGTTATGACACGCACATCATATCATTTATTATAAGATCATACCTCCTACATTCATAGAGTAATACTTTAAGATAATGTTTTCATTATGAAGGAATTTGCTTTTGTGATATGAGAAAGATATAAATTAAAAGTTAGTCAATCTGACTAGATAACTTTCTCAATTAAAAGAAAATGTGTTGTTCATATTTTTGTGTGTATGTATTCATAAGAATGAGTGATGTATGCATGGACATTCCAGGTATTTGGTTTAACCAATCTTTTGAGTATAAATCATATGTATATTTCATAAATATGAAAGCATTAATAGGTAGTAGAAATACACCTGTTTTTGCTAAGCCAACATAAAAAGTTTTAAATACCGCATAAATCATTTAGAAAGTGTTATGTCAAGATTTTAACATTTCTATTGTGAAATATTTTTCACATAAACTTTAAAGAATATTTTTAGTCAGTTGTGTGTTCATTTACTCTCTAAAGTTTATTTATTTACAACTGTAAATCTGTTGTTGTTATGACTTTTGTACAGCAATAAAATGATCCTTTTTATGTTATTTCTAATACTGGATATTAGTTTTTCAAGAAATTCATAATCTTAGAGTTGCTCAGTACTTAAACACATTAGATGAGATACAGCATATAATTGTTATTTAATTTTAATATTATGCCAATATCCATTGCTTAATATATATATATATATATATATATTAAACAAGTGAATAAGGAAAATGATAAGTAAATGGACAATTTATGTTATTATTGTTAAGAAGTTTTATAATGCTTGATTTAGGAGCCATATTACATTACTACCTGTTATTTATTATTTTTTTTTATGGTTGGCATATTAAATTAAAATCACTTAAATAGATAAAATCTAGTATTAAAATTCTAATGATTATGTAATTCCACTATGTTAAAAATTAAAAACCTAATTTTTTTACTATTTAATATGCAAGTTTCTAGTATTATTTTCTATTTTAACACATTTTAACCTTGTATTCATGTCTTCATTATGATAAGTGTCTTTTACAGAAGCTTATTTTATTAAATGAATGTATAATATATGATGATCTTATAATACTCCACTTGTTATATGCCACCTGAATGAAAATGTGTTACATAAGTGTATTTATTTTTAGTTCTGTTGTTACTAGTTTATTACTTTTATGTAAATTATGTGTAAAATAATTATCCATATAAAATTTAACATTGTTTTGGCTTTGTTATGGAAAATTCAGTTGTATTAAATATGTTTATCTTAAATTTCATTGTAATTTAACAATATTTTATGGCATGTAAGTTATTCATGCATTCTGGATTTTGTTATGGATGCAATACTTAGGTATATATCAAATGAGAATTAAACGTCCTATAAATGTTTATTTTTGTATTGTGTGTGTGTGTCTAAGAGAGAAAATTCCATTTTGGTAGCTGTGATACATTCAGTAATATGTTATAATCTGTTTGTTTTTTCATTTATCAGCATTGTGTCTTCAATTCATAACATCAGCTTAATTTGTTTATTTATTATTGGTTGATAAGTAACCAACATGATCATTCACTTGAAGTTCAAAATAAAGTATTTCTAACAAGATGAGCTGCTCTATGATTTGATTTTCTAGTTTGTATGTGAAATTTGCCATTATGGCAAGAAATTAAAGAATTAATTATGGACATACCAAAAACTTTTAATACTACATTAAAAGAAAATAATAAAAAATAAAAAGAATTAACTCATTTTGGGACAGATGAATGATTGCAGGCATCTTCAAATATAAAACACATTATGCTTTTTTTATACAGTAACACATATTTGTTTTCTATAGAAGTTCACAGCAGTACTCTGATATTTTTATGTGATACAACTAACTCTTGCATTGTTCTTTACAAATATGTGCACACACATATATAGTGTACATGTTATTGCTGAAATTTGAGTACTGTATTTTTAACTTTTATGCAAAAAATAATAATTTTATTATAGATTTATACAACATGCAATAAGAAAAAATACATTTTAACACTAAAAAGACTGGGAATTTTACTCAAGTTTTATAAAAATATTTGGCACCAGAATTTTTATTCAAAACTGTTTAACTTATTTATCTAACATTTTTCTTCTCATTTGTCTTTTAAAAATATTTTATAAAGAAATTTCTGGTTTAAACCAAAATATATTCATTTGGCAGGGGTCAAATGACCCCTCACGGTCCTTTCAGTCTTAATTATAACTTTTTAAAGTGATATGCATCCTATTTCTCATAAAAGTTGTTTTAAAAGAACAAATTATTTTTTGCCTTCTGCTAAATTACATAGATGTTCATAAACTATATTCCTTGTACATGTAAAAATTTCATGCTATGATTTTTTTTTTTTTTTTTTTTTACTGTAACATTATAATATCTTTATTAAAATTGTTTTCTTCTTGCCAATCAACTATTCCCGAGAAAAATGATATGAATGCTTTATAAAAAAAAAATTCTTTTCATAGTTTCTAAAAGCAAAGGATTTCTTATTTCTGTTTAATATTTTTTAAATGTTATTTTGAAATATACTGATAAAAGAAAATATCTTCAGAAAATTCTCTGAAAAGAAAACTTTAGTCAAGGAGTTTTGGCAACAGGTTTCCAACTCAGTTTTAAATGATTTTTTGTTTATTATATTATTGTATTTAGTAACATCTCATTTGTATATAAGTAAGAAGGATCAATTATAATGATTAAATCTATCTTGTTATAAGGACTTGTATAAAGTATTCTTATGAAAGTGGTTTTATATTACTTTATCAGTATAAGTTAAGAATTCTCGTAATTTTAAATAAAGCCATATTGTGAGATATTAGTTTTTTGAAAATTTTTTAGAATTAATTTGCAGGCTTCTTTCGCCTAATCTATCAAAATATCTTTAAATGTTCTGAGTCTTAGTCCTATGCAGTTTATAGCACACAAAAGTGAATAACTAAAATTATGCTATCTGAAATATGTCAGGAGGGGTAAGGTATGCTGTAAACACAGATATTTTTTTCTTTGTTTTCTCATCTTTTCTTTAGCTGTGAAAAGTATATATACAGAGTGGTCAAAAGGAAACGTTGCCAATATTTCTTGCCTAACTATTCCCTACTATTCATCACCAAAATGAAATGTGAGATATAAATATTTGGAGGTATGCATTCGAGATAATAGTGGAAAAAACAATTGAGTGGTTGCAGTAAAAAAAAAAGTTTGAAATTTTCAAATTGCAACACCCATTTTTTTTCGATCCTAAAATGTTCAGCACATTGAAAAAAAAATGGCACTAGAGCAGTATATGTATCCTGGAAAATTGTGACATAGGACACATGCAAAGAATAACATAAGTTAAGAATTCTTGTAATTTTAACTAAAGCCATATTGTCAGATTTTAGTTTTTTGAATTTTTTTTAGAATTCATTTGCATGCTTCATACACCTAATCTATCAAAATATCTTTAAATGTTCTGAGTCTTAGTAATTGTAAAAAACAAATGACAAGAAGAATAGAAAAAGTATTGCTGAGATTACAACTTTTACACACAGCTTTTTTAAAGGTTTCCATGAATGCTGATTTGCACATGGTTGGTGTTTATGCGCTCTCTCTGTTCTGTAGGGATTCATATTTTGGCAAAGTTTCTTTATGACCACTCTGTATATATATAGTTCACTGTAGAAGGAAAAAAGGCAGGGTGCTAGTCACTAAAGTAGACTAATACTGAATCAGAAAAAGAGCACTAGTTATTTTATTGATGTTTGTTTTTCATTGTTTTCACATTTTTGTAAAAAGTCTTTCATCTGATCTATACTGTTTAATTCATGTTTAATTCAGCAGATGAATTTTTGCTGCATAATAAAAACTTTGAACAACATCTAAATCAGCAGTGGTTTCTGCCAAAGAACCCTTATTCCTTCAACTTCATCAAAATCTTCACTTTCTTCTTCTTTTTCTATAATGAATCTGTTATATCAAAATCGCTTAATATTTCTGATGTTAAAACTTGATTCGCCATCATGAAATATTATATTGGGAGAAAAAATCCTCATTTTTTGAGCATCGATTACAATACTCTCAATACCATTCAAAGGACATTCCTTTTCTTCCTGCCATAAATCTGAAATAACAGAGCAAGCATGACAAACAATTTTTAATTGTTATTTGACAAACAGCTCTCCATATATTTCCCATATGTCAATGCTTCTAATAAATTTATATCAAAAGGAATACCTTCATGAAAACAGTTTGTGGCTTGTCCTACTACCTCTTTTCTATAATAGCTCATTAAACAACGGATAACCCCTTGGTCACATTTTTGCAAATTGAGAGTAGTATTTCAGGTAAAAAAAATAGTTTTACTGCTCTGTCTATATACTTCATAGTGAGAAGAGCAGTTATCAATGATTATGATATTTTTCTTTTCTCATGATGCATTTTTTTTTTGTCGAATTCTTTTAACCACTTTTTGAAAACTTCACATATCATCCAGACCTTTTTATTGTAATCATATGATAGAGGAAAAGTTTTGACACTTAAAACTGCGGGGGGGTTTCGATTATCTGAGTACAAGCAGAGGTAGTTTATCTGTTCCATCCATGTTGCATGTTATCATTACAGCCACTCTTTTCTTGCTACATTTTCCACCAGAGTATTCCTGTCTTTTAATATGCAGCGTTAAATCTAGAAATGATTTCCAAAAGATTCCTGTTTCATTAGTGTTGTAGCTGTCACAAAGTTTCAATTCCTTCAAAACACTAGGCAGTTTTTCCTGCAAAAATGCACCTGTTGCATCAGAACGAACACAAGCTCCTACTCCAAAAACCTTGACAAATGATTCCATTTGTATTCTTGAACCTTTGAAGTCATCCAGAGATGATCTGTTAAAATCCTTTATGCCCAATGTATCAGTGAAAAAATGAGCCTTTTCTTGTAAAATTATTTCTGTTAAAGTCATGTTCCAACTCTGGACTTCTCTGATCCATCTCATCAGAGCTGTTCCCACATCATCGTTTGTTTACAGTTCTCATTTGCTTTCTTTTAAGTTCAAACTTTTTCATTTCATGAGCTGCTTCTATTTTATTCCAGTTTTTACAATTGTAGATAATTTACTTCAAAGTATTCCACAAGTTTTGGCTATCTCTGACTTCTTCTTCAATCCTGCATCCATTTCATTTAGTGTCGCCACTTTTCATCAAAAATTAAAGCTTTTTCATGTTATTAGACATTTTTAGGTGAGTAACTTATAAATCACAAGCACAAAATGCTGTAATTCCTTAAGAGTTAATTATCCAAATGGCAAGTAATGTATACAATGTTTCCCTTATACAGAATGCGAGTGTAGTGCTCCCGCTCATCAGCATAAAAGCAGCTGCATGACATTGGTTTCTCCCCCCTATACTGCATGGAGGGTGTGCTGTGTCACGTGGCATGGCAGTGTGTGAGAAAAGTTTTCTCTCTTGATATGTGGTTTTTCTTGCTCCTCCAGTGACCGGCACGTCTATTATGTTATTTTGAGAATAAAGATTTATTTCTCTCCCCATCTGAACAATAGAGGGAATGCACATTAAACTCAAAGAAAAACTGTTTCCAAAAACCTATTATAAAGGAGTTATGATAAGATTGAATAGAATCCGTTTGTCCATAAGTGTCGAAATTCATTCGTCTTAACCGAAAATTGGAATTCTTCTTAACTGAATGAATTAACATTAATTGAATATGCATTTAAGTAAGGATGAAAAATTAGTTTGCATTATCAATAATTTGTACTAAGCAAATTCATCTTAGTGAGACTTGACTGTAATTTCCTGTATTTTTCCTAAGAATGAGGACGTTCTATAATTTTTGCATTTTTTCAGATACACAAATTTAGGATTACTATGGTAAGGAAGAAATTTTACAAGAGGTCTCTGGAAACAACTAACCATGCATTTCACTATTTTTAAAAGAGCAGCCAACTTGTACTTTTTTTTGTTACCACTAAAATTTTTTAGAAATTCTTGCATTAAAAGTCATTAGATTTCAGTGATTAAATTAGGCAAAATTTACTAATACATTTTAGTGGTAAGAAAACAACATAAAAGTTGGCAATTATGGAGCAGGAAGCATTTTGCTGATTATAAAAAGGCAGTCACTGTGTCCTTAAATTATAATCTAGAGGGAACATTATATATATGTATATATATATATGAAGATGTGTGTTTCAAAACTCGCATTATCCAAAATTAAAAAAATCAAGTTTTCTTTATCAATCTATTCTATTGGTAAACCTGCTTCAAAAAAACACTACAATCTGCAAAAAAACTAGTTTTATTGTATATTTCTGGCATTGTAAAGTCAATTTGATTTACAATGAAAACCAAAGCAGAATATAAATTAAGCGTCCTATCTTAAATGGGAAATATAACTGCAAGATTAAAGACGAGGTCATATCAATCAAGGTCACACACCATGTAGCAGATGGGGTTGAACTATAGGAATATACCTAACTGTTTTCTTCTTTGTGGATAATCTAATAATTGTAGATCTATGACAAAACTGTGCAAGTGTAAAACGCTGTGTTTTCATTAGTTTGTAGTATTTATATTCTGACAGTATAGAATATTCTATTCATTTTTATTTGTGATTATTTAATTTATTTATTATAGATAATTATTAAATTTAAAAAAGTTCTTTTTAGAATTAATATTGTTTGTTAAAATGGCAAAATGTTGGCCATCTAATAGCTGTAGTTTTCGAAATTGTGAGAAAATTCTTTTTCTGATGGAATTCATCTCTGTCCTTTTCCATAGAGTAAAAGAAGTTAGTTATGTTTTTATTTTAATTTATAAAAAAGATAAAATATCATTTAATATATATTATCAAATGTTGCTGATTTTAATTATGTTTTTTTAATGTAATTAAAAATGACGCATAAAAATTAGTAAGTAATTAATAGGTAAAGATTGAATTTTGTAGTCTCATTTTCTACTAAATTCTTATGTGCTAAAGTTATAAAAAATTATATACATGGTTGTATTCCCAATGAGAATACAATGTTTATGAATGTTTAGAATATGTATAGAACTTAATTATAAATAAAATATTTAATTTTAAGTCTTTTTTTACGTTTATCAAGCACAGATGATAAGTTCCCTATATTCTCTTGAACACATTGCACTCATGTTATTTAATTAACAAGTATTTCATTCATCTGATTTAAAACTCATTTCATTTTATATTCGAAATCACTTTAATTTAAAATGCATGCATTAAATGTTGTACTATTAAACAAGCAAGTATTGTTCATTTATTTGTTTAAATATTTTGTGATTCTAGACAATAGCTTCAATAATTATCCTAAAATCACTAGATTATATATTTTTTTCTTTTTTGAAACAGACAAAGCTATTTAGAGAATCACTGTTCAAAATTCAATCACAAATTTCAAATCATTATTCCCTTATGGAAGACGAACCTTGTTTACCAGATTTATTACAAAATATTTTTGTTACAGCTTGTTTTGATAAAAATATGTGTGTTTAAAAAATAGTCACAATATCATTTTAGTTTCACAGCAAAAGGCAATAATGTTTTTGTAGCATTAGTGCTTTTTCTCCCGAAATTAAAATGATATTTTAACTATTTTTTTTTTTTAATATACATAATTTTATCAAAACAAACTGTAACAAAAATATTTTCAAATAAATCTGGTAAACAAGATTCATCTCCCATAAGTGAGTAAAGATTCAGAAAATATGTGCAAGAGATGCGCAGATAGTAGATATTCTGTCATATATGACATCATACTAAAAACCTGCATTTTTGCATTATCAACCCCATCCACAAGATGGCACAGCTGTGTCAATTTATGGCAGATTCCAGCATTAACATTTTATGCTTAATATATATGCAGTTTTGATGAAAAGCAATGGACATGTCAGAGGATTTTTGTGATTTCCCACAATTTGATTTTCTGGATAAGGCGAGTTTTGAAACTCATATATACATAGCTGCCAACTTTTGAACTTTTTTATTACCACTGAAGTTTAATACAACCATTTACCGTATTTAATTACAGATTTTTATAAAAATATGAAGTGAGATTGCTTTTATTTAGTGAAGTATGTCTGAAAATTTAAGGAAGTTGAGCTGCTTTTTTTTTGTTTGTTTGTTTGTTTATTTATTCTTAAGATGATTTTGTATGTTCCAACCAAGTTAAGGTAATATTTAGAAGAAATTATGGATTCATATCCATTCGCTTATAATCAAAAAGGATATTTTAAAGTTTAACCTATCAATATGCAGGTGCATCGAAAATATCTTCAGGTAAAACACCTGGTTTTGTGATATATATGAATCCTGTCAGTCTTGATAATCTAAATTCAGATTTAACAGGTGTGGGAATAATAATCTAAGTTAAAAAGTTTATGAGTTAGGAGATAAAGCAACAGATTTAGACAAAAGCAAATTATGCAAGCATTAAATGATCTTAGGTGCTGTGTTTGACATATTATAAAGCATGGCAAAACACCTTGTGTGCTATTCCTTGACTATAGGACTTTAGGTAGCTCTCAGATATTTATGAATACTGCAATTAAAACAATTCTACATATATACAGATACAAAATTGTAATGTAAGCCCTCAATTTGTTTTTCCTTTATTCTATGAATAATATTTTCATTTTTTCTTGTGTATTTAATTTTTTAATGGAATTCTGCTTAATCTCGATTTGGATAGTGGTGACTATTGTCCAATTTCCTTTTAATGAAAAATTTGCCATCTGAATGTTTATTTATAATATGCTAAAAGTTATTAATTATAAAATTTGACAAATATGTATTTAATATTCATTTGATAATATTACTATGCAGGCATAGCTTTATATCTATTCACAGATAAATTTATTTATATATTCAAGATCTTTAGTGCTATTAGTAATAATACTGCAGATGTGCCTAATAAAATAATTGACCAAGAAATTTCATTATGTGTAATTTTAATGAAGCTTTATTTAATACATGTAGAAATTTATTCAGTATATACACCTTGAAGATTTTGTATATATTCAAGTTGCTAAATTCAAAAGTTTTTTTAACTGTGTTAAAATCTGTGGTAATGCCCACCTTCAAAAATCCATTTAACTTCTGAAAAACAGGAATTTCTAGTTAACAAATTCTAGACATTTCTTATCAAAAATTGTGAGAGTAAGAAAAATGTGTTTACAAATCATTTAAAATATATATATAAAAGAATTAATTTTTTATAGGTTGCAAGGAGATAGGTCCACTTTCAAATTATTTTATTTTATTTTAAGCATCGTCATTCTTAAATCATGCAATTTTTTATATAAATTAAGGTCACTTATGTGACTTTTCAATGATCATGTCTTTAAATTGAAATTCTACATAAAGCTTTCATTACTCAGTAGCTAGTTTGAAACTGTGGATGCAATGGGTCTCATATATTAACTTATGGTAAAGGAAAAGGTGAAATTGCAGTTTTTAAGAAATGTGGTAAATTAATAGAGAAATAGCATGAATTTTAATTAGATCATATAATATTGTGAGCACATTTTTGCATTTAAAAAGTCTTATAAATCTAGCAAATCATCTGGTAAGCCAACCCAGAAAAAAAAAAGTTGTTCATCAAATCAGAACGGCGTTAAAGGAATTAATTCTGGCTAAACTAATTTAATATGTTTCAAAAAGAAATCCAGTTACCTAGTCTACATTGTCTCGAACATTGACCATTTAAAGAAAAAAAGAAGGAAACCAGTTTTAAAATTTCCTATTAAAATAAATTTTATAACAATATTTTATTTGTTGGACCTATAATTTTGTAACGTACATATTCCATATATTGCTTTCATTTTTATAAATGTATTTGCATTAACTTTTTGTTAATGATAATTTGATTATATAAGAGTTTTATTATTTGTACAAAATTTTTAATTTTCTAATGTAATAATTCAATAGAAATCTTAAAATATTTGGTGGATCCATTACTTTGCAACAGACTGTATTTATTCAGTGTAAGTAATTAAATTTTTGTGTGTTTATAATATTAATTTTATCCTATATGATTGAAATCTGCTGTTTAATTACATTGTTTTAAAAAAAATTTCTACATTTTCTTAAGACTCAAAATGGGTGCTTTTTGAGGAAAAAAGAAAAAAGTACTGCAGATTGTTTTATAATTTTGCATGTGCATTATTGATTAATATTATGGAATCACAATAATGTACAATATTGAAAATTATTATTTTGAAAGATTATTTTTCAGCATCTATTTTTATCCAAGGAAATTTTTTTTCTTTCTGAAATTTCATTGAATTTGTGCAATTTAATAAAAATTAAGGACTTTATTTTCTATGACAAACAGCACCAAAAACTAGTCTTATTTTGTACATTGTGGTGATACTTTATGATTATGTAATGTACTTCCACAGAGTTGTGTCATAATGTTCTGTGAATTTAAGTTTTATTTTATTCTAAGCTTATGTATTAAACATTTTGTAAAATATTACATATTCAAGTATAAACATTTTCTAAATAAAAGATCCTTCAATCAAATTTACTTTTTACTTGATTAATGTGAGTTATTGAAGATTTATGAGGCACTGTGATATGTGCTGTCAGTATAGTGTGTGAATAAAAGTTATCCTGTGATTTAAAAAAGAAAATTATACATTTATCTGTATTGCTCAGAAGACTTAATTTTCTGTTTTATTTGTATTGCGGCGTTAATGTGGTGTGTAAATTGAGGGTAAAAACTATGTAATTTCTTGATACAATATATTGTATAAAAATAACTTATTAGTATTTATAAATAACATTTAAACATAAGTTTCTTTCCCTTTCCCCAAAGATATGTACAAATTTTAGAGTTGAAAACCCACCTGTGTTTGGTCATTAAAAGTGCTTTCAATATGTATATATATATATGTATATCTGTTTAGATATATGCATATATTTATATATATATATGTACATATTTATATTTATACACTCTTTGGTTTTTCCAAAGGCAGTGGTGTTAGGTCTAAAACCTTTCACTCATGGTTTATTCCTCGGGTTGGGATGGATGTTGCCATTTGTTGTATTGTATTATTTTGCATCTCACATGTACATTTGCTACCTGTTATGTCCGTGATGCAGAAAGTTGTTTTTGTATATAATGTAAAATTTTGTGTCTGACAATTTGAATGAATATAGGAATGTTAAGATCTTTTTACTACAAAATTGTATTTTGTTGAACAAAATAAAATCCACAATCATTTGCGCCAGCATTATAAAAAAAAAATGAATCATGTTCAGTTTTACAAAGAAATCATTGTACATAGTATATTAGGGAACATATTATTCTTGAGTTTCAACTGAACATTTGCATTTAAAAGTGAGAACTGTATGAAGTAGTTTATGGTTTTCTCCCCTTTCCCATCTAAAATCATCACTGCCAGGATAAAAATCCTTGTGAATAGTGAGCAAAATCCTTTAAAATTTTCATTTATCCTGTTGCCAGTGATATTTGAGCTATTATAAAATTAAAAATATGTAATAAACTATATTATGCTCTTTGAATTTGTTTCTGGTGATATTTCTTAATATTAAAAGGAAATAACACATTACAAAGTCATCATTCTTCTTGAAATGCTAGTTTCAAAGTGCAATTTTAGATTTTATAATAATTAACAATAATATTCCCAAGTAAGCATTGCAGCTAAGTGTCCTAATCACTTCCTTCTGAGTTGATGTTTGAAATATATTTATTTTACTTTATAAACTACGTAAGAGTAAAATATACCAGTTAATATTTTGCTCTTAAATCTACCTCATTTTTGTTGTAATTTATATAGTAATATAAATAAATTAAAATCTAAGTCAAATGAATTCTGTGCTAAAAAATTATTTTTATACTGAAATTGTGTAGTATTGACAAGATGATAGGAGCTAATCTACTTATAAGGCACACTTACACACCAATGAGACATGCAACAAAAAAGTGTGAATCGGGAGACAATTTCACCTTGTTAACAGAGAAAAAAACAGTTTGAATATCAGAATTTGTTTCTTGTATCACGCTTTTTGTCACATGTCTCCTTGGTGTGTGGTGCACCTTACAGTTACTGCCCAAACAAAGTTAGCGCAATTTCGAAGAATTCGTTAAAGATAAACAAAAATTGTTGAAGTGCTCTAAAATATTTTGCTTTGGATTCTTTACATTATAGCAACAGGTACACACACACACATATATATATATATATATATCAGAAATTATTTTTCAATATTTCTTATTTCAAAATTATTACATATCAGTTTGCTAAGATAAAGATTTCAAATATTTTAGAGGAAATAGGATAAAAGAAAATCTTCCCAAAATGTACATCAAAAGAAAGGATTTAGAAATTATTACTTAATCTAAAAAAAGACTCTTTCTTACTGCTTGAAAATATAAAATATCATATCTGTATATATTAAAATTAATGTTTCTTGTAATTTCAGGATATTTTTTCCCTTCTACCTAATTTTTTAAGATAACTTCCCTAATGATGTCTTAATATCATATCTATATTTTCAGTATTAAAAATTCATATATTTTCAGGCTTTCTTTCAAAATCATTTTGATATATTCACTATAATCATGTGTGATATTAATTAAGGTGCTGTTATATTAAAAACTTAGGTATTTCTAAAAGTTAAGATCTAATAGAGTGACTTTACTTACTTTCTAAGGAAATCTTAGGTTTTTGCTAACTTTCACTCACAAAAATCTAATATTTCCCATGCAAATCATAGTGTAATGTCAGACAAAATACCCCCATACAAATCACTAAATTGTCTCAGAAAAAAAACAGAAATCACTATTTGATTGGAAATTATCTTTTCTTTAAATGTATGTTACAAAAATAGGATAGGAGGCTAATTTCATACTGAAATTTTCAGTATGATCACCTAATTTTGAAAACACATATTTGGCTTTTTTGGTAATTTTTGCCTAAGGATATTTAAACAAGAAGTTATTCAATCAAGTAGTTTAAGAATTATGAAGGTTTAAAATTTGGAACTCCTTGTGTTAAATTCATTCATAATCATTGCAAAACAGATTGTGATGTAAGTAGTTGTTTTTTTTTTTTTTTTTTTTTTTTATAAGAATAACTCAAACACTACTAGACAGAAAGAGCTGCAACTTAAGGATTCAAGCTTCTAAAATCAAATTCTGTTAAGAAATCCGTAAATTACAATTCATATATATTTTTAATTATTTTCAAAATATATGTTTTAAAAAAGTGTGAATCTTCATAACCTATGAATTATGTTTTTATAAATCAATTTCTAAAAGTGTTTCAAATATGTAAATCCAAAATTACAGCTCATTCCATACAGTAGTTCTTGAGTTATACTTAAAAAACTATCAGCATTACGATCTGTTTTGCAGTTACTACAAATGAACTTAACATTAGGAGTTTCAAACTTTAAATCTCCATAATTCCTGCACTACTTGCCCGAGTAACTTCCTGTTTGGTATCCTGAGGAAAACTTTATGGAAAAAGTCAAATATGATGTCAAAATTTAGTGTTCATATTGAAAATTTTAGAGTTTGGTGTAATTTCAGAATGAAAATGACCCAATAAGCCTATTTTCATACCATATATTTTAAAAAAGCCAATTTCCTGTTAAATAGCTATTTCTGTTTTTTTTTTTTTTTTTTTTTTTTTCTGGAACAATTTGAAAAATAAAATTGTTTGTGTGTGTGGGAGGGGGGGGGGGGTTCTCCTTTGTCTGACTGTAATGCAGTTTTAAAATAACCTCCCCACTTAAATGTGAGAAACTTGAAGTCAATCTTTTAATGGGCATTGAGTGTGTTTTTATTTACTTGTGAGTAACTTTTACACAACTCATTCACTATAGTCAAGATTTAAAATCCTGATCCCTTTCCCCTTCTTTTTCTCAATTATTGTATTTTATTGTTTGAAGAGGCTATTGTGATACTCTAAATAAATTTCAATTCAAAATTTTCCTATCACTTGATATATTTAGTTATATGTGAGATAGTTGCTCACTTAGTCACCCATCTTATGTGCTAGATAAAACTTATTTTATTTTCAAGCTTTAAATCAGTTTATTTTCATTTTAATCATCCAAACAGATAAGTCTCATAAACTTCAGGTAGAACTTTATAAAAATAATTTTGTTGTTGTACTGCTGAAAAGCACATTGAGATTTGATAAACATTCAAATGTTTAAATGTTTTATAATTAATCAAGAGCATTTATTGATGTTTTTAGTTTTATCAAAAAAAAAAAAATGTCAATTTGAAGTTATGACCCACTACAATTCACTCTGCACTTTTCATCTAGTATCCAGCGGTCTAATCTAAATCCTGTTTCAAATCCAAGCTACCTAAACACTACTAATAATATCAAATTGGCTAAAAACATCTAGAAAAAAATTAGTTTGATGTGCCAATCCCCAAACATTCTTCAATCTCATACATCTTAATCTTTCAAAAAGTAATTACATGTTTTAATACTTCAATATTATTAGTTCAAAACTATACACCCTTTGATTTTCATCTTACATTTCTGCTTCAGTCAATTAATCGGACTAAAAACTAGTTAACTTGTATCACAATATTTATTAAAATCAATAGTTTTTCCTTATTATGTTGTCAATAGCTGTTTGAGAATAGCCGGCTTAGCAGGACGCAAGTTCCAATTGCTGCACGAGCTGCTGATAGACAATAGAACTGCAAAAAATCAAGAAAATTATACAAAAATTGCTATCACAGAGCCCCTTTACCACAGAATGTTTCCAAATTCAAGAAGGACCTGCTGACCATAGCCAAAAACATGCACAAAAAACTTGGTTCAATTATATGCATAATTTTATGCAGATTTGATGGTATAATAAAGAAAATGGTACAAACATCGCTACTACAGTGAACCCTTTCGGTAGAATATTTTCAAATTCAAGGAGAAACTGCTGGTCATAGCCAAAAGCATACACAAAAAAATTGATTCAATTCTATGCGTAGATATATACAGTTTTCAATGGTACAATAATGAAAATGGTATAGACACAGACATCACTATTACAGCGCCCCCCGCCCCCTCCCTTCCGGCAGACTATTTCCAAATTGAAGGAGGACCTGCTGGCCATAGGCAAAAGCATACACAAAAAATTGGTTCAATTCCATGAATAACTTTATAAACTTTTCGATGGTACAATAATGAAAATAGCACAAAAATCCCTATTACAGCGCCTCCTTCTGGCAGATTTTTTTCAAATTCAGGGAGGACTTGATTGCCATACCCAGAAATTTACTCAAAATTTTTTTTTCAATTCTATGCATAACTTCATGAACTTTTTGATGGTACAATAATGAAAATGGCACAGACATTGCTTTTACTGTGCCCCCTTCTGGTGGACTATTTCCAAATTGAAGGAGGACTTGCTGGCCATAAGTAAAAATATACACACAAAAATTGGTTCAATTCTATACATAACTTCATACACTTTTTGATGGTACAGACATTGCAATTATAGCACCCCTTCCGGTGGAATTTTTTCAAATTCAGGGAGGACCTGCTGGCCATAGCCTGAAACATACACAAAAAAATTTGTTCAATTCTATGCATAACTTTATACACTTTTTGATGGTACAGTAATGAAAATGGTACAGACATCACAATTATAGCGCCCCCTTCTGGCAGAATTTTTTCAAATTCAGCGAGGACCTGCTGGCCATAGGTGTTCCGGCAGACTATTTTCAAATTGAAGGAGGACCTGCTGGCCATAGGCAAAAGCATACACAAAAAATTGGTTCAATTCTATGCATAACTTTATAAACTTTTCGATGGCACAATAGACTCTTTCAGTGTGACGTCAATCATGACGTTTTCCTTGGAAACTGACTCCAAACAAATGGTTGATATGTTTCATATCTTATTAAATATAAATTGTAGAAAATGTTACGACTGCATATAAAATATTAAAACATATATCTATGAGATAAAGCTGCAAAACATAGCTATAAAGTATAATAAAAATAGAAAACACAGCATAGCAACGGTTTGTTTGGAGTCAGTATCTAAGCAAAATGTCATATCTGATGTCACGACTGAAAGCGTCTATAATGAAAATAGCACAATTTTGTTTGGAGTCAGTATCTAAGCAAAATGTCATATCTGACGTCATGCCTGAAAGTGTCTATAATGAAAATAGCACAAAAATCCCTATTACAGCGCCTCCTTCAGGCAGATTTTTTTCAAATTCAGGGAGGACTTGATTGCCATACCCAAAAATTTTCTCAAAAAATTTTTTTCAATTCTATGCATAACTTCATGGACTTTTCGATGGTACAATAATGAAAATGGCACAGACATTGCTTTTACTGAGCCCCCTTCTGGTGGACTATTTCCAAATTGAAGGAGGACTTACTGGCCATAGGCAAAAATATACTCAAAAAATTTGGTTCAATTCTATACATAACTTCATACACTTTTTGATGGTACAGACATCACAATTATAGCTCCCCTTCCGGTGGATTTTTTTCAAATTCAGGGAGGACCTGCTGGCCATAGCCTGAAACACACAAAAAATTTTGTTCAATTCTATGCATAACTTTATACACTTTTTGATGGTACAATAATGAAAATGGTACAGACATTGCAATTATAGTGCCCCCTTCTGGCAGAATTTTTTCAAATTCAGCGAGGACCTGCTGGCCATAGCCTGAAACATACACAAAAAATTTGGTACAATTCTATGCATAACTTTATACACTTTTCGATGGTACAATAATGAAAATAGCACAAAAATCGCTATTACAGTGTCCCCCTCTGGCGAATTTTTTTCAAATTCAGGGAAGACTTGCTTGACATAGCAAGAAACATACACAAAAAAATTTGGTTCAATTCTATGCATAACTTCATACACTTTTTGATAGTACAATAATGAAAATGGTACAGACATCGCAATTATAGCGCCCCCTTGAGGTGGAATTTTTTCAAATTCAGGGAGGACCTGCTGGCCCTAACCTGAAACATGCACAAAAAATTTGGTTCAATTCTATGAATAACTTCATACACTTTTTGATTGTATAATATTGAAAATGGCACAAAAGTCGCTATTACAGCGGCCCCATTCTGACAGACTTTTTTCAAATTCAAGGAGGACTTGCTTGCCATACCCAAAAACTTACACAAAAAAATTGTTTCAATTCTATGCATAATTTCATACACTTTTCGATGGTACAATAATGAAAATGGTACAGACATCGCAGTTATAGCGCCCCCTTCAGGCAGAATTTTTTCAAATTCAGCGAGGACCTGCTGGCCATAGCCTGAAACATACACAAAAAAATTGGTTCAATTCTATGCATAACTTTATAAACTTTTTGGTGGTAAATTAATGAAAATAGCACAAAAATCGCTATTACATTGCCCCCTTCCGGCAGATTTTTTTCAAATTCAGGGAGGACTTGCTTGCCATAGTCAGAAACATACACAAACTAGTTGGATACTTGGATGTGCCAATCCCAAAACTTTTTTCTATCTCATGTCACTATTTCATTTTAATTAGTTTCATTAATATTTTTATTTTAGAATTATGCATAACTTCACACACTTTTCAATGGTACAATATTGAAAATGGCACAAAAATCGCTATTACAGTGCCCCCTTCTGACAGAATATTTCAAAATTGAAGGAGGGCCGGTTTGCCACAACCAAAATCATACACAAAAATTTTGGTTCAATTCTATGCATAACTTCATATACTTTTCGATGTTACAATGGTGACAAATAGATTGACAGACAGACATTTTGTATAAACCTGTTTTTTGGGTCCTCTGACCCCTAAAATGTGTAAATCCATCGAAAACCGGAAGTCGAAAAAAATTTCGATTACAATACTTTCTACTATTGGAGATAGAAAAAAGTAAAAAGACTGGACAAATAGAGGCCTTATTAATAAAACCTTGAATTAACAATATATTTAACTACACAAAAATACCCTCACTGCTTGCATTGTTATATTTTTAACCCAAGTTTAAACATACTAATAGCAAGATCTGAAAAGAAAAGGAAAAAAATAATTTAAATTATTAATAATTTAGACTTACCAAAGAGAAGTGCAAAATTTTAAAATCAAAAGAGAATTTTATATCCAGTAAAATAGGATATTACTTCTCTTAGGGAAAACTGTTTGTTTGTCCGGTAATATAGAATATCAGCTAGACAACTGTTTCAAGACGAACAATCATTCTACTCGACTTATTATTTGAGATAGGGTTGGGTTGATTTTTTGACGGCCAATTATCTACACGAGGGATATAGGCCCGGGGGGAGTGCCCTCTGTGGGGGTCTTTCTAAGGGAACCTAATCCGTATTAACGCATGGAAGATCCACGGCTCGAAGAAAACCACGAAAACTCCGAACGATTAGGCCGACGGGCGCGATTGGGATCGAACCCAGCACCTCCCGTCTACCAGCTTCGAGAGCAGAACCTCTCGGCCACTGGTGGGGCTATTTGAGATAGGCTTTTAACCAGGTTGTACACTGGATGAGGAAGATTCAGTGTGCCTGTTTTGCAGTGGAAAATATTCTGAGAATGTAATAGGAGAGGAGTGGATATAATGCCTGATGTGGGCTCATGTGGACTGTGGTGGGGCCAAAACAATAGATTACATTTGTGTTTTTGTAAAAATTAAAACAATTTTTTCAAAGAATCTGATGATTTATAGATGACATACTGTTTAATTATTAAATAATTTTGGTTATTCTTGTAAATCATAGTTTTCCTTGAAATTTTAATATTCCTTATAACCCTATCCCATATAACCTGACTGGTTGCCATTATCCAAAAAGTGTAATTTTTTTAGGCTAAATATTATGTATTTTTCTCTTCCACTTTAAATTTATGAAAAATGTGCAAAGTTTTTTCTTTACTAATTTTTCATGTGTCTCAATTCTTTTATCTATAAAAATGTAAACAGTATTCCATAATATTACCTAAACTTCCTCGATATTTAAATTTCAACATTCTCAAAGTGAGACACATTTAACAATATTGAGTACTTTAGCTATTTTAAAAAATACATGTAAGAATAAAAAATTATCTTTTTTTTTTTTTTTTTCCCTCTAACGTGCACAAGATCAAAATAAATATTTGCTCACTCCCCTTGAAATGGTACCCCTGTTAGGAAATTTTGTCTCCAGGGTCCAAGTTGACTCTCTGTGCTTCTGGCCAAAACTTTTTATTTTCATATAAAATAAAATGTAATTAATTCAACAACACAGAATGATTTTTTAATTTATATGAATTTCATCGAATTAAAAAATATTTTAGGTATGCACCTTGATTTATCTTTTATAATTGATATTTGCAAATGATCATCTGTTTTACAACTCCTTTCTTAGGGAGTATTCTAAACACTTCTGCAGTTTCAAACTAAAAATTTTCTATTACTGTTAAGTCTGCAGCTTTTAATAAGCATGTGGAAAGCATATTCAAAGTTTAGTCATATATACATTGTTTGCTTAATGATTTGCACTCATATCTTGAGTCAGTGATGATTGATAATTAGGTCATAGCAATAAATAAATAATGTTTCATTTGAGCTGATGCAGTAAAGTTGAAAATTTCAGAAGGAAGAAATGGCATTTTTGGAATACAAATAGTTTTAGCAGAGTTTCGGTCCCAGCTAAATTTTCGTCAGCATTTTTACCAAAAATGAATGTTTGGCGAAACTCGTATTTTGGACTGAAAATAAAACCGAATATTTGGTTGATCTTTAGTTGTAAAGCTTAAAAGCATGCTGAAGTTTGATAAATATCCAAATATTTTTATAATTAATCAAGAACATTTATTGATTTTTTTTTAGTTTTATCAAAAAAAATTTCTCAATTTATGGCTTTCACACAAAAAGGCTGTATTTAGAAATTACCCATTACAATTAATTCACTCTGCACTTTTCATCCAGTATCAAGAAATCCTATCTAAATTCTGTTTCACATCCAAGCTCGCCTATACACTATTGACTCGATCATATTGTCTGAAAAAATCTTTTTTTTTTCTTTTTCCAGGGCTCCCAAATGGTTTGCTTTTTGAATACCAGTATTTTCTTAGAAAAATTTTATTTTTAGCTTTTTCTTGCAAATTTTGCAAGAACCACCTTCAGAGGTTAATTTTAGCAGAAATGTTGTAGAAACATACGATGAAATTTTCTGTTAAAAAATATTGGTATTCAGTTGGCAGACCGTTTGTGAGCCCTGCTTTTTCTTATAAATACTAAACAAATAGAGCCTTTAGTACTAAAACCTTGAATTAACAATATATTTAACTGCACAGAAACACCCTAACTGCTTGCATTGTTATATTTTAAACACTAAGTTTAAACTTACTAGTAGCAAGATCTGAAAAGGAAAGGAGAAACTAATTTAAATAAAAATCTAGATCTACCAAAGTGAAGTGCCAAATTTTAAAATCAAAAGAGAATTTTATATTCAATAAAATACGATATTACTTCTCTTATTGAAAACTGTTTGTTTTATAAAGGTCAAAGTGTTTTATTGAAAGCAAACCACATTTAAGTATGATTATAGATTATAATTTATATACAAAAACTAGCAGACCTGCCTGGGATAAGATTAACTAATTTGAATTAGTCAACCTTTTTAATTATATATATATTTTTTAATAAAAGTCCTTAAATACTGCAGTATAAAAATTTCATTTTGCAATAAAAGGCAGCATACATTTCCGGATAACACAAAACAAATGTAAAACTATGCAATTGAACAGAGTTTTTTATTCATCACATAAAATAAAAAATCATAAAGATAATATATACATGAGGTATTATAATCTTATCTTCAATGCAAAATGAAGGCAAGATTATGTTACTCCAGTTTTGGCCAAACTCTATCACCTGCCTTATGAGGGGAACCGAGTTTGGCCATTCTCCAGTTCTAAAAAACTTTAAAACTGAATAAAAAAAAGAATGTTTATATTAATCCTGAAATATGAAAATAAACAGAAAGTTTTCAAAACAAATAGATTTGATTTGATTTGGCTTTGAGGTAGGTGCTACAGCTAGTGCCGGCATGACCTCAAATGATCACAGAAACCAAGGCAGAAACAGATACCAGGAACACAACAACAGACACCATACAAGCAGGAGAAAAACATCTAACACAGAGACAACGATCACCAGCAATAACAACAGAGAGGGAAACCACACCCAGAAACCCACGGAGTAAAACTACAGTACCAAGAAAAACAGAACCAAAACTAGCAAGTCACTTACCTAACACTCAGCAGGAAACACACCAACCATAAATAAAAAAAAAAAAAAAACGTATAAAACGTGCAACACAAGATGAGACAATTAAAATCGTCCGCTCCCGAGGAAGAGTCTAAGGAAAAGGCGAAAGCAGCGATAGTTAGAATTCAGACAGTCCCAGAGATCAACCCAGTCATCAAGAGAAAAGCCAGCCGCAGACATCGCATCCCGAAGGATAGACCTCTCCGCATCAAAAACCCGACAGCTGAAAATATAATGGAACTCCGTCCCAACATCCGTGAGACATAAAGAGCAAATGGGAGAATTGTTCTGCTTGAAGGTGTGCAGCCGTTTGTCTGTTATAGCAGTTTGCGTCCGAAAGCGAGCAGTGAAAATGTCCTCTCTTCTGTTCCTCGTCCACCGATAGATGCTCGGTCCCAGAAACGGCGAGTCTACAGCATATTTGCTGCTGTCCCACCAGAGCTTGAAACTTGCATCGAGGCGATCCCTCAAGTGCCTTTTCAGATCATCTGGAGCAATACCACTGTAAGTATTAACAGCAAAGGGACCACTGTTGGCTAGTCTATCAGCCCTCTCATTTGGTGCAATACCAGCATGGCCCGGGACCCAAATTAGTGTGAGATTCGCAATGTTCTTCCGGACATGAACCAGTGTTTGAAAAAGATGCAGGATAACGGTAGGAGACTTATAATTAACATGCTTAAGGGCTTCCAGAGTAGACTTGCTGTCCGTTATCACAATGTACTTTCTATTATGAAGAAGGAAGCTTTGAAAGGCAAGATGTATGGCTAGGACCTCAGCCGTAAAGACAGAATTCAGATGGTTAACTAAATGGGCCCTAGAAGAATTCTCAGTAATATTGATTGCAGCAATGGAGGTCTTGAAGTCATTCTTCGATGCATCTGTCGCAATGATGCTGTAGCTACCACGTTGTTGAATGTCATGCATGTAAAGATTAAAACAGTGACTGATAGTAGTAGGAGGGAGCTGCTTTGTTTGGAATGGGAGTTGGTCAGTAATGATATCACAATAATCATTTATAATACCCGCAGGCCAAGAAGAGGTAATTAACATTGACGGCATCACCAGAGTGGAATCCATGGACCAGGAAAAATTATCAGGAAAAATGTGCAGGGAAGGCCTGTTGAAATTGGCAGCTGCGGTACAACGGATATAAAAGGAATCGGTCAAATAGGTACGCCGAAATCTGAGAGGAACTTGATTGGCTTCTTTATACAACTTGAAAATGGGTGTCCACCTCGGCAGACCGGTTGCAAAACGCAAGGCGGCATTGTACAGAACATCCACTTTCTTCAGAGATGAATGGGCAGCAGTGCCATAGACCGGGCAAGCATAATCGAGCACCCCGCGGATGATGGAATTCACCAAAGGAATCAAATTTGTAGTTTTCACCCCCCAATGAGGGCTGGCAACTGCTCTCAGCAGATTCAAACGTTTGGTACATTTCCTGCGGATATACTCAATGTGCTCGTTAAAGGAGAGGTTGTAAGTGAAAATGACACCCAGAATTTTCACAGAAGAATGCCATGGGATATCTGAGCCGTGAAGCGTAAGGTTGATAGGGGGGTGGATACTGTGACGTGAAAAAGCAATAGCAGCGCACTTGTCAGGACGGAGCTCGAGTTTCCAGTGGCAGCACCACAAATAAATCCTATTAAGAATATCTTGCAGCTTGGAGAAGGCCGTTTCAAACAGAGCATCCGAAACATACAGTAGGATATCATCAGCATAAATGACCATTTGGACCCCGGAGTCGACTGCATCAAACATGTCCCACAGGAAGATCATAAATAGGATGGGCGATAGGACACTACCCTGAGGGACCCCACGAGAAGACCTCACTGGGCGGGAGAAGACACCCTTCCACTTAACCTTGATCCGTCTACAGTTAATCCACTTAGAGATCCAGAGCGCAGTCCTGCCGGCAATACCAATGCTAACCATTTTATAGATGAGGCCATCACGCCAAATGGAGTCATAGGCAGCATGAATATCAAGCTTGAGAGCAATAATGAATTTTTTGTCTTTCCTGGCTTGGCTGATGTCGGAATGGAACAGTTTAAGGGCTTTTGTACAATCACAGTTAGGAAGAAAACCAAAGTGCCTATCCTGGAAGATCTGATTGGGTATAACCCAGTCCAGAATTCTCTTAAGCAGAATCTTTTCCATAATTTTGCATCCCACGGCAGTGAGGGCAATAGGGCGATAGCTGCTTGGGGCTGTCTTCAGCTTGCCAGGTTTCCAGATCGGCAATATCACAGCAGATCTCCAGGTATCTGGGACAATCCCGGAAGCAAAGCTTTCATTGAGAAGCCGGAAGAAACTCACTTTGTTCGTAGCAGAAAGAGCTTTATACACCTTAGCAGGAATCCCGTCTTCCCCTGGGGTAGTATTACTAAGTTGCTGAATCGCGATTTGAAGCTCTTCTAACGTGATTAACTTATTCCACCGATCCTCAGTGGTGCTAAGATCATATGGGATACCATCGAGCTCATCGGCGTTGCCAAACAGATCCGCAAAGGTATTAGCTTGTTCCATCCTATCCATGATGTGCCCATCTTCAACCGTCAGAAGGAGATTGGATTTCGCAGTGCTCCTATTACCAATGGCCTTGATGATACGATACATGGACCCAGAGTCCACCGAGCAACAAATGTCATCCCAATAGTTGCGAGCCTGGCGCTTCATGTAACTCTTAAGTTTGGCGGCAAACCTTTTATAAGTTTTCCAGAAGTCCCTGGACAAAAAGGTTTTCGCAAGTCTCAGGAACTTACGTTTCTGTCCAAGCAGCCAAGAACAGTGGGAGTCCCACCAAGGAGGATTATCACGATGCTCCACTCTATAACTGAAAGAGTTCCTAGAAGTCACAGCCCGAAAGCTATTCTGGAGGTCGTCAATAGAATCGATGGTGCGACCCTCAAGAACTTGGTTGAAGCAGGGCACCACCGCATTCCAATCAATGGAAGTATGAACCGAGGAAGACGTGCAGCGATTAATCGTATGGATAATGGGCCGGTGATCCGAATCAAAGGGATCAGGATGGACGAAGGAATCAGTACGCCGAAAAAGATCCGGACTAGAAAAAGAGAGATCAATAAGTGACTGCGAACCAGAATAAGAGACGTGGGTATGCTGAGTGGTGTTCAAGATGCAGACATTGTTGTTAATCAGCCACCGGAAAGTATCTTCAGCGCCTGGGGAGTTGCAGGACCCGCCCCAAGCGTGGTGCTTCTGATTGAAATCACCAAGAATGAAAAAAGGATATTTTAAAGACTTTAACAAACATTGGAGCCAGGCTTCACTAACCCTACCCTCGGGAGCATAGACGTTAACAAAAGTCACCCAGTGACGGTTTAGATAGACATTGACCCCCAGGGCCTCCACATCCTGAGGAGTGGGAAGGTTCAGAAAAATCTGAGCAGACGTGAGATTACGACTGACAGCGGTGATAAGACCACCACCCCTGCCGGGTCTGTCACACCGGTAAACCACCTTACCAGGAAGAGCAAACGAATCCTCCCCGTTAAGAAAGGATTCCTGAAAAACAAAGATGTCGGCCAACGAGAAGGGGGTGCAACGCAGCCAACGGGATTTGTTTCTAATCCCCCGGGCATTCCACTGGATCACCGAGAATGAACCAGATGAACGAGCCATAAAGATAAGAATGCAGAGAAAAAAAAAAAAAAAAAATATATATATATATATATATACAAAAATAGCAACCCCAGAAACAGCATAGCAAACAAACGCACTGGGAGGGGGAAACAACAACAACAACAAACAGCAAAGGCACAATAAAAAAAAAAAACAAGGGGAAAAACTGAACAAACTGAAGAATCAGAAGAAAACGCACTAACCTTCATGCATCCTACTGTCGGGAGGCACAGTCTCGATTTCCGGTGCCGGAGGAACATAAGCGCTATCAGGGTTACTTGAGGACTGTATACCAGAAAAGTCTAAAGGTGAGGCAGAGAATAAATTCGGAGCACAGGCTGAATTGTTAGGGCTATATAGAGTCTGTTTGGTAGGCATATTAATGGGCGGAACCAAGTTCGCCAGCTTTATTTTTTTTTACTTTGAATTATGATCATCAGGAGATTGCACATTTTCTTTTGGAGTACTAGTGGACTGAGAAGCTTCTGTATGTACCGACGAAAGTGAGTTTACCACCCCCTCCACTGCCTGCAAGAAAAATTGCGCCTGCTGTCGCATGGCTACAAGGAAGCACTCCTGGGTACGCTGGAAGAAGAGTTCAAGCGTATGCTCCAAATCTTCTTTGGTAACATACAGAGGATTGGCGGCGAGTTCAGGAGGTTTAGCAGCTTCAGCATATCTTTTTGGTTTCTCGTTTTTAGCATATCTTCTACGCGCTTCAGTAATTGACAGGTGGTTGTCAGACTTAAATCTCAAAAAGTCCATCTCCTTGGAGCGGGCCGGGCATTGTGGATCTGACGCAATATGCGCACTCTGGCAGTTGGCACACTTAAAGTCCATACTGTTACATGTGGCAGCCGCGTGGTTTACCCCACATTTCCTGCAAACTATTCCATTTTTACATTTACCAGTAGCGTGGTTAAATTGCCAACAATTTAAACATTGGCGGGGTCTGTCATAGAAAGGGCGAACCCTCTCACTCATATAAAACATCTTTATCCTGTTAGGAATAATAGTACCATAAATAGTAACAAGGACGGTTTCCAACGGAGAAATATTAGAGTTCTCTTTTTTTGTAAAGCGTCTTAGTTCTTTAACTTTAAGTCCATTCTCATCTTGAATTTCTCTCCCCAACTCCGCCAGCTGGATGCTTTTGTCAACGTTATGAACCACAAATCTTGATGTAATGGTTTCCTGCTGTATATATGTATTCACCGGAACACCAAGTAGACATGAGATGTCCGCCACTCTTTGGGCACAAGCACTATCCGAAGTTTCAACAGCGAGCTTACCAATTCTGGTGAAGCGAATATTTAATGGGGCGTTTGGTCCCACTTTATCGTCAATATCTTTTTTTAACAATTGAGGTTTATTGCGAGGAAATTGACCGCTTTGCGGTTCAATAAATATACATATATGAGAAACACCATTATTAAAAGAATAAAAAATTTGCTGAGACGTACTAATTATGTCCTGGATGAAGGTTTCAGAATCAGATTCGCTAGCATCGGAAACGTTAAATACAGACGGCATAATTTATGCAAACAATCCAATCTCTGCCGATATCAGCAGGAGAAGGATATCTCAGAACACCAAAATACAAGACGACTACAGATAAACACAAGAAATACACCACACAAAATAAAAATTACCACCGACTAGCCCCAACAAGAAGAGATGAAAACAAAATTACGACACGTGGATGAAAACGCACTACGGGGATGTCACTACTACTCGCACGGAGCCAGGCACAGCAAGTCACCTACCTCCGCCACGTTTAGCGACCAAAAAACCTCAAAACAAATACTTTTTCTGTTTACTTGTCTAAAGGCACATAACTGTTGCTTTACTGGGAGAGAAAAACTTATGTGTATCTTCACTCACATTGTTCAAAAGATCTAATTGTCGTTATTTTCTTTAAAAAATCTATGAAAAAAAACTTGTATATTTTTTAATGTTTTGTCTACACAGAGATGTAAAATATAAGATTGGATGGCACAGATAAGATATGAAAATCATTTAATAAATCTTCATTTAATGGCATTCATTCAATATATCAGTCAAAGGGTTCATTTTTACTCAAAAAGTGACTTTTTAAAGAAATTTGTGAATTAATTGCTGTACAAATTCCAAATAAACATTGCAAAATAATAATAATAATTAAACATATTACAGTCGCCCAGTGGCATGGTCGGTAGCGACAGCTGCTGCCAGGCGGGGACCCGGGTTTGAATCCTCGGGTAAGACATGGATGTATTTGTGAATGTCGCTTTGTAGTTATATAAGTATGTAATGGAACAAGAAATAAAAATTGTTGTGACTTGTTGTTGTTTATGTATATAATAAGGATCATTCGAGGCGAAAAGCCATAGTTGCTATAGCCCCCAAAGCAATCTCTCCACTACGGTGGGGCACTAAACTAAACATATTACATTCAAAGTTTTAATTCAAATTGCTTTTACAATTACCTCAGTTTCACTAGACAGAATCAGATTTTTTTTTTCACCTTTAACATAAAATCACAAATCTGATACAAGAAATTAAAAAATCTGAGAGCCAGCTGTAGTGTGAACTAACTATAAAGTTAGTTGGGGTAACTGGGTCATGATTTTACAATGTGACTCTGTAGCTTCTGACAATTCAGCTTCAAAAAGCTGATGTTCATTTGAATTAAAGCCTGAACTTCTGTAAATGTGTTCAGTTAGGTTCCCTCTGTCAGACAGAAATGCTCAAAATTACATTTTAATATTTAAAAATATGCATATTTCATCTTTCTTTCCTCATGGGTCCAGTTGCCCCCAAAAATGGGGTAACTGGACCAGGGGGGTCTATGTTCCACATGCGTTTATATTTTTTCATATCGGATATAGGGTCCTGTTTGAAAAAGTGTAAACAACTTTAAAAAATTTAAACCAGGCAGATCATGTAAATTATATGTCAATAAACATCATTGTAAGAGAAACCTTTGCTGTCAATATGTCTAAAAAAAGCACTAAAAGTGAAAATATTAGATTTATTTATACCAAAAACATAAAACTTACGTAAGTACTTATGTACTTTAGTATAGACGATAAGTATAAAAGTCACATGGATATTTTAAGGAAAAAAATAGCAAGGTAAATCTATGAACAAACGGCTACGTAAGTACTTTATCTTTATCCAGGGGTCGCATTATATAGGGAAAATTTTATTGTTCCTACCAGAACCCTTAAAGAAAGGTGCGATGAAGATATTATTTTCAAAATAGTGGTAGGAAGGATAAAAGTTTCCCTATAGAATGCGACCCCTGGTTATAGTACAATTTCAAGGTCTGGCTATCTTACTTTCAGGGGCAAGGTACTTGTATTCGTAAAATGTTGAAATAATTTACTGACACCAATATTTACAAGAGAATCTATCTGAAAACAAGTAAAAGTATATTTTCGCGTACTTAATAAAGGTGAAATTTTCATCATAATATTCAGGTGCCAATGTGGCAATTAGGAATTAAAATTAAGTGATGCCATAACGGTATCACCGCCTCTCAAGGGGTCAAGAAATTTGGTTTGATACCACCCAATATGCTTTTTTTAAATTTCATTACGTAATTTTAATAAGGTATTCTATCATTTTCTTTATTGTGAGCAAAAAACAATGGAGAAATTTACTTTCCGTAGTAAGAGAAACACAAAAAAATTATTTATAACTATTGGGGTAACTGGATCCAGCATAGTCCAGTTACCCCATTCTTGAAAAATTTATGGGGTAACTGGGACACTGGGCTTACATTTGAAACATGAAGTAAATATGTATAGATACCTAATAATATTAATGTAGTTATATGTCTAATCTTTAAAAAAAAAGATTGTTTAATAAAAGTACTTACAGTATTTTAATAAAAAGACAAAGAAGTTCAACCATATTGACGTTGTTTTTAAAAAAAGAAACGTAAATTTTTGACAACCTATCACAGCAAAGTGAGAGTTATGATTGAATTGATACACGTTGTTTTAGGAAGTAGAGATTAAGGGGCATTGTTCACAAAAGCTAAAACTTAAAAAACACCAACAGTTTTTTATAAAATAGCCTATGGCCCAGTTACCTTGTGGGTCCAGTTAACCCAACTAACCTTACAAAACCAAATTTACAGAGATCTAAGTGCAATAGATTTTTCTGCACATTCCCCCTTCCAATATGCACATGCATACAAATATTTCATTTTCTTAATGCAGATATGCAAGGATGCTTTTTCATTAGAATAAGTTAAAAGAAGAAAAAATATGTAACTAAATTATTAAAAAATATGTTATTTTACTGTTTATTTCTAGGCAGTATAATACAAATGTTCTTACATTTAGAAAAGCATAATTTGATAACCTCATATTAGAGAACAAAAACTCATTTTAAATTATAATCTTAGTGAAATGAAACATGTCTGATTATTTTCTTACTATTATAACTTACTATTATATATAATAATCAATTACATTTTAGCACTAAACTAGGGGCATCCGACCAAATTTGCTGGAGAGAATAGTTCAAAAAATAAGTTACAATTAAAGCTTATGAAAAAAAAAAAATGTGTAGTTATTTAATTATATCAATATTCTAATTATAAAATACTAATTATAACTTCTAATTATAAAAAAAACATGTATAATTCAAAATCAATATTATTGTTTTTTCTTTCAAAGTGTTTCCCTTTATACCACATTTATTTTAGTATCATTTCTTGACATTATTTATACTTTCCAATTTTTACAGGCACATATTCAAGACATAGTGACATATAATTATCCATAACTAAATACTGCTTGAAATAAATTAATGCCAATCCGACACATCTTCGTACTTGGGCTTCATTTGTAGTTGTACAAAATGTAAGATTAATAAGAAATTGTCAACTTTTAAATGAAAAAAGAAGAGTTGTGTCTGATGGCATTAATAATTCAATGACATCTGCAGACAACTGAAGTGATTTCTACATTAGTTTTTTCTTTTTTTTTTTTTTTTCATATTCGCTACATTTTGATGGTTTTATTTTCTTTTTCTGTAAAATCAATTTCTTTTAAGCAACATTAAATTAAAAAAAAAAAAAAATCTTAGAATTTTTATTTGCAAAATCACTTAAAGTATTTTTTTTCTTCAAATTCCACATTTATAGTTTAATCATTGCCAAAACTATTAAAATATCATTGAAATCACAAGCAATTTCCAAGAAAAAATGTGCTTTAACCCTTTATGCACTGAATTATGAATTCATGAAAATTTTATCTTCTAAAGAATTTTTAGTGAATTTTTGAAACTACATTAGAAGATTTACATAATCATTTAATAAATTTTAGAAGAATTGAAGGGTTAATTAAATTTGAATTTATAGGGATTTTGTGAAATATTTATAACTCTACTGGAATCTTTTATTTAAAATATTTATCTTAGTATTTTGTAGAATTAGGAAATGTACAAATATTACAAATATAATGTTCTTACAATAGAAATATTTCAGAAATGAAAAATCCCCTCCCCCCTCCCCAACGGCAACACCAAGAAAGCTGAAAGATGCAAAGGCAAAAGAAATCTTTTTAAAAATAAATTTATAAACTTTATTACTATTAATCGATGTATTAAATGAATTTTATAACAAGTTATTTTAATGATACTTATAAGTACTGTCAGTAGATAAAAGGTTAATATCAGCTGTTTTCTAGAACTGTGATTGCTCCTTTAAATTGCTTTAACCTTCTGCCTACCAGATGGGTTCATTGGACCCAACAAGAACAACAGAATTAGTTCAAATACAGAAAAATCCTGCTAAATGTGGTAAAATTAATGTTAGGAAATTTCATAATATTATGTGAAGATCAAAATTCTTTTCCAAAAACTGATGCCAATTTCTTTTCTGCTACTATAGTGGGTGGTAAATCCACTTTATTAGAAATATCCGGCAGTTATTCATTCATGAACAAACTATCAATATTATTTATTTTAAACAGAAATTATGAAAATTCAAATTCAACTGGTCATTATCACATATTTTTTTTTATTAACTTTACATTTCCTTTTTAACATGACATCATTTTCACTAGTGGAAGTCTTCTTTCATTCTGAGATTAAGTTCAAATCTCAGTAGTTGAAGAAGGAAAAATTAAAAAATCATTTAGAAACAACTGTATTGAAATTTAACACTTTCTGACAAATGTATGTCTATCATGAATGATTAGTATCGTGTGATACACAAATGCTTCCATTTAGCTTAAAAGTCAACTTTATTGAATAAATGAAGTACAACAAAAATTTTAGTGAGTTCGAATTTTAAGGTATGGAATTCAATCTTTTAGCTCTCTAATGTTACACTCAGATGTGTTGTCTGGCATATTTATTTGAGTTTCATACTAGAAGATTCCACAACTTATACATAAGGGGCAACACTTGAGAATGTTTCTCAAACCATTTAAGCTAGGTATATGGCATACTGACCAGAGTCCTAAAACTTTTACATTGTACAACTCCAAGCTGAGCAGTCACACTTTCTAAAAACATTTTAGGAACAGAATCTCTTGGGTTCTCTAATTCCTTGATGGCAACAGAATTCAGGTGGGACATAACCAGTCCTATCCTAAGCTGATAAAATAATGGGAGGGAAAAATAATCTCCACTCTCTCTGAATTTCTCTTTAATGCATGCAATCCAAATTCTAAATATTTTAGTTCAGATTACTCTTATTCATATAATGTAAATGTAATTCAAAATATTACTAAAATAAGTAATAATTAAAAAGTATATATATATATATATACACTGTAGAAATATTTAGCCAATCTCTTCAATGTATCTCCTGGGTAATGCTAATAAATGTACAGTAGACTCCCTCAAATCCGCACATCATCATAGATGTAAACAACGAAACTTTCAATTCAGATGTAGGGTCAAAATTAGTTTTTTTTTTTAATCATTCTGTACATATTTAAATGAAATTGTCATTAATATGATTATTTCTGAAAAAAAATTTAAATATCTTTGGTAGTCACAATCTTTTTACCAAACATATTTATCTATTAATCAAGCTTTTTTGGTTATTAAGCTCAGCTAAGCTTGAAATAAAACTTCCTTATTCTATGATTTAGATGTGAATTAGTAGGGTACAATTAAGAGGCAAGTTGCACTGAAAAATTCAAGAAAAATGTATTTTTACAGTGCATATTTTATTATACATTATTAATTATTTACTTGACATTAACTTATAATAATTGAATCATTTTTAAAATCATCTTAATTTTTATTATTTTAGTTTATTACTTTACTTAATTATTTTAATATTCTACTATATTATAAGCATTCATTATAATCCCGATTGCATTATTACATTCAAATTACGTTTTAAAAATGTAAATGATATGTTTAAAAATCAATGACCAGAAATCCACACAATCTCTGGTCCCAAGCAGTATGGACTTGGAGGAGTCTACTGTATATGCAAACATACTAATAAAACATTCCCGTATTTATGTAGTTAATGATTGATTTAATTTTTATGATATACCAATGTCTTTGTATTAACTTTCTTTTTACTTAGCAAAAAAAAATTACTCACTACAATAAAGTGAAAACAGTAAATGAGAGATTATTTGAATATTTAAAAAATCTATTTTAAAGTGAGCATGATATCAGAAATCTTTCTATAGATATTAATAAATAATAATGTGAATTATGTTTGACATTATTGTACTGCATTTTATTCTGTTCATATATAACAATAATACAATTCAGTTCTTTAACAGGGAAAAGTCGAACATGTGTAGTTCCTAAAATCAGTTCCCAATTTAGAGAATTAAAAAAAAAATGAAGATATGGTATGAACTTTTGAAAATATTTAGTAGCCTAAACTAATTTTAGATACTATTTTCTGAAACAGATGAGAAAATTTAAATTGTTAGAACTTAACTATTCAGGAGTACTTGCTAAATTTTTTTAAGCCCCCCTTTTGTAAAAAATAAAATAAAATAAAATAAAATAAATAAAAGTAAAGAAAGATCACAACCAAACCCAGTGTTTATTAATACTAAACTTTTTAGATCCTTCTTCTAAAATTTTATTTTCTGGTAAGTTTGTATTGTTTTGCTTTCAAATCCTAATGAAAAAAATAAGGAATCTGCTTTTATGGAAAAGAATTTTGTGAAGGTATCCTTTCTATGAAATAAAAAGGTCTCTTTTTATTGAAATTTTGTGAAAGTGGCCTCTTTTCTTGAATGGAATTTTATGAAAAGGCCTCAAAGAAGACCTAATGTTTGACTTGATCAACTCCTGCTACTGCATACTGTAAGCATGGAAAGAATAATGTGAAACACATCAATTATGGAACATTTTCTAATTTTTTCCATATAATTTACTGCCCACATTTTCAAACATATATTTCACTAGTTTTGCCAAAAATATACATAGAAAGCTAAGATTCAATACCAATATTTGCGGCATAGTGAGGATCTGTGCATAGGTGTTTTGAATCATTATTACTCATAAAGTGAACAATTTTGCTGCATAAAGTGTTTAGAATAGTAACTACACAGTGTAAACATGGACACAATGAAAAGCATAATCAGACAAAGTATTTTGCTTTCACATGTTAAAAGTTTCATAAAAGGAGTCTTTTCTTCAATTTTCATATCAAAATAAAAGAAAAGAAACGAGATGCATCAGAAACATGAACTTTGTTACTATTGTTCTTCACTCTTTCTTTCATATATTTTATACTAGTGATGGGCAGAATGAATGATTTTACTATTCAAATGAATCATTTGGCATGCACAAAATCAGTTTCAAACCTTTGCATATATTTTTAATCAATTACCACCAGAAATTTTGTAAAAAGAAAAGAAACAAAAGCATAGTTGCAGCCTTCATAATCTTTTTTAATCAATTATCTTCAGAAATTTTGAAGATAAAAAGAATTTTTATGGTGTTCTTAAATAAATTCTAATCAAAAATAAGAAACTTCTTTTTCGATACAAAAATTTCTAGTAGAAATTAAATTTTAAAATACAAAGGTTGGCAGCTATGATTTTGTGCATGCCCAAATGGTTCATTCAAATAGAAAAATCATTCATTATGCCCATCACTATTTTATAGAATAAGATGAGGCTTTTAATATGTTTTAAAACAATTGTATGCTAACTTTTTTGCTAACTGCTTATGATTTTCCTTTAATTTGTTTTTATGCATTGCACATTCATCTTAATACAATGAGTTTTCTATGCATCTTATCAGTTTTTGAGTGTTTTAAACCTTAAAATCCCTCTTTTGACTGTGTCAGTGAATATTGAAACATTAACAATGAAAAAAATATATATAAAGTTTTTATTGGTTTTATGAAATAAATATCATTTCATGAAATGTATTATATCATTTTGGAGATTTTTATAATTAAAATCATCTTATGAAATTTATAAAATAATTATCACCAAAAATTAAGGTATTCCATTGCTTCCTGTTCTGACTTATGTAAAAATTATTTTCATTATGATTGTGTTTTTTTTTTTTTTTTTTTTTTTTTTTTTTTTAAGACTAATAATATATTAAAATTTCATGAAGTTTAAATTGCAAGTTGTATTCTCATTTCAAATTAAAATGATAAAATTTTAAATCGGTACAGTGAAATTTGTAAGTTAAAAATCTAGTTTTCTAAAGGACTTAAGAAATTGTCCAGATACTAGAAACTCTAAAGATAATTACAGAAGAAGCCTATTATTAACAAAAGTTAAGTACCAAATATATGAAATTGTTAATCTAACACATTCTAATTCTTGTATAAGTTTTCTTTTTATTTATTTATTCAAAGGCTTAAGAAAAACATTTGCATTTTATTTTTTGCTTTATGCAAAATTAAAGTAATGTTCAATTATTGCTTATTTTTTTCGAATTTTTCTCACCTTATTGTTTCAAATTAAAAAAAAAAAACATTGGAAATTCTGCAGAGTTGAAATAAAAACTCCAAAATATCCTTCCCATTTCTCCCTAAAGTAGGTTATCTAATTCATAGACCAGCTCAATGATTATATCACTCATCTTTTGTTAAAATTGGATAAATAAAAAAGGCAGACTAAGCTCCATTGCAAAGTAAGAATTTTTCTTCATCTAGCTTGAAATGTGTTCTATTGAGCAAGAACTGCTGAAATGGGACATAATCTAAGCAATAACTTGCCAAGTTTCTTTCTTTGATATTTCTTTCTTCATCTATGGGGATTCTGTAGAGTTGTAAATTATCCATGTCCATAACAGAGTTCATTCTAGGCATTTTTCACGGGGCGGGCCGCCCTGCCTGCCCTTCTTTACAAAATTTGACACCCGATGCCCCCACTGTCCAAAAGCACCGCCCTGCGAGCCTTATCACGCAGAAAATTGACTGAGGGAAATATACCACCCTTTAAGTTAATTTCATCGCTTATTTCAAGCAAACTCTAAAAGAAAAAAAACCCCGGAAAGGTCCTTTGACGAAATTGGCGTTTTTTTTTTCACGATTCTCTGACGAAATTGTTTTTTTTTTTTTTGCCGAACATTTCTCAAAATTTGCGATATAGTTTGTCCAAATTTTCGAATTTATGATCGATTTTTTTTTTTTTTTTCGGAAATGACTGTCTTAATTTTTCGGAAAAGAATCACCCCTGCACTGCAAAGTGTCATGGATGGGATAAAGGGGTAGTAGCAAAGACTTTTTAGGGGGTGGTGTCAAGGAGGGAAAGTTATTAGTTGATTATTTATCATTACATTAATGTGCCCTTTTATGGCAAAGTGTACCCTGCCTGCCCTTGATCCTAGAATGAACTCTGTCCATAACATGCTAAAATTTGTTTATCTTCATTATTCTTACATAAATGTTTGTAGAAGACCCACATTATCATCTGCTACATCTGCAGTTCATTTTCAGCAGTTAAGAGGCTACTTCAGTCAAACGAAAAGACCCGTTCGCCAATGCTAATCCTATGGAAGAAATTTATAAAGGTATCTCGGTCACATTTCAATATTTTTAAATGATTTCTTTTGCATTGGATAGTTGAGATCGATTTGTATAAAGGCCGTTATTTACTTTTTTGATTTTGTTTACAGGTATTTCTTATGCGGACACTTTCATTTTCAGAACCGGTTTTGAAAGTAAAAGCATCCTCATAAAAAATATCTGCAATCAAAATCGAAAAAGTAAAAAAATGGCCTGCAAACAGATCAATCTCAACTATTCAATGCAAAAGAAATCATTTAAAAATATTGAAATGCGACCGGGATATCTTTATAAATTTCTTCCATAGGATTAGCATTAGCGAATGAGTCTTTTCATTTGACTGAAGTAGCCTCTTAATATTACAGGGTGATCACTTTTTACCCCCAATTTGTTGTTGGTTTTTTAATTGCTTTAGAGACTATCCCTTCACTTATATAAGATGAACCTTGTTTTTTATGCCCCCCTGAACTTGCAGAAGAATTTGTCAGCTATTTCTCTAAATATTCTTTAATTATTGAAGATGGCTCTAACAATATGAACACTGATAACACTGTTTTATTCTCTGAAAGATAAGGTAAGATTATTCCTCTTAGTGATGCTAAAGATTATCGTAAACTGTTGCTGCCGTACAAAATTTTAATTAGTGTGTTTTTTAATTTTGCATTATAGATTAGAAAGATTAACTATAGCTTATGTCGAAAATTTCTAGCACTTTAGTCTATTCAGTCTGCTTGCAACCTACACAAAGCAGAAAGATATGTTAAATACTTTAGATAAAATTTTACAGAAACATTAAACCATTACCTAATGAACATAAAACAGATTTAATGAAAGTAAGGTTGTGTTAGAACAGCAGTATTTAGGTATATGCCAAATCCATGCATAAGTATGTAGGCATGCCTCACAAATTTGAACTTAAAATATCTCTGTACTAAAAGGGTATAAAACCCAAAACTTTTATATTAAATATTTTTATACCTGAGAAACATTTATTAGGATTAATAAAACAGTGAAGATTTCCTAAAAGATTACTTTGATACTTAAAAAGAATGTTTATTTTTGGCTGTGGCCACGACATATGAAAATTCTCATTTTTAGATTGATCTTGCATAATTTCTAAATGATGTTTTAGATATTGATGCTGTTTCATTAAGAAAGACAAATGTTGGTTAAATATAAAAATGATAAGTTTGAGCCTCAACATCTGATTGAAAAGTTTGGGTGTATTAAAGAACATTCCAAGGTATTAAAAAGAACATTTCATATCCTAAACTTTAGTTGATCTGTGCTGAATATTTTTCAAACTAAAGATAATTTAATTTTGTTTAGATCATATGTTTCTGTACTTTGCAAATTTCTGCCCCTTTTTTCCAGGCATATTATACATTGATATTCCTAATAAAAGTAACATAAAAAGAAGTCTGAAGAACACCACTCTTGTAATAAATAAAATATATTAAAAGACTGCATAGTAAAAAGAAAAGGGATGTCATTGTTAAAATATAGTTTTTGTTTTATGTTAATTCATATTTTGTCTCACGTGAACTTATGACATTATGCATTGATTAGTTGGTCTTTAGTAAAGACAACTAAACTCGTTGTATCTTATAGAAAATGTTATCGAGATGTAATGGCTGTTCTATTATCCATATTGATGTTATTAAAATTCATTTCGTAAGTTTCTTTTCTAAATAATGCGTTCCTTTCTTTCTTATTAATGTGTACTTAATTTAATTATCAATCGACTCAAAGTTATCATACTCTGCATATAAGAACACTAATAATTTTTAATAGGTTATGTGCTTTGCAGTTCGCTTTGAATTGCGCTAGTTAGCTCAAGTCTGATTGATTAGAATTAGATATAGATAAGTTAGGTTTTGCTCATAGCAAGTGAAGTAAAACATTGGTTTATTTTAGTAGAGAAGATTATCATTAAAAGATTTTGAAATCGCATTAAAGTTTAAGAAGAAATGGATTTAACAAAACAAGTTAAGTTATTGACTGGTGTAGTAGACTGGCCAATATGGAAACGCAAGATTAGAGATTTACTTGATTATCACGAAGGAGCACTTGATGTTATAGATGGTAAATTAAAGAAACCTGAACCATTAAGTAGCACAGCTGAAGATAGAGAAATCAAGGAACATAAAGTAAGTTCTGATTTGTATCGTAAAGCTAACAGTTACGTAAAATCCGTGATAGCAAGTACCGTAACTGATGTAGTTTATCAAAAGATTATGGATAAAGAAACAGCACATGAAATGTGGGAAGCCTTAAAGCATCATTTTGAAGCAACGTCAAAAGATCAGTTATTTAAGATCTGTACAGAATTTTTCGCATTTAACTGGGCGTTAGGCGATGATGTATCAACTCACATAGCTAAGTTAAGAACCATTTGGAGCGAATTAAATAACGGACTTAAAGATATTGGTGTAAATAAGTTACCTGATTTAATGTTAGCTTGTAAAGTATTGCAAATTTTGCCTCGCAAATTTGAAACCTTTAAGTCTAGCTGGATGTTGTTGTCTAAAAATGAAGACAGAACATTTGATGAGTTAACAGAGCAACTTTGTATGTTTGATAGAAATTTCATCAAAGTTGAAAACGGCGATATTGCTGTTCAGGAAGCACTAGCAGCTTCAAGATTAGAAAAACAGAATAAAGATAAAAATTCCAAATTTATCAAGAAGTCATATAGAGCTGACATTTGTAACTACTGTAACCGTCAAGGTCACTGGGTAAGAAATTGTAGAAAATGGATTTCCGATGGAAAACCAGCCAAAAAGTCGCCAAGTACTGATACTAAATATATAAAGAAAACCGCTAGTGGTGCAGCGATGTCTATTTCTGTCGAAACGTATACTTCGGAAGCAGATTCAACAGCGTTTTGGATTGATAATGGAGCAACTCAACATATCACGAACTGTTCAGAGTACTTTACTGATTTCACGCAATTTCTTAGTCCTTGTAGCATTAAGGCTGCTGGAAAGGAAAGATTGGCTGCAATCGGAAAAGGAACTATTCGTTTTAAATCTTTTGCTGGAGGAAAGTTTCAAGAAATTCAGCTGAAGGATGTCTGGTATGTACCCGAAGTCAACAAAAATTTATTTTCAGTGTTGGCTGCTCAAGACAGAAATCAAGACAGTGAATTTCGATCGACATCTACTGAATGTTGGTTAAAGATAAATGATCAAGTGGTACTATATGGAACACGCAATGTATCTGGATCTTTGTTTAAGGCAATAATTGAGCCAATCATGCCAAAGCAAATTTTAGAAATAAACAATACTGAGAAAAACAATTCTTTATTACAACTTTATCATGAAAGATGGGGTCATCAAGATAAATGTCACATCAAACAAAAGCTTGAAAAAGAGTTAGGAATCAAAGTTCAACTGGAAAATAAGTTATGTGAACCATGCATTTATGGAAAAGCACATCGATTACCTTTTGGAAACAGAAAGAACGCAAAAGAACCAGGTGAGCTTATTTCGGCTGATGTCTGTGGCCCGTTTCCTGAATCTTTTCAAAAGAAACGATACTTAGTTGTATTTAAAGATAGCTTCACAAAGTTTAGGTATGGTTACATGATAAGAGAGAAGTCAGAAGTCAATACTATGTTAAAACATATGCTTGCTCATGCCAAAACTATGGGATACAAAATTAAAGAATTTTTGAGCGATAATGGAGGAGAATTTGACAATAAAGAAATTGAAGCAATTCTACGTGAAGAAGGAATTACAAAAAGACCTACAGCACCTTTTACGCCACAACAGAATGGATCAAGTGAAAGAGAGAACAGAACAATTGTAGAAATGGCAAGAACATTCAAATATTCGAATCCTGAAATTAGTTTTCCGGATGCAATGTGGGCCGAACTAGTATCTTCTGCGATATATATCTTAAATAGAACGGGAAAATCTTCAGTGGAGGGAGTTAGTCCTTATGAATTGTGGATCAAGAAGAAACCTAGGGTAAAGCATTTACGTGTAATAGGTTCTACATGTTATGCTCATATTCCTGTACAAAAGCGAAGAAAAATGGAGAAGAAAGCTATCAAAGGTTATCTTGTAGGCTACGATTCTGATGAGCGTTACAGAATTTGGATTAAAGAAGAAAACAGGATGATTTTTTCTAGAGATGTCATTTTTCATGAAAAATTGAATAAATGCGATAAATCAGTTCATTTACCCTTCAACGACAATAAACGAGAAAATACAAGCGATCTTTCTAATCAGGGAAAGTATGAAGATGAACAACTTAAAGAAGATGAAAAACAAGACGATCTAAGTGACAGCGATGTTGATAGTGATGAAGAAGTTAAACCATCACATGATATGCAATTGAGAGAACGTGACAAGATTCGAAAGCCTGCACGGTTTGATGATTATATAATGGAAGCTGAGTCATTAATTTATGAAAATGAAAATCCTGAAACATACATAGAAGCAATCAACAGCAAAGAAAGTTCTAATTGGAAGAAGGCTATGGAAAATGAAATAAAATCTTTAAAAGAAAATGAGACCTGGGAATTAGTTAATTTACCAGAAGGTGCCAAAGCTATACCATGCAAGTGGGTTTATAGAATCAAAACAAATCCAGATGGCAGTATTAACAAGTATAAAGCCAGGCTTGTTATAAAAGGTTATAGTCAACGTCAAGGCATTGATTATATTGAAACTTTTAGTCCAGTAGCAAAATTAGAAACAGTACGAGCCGTATTGAGTATAGCAGCAGAAGAAAAAAATGTATTTATCACAATTTGATGTATCTACAGCATTTTTGTATGGAGAATTAGAAGAAACAATCTACATGCAACAACCAGAAGGATATGAGGACGGCACAAAGACAGTATGCAAGCTCAAGCGAAGTTTGTATGGTTTAAAACAAGCTTCACGTTGTTGGAATAAGTGTTTTGGTCAATTTTTATTAAAACTTGATTTCAAAGTGAGTGATGCCGATCCATGTCTATACATTCGAGAGAAGAATGGCAAAAAGTTAATTATAGCATTGTACGTAGATGATGGATTAATTGCTGCAAATGATCAACAAGAGTGCGAAATCTTCATTGAAAAGTTAAAAGCCAGATTCAAGATAGTTACTGGAAAAGCTTCTTATTTTCTAGGGCTTGAAATTGAATATCAGAAAAACGGAGATATTACTATTAGTCAAAAAGGATATGCCAAGAAAATTCTTAAGAGATTTGGATTTGAAAATTGCAAGCCAGTAGCAACACCGATGTTAAAAGAATCAAGATCACAAAATACTGAAGAATCTAAGAAAGTTGCCTTTTCATATAGACAAGCAGTTGGAGCCCTAATGTACCTAATGGTAGGAACGAGACCAGATCTAGCTTACAGCGTAGGAGTTTTATCAAGAACGCTAGAAAACCCATCTGCTGAAGATGTAGTGAGAGTAAAAAGAGTTTTTCGCTACATATCAAAAACAAGAAATTTTGGTATTACTTATCGAGCAACAAATTCAAATAGAGTATTAAAGTGTTACAGTGATGCAGATTTTGGAGGATGCATAAAAACTGGAAGATCAACATCTGGGTCAGTGATAATATATGCTGGAGGTGCAGTCTCATGGCGCAGTCAAAGACAAACCATCGTGGCTACTTCAACAACAGAGGCTGAAGTTATAGCAGCATCTGAAACAACTAAAGAAATTATTTGGCTCAGAAGATTGTATGAAGGAATAGTACAACTAAAAGAAATACCTATTCTTCAAGTAGACAATAGTGCAGCTGTAAAACTTGCCCATAATCCAGAATATCACAGGAGAACAAAACATATAGAAATAAAGCATTTCTTCGTTCGTGAGAAGGTATTAGAAGGAAAGTTAGTTGTAGAGCAAATTTCAACTGAGAAACAGATTGCAGATATTATGACCAAGCCGTTAGCCAAAACTCGATTACTAATATTGTGTGATCAAATGGGATTATCAGGCTAAAGACTAAATATGTAATTAACAAGGGAAAGTGTTAAAATATAGTTTTTGTTTTATGTTAATTCATATTTTGTCTCACGTGAACTTATGACATTATGCATTGATTAGTTGGTCTTTAGTAAAGACAACTAAACTCGTTGTATCTTATAGAAAATGTTATCGAGATGTAATGGCTGTTCTATTATCCATATTGATGTTATTAAAATTCATTTCGTAAGTTTCTTTTCTAAATAATGCGTTCCTTTCTTTCTTATTAATGTGTACTTAATTTAATTATCAATCGACTCAAAGTTATCATACTCTGCATATAAGAACACTAATAATTTTTAATAGTCATGAATATTGATTTATCTAATCTCATGTTCTTTCTGTTCATTCATTCTGCTCTTAACCCCTTATGTCCCGATGACACTTTAAAGTACCATTAAAAATATTATTATAAAATTTATTTAATGCATCTATTAGCAGTAATATAATTTACAATGAGTTAAAGATACTTTATCTTGTTTCAAAAGTTTTTTTTTTTATGCATAAAACAAAATGCTTTTAAAAGGATAATTTATCTTTCATTTGCATCTGTTTAGCTTTCTTGATGTAAGAAGACGAAGTGGATAGTTTCAGTTCTTAAATGTTTCCATATTTCTAATAAAAAAATTGAGTGGGGGTTATAAATATTGTACAAGATTGCTATAAAGAAATATTTTGTACATTAATTTTAATTGGCAATATCCTTCTAAAATTTATTAATTGATTGCGAAATCTTCAAATGAATTTTTAAAAAATCAGAAAAAATACCTTAGAAGATGAAATTTTCATTATACAGTAAAACACCGATTATACGTCTTTTATGGGACCATTCTAAAACAACGTATAACTGAGAAAGACGTACAATCAAAATTGTAGTCGTCTAAGGTGTTAAAATCTTTGACTGTAGAAATATAATGATGTAATCATTCAAATTTAATTTTGCTTCTATTTTTGGTTGTTTAAGATGTACTGTACATTGAAAAAAAGTTAACATAAAAAAATTAAATAATCATTCAATCAAAATTTAAAAATAAAAGTGACCATGAGCATTGTCAATCCTTATATAAGTTGCACACCTCGAATTACACATTTTTTATTCCATTATCGAACATAGAAACAGATTTTATTAAAAATAATCTTTAATCGTTGTCTGATGTGCCGATTTACTTTAAGACTAAAGCAAAAGCATTATGTATGGAATTAAGTTCCTGGAAAATTTTCTCACTAGTATTGTGAGAAACAAAAAAGATTCTAAGTGTGCCAATGCAGTCCAACGCCTATTTAAAAGAAGGTGGAATAATTTCTTCGCTTTCAGGGGTCGATTTAGAAAAAGAAAGTTGCATAGCAGTAACTGCTATACAAAGTCAGTTTTGAATAGCAGTTAGACACTTTTGTATAGCAAGTAAAAAATAGCTAACGTAACTTTTAAATCTTGAAAATTTACAACAATTTTTTTTTTTTTAAAGCGTACTTCCTCGCTGTACTTCCATTGTAAATAAACACTTGGGGAGGGTGAAAACACAACATATGTCGTGTAAAAACACCTTTAAATTTTAACTTTAAGCAGTGATGCCGCTGTACTTGAAAAAACCTGGGTCCCCGGGACCCAGGATTTCCAAAAATCTGGGTCCCTTTTTTACAAAAGCGGGTCCCCATCAATAATAATTTATATTTTAAAGGAATAAATGAAAGTTGTTTATTAAGATAAATGAAATGCATTAATTATTGTTTTAACAATAATTAAATAATGAATTAAAACCAGCATTATTTGTACTCAAATAAGATATTTTTAAAAAATATTAAGAGAAATTTTCTTTACTTTTTTAAAAGTAAAAATGCAAGATACAATTTTAATTGTAAAATAATGTTTATTTGAGAGTAGAAGATACCAAGTTCCACTAACAAGTATCACTAATGTTCGCATTCTTTTAAAAAGAGGCAAGGCGGGTTTATTGAAAAAAATATTTTTGCTGAAAAAAAGAACACTTATGTTAAGTAAAGGTGTACTTTTCGTTGAATGAATGGGTGCTTTCATTATTATACTTCCCATTGAATTATTTGTCAGCATAGATCTGTGTTGGAATCAGACATTTTCCTTGGAAGGGAAATTTATATCTAAATCACTAATAAGCATCAAATCTTAAATGTTCTGAAGGCGAGAGACATTTCAATACAGTAAGAACGAGGGGGGGGGGGGGGGGGGGTGATTTTTACTGGTCCACCTAATGAATATAAATATTATCAAAGTACACTGAGATCATGCTGTATTTTTAAGAATCTCATAAAAAAGAAATTAAATCCCATTTTATGAATTTTCTAGATATAAGTTTAGTTTGCACATCTTTTTTGGTGCTTTGACTAAATTCACGTTTTTTCCGCGTTACTTTGACGAAATTCGCGTTTTTCCGCGATCCTTTTGTTGAAATTCACTATTTTTTCGCGAGTCTGTCACGAAAATCGTGTTTTTTCCGCGATACTTTGACAAAATTCGGCTTTATTCCGCGATTTTTTGACGAAATTTGCTATTTTTTCGCAATCTTTTGTCGAAATACACTATTTTGTCTCAGACCTTTTACGAAAATAGCGTTCTTTCCGCTATATTTTCACGAAATTTGTGCTTTTTTCGCGATCCTTTGACGAAAATCGGCTTTTTTACGTTATTTTTTGACGACATTTGCTATTTTTGGGGGATCCTTTGATGAAAAACAACTATTTTTTCGCGATCCTTTGACGAAAATCGGCTTTTTTCCGCGAATTTTTGATGAAATTTGCGCTTTTTTCGCGATCCTTTGACAAAATTCGGCTTTTTTCCGCGATTTTTTGACAAAATTCGCTATTTTTTCGCGATCTTTTAACGAAATACGCTAATTTGTCGCGGCCCTTTCACGAAAATCGCGTTTTTCGCAATATTTTGATGAAATTTGCGCTTATTTCAGCGATATTTTCATGAAATTTGTGCTTATTTCCGCGATTTTTTGACGAAATTCGCTTTTTATTTCGCGATGCTTTGACGAAATACGCTATTTTTTCGCGGCCCTTTTACGAAAATCGCTGCTTTTGCGCGATATTTTGATGAGATTTACGCTTTTTTCGCGATTCTTTGACGAAAATCGTCTGTTTTCCGCGATTTTTTCACGGAATTACGCGTCCCACGGGACGCGCAAGAGCTATTTTTTTGCGTCCGCGGCATCCCTGCTTTAAGTGTACATGACATAACAAAGGGTGTGGGAAATATTCATCGCAATGATTGTGATTTAATGCATTTCTTGGATCGCATTTTAGTTAAATTTGAATCGCAAATTGCGATGCGATACCGCTTAAATCGAACCCTGTTCGCTTTATTTTTCTTCTTCGTTACTTAAACGACCATTCGGCAATCTGTTATCCATCAGTTTATCAGTTGTGGATAATTCTGAGGTCATTACATTGGCATCACATGGGTAAAAAATCCCAAGAAAATCGATTACAGCATGAAAGAAACAATGTATATCCGAAGTCAGACAATGTATAAACGAAACTTTCAACATTAAAATATATAGGGAGGAATCGGGACTGCAGTGAAATGATGTATAAAGGTGAAAGATGTCTAAATGAGAAACGTATAAACGGTGCTTTACTGTATCATAATTTGGGACTTAAAGGGTTAAGTAACTTGTACTGGTTAGAAAAAGAGAATGGTTTTGGTGGTTGAAAACCCCAATCACGTGTACAAAAACAATATTTAATTTAGATTGTAAATATTATCTTGCATGTTTATGTGTCCATAAATTGTGTAAAACAGAATGAAATATATAAATTATGTACTTCCAATTGTCATCCCAATTCATAGGATATAAATGTGATTTTGTTAAAATACAGTCAAAGAGCATTGTTAACTCCTTTGCAATGGGCATATTTTATGGATTTTTTAATCTTTACCATCAGTATTTCCAAAAGGAAATTTTTGCCAAATTTAATCTCAGAAAATTTGTGATTAAAATTACTGGTGGGAATAATCAAGAATCTGAAAAATACATACATGGTGCATACACAAAGAAATTAGGGAATAAATCAATCTTAGTTAAAGGTGTTTTCACTTTGCTTTCCCCAACTCATCAACTTGAATGCTATTGACATGCTTAATTAATCATTTTTGTAAAAGCATGAAATTTATACATATTTAAGTATAATTTAAGTGCCAAAAAATTAAATAACATTTTGCATTTCTTTATACATCTTGAATTATATAATCAACTGCTTCACTCATAGTGATTCTATGATTTCAGTTGCTAAAGATTTTTCTCTTGATTTTAAAAATTATTTAACAAAATGTTTTATGGGATGTGAATGTTAATATAATGTGGCCACATTGTTTTTTAATTGGACAAAAAATTGTGTTTTGATTAACAAAGATTAAAGCCAAATGTTATTCTAAAATTAATCATCTTCTTTAGCTAAGGTATTGCTGTATTTTGATGTCCTTTTTCAAGAGATCATTTGCCTATATAAGAAACTGAAAAATCTGTTTGCCTGCAAATTTTATGCAAAAAAACCAGATTGCATTTGAAAATAGTATTAAAGGAACTGCATTTTTTAAAAATCTTTCATTTTTAGTTCTAATATCCATACTAATTCATTAAAAATTTTAAATACAGCAATTTCTGGCATGCAATCCATGGAACAAACAATCATGTTTGCACCCAGAAATTTTATTTAATAAAATATTAGTTATTAAATCATTGTAAATATATTTGACTTGAATTATTAAATAAAATTTCTGGGTCTAAACATGATTGTTTTATCTGTAGATTATATGTCAGAAAGTATGATATATACAAGCTTGAAATTAAAAATGAAACCTAAAATTGAAAACTAATTTTAGGAAGGCATAAATTTTGGTAAAGTATGATTCAAAACTGAGAAATAAATATTTTATTCTATCATGCTCATACACAATTGCAATATTGATATAAAAACAACAATTTATTGATAAACATGTAATTGTTCAATAATAAGTATGAAACAACCAAACAACTATCAGAAAAATTTTAATTCTGAAAGCAGTGAACTAAATAATTAAAAAATATATAATAAACTAGACAGTTCAATACATAAATGTTATGCCAATAATAAAGATATATAAAAGTTATATAAAAATGGGGTGATTTTCTTTTTAGCATATTTTTGACTACACACTTTTTCCTTATCAAAATAATCCTATTGCATTTCTGTTATTAAATTTAATGATATTCTGAATAAAAATTGTATTAATAATTATACTGCTACCAACTTTTTGTGGCTGAATGCAAAATAGATTTATTAAAATTCTGAAATACATTACAAAATATTTTTGAAGATAATACATAAAAAACAACATTATCTAAAAATTTACTATCATAAAGTTATTAAATTGGTCAAATTTAAAGAGAAAACCAGATAGAACTTCATAAATAACCAAAATGAAGATGTGTATTCATGAAAGAAAAATTGTTATATAAATTAATTTTGCACACAGAAAATTTAAATAAAAAGATTTACACACTTTTATACATTTAAGATAAGTGAAATTAAAAAAAAAAAAAAAAAAAAAAAACCTACATAAAGACAATGTACAAATAGAAAGAAAACTTTATTCTGGTATGAAACTGTAAGGTGAAATTTTGCATAGAAATACTAATTTATAATCTAACAAAACATTAGACTAGATAAATAAGCACCTGTAACAACATTATCATAAATATGAAATAGACTTTTTTAGAAGAAAAGTAAGTACAATATATACATTTCATAAAAATAGTGCATTTTACAGGGGGATATGAAGTAAAACATGCATATGTACTTACAGTTAACAAGAAAAAAAAAATCATACCTTATTCCATATAGTTACATGATACAACATTTAAAAAATTTGAAATAAGCATGATCATATTCAATGTGAATATGTATTTCAATATGAAATTATGATATTTCTGTGCTGAGTAGGGCTTCATTTATTTTTGCTATTAAATAGTATAGGCATATTAAATAATCCCTTTGCCCTAATGTACAGTAAAAAAACTGGGATTTTATTGAGTAAAAAATTCAATAGATAATGTCTAATGAAAATTTTGTGACATGGAGATAAATAACATAATTACCACTAAAATTGAATATATATATATATTTCTAAGCTATCAGCAGCAATAATGCATTAAAAATTGAAAATAAATAAATAAAATACATGTCCCAGTGTTCATATGAATTATTAGATATTAATTTAAATTTACAAATATTATAAATATAAAATGGATAAGTAAACCTTAAGTAATCACACCATATACTTCTTTTCTTAAGAACAAAAAATTAGCAATAACAACTTAAAGAAGAGATTGGAAATGGCTTCATAAAATATTTATACCAATCATAACTAAATTCGTCTATGTAATTTAACCTTATCATTTTACAGAAGTATAGTTTGATATAAATTAAAATAAAAAAATAATAACAAAGTTATTAATTATTAAATTTAAAAAATTGAATTAAATATAGAAGGCTCATTACACAATAACATATGAGAAAATTAAGATTTATAAAATTCAGCCTACGAGTAAATTTGTTCATTTAAATATTACATTATAAAACAGCTGCTAAATTCTTTATACAGTATACTCGTGATTTTATGACCACCAATTTAGCAATCATTGGATGAGGTCCTGATCGTTTTCTAATACTTATAATGTTTTTCCTTGCTCGTTTTAACAAGCTGCAAATCCAAATCTTGATTTAGCAGCCTTTCCAAGAACATGAACAAACTGTGCATTGTATTCAACTTCTCTGGGAAGTGAAAGAAAATCATCTAACCAAACGTTTCCTTCTTCTGACTCTTTTAGATGTTGGCCAACTTTGCCCACCTCCCATCTCCTTTTCATCCACTTTCTAGGAATGACGATGCAGCCTAAGTACAGATCTGTTAAATTTCTTGGCTATTTCTATCCCTTTTCATCTGTAGCTTTGCAATACATGCCCACTCGGCTCTTTACTTTGCAATTAGCTGGCTAGAGATCATCACAAAAATACCTGTATCAGGGAAATGCACACGTCCTGTGATAGAATAATCTCCCAATGTGTAATCTTTTCAGAGTCATTTCGTGAATGTCAAAACATCTGTATGTTCTGTACTTATTTTATGTTAAATATTTTTATTTTTCAATGGCTCCTCTTGTAACTAAAAGATCATCTATATCCATTGATATGAAAGTGAAAAAACTTGAAAGTATGGACAAACATCATATAACAAAACGTAAAATTGCTAACATCCCAAAAAGTGCTGTTTCTGCGATCATAAAAAATTGGGATGCCATAATGAAAGCAAAAGAATCTATACTGCCAAACTGACTGCACAACAAACAGGCTAAATATCCTCTATTGGAGAGGGCTCTTGTTGAGTAGATGTAGAATATGAGATAAAAAATATGCCAATTGAATGTTTTAAAGGCTAAGGCTCAAACATTTGTTGAAATGCTGAAAGTGAATGAAAATTTCAAAACCTCAAGATGCAGAACGGATTAATATTAAAAAAGGTGTGGAGAAAGTTATGCGGTAAATCTTGAAATTGTGAGTCAGTGGAGAGATACAACACTAAAAAAAACATAACTGATTACAATGAAGATGAGATAATTAATGCCAATGAAACTGCTCTTTTTTACAAGTTGCAACTGGAGAGATCTTACAAGAAGATGAGACTTGCTTTGGAGTGAAATGGGCAAAGCAATGATTAACTGTTCTATTGGTGGCTAACATGTTTGAAACTGAAAAATTTCCTCTGATCATAATTCGAAATTCTGAAAAACAGTGTTGTTTCAAGGGAATCTAAACATTGCCTGTAGTTTACAAAGCCTATAAGAAAGCATAGATGTCAGAAATTTTTAAAGAGTGGGTCAAAAAGCTAGACAAACAAATGAAAAGTAAAGTAAGAAAAATCCTATTAATCATGGATAACTGCATGCACATCCTCTAGAAATTTGTTTTGCAGCATATGAGTCAAGGTGTTATACAGTATTTTTAAAAAATGTACCAACAGAAACCAGTCAATGACGTTCTAATCAGCTTAGAAGTAAACAAAACTCATACAATGAATTCATTAGAGACTATTCATATAGACAATGCTGCTTAGCAAGCAGTTTCTCAGGACACAGTTTTGCTTCCATCTCACTGGATTTTTAAAGAAACAAGCTTGGGAAATTGAACTGGCAACAGAGGGGTTCAAAAAACAGAATACTAAAACTGAAGATTCCAATCATCTAAAGCAAGCATTATAGAAACATGTTGTTTGGACGGGAAAATGTCACATTTGAGAATTATGTTGACGTTGACAGTAAGTTAAAAACTTCGAGGGAATTTTCAAAAAGTGACAATCTGTGGTGTTTTATTAAAAATTTTAGTTCATTTTCACTATAAAGAAAAATAAATGCTATTAATTATGTTTATCCCAGTTAGTTTTCCCAGATCTATCTACAATCAATTAGCATGTATGAATTTTAACCCCTTCGCGACGGGAGCCTTTTACGAAATGTTTATTACTTTGCTACCGGTTTTAAAAAACAGAAGTTTGTGCCTATTCAAATCGGGAAAATGCTTGGATTAAATAAGGCAAATTTTACAGTAAAATTTTACTGGTGAGGATAAACGAGGATCCTTAGGCCTATTTCTGGCACGTATATGTGTTGCTCGTCCCCAAGGGGTTAAGACATGTCTTGTTTGTTTAAAACATGTTTGTTAAAGATGATTTTTTTTTTAAAGTCTCATAAATTAATTTAAAGTCTTAATAGCTAATTAAAGTTTTCCTAAAGTTAATTTAACAGCATATTTATTAAAGTAAATGTAGTTTTAAGTGTTACCTGTAATTAATAATAATGTGGCTAGCAGATTACAAATGTAATTAAAGATGGTTGCCACTGAGGGAAAGAAATTGTGCAATGCTGGACTAGAAAATAATTAACTGCAACTTTAACCTGTTAAATAAGTGTATACCACTTAAACTGGATTAAGTTTCTGCATCACAAGGGAAGTGCTGGTACAGTTTTTGCATAATTAACTTGATGTTTAACTGCAATTGTAATCATTCAATTTGCCTTTAGTTTTAACTGTTTATTCTGTATTCATAGAGCAGCTGCTAATGAAATGTCAGATGATGAGGGATGTATTGTGCTTCCAGGTTGGAGTTAGAGAATGTATTTAAATATTTTTAGAGCTGTTGTTATTTTTATGGTAACATTATGGTGGAAATGAGCTGTGCTTATTTACTTCAATTTTTTCTAACTAATTGTTATTTGTTATGCAGTTTTACTAACATGGATTTAAATAAAATAAAAGTTACTTAAAGGACTGTTCAATGAACTTTTACTATACTATATCACATGCCGTTTTTATATGGAAAAGCTCCATGTCCTTACAATCTGCAGCCTTCTGAATCCTGAAAATTCATTCCAAATAATTCTTCTGATGAGGAAATCGATGATATTCCAGAAACAATTCCTACATCAAAAGAAGCAAAAGACGCCATCAAAATTCCATGGAACTTTTTTGATAGGGAAGAAAATTTTAACAGCTACTTTCAGAAGATCAATGACCTCGAAAGCAGCATTCTGAAAGTTTCTAGCTGCCATTTGAAGCAAAAAAGTATAACATAATTTTAAAAAATATGTTAATTAAGCGTAAGTCATTTTTTAAATTTGTAAAATGAATAAATTAATTCTTATAAAATTTTTCTATAATTTTAAAGCATTTTTTTATTCTAAAAATTTAGACAAAATATCACAAATATATTTTTAAAATTGTATAGATCAATAATTTTTATTATATTAAAATGTTAGGTATTTTTGAACTGCATTAAAATCAACCAATATTAGCAACTTTTGATTTAATGCCCATTCGATTTAATGTCAAATTTGCCGAGGTGCCATGAAGGTCATTAAACTGCGAGTTTACTGTATTAGAAAATCAATTTCATAGTCATTGTGGAAAAATCCCAGATGTTTAACTGCAAGTTATAAAAGAAATTTTGTTTGTCAATGAATATAATTTTTTAGAAGAAAATTACACATAATATATGCATTTCATAACAGTATAGTACTAAAAAAAGAAAAAAAATAGAATGACATGTTATTTCCATGTACGGTTACATAATACAAACTTTTTTTTTTACATTTTTTAAAGAAAAATAAGCAAGATCATCTTCAATAATAACATTTCAAACATTAATTTGTAACACTTTGTGCTAACTTTCCTTTCTCTTTGCTATTTAACGAAAAATACATATTGTAAACTGTTTTTACTTGAAGGAAGTGTTAAAATTTTCCAGAAACATGGTTTTATATAAATCAAAATAATAACAATCATAAATTTAAAATTATTGATTAATAAATTTTAATTAAGCTGAAGGAAGTCAATACTGAATTCAAGCAAGATTTCAGGGGGTATTAAATCATTAAAATTGAATGTTAAATAATTCTTTCCCCCTCAACACACAGAGATATAGAAATTTGACTCAGTACAAATGAGTTTACCGAGTTATTAATGAAATTGCAACATTAGTTAAATATAAATAAGTAAGAGATTTTAATTACTTTACTTCATTATCACTGAAAATAGGTAATATTTATGAATAAAAACATACGTGCCCATTTCTTAGAGATTGTCAGAATTAAGTTTGAATTTTGCATTAGATAAACATTAACGCTCTGAATTATGAAAATTTTATCTTCTAAAGCATTTTTTGTGAATTGTTTAAACTACGTTAGAAGATTTACATAATCATTTAATAAATTTTACAAGGATTGAAGGATTTAGAAGGATTAATTAAATTTGAATTTATAGGGATTTTGTGCAATATTTATAACCCCACTCAAATCTTTTATTTTAAATATGTTTCTTAGTATTTTGTAGAATTAGGAAATGTACAAATATAATATTCTTACAATAGAAACATACAAATATTTCCCAATTGAACCCCCCCCCCCCCCCCCAATGCCAAGAAAGCTGAAAAGATGCCAAGACAAAAGAAATCATCTTCTTAAAAATATTTTTGTTTTGTGAAGTTCCGTCAGTAGATAAAGTGTTAAACCGATAAATAAAACTTTCATTGAAAACTTGTAATCTTTTTTTTAAATGTGCAATTGTTTATTTTCACATTAAAATATGAAACCAAGTAATTAAAAAAAAAAAGAGTTAAACATGCAATTTGAGAAAAATATATTGAACTATAATTAAATTCCTCTACATAATTGAATGCAAGCATTTTACAAAAGAACAGTTTTATGTAAACAGATCATAAAATAATAACTTTCAATTAAATGCAAAATATTTGTGCATAATCCCCATGGACAAATGGAACATACAAAAACACTGGGATTAATAAAATTTAGCATAACAGTATATTTGTCCATGAGAAAGTTAAGATAATTTAGGATGATAATGCACACATATCAAGGAAATATTGAGTTGTGTGTACTTTAACGGCTGCTAAAATTTCAATATTTTAAAAATAATATTAAAATACATAGCTAACAAATCACAAAAAATTCTAGCCACATAACAAATTATAAAATAAATATATACCAATAAATAAAATTTCATGAATAGAATCAATAAATAATGAGCACAAAATCAAACATAAAAACAAAATACAGCATATCTCATATATGCATTTTTTACTTTAGCTAAAATTCAAGTATCAACAGAGTCACCAATAAATTAATTAGGGATAAGTACAAAATCTATCTATATTAGTAAGGAAAGGAGTTTGTGTGTGTGTCTGTCGACGCTGTTCTGAAAAGACTGCTACACATAGAGTTACAAATTCTGGGATTAAGATATGCATCTCAAAGCTTGATTATTTAATTTTTTGATTACCTTTTTTACGTTTCGAGGTGATTTTCCTACATTAATAAAAATAATCCAGTTTCAATCTTTTAGTTCAATGTAGTAAATTTTGTCTTCTTTTCAATAAATTTTATTTGGAATTCACACGGTAATTTTTGAATTTTACACAATTTTTTTTAAATCCTATTTTTAGTGTTTTTTCACATTTTACATCAATTTTTTGGCATTCATGAAAGAATTCTGTTTACAATGTTTTACCCCATTTTAGTAAATTTTGTCCCCTGCAATTTTTTAATACCCATGGCAATTTTTTGACATTCAGAAAAGAAATTTGGTTTTAAAATTTTATCCTAATATAGTAAATTTTGTCGTTTGGGATTTTTCAATTTTTAGTGATTTTCAATGCAATTTTTCAAGATCTTTTATGTTCCATGTAGAATTTTTGTCATTCATGAAAGATTTCCGATTGCAATGTTTTACCCAATTATAGTGAATTTTGAACATTTAGCGATTTTCAGAGTACTAAGGCAATCTTTTGACAATGTAAAAAGGAATTACGTTTCAACATTTTAGCTTAAATAGTAAATTTTGGCCTGTTCAATTTTTTAGTTTTAGCAATTTTTAATGCTATATTCAGAATTTTTTTACATTCCACATCGATCTTTTCTTATTCATGAAAGATTCGATTACAATGTTTTACCCCATTATAGTAAATTTTTACGCCAGCTATTTTTTGAGTACTGCGGTGATGTTTTGACATTGGTAGAAATAATTCATTTTCAACATTTTAGCTAGTAATTTTTTTATATTTTACGATTTAAAATTTTAATGCAATATTTAGCAGCTTTTAGAGATTTTTGCGTTGATTTTTTGTCATTCATGAAAGAATTCTGATTACAATGTTTTACCCCATTATAGTAAATTTTGTCTCCAGCGATTTTTGATTATTTTGTGATTTTTAGCATTTTTTCGAGTTCCACAGCAATTTTTTAGCATTTGGAAAGGGAATTTTGTTTTAAAGTTTTATCCTAATATAGTAAATTTTGTTCTCCATGATTTTTTAATGTTATCAATTTTTAATGTGATTTTCTTGCATTTTGCATTGATTTTTTGTTTTTCATGACAGATTTCTGATTACAATGTTTTATCCCATTATAGTAAGTTTTAACCAAGCGATTTTTAATACAATTTTCCATGAGATTTTGAACATTTTTTCGAATCACGTGGAGATTTTATGACATTCGTAAAAGGAATTCGGTTTCAAATTTTTAGACTAATATAGTAAATTTTGTCTTCTACAGTTTTTTTAATTTTAGAGATTTTTAATGCAATTTTCAATGCGATTTTTAGATTTCTTGCTCTTCATGTCAAATTTTTGTCATTTATTGAAGATTTCAGATTATAATATTTTATTTAATTATAGTAAATTTTGTTTCCTGTGATTTTTGTACATTTAGGGATTCTTAATGTGATTTTCAATATGATTTCCAGCCTATTACAGTAAATTTAGTCTTCTGAGATTTTTAATGAAATTTTTAGCAATTTTTTGAGTTCTGCAGCAATTTTTTAACATTGGTAAAAGGAATTTGATTTCCGACTTTTAGTCTCTACGATTTTTGAGTTTTAATGTGATTTTCCCAAGATTTCGTGCATTTTACGTCAATTTTTTGTTTTTCATGAAATATTTTTTATTACATTGTTTGGTATTTTTCCATTATATGGACACCAATGTCACCAAGGCATGGTGTCCTATGTGTAAATTGGAAGACTAAAGCACTAGACAGAAAACATTGGGAAAATCTGGGGGAGACCGACATCCAGCAATGGATTGAAAATGGATGATGATGATGATATGTATATATATATATGATGGACATAAATCATCAAGAAGAATAAATGTGCTAAAAATGAACAAATTTCTTCAGTTACATAAACAATATAACTTTTCAACTTAGCCATAAATATCTTTAAATAATAATGTATTTAACATTGAAAATCCTATGATAAAGATAGTGATTTTTGAGTGACTTAATTACTCATAAACTGCACTAAACTGTTTTATTGTTATGATTCTGTATCTTATAAAGTAAACATTTTTTTTCATTCTAAAAAAATGTAGCTAACCCAGAAAGAGGCATATAAAAAAGCTCTCTTATATACATAATAAAAGCTCTCTTATATTATCTCTTATATACTTAAATACATGTTAATTAAATAACTTCAAATGTGACTGCATTTTAAATTTGATAATACAAATATAATCAAACATTTTTTACTTAAAGGAGGCAGAAAAAGTAATACATTCGAGAATGCAATTTTCTCCAAATAAAAGGTGAAAAAGTGAATATCTTCAACTGATACAATTTGGATAAAACGTAAAAAGTGGATTTGCCATGAATGGATAAGCATCCTGAAAAAAGGTGAGTCCCAATTTACATTATCGTACTCGCACCTATTTAATGGGATACAAAATCCTATCAAGATTATGAACAATGATTAGAAATAAATTAATTAAATAGCCTCCAATGAAATCTGAAATATTTGATAAATAAAGTCAAATAAACTTTTAAACTTTCAAAAAAAGAAAAATTGAAAGGACTTTTTGCAGTAACACATAAATAATATAAGTTAAGAAAATGGCAAATTCTAAAGACAATTTAACAACTGAAACACTCACAGCTACAAACTATTCAATTTGGAAGTTCAAGGCTGAAATGCTTTTAACAAAGGACGATTTCTTTCATGTAATCACGGAAGAACCGCCTAATCCAATTACCGACGCATGGTCCAAAATTGATAAGAAAGTCCGTGCACTCATTAATTTGACAATTGATGATAATCATATTACTCACGTTAAAAATTTGCAGACAGTCAGACACAACAGCCAAGCTTTGCACGAGATACGTGAACGACATAATTTGTCTAGCAAACTGTATTTTTTAAGAAAACTTTATGGCATTAAATTCGCTGAAGATGATCCTAATCCCATACTTGTTAGTAACTATGTTAACTCTTAGCCTATATCTAATAATAATTCAGTTTTTCTTGTTAATTCGTATGTTGGTCAAGGTGTCAATAATTATGTTATGGGAAATCAAGCAGTTCAGCCACCAGTTTATGTTATTAATACATTTGTTCGACATTCGACCACATGTAAGACAGTAAAGAGCTTTCAGTTCTGTTCAAGTAATATTCTCAAGTGGCTTACCAAGCACATGCTTGTTAGTAACTATGCTAACTCTCAGCCTATATCTAATAATAATAATTCAGTTTTTCTTGTTAATCCGTATGTTAGTCGAGGTATCAATAATTATGTTATAAGGAAATCAAGTCGTAAGACGAAGTTGGCAAGTGATGAAGGGACTTTTACATCTGTTTCTACAAATAGTGAGTTTGAAATGAAGGTGAAATCCAGTCTAAGTTATAAAAAAATAGCAAAGAAAACTAAAATATATTTTCGTAAATATAACTCTGATTTTTTTTAAATGTGGGTTTGTGTTTTCTGGTTCTGAGGAAGAGCCTATGCCCCAGTGTGTGATTTTTTTCGAAATGCTATCCAACAAATGTATGAAATTTTCAAAACTTGAAAGACATCTATCAACTAAACATCCTGAATGTGTAGGAAAATCTTTGGATTTCTTTGAAATCAAGAAAAGAAATTTTTGTATGTCTAAATCTACCATGGAAAAATCTTCAAAACTGAACAAACTAAGCACCAGAGTTTCTTATGAGTTTTCTTTGTTAATCGCAAAGAAGGGTTCAGCTCACACCGTGGGAGAGGAACTCATTATACCCACAGCAAAAATAATAAGTAATACTTTGTTTGATGAAAAATGTGCAAAAAAAATATACGAAATTCCATTATCAAATACAACAGTTAAAAGAAGAATTGCTGAAATGTCAGAAAATGTGAAAAAAACTGTAATTACTTTTTTGAAACAAAGTGAATATTTTTCGCTGCCACTTGATGAGAGTACAGACGTTGCTGGACAAGCTAATTTATTAGCTTTTAGTCGTTTTGAGTTGAATGGCAATATTGAAGAAGAAATGTTGTTTTGTCAATCTTTGCTGACAAAAACAACTGCCGAAGAGATTTTCAAATCTATTGACAATTTTATAAAAGAAAATGAAATAGATTGGACTAAGTGTGTAGGTTTGACAACGGATGGGGCACGTGCTATGTCTGGAATTCATATAGGTTTATTCGCCAAAGTTAAATCAGTCGCTCCCTTGGTTCAATGGACACATTGTAACATACATAGAGAAGCTCTAGCAGTTAAAGGTTTGGATGAGAGTTTTTCTTAAACTCTTCACGATGCAGTAAAAATAGTTAACTTTATCAAAGCAAGACCTAAAAACACCAGACTGTTTGGTGTTTTGTGTGATGAAATGGGCAGTGAACACAAACAGCTTCTACTTCACTGCGATGTTCGGTGGCTGTCGAGAGGCAAAGTGTTGACAAGATTGTTCGAACTCCGTGATGAACTCACGGTTTTCTTGACGGAGGGAGATTATGATGGAAAACTTGCAAATTCCTACTTAGACTGTGTGACCAATGAAAACTGGTTGAAACGGTTGGCATATTTGGCAGATATTTTTGGTTCTCTCAATGTTCTTAACTCTGCAGGGCAAGGACGCTCATAAGTTTTTTGTGCAAGACAAAATAGAAGCAATGATAAAGAAACTTCAACGATGGGCTCAAAAAGTGGAGCAAGATTCCTTCGACTCATTTCCAGTCCTACATGATTTTCTTGAAACCAACGAAGTCAAAATTGATAAAACAACCGCTACAACTATAAAAGAACACCTCGAATCTTTGGCCTCTAACCTCAAGTAATTTAAAGCTATTTATTTTTCTTAATTTTATTCTATTATTTTTAATAAGCGTAATTAAAAACATTTATTTTCCTAAAACAGTAACTTTTTATAAAATTAGTAAATTTTTCAAATAGTACCTTTTTAAATTTATTAATAAATTTTAGTTACTTGTCTTATACTTTTATCAATCATTCATATGAATGAGAAATCTACCAACACTGACTGAAACAGTAATTAAGCCTTTTCATATTTTTTAGGAACTTCTTCCCTAAAATTGAAGATGAAATACAATGGATCAGAAACCCCTTTGAAGAAAATTACTTAAAAAAATTAAAATTATCTTCAAATGAAGAAGACTCGTTAATTGAACTATCATGTGACCAGACTTTAAAATCGATTTTTAAGACAACACCACTGGTCTCATTTTGGATAAAAGTTCGGCAAGACTATCCAGCTATTGCTAAAATTGCACTGAGACACTTGATGGTCTTTTCTACAACCTATCTATGTGAACGAGCCTTTTCAACTTTAGTTTTTTTGAAAAATAAATATAGAAATAAAATGAATGCCGAGACTGATTTGAGACTAAAACTATCCAGTTTCAATCCAGATATTGACACTCTCGTCGAGGACAAACAGTGTCAAAAATCCTATTAAGGTTTTTCTTATCCTTTTTTTTTTTAGTTTTTATATAATTGTGATAGCTAAGTGAATACAATAAATAAAGTTATTTTTTTTATAAAAAATGTTTTTTTCTTCATGTACAACATCTTTTACCAGTTACTGACATAATATATATATATATATTCGTCATGTGTATATACTATAACTATATAGGTGTCTATTTGTCATATTTTTAACTTGTATATTAAGTAGTTAGTGGTCCTCAAAGTTATTTTTACAAAATTGGTGGCGCACAACTAAAAAGGTTGGGAACCGCTGTTCCAGATGATTTACCATATCTGAATCTGTTAGGATATCTCCAGTACATCACTCAGAAATGCTAACCTGATATTGCCTGGACTGTAGCAATATTATCCCAATTCACAGAGAAACATAACTTAACACACTATAAAGCTATCATCAGAACCGTGATGTATTTAGCAATGACACGATCAGTGGGAATTAAGTTACCATGTTCAAGTTTTCCAATTCAACTAGCCATCTATGCAGACACCTCTTGGGATAGCAATACTATAAACCGAAAATCCTGGAGCAGATATACTGCAATTTTGAATGGCATTCCTGTAACCTGGCATGTCACCAAGCAAAAACTCTGACGCAAAAAAAAGAAGAGAAGAAATCCTTTTTCTTGTTTTTTTTTTTTTTTTTTTTTTTTTTTTTTTGTGGAAACGGATGGAAAAAAGGGGGCATTTTGTAGAGTTTACAATTTATTTTTTCCATCCCTTTCCACCCTATTACATATTTATTAGTTATTACCTACTGTAAACTGGATTCTCGTGTTTTTTTCTTACTTTACTTCATTTTTCAGCTTGCTCATTGAGCATTTGTTTACATTCGGACATCACGAATCGGCGGAGTTGAGTTACAGTGTGCGTTCTTTCTGGCATGCAGCCATTTTAAGTTGCGATCATATTTGTAATATCTTTATTTTAAATATTACTTAAAGTTATTTTTAGGTTTATTTTAGCTTTAAATTATATCACAGCTATTTTTTAATGATCTTTTTGTAAGTTAGTATTTTTCCATGTTATTTAAATGTCTAAAGTAGTTGTAAGAAGCTTCATAAGTAAGTAAATCACATGCTTCTTTTTCATTGGCTGTCACCACGCCGCTTACTTTTAAAAAGGTCTGATATTCTGTGCATAGGTTGTATTCTGTATCCAGCATGCTTGTATCCTGATGTTTTGATGAAGTGTTTTCGGTGCTTCGACATTTTAAAGTGCTCTATCACTTTGGCCATGATATTTATGAAAATTTAATAGCATTTCAGTGGTAATTATAAAGTTAAAGTAATGAATTTTGGAAAGTTTAGGGTATTCTTGCATTTTGATGAAGTCAAGACATACATTGCCTAGTGCAGTGTTTTGGTTATTATTAAAGTATAAATCGAACCATTTTGAAAGTGGAATCTCGCCCGTCTTAGTAATTATGAAGTTTAAAGTCCGTTCGAGATATTTTGGAAAGTTTGTATTTAATAGAAGTCGGCTGGTTGTATAATCTTTGTTTTTCACTTCAAATATTAATTTTTCAGGACTAATCTTGCATCTTTTCCTTCTTACGTCTCGAATTAAAGAAAATTATACTAAATGGCTTAGTCAATATGAGAAATACCGGAATCCAGTAAACATATCCACCTGTAAGCTTATGAGTTATCCGAGACCAAGATTGTTTCCAGCTGTACATTTATTCGTCATTAAAATTATTGAAAGAAACCACATTGCCTCTTCAAAGTTTCATCACACCACCAGTATTTGAAAGTACTCTTTTTTTTTTTATTTTAAGAAGATATTCACCAACCCACCAACCTTGAACACTCTGTTATGGAAAGGGATGTTATTTGTGAGTGAATATTTAACCAAACACTTGCAAATCAACAATATTTAAAGACTTCCAAAAATTATAGTCTAGTTCTAAGCGGAGAAAAGGAGCCGATACTTGAAGTTTATGCAGATGCAGATTGGGGAGGAGATGTAGATTCACGAAAATGAACAAGTGGGGACTTATATCTGTTAGGGGGAAATCTCATACGATGGTCGACCAAGAAACAATCCTGTATTGTGTTATCATCGGCTGAGGCCAAGTATGTGTCAGCAGCAAATGCAGCAATTAAAATAAAGTGGCTAGTCAATTTACTGAACGAATTAAACCTACAACAAACCCTACTAATAAATCTATATGAAGACAACCAGCCCACAATCAAGATGATAGAATAAGATTCCACTTGATAAAACAACTAAAACAAGAAGGGACTATCAACCTAAAGTACTGCTCAACCAAATCAATAACACATCGTTTTATGAAACTAGTTCCCAAGCCTGTTTTTCAAATCCATAGAAGGAACTTAAATTTGTGTGACAGTGAAACTTCAGAAATTAAAGAGGAGTTGATGGACATAAAACATCAAGATGTATAAATGTGCTAAAAATAAACTAATTTCTTCAGTTACATAAACAATATAACTTTTCAACTTAGCCATAAATCTCTTTAAATAATAATGTATTTAACCTTGAAAATCCTATGATAAAGATAGTGATTTTTGAGTGACTTAATTACTCATAAACTGCACTAAACTGTTTTATTGTTATGATTCTGTATCTTATAAAGTAAACATTTTTTTTCATTCTAAAAAAATGTAGCTAACCCAGAAAGAGGCATATAAAAAAGCTCTCTTATATACATAATAAAAGCTCTCTTATATTATCTCTTATATACTTAAATACATGTTAATTAAATAACTTCAAATGTGACTGCATCTTAAATTTGATAATACAAATATAATCAAACATTTTTTACTTAAAGGAGGCAGAAAAAGTAATACATTCGAGAATGCAATTTTCTCCAAATAAAAGGTGAAAAAGTGAATATCTTCAACTGATACAATTTGGATAAAATGTAAAAAGTGGATTTGCCATGAATGGATAAACATCCTGAAAAAAGGTGAGTCCCAATTTACATTATCGTACTCGCACCTATTTAATGGGATACAAAATCCTATCAAGATTATGAACAATGATTAGAAATAAATTAATTAAATAGCCTCCAATGAAATCTGAAATATTTGATAAATAAAGTCAAATAAACTTTTAAACTTTCAAAAAAAGAAAAATTGAAAGGACTTTTTCCGGTAACACATAAATAATATAAGTTAAGAAAATGGCAAATTCTAAAGACAATTTAACAACTGAAACACTCACAGCTACAAACTATTCAATTTGAAAGTTCAAGGCTGAAATGCTTTTAACAAAGGACGATTTCTTTCATGTAATCACGGAAGAACTGCCTAATCCAATTACCGACGCATGGTCCAAAATTGATAAGAAAGTCCGTGCACTCATTAATTTGACAATTGATGATAATCATATTACTCATGTTAAAAATTTGCAGACAGTAAGACAAAACAGCCAAGCTTTGCACGAGATACATGAACGACATAATTTGTCAAGCAAACTGTATTTTTTAAGAAAACTTTATGGCATTAAATTCGCTGAAGGTGATCCTAATCCCATACTTGTTAGTAACTATGCTAACTCTCAGCCTATATCTAATAATAATTCAGTTTTTCTTGTTAATCCGTATGTTGGTCAAGGTGTCAATAATTATGTTATGGGAAATCAAGCAGTTCAGCCACCAGTTTATGTTATTAATACATTTGTTCCAAATTCCACCACATGTAAGACAGTAAAGAGCTTTCAGTTCTGTTCAAGTAATATTCTCAAGTGGCTTACCAAGCACATGCTTGTTAGTAACTATGCTAACTCTCAGCCTATATCTAATAATAATTCAGTTTTTCTTGTTAATCCGTATGTTGGTCGAGGTGTCAATAATTATGTTATAAGGGAAATCAAGTCATAAGACGAAGTTGGCAAGTGATGAAGGGACTTTTACATCTGTTTCTACAAATAGTGAGTTTGAAATGAAGGTGAAATCCAGTCTAAGTTATAAAAAAAATAGCAAAGAAAACTAAAATATATTTTCGTAAATATAACTCTGATTTTTTTTAAATGTGGTTTGTGTTTTCTGGTTCTGAGGAAGAGCCTATGCCCCAGTGTGTGATTTTTTTCGAAATGCTATCCAACAAATGTATGAAATTTTCAAAACTTGTTACAAAAATAGGCTAGGAGGCTAATTTCATACTGAAATTTTCAGTATGATCACCTAATTTTGAAAACACATATTTGGCTTTTTTGGTAATTTTTGCCTAAGGATATTTAAACAAGAAGTTATTCAATCAAGTAGTTTAAGAATTATGAAGGTTTAAAATTTGGAACTCCTTGTGTTAAATTCATTCATAATCATTGCAAAACAGATTGTGATGTAAGTAGTTGTTTTTTTTTTTTTTTTTTTTTTTATAAGAATAACTCAAACACTACTAGACAGAAAGAGCTGCAACTTAAGGATTCAAGCTTCTAAAATCAAATTCTGTTAAGAAATCCGTAAATTACAATTCATATATATTTTTAATTATTTTCAAAATATATGTTTTAAAAAAGTGTGAATCTTCATAACCTATGAATTATGTTTTTATAAATCAATTTCTAAAAGTGTTTCAAATATGTAAATCCAAAATTACAGCTCATTCCATACAGTAGTTCTTGAGTTATACTTAAAAAACTATCAGCATTACGATCTGTTTTGCAGTTACTACAAATGAACTTAACATTAGGAGTTTCAAACTTTAAATCTCCATAATTCCTGCACTACTTGCCCGAGTAACTTCCTGTTTGGTATCCTGAGGAAAACTTTATGGAAAAAGTCAAATATGATGTCAAAATTTAGTGTTCATATTGAAAATTTTAGAGTTTGGTGTAATTTCAGAATGAAAATGACCCAATAAGCCTATTTTCATACCATATATTTAAAAAAAGCCAATTTCCTGTTAAATAGCTATTTGTTTTTTTTTTTTTTTTTTTTTTTTTTCTGGAACAATTTGAAAAATAAAATTGTGTGTGGGAGGGGGGGGGGGGGTTCTCCTTTGTCTGACTGTCCTGCAGTTTTTAAATAACCTCCCCACTTAAATGTGAGAAACTTGAAGTCAATCTTTTAATGGGCATTGAGTGTGTTTTTATTTACTTGTGAGTAACTTTTACACAACTCATTCACTATAGTCAAGATTTAAAATCCTGATCCCTTTCCCCTTCTTTTTCTCAATTATTGTATTTTATTGTTTGAAGAGGCTATTGTGATACTCTAAATAAATTTCAATTCAAAATTTTCCTATCACTTGATATATTTAGTTATATGTGAGATAGTTGTTCACTTAGTCACCCATCTTATGTGCTAGATAAAACTTATTTTATTTTCAAGCTTTAAATCAGTTTATTTTCATTTTAATCATCCAAACAGATAAGTCTCATAAACTTCAGGTAGAACTTTATAAAAATAATTTTGTTGTTGTACTGCTGAAAAGCACATTGAGATTTGATAAACATTCAAATGTTTAAATGTTTTATAATTAATCAAGAGCATTTATTGATGTTTTTAGTTTTATCAAAAAAAAAAAATGTCAATTTGAAGTTATGACCCACTACAATTCACTCTGCACTTTTCATCTAGTATCCAGCGGTCTAATCTAAATCCTGTTTCAAATCCAAGCTACCTAAACACTACTAATAATATCAAATTGGCTAAAAACATCTAGAAAAAAATTAGTTTGATGTGCCAATCCCCAAACTTTCTTCAATCTCATACATCTTAATCTTTCAAAAAGTAATTACATGTTTTAATACTTCAATATTATTAGTTCAAAACTATACACCCTTTGATTTTCATCTTACATTTCTGCTTCAGTCAATTAATCTGACTAAAAACTAGTTAACTTGTATCACAATATTTATTAAAATCAATAGTTTTTCCTTATTATGTTGTCAATAGCTGTTTGAGAATAGCCGGCTTAGCAGGACGCAAGTTCCAATTGCTGCACGAGCTGCTGATAGACAATAGAACTGCAAAAAATCAAGAAAATTATACAAAAATTGCTATCACAGAGCCCCTTTACCACAGAATGTTTCCAAATTCAAGAAGGACCTGCTGACCATAGCCAAAAACATGCACAAAAAACTTGGTTCAATTATATGCATAATTTTATGCAGATTTGATGGTATAATAAAGAAAATGGTACAAACATCGCTACTACAGTGAACCCTTTCGGTAGAATATTTTCAAATTCAAGGAGAAACTGCTGGTCATAGCCAAAAGCATACACAAAAAAATTGATTCAATTCTATGCGTAGATATATACAGTTTTCAATGGTACAATAATGAAAATGGTATAGACACAGACATCACTATTACAGCGCCCCCCGCCCCCTCCCTTCCGGCAGACTATTTCCAAATTGAAGGAGGACCTGCTGGCCATAGGCAAAAGCATACACAAAAAATTGGTTCAATTCCATGAATAACTTTATAAACTTTTCGATGGTACAATAATGAAAATAGCACAAAAATCCCTATTACAGCGCCTCCTTCTGGCAGATTTTTTTCAAATTCAGGGAGGACTTGATTGCCATACCCAGAAATTTACTCAAAAATTTTTTTTCAATTCTATGCATAACTTCATGAACTTTTTGATGGTACAATAATGAAAATGGCACAGACATTGCTTTTACTGTGCCCCCTTCTGGTGGACTATTTCCAAATTGAAGGAGGACTTGCTGGCCATAAGTAAAAATATACACACAAAAATTGGTTCAATTCTATACATAACTTCATACACTTTTTGATGGTACAGACATTGCAATTATAGCACCCCTTCCGGTGGAATTTTTTCAAATTCAGGGAGGACCTGCTGGCCATAGCCTGAAACATACACAAAAAAATTTGTTCAATTCTATGCATAACTTTATACACTTTTTGATGGTACAGTAATGAAAATGGTACAGACATCACAATTATAGCGCCCCCTTCTGGCAGAATTTTTTCAAATTCAGCGAGGACCTGCTGGCCATAGGTGTTCCGGCAGACTATTTTCAAATTGAAGGAGGACCTGCTGGCCATAGGCAAAAGCATACACAAAAAATTGGTTCAATTCTATGCATAACTTTATAAACTTTTCGATGGCACAATAGACTCTTTCAGTGTGACGTCAATCATGACGTTTTCCTTGGAAACTGACTCCAAACAAATGGTTGATATGTTTCATATCTTATTAAATATAAATTGTAGAAAATGTTACGACTGCATATAAAATATTAAAACATATATCTATGAGATACAGCTGCAAAACATAGCTATAAAGTATAATAAAAATAGAAAACACAGCATAGCAACGGTTTGTTTGGAGTCAGTATCTAAGCAAAATGTCATATCTGATGTCACGACTGAAAGCGTCTATAATGAAAATAGCACAATTTTGTTTGGAGTCAGTATCTAAGCAAAATGTCATATCTGACGTCATGCCTGAAAGTGTCTATAATGAAAATAGCACAAAAATCCCTATTACAGCGCCTCCTTCAGGCAGATTTTTTTCAAATTCAGGGAGGACTTGATTGCCATACCCAAAAATTTTCTCAAAAAATTTTTTTCAATTCTATGCATAACTTCATGAACTTTTCGATGGTACAATAATGAAAATGGCACAGACATTGCTTTTACTGAGCCCCCTTCTGGTGGACTATTTCCAAATTGAAGGAGGACTTACTGGCCATAGGCAAAAATGTACTCAAAAAATTTGGTTCAATTCTATACATAACTTCATACACTTTTTGATGGTACAGACATCACAATTATAGCTCCCCTTCCGGTGGATTTTTTTCAAATTCAGGGAGGACCTGCTGGCCATAGCCTGAAACACACAAAAAATTTTGTTCAATTCTATGCATAACTTTATACACTTTTTGATGGTACAATAATGAAAATGGTACAGACATTGCAATTATAGTGCCCCCTTCTGGCAGAATTTTTTCAAATTCAGCGAGGACCTGCTGGCCATAGCCTGAAACATACACAAAAAATTTGGTACAATTCTATGCATAACTTTATACACTTTTCGATGGTACAATAATGAAAATAGCACAAAAATCGCTATTACAGTGTCCCCCTCTGGCGAATTTTTTTCAAATTCAGGGAAGACTTGCTTGACATAGCAAGAAACATACACAAAAAAATTTGGTTCAATTCTATGCATAACTTCATACACTTTTTGATAGTACAATAATGAAAATGGTACAGACATCGCAATTATAGCGCCCCCTTGAGGTGGAATTTTTTCAAATTCAGGGAGGACCTGCTGGCCCTAACCTGAAACATGCACAAAAAATTTGGTTCAATTCTATGAATAACTTCATACACTTTTTGATTGTATAATATTGAAAATGGCACAAAAGTCGCTATTACAGCGGCCCCATTCTGACAGACTTTTTTCAAATTCAAGGAGGACTTGCTTGCCATATCCAAAAACTTACACAAAAAAATTGTTTCAATTCTATGCATAATTTCATACACTTTTCGATGGTACAATAATGAAAATGGTACAGACATCGCAGTTATAGCGCCCCCTTCAGGCAGAATTTTTTCAAATTCAGCGAGGACCTGCTGGCCATAGCCTGAAACATACACAAAAAAATTGGTTCAATTCTATGCATAACTTTATAAACTTTTTGGTGGTAAATTAATGAAAATAGCACAAAAATCGCTATTACATTGCCCCCTTCCGGCAGATTTTTTTCAAATTCAGGGAGGACTTGCTTGCCATAGTCAGAAACATACACAAACTAGTTGGATACTTGGATGTGCCAATCCCAAAACTTTTTTCTATCTCATGTCACTATTTCATTTTAATTAGTTTCATTAATATTTTTATTTTAGAATTATGCATAACTTCACACACTTTTCAATGGTACAATATTGAAAATGGCACAAAAATCGCTATTACAGTGCCCCCTTCTGACAGAATATTTCAAAATTGAAGGAGGGCCGGTTTGCCACAACCAAAATCATACACAAAAACTTTGGTTCAATTCTATGCATAACTTCATATACTTTTCGATGTTACAATGGTGACAAATAGATTGACAGACAGACATTTTGTATAAACCTGTTTTTTGGGTCCTCTGACCCCTAAAATGTGTAAATCCATCGAAAACCGGAAGTCGAAAAAAATTTCGATTACAATACTTTCTACTATTGGAGATAGAAAAAAGTAAAAAGACTGGACAAATAGAGGCCTTATTAATAAAACCTTGAATTAACAATATATTTAACTACACAAAAATACCCTCACTGCTTGCATTGTTATATTTTTAACCCAAGTTTAAACATACTAATAGCAAGATCTGAAAAGAAAAGGAAAAAAATAATTTAAATTATTAATAATTTAGACTTACCAAAGAGAAGTGCAAAATTTTAAAATCAAAAGAGAATTTTATATCCAGTAAAATAGGATATTACTTCTCTTAGGGAAAACTGTTTGTTTGTCCGGTAATATAGAATATCAGCTAGACAACTGTTTCAAGACGAACAATCATTCTACTCGACTTATTATTTGAGATAGGGTTGGGTTGATTTTTTGACGGCCAATTATCTACACGAGGGATATAGGCCCGGGGGGAGTGCCCTCTGTGGGGGTCTTTCTAAGGGAACCTAATCCGTATTAACGCATGGAAGATCCACGGCTCGAAGAAAACCACGAAAACTCCGAACGATTAGGCCGACGGGCGCGATTGGGATCGAACCCAGCACCTCCCGTCTACCAGCTTCGAGAGCAGAACCTCTCGGCCACTGGTGGGGCTATTTGAGATAGGCTTTTAACCAGGTTGTACACTGGATGAGGAAGATTCAGTGTGCCTGTTTTGCAGTGGAAAATATTCTGAGAATGTAATAGGAGAGGAGTGGATATAATGCCTGATGTGGGCTCATGTGGACTGTGGTGGGGCCAAAACAATAGATTACATTTGTGTTTTTGTAAAAATTAAAACAATTTTTTCAAAGAATCTGATGATTTATAGATGACATACTGTTTAATTATTAAATAATTTTGGTTATTCTTGTAAATCATAGTTTTCCTTGAAATTTTAATATTCCTTATAACCCTATCCCATATAACCTGACTGGTTGCCATTATCCAAAAAGTGTAATTTTTTTAGGCTAAATATTATGTATTTTTCTCTTCCACTTTAAATTTATGAAAAATGTGCAAAGTTTTTTCTTTACTAATTTTTCATGTGTCTCAATTCTTTTATCTATAAAAATGTAAACAGTATTCCATAATATTACCTAAACTTCCTCGATATTTAAATTTCAACATTCTCAAAGTGAGACACATTTAACAATATTGAGTACTTTAGCTATTTTAAAAAATACATGTAAGAATAAAAAATTATCTTTTTTTTTTTTTTTTTCCCTCTAACGTGCACAAGATCAAAATAAATATTTGCTCACTCCCCTTGAAATGGTACCCCTGTTAGGAAATTTTGTCTCCAGGGTCCAAGTTGACTCTCTGTGCTTCTGGCCAAAACTTTTTATTTTCATATAAAATAAAATGTAATTAATTCAACAACACAGAATGATTTTTTAATTTATATGAATTTCATCGAATTAAAAAATATTTTAGGTATGCACCTTGATTTATCTTTTATAATTGATATTTGCAAATGATCATCTGTTTTACAACTCCTTTCTTAGGGAGTATTCTAAACACTTCTGCAGTTTCAAACTAAAAATTTTCTATTACTGTTAAGTCTGCAGCTTTTAATAAGCATGTGGAAAGCATATTCAAAGTTTAGTCATATATACATTGTTTGCTTAATGATTTGCACTCATATCTTGAGTCAGTGATGATTGATAATTAGGTCATAGCAATAAATAAATAATGTTTCATTTGAGCTGATGCAGTAAAGTTGAAAATTTCAGAAGGAAGAAATGGCATTTTTGGAATACAAATAGTTTTAGCAGAGTTTCGGTCCCAGCTAAATTTTCGTCAGCATTTTTACCAAAAATGAATGTTTGGCGAAACTCGTATTTTGGACTGAAAATAAAACCGAATATTTGGTTGATCTTTAGTTGTAAAGCTTAAAAGCATGCTGAAGTTTGATAAATATCCAAATATTTTTATAATTAATCAAGAACATTTATTGATTTTTTTTTTAGTTTTATCAAAAAAAATTTCTCAATTTATGGCTTTCACGCAAAAAGGCTGTATTTAGAAATTACCCATTACAATTAATTCACTCTGCACTTTTCATCCAGTATCAAGAAATCCTATCTAAATTCTGTTTCACATCCAAGCTCGCCTATACACTATTGACTCGATCATATTGTCTGAAAAAATCTTTTTTTTTTCTTTTTCCAGGGCTCCCAAATGGTTTGCTTTTTGAATACCAGTATTTTCTTAGAAAAATTTTATTTTTAGCTTTTTCTTGCAAATTTTGCAAGAACCACCTTCAGAGGTTAATTTTAGCAGAAATGTTGTAGAAACATACGATGAAATTTTCTGTTAAAAAATATTGGTATTCAGTTGGCAGACCGTTTGTGAGCCCTGCTTTTTCTTATAAATACTAAACAAATAGAGCCTTTAGTACTAAAACCTTGAATTAACAATATATTTAACTGCACAGAAACACCCTAACTGCTTGCATTGTTATATTTTAAACACTAAGTTTAAACTTACTAGTAGCAAGATCTGAAAAGGAAAGGAGAAACTAATTTAAATAAAAATCTAGATCTACCAAAGTGAAGTGCCAAATTTTAAAATCAAAAGAGAATTTTATATTCAATAAAATACGATATTACTTCTCTTATTGAAAACTGTTTGTTTTATAAAGGTCAAAGTGTTTTATTGAAAGCAAACTACATTTAAGTATGATTATAGATTATAATTTATATACAAAAACTAGCAGACCTGCCTGGGATAAGATTAACTAATTTGAATTAGTCAACCTTTTTAATTATATATATATTTTTTAATAAAAGTCCTTAAATACTGCAGTATAAAAATTTCATTTTGCAATAAAAGGCAGCATACATTTCCGGATAACACAAAACAAATGTAAAACTATGCAATTGAACAGAGTTTTTTATTCATCACATAAAATAAAAAATCATAAAGATAATATATACATGAGGTATTATAATCTTATCTTCAATGCAAAATGAAGGCAAGATTATGTTACTCCAGTTTTGGCCAAACTCTATCACCTGCCTTATGAGGGGAACCGAGTTTGGCCATTCTCCAGTTCTAAAAAACTTTAAAACTGAATAAAAAAAAGAATGTTTATATTAATCCTGAAATATGAAAATAAACAGAAAGTTTTCAAAACAAATAGATTTGATTTGATTTGGCTTTGAGGTAGGTGCTACAGCTAGTGCCGGCATGACCTCAAATGATCACAGAAACCAAGGCAGAAACAGATACCAGGAACACAACAACAGACACCATACAAGCAGGAGAAAAACATCTAACACAGAGACAACGATCACCAGCAATAACAACAGAGAGGGAAACCACACCCAGAAACCCACGGAGTAAAACTACAGTACCAAGAAAAACAGAACCAAAACTAGCAAGTCACTTACCTAACACTCAGCAGGAAACACACCAACCATAAATAAAAAAAAAAAAAAAACGTATAAAACGTGCAACACAAGATGAGACAATTAAAATCGTCCGCTCCCGAGGAAGAGTCTAAGGAAAAGGCGAAAGCAGCGATAGTTAGAATTCAGACAGTCCCAGAGATCAACCCAGTCATCAAGAGAAAAGCCAGCCGCAGACATCGCATCCCGAAGGATAGACCTCTCCGCATCAAAAACCCGACAGCTGAAAATATAATGGAACTCCGTCCCAACATCCGTGAGACATAAAGAGCAAATGGGAGAATTGTTCTGCTTGAAGGTGTGCAGCCGTTTGTCTGTTATAGCAGTTTGCGTCCGAAAGCGAGCAGTGAAAATGTCCTCTCTTCTGTTCCTCGTCCACCGATAGATGCTCGGTCCCAGAAACGGCGAGTCTACAGCATATTTGCTGCTGTCCCACCAGAGCTTGAAACTTGCATCGAGGCGATCCCTCAAGTGCCTTTTCAGATCATCTGGAGCAATACCACTGTAAGTATTAACAGCAAAGGGACCACTGTTGGCTAGTCTATCAGCCCTCTCATTTGGTGCAATACCAGCATGGCCCGGGACCCAAATTAGGGTGAGATTCGCAATGTTCTTCCGGACATGAACCAGTGTTTGAAAAAGATGCAGGATAACGGTAGGAGACTTATAATTAACATGCTTAAGGGCTTCCAGAGTAGACTTGCTGTCCGTTATCACAATGTACTTTCTATTATGAAGAAGGAAGCTTTGAAAGGCAAGATGTATGGCTAGGACCTCAGCCGTAAAGACAGAATTCAGATGGTTAACTAAATGGGCCCTAGAAGAATTCTCAGTAATATTGATTGCAGCAATGGAGGTCTTGAAGTCATTCTTCGATGCATCTGTCGCAATGATGCTGTAGCTACCACGTTGTTGAATGTCATGCATGTAAAGATTAAAACAGTGACTGATAGTAGTAGGAGGGAGCTGCTTTGTTTGGAATGGGAGTTGGTCAGTAATGATATCACAATAATCATTTATAATACCCGCAGGCCAAGAAGAGGTAATTAACATTGACGGCATCACCAGAGTGGAATCCATGGACCAGGAAAAATTATCAGGAAAAATGTGCAGGGAAGGCCTGTTGAAATTGGCAGCTGCGGTACAACGGATATAAAAGGAATCGGTCAAATAGGTACGCCGAAATCTGAGAGGAACTTGATTGGCTTCTTTATACAACTTGAAAATGGGTGTCCACCTCGGCAGACCGGTTGCAAAACGCAAGGCGGCATTGTACAGAACATCCACTTTCTTCAGAGATGAATGGGCAGCAGTGCCATAGACCGGGCAAGCATAATCGAGCACCCCGCGGATGATGGAATTCACCAAAGGAATCAAATTTGTAGTTTTCACCCCCCAATGAGGGCTGGCAACTGCTCTCAGCAGATTCAAACGTTTGGTACATTTCCTGCGGATATACTCAATGTGCTCGTTAAAGGAGAGGTTGTAAGTGAAAATGACACCCAGAATTTTCACAGAAGAATGCCATGGGATATCTGAGCCGTGAAGCGTAAGGTTGATAGGGGGGTGGATACTGTGACGTGAAAAAGCAATAGCAGCGCACTTGTCAGGACGGAGCTCGAGTTTCCAGTGGCAGCACCACAAATAAATCCTATTAAGAATATCTTGCAGCTTGGAGAAGGCCGTTTCAAACAGAGCATCCGAAACATACAGTAGGATATCATCAGCATAAATGACCATTTGGACCCCGGAGTCGATTGCATCAAACATGTCCCACAGGAAGATCATAAATAGGATGGGCGATAGGACACTACCCTGAGGGACCCCACGAGAAGACCTCACTGGGCGGGAGAAGACACCCTTCCACTTAACCTTGATCCGTCTACAGTTAATCCACTTAGAGATCCAGAGCGCAGTCCTGCCGGCAATACCAATGCTAACCATTTTATAGATGAGGCCATCACGCCAAATGGAGTCATAGGCAGCATGAATATCAAGCTTGAGAGCAATAATGAATTTTTTGTCTTTCCTGGCTTGGCTGATGTCAGAATGGAACAGTTTAAGGGCTTTTGTACAATCACAGTTAGGAAGAAAACCAAAGTGCCTATCCTGGAAGATCTGATTGGGTATAACCCAGTCCAGAATTCTCTTAAGCAGAATCTTTTCCATAATTTTGCATCCCACGGCAGTGAGGGCAATAGGGCGATAGCTGCTTGGGGCTGTCTTCAGCTTGCCAGGTTTCCAGATCGGCAATATCACAGCAGATCTCCAGGTATCTGGGACAATCCCGGAAGCAAAGCTTTCATTGAGAAGCCGGAAGAAACTCACTTTGTTCGTAGCAGAAAGAGCTTTATACACCTTAGCAGGAATCCCGTCTTCCCCTGGGGTAGTATTACTAAGTTGCTGAATCGCGATTTGAAGCTCTTCTAACGTGATTAACTTATTCCACCGATCCTCAGTGGTGCTAAGATCATATGGGATACCATCGAGCTCATCGGCGTTGCCAAACAGATCCGCAAAGGTATTAGCTTGTTCCATCCTATCCATGATGTCCCCATCTTCAACCGTCAGAAGGAGATTGGATTTCGCAGTGCTCCTATTACCAATGGCCTTGATGATACGATACATGGACCCAGAGTCCACCGAGCAACAAATGTCATCCCAATAGTTGCGAGCCTGGCGCTTCATGTAACTCTTAAGTTTGGCGGCAAACCTTTTATAAGTTTTCCAGAAGTCCCTGGACAAAAAGGTTTTCGCAAGTCTCAGGAACTTACGTTTCTGTCCAAGCAGCCAAGAACAGTGGGAGTCCCACCAAGGAGGATTATCACGATGCTCCACTCTATAACTGAAAGAGTTCCTAGAAGTCACAGCCCGAAAGCTATTCTGGAGGTCGTCAATAGAATCGATGGTGCGACCCTCAAGAACTTGGTTGAAGCAGGGCACCACCGCATTCCAATCAATGGAAGTATGAACCGAGGAAGACGTGCAGCGATTAATCGTATGGATAATGGGCCGGTGATCCGAATCAAAGGGATCAGGATGGACGAAGGAATCAGTACGCCGAAAAAGATCCGGACTAGAAAAAGAGAGATCAATAAGTGACTGCGAACCAGAATAAGAGACGTGGGTATGCTGAGTGGTGTTCAAGATGCAGACATTGTTGTTAATCAGCCACCGGAAAGTATCTTCAGCGCCTGGGGAGTTGCAGGACCCGCCCCAAGCGTGGTGCTTCTGATTGAAATCACCAAGAATGAAAAAAGGATATTTTAAAGACTTTAACAAACATTGGAGCCAGGCTTCACTAACCCTACCCTCGGGAGCATAGACGTTAACAAAAGTCACCCAGTGACGGTTTAGATAGACATTGACCCCCAGGGCCTCCACATCCTGAGGAGTGGGAAGGTTCAGAAAAATCTGAGCAGACGTGAGATTACGACTGACAGCGGTGATAAGACCACCACCCCTGCCGGGTCTGTCACACCGGTAAACCACCTTACCAGGAAGAGCAAACGAATCCTCCCCGTTAAGAAAGGATTCCTGAAAAACAAAGATGTCGGCCAACGAGAAGGGGGTGCAACGCAGCCAACGGGATTTGTTTCTAATCCCCCGGGCATTCCACTGGATCACCGAGAATGAACCAGATGAACGAGCCATAAAGATAAGAATGCAGAGAAAAAAAAAAAAAATATATATATATATATATATACAAAAATAGCAACCCCAGAAACAGCATAGCAAACAAACGCACTGGGAGGGGGAAACAACAACAACAACAAACAGCAAAGGCACAATAAAAAAAAAAAACAAGGGGAAAAACTGAACAAACTGAAGAATCAGAAGAAAACGCACTAACCTTCATGCATCCTACTGTCGGGAGGCACAGTCTCGATTTCCGGTGCCGGAGGAACATAAGCGCTATCAGGGTTACTTGAGGACTGTATACCAGAAAAGTCTAAAGGTGAGGCAGAGAATAAATTCGGAGCACAGGCTGAATTGTTAGGGCTATATAGAGTCTGTTTGGTAGGCATATTAATGGGCGGAACCAAGTTCGCCAGCTTTATTTTTTTTTACTTTGAATTATGATCATCAGGAGATTGCACATTTTCTTTTGGAGTACTAGTGGACTGAGAAGCTTCTGTATGTACCGACGAAAGTGAGTTTACCACCCCCTCCACTGCCTGCAAGAAAAATTGCGCCTGCTGTCGCATGGCTACAAGGAAGCACTCCTGGGTACGCTGGAAGAAGAGTTCAAGCGTATGCTCCAAATCTTCTTTGGTAACATACAGAGGATTGGCGGCGAGTTCAGGAGGTTTAGCAGCTTCAGCATATCTTTTTGGTTTCTCGTTTTTAGCATATCTTCTACGCGCTTCAGTAATTGACAGGTGGTTGTCAGACTTAAATCTCAAAAAGTCCATCTCCTTGGAGCGGGCCGGGCATTGTGGATCTGACGCAATATGCGCACTCTGGCAGTTGGCACACTTAAAGTCCATACTGTTACATGTGGCAGCCGCGTGGTTTACCCCACATTTCCTGCAAACTATTCCATTTTTACATTTACCAGTAGCGTGGTTAAATTGCCAACAATTTAAACATTGGCGGGGTCTGTCATAGAAAGGGCGAACCCTCTCACTCATATAAAACATCTTTATCCTGTTAGGAATAATAGTACCATAAATAGTAACAAGGACGGTTTCCAACGGAGAAATATTAGAGTTCTCTTTTTTTGTAAAGCGTCTTAGTTCTTTAACTTTAAGTCCATTCTCATCTTGAATTTCTCTCCCCAACTCCGCCAGCTGGATGCTTTTGTCAACGTTATGAACCACAAATCTTGATGTAATGGTTTCCTGCTGTATATATGTATTCACCGGAACACCAAGTAGACATGAGATGTCCGCCACTCTTTGGGCACAAGCACTATCCGAAGTTTCAACAGCGAGCTTACCAATTCTGGTGAAGCGAATATTTAATGGGGCGTTTGGTCCCACTTTATCGTCAATATCTTTTTTTAACAATTGAGGTTTATTGCGAGGAAATTGACCGCTTTGCGGTTCAATAAATATACATATATGAGAAACACCATTATTAAAAGAATAAAAAATTTGCTGAGACGTACTAATTATGTCCTGGATGAAGGTTTCAGAATCAGATTCGCTAGCATCGGAAACGTTAAATACAGACGGCATAATTTATGCAAACAATCCAATCTCCGCCGATATCAGCAGGAGAAGGATATCTCAGAACACCAAAATACAAGACGACTACAGATAAACACAAGAAATACACCACACAAAATAAAAATTACCACCGACTAGCCCCAACAAGAAGAGATGAAAACAAAATTACGACACGTGGATGAAAACGCACTACGGGGATGTCACTACTACTCGCACGGAGCCAGGCACAGCAAGTCACCTACCTCCGCCACGTTTAGCGACCAAAAAACCTCAAAACAAATACTTTTTCTGTTTACTTGTCTAAAGGCACATAACTGTTGCTTTACTGGGAGAGAAAAACTTATGTGTATCTTCACTCACATTGTTCAAAAGATCTAATTGTCGTTATTTTCTTTAAAAAATCTATGAAAAAAAACTTGTATATTTTTTAATGTTTTGTCTACACAGAGATGTAAAATATAAGATTGGATGGCACAGATAAGATATGAAAATCATTTAATAAATCTTCATTTAATGGCATTCATTCAATATATCAGTCAAAGGGTTCATTTTTACTCAAAAAGTGACTTTTTAAAGAAATTTGTGAATTAATTGCTGTACAAATTCCAAATAAACATTGCAAAATAATAATAATAATTAAACATATTACAGTCGCCCAGTGGCATGGTCGGTAGCGACAGCTGCTGCCAGGCGGGGACCCGGGTTTGAATCCTCGGGTAAGACATGGATGTATTTGTGAATGTCGCTTTGTAGTTATATAAGTATGTAATGGAACAAGAAATAAAAATTGTTGTGACTTGTTGTTGTTTATGTATATAATAAGGATCATTCGAGGCGAAAAGCCATAGTTGCTATAGCCCCCAAAGCAATCTCTCCACTACGGTGGGGCACTAAACTAAACATATTACATTCAAAGTTTTAATTCAAATTGCTTTTACAATTACCTCAGTTTCACTAGACAGAATCAGATTTTTTTTTTCACCTTTAACATAAAATCACAAATCTGATACAAGAAATTAAAAAATCTGAGAGCCAGCTGTAGTGTGAACTAACTATAAAGTTAGTTGGGGTAACTGGGTCATGATTTTACAATGTGACTCTGTAGCTTCTGACAATTCAGCTTCAAAAAGCTGATGTTCATTTGAATTAAAGCCTGAACTTCTGTAAATGTGTTCAGTTAGGTTCCCTCTGTCAGACAGAAATGCTCAAAATTACATTTTAATATTTAAAAATATGCATATTTCATCTTTCTTTCCTCATGGGTCCAGTTGCCCCCAAAAATGGGGTAACTGGACCAGGGGGGTCTATGTTCCACATGCGTTTATATTTTTTCATATCGGATATAGGGTCCTGTTTGAAAAAGTGTAAACAACTTTAAAAAATTTAAACCAGGCAGATCATGTAAATTATATGTCAATAAACATCATTGTAAGAGAAACCTTTGCTGTCAATATGTCTAAAAAAAGCACTAAAAGTGAAAATATTAGATTTATTTATACCAAAAACATAAAACTTACGTAAGTACTTATGTACTTTAGTATAGACGATAAGTATAAAAGTCACATGGATATTTTAAGGAAAAAAATAGCAAGGTAAATCTATGAACAAACGGCTACGTAAGTACTTTATCTTTATCCAGGGGTCGCATTATATAGGGAAAATTTTATTGTTCCTACCAGAACCCTTAAAGAAAGGTGCGATGAAGATATTATTTTCAAAATAGTGGTAGGAAGGATAAAAGTTTCCCTATAGAATGCGACCCCTGGTTATAGTACAATTTCAAGGTCTGGCTATCTTACTTTCAGGGGCAAGGTACTTGTATTCGTAAAATGTTGAAATAATTTACTGACACCAATATTTACAAGAGAATCTATCTGAAAACAAGTAAAAGTATATTTTCGCGTACTTAATAAAGGTGAAATTTTCATCATAATATTCAGGTGCCAATGTGGCAATTAGGAATTAAAATTAAGTGATGCCATAACGGTATCACCGCCTCTCAAGGGGTCAAGAAATTTGGTTTGATACCACCCAATATGCTTTTTTTAAATTTCATTACGTAATTTTAATAAGGTATTCTATCATTTTCTTTATTGTGAGCAAAAAACAATGGAGAAATTTACTTTCCGTAGTAAGAGAAACACAAAAAAATTATTTATAACTATTGGGGTAACTGGATCCAGCATAGTCCAGTTACCCCATTCTTGAAAAATTTATGGGGTAACTGGGACACTGGGCTTACATTTGAAACATGAAGTAAATATGTATAGATACCTAATAATATTAATGTAGTTATATGTCTAATCTTTAAAAAAAAAGATTGTTTAATAAAAGTACTTACAGTATTTTAATAAAAAGACAAAGAAGTTCAACCATATTGACGTTGTTTTTAAAAAAAGAAACGTAAATTTTTGACAACCTATCACAGCAAAGTGAGAGTTATGATTGAATTGATACACGTTGTTTTAGGAAGTAGAGATTAAGGGGCATTGTTCACAAAAGCTAAAACTTAAAAAACACCAACAGTTTTTTATAAAATAGCCTATGGCCCAGTTACCTTGTGGGTCCAGTTAACCCAACTAACCTTACAAAACCAAATTTACAGAGATCTAAGTGCAATAGATTTTTCTGCACATTCCCCCTTCCAATATGCACATGCATACAAATATTTCATTTTCTTAATGCAGATATGCAAGGATGCTTTTTCATTAGAATAAGTTAAAAGAAGAAAAAATATGTAACTAAATTATTAAAAAATATGTTATTTTACTGTTTATTTCTAGGCAGTATAATACAAATGTTCTTACATTTAGAAAAGCATAATTTGATAACCTCATATTAGAGAACAAAAACTCATTTTAAATTATAATCTTAGTGAAATGAAACATGTCTGATTATTTTCTTACTATTATAACTTACTATTATATATAATAATCAATTACATTTTAGCACTAAACTAGGGGCATCCGACCAAATTTGCTGGAGAGAATAGTTCAAAAAATAAGTTACAATTAAAGCTTATGAAAAAAAAAAAAGTGTAGTTATTTAATTATATCAATATTCTAATTATAAAATACTAATTATAACTTCTAATTATAAAAAAAACATGTATAATTCAAAATCAATATTATTGTTTTTTCTTTCAAAGTGTTTCCCTTTATACCACATTTATTTTAGTATCATTTCTTGACATTATTTATACTTTCCAATTTTTACAGGCACATATTCAAGACATAGTGACATATAATTATCCATAACTAAATACTGCTTGAAATAAATTAATGCCAATCCGACACATCTTCGTACTTGGGCTTCATTTGTAGTTGTACAAAATGTAAGATTAATAAGAAATTGTCAACTTTTAAATGAAAAAAGAAGAGTTGTGTCTGATGGCATTAATAATTCAATGACATCTGCAGACAACTGAAGTGATTTCTACATTAGTTTTTTCTTTTTTTTTTTTTTTTCATATTCGCTACATTTTGATGGTTTTATTTTCTTTTTCTGTAAAATCAATTTCTTTTAAGCAACATTAAATTAAAAAAAAAAAAAAAATCTTAGAATTTTTATTTGCAAAATCACTTAAAGTATTTTTTTTCTTCAAATTCCACATTTATAGTTTAATCATTGCCAAAACTATTAAAATATCATTGAAATCACAAGCAATTTCCAAGAAAAAATGTGCTTTAACCCTTTATGCACTGAATTATGAATTCATGAAAATTTTATCTTCTAAAGAATTTTTAGTGAATTTTTGAAACTACATTAGAAGATTTACATAATCATTTAATAAATTTTAGAAGAATTGAAGGGTTAATTAAATTTGAATTTATAGGGATTTTGTGAAATATTTATAACTCTACTGGAATCTTTTATTTAAAATATTTATCTTAGTATTTTGTAGAATTAGGAAATGTACAAATATTACAAATATAATGTTCTTACAATAGAAATATTTCAGAAATGAAAAATCCCCTCCCCCCTCCCCAACGGCAACACCAAGAAAGCTGAAAGATGCAAAGGCAAAAGAAATCTTTTTAAAAATAAATTTATAAACTTTATTACTATTAATCGATGTATTAAATGAATTTTATAACAAGTTATTTTAATGATACTTATAAGTACTGTCAGTAGATAAAAGGTTAATATCAGCTGTTTTCTAGAACTGTGATTGCTCCTTTAAATTGCTTTAACCTTCTGCCTACCAGATGGGTTCATTGGACCCAACAAGAACAACAGAATTAGTTCAAATACAGAAAAATCCTGCTAAATGTGGTAAAATTAATGTTAGGAAATTTCATAATATTATGTGAAGATCAAAATTCTTTTCCAAAAACTGATGCCAATTTCTTTTCTGCTACTATAGTGGGTGGTAAATCCACTTTATTAGAAATATCCGGCAGTTATTCATTCATGAACAAACTATCAATATTATTTATTTTAAACAGAAATTATGAAAATTCAAATTCAACTGGTCATTATCACATATTTTTTTTTATTAACTTTACATTTCCTTTTTAACATGACATCATTTTCACTAGTGGAAGTCTTCTTTCATTCTGAGATTAAGTTCAAATCTCAGTAGTTGAAGAAGGAAAAATTAAAAAATCATTTAGAAACAACTGTATTGAAATTTAACACTTTCTGACAAATGTATGTCTATCATGAATGATTAGTATCGTGTGATACACAAATGCTTCCATTTAGCTTAAAAGTCAACTTTATTGAATAAATGAAGTACAACAAAAATTTTAGTGAGTTCGAATTTTAAGGTATGGAATTCAATCTTTTAGCTCTCTAATGTTACACTCAGATGTGTTGTCTGGCATATTTATTTGAGTTTCATACTAGAAGATTCCACAACTTATACATAAGGGGCAACACTTGAGAATGTTTCTCAAACCATTTAAGCTAGGTATATGGCATACTGACCAGAGTCCTAAAACTTTTACATTGTACAACTCCAAGCTGAGCAGTCACACTTTCTAAAAACATTTTAGGAACAGAATCTCTTGGGTTCTCTAATTCCTTGATGGCAACAGAATTCAGGTGGGACATAACCAGTCCTATCCTAAGCTGATAAAATAATGGGAGGGAAAAATAATCTCCACTCTCTCTGAATTTCTCTTTAATGCATGCAATCCAAATTCTAAATATTTTAGTTCAGATTACTCTTATTCATATAATGTAAATGTAATTCAAAATATTACTAAAATAAGTAATAATTAAAAAGTATATATATATATATATATACACTGTAGAAATATTTAGCCAATCTCTTCAATGTATCTCCTGGGTAATGCTAATAAATGTACAGTAGACTCCCTCAAATCCGCACATCATCATAGATGTAAACAACGAAACTTTCAATTCAGATGTAGGGTCAAAATTAGTTTTTTTTTTTAATCATTCTGTACATATTTAAATGAAATTGTCATTAATATGATTATTTCTGAAAAAAAATTTAAATATCTTTGGTAGTCACAATCTTTTTACCAAACATATTTATCTATTAATCAAGCTTTTTTGGTTATTAAGCTCAGCTAAGCTTGAAATAAAACTTCCTTATTCTATGATTTAGATGTGAATTAGTAGGGTACAATTAAGAGGCAAGTTGCACTGAAAAATTCAAGAAAAATGTATTTTTACAGTGCATATTTTATTATACATTATTAATTATTTACTTGACATTAACTTATAATAATTGAATCATTTTTAAAATCATCTTAATTTTTATTATTTTAGTTTATTACTTTACTTAATTATTTTAATATTCTACTATATTATAAGCATTCATTATAATCCCGATTGCATTATTACATTCAAATTACGTTTTAAAAATGTAAATGATATGTTTAAAAATCAATGACCAGAAATCCACACAATCTCTGGTCCCAAGCAGTATGGACTTGGAGGAGTCTACTGTATATGCAAACATACTAATAAAACATTCCCGTATTTATGTAGTTAATGATTGATTTAATTTTTATGATATACCAATGTCTTTGTATTAACTTTCTTTTTACTTAGCAAAAAAAAATTACTCACTACAATAAAGTGAAAACAGTAAATGAGAGATTATTTGAATATTTAAAAAATCTATTTTAAAGTGAGCATGATATCAGAAATCTTTCTATAGATATTAATAAATAATAATGTGAATTATGTTTGACATTATTGTACTGCATTTTATTCTGTTCATATATAACAATAATACAATTCAGTTCTTTAACAGGGAAAAGTCGAACATGTGTAGTTCCTAAAATCAGTTCCCAATTTAGAGAATTAAAAAAAAAAAAAATGAAGATATGGTATGAACTTTTGAAAATATTTAGTAGCCTAAACTAATTTTAGATACTATTTTCTGAAACAGATGAGAAAATTTAAATTGTTAGAACTTAACTATTCAGGAGTACTTGCTAAATTTTTTTAAGCCCCCCTTTTGTAAAAAATAAAATAAAATAAAATAAAATAAATAAAAGTAAAGAAAGATCACAACCAAACCCAGTGTTTATTAATACTAAACTTTTTAGATCCTTCTTCTAAAATTTTATTTTCTGGTAAGTTTGTATTGTTTTGCTTTCAAATCCTAATGAAAAAAATAAGGAATCTGCTTTTATGGAAAAGAATTTTGTGAAGGTATCCTTTCTATGAAATAAAAAGGTCTCTTTTTATTGAAATTTTGTGAAAGTGGCCTCTTTTCTTGAATGGAATTTTATGAAAAGGCCTCAAAGAAGACCTAATGTTTGACTTGATCAACTCCTGCTACTGCATACTGTAAGCATGGAAAGAATAATGTGAAACACATCAATTATGGAACATTTTCTAATTTTTTCCATATAATTTACTGCCCACATTTTCAAACATATATTTCACTAGTTTTGCCAAAAATATACATAGAAAGCTAAGATTCAATACCAATATTTGCGGCATAGTGAGGATCTGTGCATAGGTGTTTTGAATCATTATTACTCATAAAGTGAACAATTTTGCTGCATAAAGTGTTTAGAATAGTAACTACACAGTGTAAACATGGACACAATGAAAAGCATAATCAGACAAAGTATTTTGCTTTCACATGTTAAAAGTTTCATAAAAGGAGTCTTTTCTTCAATTTTCATATCAAAATAAAAGAAAAGAAACGAGATGCATCAGAAACATGAACTTTGTTACTATTGTTCTTCACTCTTTCTTTCATATATTTTATACTAGTGATGGGCAGAATGAATGATTTTACTATTCAAATGAATCATTTGGCATGCACAAAATCAGTTTCAAACCTTTGCATATATTTTTAATCAATTACCACCAGAAATTTTGTAAAAAGAAAAGAAACAAAAGCATAGTTGCAGCCTTCATAATCTTTTTTAATCAATTATCTTCAGAAATTTTGAAGATAAAAAGAATTTTTATGGTGTTCTTAAATAAATTCTAATCAAAAATAAGAAACTTCTTTTTCGATACAAAAATTTCTAGTAGAAATTAAATTTTAAAATACAAAGGTTGGCAGCTATGATTTTGTGCATGCCCAAATGGTTCATTCAAATAGAAAAATCATTCATTATGCCCATCACTATTTTATAGAATAAGATGAGGCTTTTAATATGTTTTAAAACAATTGTATGCTAACTTTTTTGCTAACTGCTTATGATTTTCCTTTAATTTGTTTTTATGCATTGCACATTCATCTTAATACAATGAGTTTTCTATGCATCTTATCAGTTTTTGAGTGTTTTAAACCTTAAAATCCCTCTTTTGACTGTGTCAGTGAATATTGAAACATTAACAATGAAAAAAATATATATAAAGTTTTTATTGGTTTTATGAAATAAATATCATTTCATGAAATGTATTATATCATTTTGGAGATTTTTATAATTAAAATCATCTTATGAAATTTATAAAATAATTATTACCAAAAATTAAGGTATTCCATTGCTTCCTGTTCTGACTTATGTAAAAATTATTTTCATTATGATTGTGTTTTTTTTTTTTTTTTTTTTTTTTTTTTTTAAGACTAATAATATATTAAAATTTCATGAAGTTTAAATTGCAAGTTGTATTCTCATTTCAAATTAAAATGATAAAATTTTAAATCGGTACAGTGAAATTTGTAAGTTAAAAATCTAGTTTTCTAAAGGACTTAAGAAATTGTCCAGATACTAGAAACTCTAAAGATAATAACAGAAGAAGCCTATTATTAACAAAAGTTAAGTACCAAATATATGAAATTGTTAATCTAACACATTCTAATTCTTGTATAAGTTTTCTTTTTATTTATTTATTCAAAGGCTTAAGAAAAACATTTGCATTTTATTTTTTGCTTTATGCAAAATTAAAGTAATGTTCAATTATTGCTTATTTTTTTCGAATTTTTCTCACCTTATTGTTTCAACTTAAAAAAAAAAAACATTGGAAATTCTGCAGAGTTGAAATAAAAACTCCAAAATATCCTTCCCATTTCTCCCTAAAGTAGGTTATCTAATTCATAGACCAGCTCAATGATTATATCACTCATCTTTTGTTAAAATTGGATAAATAAAAAAGGCAGACTAAGCTCCATTGCAAAGTAAGAATTTTTCTTCATCTAGCTTGAAATGTGTTCTATTGAGCAAGAACTGCTGAAATGGGACATAATCTAAGCAATAACTTGCCAAGTTTCTTTCTTTGATATTTCTTTCTTCATCTATGGGGATTCTGTAGAGTTGTAAATTATCCATGTCCATAACAGAGTTCATTCTAGGCATTTTTCACGGGGCGGGCCGCCCTGCCTGCCCTTCTTTACAAAATTTGACACCCGATGCCCCCACTGTCCAAAAGCACCGCCCTGCGAGCCTTATCACGCAGAAAATTGACTGAGGGAAATATACCACCCTTTAAGTTAATTTCATCGCTTATTTCAAGCAAACTCTAAAAGAAAAAAAACCCCGGAAAGGTCCTTTGACGAAATTGGCGTTTTTTTTTTCACGATTCTCTGACGAAATTGTTTTTTTTTTTTTTGCCGAACATTTCTCAAAATTTGCGATATAGTTTGTCCAAATTTTCGAATTTATGATCGATTTTTTTTTTTTTTCGGAAATGACTGTCTTAATTTTTCGGAAAAGAATCACCCCTGCACTGCAAAGTGTCATGGATGGGATAAAGGGGTAGTAGCAAAGACTTTTTAGGGGGTGGTGTCAAGGAGGGAAAGTTATTAGTTGATTATTTATCATTACATTAATGTGCCCTTTTATGGCAAAGTGTACCCTGCCTGCCCTTGATCCTAGAATGAACTCTGTCCATAACATGCTAAAATTTGTTTATCTTCATTATTCTTACATAAATGTTTGTAGAAGACCCACATTATCATCTGCTACATCTGCAGTTCATTTTCAGCAGTTAAGAGGCTACTTCAGTCAAACGAAAAGACCCGTTCGCCAATGCTAATCCTATGGAAGAAATTTATAAAGGTATCTCGGTCACATTTCAATATTTTTAAATGATTTCTTTTGCATTGGATAGTTGAGATCGATTTGTATAAAGGCCGTTATTTACTTTTTTGATTTTGTTTACAGGTATTTCTTATGCGGACACTTTCATTTTCAGAACCGGTTTTGAAAGTAAAAGCATCCTCATAAAAAATATCTGCAATCAAAATCGAAAAAGTAAAAAAATGGCCTGCAAACAGATCAATCTCAACTATTCAATGCAAAAGAAATCATTTAAAAATATTGAAATGCGACCGGGATATCTTTATAAATTTCTTCCATAGGATTAGCATTAGCGAATGAGTCTTTTCATTTGACTGAAGTAGCCTCTTAATATTACAGGGTGATCACTTTTTACCCCCAATTTGTTGTTGGTTTTTTAATTGCTTTAGAGACTATCCCTTCACTTATATAAGATGAACCTTGTTTTTTATGCCCCCCTGAACTTGCAGAAGAATTTGTCAGCTATTTCTCTAAATATTCTTTAATTATTGAAGATGGCTCTAACAATATGAACACTGATAACACTGTTTTATTCTCTGAAAGATAAGGTAAGATTATTCCTCTTAGTGATGCTAAAGATTATCGTAAACTGTTGCTGCCGTACAAAATTTTAATTAGTGTGTTTTTTAATTTTGCATTATAGATTAGAAAGATTAACTATAGCTTATGTCGAAAATTTCTAGCACTTTAGTCTATTCAGTCTGCTTGCAACCTACACAAAGCAGAAAGATATGTTAAATACTTTAGATAAAATTTTACAGAAACATTAAACCATTACCTAATGAACATAAAACAGATTTAATGAAAGTAAGGTTGTGTTAGAACAGCAGTATTTAGGTATATGCCAAATCCATGCATAAGTATGTAGACATGCCTCACAAATTTGAACTTAAAATATCTCTGTACTAAAAGGGTATAAAACCCAAAACTTTTATATTAAATATTTTTATACCTGAGAAACATTTATTAGGATTAATAAAACAGTGAAGATTTCCTAAAAGATTACTTTGATACTTAAAAAGAATGTTTATTTTTGGCTGTGGCCACGACATATGAAAATTCTCATTTTTAGATTGATCTTGCATAATTTCTAAATGATGTTTTAGATATTGATGCTGTTTCATTAAGAAAGACAAATGTTGGTTAAATATAAAAATGATAAGTTTGAGCCTCAACATCTGATTGAAAAGTTTGGGTGTATTAAAGAACATTCCAAGGTATTAAAAAGAACATTTCATATCCTAAACTTTAGTTGATCTGTGCTGAATATTTTTCAAACTAAAGATAATTTAATTTTGTTTAGATCATATGTTTCTGTACTTTGCAAATTTCTGCCCCTTTTTTCCAGGCATATTATACATTGATATTCCTAATAAAAGTAACATAAAAAGAAGTCTGAAGAACACCACTCTTGTAATAAATAAAATATATTAAAAGACTGCATAGTAAAAAGAAAAGGGATGTCATGAATATTGATTTATCTAATCTCATGTTCTTTCTGTTCATTCATTCTGCTCTTAACCCCTTATGTCCCGATGACACTTTAAAGTACCATTAAAAATATTATTATAAAATTTATTTAATGCATCTATTAGCAGTAATATAATTTACAATGAGTTAAAGATACTTTATCTTGTTTCAAAAGTTTTTTTTTTTATGCATAAAACAAAATGCTTTTAAAAGGATAATTTATCTTTCATTTGCATCTGTTTAGCTTTCTTGATGTAAGAAGACGAAGTGGATAGTTTCAGTTCTTAAATGTTTCCATATTTCTAATAAAAAAATTGAGTGGGGGTTATAAATATTGTACAAGATTGCTATAAAGAAATATTTTGTACATTAATTTTAATTGGCAATATCCTTCTAAAATTTATTAATTGATTGCGAAATCTTCAAATGAATTTTTAAAAAATCAGAAAAAATACCTTAGAAGATGAAATTTTCATTATACAGTAAAACACCGATTATACGTCTTTTATGGGACCATTCTAAAACAACGTATAACTGAGAAAGACGTACAATCAAAATTGTAGTCGTCTAAGGTGTTAAAATCTTTGACTGTAGAAATATAATGATGTAATCATTCAAATTTAATTTTGCTTCTATTTTTGGTTGTTTAAGATGTACTGTACATTGAAAAAAAGTTAACATAAAAAAATTAAATAATCATTCAATCAAAATTTAAAAATAAAAGTGACCATGAGCATTGTCAATCCTTATATAAGTTGCACACCTCGAATTACACATTTTTTATTCCATTATCGAACATAGAAACAGATTTTATTAAAAATAATCTTTAATCGTTGTCTGATGTGCCGATTTACTTTAAGACTAAAGCAAAAGCATTATGTATGGAATTAAGTTCCTGGAAAATTTTCTCACTAGTATTGTGAGAAACAAAAAAGATTCTAAGTGTGCCAATGCAGTCCAACGCCTATTTAAAAGAAGGTGGAATAATTTCTTCGCTTTCAGGGGTCGATTTAGAAAAAGAAAGTTGCATAGCAGTAACTGCTATACAAAGTCAGTTTTGAATAGCAGTTAGACACTTTTGTATAGCAAGTAAAAAATAGCTAACGTAACTTTTAAATCTTGAAAATTTACAACAATTTTTTTTTTTTTTAAAGCGTACTTCCTCGCTGTACTTCCATTGTAAATAAACACTTGGGGAGGGTGAAAACACAACATATGTCGTGTAAAAACACCTTTAAATTTTAACTTTAAGCAGTGATGCCGCTGTACTTGAAAAAACCTGGGTCCCCGGGACCCAGGATTTCCAAAAATCTGGGTCCCTTTTTTACAAAAGCGGGTCCCCATCAATAATAATTTATATTTTAAAGGAATAAATGAAAGTTGTTTATTAAGATAAATGAAATGCATTAATTATTGTTTTAACAATAATTAAATAATGAATTAAAACCAGCATTATTTGTACTCAAATAAGATATTTTTAAAAAATATTAAGAGAAATTTTCTTTACTTTTTTAAAAGTAAAAATGCAAGATACAATTTTAATTGTAAAATAATGTTTATTTGAGAGTAGAAGATACCAAGTTCCACTAACAAGTATCACTAATGTTCGCATTCTTTTAAAAAGAGGCAAGGCGGGTTTATTGAAAAAAATATTTTTGCTGAAAAAAAGAACACTTATGTTAAGTAAAGGTGTACTTTTCGTTGAATGAATGGGTGCTTTCATTATTATACTTCCCATTGAATTATTTGTCAGCATAGATCTGTGTTGGAATCAGACATTTTCCTTGGAAGGGAAATTTATATCTAAATCACTAATAAGCATCAAATCTTAAATGTTCTGAAGGCGAGAGACATTTCAATACAGTAAGAACGAGGGGGGGGGGGGGGATTTTTACTGGTCCACCTAATGAATATAAATATTATCAAAGTACACTGAGATCATGCTGTATTTTTAAGAATCTCATAAAAAAGAAATTAAATCCCATTTTATGAATTTTCTAGATATAAGTTTAGTTTGCACATCTTTTTTGGTGCTTTGACTAAATTCACGTTTTTTCCGCGTTACTTTGACGAAATTCGCGTTTTTCCGCGATCCTTTTGTTGAAATTCACTATTTTTTCGCGAGTCTGTCACGAAAATCGTGTTTTTTCCGCGATACTTTGACAAAATTCGGCTTTATTCCGCGATTTTTTGACGAAATTTGCCATTTTTTCGCAATCTTTTGTCGAAATACACTATTTTGTCTCAGACCTTTTACGAAAATAGCGTTCTTTCCGCTATATTTTCACGAAATTTGTGCTTTTTTCGCGATCCTTTGACGAAAATCGGCTTTTTTACGTTATTTTTTGACGACATTTGCTATTTTTGGGGGATCCTTTGATGAAAAACAACTATTTTTTCGCGATCCTTTGACGAAAATCGGCTTTTTTCCGCGAATTTTTGATGAAATTTGCGCTTTTTTCGCGATCCTTTGACAAAATTCGGCTTTTTTCCGCGATTTTTTGACAAAATTCGCTATTTTTTCGCGATCTTTTAACGAAATACGCTAATTTGTCGCGGCCCTTTCACGAAAATCGCGTTTTTCGCAATATTTTGATGAAATTTGTGCTTATTTCAGCGATATTTTCATGAAATTTGTGCTTATTTCCGCGATTTTTTGACGAAATTCGCTTTTTATTTCGCGATGCTTTGACGAAATACGCTGTTTTTTCGCGGCCCTTTTACGAAAATCGCTGCTTTTGCGCGATATTTTGATGAGATTTACGCTTTTTTCGCGATTCTTTGACGAAAATCGTCTGTTTTCCGCGATTTTTTCACGGAATTACGCGTCCCACGGGACGCGCAAGAGCTATTTTTTTGCATCCGCGGCATCCCTGCTTTAAGTGTACATGACATAACAAAGGGTGTGGGAAATATTCATCGCAATGATTGTGATTTAATGCATTTCTTGGATCGCATTTTAGTTAAATTTGAATCGCAAATTGCGATGCGATACCGCTTAAATCGAACCCTGTTCGCTTTATTTTTCTTCTTCGTTACTTAAACGACCATTCGGCAATCTGTTATCCATCAGTTTATCAGTTGTAGATAATTCTGAGGTCATTACATTGGCATCACATGGGTAAAAAATCCCAAGAAAATCGATTACAGCATGAAAGAAACAATGTATATCCGAAGTCAGACAATGTATAAACGAAACTTTCAACATTAAAATATATAGGGAGGAATCGGGACTGCAGTGAAATGATGTATAAAGGTGAAAGATGTCTAAATGAGAAACGTATAAACGGTGCTTTACTGTATCATAATTTGGGACTTAAAGGGTTAAGTAACTTGTACTGGTTAGAAAAAGAGAATGGTTTTGGTGGTTGAAAACCCCAATCACGTGTACAAAAACAATATTTAATTTAGATTGTAAATATTATCTTGCATGTTTATGTGTCCATAAATTGTGTAAAACAGAATGAAATATATAAATTATGTACTTCCAATTGTCATCCCAATTCATAGGATATAAATGTGATTTTGTTAAAATACAGTCAAAGAGCATTGTTAACTCCTTTGCAATGGGCATATTTTATGGATTTTTTAATCTTTACCATCAGTATTTCCAAAAGGAAATTTTTGCCAAATTTAATCTCAGAAAATTTGTGATTAAAATTACTGGTGGGAATAATCAAGAATCTGAAAAATACATACATGGTGCATACACAAAGAAATTAGGGAATAAATCAATCTTAGTTAAAGGTGTTTTCACTTTGCTTTCCCCAACTCATCAACTTGAATGCTATTGACATGCTTAATTAATCATTTTTGTAAAAGCATGAAATTTATACATATTTAAGTATAATTTAAGTGCCAAAAAATTAAATAACATTTTGCATTTCTTTATACATCTTGAATTATATAATCAACTGCTTCACTCATAGTGATTCTATGATTTCAGTTGCTAAAGATTTTTCTCTTGATTTTAAAAATTATTTAACAAAATGTTTTATGGGATGTGAATGTTAATATAATGTGGCCACATTGTTTTTTAATTGGACAAAAAATTGTGTTTTGATTAACAAAGATTAAAGCCAAATGTTATTCTAAAATTAATCATCTTCTTTAGCTAAGGTATTGCTGTATTTTGATGTCCTTTTTCAAGAGATCATTTGCCTATATAAGAAACTGAAAAATCTGTTTGCCTGCAAATTTTATGCAAAAAAACCAGATTGCATTTGAAAATAGTATTAAAGGAACCGCATTTTTTAAAAATCTTTCATTTTTAGTTCTAATATCCATACTAATTCATTAAAAATTTTAAATACAGCAATTTCTGGCATGCAATCCATGGAACAAACAATCATGTTTGCACCCAGAAATTTTATTTAATAAAATATTAGTTATTAAATCATTGTAAATATATTTGACTTGAATTATTAAATAAAATTTCTGGGTCTAAACATGATTGTTTTATCTGTAGATTATATGTCAGAAAGTATGATATATACAAGCTTGAAATTAAAAATGAAACCTAAAATTGAAAACTAATTTTAGGAAGGCATAAATTTTGGTAAAGTATGATTCAAAACTGAGAAATAAATATTTTATTCTATCATGCTCATACACAATTGCAATATTGATATAAAAACAACAATTTATTGATAAACATGTAATTGTTCAATAATAAGTATGAAACAACCAAACAACTATCAGAAAAATTTTAATTCTGAAAGCAGTGAACTAAATAATTAAAAAATATATAATAAACTAGACAGTTCAATACATAAATGTTATGCCAATAATAAAGATATATCAAAGTTATATAAAAATGGGGTGATTTTCTTTTTAGCATATTTTTGACTACACACTTTTTCCTTATCAAAATAATCCTATTGCATTTCTGTTATTAAATTTAATGATATTCTGAATAAAAATTGTATTAATAATTATACTGCTACCAACTTTTTGTGGCTGAATGCAAAATAGATTTATTAAAATTCTGAAATACATTACAAAATATTTTTGAAGATAATACATAAAAAACAACATTATCTAAAAATTTACTATCATAAAGTTATTAAATTGGTCAAATTTAAAGAGAAAACCAGATAGAACTTCATAAATAACCAAAATGAAGATGTGTATTCATGAAAGAAAAATTGTTATATAAATTAATTTTGCACACAGAAAATTTAAATAAAAAGATTTACACACTTTTATACATTTAAGATAAGTGAAATTTAAAAAAAAAAAAAAAAAAAAAAAACCTACATAAAGACAATGTACAAATAGAAAGAAAACTTTATTCTGGTATGAAACTGTAAGGTGAAATTTTGCATAGAAATACTAATTTATAATCTAACAAAACATTAGACTAGATAAATAAGCACCTGTAACAACATTATCATAAATATGAAATAGACTTTTTTAGAAGAAAAGTAAGTACAATATATACATTTCATAAAAATAGTGCATTTTACAGGGGGATATGAAGTAAAACATGCATATGTACTTACAGTTAACAAGAAAAAAAAAATCATACCTTATTCCATATAGTTACATGATACAACATTTAAAAAATTTGAAATAAGCATGATCATATTCAATGTGAATATGTATTTCAATATGAAATTATGATATTTCTGTGCTGAGTAGGGCTTCATTTATTTTTGCTATTAAATAGTATAGGCATATTAAATAATCCCTTTGCCCTAATGTACAGTAAAAAAACTGGGATTTTATTGAGTAAAAAATTCAATAGATAATGTCTAATGAAAATTTTGTGACATGGAGATAAATAACATAATTACCACTAAAATTGAATATATATATATATTTCTAAGCTATCAGCAGCAATAATGCATTAAAAATTGAAAATAAATAAATAAAATACATGTCCCAGTGTTCATATGAATTATTAGATATTAATTTAAATTTACAAATATTATAAATATAAAATGGATAAGTAAACCTTAAGTAATCACACCATATACTTCTTTTCTTAAGAACAAAAAATTAGCAATAACAACTTAAAGAAGAGATTGGAAATGGCTTCATAAAATATTTATACCAATCATAACTAAATTCGTCTATGTAATTTAACCTTATCATTTTACAGAAGTATAGTTTGATATAAATTAAAATAAAAAAATAATAACAAAGTTATTAATTATTAAATTTAAAAAATTGAATTAAATATAGAAGGCTCATTACACAATAACATATGAGAAAATTAAGATTTATAAAATTCAGCCTACGAGTAAATTTGTTCATTTAAATATTACATTATAAAACAGCTGCTAAATTCTTTATACAGTATACTCGTGATTTTATGACCACCAATTTAGCAATCATTGGATGAGGTCCTGATCGTTTTCTAATACTTATAATGTTTTTCCTTGCTCGTTTTAACAAGCTGCAAATCCAAATCTTGATTTAGCAGCCTTTCCAAGAACATGAACAAACTGTGCATTGTATTCAACTTCTCTGGGAAGTGAAAGAAAATCATCTAACCAAACGTTTCCTTCTTCTGACTCTTTTAGATGTTGGCCAACTTTGCCCACCTCCCATCTCCTTTTCATCCACTTTCTAGGAATGACGATGCAGCCTAAGTACAGATCTGTTAAATTTCTTGGCTATTTCTATCCCTTTTCATCTGTAGCTTTGCAATACATGCCCACTCGGCTCTTTACTTTGCAATTAGCTGGCTAGAGATCATCACAAAAATACCTGTATCAGGGAAATGCACACGTCCTGTGATAGAATAATCTCCCAATGTGTAATCTTTTCAGAGTCATTTCGTGAATGTCAAAACATCTGTATGTTCTGTACTTATTTTATGTTAAATATTTTTATTTTTCAATGGCTCCTCTTGTAACTAAAAGATCATCTATATCCATTGATATGAAAGTGAAAAAACTTGAAAGTATGGACAAACATCATATAACAAAACGTAAAATTGCTAACATCCCAAAAAGTGCTGTTTCTGCGATCATAAAAAATTGGGATGCCATAATGAAAGCAAAAGAATCTATACTGCCAAACTGACTGCACAACAAACAGGCTAAATATCCTCTATTGGAGAGGGCTCTTGTTGAGTAGATGTAGAATATGAGATAAAAAATATGCCAATTGAATGTTTTAAAGGCTAAGGCTCAAACATTTGTTGAAATGCTGAAAGTGAATGAAAATTTCAAAACCTCAAGATGCAGAACGGATTAATATTAAAAAAGGTGTGGAGAAAGTTATGCGGTAAATCTTGAAATTGTGAGTCAGTGGAGAGATACAACACTAAAAAAAACATAACTGATTACAATGAAGATGAGATAATTAATGCCAATGAAACTGCTCTTTTTTACAAGTTGCAACTGGAGAGATCTTACAAGAAGATGAGACTTGCTTTGGAGTGAAATGGGCAAAGCAATGATTAACTGTTCTATTGGTGGCTAACATGTTTGAAACTGAAAAATTTCCTCTGATCATAATTCGAAATTCTGAAAAACAGTGTTGTTTCAAGGGAATCTAAACATTGCCTGTAGTTTACAAAGCCTATAAGAAAGCATAGATGTCAGAAATTTTTAAAGAGTGGGTCAAAAAGCTAGACAAACAAATGAAAAGTAAAGTAAGAAAAATCCTATTAATCATGGATAACTGCATGCACATCCTCTAGAAATTTGTTTTGCAGCATATGAGTCAAGGTGTTATACAGTATTTTTAAAAAATGTACCAACAGAAACCAGTCAATGACGTTCTAATCAGCTTAGAAGTAAACAAAACTCATACAATGAATTCATTAGAGACTATTCATATAGACAATGCTGCTTAGCAAGCAGTTTCTCAGGACACAGTTTTGCTTCCATCTCACTGGATTTTTAAAGAAACAAGCTTGGGAAATTGAACTGGCAACAGAGGGGTTCAAAAAACAGAATACTAAAACTGAAGATTCCAATCATCTAAAGCAAGCATTATAGAAACATGTTGTTTGGACGGGAAAATGTCACATTTGAGAATTATGTTGACGTTGACAGTAAGTTAAAAACTTCGAGGGAATTTTCAAAAAGTGACAATCTGTGGTGTTTTATTAAAAATTTTAGTTCATTTTCACTATAAAGAAAAATAAATGCTATTAATTATGTTTATCCCAGTTAGTTTTCCCAGATCTATCTACAATCAATTAGCATGTATGAATTTTAACCCCTTCGCGACGGGAGCCTTTTACGAAATGTTTATTACTTTGCTACCGGTTTTAAAAAACAGAAGTTTGTGCCTATTCAAATCGGGAAAATGCTTGGATTAAATAAGGCAAATTTTACAGTAAAATTTTACTGGTGAGGATAAACGAGGATCCTTAGGCCTATTTCTGGCACGTATATGTGTTGCTCGTCCCCAAGGGGTTAAGACATGTCTTGTTTGTTTAAAACATGTTTGTTAAAGATGATTTTTTTTTTAAAGTCTCATAAATTAATTTAAAGTCTTAATAGCTAATTAAAGTTTTCCTAAAGTTAATTTAACAGCATATTTATTAAAGTAAATGTAGTTTTAAGTGTTACCTGTAATTAATAATAATGTGGCTAGCAGATTACAAATGTAATTAAAGATGGTTGCCACTGAGGGAAAGAAATTGTGCAATGCTGGACTAGAAAATAATTAACTGCAACTTTAACCTGTTAAATAAGTGTATACCACTTAAACTGGATTAAGTTTCTGCATCACAAGGGAAGTGCTGGTACAGTTTTTGCATAATTAACTTGATGTTTAACTGCAATTGTAATCATTCAATTTGCCTTTAGTTTTAACTGTTTATTCTGTATTCATAGAGCAGCTGCTAATGAAATGTCAGATGATGAGGGATGTATTGTGCTTCCAGGTTGGAGTTAGAGAATGTATTTAAATATTTTTAGAGCTGTTGTTATTTTTATGGTAACATTATGGTGGAAATGAGCTGTGCTTATTTACTTCAATTTTTTCTAACTAATTGTTATTTGTTATGCAGTTTTACTAACATGGATTTAAATAAAATAAAAGTTACTTAAAGGACTGTTCAATGAACTTTTACTATACTATATCACATGCCGTTTTTATATGGAAAAGCTCCATGTCCTTACAATCTGCAGCCTTCTGAATCCTGAAAATTCATTCCAAATAATTCTTCTGATGAGGAAATCGATGATATTCCAGAAACAATTCCTACATCAAAAGAAGCAAAAGACGCCATCAAAATTCCATGGAACTTTTTTGATAGGGAAGAAAATTTTAACAGCTACTTTCAGAAGATCAATGACCTCGAAAGCAGCATTCTGAAAGTTTCTAGCTGCCATTTGAAGCAAAAAAGTATAACATAATTTTAAAAAATATGTTAATTAAGCGTAAGTCATTTTTTAAATTTGTAAAATGAATAAATTAATTCTTATAAAATTTTTCTATAATTTTAAAGCATTTTTTTATTCTAAAAATTTAGACAAAATATCACAAATATATTTTTAAAATTGTATAGATCAATAATTTTTATTATATTAAAATGTTAGGTATTTTTGAACTGCATTAAAATCAACCAATATTAGCAACTTTTGATTTAATGCCCATTCGATTTAATGTCAAATTTGCCGAGGTGCCATGAAGGTCATTAAACTGCGAGTTTACTGTATTAGAAAATCAATTTCATAGTCATTGTGGAAAAATCCCAGATGTTTAACTGCAAGTTATAAAAGAAATTTTGTTTGTCAATGAATATAATTTTTTAGAAGAAAATTACACATAATATATGCATTTCATAACAGTATAGTACTAAAAAAAGAAAAAAAATAGAATGACATGTTATTTCCATGTACGGTTACATAATACAAACTTTTTTTTTTACATTTTTTAAAGAAAAATAAGCAAGATCATCTTCAATAATAACATTTCAAACATTAATTTGTAACACTTTGTGCTAACTTTCCTTTCTCTTTGCTATTTAACGAAAAATACATATTGTAAACTGTTTTTACTTGAAGGAAGTGTTAAAATTTTCCAGAAACATGGTTTTATATAAATCAAAATAATAACAATCATAAATTTAAAATTATTGATTAATAAATTTTAATTAAGCTGAAGGAAGTCAATACTGAATTCAAGCAAGATTTCAGGGGGTATTAAATCATTAAAATTGAATGTTAAATAATTCTTTCCCCCTCAACACACAGAGATATAGAAATTTGACTCAGTACAAATGAGTTTACCGAGTTATTAATGAAATTGCAACATTAGTTAAATATAAATAAGTAAGAGATTTTAATTACTTTACTTCATTATCACTGAAAATAGGTAATATTTATGAATAAAAACATACGTGCCCATTTCTTAGAGATTATCAGAATTAAGTTTGAATTTTGCATTAGATAAACATTAACGCTCTGAATTATGAAAATTTTATCTTCTAAAGCATTTTTTGTGAATTGTTTAAACTACGTTAGAAGATTTACATAATCATTTAATAAATTTTACAAGGATTGAAGGATTTAGAAGGATTAATTAAATTTGAATTTATAGGGATTTTGTGCAATATTTATAACCCCACTCAAATCTTTTATTTTAAATATGTTTCTTAGTATTTTGTAGAATTAGGAAATGTACAAATATAATATTCTTACAATAGAAACATACAAATATTTCCCAATTGAACCCCCCCCCCCCCCCCCAATGCCAAGAAAGCTGAAAAGATGCCAAGACAAAAGAAATCATCTTCTTAAAAATATTTTTGTTTTGTGAAGTTCCGTCAGTAGATAAAGTGTTAAACCGATAAATAAAACTTTCATTGAAAACTTGTAATCTTTTTTTTAAATGTGCAATTGTTTATTTTCACATTAAAATATGAAACCAAGTAATTAAAAAAAAAAAGAGTTAAACATGCAATTTGAAAAAAATATATTGAACTATAATTAAATTCCTCTACATAATTGAATGCAAGCATTTTACAAAAGAACAGTTTTATGTAAACAGATCATAAAATAATAACTTTCAATTAAATGCAAAATATTTGTGCATAATCCCCATGGACAAATGGAACATACAAAAACACTGGGATTAATAAAATTTAGCATAACAGTATATTTGTCCATGAGAAAGTTAAGATAATTTAGGATGATAATGCACACATATCAAGGAAATATTGAGTTGTGTGTACTTTAACGGCTGCTAAAATTTCAATATTTTAAAAATAATATTAAAATACATAGCTAACAAATCACAAAAAATTCTAGCCACATAACAAATTATAAAATAAATATATACCAATAAATAAAATTTCATGAATAGAATCAATAAATAATGAGCACAAAATCAAACATAAAAACAAAATACAGCATATCTCATATATGCATTTTTTACTTTAGCTAAAATTCAAGTATCAACAGAGTCACCAATAAATTAATTAGGGATAAGTACAAAATCTATCTATATTAGTAAGGAAAGGAGTTTGTGTGTGTGTCTGTCGACGCTGTTCTGAAAAGACTGCTACACATAGAGTTACAAATTCTGGGATTAAGATATGCATCTCAAAGCTTGATTATTTAATTTTTTGATTACCTTTTTTACGTTTCGAGGTGATTTTCCTACATTAATAAAAATAATCCAGTTTCAATCTTTTAGTTCAATGTAGTAAATTTTGTCTTCTTTTCAATAAATTTTATTTGGAATTCACACGGTAATTTTTGAATTTTACACAATTTTTTTTAAATCCTATTTTTAGTGTTTTTTCACATTTTACATCAATTTTTTGGCATTCATGAAAGAATTCTGTTTACAATGTTTTACCCCATTTTAGTAAATTTTGTCCCCTGCAATTTTTTAATACCCATGGCAATTTTTTGACATTCAGAAAAGAAATTTGGTTTTAAAATTTTATCCTAATATAGTAAATTTTGTCGTTTGGGATTTTTCAATTTTTAGTGATTTTCAATGCAATTTTTCAAGATCTTTTATGTTCCATGTAGAATTTTTGTCATTCATGAAAGATTTCCGATTGCAATGTTTTACCCAATTATAGTGAATTTTGAACATTTAGCGATTTTCAGAGTACTGGGGCAATCTTTTAACAATGTAAAAAGGAATTACGTTTCAACATTTTAGCTTAAATAGTAAATTTTGGCCTGTTCAATTTTTTAGTTTTAGCAATTTTTAATGCTATATTCAGAATTTTTTTACATTCCACATCGATCTTTTCTTATTCATGAAAGATTCGATTACAATGTTTTACCCCATTATAGTAAATTTTTACGCCAGCTATTTTTTGAGTACTGCGGTGATGTTTTGACATTGGTAGAAATAATTCATTTTCAACATTTTAGCTAGTAATTTTTTTATATTTTACGATTTAAAATTTTAATGCAATATTTAGCAGCTTTTAGAGATTTTTGCGTTGATTTTTTGTCATTCATGAAAGAATTCTGATTACAATGTTTTACCCCATTATAGTAAATTTTGTCTCCAGCGATTTTTGATTATTTTGTGATTTTTAGCATTTTTTCGAGTTCCACAGCAATTTTTTAGCATTTGGAAAGGGAATTTTGTTTTAAAGTTTTATCCTAATATAGTAAATTTTGTTCTCCATGATTTTTTAATGTTATCAATTTTTAATGTGATTTTCTTGCATTTTGCATTGATTTTTTGTTTTTCATGACAGATTTCTGATTACAATGTTTTATCCCATTATAGTAAGTTTTAACCAAGCGATTTTTAATACAATTTTCCATGAGATTTTGAACATTTTTTCGAATCACGTGGAGATTTTATGACATTCGTAAAAGGAATTCGGTTTCAAATTTTTAGACTAATATAGTAAATTTTGTCTTCTACAGTTTTTTTAATTTTAGAGATTTTTAATGCAATTTTCAATGCGATTTTTAGATTTCTTGCTCTTCATGTCAAATTTTTGTCATTTATTGAAGATTTCAGATTATAATATTTTATTTAATTATAGTAAATTTTGTTTCCTGTGATTTTTGTACATTTAGGGATTCTTAATGTGATTTTCAATATGATTTCCAGCCTATTACAGTAAATTTAGTCTTCTGAGATTTTTAATGAAATTTTTAGCAATTTTTTGAGTTCTGCAGCAATTTTTTAACATTGGTAAAAGGAATTTGATTTCCGACTTTTAGTCTCTACGATTTTTGAGTTTTAATGTGATTTTCCCAAGATTTCGTGCATTTTACGTCAATTTTTTGTTTTTCATGAAATATTTTTTATTACATTGTTTGGTATTTTTCCATTATATGGACACCAATGTCACCAAGGCATGGTGTCCTATGTGTAAATTGGAAGACTAAAGCACTAGACAGAAAACATTGGGAAAATCTGGGGGAGACCGACATCCAGCAATGGATTGAAAATGGATGATGATGATGATATGTATATATATATATGATGGACATAAATCATCAAGAAGAATAAATGTGCTAAAAATGAACAAATTTCTTCAGTTACATAAACAATATAACTTTTCAACTTAGCCATAAATCTCTTTAAATAATAATGTATTTAACATTGAAAATCCTATGATAAAGATAGTGATTTTTGAGTGACTTAATTACTCATAAACTGCACTAAACTGTTTTATTGTTATGATTCTGTATCTTATAAAGTAAACATTTTTTTTCATTCTAAAAAAATGTAGCTAACCCAGAAAGAGGCATTAAAAAAGCTCTCTTATATACATAATAAAAGCTCTCTTATATTATCTCTTATACACTTAAATACATGTTAATTAAATAACTTCAAATGTGACTGCATTTTAAATTTGATAATACAAATATAATCAAACATTTTTTACTTAAAGGAGGCAGAAAAAGTAATACATTCGAGAATGCAATTTTCTCCAAATAAAAGGTGAAAAAGTGAATATCTTCAACTGATACAATTTGGATAAAACGTAAAAAGTGGATTTGCCATGAATGGATAAGCATCCTGAAAAAAGGTGAGTCCCAATTTACATTATCGTACTCGCACCTATTTAATGGGATACAAAATCCTATCAAGATTATGAACAATGATTAGAAATAAATTAATTAAATAGCCTCCAATGAAATCTGAAATATTTGATAAATAAAGTCAAATAAACTTTTAAACTTTCAAAAAAAGAAAAATTGAAAGGACTTTTTGCGGTAACACATAAATAATATAAGTTAAGAAAATGGCAAATTCTAAAGACAATTTAACAACTGAAACACTCACAGCTACAAACTATTCAATTTGGAAGTTCAAGGCTGAAATGCTTTTAACAAAGGACGATTTCTTTCATATAATCACGGAAGAACCGCCTAATCCAATTACCGACGCATGGTCCAAAATTGATAAGAAAGTCCCTGCACTCATTAATTTGACAATTGATGATAATCATATTACTCACGTTAAAAATTTGCAGACAGTCAGACACAACAGCCAAGCTTTGCACGAGATACATGAACGACATAATTTGTCTAGCAAACTGTATTTTTTAAGAAAACTTTATGGCATTAAATTCGCTGAAGATGATCCTAATCCCATACTTGTTAGTAACTATGTTAACTCTTAGCCTATATCTAATAATAATTCAGTTTTTCTTGTTAATTTGTATGTTGGTCAAGGTGTCAATAATTATGTTATGGGAAATCAAGCAGTTCAGCCACCAGTTTATGTTATTAATACATTTGTTTGACATTCGACCACATGTAAGACAGTAAAGAGCTTTCAGTTCTGTTCAAGTAATATTCTCAAGTGGCTTACCAAGCACATGCTTGTTAGTAACTATGCTAACTCTCAGCCTATATCTAATAATAATAATTCAGTTTTTCTTGTTAATCCGTATGTTGGTCGAGGTGTCAATAATTATGTTATAAGGAAATCAAGTCGTAAGACGAAGTTGGCAAGTGATGAAGGGACTTTTACATCTGTTTCTACAAATAGTGAGTTTGAAATGAAGGTGAAATCCAGTCTAAGTTATAAAAAAATAGCAAAGAAAACTAAAATATATTTTCGTAAATATAACTCTGATTTTTTTTAAATGTGGGTTTGTGTTTTCTGGTTCTGAGGAAGAGCCTATGCCCCAGTGTGTGATTTTTTTCGAAATGCTATCCAACAAATGTATGAAATTTTCAAAACTTGAAAGACATCTATCAACTAAACATCCTGAATGTGTCGGAAAATCTTTGGATTTCTTTGAAATCAAGAAAAGAAATTTTTGTATGTCTAAATCTACCATGGAAAAATCTTCAAAACTGAACAAACTAAGCACCAGAGTTTCTTATGAGTTTTCTTTGTTAATCGCAAAGAAGGGTTCAGCTCACACCGTGGAAGAGGAACTCATTATACCCACAGCAAAAATAATAAGTAATACTTTGTTTGATGAAAAATGTGCAAAAAAAATATACGAAATTCCATTATCAAATACAACAGTTAAAAGAAGAATTGCTGAAATGTCAGAAAATGTGAAAAAAACTGTCATTACTTTTTTGAAACAAAGTGAATATTTTTCCCTGCAACTTGATGAGAGTACAGACGTTGTTGGACAAGCTAATTTATTAGCTTTTAGTCGTTTTGAGTTGAATGGCAATATTAAAGAAGAAATGTTGTTTTGTCAATCTTTGCTGACAAAAACAACTGCCGAAGAGATTTTCAAATCTATTGACAATTTTATAAAAGAAAATGAAATAGATTGGACTAAGTGTGTAGGTTTGACAACGGATGGGGCACGTGCTATGTCTGGAATTCATATAGGTTTATTCGCCAAAGTTAAATCAGTCGCTCCCTTGGTTCAATGTACACATTAACATACATAGAGAAGCTCTAGCAGTTAAAGGTTTGGATGAGAGTTTTTCTTAAACTCTTCACGATGCAGTAAAAATAGTTAACTTTATCAAAGCAAGACCTAAAAACACCAGACTGTTTGGTGTTTTGTGTGATGAAATGGGCAGTGAAAACAAACAGCTTCTACTTCACTGCGATGTTCGGTGGCTGTCGAGAGGCAAAGTGTTGACAAGATTGTTCGAACTCCGTGATGAACTCACGGTTTTCTTGACGGAGGGAGATTATGATGGAAAACTTGCAAATTCCTACTTAGACTGTGTGACCAATGAAAACTGGTTGAAACGGTTGGCATATTTGACAGATATTTTTGGTTCTCTCAATGTTCTTAACTCTGCAGGGCAAGGATGCTCATAAGTTTTTTGTGCAAGACAAAATAGAAGCAATGATAAAGAAACTTCAACGATGGGCTCAAAAAGTGGAGCAAGATTCCTTCGACTCATTTCCAGTCCTACATGATTTTCTTGAAACCAACGAAGTCAAAATTGATAAAACAACAGCTACAACTATAAAAGAACACCTCGAATCTTTGGCCTCTAACCTCAAGTAATTTAAAGTTATTTATTTTTCTTAATTTTATTCTATTATTTTTAATAAGCGTAATTAAAAACATTTATTTTCCTAAAACAGTAACTTTTTATAAAATTAGTAAATTTTTCAAATAGTACCTTTTTAAATATATTAATAAATTTTAGTTACTTGTCTTATACTTTTATCAATCATTCATATGAATGAGAAATCTACCAACACTGACTGAAACAGTAATTAAGCCTTTTCATATTTTTTAGGAACTTCTTCCCTAAAATTGAAGATGAAATACAATGGATCAGAAACCCCTTTGAAGAAAATTACTTAAAAAAATTAAAATTATCTTCAAATGAAGAAGACTCGTTAATTGAACTATCATGTGACCAGACTTTAAAATCGATTTTTAAGACAACACCACTGGTCTCATTTTGGATAAAAGTTCGGCAAGACTATCCAGCTATTGCTAAAATTGCACTGAGACACTTGATGGTCTTTTCTACAACCTATCTATGTGAACGAGCCTTTTCAACTTTAGTTTTTTTGAAAAATAAATATAGAAATAAAATGAATGCCGAGAGTGATTTGAGACTAAAACTATCCAGTTTCAATCCAGATATTGACACTCTCGTCGAGGACAAACAGTGTCAAAAATCCTATTAAGGTTTTTTTTATCCTTTTTTTTTTTAGTTTTTATATAATTGTGATAGCTAAGTGAATACAATAAATAAAGTTATTTTCTTTATAAAAAATATTTTTTTCTTCATGTACAGCATCTTTTACTAGTTACTGACATAATATATATATATATATTCGTCATGTGTATATACTATAACTATATAGGTGTCTATTTGTCATATTTTTAACTTGTATATTAAGTAGTTAGTGGTCCTCAAAGTTATTTTTACAAAATTGGTGGTCCGCACAACTAAAAAGGTTGGGAACCGCTGTTCCAGATCATTTACCATATCGGAATCTGTTAGGATATCTCCAGCACATCACTCAGAAATGCTGACCTGATATTGCCTGGACTGTAGCAATATTATCCCAATTCACAGAGAAACATAACTTAACACACTATAAAGCTATCATCAGAACCGTGATGTATTTAGCAATGACACGATCAGTGGGAATTAAGTTACCATGTTCAAGTTTTCCAATTCAACTAGCCATCTATGCAGACACCTCTTGGGATAGCAATACTATAAACCGAAAATCCTGGAGCAGATATACTGCAATTTTGAATGGCATTCCTGTAACCTGGCATGTCACCAAGCAAAAACTCTGACGCAAAAAAAAAGAAGAGAAGAAATCCTTTTTCTTGTTTTTTTTCTTTTTGTGGAAACGGATGGAAAAAAGGGGGCATTTTGTAGAGTTTACAATTTATTTTTTCCATCCCTTTCCACCCTATTACATATTTATTAGTTATTACCTACTGTAAACTGGATTCTCGTGTTTTTTTTCTTACTTTACTTCATTTTTCAGCTTGCTCATTGAGCATTTGTTTACATTCGGACATCACGAATCGGCGGAGTTGAGTTACAGTGTGCGTTCTTTCTGGCATGCAGCCATTTTAAGTTGCGATCATATTCGCAATATCTTTATTTTAAATATTACTTAAAGTTATTTTTAGGTTTATTTTAGCTTTAAATTATATCACAGCTATTTTTTAATGATCTTTTTGTAAGTTAGTATTTTTCCATGTTATTTAAATGTCTAAAGTAGTTGTAAGAAGCTTCATAAGTAAGTAAATCACATGCTTCTTTTTCATTGGCTGTCACCATGCCGCTTACTTTTAAAAAGGTCTGATATTCTGTGCATAGGTTGTATTCTGTATCCAGCATGCTTGTATCCTGATGTTTTGATGAAGTGTTTTCGGTGCTTCGACATTTTAAAGTGCTCTATCACTTTGGCCATGATATTTATGAAAATTTAATAGCATTTCAGTGGTAATTATAAAGTTAAAGTAATGAATTTTGGAAAGTTTAGGGTATTCTTGCATTTTGATGAAGTCAAGACATACATTGCCTAGTGCAGTGTTTTGGTTATTATTAAAGTATAAATCGAACCATTTTGAAAGTGGAATCTCGCCCGTCTTAGTAATTATGAAGTTTAAAGTCCGTTCGAGATATTTTGGAAAGTTTGTATTTAATAGAAGTCGGCTGGTTGTATAATCTTTGTTTTTCATTTCAAATATTAATTTTTCAGGACTAATCTTGCATCTTTTCCTTCTTACGTCTCGAATTAAAGAAAATTATACTAAATGGCTTAGTCAATATGAGAAATACCGGAATCCAGTAAACATAACCACCTGTAAGCTTATGAGTTATCCGAGACCAAGATTGTTTCCAGCTGTATATTTATTCGTCATTAAAATTATTGAAAGAAACCACATTGCCTCTTCAAAGTTTCATCACAACACCAGTATTTGAAAGTACTCTTTTATTTTTTTATTTTAAGAAGATATTCACCAACCCACCAACCTTGAACACTCTGCTATGGAAAGGGATGTTATTTGTGAGTGAATATTTAACCAAACACTTGCAAATCAACAATATTTAAAGACTTCCAAAAATTATAGTCTAGTTCTAAGCGGAGAAAAGGAGCCGATACTTGAAGTTTATGCAGATGCAGATTGGGGAGGAGATGTAGATTCACGAAAATGAACAAGTGGGGACTTATATCTGTTAGGGGGAAATCTCATACGATGGTCGACCAAGAAACAATCCTGTATTGTGTTATCATCGGCTGAGGCCAAGTATGTGTCAGCAGCAAATGCAGCAATTAAAATAAAGTGGCTAGTCAATTTACTGAACGAATTAAACCTACAACAAACCCTACTAATAAATCTATATGAAGACAACCAGCCCACAATCAAGATGATAGAATAAGATTCCACTTGATAAAACAACTAAAATAAGAAGGGACTATCAACCTAAAGTACTGCTCAACCAAATCAATAACACATCGTTTTATGAAACTAGTTCCCAAGCCTGTTTTTCAAATCCATAGAAGGAACTTAAATTTGTGTGACAGTGAAACTTCAGAAATTAAAGAGGAGTTGATGGACATAAAACATCAAGATGTATAAATGTGCTAAAAATAAACTAATTTCTTCAGTTACATAAACAATATAACTTTTCAACTTAGCCATAAATCTCTTTAAATAATAATGTATTTAACCTTGAAAATCCTATGATAAAGATAGTGATTTTTGAGTGACTTAATTACTCATAAACTGCACTAAACTGTTTTATTGTTATGATTCTGTATCTTATAAAGTAAACATTTTTTTTCATTCTAAAAAAATGTAGCTAACCCAGAAAGAGGCATATAAAAAAGCTCTCTTATATACATAATAAAAGCTCTCTTATATTATCTCTTATATACTTAAATACATGTTAATTAAATAACTTCAAATGTGACTGCATCTTAAATTTGATAATACAAATATAATCAAACATTTTTTACTTAAAGGAGGCAGAAAAAGTAATACATTCGAGAATGCAATTTTCTCCAAATAAAAGGTGAAAAAGTGAATATCTTCAACTGATACAATTTGGATAAAATGTAAAAAGTGGATTTGCCATGAATGGATAAACATCCTGAAAAAAGGTGAGTCCCAATTTACATTATCGTACTCGCACCTATTTAATGGGATACAAAATCCTATCAAGATTATGAACAATGATTAGAAATAAATTAATTAAATAGCCTCCAATGAAATCTGAAATATTTGATAAATAAAGTCAAATAAACTTTTAAACTTTCAAAAAAAGAAAAATTGAAAGGACTTTTTCCGGTAACACATAAATAATATAAGTTAAGAAAATGGCAAATTCTAAAGACAATTTAACAACTGAAACACTCACAGCTACAAACTATTCAATTTGAAAGTTCAAGGCTGAAATGCTTTTAACAAAGGACGATTTCTTTCATGTAATCACGGAAGAACTGCCTAATCCAATTACCGACGCATGGTCCAAAATTGATAAGAAAGTCCGTGCACTCATTAATTTGACAATTGATGATAATCATATTACTCATGTTAAAAATTTGCAGACAGTAAGACAAAACAGCCAAGCTTTGCACGAGATACATGAACGACATAATTTGTCAAGCAAACTGTATTTTTTAAGAAAACTTTATGGCATTAAATTCGCTGAAGGTGATCCTAATCCCATACTTGTTAGTCACTATGCTAACTCTCAGCCTATATCTAATAATAATTCAGTTTTTCTTGTTAATCCGTATGTTGGTCAAGGTGTCAATAATTATGTTATGGGAAATCAAGCAGTTCAGCCACCAGTTTATGTTATTAATACATTTGTTCGACATTCGACCACATGTAAGACAGTAAAGAGCTTTCAGTTCTGTTCAAGTAATATTCTCAAGTGGCTTACCAAGCACATGCTTGTTAGTAACTATGCTAACTCTCAGCCTATATCTAATAATAATTCAGTTTTTCTTGTTAATCCGTATGTTGGTCGAGGTGTCAATAATTATGTTATAAGGGAAATCAAGTCATAAGACGAAGTTGGCAAGTGATGAAGGGACTTCTACATCTGTTTCTACAAATAGTGAGTTTGAAATGAAGGTGAAATCCAGTCTAAGTTATAAAAAAATAGCAAAGAAAATTAAATATATTTTCGTAAATATAACTCTGATTTTTTTTAAATGTGGGTTTGTGTTTTCTGGTTCTGAGGAAGAGCCTATGCCCCAGTGTGTGATTTTTTTCGAAATGCTATCCAACAAATGTATGAAATTTTCAAAACTTGAAAGACATCTATCAACTAAACATCCTGAATGTGTAGGAAAATCTTTGGATTTCTTTGAAATCAAGAAAAGAAATTTTTGTATGTCTAAATCTACCATGGAAAAATCTTCAAAACTGAACAAACTAAGCACCAGAGTTTCTTATGAGTTTTCTTTGTTAATCGCAAAGAAGGGTTCAGCTCACACCGTGGGAGAGGAACTCATTATACCCACAGCAAAAATAATAAGTAATACTTTGTTTGATGAAATATGTGCAAAAAAAATATACGAAATTCCATTATCAAATACAACAGTTAAAAGAAGAATTGCTGAAATGTCAGAAAATGTGAAAAAAACTGTCATTACTTTTTTGAAACAAAGTGAATATTTTTCGCTGCAACTTGATGAGAGTACAGACGTTGCTGGACAAGCTAATTTATTAGCTTTTAGTCGTTTTGAGTTGAATGGCAATATTGAAGAAGAAATGTTGTTTTGTCAATCTTTGCTGACAAAAACAACTGCCGAAGAGATTTTCAAATCTATTGACAATTTTATAAAAGAAAATGAAATAGATTGGACTAAGTGTGTAGGTTTGACAACGGATGGGGCACGTGCTATGTCTGGAATTCATATAGGTTTATTCGCCAAAGTTAAATCAGTCGCTCCCTTGGTTCAATGGACACATTGTAACATACATAGAGAAGCTCTAGCAGTTAAAGGTTTGGATGAGAGTTTTTCTTAAACTCTTCACGATGCAGTAAAAATAGTTAACTTTATCAAAGCAAGACCTAAAAACACCAGACTGTTTGGTGTTTTGTGTGATGAAATGGGCAGTGAACACAAACAGCTTCTACTTCACTGCGATGTTCGGTGGCTGTCGAGAGGCAAAGTGTTGACAAGATTGTTCGAACTCCGTGATGAACTCACGGTTTTCTTGACGGAGGGAGATTATGATGGAAAACTTGCAAATTCCTACTTAGACTGTGTGACCAATGAAAACTGGTTGAAACGGTTGGCATATTTGACAGATATTTTTGGTTCTCTCAATGTTCTTAACTCTGCAGGGCAAGGACGCTCATAAGTTTTTTGTGCAAGACAAAATAGAAGCAATGATAAAGAAACTTCAATGATGGGCTCAAAAAGTGGAGCAAGATTCCTTCGACTCATTTCCAGTCCTACATGATTTTCTTGAAACCAACGAAGTCAAAATTGATAAAACAACAGCTACAACTATAAAAGAACACCTCGAATCTTTGGCCTCTAACCTCAAGTAATTTAAAGTTATTTATTTTTCTTAATTTTATTCTATTATTTTTAATAAGCGTAATTAAAAACATTTATTTTCCTAAAACAGTAACTTTTTATAAAATTAGTAAATTTTTCAAATAGTACCTTTTTAAATTTATTAATAAATTTTAGTTACTTGTCTTATACTTTTATCAATCATTCATATGAATGAGAAATCTACCAACACTGACTGAAACAGTAATTAAGCCTTTTCATATTTTTTAGGAACTTCTTCCCTAAAATTGAAGATGAAATACAATGGATAAGAAACCCCTTTGAAGAAAATTACTTAAAAAAATTAAAATTATCTTCAAATGAAGAAGACTCGTTAATTGAACTATCATGTGACCAGACTTTAAAATCGATTTTTAAGACAACACCACTGGTCTCATTTTGGATAAAAGTTCGGCAAGACTATCCAGCTATTGCTAAAATTGCACTGAGACACTTGATGGTCTTTTCTACAACCTATCTATGTGAACGAGCCTTTTCAACTTTAGTTTTTTTGAAAAATAAATATAGAAATAAAATGAATGCCAAGAGTGATTTGAGACTAAAACTATCCAGTTTCAATCCAGATATTGACACTCTCGTCGAGGACAAACAGTGTCAAAAATCCTATTAAGGTTTTTTTTATCCTTTTTTTTTTAGTTTTTATATAATTGTGATAGCTAAGTGAATACAATAAATAAAGTTATTTTCTTTATAAAAAATATTTTTTTCTTCATGTACAGCATCTTTTACTAGTTACTGACATAATATATATATATATATTCGTCATGTGTATATACTATAACTATATAGGTGTCTATTTGTCATATTTTTAACTTGTATATTAAGTAGTTAGTGGTCCTCAAAGTTATTTTTACAAAATTGGTGGTCCGCACAACTAAAAAGGTTGGGAACCGCTGTTCCAGATCATTTACCATATCGGAATCTGTTAGGATATCTCCAGTACATCACTCAGAAATGCTGACCTGATATTGCCTGGACTGTAGCAATATTATCCCAATTCACAGAGAAACATAACTTAACACACTATAAAGCTATCATCAGAACCGTGATGTATTTAGCAATGACACGATCAGTGGGAATTAAGTTACCATGTTCAAGTTTTCCAATTCAACTAGCCATCTATGCAGACACCTCTTGGGATAGCAATACTATAAACCGAAAATCCTGGAGCAGATATACTGCAATTTTGAATGGCATTCCTGTAACCTGGCATGTCACCAAGCAAAAACTCTGACGCAAAAAAAAAGAAGAGAAGAAATCCTTTTTTTTTTTTTTTTTTTTTTTTTTTGTGGAAACGGATGGAAAAAAGGGGGCATTTTGTAGAGTTTACAATTTATTTTTTCCATCCCTTTCCACCCTATTACATATTTATTAGTTATTACCTACTGTAAACTGGATTCTCGTGTTTTTTTTCTTACTTTACTTCATTTTTCAGCTTGCTCATTGAGCATTTGTTTACATTCGGACATCACGAATCGGCGGAGTTGAGTTACAGTGTGCGTTCTTTCTGGCATGCAGCCATTTTAAGTTGCGATCATATTCGCAATATCTTTATTTTAAATATTACTTAAAGTTATTTTTAGGTTTATTTTAGCTTTAAATTATATCACAGCTATTTTTTAATGATCTTTTTGTAAGTTAGTATTTTTCCATGTTATTTAAATGTCTAAAGTAGTTGTAAGAAGCTTCATAAGTAAGTAAATCACATGCTTCTTTTTCATTGGCTGTCACCATGCCGCTTACTTTTAAAAAGGTCTGATATTCTGTGCATAGGTTGTATTCTGTATCCAGCATGCTTGTATCCTGATGTTTTGATGAAGTGTTTTCGGTGCTTCGACATTTTAAAGTGCTCTATCACTTTGGCCATGATATTTATGAAAATTTAATAGCATTTCAGTGGTAATTATAAAGTTAAAGTAATGAATTTTGGAAAGTTTAGGGTATTCTTGCATTTTGATGAAGTCAAGACATACATTGCCTAGTGCAGTGTTTTGGTTATTATTAAAGTATAAATCGAACCATTTTGAAAGTGGAATCTCGCCCGTCTTAGTAATTATGAAGTTTAAAGTCCGTTCGAGATATTTTGGAAAGTTTGTATTTAATAGAAGTCGGCTGGTTGTATAATCTTTGTTTTTCATTTCAAATATTAATTTTTCAGGACTAATCTTGCATCTTTTCCTTCTTACGTCTCGAATTAAAGAAAATTATACTAAATGGCTTAGTCAATATGAGAAATACCGGAATCCAGTAAACATAACCACCTGTAAGCTTATGAGTTATCCGAGACCAAGATTGTTTCCAGCTGTATATTTATTCGTCATTAAAATTATTGAAAGAAACCACATTGCCTCTTCAAAGTTTCATCACAACACCAGTATTTGAAAGTACTCTTTTATTTTTTTATTTTAAGAAGATATTCACCAACCCACCAACCTTGAACACTCTGCTATGGAAAGGGATGTTATTTGTGAGTGAATATTTAACCAAACACTTGCAAATCAACAATATTTAAAGACTTCCAAAAATTATAGTCTAGTTCTAAGCGGAGAAAAGGAGCCGATACTTGAAGTTTATGCAGATGCAGATTGGGGAGGAGATGTAGATTCACGAAAATGAACAAGTGGGGACTTATATCTGTTAGGGGGAAATCTCATACGATGGTCGACCAAGAAACAATCCTGTATTGTGTTATCATCGGCTGAGGCCAAGTATGTGTCAGCAGCAAATGCAGCAATTAAAATAAAGTGGCTAGTCAATTTACTGAACGAATTAAACCTACAACAAACCCTACTAATAAATCTATATGAAGACAACCAGCCCACAATCAAGATGATAGAATAAGATTCCACTTGATAAAACAACTAAAATAAGAAGGGACTATCAACCTAAAGTACTGCTCAACCAAATCAATAACACATCGTTTTATGAAACTAGTTCCCAAGCCTGTTTTTCAAATCCATAGAAGGAACTTAAATTTGTGTGACAGTGAAACTTCAGAAATTAAAGAGGAGTTGATGGACATAAAACATCAAGATGTATAAATGTGCTAAAAATAAACTAATTTCTTCAGTTACATAAACAATATAACTTTTCAACTTAGCCATAAATCTCTTTAAATAATAATGTATTTAACCTTGAAAATCCTATGATAAAGATAGTGATTTTTGAGTGACTTAATTACTCATAAACTGCACTAAACTGTTTTATTGTTATGATTCTGTATCTTATAAAGTAAACATTTTTTTTCATTCTAAAAAAATGTAGCTAACCCAGAAAGAGGCATATAAAAAAGCTCTCTTATATACATAATAAAAGCTCTCTTATATTATCTCTTATATACTTAAATACATGTTAATTAAATAACTTCAAATGTGACTGCATCTTAAATTTGATAATACAAATATAATCAAACATTTTTTACTTAAAGGAGGCAGAAAAAGTAATACATTCGAGAATGCAATTTTCTCCAAATAAAAGGTGAAAAAGTGAATATCTTCAACTGATACAATTTGGATAAAATGTAAAAAGTGGATTTGCCATGAATGGATAAACATCCTGAAAAAAGGTGAGTCCCAATTTACATTATCGTACTCGCACCTATTTAATGGGATACAAAATCCTATCAAGATTATGAACAATGATTAGAAATAAATTAATTAAATAGCCTCCAATGAAATCTGAAATATTTGATAAATAAAGTCAAATAAACTTTTAAACTTTCAAAAAAAGAAAAATTGAAAGGACTTTTTCCGGTAACACATAAATAATATAAGTTAAGAAAATGGCAAATTCTAAAGACAATTTAACAACTGAAACACTCACAGCTACAAACTATTCAATTTGAAAGTTCAAGGCTGAAATGCTTTTAACAAAGGACGATTTCTTTCATGTAATCACGGAAGAACTGCCTAATCCAATTACCGACGCATGGTCCAAAATTGATAAGAAAGTCCGTGCACTCATTAATTTGACAATTGATGATAATCATATTACTCATGTTAAAAATTTGCAGACAGTAAGACAAAACAGCCAAGCTTTGCACGAGATACATGAACGACATAATTTGTCAAGCAAACTGTATTTTTTAAGAAAACTTTATGGCATTAAATTCGCTGAAGGTGATCCTAATCCCATACTTGTTAGTCACTATGCTAACTCTCAGCCTATATCTAATAATAATTCAGTTTTTCTTGTTAATCCGTATGTTGGTCAAGGTGTCAATAATTATGTTATGGGAAATCAAGCAGTTCAGCCACCAGTTTATGTTATTAATACATTTGTTCCAAATTCCACCACATGTAAGACAGTAAAGAGCTTTCAGTTCTGTTCAAGTAATATTCTCAAGTGGCTTACCAAGCACATGCTTGTTAGTAACTATGCTAACTCTCAGCCTATATCTAATAATAATTCAGTTTTTCTTGTTAATCCGTATGTTGGTCGAGGTGTCAATAATTATGTTATAAGGGAAATCAAGTCATAAGACGAAGTTGGCAAGTGATGAAGGGACTTCTACATCTGTTTCTACAAATAGTGAGTTTGAAATGAAGGTGAAATCCAGTCTAAGTTATAAAAAAATAGCAAAGAAAATTAAATATATTTTCGTAAATATAACTCTGATTTTTTTTAAATGTGGGTTTGTGTTTTCTGGTTCTGAGGAAGAGCCTATGCCCCAGTGTGTGATTTTTTTCGAAATGCTATCCAACAAATGTATGAAATTTTCAAAACTTGAAAGACATCTATCAACTAAACATCCTGAATGTGTAGGAAAATCTTTGGATTTCTTTGAAATCAAGAAAAGAAATTTTTGTATGTCTAAATCTACCATGGAAAAATCTTCAAAACTGAACAAACTAAGCACCAGAGTTTCTTATGAGTTTTCTTTGTTAATCGCAAAGAAGGGTTCAGCTCACACCGTGGGAGAGGAACTCATTATACCCACAGCAAAAATAATAAGTAATACTTTGTTTGATGAAATATGTGCAAAAAAAATATACGAAATTCCATTATCAAATACAACAGTTAAAAGAAGAATTGCTGAAATGTCAGAAAATGTGAAAAAAACTGTCATTACTTTTTTGAAACAAAGTGAATATTTTTCGCTGCAACTTGATGAGAGTACAGACGTTGCTGGACAAGCTAATTTATTAGCTTTTAGTCGTTTTGAGTTGAATGGCAATATTGAAGAAGAAATGTTGTTTTGTCAATCTTTGCTGACAAAAACAACTGCCGAAGAGATTTTCAAATCTATTGACAATTTTATAAAAGAAAATGAAATAGATTGGACTAAGTGTGTAGGTTTGACAACGGATGGGGCACGTGCTATGTCTGGAATTCATATAGGTTTATTCGCCAAAGTTAAATCAGTCGCTCCCTTGGTTCAATGGACACATTGTAACATACATAGAGAAGCTCTAGCAGTTAAAGGTTTGGATGAGAGTTTTTCTTAAACTCTTCACGATGCAGTAAAAATAGTTAACTTTATCAAAGCAAGACCTAAAAACACCAGACTGTTTGGTGTTTTGTGTGATGAAATGGGCAGTGAACACAAACAGCTTCTACTTCACTGCGATGTTCGGTGGCTGTCGAGAGGCAAAGTGTTGACAAGATTGTTCGAACTCCGTGATGAACTCACGGTTTTCTTGACGGAGGGAGATTATGATGGAAAACTTGCAAATTCCTACTTAGACTGTGTGACCAATGAAAACTGGTTGAAACGGTTGGCATATTTGACAGATATTTTTGGTTCTCTCAATGTTCTTAACTCTGCAGGGCAAGGACGCTCATAAGTTTTTTGTGCAAGACAAAATAGAAGCAATGATAAAGAAACTTCAATGATGGGCTCAAAAAGTGGAGCAAGATTCCTTCGACTCATTTCCAGTCCTACATGATTTTCTTGAAACCAACGAAGTCAAAATTGATAAAACAACAGCTACAACTATAAAAGAACACCTCGAATCTTTGGCCTCTAACCTCAAGTAATTTAAAGTTATTTATTTTTCTTAATTTTATTCTATTATTTTTAATAAGCGTAATTAAAAACATTTATTTTCCTAAAACAGTAACTTTTTATAAAATTAGTAAATTTTTCAAATAGTACCTTTTTAAATTTATTAATAAATTTTAGTTACTTGTCTTATACTTTTATCAATCATTCATATGAATGAGAAATCTACCAACACTGACTGAAACAGTAATTAAGCCTTTTCATATTTTTTAGGAACTTCTTCCCTAAAATTGAAGATGAAATACAATGGATAAGAAACCCCTTTGAAGAAAATTACTTAAAAAAATTAAAATTATCTTCAAATGAAGAAGACTCGTTAATTGAACTATCATGTGACCAGACTTTAAAATCGATTTTTAAGACAACACCACTGGTCTCATTTTGGATAAAAGTTCGGCAAGACTATCCAGCTATTGCTAAAATTGCACTGAGACACTTGATGGTCTTTTCTACAACCTATCTATGTGAACGAGCCTTTTCAACTTTAGTTTTTTTGAAAAATAAATATAGAAATAAAATGAATGCCAAGAGTGATTTGAGACTAAAACTATCCAGTTTCAATCCAGATATTGACACTCTCGTCGAGGACAAACAGTGTCAAAAATCCTATTAAGGTTTTTTTTATCCTTTTTTTTTTTAGTTTTTATATAATTGTGATAGCTAAGTGAATACAATAAATAAAGTTATTTTCTTTATAAAAAATATTTTTTTCTTCATGTACAGCATCTTTTACTAGTTACTGACATAATATATATATATATATTCGTCATGTGTATATACTATAACTATATAGGTGTCTATTTGTCATATTTTTAACTTGTATATTAAGTAGTTAGTGGTCCTCAAAGTTATTTTTACAAAATTGGTGGTCCGCACAACTAAAAAGGTTGGGAACCGCTGTTCCAGATCATTTACCATATCGGAATCTGTTAGGATATCTCCAGTACATCACTCAGAAATGCTGACCTGATATTGCCTGGACTGTAGCAATATTATCCCAATTCACAGAGAAACATAACTTAACACACTATAAAGCTATCATCAGAACCGTGATGTATTTAGCAATGACACGATCAGTGGGAATTAAGTTACCATGTTCAAGTTTTCCAATTCAACTAGCCATCTATGCAGACACCTCTTGGGATAGCAATACTATAAACCGAAAATCCTGGAGCAGATATACTGCAATTTTGAATGGCATTCCTGTAACCTGGCATGTCACCAAGCAAAAACTCTGACGCAAAAAAAAAGAAGAGAAGAAATCTTTTTTTTTTTTTTTTTTTTTTTTTTTTGTGGAAACGGATGGAAAAAAGGGGGCATTTTGTAGAGTTTACAATTTATTTTTTCCATCCCTTTCCACCCTATTACATATTTATTAGTTATTACCTACTGTAAACTGGATTCTCGTGTTTTTTTTCTTACTTTACTTCATTTTTCAGCTTGCTCATTGAGCATTTGTTTACATTCGGACATCACGAATCGGCGGAGTTGAGTTACAGTGTGCGTTCTTTCTGGCATGCAGCCATTTTAAGTTGCGATCATATTCGCAATATCTTTATTTTAAATATTACTTAAAGTTATTTTTAGGTTTATTTTAGCTTTAAATTATATCACAGCTATTTTTTAATGATCTTTTTGTAAGTTAGTATTTTTCCATGTTATTTAAATGTCTAAAGTAGTTGTAAGAAGCTTCATAAGTAAGTAAATCACATGCTTCTTTTTCATTGGCTGTCACCATGCCGCTTACTTTTAAAAAGGTCTGATATTCTGTGCATAGGTTGTATTCTGTATCCAGCATGCTTGTATCCTGATGTTTTGATGAAGTGTTTTCGGTGCTTCGACATTTTAAAGTGCTCTATCACTTTGGCCATGATATTTATGAAAATTTAATAGCATTTCAGTGGTAATTATAAAGTTAAAGTAATGAATTTTGGAAAGTTTAGGGTATTCTTGCATTTTGATGAAGTCAAGACATACATTGCCTAGTGCAGTGTTTTGGTTATTATTAAAGTATAAATCGAACCATTTTGAAAGTGGAATCTCGCCCGTCTTAGTAATTATGAAGTTTAAAGTCCGTTCGAGATATTTTGGAAAGTTTGTATTTAATAGAAGTCGGCTGGTTGTATAATCTTTGTTTTTCATTTCAAATATTAATTTTTCAGGACTAATCTTGCATCTTTTCCTTCTTACGTCTCGAATTAAAGAAAATTATACTAAATGGCTTAGTCAATATGAGAAATACCGGAATCCAGTAAACATAACCACCTGTAAGCTTATGAGTTATCCGAGACCAAGATTGTTTCCAGCTGTATATTTATTCGTCATTAAAATTATTGAAAGAAACCACATTGCCTCTTCAAAGTTTCATCACAACACCAGTATTTGAAAGTACTCTTTTATTTTTTTATTTTAAGAAGATATTCACCAACCCACCAACCTTGAACACTCTGCTATGGAAAGGGATGTTATTTGTGAGTGAATATTTAACCAAACACTTGCAAATCAACAATATTTAAAGACTTCCAAAAATTATAGTCTAGTTCTAAGCGGAGAAAAGGAGCCGATACTTGAAGTTTATGCAGATGCAGATTGGGGAGGAGATGTAGATTCACGAAAATGAACAAGTGGGGACTTATATCTGTTAGGGGGAAATCTCATACGATGGTCGACCAAGAAACAATCCTGTATTGTGTTATCATCGGCTGAGGCCAAGTATGTGTCAGCAGCAAATGCAGCAATTAAAATAAAGTGGCTAGTCAATTTACTGAACGAATTAAACCTACAACAAACCCTACTAATAAATCTATATGAAGACAACCAGCCCACAATCAAGATGATAGAATAAGATTCCACTTGATAAAACAACTAAAATAAGAAGGGACTATCAACCTAAAGTACTGCTCAACCAAATCAATAACACATCGTTTTATGAAACTAGTTCCCAAGCCTGTTTTTCAAATCCATAGAAGGAACTTAAATTTGTGTGACAGTGAAACTTCAGAAATTAAAGAGGAGTTGATGGACATAAAACATCAAGATGTATAAATGTGCTAAAAATAAACTAATTTCTTCAGTTACATAAACAATATAACTTTTCAACTTAGCCATAAATCTCTTTAAATAATAATGTATTTAACCTTGAAAATCCTATGATAAAGATAGTGATTTTTGAGTGACTTAATTCTGCACTAAACTGTTTTATTGTTATGATTCTGTATCTTATAAAGTAAACATTTTTTTTCATTCTAAAAAAATGTAGCTAACCCAGAAAGAGGCATATAAAAAAGCTCTCTTATATACATAATAAAAGCTCTCTTATATTATCTCTTATATACTTAAATACATGTTAATTAAATAACTTCAAATGTGACTGCAACTTAAATTTGATAATACAAATATAATCAAACATTTTTTACTTAAAGGAGGCAGAAAAAGTAATACATTCGAGAATGCAATTTCCTCCAAATAAAAGGTGAAAAAGTGAATATCTTCAACTGATACAATTTGGATAAAACGTAAAAAGTGGATTTGCCATGAATGGATAAGCATCCTGAAAAAAGGTGAGTCCCAATTTACATTATCGTACTCGCACCTATTTAATGGGATACAAAATCCTATCAAGATTATGAACAATGATTAGAAATAAATTAATTAAATAGCCTCCAATGAAATCTGAAATATTTGATAAATAAAGTCAAATAAACTTTTAAACTTTCAAAAAAAGAAAAATTGAAAGGACTTTTTACGGTAACACATAAATAATATAAGTTAAGAAAATGGCAAATTCTAAAGACAATTTAACAACTGAAACACTCACAGCTACAAACTATTCAATTTGAAAGTTCAAGGCTGAAATGCTTTTAACAAAGGACGATTTCTTTCATGTAATCACGGAAGAACCGCCTAATCTAATTACCGACGCATGGTCCAAAATTGATAAGAAAGTCCGTGCACTCATTAATTTGACAATTGATGATAATCATATTACTCATGTTAAAAATTTGCAGACAGTAAGACAAAACAGCCAAGCTTTGCACGAGATACATGAACGACATAATTTGTCAAGGAAACTGTATTTTTTAAGAAAACTTTATGGCATTAAATTCGCTGAAGGTGATCCTAATCCCATACTTGTTAGTAACTATGCTAACTCTCAGCCTATATCTAATAATAATTCAGTTTTTCTTGTTAATCCGTATGTTGGTCAAGGTGTCAATAATTATGTTATGGGAAATCAAGCAGTTCAGCCACCAGTTTATGTTATTAATACATTTGTTCCAAATTCCACCACATGTAAGACAGTAAAGAGCTTTCAGTTCTGTTCAAGTAATATTCTCAAGTGGCTTACCAAGCACATGCTTGTTAGTAACTATGCTAACTCTCAGCCTATATCTAATAATAATTCAGTTTTTCTTGTTAATCCGTATGTTGGTCGAGGTGTCAATAATTATGTTATAAGGGAAATCAAGTCATAAGACGAAGTTGGCAAGTGATGAAGGGACTTCTACATCTGTTTCTACAAATAGTGAGTTTGAAATGAAGGTGAAATCCAGTCTAAGTTATAAAAAAATAGCAAAGAAAACTAAAATATATTTTCGTAAATATAACTCTGATTTTTTTTAAATGTGGGTTTGTGTTTTCTGGTTCTGAGGAAGCGCCTATGCCCCAGTGTGTGATTTTTTTCGAAATGCTATCCAACAAATGTATGAAATTTTCAAAACTTGAAAGACATCTATCAACTAAACATCCTGAATGTGTAGGAAAATCTTTGGAGTTCTTTGAAATCAAGAAAAGAAATTTTTGTATGTCTAAATCTACCATGGAAAAATCTTCAAAACTGAACAAACTAAGCACCAGAGTTTCTTATGAGTTTTCTTTGTTAATCGCAAAGAAGGGTTCAGCTCACACCGTGGGAGAGGAACTCATTATACCCACAGCAAAAATAATAAGTAATACTTTGTTTGATGAAAAATGTGCAAAAAAATATACGAAATTCCATTATCAAATACAACAGTTAAAAGAAGAATTGCTGAAATGTCAGAAAATGTGAAAAAAACTGCCATTACTTTTTTGAAACAAAGTGAATATTTTTCGCTGCAACTTGATGAGAGTACAGACGTTGCTGGACAAGCTAATTTATTAGCTTTTAGTCGTTTTGAGTTGAATGGCAATATTGAAGAAGAAATGTTGTTTTGTCAATCTTTGCTGACAAAAACAACTGCCGAAGACATTTTCAAATCTATTGACAATTTTATAAAAGAAAATGAAATAGATTGGACTAAGTGTGTAGGTTTGACAACGGATGGGGCACGTGCTATGTCTGGAATTCATATAGGTTTATTCGCCAAAGTTAAATCAGTCGCTCCCTTGGTTCAATGGACACATTGTAACATACATAGAGAAGCTCTAGCAGTTAAAGGTTTGGATGAGAGTTTTTCTTAAACTCTTCACGATACAGTAAAAATAGTTAACTTTATCAAAGCAAGACCTAAAAACACCAGACTGTTTGGTGTTTTGTGTGATGAAATGGGCAGTGAACACAAACAGCTTCTACTTCACTGCGATGTTCGGTGGCTGTCGAGAGGCAAAGTGTTGACAAGATTGTTCGAACTCCGTGATGAACTCACGGTTTTCTTGACGGAGAGAGATTATGATGGAAAACTTGCAAATTCCTACTTAGACTGTGTGACCAATGAAAACTGGTTGAAACGGTTGGCATATTTGGCAGATATTTTTGGTTCTCTCAATGTTCTTAACTCTGCAGGGCAAGGACGCTCATAAGTTTTTTGTGCAAGACAAAATAGAAGCAATGATAAAGAAACTTCAACGATGGGCTCAAAAAGTGGAGCAAGATTCCTTCGACTCATTTCCAGTCCTACATGATTTTCTTGAAACCAACGAAGTCAAAATTGATAAAACAACAGCTACAACTATAAAAGAACACCTCGAATCTTTGGCCTCTAACCTCAAGTAATGTAAAGTTATTTATTTTTCTTAATTTTATTCTATTATTTTTAATAAGCGTAATTAAAAACATTTATTTTCCTAAAACAGTAACTTTTTATAAAATTAGTAAATTTTTCAAATAGTACCTTTTTAAATTTATTAATAAATTTTAGTTACTTGTCTTATACTTTTATCAATCATTCATATGAATGAGAAATCTACCAACACTGACTGAAACAGTAATTAAGCCTTTTCATATTTTTTAGGAACTTCTTCCCTAAAATTGAAGATGAAATACAATGGATCAGAAACCCCTTTGAAGAAAATTACTTAAAAAAATTAAAATTATCTTCAAATGAAGAAGACTCGTTAATTGAACTATCATGTGACCAGACTTTAAAATCGATTTTTAAGACAACACCACTGGTCTCATTTTTGATAAAAGTTTGGCAAGACTATCCAGCTATTGCTAAAATTGCACTGAGACACTTGATGGTCTTTTCTGCAACCTATCTATGTGAACGAGCCTTTTCAACTTTAGTTTTTTTGAAAAATAAATATAGAAATAAAATGAATGCCGAGAGTGATTTGAGACTAAAACTATCCAGTTTCAATCCAGATATTGACACTCTCGTCGAGGACAAACAGTGTCAAAAATCCTATTAAGGTTTTTTTTATCTTTTTTTTTAGTTTTTATATAATTGTGATAGCTAAGTGAATACAATAAATAAAGTTATTTTCTTTATAAAAAATATTTTTTTCTTCATGTACAGCATCTTTTACTAGTTACTAACATAATATATATATATATATATATTCGTCATGTGTATATACTATAACTATATAGGTGTCTATTTGTCATATTTTTAACTTGTATATTAAGTAGTTAGTGGTCCTCAAAGTTATTTTTACAAAATTGGTGGTCCGCACAACTAAAAAGGTTGGGAACCGCTGTTCCAGATCATTTACCATATCGGAATCTGTTAGGATATCTCCAGTACATCACTCAGAAATGCTGACCTGATATTGCCTGGACTGTAGCAATATTATCCCAATTCACAGAGAAACATAACTTAACACACTATAAAGCTATCATCAGAACCGTGATGTATTTAGCAATGACACGATCAGTGGGAATTAAGTTACCATGTTCAAGTTTTCCAATTCAACTAGCCATCTATGCAGACACCTCTTGGGATAGCAATACTATCAACCGAAAATCCTGGAGCAGATATACTGCAATTTTGAATGGCATTCCTGTAACCTGGCATGTCACCAAGCAAAAACTCTGACGCAAAAAAAAAAAGAGAAGAAATCCTTTTTCTTGTTTTTTTTCCAAATCAATAACACATCGTTTTATGAAACTAGTTCCCAAGCCTGTTTTTCAAATCCATAGAAGGAACTTAAATTTATGTGACAGTGAAACTTCAGAAATTAAAGAGGAGTTGATGGACATAAAACATCAAGATGTATAAATGTGCTAAAAATAAACTAATTTCTTCAGTTACATAAACAATATAACTTTTCAACTTAGCCATAAATCTCTTTAAATAATAATGTATTTAACCTTGAAAATCCTGTGATGAAGATAATGACTTTTGAGTGACTAAATTACTCATAAACTACACTAAACTGTCTTATTGTTATGATTCTGTATCTTATAATGTAAACATTTTTTGATTCTAAAAAAATGTAGCTAACCCAGAAAGAGGCACATAAAAAAGCTCTCTTATTAAAACTTAAGTACGTGTTAATTAAATAACTTAAAATGTCACTGCATCTTAAATTTGATAATACAAAAATAATCAAACATTTTTTTATTTAAAGGAAGCAGAAAAAGTAATACATTGGAGAATGCAATTTTCTCCAAATAAAAGGTGAAAAAGGGAATAATATCTTCAACTGATACAATTTGGATAAAATGTAAAAAGTGGATTTGCCATGAATGGATAAGTGTCCTGAAAAAGGGTAAGTGCCAATTTACATTATCATACGCCTATTTAATGGGATTTAAAATCCTATCAATATACATATATATATGTATGTAAGTATACATTTGGCATGGTGTCCATATAACGGAAAAGTACCCATTATTTCACCCCATTATAGTAAATTTTGATCACAGCAATTTTTAATACGATGTTTAATATAATTTTCTATGAGATTTTAAACACTTTTTCGAGTGCCACAGAGATTTTTTGACATTCGTAAAAGGAATTTGGTTTCAAACTTTTAGCCTAATATAGTGAATTTCATCTTCTACAAGTTTTGAATTTTAGAGATTTTTACTATGAGATTCAATGCAATTTTTAGAGATTTTTCAAGGTTTCTTGTGTCATGTAAATTTTTTGTCATTTATGAAAGAATTCAGATTACAAAGTTTTGCTCCATTATAGTAAATTTTGTTTTGTGCAATTTTGAATATTTAACCATTGTTAGTCTGATTTTCAATATGATTTATAGTGCTTTTTGAGTCCCACAGCCATTTTTTGACATTTGGAAAAGGAATTTGGTATCAATCTTTTTTCCTACAATAGTAAATGTTGTCCTCTGTGTTTTTTAATTTTGGTGATTTTTAATATGATTTCTAGTGATTTTTTGAGTTCTGGAGCAATTTTTTAACATTGGTAAAAGGAATTAGGTTTCTAACTTTTAGCCTAATATAGCAAATTTTGACCTCTAGAATCTTTTAATTTTAGCAATTTTTAATGCAATATCTGATGTAATTTTTAGCAATTTTTAGAGATTGCTGGCATTTTGCGTAGATTTTTTGTCATTCATGAAAGATTTCCCGATTACAATGTTTTATCCCTAAATCAAATTTTTACTTCAGCGATTTTTGAATATTTAGTGATTTTTAATGTGATTTTTCACCTACAGAAACTGAATTCAGTTTCAAACTTTTTGCCTACTATAGTAAATTTTCACCTCCTTGATTTTTGCATCTTTCACGGTAATTTTTTGACACTTGTAAAAAAATCTGTTTTGATCTTTTAGTCTAATAGGAATTTAGATTCAAACTTTTAGCTTAATATAATAAATTTTCTCCTGTGCAATTTTTGACTTTTTAATGCTTTTTATAATGATTTTTAGCATTTTCACGAAGATGTTTTTGACATTCATCAAAGGAATTAGATTTCAAACTTTTATGCAAGTATAGTAAATTTTTTAAGTTTTTGCGATTTTTACATTTCTTCACTATCAGCAGTGATTTTTGACCTAATATGGTAAATTCTGTCCTCTTTTCAATAAATTTATTCAGATTTCATACAGCAACTTTCAAATTTTTCATGTGATTTTTAGTGTCCTTTCGTGATTTGCTATGATTTTTCTACATTAGTAAAAGAAAGGAACCCGGTTTCAGTCTACTAGCCCAATATAGTATTTTTTTTTCTCTTTTTGATGGAGTTTATTGGAAATTCATGCAGCGATTTTTTAACTTTTCGCAATTTTTTAATGTGATTTTTAAAGCTTTTTCACATTTCGTACTATTTTTTGAATGGCTCGAGCAATGATGTGTGGATCAGCTAGTTAAATATAAAACCAAAATAAAGGTAATTCATGCATGGTTAGTCACTAATGAATTAAACATGAGGAAAGAAAAATAAACACAAAACAAAATACAGAACTTAATCCATATTTTTTTAGCCTAGCTTAGATTCTTTGTTTCATGAAAACAAGGGCATATACATAAGTAATATGTTACTATGATTTGAATGGCCCGAGCAATGCCGGGTGGGTCAGCTAGTTAAATATAAAACCAAAATAAAGGTAAATCATGCATGGATAGTCACTAATGAATTAACCACGAAGGAAAAAAAATAAACACAAAACAAAATACAGAACCTAATCTATATTTTTTAGCCTAGCTTAGATTCTTTGTTTCATGAAAATAAGGGCACACACATAAGTTGTTACTATGAATTCATATCTAATAAAGACAAACATCCATATATATATATATATGCAAATGAAAAGCAGTGACTGAAAAGGAACATTTTAAATCAAAACCGCATTGAGAAAATTTTAAGATAATACATAATAAAGTATATCACTCAATCAAGAACAAAATAAATAATAAAACTTGACTTTTAATTATACAAAATTCATAAAACGTTTAGAAGCAATTCTATAATTTATATGCATGTAATACTAGAAAATGCTTCTTACATCTCTGAAATGAAAACTATGAATGTAGTATAAAAATAAATTAAAATGAAGAAATATGTCATATCACAATGGAAGATATCAAGCTCATATGTTTCATCAAAATATACACACAACACCAGAACCACTGCGCAGCTGCCAACTTGCATACATAAAAGAAATTAATAATTTCAAAAACAAGTTGCAGGAATGCATTTCTGTATGTTTAAACAAATCCTAAAATAATGTCATGCATAAACAAAAACAAGGATTTTTTTTTCCCTGTCATGATTTACCATTCTATTTTTTTCTCAATATTGTTGTGAATTAATTATATAAAATAGTTCAAATGTAAATGATAAAAAAAAAAAAAATGTGATTTTTTTTTCATATTAGTTTATGCAAAAATTGTACAATAAAATTGAAAAGCACCAGACATAGACAATACTACCAAAAATGCCTGAGAGATAAGGTGATAATTAAAAAAATAAATAAATAGAGAAAGAAATGAGGAAGAAGATAGATTAGTTTCAACAAAGCTGCACAAACATGAAACTGAAAATTTCATTGTGTTTTTTGAGTAGAATATATTTATTATTCAACATTTTATTTATTTTGAAAATTAATAAAATATGATAAAATTTGCTACACAATACAGGAGCCATGATATATGCATGCATATAGATATATAAATTTTTAGCAATATTTTACAGAATTGGCAGCTACGCTTTCATAATTTGATCATTTAGGCACCTTTGACTACTGTAATTTTGTGCATAAATCTTTTGAAAATGTTAAGTTTTTAGGAAAATCTCATCTTCTTCGTCAGCCTCTTCTTGAGTTAAGCAAACCTTTTCTTGATCAGCATTAAACGTGGCATTTAGTTCCCTAGGCACTGGAATGTATTTTCTACCTCTAAACCCATGATGCCAAGATCTTTTAGATCTATACTGCAGTATTGCAAATATGATGACAAAAATAATAATTACAACAATAGAAATAACAATGGCAAATGTAGCTACTTGCCAAGACAACCTTTTCTGGGGAATCACACAATAATCTGGTAAAGAAACAAAAAAATGATATAAAAATTAAGAAACGAATTATTTACAAAAGTAAGAAAAGGATGCATGTGTTTTAATTTAAAATATATCTATCAATCATTTATTTCAGATAAATAACATTAAACTTGAAAAAAAAACCCCTGCAAAATATTAAAGTTACAATTAAGATATTTGCAGAAGCTAATAGAGAAATAAACATTTGAAAGAATAAACATTTTTAATCTTTAAATGAAAAAATCTGATTATCAATTTAATTAATATAACACTTTTTTTAAAAATAGGTTCATCAAAATTTTTATCAGATATTTAGAATCTAAAGCAATATCTTAAATCTGTGAAGCAGGTGTATTTTTCATTTGTAAATTTTGTTACTCTATTTTTTAATTTAAATATTGCTTTAAAGATAAAAATTTTCTTTTAAATTGGACAACAATAGGTATAGAAAGTTCATATAAACAACAAATTTATTTATTTGTATACAATTATTGAAGACACGCAGGTCATTCACTGTAGAGGCAGAACTTGTTGCCCCCCTATGACTCCAGCATCTTGATGTACATGTAGCAATTTTAATTGCTCTACTTTGGAGTTTTATGGTACCTGCATACACCTGGTAGTTTTAATCTCGTGATTGTACTATTGTTGAAAAATAGTGTCTAAAATGGAAACATGTCATCTAGCCTGGGAAAAGTGTGAGAAACTGTCTTGTTTATCTAAGAAAAATATTTAGAAATATGTAAAGAAACACAAACAAAATTACATATTTACCCTTCACAAATCATTGATCACATTACATTGCTGTTATGGTTACCAGAATTCCAGGGTAAAAATTTGACCCAATTATTTTTCTTTTTGCATTTTTATGCAATTATTACTTTTCATAAGCCTATCCAAAACTCAACCTAAACCTTGAATAAAAAAAAAGTGACATGAAACTTGGCCAAATAATTTTTGATGACTCAAAAACCTTACACACTTCAACCTGGAACCCAAAGGAAATGAAAATCAATCCTTTTTTAAACAGAATTATTTAAAAATAGTCTACAATTTTACTTCTAATAGCAATTTTATCTTTTATGCTGAAAAATAAGTATACAAATATATTGACTTATATTTAAATATTTTTTTTTCTTATGAAAAACATAGTTTGGGCTTTCTTTCGAAAAAAAAAAAAACAAAAAAAAAACAACAACAAAAAAAAAACAGGTTAACACAAATATGACCTGCAAGAGCCAAAACCTAACCAAAGCCTGAAAGAATTAAGAGTCAACCTGATCTGAACCTAACGCTCAATGTAAACAATAGAAGCAGTGTAACATAATACAGGAATTCAGAACAAAGTATCAGTGAATAGATTTAATGAAAAATCTAAAATTAAAAGAAAAAAAATTCAGTTCAAAATAAAATAAATTTTATAATTATTTCAGATGAAATGCATTGTTTAAAATAATAAATTAACTCCTGTTCTTAGAAAAGAGGGCTTTTCCCCCCCTTTACTTTCAAATTAAAGAAATAAAATATTTAAGTTACTAACCTAAATTATTGTTACACATGCAACAATCTTCTCCTGATTCAGAAAGACAGCAAGGTAAACAAAGATGCTTCTCTTTATGAAGTCTAAAAGGTGGTGTACATGAAGAACATTCGGCATGTGATGGACCAAAACAAGTACTGCATTGAAGATCACATTTTTGGCATACCTTAAGAAAAGAAAGTACATAATGCACATGTATATCTAAAAACATTGTGATTAAGAGTTCAGTAACATTCATAATATACAGAAATATATTTTCCTCCTTGCACCAAGAGAAAGAAGATTCATCTTGAGAAAGAATTTATCTTAATAAGTCTTTAAAAGTGACATATATGAAAAACTTCTTGGTTATAAATTTGCCTTTAAAGATAAGAAAAAAAAAGTTATTCATTTGGGAATTATTTCTTCTTTAAATTTGTGTTATAAAAATAAGCTTAGGGGATCATTTTCATATAGAAATCATATCACATTTTAAAATCTTTAATACAAACATCCAATTTTGATATCATATTTCGATTTTCTGGAAAATTTTATCTTGGGATACCAAACGGGAAGCCATGGATGAGTTAATTTCAGAATTATGCAATGTAAAGTTGTGTACTTGCAATGTTAAATTTATTTTTAAAACTTCTAAAACAAACTACAATGTATTTTTAAAGCATAATTCAAAAACAACATAGCAGAATGAGCTGAAATTTTGGATTAAGATACTTCAAGCTTCTAGAAATTGATTTCTGTTACAACTTTCATAGATTGGAATACATTTTTAAAAAATTATTAATTTCTTAAAATTAAAGTTATTAATATTTGGGAAAAAATATGCATTGATTGCAACCTATAAAAATTAACAGAAACCTATTTCTAGAAGCTTCAAATATGCAAATCCAAAATTTCAGCTCATTCTGCAAAATAGTTTTTAAACTTTGCTTAAAAGTCTACATGCAATTTGTTTTACAACTATTAAAAAGGAGCTTAACATTAGGAGTTCAAAACTTTACACCAGTTTAATTCCGAAACTACTTTAATGAATGACTTCTTGTTAGGTACCAAAGGTAAAATTTTTCAAAAAATTTAAATGTGATGTTAAAATTGGGTGTTTGTATTAAAGGTTTTTGATATAATTTCTAAATGAAAATGACCACCTAAGTTTAAAAAAAAATGTGAATTGAAAGAAGACACAATTCCCAATTCAATAGCTATTTTCATTTTTCTCTGTGATAACTTGGTGATTAAAATGTAGTTTTTACTTTTTTTGGATTAGTTATGCATATAGACGGACATGAGACAATTTGAAAGTATGTTTCATTTATTCCATTAGATATACACAGAGCAATTTACTTGAAATACTGTTGACAACAATATCATTTCTTGCATCTAATCACTTCCACCTTTATCATTTGTTAAAATGTATTCTGTACTTATATTTCATTAATTTTCATTCACAAAGATCAGAAATGATATTTTGCTTCAATTGTTAATACTGGTAAATTTTGCATTTATTGTATATGTTTCATAAATATGGAAATAACATATCTCTAATTATGGTGTTTTATTTTTATTTATTGAGGAGCATAAATAGGAAAAATGTTGATGCAATCAAACATGGAGAAGCATTAACCTTGGTCTAGTCCATGCATGTCAAACACATGGCCTGCCAAGAATTAATTTGTGGCTAGGAAAGCTTTAGGAATTTTACCAATATTTGGTCGTGTTTCCTTTACCAAAGTGAATTGATAAATGCCTCAAATATACTTTTAAATACTTCTATTTAAGGCTTTAACCAAACTACTTCGATAAATGTTATGATTTATGGATTCCTTTGGTAAAAGTCTGAAATGAAATATAAATCTGCACACTTATCTGCCCGTTCACCTTCCTTCGTGACTCTTACCTGTTTGTGCCAGTTGCAGCCTAACTCTGGGCAAGTTTAGATAGGTGTGAGCGGCTACTATATATTACATTTTCTTATTTCTTTCAAAATATGAGTGATACTATGCAGAAAAAGTTTGATGACCTTTTGTATGAATAAGTAAATAACAGACAGTAAAACAGCTTTTATTTAACAAGTGACAGATTTAATTCTTTAATAAATGAAGTAAAAGAAACTAAAAATGTTAAGGGACAGCAAACAGTTCTTCTACACTGTTGAAACACTATGACATTCTCAATATAGGGGGTGAAGAGAAATGTGAATATACCAGATATCTGTGTAAGTTTTAATACAATATGAAAAATAACACATTTCCCTAATCTTATGCAAAAGTTATCGATTATTTTGGACTTTTACCAAAAGCAGTTAATAAATCCTAGCATTTACAGAATTGGTTTGAGAAAAACTGAAAATTGAAGCATTTAAAAACATATTTTGGGGGGTTTGCCAATTCACATTGGTAAAAGCTAAGATTTAATAGACTTCAGGCTTTTACAGTAACATATATAAACAGATCTAACTCAGTTTTACATTTCAGCTTCAAAAGATTGTCAATGCAAAGATAGTCAACCAGAAAGCAACACAGCACCAGAACGTGAATAAAATGTAAATATTTATCAAATTTTAAGTCTCTCTTAAATTATAAGTTTTTTGCCAAAATTAATGTTTAAATTTACTACTTTCGTTGAATTTACATCACATCAAAATATAATATGCAGTATTTATAAAATACTCGAGAAAAATATTGAAAGGCTACAACTCTAATTAATGATAGTTAAAAAAAATAATTAAATGGATTTTAAATGAGTGGCTTTGAAAGTAACACCAAATCGTCTTTGCACAATGAAGAGACTGAAAATGCTACACAGGTTCTTCACTTGGGTGTTACATAGTCGAACATATGGAATTTGGATTTAAGCTACTTAATTATTGTGATTACTTAGCTTAGTAAACAAGTTATTGTTAATGAGCCCTCCATTATCTTTCTTCTTTTTATTTCAGTTTTACTAATAAATTTATTCATATATGCATCTTAGGATTTATAAAAAATATGGGTACTTTTCGGTTAGCGGGGCACCAGTGTTATATACATATATATACAATGTATGTATATATAATATACGCATATGTATAGATACAAATATGTATGTATCTATATATATGTATAATAACACTGACGTCCGGCTGACTGAAAAGTACCAAAATATGTTAAAGCTCTTTTAAACTAGTAGGAATAAGTATGATTAATTATATGAACATCAATCAGGGATGTGCATGGAGGGGGGGGGGGGGGTGATAGTTGAATCAAACCTTAAGCTGAAGGTAGCCCTGTGATGTATTGACTAAATATTAAATATATGCATATACAGGATATTTACAGGCCAATACATATAATTTGTACAGGCCCTCACAATTTCTGTGAATACCCTAGCATTGACCATTGAGAAACAATCAATTTATAATACTTTTGTATTCAAAGGAAGAGAGAAATTTTATACTTGATATGAGAAAAAAGTAACCGCTATTCAGAAGAACTGGGAAAAAGAAATACTTTATTAATCTTACAATGATCACAAAAGCAGAAATGGGTACAGGCCTTCATGGATTGTAGCACCATGGGGTTTGATTTATTATTAATAATAATAATGAAGAAAAAAAAAATCAAAATTTTTAATTGTTGTTTAACACCTTACAGCAAATTACAGAAACTACTCTTCCAATGAATCTGGAAAAAGTAAATAAATGAGTACTAGATTTTGAAGAGAGCATAAAATTTATACTCATATTATACCGAAATATGTAAATATTAACCAAGACATCCAAACTGAATGTCAGACACATAATGAACACCTGAAATTACTTTGAAACAAAAAGCTAGGTTTATTTTATATATGTTGCTATAAACATGTCCTAATCACAATAACTGAATGAATTATTATAAATATTGATATTAGTAAAATAAGGGGTCACAGAACTTGTTTACTTTCCCATCAACAACTTTCTATTAATTAAAAAAAAACTGACAACAAACAGTGTGATTTAACACCAACAGTACAGAAATGTGATGTCACTTTTGATTTTAAATGTAGTGCTAGCATGCAATGCGCATACAGTAGACTCCCTCAAATCCACAAACACCTAAAATCCACACATCATTGCAGATGTAAACAATGATACTTTCAGTTCAGATATAGGGGCATAATTACAATTTTTTTTATCATTCTGTATGTATGTATTTTAATATGTAATTCTCAATAATATGACTGACCTCATGATTTTTCATGAAGGAAGTGTAAATTTATTTCTAAAGATACTGCTGATATCACTGGTAATCAAAATCTTTTTACCAAATATATTTATGTATTAATCAGGCTTTTTTGTTATTAAGACTGGCTAAACCTCAAATAAAACTTCCTTACTTTATGATTTTGATGTGAATTAATAGGGTACCTTTATGAGACAACTTTCATTGAATAATTCAAGGAAAATGTATTTCATCGTTATTAGGTATATTTAATTATACATTATTAATTATTTACTTCACCTTTACTTTTAATAATTTAATCATTTTTAAAACTATCTTAATTTTTACTGTTTTATTTTATTACTTAATTATTTATTTACTTAATTATTTTAATATTTTACTAAATTGCAAGCATTCATTATAATTTTGATTGAATTATTACATTCAAATTACTGTTAAAAAATGTAAACAAAGCAATGATCAGAAATTCACAAAATTCTAAAATCCACACAGCCTCTGGTCCCAAACTATGCGGATTTCAGGGAATCTACTGTATTCCATTTTTTTTTTATTTCTTTTGGGGATAAGCTAGTTTAATTTATTTTAATGAGGGATATATGTTAACTGCAATTTCTCGGTTTTCTTATACATTTACAAAAAAAAAAAAAAAAAAAAAAAATTATAAAGATCCAAGATCTTTCATCTGCAGAACTTGATGCAATAAAATAGTGTGGTCCAACCTTTAGTTACCCGAGGGCCAATCAAACTTTAGGACAGAAATGTGAGGGCCAAAGATATTCCAGAAAGAAAACAAATTACATATTTTATTCAAAAACTTTTATTAAGATTTATATTAAAAGAAGTTTAATGTATCACATCATTTTATAGTCGAGAAATCAATGTGATGATTGGCTTTCCTGATACAAGTTTATCAATGTCCATAGTAAGTTCAGTAAGGCAAAGTCTCATGATCGATTCTAGTGAAGTACTTTCAATTCGATTTTTCATTTTTGATTTAATTTGTTTGAGAATAGAAAAAGCATTTTCGAACACATATGTACTTCCAAACAGCGATAACATTTGCAGAGAGAATTTAAGCAATTTAGGAAAACATTCTTTAGAAATCAGTTTCCAGAAATTTTCAGCGACATCACACTTTTAGTCTGGTAGAATGAGTCTGACTGAAGATCACAAACTTCCATTTGAAGGTCGCAGGGCACCTCACGCTCTTCAATACCCATGGGGTTGTTGAAAAGTGCACATTTTGGTTTTAAGGAATCAAAATCCTGGAACTTTCTCTTGATATCTATTATTATTTCATAAAACATACTAAAATTTGGGTCACTTTTTTTTTCTTTCAACTGCTGACAAGATGGGAAGTGTGCCGTATTATTTGCTTTCAGTGCAATTTGCATTACATCAAGTTTTTAGTGGGTTTTTTGCAATATATTCATAAAGCTGGGGGTTGATTTGTTTTCTGTCTTGCAGTTTCAGGTTCAAAGCATTTAGATGGGATGTTAAATCTGTCAGAAAAGCGAGATTTAAAAACCGGATTTCTTCCAGTTTTTCATGATACTCATGCCCAATGTTCGCGTTTCTGAGAAAAGCAAGAATTTCATTCCTCAACTCAAAAAAACTGTTGCAGGCATTTTCCAGCACTCAGCCAGTGCACTTCACAGTACAATGAAATGTCACCATACTCAGCTTCCAAATTGCCCAGAAATGCAATAAATGCTCTATGTCAACAGGCTTTATTGCCTCCCTTTATTAAATTTACAGTATTTAGAACAGTTTCCATTGTCTCACTGAGCCTTATATATTTTTTCCACAGAGAGCTACCTGGTGGATAATGAAGTGGAAAATAAACAATTCATGCCTTTTCTTTATGCAGTTCATTACTAACCCAGTTTTATGACCAACCATTGCTTTAGCTTCGTCTGTTCCAATGCCAGAGCACTTCACAAAACCTCCATATTTAGAAACTACTAACATCCAGTGCATTAAATGTGCCCATACCTTTTTTTCTTGGTTTCTAATAATTTCAATTCCAAAAGTTTTTCATGAAATTCAAATTCTTTGTTTATTGTTCTGACAACGATAAGGAGCTGGCTGATGTCATCTATATCTGTGCTCTCATCTAGAGCTAGGGAGTAAAATTCACATTTTTCCAAAATGCCCTTGAGAGAACCTGAAACTTCACCACCCATCTCATTAATTCTTCTACTTACTGTCTGATGAGACTAGGAAAATGTTTAAAAAAAATTTAGCCATCTTATTATCTCCAAATTAAGATGCATTTTTACAGCACATCTCTCAATGAGCTCATCATCCCTAAAAGACTTTTAGTTTTAGCTAGCTCTAAACATACCTCATAAGATTCCTTTAAAGCAGCAGTGTTTGATGGTTGCAAGATTATTCTTCTGTATAGTTAGTTTCAGCTTCAAATCATTAAATATACAACTTCTCGTACTTCCCTGGTATTGATTGTATTTTGATTTATATAAGCTGTTTAGTGTCTACTCACGTTAGACTCCTTCAAAATACCTAAGACTTGATATGCTGTGATTTTCCATTATGTTCAATAAAAAAGTAACTTTCCCGCCACTTTGACTGAAATTGTCATTTCTCATTTTCAATATGCTGTTTCTGAAATTCTGTCATTCTTGCAACAACAATGACAATCTCTTGTCAAAAACAACCACTTCAAACTACCCTGCACTCCGTTTTATAGGGAAATCTTCTAGAACATCTCCGCAGCACACGAATGATTACGAACCTATCAGCAGCCAATCACTGGCGACCACCGTCGCCTGAAGGCGAGGCCACTTCTCACTTTTCCCTCCTGCCTCTTTCTTAACAGTACTGAATAAAAGTGAAAATTGGAGTAGACACGCTGCAGATTATAACGGTTAAAAAGTGAAGGTTCGATATGCCGTTATAGGGGAAATGAAGATTGTAAGGTGGTGCTGCTGACAGAAACGTTAAAAAAAAAACCTGAAGTAGCATTATTTAAAAACTTAAAGCAGTAAGATGAATAAACGATGATTTTCCAAATATTAATTTTTTTTTTCCCATTAAGAAGGGCAACGGCCAACAAAAATGAATAGGTGAGCCGCATGCGGCTCGCAGGTTAGACTACACTGCAATAAACTATTTTCAAGGTCATGGGATTCTGTCATCAAAAAAGTGTACAGTAATGGGTACGATATGAGATTTTATCTGAAAATGGATAAACAATAGCAATAAAGTGGAAAATCTTGGATCTGCAAAGGTCTTTCCTTCTTGCACTTCACTTCCAAATGCAAGTGATATCATGCAAATACAAAATATGACCATTTATTTTGTGCTTTGTAATACTGATGGAATAATTCCTTTTATAAATTAGAAACAGAAATTCGGATAGAAAACAAAGTAAAAGAAGTGGGAAAGTTGCACTTTATATACAAAATTTCATGAATGCAATCAGCCAAAATTGCTCTAATTACTGGTTTTATTTCCAGTCTTTCACTGAAAGCAAGATGTTTTAGATGATTGAAAGAATCAAAACATTCTGTAACTGGCTTGAGAATATTTGAATAACTGGTATTCCAACCCTACAACAAGTACATAGAAAAAGAAATTGTGTACACAATAATGGGACATAAATCATGCCAATACTACTGATACAAGATGTATAATCTATTTTAAGTGTTTTGCCACTTTTCTGGTTTTTTTCCAATGAATTTTGTTTTTTAACACTTTTCAAAGGTTTTCATTATGGTGGTAAAAAGTGCAACTTACATTATTTGTAATAGAAAACGTATAAAGAAAATTTGGAATAAATGCAATGGTTTGAACTTTAATATTTTTGAAATGTAAATGCTTTTATATTCCATGAGTTTTCTGCCAGGAACCAGATGCTCTATTTTGCTATATCAAAATGGTATGCAAGAGCAATGGAGCTGGGAGAGGAGGTGGTTTTGTTATTGCAGTTAACAGTAGGTTTAATTCAACTCTCATTAATGTTTGTCTTCTCCTAATTTTCAGGTATTCTGGAAATCTAATTTTTGTGTGCTAATGGAACCATTGGATTTCTGTTCTTAATACATATATGACCTAGAGAAAAGACCTTGCAGAACTCAGTTACAAAATTTGAATTATCCTCCAAATATAATTTTAGAAGATTTTAGTAAAAAATATTTAGCATAAGAAAATATTAATATGATATATTTAAGATATAGCATGGTAATAATTAAAATTTTACATTATACGTGGATGTAATTTAAACAGATTATAAGATTATATATACATACATACGTAATGTTGTTGTTATTATTACACACACACACACACACATGGTATCCTGCAAGAAGCTCTATTTTGCCAGAGCAACAGAGCTGGAAGATGGCCTTGTTATTGTGGTTAGCAGTAACTTTAGTTGGGTATGATGTGTTACATTTTCAGTGGATTCTGACAGTGGGCTTTGACATGAACATAGGAGCACAAGGAGTCACAGAAAATAGCATCAGTCGAATGGAAATGATATGCAGTCTGTGTAATGAAACATAGGATTAAACCAACTTATGTAAATGTTGTGCCAGCCTGTACAATTGTATAGCTACATGACTGGAAGCTTTTTATCAGATTCATGGCCATTTATGCCTCATTACATGGAACAAAACACAACATTATATCATTTTCATTCATGTTATCATTAGTCTATAACATCATAATCTCAAATATCATATGACATTTTACAATGCTCATATTATGATGTTCACTATTAGAATCCACTGAAATCTGATGCACATTGGGGCACCCTGTACATATAATATAGTATAAAGCAAGAGAAGTATATAATGATTATTAATTTATCTATTACCTTTTCATGATAATTGAAAAAATCTCCATACAAACAGGGCATGCAGGTGTTATCAGTAAGGGTCCTGTCTGGGAAACAACTAATGCAGGAGTGAGGTCCGTATTCTATAAAAGATAAGTGAAAAAGTAATATTTCAGCTATACCAAATACTACATTTATGGTTTAGTTCTAAAAGAGCCAAGATATTTATTTTATTTTTTTGAAAAAATTATGATTAGTCTTCGAAAATACTAAATTGCTTTAAAAAGGTTTGTATTTCAGGTGAAATGAAAACAATGAACTTTATATGACAAGAAATCTTTACATTTAATATTTGTCAAAGAAAATAAGGAAAAAGAAATCAACTATTTCTGATCTAAAAGAAAGAATTTGGGGAACTGGCAGTGTTTTCTTGTCAAACTATGGAACAAGAAAATAACCAAAAGAAAAAAATTATGAGGTATTTCAAATATTAAATAAAACAAAAAAAAATATTTTAAGGAGACAGTTTACCTCAAAATTGACCAAAAAATCAATTTTTGTTTTTAAATATTAAATGAAAGCCTGTTTAATTGTGAATACTTTGACACCTCAGTTTTACCCATATGGCAATTATATCGCGAGATATTGTACATTTTGTCAATACAACCAATATTACCCACACAAATTAAAACTTTAATGGCTTTTTCTCCATGTTCATATTTTCTTTACTTTCATGTTTTAAAAATGCTAAGGGTTTTATTTTGTGTTTGAGATAGAGATCTAAACTTTTTTCTACATGCTCTCTATTATATATGTGATAAATGCACATGGAATTAGCTTTCAAGTTTTTTGTTTTAAATAAAAGTGTTTGAAGATGTGTTAGATTTCACCATTTTATACTATATATCAGTAAAAAAATTATATTAAATGTAATATTAGATGTATCCAAAAATCTATGAGCAGTCTTGTATAATACACATTTGGAAAAAAAAAAAAAAGGGCAAAAATATTACTATTTAAAAAAGTAGTTGGGATTTTAAAAAATTCAAATTTTTGTTAACTTTTTTATAAAAATTTTAATTAAATATGCAGTTATTTTTTTTTTCAAAATGTACTCTTATTTGAACATTGAAATGTAGAGTTCACCATATGAACCATATTTTTAAAAACAAACAAAATTGTTGAAAAGATAAACTGCCCCCTTAAAACCATATCATCAGATACAGTGGTGGTCAGAATTATAAGAACAATTGAAAATTGCACAGAAAAAAATTATTTCTGAACTGCATAAAGTGAAATTTATACATAAAATACTTTTTTATGCTAGAAATCATTGTACAAATCAAAACATTGGAAAATGCAAAATATGAATGTTTTGCCATAATTAACAAAATATGTCATTGTAAAAATTGGACAAAATTATAAGGACAATAAATGTTTTTGGCCTGAAACACACTAATAATTAATAATCTCCCCCTTCTGCTCAATCACATTTATCAGTCTTGACGTCATGGAGTTTGACAATTCCTTAAGAACGTTCTTGGAAATATTTGAACAGGCTTTTCAATGGAGGACATATGCTCTTGCTTGTTTTCATATTGTATACAATTTTTGTATACTTCGTGTGCCAGAATACACCACAGATTTTCCATTAGATTCAGATCAGGGCTTCTGGCCCGTCAATGAAGTAGTTTCACGAAATAAGCAGCAAACCACGATTTTGAAATTTGAGAAACATGTACTGAGGCATTGTACTGCGGGAAAAAAATAGTCTCCACTCGTTATTAACAGTGCTTCTGATAAAATATTATCACCCAATACATCAAAATAATTCTCGGGATTCATTATACCGTGCACAAAAACTATTGGAGTAGTTCCACCAGTTGCGAAACCTCCCCAGACAATTACTGAGCCACCTTCAAATGCACGCTTTGAGAAAATTTCTTTTTATCTACGGAGATCATACCAAAAGTAGCGAAAACCATCTGGTCCATCGAAATTAAACTTTTTCTAATCGGAAAAGACAACTTCATCCCACTTTTTTTCACATAGTAATGCATTCTTTGGCAAACTGCATCCTCAGTCTCTTATGAACTTTTGTAAGAGGCGGTCGTGACATATGTTTACCATAGTGAACCTTTTTTTCTTTTTGTAAAACACGTCGAACAGTTCAAGCACTGCATTTAAAGTTTAATTCACGTTTTATTTCTGTTCACATTTGTTTTTTGGAGCAAACTCGCTTTATTATCATTCTTTTCTCCCATACAAAAGCAGAAGATGGCCTACTTGTATGTCATTGATGTACATATTTAGCGGGATTTTTAAGATAATCATAAATAACCGTTCTTGATCTATTGAACTTTGTCACAATTTGGCGTACAGAAAGTCCTGAACTTTTAAATGCATCCACTTTCCCTTTCTCAAACTCCGAAATCTTTGTACGTAGCGGCATGACTGAAAAACAGAATATGAAGATCCCAAACGCTTACTACGCATTTATATCGTCCGAGAGTTCCGTGTTCAGAGCAAAAAACATGCAAATTTTGCTTTTTAGAACACACAAATACAGTTGTTCTTATAATTTTGTCCATATCAAATGGCTGTATAAATCCATAATACATTTTATGAATATGAATTTTCCACATATTTCCACAAAAACTTATAAAAATATTCTTCATTTTTCATTGGTTTCCAGCCTTTCAATTCGCATAAGTTTCCGTCCCAATGTAGCCCAGATTTGGCGATTTTTGCCTTGTCCTTATAATTTTGACCACCACTGTAGTCTTTATTTATAATCTTTTAATATATCAATATATCACTCACCCACCCGCAAGAAAAGTGATGCAACTCATAAAAATTAATTTTGTGTTTTATTCCACTAAAAGGTCTGTCATAAGTGCGTCTGGTTACGCTACAGGAAAAGTTTCATAAGTGTAGTTATCCGGAAAATCACTTTATTATGCTATAAATCTATTCGTGACCACAGAAGGGGGGTAAATTGTGTAGGGAGGTAAAATTACTGAACCCTCTAAATATAGGTGAAAACTGGGAAATTGAATTACTAGCCAGTGGCTGGTAGACTCACTTTCATTAGTGGCCACTTTTTAAAGTCACTGCAATGTTTCAAAGTTTCTTGACATCTAGATAAATTATAATCATTGTATATATACTATTTTTCTGTAAATCAGAGTTTTATACCATTAGACTATTCATGATAAGAATAAGGAAGCAATCAAAATTCAAGAAAATTACTTTAAAAACCACAAAATCTGTGATCATATTAATTTTTTGGAATGTATTTTTTAGGACTGGGCGATATTAGGATTTCTACATCACGATGTATCATTGAGGTTAAATCGCGATATCAGACTCTAGGTATTGCAAACATTGTTGCAATTTTGATGTAAAATTTAACAGTTTTACATACTCAAGCTCGTTTTATGCTTTGAAAAAACTTTTTTTTTATAAGTAGAGGTTTATGTAGAAAAATTTTTAATTAAAATTTGTATAATAAATACTTCAACTAACAAATTGATTTTACATATCTTAGGCTTACATATTAATTCCATATACTTATGAATTACTATTTTGTATTTTCAGCAGATTTTTTGGCATGAGTGGAATGGGGGGGGGGGGGGTAATAATATTGTCATAAGACATTGTTTTATTAAAATAAAAATATTTTTATCTTTAATTAGGATTTTCTTTAAATGTTTAATTTTTTAAAATCAATTAAGAAATATTTTTTACATCATGAAAGTTAAGAAAATATTTTAAAAATTAGAAAATAGGAGAAATAGGGATATTTCTCCTTGTATGTGCTCATTACTCAGCTTAATCCTTTCGAGGGCAGTGTCCTTAAAAAAGGACACCTTCCAAAACTGACAAACGGCACCAAGAATATTTTATTAAAATTTTCTTTTTATAATGTACGTGAAAATAAGCAAGTTTATATTTTCTAATAAATTCCTTTATAAATCCTGGTGTCAGCCCATTATTTTATCAGTTTATAAACTCCGGGCCGGAAAGTGTTAAATAATATGCAAAGTGACTTCTTTGCTTTGTTTTTTAAAGCAGTTCTTCCCAAAAGTACCAGATTTATAATTAAAGATAATATTTATATTTTACGAATTTTGTCAAAGGATCTCGAAAAAAAAAACGCAAATTTCTCAAAGGATCACGGAAAAAAAGCGAATTCCATCAAAAGATCGCGAAAAAACACGAATTTTTTCAAAAGATCACTTAAAAACGCAATTTTGTCAAAAAAAATCACAGAAAAATGCGAATTTCTTCAAAGGATTGCAAAGGGAGGAAGTCATATGTTTTCAGACCAGGGGGGATTCTGTTCTGAATTTTCCGAAAAATTGAGGCAGACATTTCCGAAAATTAAAAAATAATCAGTCATAAATCCGAAAATAAAATATATCGCAAATGTCGACAAATGGTCGTAGGAAAAATCATTTTCGTCAATCTTTCCGAGAAAATTCGTGAATTTCATCAGATGATCGCGAAAAAACGAGTAATTTTGTCATAAGATCGCGAAAAAACGAGTAATTTCGTCATAAGATCGCAAAAAAACGAGTAATTTCGTCATAAGATCACGAAAAACGAGTAATTTCGTCATAAGATCGCGAAAAAAGACTAATTTCGTCATAAGATCGCGAAAAAAGACTAATTTCGTCATAAGATCGCAAAAAACTGCTAATTTCGTCATAAGATCGCGAAAAACGACAAATTTCGTCATAAGATCGCGAAAAACGACAAATTTCGTCATAAGATCGCGAAAAAACGGCTAATTTCTTCATAAGATCGCAAAAAAACGGCTAATTTCGTCATAAGATCGCGAAAAAACGGCAAATTGCGTCATAAGATTATGAAAAAAACCCGACAAATTTCGTCATAAGATCGCGAAAAAACGGCAAATTGCGTTATAAGACCGCGATAAAACGACAAATTTCGCCATAAGATCGCGAAAAAACGACAAATTTCGTCAAGATCGCGAAAAAACGGCAAATTTGGTCATAAGATCGCGAAAAAAAACCGAAACATTTCGTCATAAGATCGCAAAGAAAACGACAAATTTCGTCATAAGATCGCGTAAAAAACGGCAAATTTCGTCGAAAGATCACGGTAAAACGGCAAATTTCGTCGAAAGATCTCGAAAAGCGGCAAATTTCGTCAAAAGAGCGTGAAAAAACCGCAAATGTAGTCTAAGGAGCGCGGAAAAAACACATAGTGGCAGGAGTGGACGCCCCCCCCCCCCCTGTTGTAGCCTTTCAGAAAATTTCCTGTGAATTTCAGAAATTTTTCTTTTTACTCAGAATCACCCTTGTTTTAGCCTGTATGTAGGAAGTTAAGCTTTTCAAAGTCGATTTTTGGATATTTTAATCTCGTTATTAAATTCGTTCTTTTTTTAAAAAAATCTAATTTTTAATTCATTTTTTCATATTTTACGGCAGTTTTTCCACATCAAAGAAACCAGTTTCGAACTTTTAGTTCAATTTAATAAACTTTTTGACCTCTTTTCAATAAAATTTAATCTGAATTCGTACAAGATTTTCGAAATTTTGCGGTTTTTTCAGGGTTTTCCCTGCATTTCACAGAATTTTTTGAAATTTGTAACACAGAAATCCGATTTTAATCTATAGTAAATTTTGCAGTATGCGATTTTTTAATGTTCAACTATTTTTTTCTTTTTCCCGATAATTTGAGCGGGTTTTTTTTTTCCCGTTTCACATGCAATTTTTCTACATTAGTAAAAGTAATCCAATTTCAATCATTTACCTCTATTTAATAAATTCGGTTTTTTATGCGATTTTGAGGGTTTTTTTCGGGATTCGCTGGGATTTTTTGATGTTCATAAAAGGTTGTAATCTTTTTGCTTAATATAATAAATTTTGCCTTATTTTCAATAGTTTATTCGTATTAATACAGCGATTTTTTTCCATTTCGTGCATTTTTTTTATATTTGTAAAAGGAATCCGGTTTCAAGTTTTTATTTTACCTTTTTGTTCCAATATGATTTAAATTTTATGCGATTTTTAGCGTATATTTTAATCTCGCAATTTTTTTACGCACTTTCTAGTTTTTTCGCATTCTGTAGCTGTTTTAAATTCAAGATCTAAAATATTTATCAAAAAAAGGAACACGCTTTGCGATTATAAATTTTTTCAATAGTCAAGGTCTGAAAATTTAATTCCCTTTAAGTATAAGAAGCCTTTCGTGAAAGTGTCAGAAAATTTCGCGCCAAAAATGAAAAAGAGCAGCAAATAGAAATAATGATTAAAAGAAAAAGAGCGCTTGTTTTCCTTACTATTAAAAAAATAATTGCTATCTTTGTTGCTAATTGGCCGATTTCTTTCAAATTTTTAGCAAGTTGATAGCTTAGCAAACAATAATGAATTGGGCTATGTAGTAAATTTTTATTAAAATATAATAAGTAATAAGAAAATTATAGTACCCACAAAAATGTCCACTCTTAGAACTGGAAAGAAAAAAAAAAGTGCGATCTGCGGTTTGTTTATTTAGCTCGGAGAAGTCGGACGCTAAAAGATAATCAGATAAGCTTTCCATCCATTGATAATGTTTTCTTTTGCGGCTGCATAGAATTAAAGAAAAAAGCATTTATTTAAAAGAAGTTTTCTATTTTTATTTTAAACACATCAATTTTTTTTTTTTCAGGATAATCATTCATTTTTTATTAACATCTTCCTTTACTGACCATTTAGGTTGTATTAAAGGCATAAACTTAAAAAAAAAAAAAAAAAAAACAGATGAATTTAGAAAACACGTGTCGTTCTGGAACGATTTTCAAACAAAAAACGCAATGCAGAATGCATTGCTTTATCTATTTTTCGTACGAGTATGACATATTAGGACTTTGTATATGAGTCATACAGAGCAACAAAACATCTGTTTTCCAAAGTCAGCATGCTTTTGCTGGGTAAAAAGATGGACCCCCCCCCGCCCTTAGAATAAACAGGTAGAAAGAAGATACGGGGAGGAGGGCGCCCTTTGAAAAACGTCAAAAGGTAATGAATACCTGTCACACTTAAATGAAATTTCAAATTTTTATTATAAAACAAACACGCCGATTTACCGCAGATAATTATTGGAGGGCTGTAGATTACAAGAACATTAAAACTTATTTTCTCAAAAATAATATAAAGAATTAAAAAAGTAATATTCTGAACCAGATTATTTACAAATCTTGAAGTATTTATTTCAAAGTAACCAAAAATATGTAGGATCCTATAGAAAAAAAAATTACATTTTAAAAAAGCAATTTTAAATATTTGATAGAAGGCTCATTCCTAATTTTGATGATAATAAAATACATTTTTAGCTAGATTAATAAAAGCAAATTCGGTCTCAATTGCTTGAAAGCAATATGAAGTGTTTTTAAATAAATACTTAAGAATAGTACAATAATTACAATGTTTTCCCGAATAAGTTGCAATGCCATTAAAAAATAAACTAAAATAAAAGTTCCCTTACTAAAGATTTAGAAAATTATGAAGTATTTCTTACTAAAACTAACAGCGTCAATTGTTATTTAATTATTATATTAATTGACTACAATAGGTTTTGGAATAACTAATTCAGTGCGAAAATGTACACTTGACATATCACATCGCCGATTTTTCTCATACGTACATCGTGATCGTGGTGTTGCTCGCCGATCATTAAAAAAGAAAAAAAAAGACTTGTAATCGAGAATGTGGTGATTTGTGATTGGTATCGATTTTGGATAATCCCAATACCTAAAATGAAAGATTCGATCGCGATCTCCGTTTAAGCGACAAGTCGCGTGTGCGTTGTCTACGATCTACTTCAGAGATCGTAGAAGAAACCGGTCTTGCTCATCATCGATGCGATCTCCATATTAGTGCTGCTGCAAGCGAGTGTTTGAAGATCGTGGGGGAAAAACCAGTCTTACCACCGATCTCGCTCATCATCCATGCGATCTCCGTATTAGAGATGCATCATGCAAGCGTTCGAAGATCGGAGGTGAAACCAGTCTTGCTAATCGGCCTCGTTCGTCATCGTACTGGCGTGATGCATCGTATGGGCGCGATTCATCACTAAACGAAAGATTGGGAAATCGGTTTGACGATTTATGATTTAAATTGATATCACGCGATGTATCGATGCATCGCCCAGTCCTAGTATTTTTGGATTATTTGTATATGTTCATAAGCACAAGTATCAATCAAATTACTATTACTTTCTTTATATAAAAAAATAACTAAATCAAAATTCTAAGAGCTAGGTGTATACAAAAAAACAATCAAATACAATACAATAAAATGTTATTTGGATTTTATTTCATAAGTAAATATGTTATTAACACACTACATACATGCAGTTGAAATCTAAGCTGGTGAGTGTATTTCGCAGGATTAAACAGTATCTCTTCAAGAAAAATAATCTAACTGGAGAGGATGTGGCAGGAGTCGAAATATTGTTCAAATTTGTCATTAGTAAATAAAAAGAATTAATTCTCTCTCTCTCTCTCTCTCTCTCTCACACAAACACAGAAAGAGAGAGAGAGAGAGAGAGGGGGGGGGGTCACAGGCAAAGTCTCATAAATCATAAACAACATACATGTCAGAGATGAGAATGATTTGTTATAGTTTGGAACCTGGAAAGTCTCAATATTTTTATGCCTGAAGTACAAAGAGGAATACTCTTTTATATGTTCTTAGATAAGGCAACAATTTTTCTTTTGTATAGAATGTTCTTGGCAGCAACGGAATTGCCATGCCACATTCTAGGAAGCTACATATGAAAATCAGGTCCTCTGTCTCATCTCAAAGATATTAATCTGATTACAGAATTTTGCTCTTGTTAAATTGCTCTGTGAATCACTTGCACATAAGACTGCACTATTCTCACCCATATTATGTATGAGGCAGCAGATAATATTCAAGGGTATGTTTGTTTTAATTAATATTTTTAGATTTTATTTCACAGGAAGGAAAACAGTTTTATTGTTACTTTTACCTAATCTTCATGAACTTTTATCTAATTTTTCATACCTAAGTATGGTTCTGAGAGAAGGAGGGTGGGGCAATTGCTAGTTATTACTACAGTACAAAGTCTAAAGTTCGGAATTGTCCAAAGTTCGGACTTTCCAGCAACAGTAGTTATGCAAGAAATAACAGAAAAAACAAAATTGTTGAAACAAACAAAGAAAAAGAAGCTCTAGAGCAAAGAATCTTTATTACTGAATCTTATCTCATGTGTATGTGCTAAATAAAAGAAAAACTTCTTAATGATAAACCTAAGTTAATAAAGCAGTGCACATTAACTGAAATGTTCAGCAGTTAAGTAAATAACAATTTGTTCTTAAATTGTATGTTCGATTAAATAAATAATTTGTTTTACTTTTTATTATCTCACAGGCTATCAAAGCCTGAGAGTTAATGTGCCCGCCAGTTCTGTATGTACGTAACACGATAGCTCTTGATAGAAACATCCGATTTGCTTCAAAAAAATTTTCTAGGTTCATTCGGATAAGGCGCTTCCCTGATTAGTTTTAAGGGTTCATTGGTCGAGTATAAAGGGGGGGGGGAACAGGGGCAACCCCTCTTAATTTAGATAAATGGGTTTTTCGGGCAGAATTATCCGATTTTCATCAAATTTGTAAATAGGTTCATTCTGATAAGGTCCTTCTCTGATTACTTTTGGGGGTTCATTGGTTAAGTATAAAGGGGGAATGGGGGCTAAGCCCCCCCCCTACCTTAATTTAGATAAATGGGTTTTTCAGGCAGAATTATCCGATTTGCATCAAATTTGTAAATAGGTTAATTTTGATAAGGCTGTTCCCTGATTACTTATGGATGTTCATTGGTTAATTATAAAGGAGGGCTCGGGGGGGGGGGGGGGGCTAATCCGCCATTAATTTAAATAAAATTGTTTTTTTCAGCAAAATTATCCGATTTGGCTCAAATTTTGCAAATATGTTCAATCTGATAAGGTACTTTTACTAGTTTTGGGGGTTCATTTGTTAAGTATAGAGGGGGAACGGGAGGCTAATCCCCCCCCCCTCCCTTAATTTAGATAAATGGGTTTTTCTGTCTCATTTGCTTGAAATTTAGTATACCGGTTATTCTGATAGGGCGCTTCCATGATTAGATTTGGAGGCTCATTTGTTAAGTATAAAGATGGGAAACAGAGGGGTGGGGGCTAATCCCAGCTTTAATTTATTTTCTGAGGGCATTGTTCTATGTAATAAGAGTACAATATACAATTAGTGTGAATAGCCTGTGAGCTCAATGTCATCAGTTTAGCTGGGCACTTTTCAATTTTTATTTTGTTATGATTTATTTGTTGAAAATGATTATTTAACTTAGTATTAATAGCTGTTATATGCAATTTTTAATGTATGAACGTCATATTTTGCCTTTTTAAGCATTGAAATTTATTTTTCTTCTTATTGGGAAGAAAACATTTTTGATGCCCAAAGTTCGGACTTGGTAAAGTCCCGAGGATTCCAAACTTTAGACTTTGTACTGTATCATAATTTTAATATATCTATCTGCTTACCAATATATCTATGACTTTCAGCTTTACTCATGTACCATAGCATAGTTTATGAACAATTGATAGATGTCTTGGAATTATTCTGTATAGGGGAGATTGGGAAGGGTTGACCTTTTTTTTTTTTTTTTAAATATTGAACCTAAAATAAAGTTTCATATATCATTTTATTTGTTATACAACCAGTTATCAAAATAAAATGGCAATATAAGTGTAATATATATGAAATTTGAAAAAAGATTGATTTTAATCATGAGAAAATAATGGGTCAAGGCTCCCCCACATATGGGAGGGTTGATCCACTTTGTTTTACATTGGAATATTTGTTAAGGGAAATAAAATCAGATTAAAAAAAGGCAGAATAACTTTATGCTACATGGTTTAATTATTATTAAAAATTATTTGGGAAAATGTGATGTGTAAACAAACCTGCTGAGACGGAATTCAAGGCAGATAATAAAAATTCAGTTTTAAACACCCACTTTTTGTCACACTCAAAATGGGAATACTAGTTGCCACATAGTTCGGCTTCATCTCATTGTGTTCATTTTGGTGAAATTTGTCTACATACCTTCCTAAAGTGTTTTGATCAATGTTATGCTCTTTTGCAGAGGCATGAACACTTTAACATTTCTCAAGACTGCTACTTTCATCTTTTCTAGTCTTTCCAATTCTTTCTATTTACATTATGGGTACTATTTAACCTTTTCACTGCCGCGGACTGATATATCCGTTCACTAAGCTGTAGGTTTCACTACAGTAGAAGCATTATTTAAATTAATATAATTCTACAAATATAATGCAGTTTTAAAGTATTTTGTTATCATGAATATTCTCAAAGCTTATATTTCACTACGCAATTAAAAGTTTTTATACCATGTTAGAAAAATCATCTTTTTTTAGACTTTTTAAAAAATTACAGAGAAAACAATATTACAATTCTGCCTTTTTGCTCCACAGTCAGGGGGTTAAATGAAATAAAACTTCCTATCAACTTTCCAATTTATATTTCATTAAATTTTTTCTTGGTTCTATAGCAATTTTTCACATCTTCATTTAATCAATTTTAAACATTTCCCTTTCTATCTCCCAATTTTACTGTAGCTTTACAGAATAAATTTACATTATTTTAGAAATATAACCATTAGCCCTTCATTATGTACAGTGTATAATAAAACGATTTCCAAAAACACTTAAAAAAGGGTGTTTTGACCATCTGGTCAACCCTCCCTCACATTGATTTGGTCAAGCTTCCCCACATAGCAACTTTTTAAAGTATAGCACATGGTATATTTAGCCTAATTTAGTGTAAAATCTTTATGCCTGGAATGAAAGCTCAATATTTCTGCATTACTTAAAACCTACTTATTTAAATTTCAATGATATATTTTATCCAAGAAAATTTTACAAAATGTTTCTAAAAAATATACTTTTTAAGCTGAAAAGTCTTCACAATTGATTTTTCCGCACCTGTTTCAATTATCTGCATGGAACAAAGACTATTGTTGGAGCATTTCAGTAGTTTTGGTTGCCACCTATTGGCAAAAGTCTGAAACTCTTTTAAATAAGAAAACTGAAGGCTGGGCCTCTATGGTCAACCCTCCCTAGTCTCCCTTATACCTTTTAGAAATATTTTACAAACATATTGATATTAGAACATTTCTAACATGAAATAAATATTCCTTTACCTTCAGATATTACCAAATTCTGGGAGGAATAACAGGTTGGAGGTCTGAATGGGCCTGAAGCCCGAGCCTCACATTTTTTTCTGCAGATTCTAGCTGAGTTGACCAGGATTTTACATTTTCCATGCCACATAGAGTATATAAATATTTTTTTCAGTGGGTAATATCGTAGCAACTTTTCCTTAGTAGAATTTCCCATATACAGATATGTAACAAGACAAGTTGTAAATCTAAGTAAAAGTGTATGTGTGAGCATGCAACTAATTGTACCATCAGTCAAAATGAAAAAAAGAGAGAGAAAGAATCCTCTATATATATTTAACACTTTGCAACAAAGTTTAAAAGTGTTTATGCATTCGGTTTGTCTGGCTGTCAGTCCGTCTGTCTGTCTGTCCACGCTCTAACTCCTGTAAATATACTCGGATTTTCATGAAATTGATAAAGGTTATTTAGGGTCACCAAAGCATGTTTGGTATTGTATATGAAGTATGTAGGATTAATCGTTCATTTACAGGGGCACTCAAAAGTATTCCATTACATTATGGTATATGGGGAATAACTCCTGGAAATATACTCGGATTTTCATGAAATTGATAAACGTTATTTAGGGTCACCAAAGCGTGTTTGGTATTGTATATGAAGTATGTAGGATTAATCATTCATTTACAGGGGCACTCAAAACTATTCCGTTACATTATGGTATAGGGGGGAAATCGTTTGCAGAGTATTTTAATGACATTATGCTATTTCAAATGTATTGAAACTGATATAAATCACTGACTTTCACTACGATCATGTTAGAACAGGACATTCATAGCATTTTTTATTCATTTACAGGGACACACAAAAGAAATCGGTTACAGTACAGTACTGTCTTTGAGTAATAATTGCTGGAGTGCACGGTTTAAAATTCGGTATGCACTTTTAAATTTAATTAATTTTTTGCATGTTACCCATTATATATAAATTCTATACCTCAAATACAGGGCTACACAAAAGTATTCACGTACCGTTCTCCTTATTAAAGGAAATTACTGAAGGTAAATTTTCAACTGAAGTATAAGTAGCTCTTAAAGGGAACTAAATTTTGGCTTGCATGTAGCTAATAGATTCAAATCTATAAATCATATACAGGGCTGCAATTCGCTTAATTTTCCGATTTTGGATGGGAACAGCTGAAATTGGGTTCTGAAATATATTGTGTGTTTCCATATGGTTGAATTAGACGTAATATTTTAATTTTTTAAACAGTGCAGTTTTGTTACATTATTCTGAATGTGTTGGAAAGTGTTTCATAATCTATGCTTGACGTATGATTTTTTCTTACTTGCTAATTACTAAATTGTTGTAGAGAAAAATGAAAATAGCCATTCGATTGCATATTACTGTTTTTTTCAATTTATGTTTACAAAAATAAGCTTAGAGGATCATTTTAATACTAAAATTGTGCCAAATTTTGAATACAAATGATTAATTTTGACATCATATTTGGATTTCTTGGAAAATTTTACCTATGGGTGATATCAGATAGAGAGTCATTCGATGACGTAGTTTAAGAGTTTTATGGCTGAAAATTATTCCACTCCAAATGCCAAATTAATTTTTAATAGTTGCAAATCAAGCTGCAATGTGTTTAGTGGGGATGTTTTGCTTCTTTGGCCTAAAATTCACATTATTTTTATTTTTATTTTTTTGTTACAAAGAAAAGAGATATCATATTCGGACTTTCAGTATTATATTTATTGCCATTTCACTTATATATTTAAATTTTTAGGTGTAAAAAAAAAAAAAAAAATATGCCATGTGTGATGAGGAGTACTGCAAGTGTGCACTGTAAACTTCCAATTGGGCGACCATTTTTCTCTGGTCACAAAGCATCTGAAACAAATTGGGTCTCCAAATTATGAAACATCATTAAATTATCTGGAGCTTATACCAACATTTAGTTTAAGAAGGTGATTTTTGACAAAATGGTGGTCATATGAACAAGAAAGGAAAATTTTTTTGCCTTTTCTTTACATTTTGCAAGTTCAAAAAAATAATTAATCAATGAAAATTATACTTTTCAGTAGTATAAGCTCCAGAAGAAAACAATTAACTTATTTTAAAATAAGTAATGAAGGAAACCGGTGGAACAGTTATGGAGAGAAAGGGCTGCCCAGTTTGAAAAACATGGTTTCAAGAAAAAAAAAAGTTTTACAATAGCATTTCGTTCAACGAACAATGTTATGTTAAACAAGCAAAAAAGATTGTAAGGAATTGGCATATCACTAAACTGATTTAGGGCAACAATCTACACACTTAAGGGATGAAAAAATGCTAAATAGAAAAATTATATTTAATCTAAATTCCATAATGCTTAAATTATGAAATTAAAAACCAAAAAATTATGTATATAAAATTAAGAAATATCTAACAGAAATTGATTTTTTGAAGCTTCAGGTATGTGAATCTAAAATTTTAGCTCATTCTGCCAGTAATATTTGAGTTATATTCAAAAACCTACACACATTGCAATCTGTTTTGCAACTATTAAAAATAAGCTTAGCACTAGTAGTTGAACACTTTACAGTTACATTATATAGCCCTCATGCAAAAGATAATCCTAAACTACTTTACCTTACCGAATAACAATTGTGGCCATTAAAATGTGTCAGGTGCTCTCTTTTTTTCTTTGATAGACTGTACATTGTATCAATAGAAGAGTCATTAGCGTTAGCAAAACTGTTTACTATTATTGTTTGGAAATTATTAAATAGATAAAGTCGTGCCCCCTCTAGAAAAATTCCCTAGTTACAACAATGGTTAGGCATCATGTCAAAACACTTTTCTATTAGACATCTATAATTCATAATTTCATATACTTTCTGCATCAAACTAGAAAGTTTGTTTCAGACTCATAGTCATATGCTGAAAAAAAAGACAAGTTATCCATCATCCAAGTTTTAGTTTTAAAGTATTTTTCTACAGAAAGCATTAATAGTATTAACTTAATTTATCTGATAATGTCAAAATGATATATATTTTTAGTATAAATTTTTCTGAATGAAAAATTAAATACCTCAATTAAGAATTAAAATTATAAATAAAGCTAACAATTACCTGTACATGTTTTGCAAGTGGCATGACATTGTTTACAGACTTTTACTTCAATTATTTCATATTCAGAATTAGTGTCTGCATCCTGAAATCCATCAATACGATTAAAGCTATAAACAACAGGATAATAACTTAGAGGACATGATGAGGTACAACTGCTGTTCAGAAGATAGTTTTCAGCAGGGCATGATAAACATTGAAACTCGGTATTTCCATCACATTCTTTGCAAGATGGGTGACATGCTTTACAAACACCTTCCTCAGTACCAAAAAATCTAGTAAAAAATTATAAATAGATTTCATTTTTAAATATAGTAAAACCTCTAAAAGTACAGACACCATCTCAAGCAGTGCAAAAGTTGCCTGCTATTTGAAAGTACCTGCTTTTGGAAGAACTAGAAAACTTACAAGAAAATGCTTAATGTTTCAATAATTTTGTAAGTTTAACTAATATATCTGCAAATTTATATATAAAAAAAAAAAAAACTTTATACACTATAAGAAAAAAAAGTCCTTCCGGCCAGTGCCGGGAGGAAGAGGTAGCTTTCATATTCCTTATTTTAAAAAAGCCAACTTATATTATTCAAACACACGAAGCTCAATTAAGTGGAAACCGAATGTAGGAGATTCAATTTTAATTTTTATCAATACTAAATCATTATGAATGAGAATTTCGCAAAATTAGTCAGCTTTATCCAAGCTGCTTTTATTTAAAGTAACTTATATTTGGCTGCTAAATTCGGCGATTTCTTAAAGTGCCTGCCATTTTAAGACAACATGGTGGATGAGGCTAACCACTGAACTTGGTCGAGACCTTAGTAATTGCTGTGCACATGCTCACTCGCATCGGAATCGGTTGATATATACGAGTGCTGCAGGCAAAAAATCAGATTTTTCAAAATGTCATGCACGTTAAAAATTGAAACTGCTATATATGGACCATTTTTTAAGGTAAAGACAAACAAAAAATGCTCCTGAATCCTTATATCAAGGTAAATACTTAAGAAAGAAACCTTTTTCAATTTCTAATTTTTTTGCACCTCACTTTAAATATAATTTTTTTTAATTTAATGGCCGCCATTTTGAAACAAGATGGCTGATGAAGCTGGCCAGCGAACTTGGTCGAGATATTAATGTATACTATCCACATGCCTTCTTCCATCGAAATAGGCAAATACGTGTGGTATCGCGTGACAAATACAAGATCGTTTCAATGTGTTAGCCATGATAGAAATTCAAAGTGCTATAATTCAACCATTTTTTTAAGATATAAACAAAAGAACAAATTTTCAGAAACAAAAACTGCTCCAGAATCTTTGTTTCAAGGCCAAACACATAAAAAAATCTTTTTCATTTTCCAATTTTTTAATACCTCATTTTAAATTTTAAATTACATTTTTTTTTTTTAAATGGCAACCCTTTTGAAACAAGATGGCGAATGAATCTGGCCAACGAACTCGGTCGAGACATTGGTATGCACTATGTACAGACCAAGTTACATTAAAATCGGTTCATAAATACGCCTGTCATCGCGTGACAAAAATCAGGTCGTTTTAAAATGTCAGTCACAATAGAAATTCAAAATGTTATAACTCAGCCATTTTTTTAGATAGAGATGAAACAAAACCTGTTCCGGAATTTTTGTATTAAGGTCAAACATACAAAAAAAATCTTTTCCATTTTCTAATTTTTTGGTATCTCATTTTAAATTAAATTTTTTTTTAATTTTTTTAAATGGCCGCCATTTGGAAACAAGATGGCGGATGAAGCTGGCCAACGAACTCGGTTGAGTTATTTGTATGTACTATGTACACACTAAGGTACATCCAAATCAGTTGATAAATATGTCTGTTATCACGTGGCTAAAATCAGGGCGTTTCAAAATGTCAGCCACGCTAGAAATTCAAAATGCTATAACTCAACCATTTTTTAAGATACAGACGAAACAAAAACTGCTACCGAATCTTTTTATCAAGGTCAAACACATAAGAAAAAAATATTTTTCCAATTTTCAATTTTTTGGTACCACATTTCATATTTAAATTTTTCTTAAAATTTTAAATGGCCGCCATTTTTAAACAAAATGGCGGATGAAGCTGGCCAACGAACTCGGTCGAGACATTGGTCTGTACTATGTATAAACGAAGTTACATCCAAATCGGTTCATAAATAAGCCTTTTATCGCGTGACAAAATTCAGGACGTTTCAAAATGTCAGCTTCGCTAGAAATTCAAAATGCTATAACTCAGCCATTTTTTAAGATATAGACGAAACAAAAACTGCTACGGAGTCTTTGTATAAAGGTCAAATACATAAGAAAAAAATATTTTTCCATTTTCAATTTTTTGGTACCACATTTCAAATTCTAAATTTTTTAAAAATGTTTAAATGGCTGCCATTTTGAAACAAAATGGCGGATGAAGCTGGCCAACGAACTCGGTCGAGACATTGGTATGTACTATGGACACACCGAATTACATCCAAATCGGTTCATAAATACGAGTGTTACAGTGTGACATAGGTCAGATATATATATATATATATATATATATTGATATATATATATATATATATATATATATATATATATATCAATTTTGAACGGAGGGTGGTTTTGGGGTCTGGGGGTCATGATCGATGAAAAGATACCAAAATTTTTTGAAATCGCTTTCCTCCGAACGGCTGCAATAGGTAGCTTTTTGTAAAGAAAGCTACCTAAAAAAGAGGGGAGGGGGGTGTAATATTTTCATGCAACTCCAATAGCAGCATCTTTTTTTTTTTTTTTTAAACTGCAAAACACCATGAAATCTTGTTTCCGTTATCTATTTAGAGGAAAAATAGGTGTAAATCACTTACGATTTCATAGCAAAAAATGCTGCACCTATACTGGTCAACAGATTTTGTTATAATTTCTTCCTTTTTTTTCTTACAGTGCACTAGCAAGAAAAGTGTACAAACTCATATAATACAAATTACATAAAAATGTAGTACAAGAAATAATAAGGAAAAAATGAGCTGTTCATAGGTATTTCATAAAGAAAAAAATTAACGGAAATTACCAAACATTTAGCTAATTTATCTTACAGTAATTCTTAGCGAGATAATTGTAGCCAAGATCCAGGGCCGTGCGAAGAGAACACTGCACCTGGGGCAAAGTTTAAATTTGGTGCCCCTCCCCCCCTCCTCCTCCTCCTTCAGTTTGTGACAGGTGGTCACAAAATTGAACTGTTAAATGGGACATAAGTTCATACCATCTTGCAGGAAATGAGGAGAAAAAAACAAATAAATTTTGTACAGTAACGAAAAATGTCATCATTTTTGGACATACACCAGAAGCATGGACTCCAACTAAGTTTAGAGCGTGTGCAGAAGATGGTAATAAAAAGCGAATTTATTTATTTCGATGATTCGAGGTTGCACTTGCCTTATATTTGGAAGAAATATTTAAACGATATCATAGCCCTAAGTTCTACAGTTGTGAATGTCGAGTTGTCGGCCATTAGTTTATTTAAAATTTGTTGTGCTAATCTTTTTCCTGTTTTTGTTTTTATTTCGATGATTCGAGGTTGCACTTGCCTTATATTTGGAAGAAATATTTAAACGATATCATAGCCCTAAGTTCTACAGTTGTGAATGTCGAGTTGTTGGCCATTAGTTTATTTAAAATTTGTTGCGCTAATCTTTTTCCTGTTTTTGTTTTTATTCAACAAAGTCAAGAAACCTTTCCTCGATTGAATAATTTCCACTTTCGGCTATTTTCATGTATCTTATAATTTGCCTTATTTGTCCTTTGGGGATGTATTTGGAGTGTAATCGAATGAAAATGAAAAATACTTTGCTTTATGGATTTCTTCTACAATAATTTTTCTTAATTCATTGGCCAGAAGGTTATTAACTTTATTCTGGATATTATTCGAAAATTAAGATATGTGTCTTTCTGGCTGCGTTGTGGTCTCAACATGAATTTCTTTGCCATTTTTAAAAATTAATTTAATAGTTTGGGAAAAAATTCCGCATTTTCTTTTATTTATCTCATTTGACATTCCTTTCTCAGTACAATGAACGTTTATTGCTGTTTCTAATATATTTCACCATTTATTTTTTTCACTTTATATACTCTTTTCAAATTCGCTGCGGATAACAAGATTTTATTTTACCCTCTCAAGTTCATGTATGCATTTCCCTGTTCCAGAGTATTTTCATGTTCAGGAATTTTAGGATTTAATTTTTTTTTCTACTTGCAAAGCGCACAGTCTGGATTGGCTAATTTTGGAGGGTAATCATGATACATACCCAGAGGCGTCGCGATGGGGGGAGCCTCCCTCTCTAATATATGTGAACTTGTGAAATTCGAGCTTAGAGTTGGGAAATTCTAGATTTTTGAAAGACTCTTTTTTTCCATAATAGTAAAAAAATATGAATTTTTTATTGTTTTGCTAACTGCCTTTCTGAGTTCTGTAACATTAAACAAGTTAAATTATCAAAAAGCAGCCAGACTCAATTTGTCATACTGTTTCTCTGTGCTGCGAAAATATCATACATCTACCAGACCTGAATTTCCCTACTACTGTCCATCAACAGTGTCTCTAATCTATTCTCTTTATTTCTTTCAAATTTTTGTTCCTTTCTCAAAATAACATGACGGCATTTTTATTGGGAATTAAAAAGGCCTATAGAGGTGCTGCTCGCAGCATTCAGTACAGGAAAATCCCTTAATTTCCCTTTAACTAATGCTAAAGTGCCATTGAAATAATTCTTTATTGTAAATGCATTTGAAAGTTTTAGATAATCAAATTCGGATAATTTTTATTTTGTCATATAAGACAGAACACAAATATCACAGGAAATCTGAAATTGTTCAAAAGAATAATCATTCTGAACAAATTTAAAATACATGTAATGCAATGAGCTTGTACGGCACTATCCTGAAGTGAGAAGTTACATCTTTTCACCACCAGATGGCGTATTCGAGCGCTTGAATCAGCAATATGAAGTGCGATTATGACCACGGCCAAACTTGGTTCCCCTCGTATAAAGCAGGTGATCCAGTTTGTCCGTGTTATGACTCGTACGCAATAGAAGATAACAAAATTCCAAACCTTAAACTAATGCTGGTTTTCTGTAAATATATGCAATTTTTCTACGTTTAAATGTTACATTTCCTACATTGGTTGAAATTGCTTCCTTAACTATTCATTTAGCAATTGGTTATCTTATTATTTTCACGATCAATGATTCCAAGATAGGAAAATAGAAATTAATCCAGTTTTGATTTTAATTATTTAAATGAAAGAGGAGCATTTAAACTTTCATTAAACAAACCAATACCTATAATTTTTATGTTTTTTTTTTCAGTATTTTTCTTTGGAAAGTATTTTTTACGTATAATTATCATTATCATAAACGCATATTGCACATATCACTTCAGTTGGAAAATATGAGAGATCCAATTGAGCGAAGCCAAAGACAAATCGAAAACATATTCTAATCCAGTTACATGGGTGCATCCTTATAGTCATACGGTCATTACTTTACTTGTACAAGAAAAGTGCAGCCCAGGGTTGATTACATGAAAACCGTGGATGCAGAAGAACAAAAATTTACCAAGATATGGTTTAAGAAAACTATACCCATTGGTGAAATAATTAGACGTGATTGGCTTATGTACATACGAATTAAGGATCACTATTTTGTTTTCCCTTTTTATTATTGGGTACAGGGGCATAGCTATAAATATATTTTCGGGGGGGGGGGGGGGATTAAAAAATTTCCCAACTTATAATTCAAAAATTTCCCAACTTGAAACAAATTGCTTTCGGTATTGTTTGTGGCAGCTGCAGTAATATTTGGTTTAAGTAATCACTCTTCTTCGACAATTTCTAATACATTATCATTATCCTGTTGCTGAACAGTTTTTTTTTCAGTTTTAGAGACTACGATTTCAATCTCAGAGAGCAAGTTTTGTTTCTTTTTTTCTTTTGAAGTTGGAGAAGCATATCTGGGATTTGTGTTTGGATTGTTATTGACCCATTTTCGCCCAGCTCTTGCGAGAAGTTTTCTTTCTTCTTCTCGCTGTTTTCCTAATTTACAAAGACAAGCCCCAGATTTTTTTGCCATGTTACTTTTATTGGTACTTACTATAACTTAAGTAGACGATCATTAAAAGAAAAAAATAGATAGGATAATTAGGAGAGATTACAAAACTAGATTAAAAATATTAAATTATTTTTTTAATCTTAAAACTTACTAAATATAGTGATTTATTTTATTTGACATTAACCAGCTAAATCTTATTATCCTTGAACTAGAGCATAGTTGAGGGGTGTCAAACGCATTTGGGGGTGCAAGCCACTTTTCATATTATTATACCATTGCTAATGTGCAGTGACTTAGCCAGAAAAAAAATTTGGGGGCGGGACTAAATTTCTGATGAAAATTTTATTTTATTTTCTATAAAAATTATTTCTTAAATAAACAAAAGAAACAATAAGATATCACAAACGTATTTTATAAAAATCCTCAAATCTAAAGAACTTAATGAAAAGCAAATGTGAACTTACTAATGTAATCCAAGGAAAGCTATAGATCCAATAAGAAAATTATACTTCTAAATGAATTAGAAAGTCCAGCTAAAATAGTTACAGTTACATGTACCGGGTGTCCCAAAAATGACTGATGAATTTTAGAATTCAATAACTTGCAAACGGTGACAGATATTAAAATTTTTTTTGCAGGAGTGTTATGTAAGATGTCAGGAGTTTTTATGCAGCGATTCTCAGTTTTAGTTACAAATAGCATTGATAGATGGTGTTGCAAGCAATAACTGTTAAATCCAGGCTCAATTTTTCAACCTCTCTCTTCTTCCATGCGAAAAAAGGAGATTAAATTGTATTGAATGGATCCCGAAGTACCAAAAATCGGGTCTGGACTGAGCGCCTATTGCTCTCAGTGCCACCTATTGCTTGAAATTCAAACTAAAATCAAGAATCAGAGTAAAAAAAACTCCTGACTAATGCAATAATTTTTTAAATATCTGTCACCGTTTGCAAGTTATTGAATTTTAAAATCCATCAGTCATTTCTGGGACACCCGGTATATTAAACTTGAATGTGAGGAAAGAGACAAAAATCTTTGTGTTTGTACGATTTGAATAGCGATAATAATTGACCAATAATTCTCTGCCACATACTGTTATCAGATAGTATAGGAGCTGTACTTCATAGAATTCAAAATACTAAAGCATAAACAAGGCTATTTTACAAAGGATACTTCTGTTCCTTGTTGGCCACCGGATTTTTGAGTTTCATCCATAAACGTCTTACAGGAAAGGGGGCAGTTTGGCGTCCTTTGCCACGTATTTCCCTTGATATTTTCTTATTTATTTTAAAGTTTTGTGTTTGGTTATGGTCGCTTGTCTGTGCGATGGATATAATATTCATCGGCACAGAGAATATAATATCGAATTAAGAAAAATGAATAAAGATCACAATTCCTAAGTAAAAGCAATACCTTTCTGAAAAATTCTAGGTCAAGTAGATAAATAGATCAGAAAATAGGTAATCCACCACTATGTACATTGACGTCATAGCCTATGGGGATTCGGGCAGGCCTCCCTCCCCATAATATTTCGACAAAGGGTATCCAGGAAATGAGTGTAGAAAAAAGGATATAACAACACAACATTACAGTTTGCAATCCTTTTGGGTTCCAGGAAGGAAACCTTATGCTATTTTGAGAGTATATGTTTTTCTCATAAGCACAGAAAGAACATCCAAATTCAGGGAAGATAAGGTTAACAGAAAAGGCTTACAAAGACATAAAACAAGTTTTAAAAAGGTAGTAGTCCTTAGCCCGAAATATATTTTGGGGTATGGGGTAGGAGATGATGCTCACTAACTTTGCAACAAAATATGTACGCACTTTCAATAGAACAAAAATTCCCAATGTGTATTTATATATGTATTATTTCTACAAAAAAAATGACTGAAGTGACTAAAAAATTTCCCTGAAAATTATCGATGGGCAAAATAAATAAATAAAACCAAGGCTGGTAGTCAAAATTTGGCACCCCCTCTATTTCTGCATAAGGGGCGACCAGCCCTTCACCCCCCCCCCCCTTTCGCACGGTGCTGCCAAGATCTTTAGGTTATACAGTTTATGATGAATTTTTAAATTCCAAATGTTGATATAAATGAACAGATGCCTTTATAACCAATCTTTGACGATTATTTAATACTTTTTATGGAACTCTTGTTACAATTGAGCAGTTCACTTTCTTTTATCTGTGTATTATACTGCATCTTTTCGTCTGATCTGTATTTTCATACTTTAATACATTCTAAGACCTCCATTATTTGATTAATCAGAACTCACTTAAAATAATATTTTAAAGTACTTATTTTTTTACATTTCTTATTACATTCTTACATAGTTTTGCTAGAATTTTTAGATATGAAAAAATTTGCTACAGATGTTTATTTTTGTTTGCAAATTATAAATAACATGTTTTGAGGTGCCACATCTGTCAACAATTTTAATCATTCTGAATCATCTTTTAAAAAAAAAATTAACACTGGATCACTGCACTTTGCTGCTTCTTGAAAATTTCTAATATTATAAGATAAATATTCACTTTCAGTATCTGATTTATACTTAACAGAGCCAGCATTTGATGAAGATTTTAAACAAGTCAACACATCAGGTATTTTTTCTTCCATAAGAATGAACTCACCTTCAATCTTAATAAAATGTTTGACTGTGTCTTCACTTGTAACACAATTAATACAGAAAGTTTGCTTATTTCAGCATTTGAGCCAAAAACAAATGTTTCAATTTCTTTAAATATAAAAGTTAAGCCTGCCTTTCTGAAACACTACTGTACACCTTTCACTTTTATGTTATTTATAACTGAGAAAATGTAGATCACAGCATGGAGGACATTAAAAGTTTTTGGAAAGTACTGAAGAGTGCTTAGATAATATAACTGTGAAATTATATGGCATAATAGAAGCTTTCTGGATTAAGTTTTAGAGTTGTATATTATATTTTGACAAAGTGATTAACATATGGAAGTGTGTCAGGTAGAAAACATAATTTTAATATTTTCCAATCTGGTGGGTGAAAAGCAGCATTTTCCAAAAATAAGATAAATTTACTTTCCTCTATCTATAACAGAAGAAACTATTGTAATAAAAAAAAATTTACTTCTGTTTTTTGACCAATTTACATATTTTGGGGGTTAGAGATTCTGAAAAACAAGTTTTTACAAAATGAGTGCCTGTCTGTGTGTATCTGTGCATGTGCATGCATGTATGAATGTGCCCTTTTTGTATCATCAAAAAGTATATGAAGTTATACATAGAATTGAAACAAATTTCATATATGTTTTTGGCTATGGCCAGCGGGTCTCACTTAAATTTGGGAATATTCTGCCAGAAGGGGACACTATAATAGTGATTTTTGTGCCTTTTCATTATTATATCATCAAAAAGTGTATTAAGTTATGTGAATAGAAGTTATAGAATTGAACCAAACTTCATATATATATTTTTGACTATGGACATCAGGTCCAAATTGAAAATGAGGATATTCCTTTAGAAGAAGATGCAGTGACAGCAATTTTTGTGCAATTTTCTCCCTTTTTGTAGTTCTGTTGTACATTGGCTACTCATGCAGCAATGGGCACTTTACATCCAGCTAACCTGGCGATTCACAAGCAGCTGATGTACAACAGAATAACAAAAAATATTGATTTTATTAAATATTATGATTGAGATTAACTCATTTTTACTACAATTAATTAATGAAAATCAAAGTTGGTGTAGTACAGAAGTTATAACATTGAAGTATCAACATGTATAAGAACTTTTTGAAATATTAACACATATGATACAGAAGAAAGTTTTGGGATTGGCCCATTTGACAAGTTTCATAGCTGTTTCTTCTCCATATTATTAAAAGTTAGCCATTCAATCATTACAGGATGTGTTGTCCAAGATTTCTAATTTGCTTTGAAATAGGTAGGTCTGAGTGATTTCCAGTTACACTAAGGATTTCGAACTCTTCTAACACACTACAATATAATATAAGAGGGAGTCATTAGGGTGGTCACAAGAAATCAATTTTCAAATTTTTTTGGCGGGGACCCCTCAAAAAGTTGCCAATTGGCTAGAAAATGAGATTGGAAAAGTTTCAGCTTATTTGGATAATATTAACCCATGCTTCATTGAGGTCAAAGTTCAGATAAAACATGATTTTTCGCAAAAGATGCTGTTTTTCCTTCATGAAATGAATACAATTAAACCTAGAAACATAATGCTGATCTCATTTCATAAAAAATACTTTTGCCTTAAAAAACCACTATATATTTTTGTAAAAATATATAGATTTAAAAATATGCACATTTTTCAGGACCAGACTTGACCCGAATCCTAAATATTGACTTTTTATGAAAATGCGAAAAAACAATGTAACATTCCCTTTCATCTGCTTTCAACATTTTGTATATAATAAAGGGTTTAATTATGAAAAAAATCGAAGTTTAAGCTGAAAATTTTAAAAGAAAAAATGGGCAAAGAAAGTATAAAAATGGGAAGAAAATTTTCAAAATGCATTTTATTATTAAAGTTGTGTTACAAGAAAGGAAGCATTATATAGAAAAGAAATTACTATTCCTTACAGTTGTCATGTTAAGGTGGTAATGGTTTAGATAAGGCCTGTCTTGAAGATTCTTGAAACGTTTTTCTACATTCAGATACAACTTTTATCAGAAATGTTTTTGTTCTTCGTCTTTTGTTAAACAGGAATTGAAATCTTGGATTAATTTTATTTCCCCTTCAGCTATGTTATCTTAAAATCATTCACTATTTTTCTTGATTTTAAATAATTTTTATTTTCACACCATACATCAGGATTAGTATTTAAAAATTGTATATTAATATAAAATCTAGTAAAAAAAAATTCAGCTTGATATTAAACAAGAACATTGACTTCTTTGTTCAATAAATAATCCACTTGGTTGAAACCTATTGTTGCTCTTACATTCCTATCATCATCATCATTTTCTTCTTCAAATGATATTAATTTTACAGCCATGCTTATTTTCACTATTTTTCCCAAAGTATTAGCTGAAAATGAAAATGCAACTTGAACAGAGTTCAGATTCCAAAGGTGGTTTATCATTTCAGTGAGTGCTTTGTCTGCAAGCTATTTATCAATTTTTCTGTACTCAACAAGTGATTTTAATAATTGCAGGTCTTGACTGGGGGCCAAACTGGAAGTGGAAGCATTGAGCCATGCTTGTTTATAAATATTGATTATAAATAATCAAATGTCCCTAACACCTTCTTTTTCTACATTTGTTAATAAGAACTGATCCCTGAAAAGATATTTTGAGAGAATAAATTAACTGTGCTACCCATCATCGATGAACTGAAATTGGATGGCTTTTGGAGGATTTTATACCTAAAAAGTATTTTATACGTAATATTTTCATACTTAATCTGGCCCAACTTAGGCCACCCAATCTGAATTTTATTTTAAATAACTGGCTGAAAACAGATTTTATGTTAATTTGTAAATTATGGTGGCGACATGGTAAATACAGAAAATTTTGCTATCACAATTGATATAGTAATATGCATGTTCCTCTGAAGCGACCAGTGTTTACTGCAATGGTATCAAAACACATTACCTGGTTTTTACCAACTTCCACCCACGCTTCAACTACTGAAAATACAGTTTTTGCCCAAATTATTCCGATACTATTTTTAAGATGAGAAACTCTTATTAAGTGTTCCTCATCTCCACAACTAATTGAAACTGCTATCCTCAATCAACTGCTATCTCTTCTGAATAAATAAAATGTAGACATTTTCTTTATTCAAAAAATGAGGAGGCAATTTTCCATCGTAGCTAACAAAAGCTCCCTCTAAATTGGAATTGTGAAATCTGTTTCTGTTGAATTCAGTTCTTTATTTTCGAAATAGTTGTTTGCAAAGCCCTATTACACTTGTACTTAAAATTAAAATTTTTGATTAACTGATGGGTGTACTGTAAATCTAGCAGCTTCTCTGGTATTCAGTTTCACTTGGGAATATCATGAAACAAAATACATAAAACTTGACAATTATTTGGTAACTTACTGCCAGTTATTTGATGAGCATGTGGCCTAATAAAAAAATCTTCATTGCTACCATGATATCAAAAGAGGGGGTGGGGGTCAGGATGTTTTGTAGATTTAAAAAATAAATGACGATAGCAGGTAATAAAAACAGCCTTGTAATAAAAAGAGAAATTCAGAGGTTTGTTTTAAATGAGCTTCAACTGCAATACAAATTGGGAATTCTTTCCATGCACGGAACTAGATAACTAATAATTAACTATAATTCGTGAAATATTGTTAAAGTTACAAAAAATTGTTCAATTTCTTTTTCCTTTTAATGCAAATAATAAAAATAATAATATAAAATTTAATAAAAAATATTCATTTGTCATTTTTCACTTATTTCTCAAAAATGCAGAGTTTGAGGATATGGTTCATAAGCTGACCTGAAAAACACTAAATGTCATTAAATATAAGTTTTGATGAGAGTAAAAATTCAAGGCAACAACATTTTCTATGAAATAAGATAAGAATCAGGTTTCTAAGGCAAATAGTTTTCCATTAATAAAAGAAAAACTACGTTTTTTCACCAAAAATCACAAATTTTCATGAATTTGACCTCGATGAGGCACGGGTTAATGTTATTCAATTGAGCTGAAACTTTGCCAATCTCATTTTCTGACTAACTGGCAACTTTTAGAGGGGTCCCCCAGAAGAAAATGTAAAAAAAAAATTTCCCATGTTGCTTGTGACCACCCTAGTGAGACATTCTTTTGATATCTTACTGCCAATACAGTCGCCTTTCTGTTACAATACAGTCTTAATTGAAAAAGAATACAAAGACCAGTCTCATTTTAACAGCATTATAAATGTTTCTCTGTATATAAACTTCAAAAATTCATTTTAATTTTTCATTCCTATCTTCTACTTCTTTACAAGCTACATATTTTTCTTTTCTATAAATTATTTTGAAAAGCCCTTTAGACCAATTTAGAATTATAGAATCAATATTGCTAATATTGGTTTTCTTCAATATCAGATTTATGCTGTTATCATTAGCAATCCACAGTTTCCTCTTTTATTTACCATTATCTCTTCTACCCATGTTTTACCAATTTTAAAGCATTTGGCAAGTGTTTATAAACTACATATTTTCCATTAACTTTTTCTTCTAAAATTAATCTTTTTTTTTAAGATCTTTCTCAAAACATGAAACAAAAAAATGGCACTAAATTCAGAATAAACAGAACTCAGTGTTCTCTAAGACTGAAGAAAATGATGCATGCATATTTTAATGCTTTAAAAAATGTAGCCCGTATATGAATTAAGTCTTATGAATCAAACAGCAGATGATACAAAGTACATTGTAAAATGCGCTACCTTAATTGGCTTTTACCAGCCTCCAAAATATCATTCTTAAAAAAAAAAAAAAAAAGAAAGAAAAAGTCTTGTAAAATCAGTATACATCTTCAAATAAAAAAGCAATTTAAATTAGAGTTATAAAAATTCTTTTTGTTATTTCATTAAAAAAAATGCATGTTAGGTTTTGAATGGTAACATATTTTATTACTCAATTACATCAACCTCCGCTAGCACTGTGTACTATGTTGTCATGTGGCATCAACTGTTTCTGCTCTTGTTTGAATGCTATGAATTGATGTATAATCCTGATAATATTTGGATTTTGAAAGCCCATAACCTGTTTTCTGGAAAACTGAAAATGCTTTACTCTTCTTTGGAAACCTTTTAAGATTATATGCAATTTTTTTTTCAAGATAAAGAAAATAAAAGTTTAGAGCATACGTGTCACACACAACACACTTGTGCATACTAAAAGTAGTCAGTATATCCATTTTGAAAAGTCAAACAACTATAAATGATGTTATCAAGCACATATTTAAAGTAAAAGAGCAAAGTCTTGTGTACCACATAGTTTATGATACACTTTCTAACATTAAAAAGATATCATTGCAAAGTCTTAATTGTTTTACCATAAAATAAATATATATGTATGTTGGATCTCACTTGTTACACACTGCCCTCCACAGTGACAATAGACCTTACACTGGACTCTTAGTGATTTTATTCTTCAAATTTTCATTTCTCGTGACAAAAAGATCATTTTTTCAATTTTGAGGCTAAGATTACTGCCCACTATTTGGAGTGCTCGTAATTTAAAGGTGCAGAAATATATAAGATTTGGGAGTAAAGATTCAAAAATTGTCTATTAAAAAGAAGTGTCTGCTGCTTGGACGTCTCTGTTAAAGAAGTTTTACTATATATATATATATATATATATACAGGGTATCCGAAAAGTCTGGAAACAGTCGAATAACTCGAGAAATCCAAAGCAGATTGAAAAATGAAAATATACATGTTAAATATTTAAGAAAAAGCTACTCAGTGATACCAAATTTTACCCTCGCAACCGACCCCCCGGGGGTCAGAGGGGGTCCAACTTTGAAATCTTGAATGATAACCCCCCATTTTTTATTGCAGATTCAGATTCTATGAACAAAAATACGTAGCTTTTGTATTTAACATTTTTTTCTAATATTCGTTGATCACAGTGTAATTGAGCAAATGAAACAGATACATATTTTGGTTCTCCCAACCAGGCCTTGACATCTCGAAATCTGATTGGACAGAACTTTCATCGTCAAAGTAGCCGTCTTTTGCAGGAATAGTGTTTCTCAAAAACCATCAGTGGTGGTTGTTTCAATGACGCTTTATATGCTTTTTCCATAAAAATTAATAGAAATATATTAAATTAGTATTGTATTTGCATATTTTTTTATCCAGTCAATCACTTCAAAATAATAACCTGCATATTTTGATTTTTTTAACATGTAAATATACACCTTCCCTCTCAGACAGAAAAAGGATAATCTTCATTATTTGGGGGCAGAGTGTGCAGATATTCTGCATTTTGATGGCTTCTGCTGCTTTTTTAAAAAAAATATCATCTAATTCAGGAGGCTGATGCTGGTGTACAGTTTTTTAAAATTATTACTATAGAACAAAATATTAAAAAAAAGGATATAAAAACTTGTTATGCTGTCTGAACAAAGGATGGGGAAGTAGCATAAATTTCAATGGGGATGCAGTTATATACTTTGATGATTGATTAGTTACTGTAACTCCAAAATATCAAGTCGGGCAGACACTTCTTCAATAATTCTTATAAACGTAATAATTTATTGCAATTTAAAATTTTAAAATTAATAATTTTAAAGAATTGAAAATTTTTGATCTTTTAAATTTTTTCCTTTAAAAAATAATTGAACTCTTTAAGCTCTCTTGATTATTTCTGGGGAAGACGACACATTAATTTTCATAGGGGAAGGATGATGTAGAAAATTGTTTAATTATTTATAAATTATTACAATAAAATATCAAATGTGACAAAATACAGGGTGTCCAAAAAGTTTGGAAACGGTAGAATAACTCAAGAAATTCATATAAGATTGAAAAACAAAAAAATACGTGTTAAATATTTTTAAAAAAGCTATTCCGTGATACCAAAGTTGACACCCCACCCCGACCACCTGGGGGTCAGAGGCATTCCAACTTTGAAATTGTAAATGATAATTCCAATTTTTTATTGCAGATTTGGATTCTACGGGGGAAAATGCGCAATTTTTGCTTTTAACATTTTTATTTTTTCGAATCTTTGTAGATGACGGTGTAATCCAGTAAAATGTGTCATATACATATTTTGTTTTCTCAACCATGTTTTGTAATCACGAAATGTGATGAGCCAAAGCTTTTGTTGCAAAAGTGGGTCACCTTAGCTGGAATTGTGTTTGTAAAAAACTATCAATGGAGGTTGTTTCGATGGCAAAAGTGCTTTATATGCTTTTGCCATGCAAATTAACAGAAGTATATTGAATTAGCTTTCTATTTGTGTTTTTATTTTATCCATTCAGTCCATTCTAATCAATTAACCTGTACTTTTTTTAATATTTTGATGTGTAAACATGTCCCTCCTCTTCTGAACAGAAAAAAGATAATCTTCGTTATTTGGTAGAGGTAGGTGTTCGGAATTTCGATGGCTTCTGCTGTTTTTTTTTCTTTTGTACTCTAAATCGTGGTCAGGAGGTGGGTGTATGGGCTTTATTTACTACTACTATAGAGTAACACATAGGACAAAATAAAAAGAAGTACATATAATTTTTTTGGTGTGCGGGCAGAGCAAAGAATGGAGAAGTAGTGTAAAATTCAAGTGATGGTCAGATTGGAGATTTAGATCATTGATTAGTTACTGTAACCAGAAAATAACAAGTAGGGCAAAAATATTTTCCATAATTCTAATACATGTAATAATTTTTTGTAAATTAATATATTTTTTCAATTTAACATTTTTTTTCATAAATTTAAACAATAGAAAAATTTTGATATTTGAAAATTTTTAATTAAAAAAACAATTTAACTCTTTAACTCTGTCGGGATTTGTGAGGCACATATATTCATCATCAAAAGGTGCATGTGGAATTTCTTTTGGGCACCATTAATAAATGAATAATATTATTTAATTTTTTAATTAAAGGATTTTTTGGTATTTCACAAGTAAAGGGGACAGTTGAAAAAACACGGTGTATTCCAAATAAAATTTGTGTACGCGATGCGGTTTTGAAAGGGTTAAAGTGTAATGATTATTTGCTGGGGTAGACGATGTGTTAATTAATAATAATGTAGATTGTAATTAATAATGTAGAAAATTGTTTGTTTATTATTACAATAAAATAACTTATGTGACAAAAAATATAATCTAAAACATAATTGGCAGAACAAATTAAAAACAGATCAGTTTATTTTCTTTATTTTTTAAGCCCTAGAAGGGGCATTTATTAATATATTTCATTCAGTTAGTTCTACGTTCTTAAACTTTTATAACAAATAAGTTAAACCAATTGAACAATTTAAAAAAATCAAACAATATGATACATAAAACCCATTAAAAACTTAGGTTCCATTAAAAAGAAATCTAAATAAATTTTAAACTTTTTTCCTTTTTAAGTTTCAAATATTTGTATTGCAGATTTTGTATTATGCTTATGATGAGTGTGTACAAAATGATAAGGCACATGTAAAATACAAAAAAAAATTTTAAAAGTCTAAGATTTATTTCGATTTAATTTGAAGGGAAATTTTAGGGATTTTTAGGGTATTTAAATTGTCATATTGTTTATTTATTCATTTATTTATTTATGTTCATTTGATTTAACCCTTACCGGCGCAGAGTAATTCTGTTTATAAACTGATGAATTGATAGACTGACATCAGAATTTATAAACGAGTTAATTGGAAAATACAATCTTTCTTATTTTCAAGTACGTTATAAATGGAAAATTTTAATTAAATATTCTGGGTGCCAGTAAAATAAAAATTATGAGTCCTTTTTTAAGGACACTGTCTGCAAAAGCTCTAACTTATTTGTTACAAAAATTTAACATTAAACATCGGAGTAACTGAATGAAATATATGAATAAATGTCTGTTCTCGATCTTAAAAAATGTAGGAAAAAACTGATTTGTTTTTAATTTCTTCTGCAAATAACGTTTTTGTTTATATATTTTTTCACATTTGTTATATCATTGTAATAATTAATAAATAATTAAACACTTTTCTACATTATCCTTCCCCCATGAAAATTAAAATGTCTTCTCAGCCAGGAAATAATCAACAGTGCTTAAAGAGTTAAATTATATTTTAAATTCAAAAGTTTAAAAGATCAAAAATTTTCAATTGTTTAAAATTATTGGGTCGTACGGAAAGTTGTGTCCGTTTGGAAAAATCAATTTGTACCAGAAAATTCTATCATTTAATAATTAGACATTGATTCCTATATCTAATGTCTAATAATTACCGGGCAGGATTTTCCGGTGCAAACTGATTTTCCTAAACGGACACGACTTCCCAAACAACCCAATAATAAATTTAAAATTAGGAAAAAAATGTTAAAATGGAAAAAATATTAATTTACAAAAAAGTATTACCGTATTTTCGGGTGTATAGCCCGCATCCAGTGTATAACCCGCACCCCTAAATCGAGCAGTACCATAAAAAAGTTCGTGTATAAGCCGCGGAGCTGCATCGTTGTATAGCCCGCGGGCTATACACCATCTACGAATGTATATTTCGACCAGGGTTTACGCCGCATGTGAAATTTCCGAGGTAATCGCGAATGGCGTGCTAAACAGAAACACATTAATAAGAATTAAGAAATCATAAAAATGAAATTATTAATTAGAAATAAATAATTTAAATGCACAATTCGAAATTATTAATATAATTTAAATAATATAAATACGAAAAACTACACTAAAATTGCGTGAAATTTGCAGCTTAAATTCCGGCATATGGCGCGGATGATAAATTGCATTATTACCTTGGTATATCGCGAATGATTTTGCAACAAAAAAATTAATTAAACTGAAATTTTAAAAACCACAAGCACCGAAATTACAGGGCTCCCACTAGATCCGTTTTTTTGCTTCAAGTCCGTATTGGTCCGTTTTTTCATTGTTAGGTCCGTAAAGTCTGTTTTTTGACACTTTTAACCGACTTTTATTTAAAATTTTACCGATGTTTGGCATTTAGCCGAGCATCGCGGGAAAAGCGCGCTTTTCGCAAATATGTTCCAACAAATACCCTTAAATTTCGTTAATCAATCACGAAAAGAATCGCTAACTTTGTCAAAGGATTGCGAAAATACGCAAATTTCTTCAAAAGATCGTGAATTTCGTTAAAAGATAGAAAAAAACGCGGTCAAGAGATAGAAAGAAAAAAAGCGGTCAAAAGATCGCAAAAAAGACTAATTTCCTCAAAAGATTGCGAAAAAAACCGCAAGTTTTGTCAAAGAATAGCCAAAAACGCGTTTTTCGTCAAAAGGTCGCAAATTACAGCAAAGGATCGCGAAAAACACGCAAATTTCGGCAAAGGATCGCGAAAAAACACGAAATTCATCAAAAAATCTCTCAATAAAACGCAAGTTTTGTCAAAGAATCGCGGAAAACGCGATTTTCGTCAAAAGGTGGTAAAAAAAAAAAAAAAAAACATGCGAATTTCGGCAAAAGGTTTCTCAATAAAACGCAAATTTCGCCAAAAAATCGAAAAAACATGCGAATTTCGTCAAAGGATCGCGAAAAAATGTGAATTTCGTCAAAAGATTGCGAAAAGAACGCGAATTGCATCAAAATATCGCGAAAAAAACGGTCAAAAAATTGCGGAAAAAAGCACAAATTTCGTCAAAAAATCGAAAAAAAAAAACTAATTTCGTCAAAAGATTTTAAAAACTTTAATTTCGTCAAGATATAGTAAAAAACATATAATTTTCATCAAAGGATCCCGAAAAACACGCAAATTTCTTTAAATAGTCGTGCAAAAATTCGTGAAATTCAACCTGTCTTAGAAGGTTTGTAACCTCTACCAATAACAATGGCTTTAAAATAATGAATTTCAGAATTTGAATCGGAGCAAGCGTTTTCTTTATAACAAATTATACTTTGAACATTTATTAATTAGTGACAATTGAAGGAAAGGAGGGTTTCCTTGTTTATTTTATTTTATGATTTGCGAAAATAGTTTCCTTTTGATCTCTTTTTTTTTTTTACAAAATATGTGCTCCCTTTTGGTCCCCTTTTTTACTACACCAGTTGAGTGGGAGCTCTGGAAATATGAAATTATTAATTTGTTATAAATAATATAAGTACGATATTCAAAATTAATAATTCATTATGAATAATATTTAAAAGAAAAAATCCCGTTAAAATTGAGTAAACTTTTCTATACACTAAAGAGCATCATGAGAACGATTGGGCGTTAGCAATCTCAACTTTAACTCAAGTATCTTAAATAGCGTGCTTGAATGACATTAAAATGACGACGTGCTAAAATGACATTTATTTTCACAGTGCCATATATTACAATTATTTACAAATAGATAATAAACGTATTAATTTTAATATTTAGCGCTATGTACAAATAAAATAACATTATCACATCCCATTTCGTCAATTGAATAAGATATAAAAATTCTCATTTTAATTATTTCTAAAAGAATCTGTAGAATCGGGAATGCAGATGTTTTTGATTTTTTTAAGAGGGGGGGGGGGGGGGGATTAAAAGAAACCTCCCACAATAATTCATCGAGAATTTTAAACGGAAAAGCATGGAATCTGCTGGCATATCTATCAGAGGGATTTGAAATCGAATGCGTTTTTCTATTTTCGATAAATGTATTATATCTTAAGTTATAAGCTATTGCTATTTGATGATTACCTTTCCCGAGCTGTCTCATCTGGAAATTCAGTTAAAAAATCAACTTTCAGCATTTTCTAAATGTTTTTTCCCTTATCAAAAGCTGGAAAACGCTGTTCGATTTCGTTAAGTATTAATAAATGCGTCAATAGTTTTATACATTTAAAATTAAAAATGACTTATAGTGAATGCAGCCGTTATTTATGTGTGTATGCGTGTTTTATAATAAAGTTATCAGAAACAAAACAAAACTTTTTATTTAATTCGAATCGGTTTTATTTAATTCCAATCAATCTGCAAGAAATTTCATGACCTACTTTTATTATTTCTTTGCACGTGGAGCGATAAGGATTATAAACATTATATGATTCATGCTAACCACTACGAAAAGATATCACGTGCCATCCTAAAGCTATTTTATTTTTTTTTTTCCCCCTTCTATCGCTCTGTTTGGAACTTTTTAGCTGTCAGAATCTCAAAGAAATAAATATAGATTTCTATTAGAAGATTTTGCTTTAAAAGCATTTATACACGAAATGATTACCAAGGGAAAAAAAAAAAAAATACTTACCATCACTGTGCTGTTTCTTAAATACAAGATGATTTAACAATGCAATTTATATTTATTTCAATCACTTGGTACAGAATTGAATCCTGCATTGGGTCGGGTAATCGGATAGTACCCGAACCCGACTAAAGTTTGGGTCGGGTTGGCGGGATTTTTTTTTTCTTTTTTTGACGTGGGTCGGGTTGGAATTTGATTCGTTCGAGTTAACTTTTTTTTTTTTTTTCTCCAAAAGATGCTGCTGAATATTTGTTAAAATGGTAAAAGCCGAAATAATTTGATACAAGAAAAACATAATTATAGACTACTTTTCCGTAAATGCATTAAAATATGGATTAATTTTCCTTCATTTTAGTTTCTGGTTTTAATATTTCGGTTGACAAAATTTGTTCTTGTCGGGTCTCGAGTTGACTTTAAGTAGAATTTTCGTATTCGGATAGGATACAATCCGGACCTTGCAGTTCAGGTTCAGAGTAGAGTCCAACATTTGATCATGTAGTCTGATTTTACCTGCTATTGTTTTGTTATGGATAGAGGGGGGAGAAATGTATTTTTTCTAGAAAAATACATTTTTTACAAATAGATTATTTTCTGGTAGTTATATTTTCTTAGAAAATATGAAATATTAAGCATTTAAAAAATTATATCCACTAATTTGTTTTATGTATCCTATGAATATTGTTTTAAATAATTTTTATAGGATTTTCACTTAAAACGTACACATTAGAGATCTGCATGGACCTGGTTAATCTCTTTTTATTAGACTCGGGCCGGACCGCGATCAAGCTTAATTTTTATCTGCGGTTGCTCCGGGCCGAGACTGGAGAACTACTTTTTTTTTTTTTTTTTTTTTCGGGGCCATGTTAAACCGCAGGTTTTTGCGAAAATAACAGTGAAATTTTTCCTTTGTTCGACAAAATCTTTAGAAATTTATTTCATTTTATTAAATTATAGAGAAATATATATTTAAAAAAATCTTTATAGAGCTTCAAAATTATTTTTTCTAAAATATTTTTCTTCCATTTTAAACTACATTATTTTTTCTAATGAGTTATCATTTAAATGAATTTCTCTAAGTAATCAATAATGTTGCCATTCCATATTGTTGGAAATATTTAATTCTTTTAAGTTATTTTTAGCATACCAACTGCTTATTTTAATTTTTAAAACCCCATTTCATCATCTTGTCGTCCACCCTGCAGAGAACACGTTTTCCCGGCGACTGTCGAGATGTTTACGTTCTCAATCGGCGAGTTGAGTTATCTCACGGTTGCTCTTTGGAAGGAAACTTCCATTTTTCAGGTTCTATAGATGGCGCTGTCGTTCCGGAGATGCACGACGCTTCGTCTTTAGTTGACGTTTGCTAGGCTGTGATTCGTCCAGGTAATTAACTGTCCGTTTCGCGGTATTTTATGCAAATGTCTTATTTTTGAGGTGTATATATACCTGTACAAATTTCAGAGATGCGTGCTTGCTCTCACATGCAAGTATCAGTTCGTTCTCATCTTGGACGAACATTAGATTGTAATGGGTATTCTTTTGAAACAATGTTCTTAGCTCTAGTAGAGCTCTGTCTAAAGTTAATGTCTCTTTTAGTTTCTAATAAATGTGTTTGCTTTTAAAATCTTTGTCATTAATCAACACCATCTCACCTTTCATACTTTACATTTTTCAGATAATTTATGAGTAGAAAGAGTATGTTTTTCCATATTTTGGGAAACATCGGTTATGGGCCACTCTTTTTGCCCATATTAAGTATTTAATTTAGAGATGGTGTTAATGTTAAGAGTTCTAAAAGCTTAAAGATAGGGGGGCTCTAAAAACTAAAGATGGAAATAGATAAACTTAACAATTATAACTATGCCACCTGGAAAGATGATGTGACAGCACTTTTAATGGACAAAGGGGCATATGAACATGTTAGTAATAAAGATTTAAAAGTTAAAGAAGATGCAACTCCTAAAGAGAAGCGCGATTTTGAAATTAAAAAGAATCAGGCCTATAGTACAATATATTTAAATATTAGTAAAGATTTAAAGCCACTGATTCGTGATACTAAGGTTGCGTCAGAAGCCTGGGAAAGACTTAAAGTTCACTTCCAGCCAGCAACGCGGGGAAGATCTATTGGTATTTTAGATGCCTACTTTAATTGTACTTATGATCCCAACGAAGCGATAGGACTGTATGGAGCAAGACTTAAAGAAATTTTAGAAAGTATGGGGGATACGGAAATAGAATTACCCGAAATTGTCAAAACTTACCAGCTGATTAGATTCCTTCCAGACACTTTTTCTGGTATCGTGCAAGCCATTTATAGATGGGATAAAAAGGACTTTACCTTTAACAAGGTATTAGATGAGTTAATATTAGAAGAGGATCATTTAAAGCAAAGTAGAAAAGATTCGCTTAAAGGGGAAAAATCGGCATTAGAAATAAAGTTAATAAAACCCAAAGAAGTCCGAAAAAGAGATAAACACCAAAATCAGAATTGTTTCAAATGTGGCAAACCAGGTCATAGGGCTGTTAATTGTAGAAGTAACCCTAAAAATGCAAAACGAAAAAGTTATGTGACAGAAGCTAATTTTGGTCAGAATAACAACTTTCAAGATAAATTCAATTGGGTGTTTGACACCGGTGCGTCAAGTCATTTTTGTAACAACAAAGACTTGTTTGTAACGTACAAACCGGTTAACAATACTAAAATGACTCTCGCTGTAGGCGAAGTAACTAGTCCTATTGAAGGAATGGGAAGCGTAGATGTCAATTTCAGAGTAAATGGAAGAGTTAATGAAATACGATTACATAATGTAATGTACTCTCCAAAGTTAAGAAGAAACTTAATTTCAGGTGCAGTATGTGAGAAGAAGGGTTCTAAATTTGTAGGAAAGAATGGCAAAATAACCTTATTTGACGAAAAAGGTGAAGAAATGTTTTCAGCGTATAGAAAAAATGGACTGTACAGCGTAAAACCTACATACCCACAATCTGCCACTTATGTCGAAAATAATGCTATAACTTCGAATGCAACAGAACTAGATAAATGGCATCAGAGATACTGCCACATAAATAACCAGTACATTGTCAATACATCTCAGCATGAAAAGGTAAAAGGGTTACCGAAGTTGAAATATCAGGAATTAGGCTGCGAATCGTGCAAAATTGCCAAAACAAGAAGAGTATCTTTCCAATCTCAAGAAGGAGGAAGAACAAACAAACCATTGCAATTACTACATATGGACGTCTGTGGACCAATGCCAACATATTCACTCGGAGGATCTGAATATTTTCTAACGATTATAGATGATTACTCAAAGAAGGTGACTGCTTATCCTATTCAACATAAAAGTGAAGCATTTGATTGTTTCTTAAAATTTCAGAAAAGGAATGAGAGGTTTTTAGGGAAGAAAGTAATAGCTATAAGGACTGACAATGGTAAAGAATTTGTCAACGATAAGTTTAAAGTTCATTTAGAAAAAGAGGGCATACAACACCAGAAGACGAATCCATATACACCAGAACAAAACGGACTCGCAGAACGATTTAATTACACAGCAGTAGATGCTATAAAAGCCATGCTGAAAAGTAGCAAAATGGATGAAAAATTTTGGGCAGAAGCACTTTGCTGTTTTGTATATGTATGGAACCGAGTAGCCAGAAAAGGTCAAGAGAAAACCCCATTTGAATATTTTTGTGGAAGAAAACCATCAGTGAGCCATTTAAAGAAGTTTGGAAGCATTGCATATGTTGGAATACCAAAACAACAAAGAAAAAAGTTTGACATGAGAACGAAGAAAGGATTTTTAGTTGGGTATGCACATCAAACTAAAGGCTATAGAATATGGATTCCAGAGTTGGGTCGAGTCATCGAAACAATAAATGTATCTTTTGATGAGGAGTTTGGTATAAGAGAAGAGAAGAAACAAAACTCAAACAGTAGAAGGAAAGAAGCAAAGCTCCGAAGTGGAGCGAAGCTGGACCCAAAGGTAAAAAGTAACGAAGGTAAAGGTGGGATTATCCATGGAGGAAACCGCAGAGCAATTGAACATGTAGAAACTCCAGAAGTACCATCAAAATCTGAAGTAGATTCAGAAGTCGAGACCATGAATCAATATCAAAATAACGAAGAATCAAGTACTGATTCTGAAGATGATCAAATTCCGTGTAAAAGTATAAAGTGGATCAGAGAAGCGAAGGAAAGAAGAGATTGTTCAAGAACAGACATCTACTACAAAATTGAAGGTAAAAATGTAATTCTTAGATCACATCCAGATGTGAAGAGGTACTGCTTGAAGAACAATATAAGATATGATCCGAATTTCTTTAGTTTTTCTGGAAAAGATAAATATTCAGGACCCGAACCAAGAGCTGAACCTATAACTGAAAACAAATTGTCTAACATTAGTGAAGAATCTGACACAGATTTAGAAGCCAATTGCATAGAAGTGGAAATTCCTAGATCATTTAAAGAAGCTGTCGAGTCTAACCAAAAGGAAGAATGGATGAAGGCCATGCAAGAAGAAATCAAAATGATGGAGCAGCGAAAAGTATGGGAATTAATTCCAAGGAAAGATGGTGAGAAGATTATACATAATCGATGGGTGTATACTATCAAGAAAAACGAAGAAGAAAAAATTATAAGATATAAAGCAAGATTGGTTGCGAAAGGCTTTAGCCAGAAAAAAGGAGAATCCTATGAAGAAGTATATAGCCCTGTAGTAAATTTCGCCATCATTAGATTGTTTTTCACTATTCTAGTTGGACTTTTTGGTTGGCTCCACCAACAACTAGACATCAAATGTGCATATCTTTATGCAAAATTGCAAGAAAGAATAGTCATGTATCAACCAAAGGGATTTCAAAGCCAAAAGTATCCAGATTATGTTTGTCTCTTGAAAAAAGCTATCTATGGACTCCACCAAAGTGGGAGGCAATGGTACTTTGAGATCCAAGATGTTTTAGAAGAATTAGCCTTCACCAGGTTAGAATGGACAAATTGTGTATTTATTTTTAAGAGAAGAATCTTACTACTCCTATATGTAGACGACATAATTATATTTGGAAAGACAGCTGAACATATAAAAGAAATTATAGAACTCCTGAAAACAAAGTTTGACCTTAAACTCCTAGGAAAAACCAAGAGACTGCTTGGCGTTGAATTTGAAAATGAAAATAAGAAATTATATATCCATCAGAAAGAATACATTGAAAAAATTTGTAAAATTTATTCAAAGTATAAAATTCCAATAATATCGTTACCTATTGCAAAAGGCATAATTTATTCAAAGACTGACTGTCCTAAAACTGGAGAAGAAATAACTGAGATGGAGAAATACCCCTACAGAAATTTAGTAGGATGTTTAGCATTTTTAGCAAGCCGGACAAGGCCGGATATTGCTTTTGCAATAAATCTTTTCAGCCAATTTCAAGAAAACCCAAGCATGATCCATTGGCTAGGTCTACTTAAACTTCTAGGCTATGTTCAAGCCACTAAAAATTTCAAATTAAATTTATCAAATGTGACATCTCTAAAAGTGACGTGCTATAGTGATGCTGACTATGCATCTAACAGAGATGACAGAGTATCCATGAGTGGAGTTATGATGTTTGTCGACAAAGCTCCAATCATTTGGCGAAGTTTCAAGCAAAAATGCGTATCGTTATCTACGATGGAAGCGGAATACATCTCATTAAGTGAAGCAGCAAAGGAAATGATTTGGATAAGAAGAGTTCTAGAAGAAACTATCAAATCAAAATTAATCAACCAAGACTGTACTGAATATACATTACTGTGTGATAATAAAGCTGCTATCGACTTTTCAAAATCACCTATCGAAAATGCTCGAACAAAGCATATAGATATACGCTACCATTTTCTAAGAAATCTAGTGTTCGACAATATGTTCGAGTTGAAATATGTCCAATCTTCACAGAATTTAGCTGATTGTTTAACAAAGCCAGTAACAAAAATCTCTTTGAAAGCTTTCACTACTAAACTGTTTATCGATGAGTGACTGCTGTCCAATGGACATTTAAGACTGTTTCAAGTGAATCAGGACTTTATATGAACTTTTATTTTTATTAAACTGTTTGAAAATGTGTTTATACAATTTTAAGATATTTGCATAAATGCTAAGTTTTTTTTAATCTTTCAATTGAAATTTAATAACTTTAAATTTAGTGTTAAAATCGTAATGCATTATCATCTTTAAAAAGTTTGCAAGTTTAAAGTGTTTTCTTTTAGGCTTCGGCAACTTGCCGATTTTTTTTTTTTTTCTCAAAAACTTAAATCGTTAATGTATGATAAGTAAAATGTTTAAACTTTAAATTTTCATTACACTGTTTTTGTAAGTTTGTATTTCAAGAAATTTTATGTCAAAATTCAAAATTTACGTTTGGCATAACTTACCCTTTTGAAAGTTTTTTTTTTTTTAGGCTGTTCTCTGTCAGTGTACGAAGGGGGGCAATGTTGGAAATATTTAATTCTTTTAAGTTATTTTTAGCATACCAACTGCTTATTTTAATTTTTAAAACCCCATTTCATCATCTTGTCGTCCACCCTGCAGAGAACACGTTTTCCCGGCGACTGTCGAGATGTTTACGTTCTCAATCGGCGAGTTGAGTTATCTCACGGTTGCTCTTTGGAAGGAAACTTCCATTTTTCACATATTACATAGATTGTGGACATACTAGTTTAAGCTGCAAAATGTTTGCATGAGTATGTAAAAAATATATCTTAAATAATTTTATTGATAGGATCCCGGACTTGATTTAAACGATTTTTCTTGGCTGGGTGGGCCAAATTTTTAGCATAAATGGTTCAAGTTTAGCCCAGGCAGGGCCAATATATTTCGATCGCCTGGGTCTGAAAATTTCGGCTCGCCCACATTATTTTAAAATCTAATTAATATGAAATTTCTTATCTTTGGTATCTGAATTTTTGAAAGTGGAAAAAAAAAAAAATTAATTGCGCGTAAACGCCGCATCGCTTGAAATTTCAATTTAAAACACGTAAACGCCGCGGCGTTTCTTCCGTAAATTACGGTACTAAAATCTTTTTTTTTAATAATTCCATAATAATAAAACCAGATTTTAACTTATTTATTATTATCATTATTTTTAATCTGGAAAAAAGTCACTTTTTTTTCCTTTAAAAATAACAAAATTATTGTCAGAGGTAATTCAAGAAATATTTTCGTTTTTCTACGCCCCACCAGTGGCCGAGAGGTTCTGCTCTCAAAAGCTGGTAGACGGGAGGTCCTGGGTTCGAACCCAATCGCGCCCGTCGGCCTAATCGTTTGGAGTTTTCTTCTAAACTTGGATTTTTGTGCGTAAATACGGGTTAGGTTCCGTTAGAAAGACCCCCACGGAGGACATCCCCGCCTCTCCGGGTCCATTTCGTAGATAATTAGCTATCATAAGCAACACAATACACAAATTTTTCCACAATATTTTTTTTTTCATGTCAAAAAGTAAATGTAATTATTGTGATAATTGCATACATTTCTGCAAACATTAAATACCATTTATCTCAGTTAAATTTTTTGAATTGCAGCAGCAGATAATAGGTAAATTATCACAACAGTAACTTTGAGAGAACTGGATGTAATGTACAACTGGAGCCATTAATGGCGTTTTACCTCCTAGAAAATATGTTATTATTATTTTAAACAATAATTACTATAAGCAATATAAAACTACTGTATAAAAAGACACACAGTAATTTGCTCAAAAATATTTATTTTAATCACTGGAATCGGAAAATCCTTCAAAATCGGAAGTTTCAGAGTCCGTCATAAACAAACCAATAATATCTCTATTTTCAAAGACAGAAATAAATAATAATAGCATTTAAACAGTAAAAAAACATTACAAACATGTGAAAATTCTTTAAATTTCGCGGCATAGCGAAAAAAATTTACAAATTTCGACGATTTTTGAAATTTTTTCGGGCTTAAAAATTATAGAAAAATCACGATTTTCCGTTTCTTTTTTTAAAAAAATCTTTGTATAGTCCGCACCGTGTATAAGCCGCAGCGGCTGTTCCAAATGTTTTTTTCTTGTATAACCCGCGGGCTATACACCCGAAAATACGGTACATTTATTAGAATTTTTGAATGTTTTCTGCCCTACTTGCTAGTCAGTAGTTGCAGTAACTAATCCATCATCAAAACATATAATCCAACCCTCCTCCACCTGAAATTTACGCTACTTCCCATCCTTTGATAAGCCAGCACAAAAAGATTTTACATGTTTGTTTGTTTTTTTGCTCCTTTATGTTATTCTATAGTAATAATTATCATTTTTCTGTTCGGGAGGGGAGGTGCTTATTTACTCGTTAAAATATCAAAATACGCAGTTTATTATTTAAAAATGATCGACTTGATAAAAAGACATGCAAATAGAAAACTAATTTAATATATTTCTATTAATTTTTATGGAAAAAGCATATAAAGCGCCATGAAAACAATTTCCACTGATGGTTTTTGAGAAACACTATTTCCGCAAAAGACGGCAACTTTGACGTTAAAAGTTCTGGCCAATCAGATTTCGAGGTATCAAAACCTGGTTGGGAAAACCAAAATATGTATCTGTTTTATTTGCTCAATTTCACCATGATCAACGAGGATTAGAAAAAAATGTTAAATACAAAAGTTACGTATTTTTGTCCGTAGAATCCGAATCTGCAATAAAAAATGGGGGTTATCATTCAAAATTTCAAAGTTGGACCCCCTCTGACCCCCAGGAGGTCGGTTGCGGGGATTAAATTTGGTATCACTGAGTAGCTTTTTTAAAAATATTTAACACGTTTTCAATCTGCTTTGTATTTCTCGAGTTATTCGACCGTTTCCAGACTTTTCGGACACCCTGTATATATATATACAGTAGCGCTCAAAAGTATTTTGACAACCTTATATTCACTCTTATTTTATTTAATATAAAAATGTAAAAGAAAATATATTCCCTATAATTGAGAACACTATGACTCCAGTTATTCAAATGTATCAAGTTTCAACTTGTTTGTTTACATTCGGCATCACCGAAGAAATATGACTCCTCCTTAGCTCAAAAGTATTTTGACATTTAGTTTGCATTTAATTGTTAAAGGTGTCAGCGGTGCTATAGCTTCGATTAGTGTTTATATTGACTTATTATGATTATTTTTAAATGCTGAAATGCAAAAAATATTGACATGATTCTAGAAAAGCCGCTGTAAATGCACTTAAGAAAGGTAGATTGCAAGCAGAATTAGCTCGTTCTTTTAACGTGTCTCGGCAACTTGTTATTACATGGAATAAAGTTTTTAATAAACAGATATACATCGAAAATAAGCCTCAAAGTGGCCATCCGAAAAAAACAACTTGCAATGTTGACTGTATTATAAAAATGATATCTACAAGTGGTTGTCGTAATTCTGCTGTAATAATAAAAAACGAATTAAAAGAAAATTACGGCATAGACATACACATTTCATCAGTCAAACGATGCCTTAACCTCTATGGTTTACATGGCAGAAGACCAGCAAAAACACGTTTGTTATCTACTAAGATTAAGAAGGCTAGAGTTGCATTTGTAAAACACATAACACTTTCAGGGACAAAGCAATTCCATTGCTAAAGTGTTGAAATTAATGATTGACACCAGAATTTTGATTAAAAAAAATTCGGTTTATTATGTATGTGAAATATAGCTTTTTCTTATTTACAAATAAATTTGTTTTCAAATTCCGGTGTGAATCATTAATTTCAACACTTTAGCAATGGAATTGCTATGTCCCTGAAAGGGTATGCTGTTTTACAAATGCAACTCTAGCCTTCCTATTCTTATTAGTTAACAAACGTGTTTTTGCTGGTCTTCTGCCATGTAAACCATAGAGGTTTAGGCGTCCTTTGACTGATGAAACGTGTATGTCTATGCCGTAATTTTCTTTCATTTTTTATTATTACAGCGGACTTACGACAATCACTTGTAGATATCATTTTTATAATACAGTCAACATTGCAAGTTGTCTTTTTCGGATGGCCACTTTGAGGCTTATTCTTGATGTATTTCTGTTTATTAAAAACTTTATTCCATGTAATAACAAGTTGCCGAGACACGTTAAAAGAACGAGCTAATTCTGCCTGCAGTCTACCTTTCTTAAGTGCATTTACACCGGCTTTTCTAGAATCCCGTCAATATTTTTTTACATTTCGGCATTTAAAAATAATCACAATAAGTCAATATAAACACTAATCAAAGCTATAGCGCCGCTGACACCTTCAATAATTAAAATTGTCAAAATACTTTTGAGCTAAGGAGGAGTCATATTTCTTCGGTGGCGCCGAATGTAAACAAAGAAGTTGAAACTTGATACATTTGAATAACTGCAGTCATAGTATTCTAAATTATAGGGAATATATTTTCTTTTAGATTTTTATATTAAGTAAAATAAGACAGAATATAAGTTTGTCAAAATACTTTTGAACACTACTGTATATATATTTAAGTAGAGTAAAAATAAAAGTTAATTAAATTTTTCATGTTTTATAAATTTACTAAATCTGAAAATAAAAAAACATAGATTACAATTAACTTTAATTTTTTAATCAATAAATTTTTAAAAATGTGTCTTAAATTTCATTCATAAAACTGTTCTAACTAGTACAATGTGCAACACAAATACACTTACAATAAAGTTTGATTAAATATAATTCATTTAAAATCTTTCAAACCAAATAGTAAAAAAGAGAGAAAAAAGGAAGCAATTAGAGTTATTAAATTTTTAAGTGCTTAAATTAGATGACTTGAGGGTTTAGTACGTACTACTCAGCACATACACCTATGTATGCTATTTACTTTCAAAGGGAAAATTACACAAATTTTATCCTCTTACATGGGCAGCTCCAAAGATTCATTCTCAGACAATGCTGGTAAGGAATCTGCAATCTTTGGCTATGAAATCCTTATTTACTGGTCTATATGCCATCAGTGGGCTGAGTGAGTCTCATAAAATTAGTAAATAAAATATTCAATAGGTGAACATTCATCATTTATGCTTCTATTTTTATTGTTATTTCTTGATCTGAAAACTAAGAGATTTTAAGAACAGAAAAGTGGTATAATGTTCATTGATATTTGTTTTTTTTAGGGTGAAAATATTTTAACTGTGAATGATAAGATGGACACAATATTTTAATGAATAAATATTAATGGATTAAATGAAAATTATAAAATGACCAACTCAGCCCTTAATTTGACAACTCTGCAATTAACAAAAAAGGAATATAGTATTTGCATGTGATGATTTGCTGTGAACCATTTTATTTTTCATAATAAGTAAAAATTTCTACAAAACGTATTGATTTAGTACAAAAAATGTTATGTGGTTAAAAAACACAAACTCAAAGAAAAAAAGAAACTAAAAGAAGACTAAACTAAAGAAGAAAGAGCACTAGAAAACAGGAATTCTGCTTTTACAGAATTTAGTGTCACCCCTGATGAAAAGAAAAAATATATATATAAATATAGATAGTACAAAGCATAATTCAGTTTGAAGACATAAAACACATGCTTTTAGCATCCACTGAAGAATTCCATATTTACGATCGAGTCTTAAACATCATGTACAGAAAAGTATGCATATGACGTCACTATTGCAGAATAATACACAAATCCAGCAAAAAAGCGATGTCATCATTCAAGAAACTTGACAAGAAAAAGGGATCTAATGATTCACATGTTTGCAACATTAATATGGATACATAAAATTAAATATAGTTCATAATAGCTGCATGTTTTATCAGAAATCATAAATTTATATTTCTTCAACATAGCACATATTTTAATTACAAATTTTTTCAGTTGTTATGAGCAATGGCAACCAAAAGATATAATAATCCACAATTTTCCAATTATTTTTCCTTTACTTTCTACAGAAATGGAATACTTCAGTTGCCAAAATTATAAAAATGGCATTAAAAACTACAAAAAAATTTATATTTGAAAAATAAATTGACATGCAGTTTTCAAACAAATTGCATTTAAAAGTACTTTTTTCCCCTATACGACGGTATAAAAATTGACAAAGTGTGATGCTTAGAAGTTTTAAAAAATGCAATAGTGATTATCAGTATTTAACAGTACAATGATATATCTGCTTTATTTTATGGCTGGCTTCTGTTACGGAATATTATTTTTTAGAGAGGACACAGTAATTGCTGGTCGAAAGAAATAGTATATCCGGGGGTTAAAAAATTGAAAGTTTTGCACCAAGAAGTTGTTCTAAAAAACCTGAAAACTAGTGTTGTACTGAGTAGTACTTTGGCCGAGTAGCTGAGTGTCAAGAACTCGGCCATTTACTACTCAGCCAAGTACAGGGTACTGATAGTGAGTAATTGTGTAAGAAAGAACCCCTGATGTGCACATTAAGTGAGCACTGATATGTGTGCGTGGTTTATATATATATATATATACACAGTGAAATACGCTTAACATGAAAACACTTAACACAAAAAATTGGTTAACACGAAATGATATAGCGGTCCAGACAGTATACGATGCAATTTAATATATTTTTGTTCTTTTAACACAAAACAAAAATCGTTTAACACAAAAAAAATTCGCTTTTGAGCTAGTTAGTTTAAGCTGAAATTGGTGAATTTTATATTAAAACCACTGAATTTTTGGTGAAAATCAGAGAATTTCGTGTTTTTTGTAAATTAGCTTATATTTTATGAGCACAATGGCTAAGAAATTGGTGCGAAAACAAACTGCTATTTCGCTTCAAATGAAGATGAAGCTGTGTAATGCAGTTGATGAAAAAGGACGAAATCAGAAATCTGCAAAGACTTTTGCATTGCGAATTCTACATTATCAACATTAATAAAAAACAGGGATCCCATTACATTAATTTTTGAGTGCGGTACATTTAAGCCTGAGAGAAAACGTATGAGAACTGCTAAGCATGAAGATTTAGAGACAGTTTAACTTATTTTGTTCAAACAAGCTAGATCTCAGAATGCTGAAAAAGATACTTCAAAAAAAGATATCTGATTCCCCCCCCCAAAAAAAAACAATATTTTGTTTACTTGCTTTTTATCCTAATGGTTGCAACTTATTAGCAGTTTAACAGGAAATTGAAATAAAATTTAATGACGTCGAAAATATTTGTCAGTTTTGATCTTTTTTAAGAATTTTTTAATGCAAAATTCTCTTAACACGAAAACATTTTTCGGCCCCCCCCAGTTTCATGTTAAACGTATTTCACTGTATATGTATATATAAACATACATCTTGAGCATATAATCATATTTTTAAAAATTAACTTCATTTCAAAATTTAATTTGTTGCACACTTTTAAAAGACAATTTTTGTAAATTCAAGAATTTTATAAAGGAAGAATTATTTTAAAAATGAAAAAAACAGAATTGATAAATAAAAAGTACAATTAACCAATATGAAATTAAAAGTGATTCTTATTCTGATACATTATATCTGTCTATCAAAAATAGTTATTGCTTGCTGTAACAATTCACTGAATAATGCAAAATGTTTCATATTTCCTAACTATTTTATTTTCATTTATTAAAAAACCTGTATTGACTAGTTTCTTTTCATTTTTTCATATGTACAGTGCACAAAGGTGTTATTTTAGCAGTGCTTGCAGCAAACATTTTTTCTGAGGCAGGCCAAATTTACAAGAATAAAAGAAATGCATTATTTCCTGAAAATGTAGAACAATTTGTTTTTTTGCATCATTGCAATATAACAAATTTAATTATCAATTATTTTTATTGCATATATTGTACTTTGTTTCTACAAAACTTTTCTTTATCCAAAATCATAGTTTAAAAATGATTTATTTTTATTTGTATAATATAAAACTAAATGAATTTTAACCTGCATTAATTCTAGGGGGTTTTCTTAACTTTTTCTATAATTTGTAGATATATTTTTATGCACCGAGTAAATAGTTTTAATGAATTATTGCATATATTATACATTTATATTCGAATAAATTTTTACAGATCAGTGTACTCCAAGTACTTAGTATGGCTTTACTGAAAACATTAAAAACTACTATATGAAATCTAAAAACTTGTTTATAAAGTTAAAACTTGTTTATTATTATATAATTTATATTTAAAATTGTATATAAAATTAAAACTAGTTTATAAAATTAATTACATTGTAATGATGTCACAACTTTTCAAATTAAAAAAAAATAAGGGTACCATTGGAAAGGACGCTAGATTTCAGTTTACAAATTATTTTTGTAATCATAACAGTTTTTTAAGATTCTTTTAAGTAACAGAAATCAATATTATCTCAACCATTTTTGTTTGAACTGAATATTAAACTTGAGAGTTTCTTCAAGTCATGAAATATTCTAAATTTAGAAAGAACACAGAAAGTTGATTTTTGAACTAAACAATGCAATTAGATAACACATTTATTTAATATTTAAAATGCAATATTGGCATGTTGATAACAGAAAAGTCATGTTAATATAATTCTGTTTCTCTGAAAATTTAAAATGCATTTTAGGTGACTGTTGAACTGTAAGAAGCTGAAATTTGCAAATATAGATATAAATTCCTTGAAAATGGAATCTTCTTTAAGCAGAAAATCTTCATGATCATTACAGATGGAATACTACACACTTATCGCTGCTAAAACGAGAATATGTCTAAAACAGAGATTTCTTCAGTTTGCAGAGTTTTTATTTTCACAGGTTTTACTGGATAATAATTTTTTTGAAAGCAGAAAAGTAAAAGATAACCTGTACATCTTTAAAAATAAAAATCTTTTATAGGAGATGATAAGCTATAAAAACAGGATCACGTGAAAATATTTCATGAGTAAAAAGAAAAAAAAAAAAAAAAAAGTATGAAGTAAAATCCCATGATACAGATAGACAAAGAAATTTATTTTTTTTTAAATTAAAATTACTGTTATAGTTAAACTAATAACTCTTTATTATAAGAAAACATGTCATTAAAAAAAAACCCTAGCTTCAAGTTCTGAGGCCATTAATTCAAGAAATATACTTTGAAATTATAAAAATGATTGATTAATTCAAGCATCAGTCTGCTATTTTACAGATAACTGCAATTCATTTTAAAGCACTGGATACATTTAGAAATTTAATATCGATCTTTATAGCCATATTAGAAATGGAAGACATGTCTTATTATACAAAGAGACAGTGAAAGACATAACTAGTAAAATAAAATTGCTTAAAATGATGTTTCCACTCAATGACACATAATAAAAATGTTTACATACCCTACAGGACAAATGGAATAACAGTTGTTTTGATGCAAATAGAACCCCTCTCGGCACAATGTACAATGGTGAGGATTTCCAACACAAGTAAAGCACATACCTCCACAGTTTCTACATTCATCGAAGAATGCATAATCTGACACAGGACATTCATATATGCATTTATCATACCACCACAAGCTATTTCTAGAAAAAAGAAAAGGAAGCATAAACAAAATATTCTGAAAAAGATTAATCTTAAGAATTTAAAAGCAATAGTGACTGTAAACACAAAAGGTGCAGAAAAAAAATTCAAAATATAGCTCAATTTAAAACATTTACTTAGTTACAATATTCCCTGCAACATTTTCTTTAATAAAAAAAAAAAAAAAAAAAAAAAAAAAAAAAAAAAAAAAACAGAAAACAATTAACAAGAGCAAAATATAAATTATACAGCATAAATCAAACGACAAAGAGGATTGTTAAGTTAAGAGATGAATAACGCAGAATAAAAGAAAGTTGTATAGAATATCTAGAGAAGCCTCAATTGACTCAAGACGCCTTCCCTGAAGTGGTAATTTCAGCTTTAGGAACAGGAAAAAGTCACATGGGGCCATATCAGGTGAGTACAATGCTTGGTTGATGATATTAATTGCATTTTTGGCCAAAAACTCTTGCACAAAGATTACTTTGTGCAATGATGCATTATTGTGGTGCAAAATCCTCATGAAATTTCGGTGATTTTTAAGATGTTTGGCACACGAAATTTACTTTAAATAGCAAAATTTTCGCAAAGTACAGCTGCTATCAAACACATTAAGTGCGAAAAACGGTGCTCAAAATCTGTCTGTACAATGATGCCCACTTACAGAAAAAAAAATAGTTGATATCTTTTAGAAGCATTTTTAAAATGATAAATTCCAGGTACTTTTTACACAGAATGTATTTTCAGTCATCATGAGAAAGTTTATACATACTTTTGCTAGCATATGTAAGAGAACTGAAACATTAAACACATGTCTGCACTTAAATTTCTCAAACTGGCCTCAGACATATAGATAGCAAGCAATATTTGGTAATGGCCACTTAGGCCGCTATAACATCGTAATTAGTGGTAGTTAATTTTAATGAAATTAAATTATTGCATTACTGTAACTTAGATAATTAAGTTTGATGATAGACACTAGTAAGGTTTTTAAAATAGTTAATAGAGCATCATACCCATTTCATAACATATATATATGTATATAGTCAATATTATGTTATACTGTAACATCAGGCTATTATTAGAGACACATGCTTAGTTACTCCATTTTTTAAAAGACATGTTTAATTATAGTATTTAAATACACACATAAAATTTTGAAATTGCTTATCTTAATTTTAAAAGGTGAAAAAAAAGCACAAATGTTTACATTTTATTGAGGTACAGGAGAAAGTTTCACTACGACATGCCTATCTCAATAGCATAAATGTTGGATATATAACAAAGCTCAGTAAGTCACATTCATGCAGCAGCTAATTTTATGCTTGTTATTCTGTTGGTTTTGGTAGTAGATGGTCATAAATCAATTGGTTTTGTTAACACTTTGACTATGTGCTATGATTGCTGACTATTTTTATGTTCAATTGCATTTCAATTTATAAAGATTTTCTGTGAAAATGTCCCAGTATATGTGTATTCCAGATATATAATAAAGAGATATAATGCCAGAGAAGAATCCACTGGAACTTATATATCCGACTTGTAGTCAAAAAGTTTAAGATATCATAGTAATTAAGATATTAAGTTCACTGCAATGTTTGTGATTGCTGCCAATTAAATGAACCACTCATATAATAAAGTGAAAAAACTAACCAAACACTACTTCAAGAAGCAATACAATTAATGGTGATTATGTCTAAGATTTGATCTGGAATGCCCCATAAAATATTTTTAAAATATGAAATACTACTAAACCCTCCCAAAATCTCACTATTTTTATTTCATAATCAGGTAAAAGATAATTTTTTGCACAATTCATAACAAAAATTAATTCAATAGCACCTCTGCTTTTGGCTGATAATGTATTTTTTATTAATTCATTAATTTTCATGCAAAAGAATCTTGATTTTATTAAAGAAAAAAAAATAGACACTTAAAATGATTTAAATGGGATACCAGTTTTTTCCCCTAAGTTATAGTCTTTATTTATCATGCATAAATTATCTGAAGATGACTTGTTAATTAAATATTGAAATATGACTGCATTTATGACAAAGTATCTTATAACGAACAGTCAAGAATGTCAACTCATGGCAATTTTTCAAAACTTCGATAATTTTTTCAAATTCACATAGCAGCAAAAAATTTTACTGAATATTATATCTTAATAGTAAGAACAAACACATCCAGTTTCACTAGAATCTGTGAAGGTTGATTATATGCCTGCCTGAACTGAGATGGGAAGACTCTCTATCATTTTTACCCCCTTTAATCACTCATTATTTCTGTAAATAATGAAATAAAATAGTTTAATATTTTAATTATAAAAATAAGGCAATAGCAAAAACTCACTCTTTGCATATCTCACAAGACATTGGTTGAAGACAAACTGCACAACCAGACATGAAGCATTCACTACTACACTTTGGAAAATTCTCAGACACTATAAAAAAAAAAATATGTATATATATGTATGTATATATAGATAGATATTATAACAATACAATAGGTACACATCTTCAATCATTTTTTCTATGCTGATTCAAGGTTTCATGTAGAAAAGATACAATATTGTATATACAGTATGCCCACTAAAGCCCCTTGCCATCCTCTTAACTCCGGAATGGCTGCTGCTGTATTCATAAAAGTGGTGTCTAGGTATATTAAAGTAGACATATGCTACTAAATGAAATCGCCTACAGTGGTTACACATTATTAGTCATACAAAAAAGTAAAGACTTACTTTACATAAATGTAAAATACTTTGTAGGATTTTGTATATGTAATATTTCAATACATTTTTCAAGTAACTAAAAACCAAGTTCTTACACAATCACAGACAGTAAATAGCTGTAGATACAGCCATTTTACTGTTATGTATTTATGTGAACACTACTATATTGTGAGTAAAACATTAAATAATATATCTTACTATTGAATTTGATCCAAGTTATGGTTTTGTGCACATATAAAAATCATAGTTAACTATTTTATGTTATTACTAAGGATCGACTACAACAAGTTTTTAAGACCAAAACCAAATTTCGGTAATTTTCCTATTTTCTGCCAAAGATGAAAACAAAAACATCCATTTTTTTTAACAGTAATTATTGAATACATACATATACAGAAAAATTAATTGATTATACATGTAATTATACGTGTGGTCAAGTTGGCTCTCAGTGCTTCTGGCCAAAACTTTTTATTTTCATATAAAATATAATTAATTTATCAACAACACAGAATGATTTTCTAATTATATGAATTTTATCTATTTAAAAAATGCTTTAGGTGTACATACCTTGATTCATCTTTTAAAATGATTTTTTTTAAATGATCATCTGTTATATTAGAACTTTCTCAAAGAAGAAGAATATTTGAAACACTTCCACAGTTTCAAATTAAAATTTTTCAATTTCTGTTAAGTCTGCAGCTTTTAATGAGTAAGTAAAAAGTGTCATATATGCATTGCTTGCTTTATAATTTGCACCCACGTCTTGAGTCAGTCATGACTGATAATTATAAATAGTGAAGTTTAGAGCAATAAATAAAGAGCGTCTCATTTGAGCCGATATAGCTCAAATCAACGAGTAATGTTGAAAATTTCCGAAGAAAGGAACGAGATTTTTGGAATGCAGATTGTTTCAGTTCAGTCGAATTTTCGGCAGAGATTTTGAGCCAAAAATGAAACCGAATTTTCAGTCAATTTCTAGTTATTACATTATTTGCATCTGCTTAGAATATATGGAAACCAAAGTCTACATTTAACTATCATTTATTTCAGTTTTCAATAAATAATAGTAAAAAAAAATAATAATAGTAGAATGATATAAATGTATGGATATAAAAACTTTAAATACAGATATACTAGAAACTGATATAAAAAATCCATAGATTGGCTATCTAGACAAATTAAAATCCTTAACATTTTTCAACTAGCTTAAAAAATAAAGGAAATCTGTTATGCTGCATTGTTCATTATCTAACACAACATACGTGGTAATGGTAAGTGGGAAATATCTACCTAGAATAACCTTATTGACATGGCTGATAATTAACCTTTGAAAATCAAAATTAAAGCATTCTAGAGACTAATGCTATTAAAAAAAATTATTTTTATGGTGTATTTTCTTTAAGATAAAAGGAACAAGCCATAAAAGTAGGATAAATTTAACTAATGCAATTTTTTAAAAATTTAGAAACAGAATATAGAAATGCAAGAAACTTAAAAACATACTAGCAAAAGCCCCAATTAAAGCTCTGCTTGTTCTTTTTATCCCTGTGCTGTCTTACCACAAGCTACTGTGAGCATGAAAATCAATATGATCAATGTTCAATAAATAATGCTATTAATTATTTGTTTCACTATGGGTTGCTTTTATCTTTACATTATTTATTATTTTATTCATATTTTCTTTTTCAGAGACTTTTCTTTTTTAATTTATTAATTTTTTATACATCTGCAATCATTTGCTATATAAGATGAATGATCTACATAGGCCTATGAAAGCAATGTATTACTTAATTATTGAACTTAATCAGAATATATATAATATACATTTCACCTCACATAAACACAAGCCCCTTTTTAAACAATATTTTTTACATTTAACTATTCACTTCTAACAGTAAATTGATGATTAATAATTACATTTTTTCCACCATACAATTTTACAAAAACATAAAATTATTGAATTCTGTGCATAAAATATTCACATATACTTGAGAGATGAACTGGCTACCACAGAAAGGTTCCAGAGATTGGCTCCGGGTTGGGCAAGGTTCACATGAGAACCAATCTTGCTTTAAAACTAAACACTGAGGGTACCACATTAGGCTGACTACCTGACTGGGACAGATGCAGTATAGCATTTCAGGACACATGGTTAAGTTGGGCACCATAGGCCCTGATCATTAATGGATTGTAACGCCATGAGTTTAATTTAGTTTTTTATATCAGCAGAAACCAGGTCAACAAAAAAAAAACTTTCCTGAAAATAAATAACAATGATGATTACATTTGCTTTGTGATTTAATATGGAGTAAATAGGAAATATTGCCTTCAAATTATTTTTGAGTTATCCAAATGCAAAATCAAACTACGATTATTTCTTCAGTCTAAATAATTAACTTTGCATATAAAATAATATTTCATTCATTTAAAATGATCAGCAGAATAAAATAAATACTGTTTCTTGTTTTTGTTTTGCAAACCTTAAAAACTTTTCCTCAAACTTGTTATTATCTGCAATTTTAATGCTTCATGGATGAAAATTTATACTATTTAGTAATTAAACATAATTTTTATTTAGTTCACAGGATTTTAAATGAACTGAGGTAACCCAGCAAAAGATTTAATAAGCTTATAAATAAATTTTACTATTTATTAGCATGAAAAAAAAATCACTAAAAATAAAAGATATATATGCAAGGAATATGGATCCCCCCCCCCCCCCCCTAGGTTTCAGAGTTTAATGAAATAAATTTCTGTTATTCATATTGTGGATGGAGATAGATCAAATACTGTAAGACTCATTGCAACTTTTGTCAGCAGAAAATCATCAATGATTTTTTTTATCCCTATGAAGAAAAAAAAAATTGTAAAATTTGCGACTAATTGAGGAGATTCATGAATACAGGTTATTGAATTTCACAATTTTTTTCCATGACCTCTTGACAAAATTTGCAATTTTTTTCTGCAATTTGTTGATATTTTTGAGTTTGTTGATATTTAAGATTTTTTTTTTTTTTTTCACAATTCTTCAAGGTCAAGGTCTTCAATTCATTAGTTTTATTCCTGTGACTGTTTGAGGAATTTGATTTTTTAGCCATGATTATTTGATGAAATTCACCCATTTTTTTTGTTGGCTGAACCTTATGACAGATTGATGAAATTCAAGGACTTTCTTTTACTACTGATTGAGGAAACTCGATTTTTTTTTTTTTTTTGACCAATTTATGAACTGATTTTGCAGAATTCAGCAAAAAATAAATAATTCATGGAATTCTGATAATTTGTAGAAGAATCAAATGCAGAGATTTAGTGTCTGTCTGTGAGAACATTTTGGAATAATCTCCAAGCTATAAATTTAATGAGATGGATCCAAAATTATAGTCTTCTCAACACTAATTTTTCTGCAGCAATGGCTAATTGCATCCTGCCACTACCACTGGCTTCCTTCATGATGCACATACATATGATTTTTTAGTTTATTTTAATTTTTACAATTCTGCAGAAATCAAAGATTCGTTAAAAAAAAGAAAAAAAAAAGTAGCCTCCCTGTTTTGATTTTCTGAAAGAAAAGTAAATGCTGAATTTTGAAAAATTCCCTTTTTAGGTAGCTTTCATTAAAAAAGCTACCTATTGCAGCCGTTTGGAGGAAAGCGATTTAAAAAAATTTTGGTGTATTTTTACCGATCATGATCCCCAGACCCTGAAACCACCCTCAGTTCAAATGTTGATATATATATATATTTATATATATATCCATATATATCTGATCTTTGTCACACTGTAACTCTGGTATTTATGTACATAGTACATACTGATGTCTCTACCGAGTTCGTTGGCCAGGTTCATCCGCCATCTTGTTTCAAAATGGCAGCCATTAAAATTTTTTTTTTTTAATTAGAAATGTGGTACCAAAAAATTGAAAATTATTTTTTTCTCATGTGTTTCACCTTGATACAAAGATTCCGGAGCACTTTTTGTTTCGACTATATCTTAAAAAATGGCTAGTTATAGCATTTTGAATTTCTATTGTGGCTGACATTTTGAATGACCTGATTTTTGTCACGTGATAACAGGCGTATTTATGAACTGATTTGGATGTACCTTGGTCAGATTCATCCGCCATTTTGTTTCAAAATGGCAGCCATTTAAAAAAACTTAAAAAATTTAGAATTTAAAATCAGGTACCAAAAATTTGGAAAATGAAAAGTATTTTTTCCTTATGTGTTTGACCTTAATACAAAGATTACGGAACAGTTTTTGTTTCGTTTATATCTAAAAAATGGCCGAGTTATAATATTTTGAATTTCTATTGTGGCTGACACTTTGAAACGACCTGGTTTTTGTCACGCGATAACAGACGTATTTATGAACCGATTTGGATGTAACTTGGTGTGTACATAGTACATAGCAATGTCTCGACTGAGTTCGTTGGCCAGCTTCATTCGCCATCTTGTTTCAAAAGGACTGCCATTTAAAAAAAATTAAAATGAGGTATCGAAAAATTGGAAAATGAAAAAGATTTTTTTTATGTGTTTGACCTTGATACAAAGATTGCGGAACAGTATTTGTTTCGTCTATATCTTAAAAAATGTTTGAGTTGAGTTGAGCACTTTGAATTTCTAGCACGGCTGACATTTTGAAACAATCTGATATTTGTCACGCGATAATAAGCATATTTATTAACATATTTGGATGTAAGAAGGCATGTGGATAGTATATAGCAATGTCTTGACCAAGTTCGTTGGCCAGCTTCATACGTCATCTTGTTTCAAAATGGCAGCCATTAAATTAAAAAAAAATTATATTTAAAGTGAGATGCAAAAAAATTAGAAATTGAAAAAGGTTTCTTTCTTAAGTATTTGACTTTGTTATAAGGATTCCGGGACATTTTTTGTTTTGTCTTTATCTTAAAAAATGGCTCAGATATAGCAGTTTGAATTTCTAATGTGGGTGACATTTTTAAAAATCTGATTTTTTACCTGTGACAGCACTCGTATATATCAACTGATTCCGATGTGAGTGAGCATGTGCACAGGAATTACTAAGGTTTCAACCAAGTTCACTGGTTAGCCTCATCCACCATATTGGCTTAAAATGGCAGGCACTTCAAGATATCGGCGAATTTGGCAACCAAATATAAGTTACTTTAAATAAAAGCAGCTTGGATAAAGCTGACTAATTTCACGAAATTCTCATTCATAATGATTTAATATTGATAAAAAATAGTACTGAATCTTCTATAATCGGTTTCCACTAAATTGAGCTTCATGTGTTTGAATAATATAAGCTGGCTTTTTAAAAATAAGGAATATGAAAGCTACCTCTTCCTCCCGGCACTTGCCGGAAGGACTTTCACAATAACTACGTTCCAAAACTTATTAACTTGTAAAATTTGTCCTTTCAGACCAAGAAATGTTTTGACTTTTCCTGAAGAGTATAGGTAAATAAATAATAAAAAAAATACTTTAGTATACCTTGCATTTATTTATATAATTTATATTCTTTTATACAGGTTTCATCAAAACATTAAAAGCAAATGTGGAATTTATAACATAATGAATTAGCTTACACTGATCGCAGGCAACAGCTTCACAAAGTCCTTCATTTTCCCTTCTCTGGTACTTTCCTTCAACGCATGTCAAACAATGATCTTGAGAATCACATGTTTCACAAGATCTGTGACACCTATTTATAAATATATGTACTAATAATAAACAGCTTTCTTTGATTAATAAATAATCAAAGCAAAATATTAGAGAATGATTACTAATACAGTATAAAGACAGAAGAACCTTGCAAATTTATGAATTCTTTGTAATTTAATATTTTATAACATTCCATAATACAGTAATGTCTTGTAGCTTAATACAAAAGGTTTTCATTTTAATTGTTGAACCATTAAAGAAACAGTGTCATGCACTTTGTCAGAAGGAACAGTAATAAAAGCCTTAAATCAAATTTTTTAGATAAAATATTCATGAGTTTTTATATATTCTCAGAATCTTCTGATTACTGATTCTACAGTCTTGGTTATTACAGACAGATACTTTGTACACTAACTTGATTTTTAAAAATGTGCTAGGCTTTTTTTTTTTTTTTTTTTTGTGACTCACTTGTATGCCTTTTTAACTGGTTAATAATTCATTTAATTAAACTAACCAAATACCTACTTTTATTGCAAAAAGTATTTATATATAGCTATATCAATTCATTTATCCCATCATTACATTAGCTTTATATATATCTACTAATATATATAAAATCCAAATGGAAATTTTGTTCCAAACGTCTATATTTCGAGTTCTACTGCATGGATTTTGACGGAACTTATACCGTTAGATAGGTATCGTTTCAGGGAAAGTTTTAAGATATAGCACATCATTCTACATAAATTAGTTATAGAATTATGACAGAAAGTTCTGTTATTTTGGATGATAAGGTTACCATTTTATTTCTTGGCGAACTTTATCATTCATGAAAAAAATGAAACGGCTCGAAAAATAAAAGAAAAAATTGTTACTAATTTTATGTGAAATTACAAAAAAAAAGAGGAGTAAAAGAAAAAAGAAATCAGTTTTAATGAGTGATGATATTACAAAACAAAAATATTTAATTTAAACATGAAAGGAAACATTCATAATGCTTAAAAAATTACTCAGTTGAAATATTGCAATTGAAATAAGATTTGGCGATTTATCTTTTGCGTCAATTGAAATAAGATTTGGCGATTTATCTTTTGCGTCAGGTTAAGAAAAATGCTACTGAAAAACTGGCAAGATGACATTAAGGAAGTTCTCCATAAGTGCAAGCTGAGAAATATTTGAAAAAAATTATAGAATAATCGTCTCATGAGGATATATATGTTTATAAAAAAAAAAAAAAAAAAAAAAATCGTCATAACCTCGATTTAGTGTTCATAAATAATAATGAAAATTTCATTTTTTGTGATTTTACGCTGGTTGGTGACGCAACAAAATTTTGAATAATACTATGATAAATTTTCTTTGAAAAAAACTTTTTCAGCTCTCCATACACACTTATTTTAAGTAAGTTTAACTTAAATAAATATATTTTTATATCTGCAGTTTTGTCATATACATTTATATGTGTATATAATGAAATTTAACTATCGTAATTATGCTGTTTAGAACAAAATTTAAATGGATTAAAATTATTTCAAATTCAAAATTAAGGTCCGATTCTGAGCATTGGCAATTTGACTTCAATATTATTAGCGTCAGAGACAACAAGAAAAAACTATTGTTGCCATGGAAACAAAGATTTAATATCGAAATGCTTAATGATAGCATTCTTAATCAAGATACAATTAAAACTTATCTCGCCGGTGACACCGTATAAAATTAAATAATTACAGCAACATGCAATTTGTATATATTATATAAGCTTATAGAAAAAATAATAAACTAATCCACCATTTAAGTTTAAATTGATAGAGTATTAGGCATTTAAATTCTTATTTAACAAGAAATTTATAAATGCATTTCAATCTCTTGCATTTGGCTAAGAAATGTATTGGTTCGCCAAATAGTGTGGAATGTTCGTCTTTTCGCACCAAATACTCGAAAAAAAAAAATTTTTTTTTTACAGATTTTTCTACTGCTGCATTTGAGAGATCTTTTTTACATACATGAGTAATTTTATTAGCATTTCCTTTTTCATAAAATATTTTGAGTATGCGCTTTAAGGAGACCTTCCTTGTGAGTAACAATTTTGTTTTTTAACCATTTGGAAAAATGGTTATTGTCCTCTGTCAGGGTAGGAAATGAAAAACATCTGAAGTGTTTTATTGGTTGAATCCTCATTTTATTTGTTTTCTGATTGGTCTATACAGTAATCTGTATTTTCCCTTTGCTTTCAACAGAGATGGATATTTCTGTTGCCACTATGACAAAAATGTAATAAAAACTACAAAAAAAAAAAAACTCAGAAACAAATTGAGACATAGCTTTCAAACAAATTGCATTTAAAAGTACATGTTTTCCTCTATACGACGGCGTAAAAAGTAATATTGTGGTATGTTTAGAAGTTTAAGAATGAAATTTCATTTAAAATTGGTCCAGGAATATTAATGTTTAATCCATGGCATACATAATGAATGACCAGCTCCATAGAAGTTTTAAAATTTACAGTACCGAAAAATGTAATCCATGGCGTACGTAATGTATGATCAACTCCATGTGATTTTTTATGTCTTAAATTTTAGTCTTTGAAAAAATCATTTTCCAAATGGTCGTTGTAATTTGTTAAATTGCATTTTTTTTTAATTAAATTTTTTTTATTATCTAACCCTTACAGAAAAAACGAGAAGATGTAATTATAAAAATGACGATACTTATGAGTTACATGTTTCTTTATTTTGATTTTACTTTTGTCGCCAAATAATTTGATTTTGATCCAAAAAGGTGTAAATGTGACACAGCCCCATCGATGTTCACATTATATAGGTGATTTTTCAAATGTAAGGCAGCATTTTTGAAACAATTTTTGATATTGAAGTGTAAATTATATAAATAGAAGTTAATATTATAAAAGTGGATTTAAATTTTAGTGAATATGTCTGCCTTCCCCCCCTCCCCCCCCCCATACACACATATTGTAAATAATTTAATTTCAGACATTTGAAATATTTTTCTCATACTTTACTACGGAAATATGCAGGTTTGCTTTGCCCAAACTTGTGACTTTTATAACCTCGAAACTCAGATCAGAGAATACTGTCCACTCTTTTTTTTTTTTTAAACACATATCGCCAATTTCCCTCTTAGAAATGTCTACTGCTTCAAATGTTATGTACTAAAGATTATTCTTAAGAAAATTCATGCAATTAAGCATTATTAATACCACACAAGAAAACATTTTACAATAAAAATTGCTTACTGAAATAAATTTTCGATGATCTTTTTAATTTGACACACCTTTTTCAGTTTTTATTTTTATTTTTTTTTAACGTACATTTTCTTCATTTTTGAAGGTTTTTGAATGATATTCGATTTATCTTCCGAAATCAGGTTATCCACTAATTAGCGTATTTACTGAACTGTTGGATGTTTCTTTTACATTTGAAAGAGACCCTGTGAACAGTGACCCTTGCAGAACATTACATGAAATTCGTACTTACCGATTAGAAAATTTATGGTTTTTGATTATGATGCAAACGGACAAAAGAAGATTCGGGAAAAAATCTGACGCACAGCCATAGCCACTAAACTTAGTGAAAAATTAATGATTTTAGGTTTATTTAGGCAACAGACTGAAGAATAATGTAATTTTGAAAATAAAAAGCCTATTTATTTCTCCTTGCTATTATGCTCATTAGAGAAATGAAAAAAAAAAAAAAAAACCTTCGGTGCATCAAAAAAATTAATACGTACTAGGTTATTAAGTTTTGCATAACTGACTTTATTTATCATCCTCAAAGAGTATTTTTGTGAAAGATCTAATATAATTCAGTCAACAGCAAATTGACTTTATTTAATGGAATGTAGTTTGGTTCATAATTACTTTTGTTTTATATCTAACTCTGGTACATTTGTAATCATGTAGTTGCAAACATTCTAATGTTTGATGTCAAACTTACCTATGCACCCGATTATGGAAGATTGGGAAGATTTTGATTGGATGAAAACAAGATGTTTATCTTTCTATCAATATCAGTTATTGAGGGTTTTTTTCCAGGTTAACAGTAACATGATTGCAATTGGTATATATAGAAAAAGAAATGGCAGCGAAAATGCTATTATTTTAATTTTATTCAAACACTTCAGTTTTGAAAATCCACTTTATATGATTCACATTTCTTTTAAATATGAAAGTTAATCAGTTCTTTGTGTGCAAATAATTTATTACATTTTTTGACTGTATTTACTCTGCTTTAATCGGAAGACAGAAAAATGCAGTAGACCAGCCAGAAGAAGACATGTATTACGAAATATAATGTAGCGTAGAGAGAGATTGTATTTAAGCTAGCAGAAGTATACATAGCACCACGAAATATAATGTAGCATAGAGAGAGATTGTATTTAAGCTACCAGAAGTATACATAGCACCAAGCTGAGAAGCCTGGAGTTCAGAAACTAACAAATGAAAGTGAATAATCTGAACATGATTAATGTTCAGTGGTCACTCAATGCAATCATTGTAATTATCTCTCATTTTAGTAGTGTGGTGACTAGAGAGCATTTTAATTTCTGATGATCATAACGGTCATAGTTCCTTCCCAACCTCTATTTTAAAGATCTACTATAAAAGAGTTTCTTCTGAATAGTCCGAATTTTGCTTAAAGCATAAGATAATATAATAGCTAAATGGCATCTGATGCATATTCAGAAAATGCGGAAGGACTTTCAAGGTGTAGGTCCATACTAATTTTAAATACAGGGTCAAATTCTCCATTTCGTTTGATTGAAGGTTTATTTGAAAAGTGGACCAGTGCAGCAGGTTCAGCCTGCTAGTATATATATATAAACATTAAAGGACATTTCCTGGTCAATCAGAACATCTTAGGCAGATCACACACTGAACAGACAAACAGACAAAAGCGTAATAGAGCAGAAAATTGTAGCGTTCGAACTGGTTTCTTCTTTGTTAACAGGGTGAAATGTCTCGACTTACGCTTTTTTATCACCTGTCTGTTCAGTGTGTGATCTGCCTTAGATATAATGTGGTGGTAAATTTGAAATATTGATATTAAATATATTTTTAAAGCTTTTCATACCATATATAGATTTCTGTAGCACCCCCCATTAAAGTTTGTACTCACTGTAAAGTATTCAAATTAGTATGTTATTTGACTATATTGTGGTGGTAGAGTTTTGAATTTAATCCTTTAAAAGAAGTCACTGAATCATGCACAGTTTTTTTAAAGGTGGTTGGTTCTCAAATTCCTTGCCCAACAACGCAAAATTTTATGACTCATTTTTTAATATAAAAGCATAAAATTTGCAGGCTTGACTATTGAAGTGCTTTAGAATCAAATAGCATTTTCTATTTTTTGATAAATGAATTACTTATAGAGTTGTAAGGGATCCTTGGCACGTGATGACAAATTTTCCCCTTTCTCACACTGCTGCATCAGTAATTCAGTTCAAAACGTTCACTTTGACAGTATTTTTTTAAAGATCGTCTGTCTTTATCAAAAACATGGAAAATGTCATTTGATTACATAGTTTCTGAATAAGAACACCTGCCAATTTCTGACATTTCCAAACAAAAATGAATTCAGAAATGTGTAAGAAAGTAGCTCCTTTGGATTTCAAAAGGTCTTAACAGGAATTGTATGTATATTGTCCTACATGATGAAGCTGCACAAAGATGAAATGAGTAAGACACTAGAGATGGGAATGCTCAGAAAAAAATAGTTTTTTCTGAAAGGTTTTTTCATTTGGAAAAAAATGAAATTTTCTTTACATACATTAATGAAATACATTTAAAATTTTATAATAGTTACATTCTGACTCTTATTCTTTGTTTCTTTCTTATATGTTTAGTGTCCTTTGTGAAAACTTTAATTTGGAAAAATAGAAAATTCAAAAAATGAGGAGAAATGAAAATTCACATATGAAATTATATCAATAAGTAGAAATGATAAGATTGAAAACAATGTAATATAGTATCAATTGAAATATTGATTTCTTTTTATTATAATATGCACAATTTTTTCTATAATCAGATAGCAATCACCAGAAATATTTAACGATTATTTAAATGCTTTGCAGTTGAGATACAACTTTTTAACTGTTGAGATTATTTACTTCTTCCTGCCTTCACTGTAACTCATTAATTATGAGTATCTCCTGTTCAATTTTGATTTTTGAACACTTATTTCTTAATAATGATCTTTGCCTCACTTAATTGAAGAAATTCTGTGATTAAATAAGGCATAAAATACTACCTAACCTATGTAATATAGATGCATGGTGTTAATCATGAAGGGGTTAAATATAGAACTTTAGACTTGCCTAGTTGTATTTTTTATTTTTTTAAATCAATGCATATAAAAAAATTATAAAGAAAATTTCAGTAATTTCCTGACAAAATTTAGTTAAAAGCAATTTATATAAATTAAGTATATAAAAATCCATGTTTATAACTTTTATTTTTAAATTTTTAATTGCATACAATTAAAAACAATCAAAAAATCAAAAATAAAATTTATTAGTTCCCAATTTCTTAAATGTTCGATTAACTTCCATCAAAATATATATTTTATCTTTTTATGACTGTCCTCGTTCTAAATCAGCTTCAATTAATTGATTACACAGAGCTGGGAGATGAATATTCTGTTAGAAAACTAAGTTTTTCATTAAATAAACCAAAAATCCAGCAAAAGTTGGCAATTTAAAGCAGAAAATGTAACTGAAATAATAATCTAATCAGCTGAATAATGTATTATAAACAATTAAGCAAAGAATGCTACTATGGATATTCTGAGATTGAAAGACTAAAATTTCAATAATAAAATCATTTATTTCTTTTTATAATACAAGCGTAGTCTGCTCCTGGCGAGCTAAACGCACCAATTCCATTCAAATACTGCAGGTTCTAAAAACATGCTAATTTGACCTGTTTTAAAAAGATTGTGGAAGTTTGAATTATAATTAAATGACTAGCGGTGAGCTTCTGTAATTGCATTTCAATTCATTTTCCTTTGACAGGGTGATTTTAAGGCCTAATCAACTGCTGTTGCAACAGCTAATGGCTGTTTTCATGATTTGATTAAATAAGAGCAATTAAACATTTGAAAATCAGCTTGTGTAATGGCTAAGTAAACAATGTTGCTGCCTCCCAGAATTTTATAACAATGCTATGAAAAAATTATTTGAAATGTATCATTTTTAACACGATGTAATTTACACAAAATTTTTCTTTCTCTTTTCAATATTCATGTGAAAATGCATTTTTTAATTGAAAGCTAAATACCACCGAGCCCTGATTTAATGAATCAATCAGGACTAGCAATTTTTTCATTAAATCAGGATAGTCAAAAGAATTTTTTTTATACCGTAGAACAAGTTAAAAAAGGGCTATTAATAAAAAGAATGATGCTGACTTACTTTAATAATGATGTTCAACATTTGTTGCTTTGAGAAAATATACTGCATAAGTAAACAATGCTTTTTTATGTTCTACTATAAATTACAATGATTGCAATTAAGAAAAAAAGCTCATTTATTCAAATTTTATACAAAAATTAATTTTTAGAAAATAAATCTTTTATAGATGTTTGTTTGCTTTGTTTTGACTTTGTATTTCAAATTTCTTTATCGATTTTTATCAAAGCTGTGAAGACATGGTCATCAACAACATGAGCCAACAAATACAGTTTCAAAGTATCCAAACTGCTAACTGTTTTAAAAAGCAGCAAAACCAATGTTTAAAAATGCACAAATAATACATGAAAAGCAGTAAACAGCTGTTTTGAATCTACTATCGAGATTCTTCTTCAGTGCAAGGCACAGCGTGCTAGAAAAAGCAAAGCTCTTTGCTGCTTTTCATGTATTATTTGTGCACTTTTAAACGTTGGTTTTGCTGTTTTTTAATATTGTTGCACAAAGGCTTTATTTGCTATTTTTATGCTAACTGTTTCTTTTAATGTTGCATGCTTCATCTCTGTTTCATCTTCATCTGATTCACTTCTACTGCTATTAATAAGATCGCTGTAATGTACATTTTCACATGTAGATAGTTCTGCATCACAAGATACATAATTTGAAAATTGACAATCTGAAGGAATTTCCTGCCATTCAGTTATCGTTTCATCATTTTCACTGATGTGATTAGATGTTCCATTACATTTTGCAGCTGGAAACCTGCTTCTAAAAAGCAGTTACTGATAATGCATTTAATACCAGCATTCCACAACTGTTGTATAAAAGACATTGCTTTGAGAATGTTCAGAAAATTTTCACCTTTTTTCTGAGAGTTTTATTCCCATATTATCAAGAATTTTGCTGACAAGAAATTTTCGATATTGAACTTTAAATGATCGTATAATTCTCATATCCATGGGTTGTAGCTAAGAGGTAAAATTTACAGGAAAAAAAAAACTTTAAGATTCAGAAAATCATAATCTGTGGAATGAGAACACTGATTGATGAAAAGAATAACTTTTTTTTTTTAAGATTTCATTTTCCTATCTGAATCTTTTAAGGCAATTGGCAATTAATACTGCAGTCTTTCATGATTCGTTATTTGCGTCTTGTTTTGGTGGAAGTGTTTTGACATTTTTGAAGCATCTTGGATTTGCTGATAACATAGGGGTGCAATTTTTCCGATCTATCAGAATTTCTGCTAAAAGAACAGTCACGTGAAGTTTACATTTTTCCCCCTCGATAACACTTTTCATTTCAAAAACAAAGTATTTTTTCTGTCTGTAAATTATAAAAATGACCTGTTTTATAAGCATTAAATATATTGTTAGGAGAATACCTTTTAACCTTCTCACCGCCGCAAACTGATATATCTGTTTACTAAGCTGAAGGTTTCACTACAGTAGAAGTGATTTATAAATAAATATAATTCTACAAATATAACGCAATTATAAAATATTTTGTGATGATTAGCATTCTCAAGGCTTATATTCCAAAACGTAATTAAATTTTTTATGTCTAATTAGAAAAATAATCCTTTTTATAGACATTTAATAAAATTACATAGAAAACAACATTACAATTGTGCCCTTTTGCTCGGTGCTCAGGGGGTTAATGAGTTCAGGTATTGTTTCTAATTTCTATTTTACTACAGATTCTAGATCAACACTTCTTTTTATGCCACACATAACTTTATGAACAACAAACATTGTGTCTTTTCTATCCAGCCAGAATCCTGAATCTGCAATATCTTTCATGTTACGTTCTTTTGCAATTTGCAGTGTTCTTTCTTGTAGGAGTGGCCCACTTATAGCTATGTTATCTCCTCATGCTGTAGTGAACAAAGACATCAACTTTTCTTCTTCATCAAAGTAACTGCCTGTTTGTACATATTTTCTCTGCAATGCAGATTTTCCCCCACAGTTTACATAGCATTCTTCAATTTCTCTTCTATTTTTTACAATAGTTGATAATGTGGAAGTTGTAATTCCAAGCCTATCTGCCAAGCATTTTTGATTTCCAATAGACTTTATATCTTTTACTTCTTTTAAAACTGTAATTTTTTTCATGTAATGAAAACCTTTTATGCTTTTTCGATTCAGCCACAGATTTCAAGAAAAGCTAAGGCAGACACAGAAACTTTGTTAATGGACATTTTAACGATCTTTCCCACACCTTACAGATTGATTAGAGAAGGAGATGAACATTTCTTCAAAGTTAGTCAAGGTCATTCAACAGTCCTACATTCCAAACACAAGAAAGCTATCCTACAGAGGCTAAGGGAGGAGGAAAAGAAGGAAGAGGGAATTTTTCTAGGAAACATAATGGAAAAGAAGACCAATGGAGAGGTTAAAAAAAAAAAGCTTTGTAAGAAATATTGAAAATTTTTGATAAATAGTGGAAAATTTCTTCAATTTTCCATTTTTTTTTTTACATCAAAAGTTATTTGTTAAATCAGGATTATAAATCCGTTAATTCAAAGTACTTTTGCTCAATTTTTTTTGGGACCACAAAAAAATTCATTAAATCGAGAAATTTGTTTAAAAGAATTAAATTCAACTGTACATTTTTAAATTAAAACTGTTTGGCAAAATTATTATTTGAGCATTTTAAATATGGCATAATTTTCCCCATTTATCTTTTTTAATGCATAATAATTTAATTATTACTTTAAAGTTCTTTTTCCACATCAAAATTTCTGGAAATTTCACATCTCTATGTGAGAGACAGTCTAGCATCACAAGATTTTTTTCTACAAAAAACTAGTCCCTTTTTTAGCTTTGTATGCCATTAAAATATATATCTTTTAGCAATTATTTTAGGGTATGTTTTAATTTTCTGTGTGCTGTATTTTGCTAAAATTTTCATCAGGGTTGTTACGTTTAAAACATTTTGTTTAAAACAGTTGTTTAAAACATTACATTTAAAACAATGTTTAAAACATGTTTATTAAAGAATCATTTGATATTCAAGCTGCACACTTTATTTACGCAACAAATACATCATTTTCATGTGTGGATCATTCAGAATTTAAAAAGATGGTGTCGAGTATGAAACCTGGCAACAAACCACCAAATCATCATGAAATAGGAGGCATATTACTTGACAAAGTGCTTGAATCTGTGCTGGAAACTTATAAAAATGATTTAAGAGAACAGATTGTTTGTGCTACTCTTGACAGATGGGGTAATATTCACAATGAGCCAGTTGTAGGAATTACAGTATCTTGTAAAGGCCAATTTTACTTAATAGATTCAATTAATATACCTGGCCATCCTCATGAATTTAATTATCTTTGTGAGCTTGCATGTATTGCCATAAATAAAGTAGAGGAACGCTATGGTTGTTTTATTGGCAGCTTTGTAACAGACAATGCTGCCATGAAGATGAGAAATGAGCTTTAAAAGATTGAGAGACATAATATGAATATTTTAACTTATGGATGTTCAGATCATGTCTTAAATCTTCTAGCAAAATACATTAAAATCTCTAATATAAAGCTCAAGTTTTGATACTGTTAAGTATTTTAGAAATGATCATTTTGCTTCAGCAAAGCTTCGAGAAACAGTTGCTAAAAAGCTTGAGTTACCATCAGGTGTCAGGTGAAATTCCATGTTGGACACAATGGAGTCTTACATAAGCAATTGGTCACAAATTTTGAAAATTTGTGAAGATAATTGAGAGAAAATCAATTCTGATATTTCTAAGAAAGTCCATAGACTTGCAGTTAAAAAGAAATGTTGAAGATTATATCCAAAGGCTCAAACATATTATAATTGCATGTGACAAAGCTCAAAGTAATAATTGTATTATTAGTGATGTAGTTGAAGTTTGGAAAGATTTTAAAAAAGAAATTTCAGAAATATGTGCTGCTAGTAATCTTACCATGATTACAAAAAACGTTGAAAAAGCCATAGAAGACAGATATGAAATGGCCATGACATCTGTACATTTCTTGGCAGACATTACTGATCCACGCTTTGAAGGAGAATCACTTACAATTGATGAGACAGAAAAAGGCATGAACCTTGCAGCCGAATTATGTCCTGAACTAATTCCTATAATTATAAACTATAAAGCTAAGTCAACTCCATTCTCCAGGTATATGTTTGATGCTATTAATAATAATGCAAAAAAAAAAAAAAAAAAAATGATAGGCTGTCAGTTACCAATCATAAATTCACTGTTCAAGAATCAAATAAAGTGCACAATTTTGTATAAAAATATCATGCTGATCACAAAACAATTACATACAGCTGTATGGATGGTTTAAAAAGAGTTTTCGACTTTTGGCTTTGTGCCGAGCAAAACTAGAAACCAGTTAGGTGTTAAGGTTGCCAAGTTTGTTACAATTTTTAAGAACTTAATAATTAGATGTTTTAGTTTAGAATAAAAAATTAATTGTTAATTAATGTTTGGTATTTATTAAATAATTTTTTTCTTATTTACTGTTTTTTGAAAATATTTTCATTCTTTATATTTAATTTAATAATATTTGTTCGCTTTAATCAAAATTGTGCTGCTGAATGAGAAAAAAACGTTTTAAACAAAAAAAAAAAAAAACCACGTTTTGTTTTTTTCTAAAAAAAAAAACATGTTTTTTTCCAACCCTGATTTTCATTACAGAAATATGAAATAAAATAATACAAGTTATGAATATTCAACCAGTTATTCCATAAAACTTGAAATTTTCTGTAACTTGTCACTCCCTCAATCTCATTAGGTTGAGTTTGTGGGAATCTACAGTACTATATTAATTTTCCAGTTTAATCTGTACAGAGATTTATTTAAAAAATAGAATGAAGTCAATATTAAATGAATAAAATTGCTAGAAAATTTGAAAAAAAGCAGATAATTCAAAATTATACACAGGGCTGGCAATATCATAATTATTCTAATTAATGTACCTATTACATAACAATCAAGCTACTGTTATTAATTAGAATGAATTTCAAGAATGACAGTAATTTTTACAATGAAAAGACATTGACTGAATCTTACGGGATGCATCTTCCTTTACCATCTGCAAAATATCGCAGAGGGCAAGCAGTCTCACAACTATGATGAACCAGATAATATTGAGGAGAACATGCAAGACAGTTATCACTGAAAGCTCCAAAACATGCTGTACATCCGGGTGAGCATGGTAGGCATCTAGAAGTTTGAATAAATGCAGCATTTAAATTAAAATAAATATTACATAAATAAACAAAATGACAAATAAAAACTTTTGAATGATGAGAGAAATTTCCATTTGTACATTATATTTGACACAGTGCTTTAAAGGATTTGAGCAAATTTCTAATGCATTTTGGTAAGAATAGAAGAAAAAAGGGTTGTTTACGAATAAAACACAAAAATCTCTAAGAATATTCTTCATATAAATTTTTAAATACAGAAGACTGTTCATACTTTATGGAAATGATTTTGTAATCTATTTTTCTCATTTTGAGATAAAAAAAATTGGCAACTTTATAATAATTGTCTGCTACTGTTATCTTTTGACTGGGATGCAAAATAAAAGATTTATTTTGAAAATGGCTTCTAAAATTGATAGATGGCTCAAAGATTATGTAACTGAACTTTCCAAGTAGAAATATTCGTATCAACAAATTATAAAGTGCTGTAAATATCATGGTTATTGCATTTCAAAAAAAGGTATTTGTATGTAATATTAAATTTGAAAGGAAAAAATGTCTAAGAGAAAATAAAAATGAAAACATGACCACAAAACCTTATTCTAAGACTGCTTGAATGCAGGTAAATATCAAGAAAGTTAAGTCTCTGATCCTAAAAGAAAATCTGCTGACTCAAAGATCAATTGCATCGAAACTAGGAATATTTTCTGGCACTGTAATTAAAATCATTCATAAAGATTTGAAATTAAAAAAAGATGTTTAAACCTAAAGTTCATCTGCATTTGCCAAAGTATATTGCTGAAATAAAAACAAATTCTAGAAAATTATATGAAAAACACATAGCTGCTGAAAAATGGAAATTTGTGGTAACACTCGATGAGGCATGAGTATATTTAAGTGACTGGAATAAAAAAGATCAATTTTATATTGCTCAACTGACAGGAAAGACCATACGAAATGACTTCGTCAGTGTAAAGAAAAGTTCCCAAAGGGATTCATGATAGTTGCAGGATTTTGTTACAACAGCAAATTAAAAATAAAAAAAAAATCTCAAGTAAAGCCAAAATTAATTTACCCTACTACCAGCAGAATATTTTAGAACCAATTTCTAAAGAAGAAATTCCAGCCTTATATGGAAAGGGCATTGATAAAGTTGAGCTTCATATGGATAAAGGCTCTAGTCACACGTCTAAATCAACTGTCGCTTATTTAGCAAAGAAAGAATCAGAAACAGGAATAAAGTATATCCTTTTTAATGAAATACCTATAAAATCACCTGATGCTTCTCCAATGGATTTTTGCACTTTCAGATTATTAAAGAGATTGGAAAATGGTTCAAGTTGGAATGGGGTAAAATTGACATGACTACTAAGAAAAAGTTTATTTTCATGGAAAATTCAAACTACAGCTATTGTCAAGAACCATGTCTATTAGACAGAAGCAAATCACTCCAAAAGATACAGCATTTATACATAAAAATTAATTATCAAAATCATTTCCATAAAGTGTGAATGACCTTCTATAATTGGTATTTATTATTAAGTATTAATTTAAATTCATTGTAAAAACACAGTTTTCATGATTTCAATCAGTCAATAATGAGGCTTCTAAACAACTAAAAAACATAATTTAACCCGGAAAGAAAAGATCAGTTATATGAAATTTGACAATAGTTCTACTGCTAAATTAGTAAAATAAAAAAAATAATAAAAATATACATTGCTATGAAATTAGCACCAGAAGCATTGATCTATCCTGTTATCACAATTCACAATCAAACTTCCAACTGATTTGCTAAGTTTTGGAATTACTAATTTTCAGCTTATCTGTTTAGTGTTTTCCACAGAATAAAAAAAGGGCAGGGTGCTTCTTCAAAAAAGAGATACTTCTGCTGAACAAAAAGGGCTTTTGAAAATTTTGCTTAGATTGCTGTATAACCATAAAGCAGTTGTGTGGTGTCTGATGGACACCACATGATCAGTTTGTTAAAATATGATTTAAAAACTTTGTTAAATAAACATATTTTGCATCAAAATATGTTGCAGTTTCATTTCTTATTATTCTAATTAATGCAACTTAATGAAAAATAATGTGATTTTAAACAAAATCAAAGAAGTGCAACAGACGAGACGCGACCTTGGATGCAATTTTTTTAGAGGCAAAGATTTGTGCATAACTTTCAATCACAAACTTTCAAACGGATCAATAGCAAGTAATAAAAATGAATAATGCTCTTTTAATCACCCCATATCATGTTTTATACAATAAAATGTGGTGTAAAGCGAGCCTGTACATAAACTTTGCCGAAATAGAAAATTTCATGGTCTCTGCGAAACAACATACTTTCTAAGACGATTTCTAACACATTTTTTCTTAACGTGTCCAAAATGGAATATTTTTTGGTTCCATTTGAATTTCATCTTAACAGTTTTCCTTAGATTTTGCTTAACGTTCGTCAATAAACTTTATTTTTCTATCAATTTCGGAGGGGGCTGCAGCCCTATCGGGCCACCCTTTGGAAACGCCGCTGGTTTCTGCCGACTCTCATTCTATATTTCCAGAAATGGAATCCTTTTATTTTCGATATCGATTTCTAACTAATAAAACAGTATTTTCATGTGTAGATATAAAAAGTTATTTAACTAACAGTAACAACAACAAAAATCGAAATACTGAACAGGTCCATTTGAACGTTCGAAGAGAAAACATTTGTCATTATTCTATTAAAATATCCTATCATGAATTACTACGAAATTCCAAATTTTCTTCAAAGGTATTGGAAGAGTTCAGATGACAAAGGTGATCTATGACAAAAAAAAAAAAAAAAATCCTATAACTGAAGATAATCCATGGTTAAATGACTGAAAAACCCTAATACAGTACAAAGTCAAAAGTTCGGACTTTCCAATAGCAATATTCAAGAAAGGAGGGAAAAACTGAATTGTTGAAACAAACAAAAAAAGATCTAGAGTAAAGAAGCTTTATTACTGAATCAGAACTCATGCCTATGTAACAGAATAAAAAACTTCTCAATGAGAAACCCAAGTTAATAAAGCAGCACACACTAACTGAAGCATTCAATAGTTAAGTTAAAATTTGTTCTTAAATTGTATGTTCCCTTAAATAAAGGCTTTTGTTTTACTGCTTATTTTGCTATGATTTATTTAATTAAAACGGTTGCTTAATTTTGCTTAAATGTAATGTGTTAATGCTTAAAAGTAAGGGGAAGGGGAAAATATAATTACGATTAAAATCATCAATTTACTCTGGAAAATATTCTAAGAAGCTCTGTTGAAGAATTCATATGTGAGGAGTATGGTTGTCACATTTTAATATTTTTCATTACTTCCTTTAAAAAGAAAAAAAAAATCTACATAATAACATTGCTTTTTAATTGTAATTTAGATAATTAAGGAATTCCATGGATCATATTAACTAGTAGGAAAATTCTCAGATAAAATAAAATATACATGCAAACAACAGCCAAAAAAATAAATAAATACAGAAATTGCTGTTATTCTTCTTTACTTGTCTCTTACATGAATAATTCATACCTCTTTTTAATATCACTAGGGGGCTGTGCCCCCTTACGAGCTAGGCTGATGAATCCCCAGCCAGATATCGCAGGCTCTAAGAAACAGGCTAATTTGGTCTGTTTTTAAAACATTACCATATTACAGCAGACTAAATGACATTAAAATAATCAGTGGTGATCTTCTGCAATCGGGTGCCCATTCATTACTTTTTGACTGGGGATTATTTCGGCTCCAAATCAACAACTGTCGTGACAGCTGTTTTTTTGACTGATTACATAAGATCAATTACACATCTGAAAATCAGGTTGTATAAAATGTTTATATAAAAAAATGTCATTGTCTCCAAGACTTTTATAACACTAAGAAAATCATTTAAAAAATGACATAATTTTCATTTTTAAATACTTTTCACATGTAATAGCTTAATTGTTTTAAAGGGTTGTTTCAATGTATTATTCATGTATAAATATCTTTTTCTATTGAAAAGGGTTTGTAAATTTTATTATTTGAATTTTTTAAAATCTGGCAACAATAAGTAAAAGATAGGCTATTTCAAATTATGAATTAAATATCTATTCAGATAACGAAATTTTGAATTAAAATTAAAAAAAAAAATACTTAAAAAATAGACAAGTTTAAAAAAATGATTAGACATTACACACCACAATCTAGTCAAATATGTGAAAGCAAAAAATATTTAAATTGCTATGCATAGTTTTTGATCCTAAAAACTTATGTAACTGAACTAACTTGGTTGATTTCTGCCTTAAATAGCTTTGGTTTGAAAACTGTTTTTTCAACATGCCACTATTTCTCTATAAAACTATTAGTTTTTATATGCAATAGTTTTAAGATACAAGCTGAGAAAGACTCCCTGTGACAATAAATTCAATTAAGGCAACTGTGTTGGTTATTATTTACAGAATAGAGAGAAAAGTCACTATAATATCTTTTTTTAATATCAAAAGTACATCATCAGTTCAGTTTGTCTACCAAATGAAAGTAATATATTATTTAAATGAAATGCGAAACAACAGTTGCAAAAATATGGCTTAATTGTCTGTTATTATTGCAATGTAGAGATTGATTTTTTTTTTTTTTTACTAAAAAAAATTTGAGGTAAACGTTTTTAAAAATATTAATATTTATTAATAAAAAAAAAAAAATCCTTGATATCAATTTGAGCATTGACATTCTTTTCATGCACTTTGATGTCTGTTACCTAAGTCAAAATACCAATTGAAACTAAACTCCATTTATTTCTGGTCATTTTCCTTTAAAATAATATAATTTGATAAGAAAATACATTAACATTTAATATATATATAAAATATATTTCTGAAAGATGAATTCACCATTTTTTCCAGCTCTCTCCATGGATTTCATTGCGGCATTCTAATGGAAATAAAAGTTCTTTCGCGGCAGATATACAAATTTCTCTATAATGAAGGGGACGAATATTTTTTCCAACTGGATTAAATCATATTCGAGTATGGAGTAGCACAGTTGACGTTTATTCCAACAGAGCGAAAAATGTCCAGACCAGGAATCAAACCTGGATACTTGGCGTGCCGTGCCAATGCCTTACCTGTTAGGCTATCCGGACGATAACTGGCTGACATAATTCACTCTTATTTGTTGGACTCGGCTGCGAACTGCAGCGCTAATTTCATTCATCCGAGCTATAACTATAGCATTTACATGATGAAAGTGTGTTTTAACACAGAAACTCCTGTATACCATGTATTAGGTCATAATGAAGGGGACGAATATTTTTTTCCAACTGGATTAAATCATATTCGAGTATGGAGTAGCACAGTTGACGTTTATTCCAACAGAGCGAAAAATGTCCAGACCAGGAATCGAACCTGGATACTTGGCGTGCCGTAAGGCATTGGCACGGCACGCCAAGTATCCAGGTTCGATTCCTGGTCTGGACATTTTTCGCTCTGTTGGAATAAACGTCAACTGTGCTACTCCATACTCGAAAGAATTTCTCTATATTTTGTCATGACCGATTGGAGGATTTTTCAATTTTTTCTTCTTGACCAAGTGACGAAAGTGTCCCACGAGCGATTGACGAATTTCCCAATTTTCTTCTTGTGACTGAGGGACAATTTTCATATTCTGCAATTTATTGGTGAGTTTCATGGTTTTCCTGCGATCCATTGATGAATTTCGCAGTATTTTGCCAAGACCCATCGCAGTTTATCCCATAACCAACTTAAGAATTTTATTTGTTTTCTGACAAAATTCACAATATTTTTTTGCTACCTATTAAGGAATTTTGCAATATTTTCTCGAAACTGACAAATTAATTTCTCGATTTTGTTTCATGACCAATAAATGATTTTTGTGATATTTTCCAGCAACTTATTTGACCAATTTTGCAGGAGTTCCTTGCAACCAATTGACAATTTTCACACATTTTTTTTCATGTGACGAAATGAAGAATTTAGTGATTGTTTTACTGCAATCAACTGGCTAAATTTGAGATATTTTCCTGCTACCTATTAGCAATTACAGGTTTTATTCTTGGGTCCGATTGCCTGATTTCCGGATCTTTTTTAATGCTTTACTGGAGAAACTTTAGAGGTTTTTTTCACACTGTCATATAAGAATTTTGAAAATTTTTTCTGTGAGTGATTGACGAATTTTGTGATTTTTTTCCATGAGCGATTGATGATTTTTATGGTTTCTTCCTGCAATAAGCTGAGGAAATTAACAATTTTTTCCCATTGCCGACTGACGAATTTTGCAATATTTTCCCGTAACCAATTGATGAATTTCAGAATTGTTTCTCCTCGGCCGAGAGACAAACAGCACGATTTTGTCCCATGGCTGATTGATGAATTTCACGACTTTTTTCTTGTGATCAATTGGTGAATTTCATGGTTTTTCACATGACACATTGACAAATATCATAGGGGAGGTCCCGCAACCGATCGACAATTTTTGCGATATTTTCAGCAACATATTGGTGAATTTTGAGGTTTTTTCTGCGATCCATTGATTAATCTTGCAGTTGTTTCTGCAACCAATTGACGATTTATGAAGATTTCTCACCACGGTCGATTCAAGAATTTTGTGATTGTTTTCATGTGATTGACGAAATTCGCAATATTTTCCAGCTACATATTGTGAATTTTTTGGGGTTTATTCTTGGGACTAAATGGCTAATTTCCATGCAGGTTTTCCATGCATTAGTGGTGAAACTCGTGCAGTTTTTTCCTGCGATCATGTACAAATTTCTTGATTTTTTTCCCCCACCCATGAGTGAATGGTGAATTTCACAATTCCTTTGCACAGGCATCTGACAATTTTTGCTGTTTTTTCCTGCAATAGATTGATGAAATTTACAATTTTCTCCCATGTCCTGACTTAAATAATTCGAGGGTTTTTTGCGATCAACTGACAAAACTCACAATACTGTCCATGATTGATAGATGGATTTTGAGATATTTTCCAGCGACCAATTCAAGAATTTTGTGTTTTTTAATGCAACTAATTGGCAAATTTTCAGATTTTTCGCACAACCTATTGGTTAAATTCACTGGTTGAAATATGCAAACTGCAAATTTTTGTGAGCCCAAAATGAGCAAGGTGCATTTGTGGCTATATAAAAATGGGTAGGGCACATTTACAGCTAAAAAAACAGGCAGGACACTGCACTTTTCCAAAAATGCCTAGGGGGAACACTATCTGTGTGAATATAAATCTGTGAATATTGAAATATCGATTTTAGTATCGATACTAGAATTTAGAAATTAATTCTTATTGTGATCAATGTAGTTTTATATGATGCTGATTTTTATCGATTCTCCAAATTTTCTAGAATCGCTCATCACTAGTTCTGATGCAAAATAGTATTTTAACATTCATAATATGGAAATAGCTAAACTGGCTTTTGACCCAGTTTTCAAATTTAAGCCTTCTCACATAAGTTTTAAAAAAAGTTTTAAACTGTTTCACAGAGTGAAATGTCTTATGTTTTAAAAGTAAAATCTTAGTACATTCAAACTATACTTCAAATAAGGATGCAAAAGAACATAGCTGAATAAGCATGGACAACATACCTCTAGATCAATTTTAATAGATGTTGTAACCTATCTAATAATAAATTTCCTCTATGATCACCTTATAAATATTGACATTTATTGAGATTTAAAAAAAAAAAATTCCTATTTTTACAAAAAACAATTTTCTTAAAATCTATTGAACCAAATTGCATTCCATCAACATAGATTATAGAAGCACTAAAAGCACATAACAGGCAATCTTTATATTAATATCAGCATAATAATGGCAGCTGACTTTATTGTTTGCCAAAAATTGTTTGAATGTCGAATTTGAATAACTCTGCTCCTAAAACCTCCTGCGCATGATTTTTATGCATTTGTACACATATATTTGTAAATATTCATATGTGGTACCCACTGTAAAATTTTGTCATTGATATATATTATACAGACTTACATGAGAAAATTTCGACAAATATATGGTGATTTCCTTATAAGTACAAGATGTGATTTGTATTTTTTTTAAAATTCGTATTGTTATTTGACCAAGTTTTTATTATCAGAAATTTATACACATATTATCAGCCTTTAATACTTCTATAACCTATGTATATCACATGAAATTTGGTGCAGTAGCTTTTGAAAGAATTGGATTTATAAAAACAGAACAAGAAAATTGTTATGCATTCAAAATGAAAATTTTAATGCAAACACTTACTTTTTATCTTTTTTGAAAGTCCCTGAAGGGCAATAAGATAAGCACTTATGTTGAACTAAATGAAAACCTTCTTTACAGGAATTACATTCATGCATTTGGTCTTCACATGTTAGACAAGAATCAGCACATGGTATACATTGTTGAAAAATATTAAATTGCATAGTGGATAATGAAGCTGAAAATAAATAATTAAATATGGTATCAATATACTATTCAAGTAAGTCACTTAACACATAAATAATTTCAATTTTAATATAGCATGTGGCAGCATTTTGTCCATATGGCCAAGAATGTATCACACATTGACGACTTATTCGACTTTACAAGTAACAAAACTAACTTGTAACACACTACACAGACAGATTTAAAACATGCTTTATTTGGTTGGTTGGGGTTTAACTGCACAAAGAGCTATTACGGACATGCTGTGCCAAGTCTAAATAAAAACATCATGCTTTATTTGGATCCAAGTAGTTAAATATATAGGGTGTTACATACACACTCACTCTTTTTTTTTTGTGCCGTCTGTAAATTTTTATACGAAGAAAAAACATAAAAGAGATTTCTACTTCATAATGATTTAAAAAATACAATAATAAGACAGTCAAACTATGTCATACAGGCATTGATAGAAAAATAAGACATAATCATAGCAAATAAAAATTAACAAAATCTTCAGAGCATACTAGCAATTGATTTATTGTTTCTATAGCATGGATTACATTTTAATGAGTATTATGTTAACAAAATTCTATACAGAGATAACAAAACCACTTCTATTTTTTTTTAAATAATTAAGATTTCAACATGAATCAATTTCTGTAGGAATGAAAGATTATATTTCAATATTTAAAACTTTCTGATAATGCCCCTAAAAGAAAAAAAAAATGTTTATATTGGCTATAACTTGGTCAATATTTTCAATATTGGCATAAAATATTGCCTTAACATTGGAATCTTTAGATTTTACAGCCATTCCATCTATATTAGCAATAATTTATTATCTATCCCACAGTCAATGTTTCTGGCATAAAGCCAATAGTTCTGCAAAAATGACAATTCATAGGAAGTATTTCTGATGAATGTAACATTTGGAATGTAATATTGGGACCCAAAATAACCATCCCTTGCTACTAGGATGCATATTGCTTTTCAGTACTATTAACAATATTAAGATTTCGACATGAATCAATTTCTGTAGGAATGAAATATTATATTTTAATACCGATAATGCCCCTAGAAGCAAAAAAAAAAAAAAAAAAAAAAAAAGAGGGAAATATTTCTGATTAACATAATATTGGGACACAAAATAACCATTGCTTACTACTAGGATGCACATTTCTTTTCAGTAATATTAAAAAAAATTCAGAAATTTATTAAAAAATATGAAAATAATGGCTTGAAAATAATTTCACTTACTAGGTAAATATCCATCTGGGCATTTATTTACACAAGCTGAGTTTTGAAGATACTGTGATGACTGGCAGGTAAGACAATTATTATGAGATGGCCCATAACATGAATTACATGATTCATTACATTCATGGCAAAGATAATCTTTGGTACTTGCATAAAATCCAGGAGGACATACAGAAACACAATGCCTAAAAAAGAATAATTTAAAAACTGAATCAATGATAATAGTATGAAAAGTTTCTAAATAAAATATTAACTATAGTGTCAGAGCCACTGTCTTTTTCTAAAAGCAAAATTAATGTGGAGAAAAAAAATTCATCTACAATAATCCACCAGACAAAAAAATAATAATTTCAGACATAAGTTATGAAACAACTTTGATAAAAAGTACAAAGCTTTGATTATGCTTTTGGTGACAATACTAAAATCATGATTTACAATGTTTCTCCACACTTAGGATGCCTATTAATATACTGATAAGGCAATACACATATAACTTCACATAGAACACATTTTTGTCTCCAAGAGTCAATCAACTATTCTTTGAACCAAAGGTGAGGTTTTTAATATATAAATAATTTATTTAAAACTTTATCTGGCATGTTTACAGATTAATAAAACAGATTTTAGATGCACTGACCCGCAGTACCAAAAGATCATCTTTTGCTTCATTAATTTACTCCAGAAAACCATGCTGTTAGTGTAATAATGAAAAATTTTTAAATAAGCAGCAATTGAAAGGGCATAGTGAAACGTGTTTTTTGACGTATGAATCATTTGCCCCCATCTCCCCGTTAACAAGATATAAAGTCTTAAAGTTTGATAATTCATATATTTAATGTATTTATTTATTAATGAAGATATTTTTTTTCCCTCTGCTGGTAACAAATCCCATATTGTAGTGGATGCCCTAACACAATACAGTCAACTCTGTGAAATCTGCCGATGTATAATCTGCAAATATCTGTTATCAGCACTACATGTTAGAATGTAAACAATTAAAATTGTTAGTAAAATTTTAACTCAAAAGCTAAATTTGGTACATTTTTTTTCAGTTATCAATTTTCCAATGAATAAATATTTAAATATAAATTGGATATAAATATTTAAATTTCCTTTAGTTACAAAATGTTATCTTGGAGCAAGAAGTAATAAGTGTTCATAGACTACAGAAAAAAATTATTGACAACAAACCAAAACATGAATAATCAGTAAAAATTCTATATAATTTAACTTTTCTTTAATCTTAATTATTAAATATGTTAAACCAATGTTGCATTATGTTTTTCTTGTCCATTGTAATTGTAATTCTTGTATAGTTGTTCCTAATTTATAGTCAGACTTTAAAAAATAAAATGTAAACAAAGGGATGTTCTATAATCTGCTAAAATGTATAATCCACAAAACCCTCGGTCCCTAAGTGTGCGGATTTCACAGAGTTGACTGTACTACAATGACAACAATGTCAGTGAAGCAGTTGCTGAAGGTGCAATATTTGAATTAATAATTCTGGCAGGTGCTATAAGCAACGTTCAACCTTTGGATGTTGAATTCTTCTGATTCTGGGAGCAGTTTGTTCATCGTATATCTAACAGGGCACTGATAGAAGGAGTCGTCGATATTTTTCAATGTAACATCATCATCAAATTCCAGTCATTTCTGCATTTCCAGTTTAGTGCACTGCAATACTCATGATTGGCTATGCTTGGTACAAGTCTGGGTTGGTGCAAACTCGGGCACTTCCGTTTGAAATGCCCTTAAAAATTTATTTTTCACAGGAGGTTGACCATTGGAAACACTGCACTAGATTTAAGCTCATAAAATGTTCTTGGTGTCACAATTTTCTATGCTTCAATCATTTTTTTGTTCAGCATCATATTTGTCAATAGCATTTTTTTTCTTGGAAGGCTTCTTTCATTTTCATATTACTGTATCTAATATGTTTTGTATTTTATATTAACTGATTATTAAAATTTCTGTGTCAGAAACACGATTTTTCTCGACTAAATTAAATAAATAAAATAGAGAGCAAAGTTTAAGACTTTATATCTTGATAATGGGCAGACGAGGGCAAGTGGTTTATGTGTCAAAAAAACATGTTTCACTATACCCTTTCGATTGCCGCTTGATTTTATTTTTCATTATTACACTAAGGCATGATTTCCTGGCATGATCTATGTTTATCTCCTATGTTATCAAGTTCAGAATTTTTTTAAAACCTATTTTATAATGAAAGAACAAAAATATTAACAATTATTTTTTAAAATTTCCACTTCTAAAGCTTAGATTGTTTAGCTATTCTTCTTAAAAATGAAAACAATAATTAATAGATTTATTAAATTTTTTGATAAGGGACCTGAATAGGAGGAAAGAATACTTGATTACCAGAAGCTGCTGCACAAAAATGGTTAACTTGTATTCTTTACTGTATAGTTACAAAGCTATTAACTAATGAATTCTATTACTCAGAAATCGCAGAAAATGTCAATTCCCAACATTCAGCAGACTCTCAACTATCCATTTTCCACAGCATCCAGTCTACTCAAAGAAAATTCTCCATAATAAAATGAGAAATTATTTTTTCAAAGCATTAAAAGCAGATGTCTGCTATGATCTAGAATATTGTTGTTCTGCAAGATTACATTTTATGTATTTTAATATACTGTATTCATATTATACATATTATATGATATTATGTTTCCTGTAATTAAGTTAGACATTATAAAATTTGTCTTAACATGTGTACAGTATTTTTATTCTTGGCCTTACTTTTCTGTAATAAGTTTTTAAAACATGCAGTACAGAGGATAAGGCGCACCACACACCAGAGAGACATGAGACAATAATCGTGAGACATGAGGCAAATTCTGCTGTTCAAACCGGTTTTTACTTTGTTAACAGGGTGAAATTGCTGCATGCCTCACGCTTTTCTGCACATGTCTCCCTGGTGTGTGGTGGGCCTAACAGACATTTGTACTGTACATTCTTGTATTAATTGGTCAGAAAAGCTGAAAAAGAACGGGTTTTGGTATAAATAAAAGTGTTTTTAATAGCATAATTGGGATAGGAATTGAATATTTATAGAACTCCAGTCCAGCTTTTTTTTTCTATCTGACCTGCCGCCTTCCATCATGATACGTTGGATAATCATAAGACTACTGTAAATTAAAATTATTTGCCAGAAATGATTAAGGTCTGCGACTTGCACATACATCAATACAATATTATTTATTTATTTTTTTTTTTGGACATTTGGTTCTAAAACAAAAAAAATATTTAGCCTCATAAGAAAGACTGCAAAAAAGGATGAACTGGGAAATGAATCTATTCTTTTATAAAGGTGACCATCAAAAATGATATACACCAATTTTGATGATTTTAAAGAATGTTACAGAGTTCTTAACACTAACTATTCTGGTGAAAGGTTTTCTCCAAATATGCCATAGGTTTTGAGATGCTGGAGCTTAAAGATCAGAACGTATTTGAAATGCCTATTAGTCTGAGCTTCTAAATGTGGTTTTGGTGGCATCGTGGTAGCATGATCATATGCAGATCAGACAGGAAGGGTTACCTTGTAACATTAATTCATTTTTAATTAATTTTATATTTTTGACACATTACAAGTTTTAAGCAAAACTATGAATTGCTGCAGCTTTGACTTTTTTTTATATTTTCCTAAAAAATTAAATTTACAATTTTTAATTTTTCATGAAAATTAATATTTTTTTATTTTTCAACTCTAATATTTGTGCTGAAAAAAATTTAAACTAATTTATGCCTAAGCCAGTTTGTATGCTTTCTCCATAAGTTGTATGTTTTTTAGGTTGACTGAACAGTATATACTTAAATATTTCTAAAATAAAATGTCTGATTTTAATAATTTCAAAATTTTTGCTTTTGATTTACTTTTATCACAAAAATATGACTGCAAAATTAATTAAATATTATTATTAAAATAATATAATCAAACACAGTTGGAAAATAATTAAAACAACTAGTAATTTGTTTTTAAGAATAATTCTTTAAAAATGACATTATTGGTACAGTCAACAAAGTTCAATAGGATGTGGAAAATCATAAGTTGTTTGATAAGGCAAAAATAAACTAGTGTCAATTAAAATCTTCCTTTTTCTGCAACCCTAGAATGAATTGAAATTCCCCCATGAAATTGTACTATTATTATTGTCGTGACATAAGCAGTGAACATAGTATTTGGTATTTTTATGGGATGAAAAAGATGGTAGAAAAGTAATTCCTAAACTACTTGTACAAATGACTTCTTATTTGGTGTCTGAAGATAAAATTCACCAATGAATCTAACATAATGACAAAACCTGGTATTAGAACAGTATTTTTTAAAATTTTGTTACAATTGCAATTTGTAGATGACCCATAAGCAATATTTAACATTTTTTTTTAGTATGATATACATCAGAGTTAGCAGGAGTCTATCTTTTCTCTATCAAAGTTTGCACATTAGACACCACGCTGCCTAGACTAAAGTATAACAACAATGTTTACATAGTGAGAAACAATTATTTTACATTTTATAAACATGTTTAAATATACAAATTTGATCAACGTAACAACTAATTTACAAACAACCACATAAATACGTTTTTTGTATTAAACATTTATTTATTTTAATGTATGCAAGACCTGATAGGCATGAGGCCCTCTATATGAAGGATGGATCTTGTGTGTAATACTCAATAGCAGTGGGTATATTGGACAATTAATGATGTCACATGAACCATAATAAACAAAATAATAGACATTTTCAGTTGTACATGTATCTTATCTTTTTAAGATTTTACAACTGAATGGAAATAAAAGGTAAAATAGTACATTTGACAAAAAAAACAGTCCATAATTTTCAGCAAAGAGTACAGCTGAACTTCCAAGAAGCTTTTAAAATAAACTTAAAGCAAACATATATCTGTTTTTAATCTTAATCTTTTCAAGCTTTATCTTTTAATCATTATCTTATCATTAAAAAAAATATTTATTTTAGCAAAGGGAAGCATAAAGAAAAGCTTTTTTATAAACTAAGCAACAATACTTACTTTTTAACACTACTCAAAGCATAGAGAAACTTATTACTTTCTTTACATATTTCCTGAAAATAAAATAACATAAAATAAATACAAATACTTGGGGTAACACACATGAACAGCTTTAAAACAACATTTAGATAGTATTGATTAATATCCAAACATGTGGCAATATTGTCCTATATCTGTTTAATGATCCATAAAATAACAACTATAAAAAGTATCAACGTGTAGTTCTTATTTTAATACCTTACACATATAAACTGTGGAAAAAATCCACATAAATTTAAAAAAATGACAAACTACTAGTTTTGTTTTATTAAATAATTACATGACAGAAAAAGACCAAGATCTTTCCATTACAAGATGGAAAATGCTTAGAGCATTAAAAAACATCTTTACAAGTGATCTTTAATACAATAATGTTGAATGAAGTTAGGATCTAACACCATAGTATAACTGACAGTGCAATAGACTACAGAAATATTATACTGACACAGGAAAAAAAAATAGTCTTTTAATATTCCTTTGTAAAAACATATCTTCTTAATATTTATTTTTTATCTCTACTTATTTTAGATAATTTATTTCTTATACTTACTTCTCTTTGTGTACTTTTAAGCTTAAGTGATTCTATTCGAAATTCCAAAATCATGTCCTACTGTCTCACTTTTATGAAAATTTTGTAAATGTATAAGAAAAACTGTGATGCATTATATTACAGCAAATATGATTACTTCCTAGAATTTTTTGTTGGACAGAAACAGGAATATTTAAATTGTCAACTAAAATACCCAACTAAAAATAGTAATGGAATTACAAGATTAATAAAACATTGTGCTTTTCTCAATTTAATTGCTCTGTTTATAACTTATTATGTGATACATAAATTTCTCATTATAATTGGTTTAAAATCATTGGTTCATTCATTCATAGCAAAAGATTAAAATCAATTTCATTACAGAAAATTCCGTAATAGGCTATAGGCAGTTATCAGCCAACTATCCAATTTGGATTTGGGAAAATGAAAAAGTAAAAAGCAGAAAGGGATAACCAATAATTCTTTTAAGGTTGTAACATGAAAAAAGCATATTTTGTATACATTCAACACAATGTATCTATGTGCAGGTTCCCATGACATCATAAAAGATAATGGTTATTATTCAAAAGTCAATATCAAAATGATGAAAGCTAGTGAAAATACATAATGATATACATTTGAAAAACCATTTTTTTAAAACATTTTAATGATTATTCTCAATAACTTTAGCACTGTGCTTTGCTGTATAATTCTTCCTACCCACCATACCATTCTTAATTAGTATCATATATTTTTTCAGTGAGAATGCCTTTCTTGCATTCACAAACATCATACAAACACACTAAAAAATCTGACAGCAACTGACATGGTTCAAAGACATATTTAAGAGTGCACACATCAGTATTATTTAACATTATTACCAGTAATTGATGGCTATTATGATCCCATGGATTTTATTAAGTTTGATACATGCTTTATTATGACTGAATAACATAGTGTTTGCAATTACCCTATCAATCTTAAAATGTCGTGGGAACTGTTTTGAGGAGAGAAGCGAGTTTAAACCCTTAAACGTTAAAAAGACATTTTTAGCCAAACAAATTCTACATTTCTTTCCATTTCCAATACCACCTTTATCACCACTCAATGAAAAATTTCTGCACTTTCTACAGGCTTTTATTTGCATCATCTACCAAAGCCTTTTCCAAATTGTATTTTTCTCAAAATGGTGATTTTTGAACTGGTGGGTATTGCAGAAAAGTTAGTAATTAAGCTATTGATTTCAGATTTCTCTGTTAAACAATTAAATTTGTCTTTATAATTCATACTTTTTTTTTAATGACTTCTCGGGAAAACTTTTGCACTTTCTCCAAAATTTCACTTAAAAAAAAAAAAAAGTGATGAAAATGCATGATTTCTTCTTTCAGTTTATATATTTTTCAGCACAACCATTACCAAGCAACAGTAATCCCCAGCCAGAAAGGTTCTGCATTAAAGACAACAAATCATTTTCTTGTTTTGAGCTTCTTGATGATCAGATTAAGTTTGTTTTCGTGAAATTTGGTGTTTAAAGTTCGTTTAACTAAATGATTTCCATTTGAAAATAAACTGACAGTTTGTTTTACCTACAAAAATGAACTTATTTTAACCCCTTAACTGCCCCGGACGCATATATATGGCTGTAGAAAATTCATGCATTTTTTAAAGAGATGGCGAATTCCAATTATAGCGAGGCAATTTTCACCACCTGGGCCATTATATATAACAGTATAACATGTGTATTTTCTTACTGTTATTACAGAAAACTAAATACACCTTCTTTAATTGCAGAAATATGCGATTTAAGTAAGGCGCTGGAGATTGCGTAAGATCTTGTTGACAGTTAAGAGATTAATAGTTATTATACTGGTTTCACAGATACATACCACCTTAAACCACTAAACTGCCTCCTGGATGCATTAATGTTTACAATAATTATCACACAGTTATTTTTGAGATGGTCAAAAAAAAAGTTAAAAAAATTATAAAATGAATTTTCATTGAAATTAGGAGATATGCAAATTTCTCCTTCCTTGGGAATTACTTTAGTGGAAATGCTGATTAAATATTAATTACCTCAACTAAAACTCTATAGATGAATTTAACTACATGATTACTTATATACCACAAATATTAACCCCTTCAGGATGAGTATCATGTACATGTGACATATAAGGTGCTCAGAATCCTTGATTATTCCCATCAATTATTTTGTATTGAAAATTTGCCTCATTTAAAAATCAGGGCATTTTCCCAATTCAATTAGGCTAAAATTTCTATTTTGAAAAACCACTAATAAAAAATTAGAAATTCTGTAAAAGATGTTCATTGCAAAGGGGTTAATGAAGAAAATTATTTCAATTTATTTGTAAAATAAATTTGCTTGCTACTGCCTATTCACACAAGATTTTTAGAAAGAAAAAATAGATCAATATATCAGTTTTTATAGTTGTTATCAGTTGACACCTCTTTTATTCTTTCTTTTCCTTTACCTTATTCGTGCAAGAGAAGGGATGAAAACATTAACCCCCAGGGAAGGGATGGGAAGAAGGATCACATTTTACATGAATGAATGAATTTTGAACGAATTTTTAAAAAAAGTAGAAATCTGACAAAATTATTATCTCCAGAAATTGGGTGACAGATGAATGCAAAAAGCAATATCAAATGTTATGCAATGTGAATAAAAGTGTTGCCTATACATAGACAAAAAGAAAAACAAAAAAAAATCAGCCAAGTGCTAGTGTTACTTGCACATAGAAGGTTCTGTACAACAAATATATTAATCATTAAAAGTTGTTTTCTAGGCTTTAAAAGACTATGGCATATAGAGTATGCCACCCATGTAAGTCCAAACCATCCGTGTCTTTAAAGGTTAATATCTCGGATAATTACCGACAATTTAAAAAAAAATCTTTATCAACAATCCTTTTATACTTTCATGATAACAGGTATCTCGAGTGCCCTTCAACTCCCTTACTGAGCATCCACAAATTTACAAAAAAATGTGATTTTCTCAAAAACTATGTGACCTAGGGTTAATCGCTAGTTTTCCTGCAAGGTTTAAATAAACTTTTACTACCCCTAATTTGTTCATAATTTTAGTTTCAGTAGATTTAGAAACAAAAGGAGGGGGAGGGAAGAGAGAAATTTTTTGCATTACATTTCAACAATGTCTATGAAAATATAATATCTAATGTTAAAACAAATGCATTTTTGAGTTCAGCATTACAAGAGCTTTCACACAACACCTACTATATATATATATATATATATATATATATAAAGATTTTTATTTTCAAGTAACTTCATTAGTCCCCTACATTTTTCCTAAATATATTTGTGAATGGTTTAACAATCTATAAATATGTGGGTCAATACTCTTTCTTACTTCTACCAAATTTGAACTTTCCACATTCTATAGTTTACGAGCATAACGACTGTGACAGATGGATACACGAATGACAGGGGCGTGCCAGCAGTATCCGGCGCCTGTGTGCAGAACTTCAGTTGGCACCTCATATTCCTATCCCCCCCCCCCCCCCCCAAAAAAAATAGTGAGTATAAATGCAGAGCTGCCAAGCCAACCTTCTGGGGTTTTTTTCCAGATTAAATAGACGAATTTTAAACCAGAAAATGTATTTAATGAAATGTGTCTTGTTTCTATAGGGTTCTTTTTTTATTTCATTTATTAAATTAAAAATATTTTTGTTTGTCCTTATTTAAAAATAAGGAATGTTGGCAGGTAACGGTGCATTTGTCTTAAATAGCTAAATATTTTTTGTGGGTTCAATAAAAAAAAAAAAATAATTTAGCTAAGCAAAACAAGGCATACTCGCACTATTCACTTTAAAAACTCACAAATTTATCTGTAATTTGCTTTTACACGATTAAAAAAATAATTTATTTCATTTCTTAAAATACGTCATTGCTGTTATTTACTAGCAACTAACCAAGTAAAATGCTACTTATAAACATGATTTCTTCGAGAAAATTGAAAACATGTACATACTAAAATAAAACTGTACTTTTCTGACGTCTGTGTCTGCAGAGTATAAAAAAATTCATAAGAACTCAAATTATCCAAAAGAGTTGTTCGAGATTTCTTTACATAAATTTTAAATACAGCTTTCAAAAAGAATAATTTAAGTTCAAATTAACTAGTATTTCAAATTATCCAAGTTTGCATTAAGAATAGCCAACAGTATAATGTCAAATATATATGTAAAGAATGAGTAACTTACCTTATTATATTAATGAAGCATTAAAATTTACTTCTTAGATCCAATTATAAAATATGTATATTTTTTAATCTCTTTTTATTACATCTACATAACTAAGTTGCAAGATCTTCAGAATTTCATGTCCCAGCAAAAGTGAGTTTGGTCATACTACGACGCTGATACAGGTCGGCTCCAATACAGTATCGCAGGATTTAACCCTCTAGAAAGAATGGTTGTTAAACGGAAAGGGACAGCATGATTCAATCTAATTTGACAAAAAATCTCCGTATTAATTTGTTAATTTTAATAAGTAATTTCTCAAAATAATGTGACATTTCATTTTTCATATATTTTTATTATGTTCCCACAACTAATATGATAACCGTAGAACAAATTATTTTATTTGCTTCAAAGTGTTACTTAAAAAGAAAAATCTAATTATATTTATAATCACATCAATATGGCTATTGACTCGCATATTTCTATTATATATTTAGTCATTCACAAAATTTTTTATGTAAATTAGGGATGCTAAATTAAGTAACTTAAGAAAAAATATGCTTTATCCCATTGGGAGGAGGGGCGGAGGTATTGTTCAAAAGAACTCATAACACCGAACTAAAAAATATATTTGTTTTACTTTTAGATATATTTTCAAAAATTCATCGAAAATGTATGGAAAAATTCTGTTCCCCCCTCCTATTTCCGAATCTACTGAAACTAACATTACGAAAAAATTTGCAGCTGGAATTTATTTAAACATTTCAGTAAAACTATAGCAATTTTCCTAGGTCATATAGTTTTCAGAAAATCACAGTTTTCTGTTATACATGAACTTTACTCTGCAGGAACTCAGTGAGGGAGTTGATGGGAGTTCGAGGTACCTACTGACGCAAAATCATCCAAGGATTATCGATAATTATTTTTGAAAAGAATTGTCGGTAATTAGCTGAGATATTAATTAAAAACCTATCTAGAAAAACGCGGCACAGACCTAAGCGGTGATTCAACTTTGCAAACTGCTTTTGAAGCGTACTTGGCACAATGTTAAGCTTAAACTTCATACAAGGTCTTTGGTTTTAGTAAGGCGAATTACAATGATAAATAATCAACATTTTTCATTCCAATTGAATTCAATTATTGAAAATATTTAATAGAATAATTCCAAGTTTTTTGCAAAGTCTTATTCGTTTAACAGCTATATTTTGTAAAATTGCGATTAGTAATTAATAAACTTATTGTATGGAACGCTTTGTACGCGAGTGAAACTTGCACTTGACTGATTATTCTTTGTTAAAAAAGCAAATCTATAAAATACAATTGAAATTTCAATAAAACATAATTCATTTTGAGGTTGTTCTCAAAAACATGTTTCCCTCCTGAATAATGCAAAACTTTCTTATGTTCATGGGCTTGTTTTTATGCGCAAAAGCATGCAATGATAGGCACAACTGTTAGATTGGTTTGAAATCGAATGACGTTTCTCATTCCTTTTTTTAAATGTATTGCATTTTGAGTTATATCCTGTTTTATTTATTTATTGTTTAAGTTGCATGTAACCGATTGCTGTGATTGATTTGTGCCTTTTTTTGGTAATTTAATTTTTCATGGGAACCGTGCATAACGTAGGGGGGGGGGGGTTATGGTTCTTTAAACATTGTGCAATTTAATATACTACCCGTTTTTATATCATCAGTATGTGTATCGTTACCAATACTACAAATCAATAGAAGTGCTACATATTTCCAATCATTTGAATAATGGAATTCTCCTATATTTGCCACAAGCTATAGCACAAAATTAGCACTCGCCAATCGTCGAGTAATATTTAAAATGTGGCAATTAACTTTATTGTCCTTACTTGCCAAACTTAATGGACACCACTTGCAGACACGATAGTTGAAAGATGTATCGATGCCAGGGAGAATGGGATGAAATTCGTTCTGAATTTACGGTGTCCAGATAGGCGATTCTGTTCCGAATTTTCCGAAAATTTAAGGTATAAGGTTCCGAAATTTAATAAAAATCGTCATCAGTCCGAAAATTCGGACATAAAAAATGTCGCTAATTTTGACATGGTTGCCGAAGTAAATCAATTTCGTCAATCTTTCGCAGAAAAAAATCGCCAATTTCGTTAAAAAATCGTGGGAGAAAGCACAAATTTTGTCCAACGATCGCGAAAAAACGCGAATTTTGTCAAAGAATCATGAAAAAAACCACAAAATTCTTCAAAGGATCGCGAAAAAAAAAAAACACAAATTTTCAAAGGGTCGTGGAAGAAAAACACGAGTTTCGTAAAAAAAAACCATGAAAAAAATGTCATCAAAAGATCGCGAAAAAACACGAATTTCTTCCAAGGATCACGTAAGAAACGCAAATTTCGTCAAAGAATTGCGAAAAAAACCCCACTAAATTCTTCAAAGGATCGCGAAAAAAAACCCCACAAAATTTTTCAAAGGATCGTGAAAAAAAAAACACAAATTTCGTAAAAAAAAACTCCACAAAAAAATTTTGTCAAAGGATCGCAGAAAAATCACGTATCTCCAAAGAATGGCGAAAAGACACCAATATCGTCAACAGATCGCGAAAAAAAAGCAGATTTCATCAAAAGATCGCGAAAAACACAATTTTTTTCAAAGGATCTCGGAAATAAAAATAAATTTCGTCAAAAAATCACCAAAAAAACCGTAAATTTCATCAAAAGACCGCGGAAAATGCAAATTTCTTCAAAAGATCGACAAAAAATGCAAATCTCGTCAAAAACCGCAAATTTAATCAAAGAATGGTGAAAAAACACAAATTTTGCCAAATGATCGTGAAAAAAACACAGATTTCATTAAAAGATCATGAAAAATGCAAATTTCGAGAAGGGATAGCGCAGAAAACGCGAATTTTGTTAAATGATGGTGGGGAAAATGCGAATTTCGTCAAAGGGCCACAGAAAAAATGTATAGTTATTCTCCCCTTCCCTATCTACTGTAACCTTTCAGAAATTTTTAAAACTCAGAATCGCCCCTGGAAAGTAGATAAGTAATTCTTATTGGTTCAAAGGTCATGGATCCTGGAGGAAGTGTGTGTGTGTGTGGGGGGGTTAATTGCACTTTTGCCCGTCTATATCGTTGTTTGATTTGTTAGAGAAACTAAAAACTTATAAATTCAAAGAAAACAAAATTCTAACAAACATTGTTGAGATTTTGTATTTTGATAACAATTGCTCCAAGCAATGCTGAAGTGTGGAGCTGTGCGAAAAACACTCTAAAGGACAAAAGTTTATCTGCAAATAAAGACACGCTGCATAATCGCCTAAGGGTTAAACAATCTAAAATTCAATTAAATGAATATGATCCTGCTGCAGCAATAAAACGTTGGACTCTGTTAGGTCACGAAGGCTATGTGAATAACAAACATTAGTGTCAAAAATAGCCCTTTTTGTAATACTTCATTTCATTGCAATTAATAGTAAAAATAAAATATTCAAAATTTTATTAATAATTCTTAAAATATATTTTAATTTACTTGTCTCTTTTATACATTGCATTAAGTACGCCTAAATATCTTCAAATATGTACTTGACTTTATTTTGATTGCAGTAATTTCTTGTTTATATTTTTCTGTTAGATGTAATACCAGTTTTTTTTTTCAGTTGAATGTAATCCTATCGAATGGTAAAGTAAAAGGTATTAGTAAATTACAATGTTGATGCATTTGCGGTCGCCTTTCCGAATTTTTGGTGTTTTTAGCTTTTTTAACGTATTTCAGGTGCCCTTAAACCTTCTGAACGTTATCTTTTGGCTTGAGCCCCCCCCTCTTAAAGATACGCCGCTGACGAGCATCTACGAATTTGATATATCTTAAAAATGAAAATGAACTCATGTGTCAGAAATGACCAACTTTCGATTTATGTACTGTTTTAATAAATTTAATTTGGATAAAAGTTTTTCAAATATTTCACTTTTTTCTAAAATATTTGGTGCCTTTACTATTCTGGCGCCTGTGTGCGGTGCACACTTTGCACACTGGGTCGGCACGCCCCTGACGAGTGATCTTATAATGGCTCTGTTGTTACTTTTAAGTACAGAACCCTAATAATTCAGCTCCTGTAATTGGGCAAATTTGATCATTCCTTTCCTTGCCAAATGAAGCAATTTGCCCTGATTTGGCACAATGACAACTGGTAGAGAGAACCCTGCTCATATGTATAATAATACTGATTCATAAAAATATACTTTTTTATAAAGTTATTATAATTTATTAAATTTTTATTCATTATAACTGACATTTTTATAGGATGCTTAAATAGAAATAATAAAATTTTAAACCTATTATTTATATAAATTTTGACAAATTATGCACATATAAAGATTATTAGCTTGTTTACTGTCAAAAAATTCATTGAGATACTATTACAAACAATTATTCTCAGGCATGAGAGTGGGTAAAGAACAAAAAGTCCGAAAATACGCATAAGCTAAAATTTGGTAAAAAACTAAAAGACCGCGCGAAATCATATTTTGCACAAAACAGGCAAAAAACACAAATTTTGTCAAAGGGCTCGAAAAAAATGTGGATTTTGTCAAATGGTCGCTGGAAAAACGTGAATTTCATCAAAAGATCACAGAAAAAGCAGTAATTTCATCAAAAGATCATGGAAAAACGCGAATTTCATCAAAAAAAGCAGGAGAAGTACAAATTTCATCAAAAGATTGCAGAAAAAATGCGAATTTCGTCAAAAGGTCGCGGAAAAAAATGCGAAATTTGTCAAAAGATCGTGAAGAAAAGAAATGAATTTCGACAAAGGATCGTGGAAAAATGCAAATTTCATGAAAGAGCTGCTGAAAAAAACACGAATTTAGTTAAAGGATAGAGGAAAAAAATGTGAATCGTCAAAAGGCTGCAAAAAACGTGAATTCCGTCAAAGGATCGTGAAAAAAAAGTGAATTTCGTTAAAGGATCGTGAAAAAAAACGTGAATTTTGTCAAAGGATCATGGAAAAAATGGGAATTTTGTCAAAAGATTGCGGAAAAAATGCGAAATTCGCAAAAAATCGTGAAGAAAAAATGAATTTCGGCAAAGCATTGGGGAAAAACGCAAATTTTGTGAAAGAGCCACTGAAAAAACACATATTTGGTTAAAGGATAGAGGGAAAAAACATGAATCATCAAAAGGCTGAAAAAAAAGTGAACTTCCTCAAAGGGTCACGGAAAAAACGCGAATTTCGTCAAAGGATTGCGGAAGAAACGCGAATTTCTTCAAAAGAAAGAGGAAAAAATGCAATTTTTGTCAAAAGATCGAGGAAAATATGTGAATTCTATCAAAAGATTGAGGAAAATATGCAAATTGCATCAAAAGATCAAGGAAAATAAGTTAATTCTGTCAAAAGATCGCAAAAAAATGCGAATTTCATCAAAGAATCACAGAGAAAATGCGATGCAATTCTGGCGGATATGTTTCGTTTGGTGCATTTTTCCGCTGCCAGAAAGAAAAAGACAGCAAAATTTGTTTTTCTTTTCATTTTTTTTTTACAGATAAAAATCAAAAGTCGGAAGAATTTCATCCCTGTATTCTTAAAAGCATGAAGAAATAAAATTATAACAGAGTAAACATAAAAATGTGCAATACTTTAAATATTAATTTTACAAAATATTTAACAATTTAGCTTTTTTTTTTTCAGCATTATCATTTTTTATATTTCTTCTAACCCAAATAGAATGACACACTGTTTTAACAAATATAACATTCAGGATGCTTTAACAATTAGAACTGTACTTTTAAAATGGTAAATATCCTCCAAAATTCCTAACCACTATTTCAGATTTCAAATAAATCATTCTGAAATCTTGATTTCTTTTAGCAAGTTTGAGAACAAAAGATATCTTCACAACAGTCAATTATTCAAGACAATTATACATACTTATTGCTACATTAGGATACTTACAACATTGACATGAGCTGAACCAGAGATACCACGAACTTGAAAAGATTGCTTTTCAAAGTGCTTTTCTTCAGTTTTCTCATCTTCCATACAACTGTTATTTCTTACACAATCAGGAAGATCTTCAGTGCCATAAAATGTTATTGACCATTTTATTAAAGTGCCTAAAATATAATAAAGATAAAGCATATATTTTTATAAAACTGCTCAATGAAGTACAAAGTAAAACAAAACATCAATACACTATGCAAGTTAGGTGATAAATTGTGCATTTTAAGTAGAAGTTATTAATGTATTCTAGTAATAAAAAAGTACACTTAATAATAATTCATTGGCACACTTCAGTATCTAAAATATTGAAGAAATAAAGGAGGCATGCATTCCTATTTACATTCTATTCCTTTAGTACAGTAGAGTTTCTGAAGTCCAGAATTCTTCCAGGTTATTCGGCAATTCTGAATTTTAGAGCTTATAGAATAGTAAGCTGAACTTGAGACAATAAATGCCATATCCAGTTTTAAAATATACAGTATGACTAATAAGAAAAGTTATTCCTATTTTCAAAAACAGTTATTTAAACAGAGTCATTTCATGGTTTTCTTTAGCCAGTTTTTTTTTAGCTTATGTGCAATTACTTTTTTTTTCAAATCTGTATACAAGCATTAATTCATGTTCAGAGATATGTTTCCACTGTTCCAAGTCTATTGCTTTATTTAAGGAGAGGTTTTAAATTTTTTAGTCCCTCAAGATCTTTGCTCTAAAGTGGTTTTGAAATATTAAAATTCCTTGTAATATTTTTTCTTGGCAATGTCTATCATTCAACGTATCATTATGGTAAAAGGGCACGGTTTACCTTGAAACAAAGTTTTTTTTAACTGGGCGACCATTTTTCTTGAGAACTATTTGATTAATTTCCTTCATTTTTTATTATAAAGAAAGGTAATTGTTTTTGTTAGAGCTTATATGTTTGAAAAGTATAATTTTCATTGATTAACTATTGCTTAATTCTTAATAATTACTGATTAACTTTCTTGTTCAAATGACCACCATTTTTTCAAAAATGATATTTTTACATTAAACATCAGCATAAGCTCTAGAGAATTTAATGCTCTTTCATAAATTGGCAACTAAATTTTTTACAGATGCTTGTGACTAGAGAAAAGTGGCTGCTCAATTGGAAGTTCACAGTAGTGATGGGTGATGTCGATATTTTGTATCAATTTAATCGATACTATGACCAACTCGATTATATCGATACTATAAATTTTTTTTATTGATGTCTCTAGTCAATAAATTGTTATTCTTAATCGGCATCAGATCTGGTGATTTTAGAAGGAATTGCCATAAAAAATTTAAATTAATTTTGCTGTTAGATTACTTTTACTGTAATATGACTAATTCTGCACTAACAATTTCACGTCAACTCTTGAAACATTCGAGATTTTGTTTAAGTTTTCTAAAGAGCTGAGGGAAACCAAAAGCCAAAGCTTCGTTCACCAAATGTCCATCAAAAATGGAAGCTGGAGATAATATAAAGGGCAATACAGAAAATTGCAGCAAGCCCTGGCAGAGAGAACCAGAACTAAAGCAGTGCAGGTGGGGCAAACAAAGACGAATTCTCCAAGTTATGTGAGGATCGGACCCACAGAACCTCAGATATCGAATAAAGAAGAAATGCACACTATGCAGCATACAATGGAGGAAATTGCAGCACCCTTGGAGGAGAGAACAAGAACTTAAATGGTTGTGGTGTTTGCGCTAAAGAACCAAGATGAATAGTCCAAGTTGTGTAAGGATTGGACTCATAGAAATTGAAATATTGAGTAAACAATAAATGTACACTAGAGATCCTCTCAATAAAAATTTTTTATTTTTTCATCCACATCGGCATTGCTGTTGATTAAGACAACACTGATTCAGCATTGATGCAGGTAGAATCACTCTTTTTTATATTTATTCAAATCGTCACTGTGGTCAAATCAATATGTATAGTAGAGCAATAGCATTGTTCATTTTACTTTTTCTTTGAAATTGTCATTGCAGATCGATATGATCAACAACCTATACCCATTAGATCGTATAGTCTAGATTGATGTTTCTGGAGCTCATTCCCTAGCAATTACACATACTTATCCTTTCGATTTATCTATTCAATTTATCTCATAGCCTTTGTAAAATCCACTTTTATTTTGGAAATCCACCGATAATTTTAAACCTCAGTGCTTAAAATGCTTAAAAGAGAGGCACCTAGCTACACTTTTTTCATAATCTAGTACAACAGCTTCCACAAATTTTGAAACTTATATCTAAATTTTAATAAAATTACTGGCATATGTTACATAATTTTAACTTCTTTTTTTGCCACAAGAGGGCACTTTAAAATTTTATTTATTTAAACATGTTACCTATTTTTCATCCAAAAATTATGAAATTCATAAAATGACAACTTCTCCTTTTCTCTTACCTTCTCATTCTAGTTTCATCTTTCTACCAGCAAGGGGGACCCTCTTTTGAAACTTTTCATATTTAGCCTCAAGCTCTTGACATTTATCATTGGATTTTCAAAATGTTTTTGTTTCATTATTCCTTTCAATCATTACTAAAATTACTCTCAGTTCTTGACCCATTCTAGCCATTAGGGACCTTATTCTCGACAAGCATTGGCTCCATTGGTGCCCTCTTTATATCTCTATCCCTAATCATATGATTTACTGATTTCTTTTACCATTCTCGTCATTTCTCCTTAAACTTCTTATTCATTGAGCCAACTTTAACCAATGGTCTTATTTGTCCCAAAGACTTCTTCAACCATCTCCAGAACCATCATGTAATATCTTGTCGAAAAGGTCTTGGCCCCGTTTTGCATTTGGTTGTCCCATTTTCAGACCTTGACCAAAGGTATATTTGACTTTTCCAAGCTTTTTATGCTCTCAGTTAGTGTTTCTGATCATTAGGTGCTTAGTTCTCCCCATCCTGGAGGCACTTTCTCATTTTTTTCTGACCCCATCATACAATATATATTGTTGGAAAGCTTATTGTCTCCATATTCATCTTTTGCTCTGAAATTCATACATTGGTATGAAATTAATGCCATTCTATACTAGAATTTTGGAATCGGTTCCTATTGTGATCGATGCTGTTTTATGCAATGTCAATGTTTATCGATTCTTGATTTTCATAGAATCGTCCATCACAAGTTCACAATGTGCATCTGAAGGAATTTCCCACTGCATAAGATATATTATTTAATTCTTTTGCAGCCAAAAATTTAAATATATAAGTGAAACAGCAATAAATATAATGCAAAAAGTTTGAAGGTCATATCTCTTTTCTTTGTAACTGAAAAAAAAAATCATGTAAATTTTAGGCCAAAGAAATAGAACCTCCCCTTAATATATTGAAATTGGTGAGCCAGGTAAATATAAGGTAGACATTATTTGTCAAACTTTCCGAATTAAAAGCATTTTAGCCACTTACCCTCACACACACATGCATCCTTAATAGTGAAAAATGTCACAAAATTAGTCTAGGTATCACAAATTCACCATTAAAATAAAAGTACGGTAAACCTAAAGTAATAGAATCTCATATAGAAATTACTAAAAAAAGTTTGAGCTAACCGATTGGTACTGCCATCTAAAGTGGCAAAACACAGGGATGCCACTCAGAAAAAAAAAAAGAAGAAATTTTTTATGAAAGTAAATTTACAACATTTTCTACCACATTTATGCACAAATTTTGTGAACTTATTGTATTGAATGTAAAATAAACACATCGACAAATTTCTTATGGTAAAATGTGTTATAGTATTTTCCATAACAAATATATTGCATTTTCATAGTTAAAGAAATCCTGTCAATATGTATGGTTTTGTACTACACTAACATGCTTTCACCTGCAAATACAGAGTTTTTAATGTTTTCTAATCAGAAGCAAATAAAATAAATATTAAATATACTTAACTATCAACTTTATAGAAAAAGAGTGTAGAAAATATTAAATTGTTTCAAATTTATGATTTTTCCATGGCCGACTATGTAAATTGCAATTTTTTTATGCTATTTCCTGAAGAAATTCGAGATTTTTTTCCATGATTGTTTGATAAAATTCCTGATTAATTTTTGCATTTGTTTGACGAAATTAGAGATTTTTTTCTGTGACTGATTGACGAAATTCAAGATTTTATTCTGCAATCAGTTAATGAAAGTCGTGATTTATTTCTTCAACTGTTTGACGAAATTCAAGAGTTTTTCTGCAATCATTTGACAAGTCTTAATTTTTTTTTTTTTTTTTTTTGAGTGATTAACTGAAATTTGTGATTTTATTCATAGATTGTTTGACAATATTTTCAGGATTTTCTGTGGTGCACACCAACAATATATATATACGAGGTAGGATTCAAAAGTTCCTGGACTGATTCTATAACTGTACAAAAATTACCAATTACATTGCTGAAACACATCTACCTTCAAAATAAGATCCTTATGCAACAACATACTTTTGCCATTGACTGTAAAGATCATTGAAGCCCTTCTGGAATCCATTTTTAGCCATGCTCTTTAGTTCAGCCTGTGATGTACTTTTAACTTCATCTGAAGACTGAAATCGACGACCCTGCAAGCGACGTGCCAGTTCAGGAAACATGCTGAAGTCGCAGGGTGAAAGATCATGGGAGTAAGGAGGATCTGGCAAGACAGTTGTTTTCATTTTCGCAAGAAAGTCAGCATACAACCCGCAATCCAAAAGAACATTGGCAATGTGGAAATCACCACAATCACCATGGAAGCAGAAATTCAGCCAAAATTGCTCTAAAGGGAAGGCCATGCTAGAGGTATTCTTCGATATTCAGGGCATTGTGCTAGAGGTCTGCACGGGCCGAAATTTCCAGGCCCGGGCCTGGCCCGTACAAAAAAAATATTGGCCTGACCCGCCCCAGTAAAAAAGTTAAAAGTTTGGCCCGAGCCCGTACAAAAAAATTATTGGCCCGGCCCGAGCCTGGCCTGGAAAAAAGTTAAAATCTCGGCCCAAGGGAATTTTTTACAAAACATTGATTTTTATGTCGATTTGGTTAAAAATTTATCTTGTGCGAGGAGTTCTGACCAAAAATATTTACCTTAATTATTTTATGTTTATAATCTTCATTTTTTTTATAAAAGTGGCACAGGCTGTGATATTTATTTATAGATTGAGATTGATTATTTTTTAATCAATCTCTTTTTCTTATATGTAAATGTTTCAGTTATTATTAATATCGTTAATCCATATTCCATGTATGTGTTAAAAATCTGAAAAATGCTACACAGTAAAATCTTTTAAAACGGAATTGCACAGAAAAGAAAAAAAAAACGTGTTATAGACAAGTTCCCTCCTTAGCAAGTTGTAAATGCATTATATATCCTTTTCTTATGTATTAGTATATTAATTTTGCATGGATCAACACGTTTTTCAGTTTATAACAGGATTTCATCATAGGCAGGTTCTTTTTCACACGTTTTATTATATTTTCATTTAGCTATATTTTAATAAATGTAGAAATCTACCATTCTTTAAAAAGAATACATTTGAATGCTTAATTGTAGAATAATGGCGATTTAAAAATGAGTGCATTTTTTGCACAAATTTTTGGGCCAGGCCTAATTTTACTAATCTTTGAACGGACCAGGCCATGCCGAGACGATTTACAAATGGACTGGGTAAAAACTAGGACTGAAAATTTTGGGCCTTGAAGACTAGGAATGAAACCAGTCACGGCTTTGTACAGAAAAAGAAGGTTAGGCCCAGCCCGATCCTCCAGGAAAAAAGTAAGGCCTGAGTCTTTAGAAAAAAGTATGGCCTGGGCACGGCCTGACCTGAGTGCTCTGAGTGAAAATAGGCCTGAGGCCGGCCCATGCAGATCTCTACATTGTGCATCCGGAATTTATCCCTGAAGGACACACTGTCAACAGAGAACTCTATGTAGACATCATGCATTGTTTGCTTCAGTTGGTCTGGAAGAGGCAAAATTGTGGGCTGAGCAGTCATGGGTACTTTTGCATGGCAACGCTCCTGCACAGTGATCCCTAGTCATCGCTGACTTTCTTGCAAAAACAAAAACGACTGTTTTGCCACATCCTCCTTACTCCCCTGATCTCTCACCATGTGACTTCAGCTTTTTTCCTGAACTGGCACGTCGATTTCAATCTTCAGATGAAGTTAAACGTGCATCGCATGCTGAATTAAAGGACATGGCTAAAACTGGATTTCAGAAGTGCTTCGATGACAAAAGTTTGTTGTTGCACAAGGATTTCAAAGGCGGATGTGTTTCAGCAATGTAATCGGTAATATTTTAACAGTTATAGAGTCAGTCCGTGAACTTTTGACTCCTACCTCGTACATATATATATTATGATTCTGCAGAAATCGACTGCTTAAAAAAAGCAGAAAAGTGGCATCTTTGAAAACAAATAAAAATATTCTGGATTTTTTAAGTTTCCATACATCAGAAATGGTACTGTATCTGCAAAAATATAAAAACTAGGTCTTGCTTTTAGAATAATAATAGTAATAATAAAGAAACAGTGTAACCTGAATGTTGAGCACTATTTTTTCCAACATTATGAATGATGAGTTTCCATGCTCCTATGATTTCTTCACCCCAAAAATGCACAGACATAAATGGCCAGTCATTAAAACTGTCTTGGTTCGCTTCTGCATCATGAGGACGGGGAAATAATAAAGAAGATGATGTATTTTTAGGAGATACCAATATAATGTGCAAATTTCCACGAGGGTGGAAAGAAAGTGTAACTCTGACTTGAACATGTTCAGCATATCTTACAAAATTTCGTGAATGCTCACACCCATCAGTATATATTGTAGCGTCAACATACTCTCCTTTTCGTTTTGAAATAGGTCTAAAAGAAAACAAAAATAAGAAAATATACTTTTGATTAAAATAAGAGGCAATAATAATCAAGTAAAAGGATATTAATAAAATGTAGATTATGTAATTTTTTAAATGAGCAAGAGCTAAACGTTTCACTCCAATTTTCTAATTGTTAATTTTTTTTTTAAATGATCAAATAATTAAAGAATTGAATTTTTTTAACTTCAGATAGGCTTTATAGAAATTATTCAAATCTTCACTTTTTAAAACTCTTCAAATATATGATTTTAAATTTGAGATATTTCCTTACTATGAATCTATTTTTTTTTAATCCAATTTATACAGTAATTACTTAAAAACTTATTTTTCATATACTGCACCAAAATAAAAGCATTAATTGCAAAAGTGCAAATCAAAAATCAGTCTGAAATATTTCACAAATGGAAAATGTAAAAAGATTTATGAGTTAACAGATTTTGCAGCATCAACTGCACACGTTAAAATTGACGTGATTAAAATATCTTTTTTAAGTATGAATACATTAATCTTATAAAAATATAAAACCTTCTTATTTCATCTGGTAGTGTAGAGCAGATATGTTGATCATCTAAAGTTTTCCACCTTGTTGCTACTTTAACCATGGCATCACCGTCCATTAAACCATATCCAAACTTTGTACTAACTAAAAGAAAGAAGTAGCTAAATGTTACAAAAATGATAGGTAAACTTTCATTGTATTTAAATAAACAAATGCTCTTAATAACAATCTGGAGTAGTTATAAAAGATCTTTATCACATGGAAATGCAACATTTTTACAGTCACGTGTTTTTATTTAGATAAAATTTAAATTTTTAATAGTTTCCCTTTATTATTTATTTAATTTACTATTCCCATATTTAATATGCTTTAATTTGATACTTCAATAATTATTTTCTGGTGAATCATCCTTGAATCACACCAATAGCACTTTAAATATTTCATAAGCAAAATAAGCACTTTAAATATTTCAGGGCTGCAAAGTCGGTGGGGAAAAATGGACGACTCCGACTCTGACTCTTTCACTCAAAAATGGGCCAGACTCCGACTCCGCAGCCCTGATAATTTTATAACAATTTTAAATTATGAAAATATGCTATATTGTAGATAAATTTTCTTTATTTTGTGATACTATGTCTAATAAGAGTCTTAATTAATTCAAGTTCACAAAGACAATTTTTAATAAAGAACCAGATAATGTATTATAATATAATGCAGCTAAAAAATTAAAACAGTTGACATTCTACCTCATTATTCTTAAACAACCAGAAACCACTCATAAGAAGTACAGGGTGGCAGATAGAATGTCACACATTGAAAATATATCCTGACTATCTGTGACTTTGCAAATTTGGTAAAAAGGAAGAGAGTGGGGGCTACTTGGCTCCAACCTGTTTAAGACAGACACTGTGGAATTTAAAGGACAACAAATGCAAGCCCCATTTCACATTTACTGAAAATTAAAACTTTTATTAAAATAGCTTTATAAAAAGAACAGCAACTTCTGAAATGGTAGAGCACATTGCAAATATCAAAAATACCATTTCCTAAAAATATTTCAGCATGAATTTATAATATTAATGCTAGAGATCAGATAGCTATAAATATGAATTGCAAACAAAAATAAATCCTGATTTTTTTTACCTTAATATATGTAAAATCAAATACAAACCTTTTCGATTAACACCATTAGTAATCCAACCTTCTTCTTTACTCAAGGGATTGTATCTTGATGTAATTACAATAATGTATTGCATGTCTCTCCATGTCAGTTCAGGGCTATAATTTAAAAGGAATATATTCTAGTAAGAAGTTTAAATCGTACATGCACAATCAATTAAAACCTTTTCAGCAAACTTTAGTGAGAAGAAGAAATCCACCTGACTCTAAAAGAAAGCACAAAAACATGAAATTTACAACAAAAAAATAATAATATAACTTGCTGGTGATCAATATTACAAGACTGTGGAGAAATTAAGCTGTCGACCTACAATTTGCATGAAAAATATAGAATAGCAAGATATATATTCATGATTGGCAATATAAAATATGTATGCATCACAAACACTTTCTAGAAATAGAAAAAATGGGAGATTGGCAAGTATGTTTATAATAAGAAAATTATGCTTATTTCTTATTTGTGTTTGTGTGTAAAGTAGTCATATCAAGGTTCAGGGAGAAAAATTATGATAATCCATATTTTTGTGAAATTTGAGATGACAGTGACATCTATTACCTTGATAGTTGTTCTATCACTTGGTAAACTTGGATTTATGCAAAAATAAAAGTAGTCTCTTGAAAAATATAGTTGAAGGCAGATGAATGATAGAAGTCCCTTTAGAAAAACACAGTTGCAGATTGTTATAAGAGGGAAGAACAATGAAAATCAGTGCTTGTAAGAGAAAGAACTATGAATAACTAGCAACTATTTGTGGCTATCATCATTTCTTAACCAGTTACTTCTATTTATATACAAAAGATAAAACTTATCACATGTTTAAATTTATGTAAGCAAAAGTTTAAATGAATGAGGAAAGCATATAATTCTGGGTTATTGTAGAGTTCTTATAGTTGTTTATAAAAATCTTGTAAATAAAATTATTGATTTCTTAAATGTATTAGACAAAAGCTTCTTAAATTTACTTTACTTCACATAATGATACATTTAAAAAGATTATTTTATTAGTATACTTTCCATAAAATTTTTATTATTCTTTTAGCTGAAAACTTAGCTAATGTGATGAGAATTTTGGATTACTATGTCAAAGATGACTTAATAGAATGAAGTGAATAATCATAACAGTCCACACATATACATACATATTAAAAAAATCTCTGCTGGCTTGGCCTACAGGCAGAGGTAGATTTCGAAGTTAAGTACTAATTTCACTAACAAAAACTAAATCAAGATTAGAGATAAACCCAGTTTAGCAATTTTATCTGGCCGCTTTGACGAGTTTTCAATTTCATTTTTCTGTAAGAGCTTGTTTTATTAGAATCCTTCTAAAACGAGAATTTTTTTTTTGCTGTAAGAGTTGGTCCTATCAAAAACTTGTCAATTTAAAAGTTGTAGATAATATTGAGAAGATGTATAATAAATTTAAGCGGATTGGATATCTTGTGAATTAATGAAGTTATGAATTTTTTTCTAACCCCTCCTCCTTTACTTTCATTTTTAATTTTTTTTTTTTTTTTTTTTTTTGTTTTGTTTTAAGAGTTGGTCCTATCGAAAACGTGTCAATATAAAAGTTTTAGATAGTATTAAGGAGATTTACAGTAAGTTTAAGTGAATTTGACATCTTAAGAATTGACGAAGTTATGAAATGTTTTCTCTCTAAAACCCTATTATTTTAGCCCCTTGAGCCCATTTTTAATTTTATCAAAAATCTGCAATATATAAATTTTTGGCCCTTTTCCTAGAAGTAATATAATAACTTTAAACTGATTTGATACGTATTATAATTAAGAAGTTATGAGATTTTTTTTATTTTTACAAAACCTCTCCCTATTTCCGCCCCCTTGGCCCAATTTTGCCCATTCACGAACTTGACCAAGAATTTCTGCACTTTGATTTTATGTATCAGTTTGGAAAAGATTTGTGCAGAATTATGGAAGTTATCGCGTTCATAAAAAAGTTATATAGATAAACAGTAGATAGATATATAAAGTTTTGAACTGGGGGTAGTTTTGAGTTCTAGGGGTCATGATTGGCATAGATCTGCAAAAAATTTTCTGAAATTACAACATAGGGAAGAATGCAATAGGTAGTATTTCATACGAAATCTACCTAAAAGAATAGAAATCTTATCTACATGGTCAAAAGGGATTAAACTACTGCATCTTGTCAGCCATTTAATGGCTAAGTAGAGCAAACAACTGAAACTAAAAAAGGTGGAAGACTCTAAATAAAGACAGTTCTGTTACACAATGCAGACTAATGGTCAGGATGATAAGATCTACATACTTCACAGCATTACTTGGTTGAGAAACTCAAGCATATTTCAAATTATAGATGACTAAGATGAATAAGTTAAAAACTGCAGGCTACTTAATTATATCAAGGGAAAATGGCAAGGCAAAAACACCAACAAATCCTCATGTTTTATACTAAAGAATAAACAGTTTATTTATGCACAAATGTTGCCATTTCAGACATCAAAACTAGCAACTGAAACTCATTGGAATGTCATATTCCAGCAAATCACAGTGAGTAACGTGTTTCACAAATCGCTGTTACAAAATGTTACCATTACTTGTTTACATTTTTGTAACATTAATTCGATTGGTAGTTAAGCAAGGGAAATTATAATGAATGCTTACAATAAAGTGAAACATTTAAATAAGTAAAATATAAAAATAATTTATTAGTTTAAACGTATGTAATTATTAAAATAATTATGTAAAATAAAAATTTAGAAGAATATTAAATTATTAGCGATGAAATCGATTCAATTCGATTTCAAAAGTTTTATGCTGCCATCTAGCGGTAAAGCGATCATACGATCAATATGTCATTATTCGTTCTTAGCTCTTTTAACTTTTGTAACTTTCTTCATTGTTATTTAGAGTCTTGAATGCTTTTCTTATACTGCTTTATATGTTTAGAAATAAATTTGTCTATAATTTAAAAAAAAAAATCCGTGAACAATAATTTAAAAATAGCGTTCCGGTTCGTGGATTTTTCCATTTCGAACCCTGGAATTTTTTATATAGATATGCTAATTTATATAAAAATCAAAAGTAATGTAAATTTATTTAGTAATAAATCAGCTGTAATAGCCAAAAGAGAATGATTAACAAAAAAATTACTAAAAAAAAACATTGCATTAGTAGCTGATTTCGGCGCCATCTTTAATTTTGTTCCTGCAACTTAACTGTAGATTTCATTGTTTACATCTGAAAAAATGTGTGGATTTTAGGCGTTCGCGGATTTAAGGGAGTCTACTGTATATCATTTCTGGGCACAAGAAAACCATTGGGATAGGTCGCATGCTCCAGAAAATTCTATTAATGGATCATTTTGAGTCATAATGGGTCACGGTCAAACTAACTGTATCTCAAAAAGGTTCAAATGATTTCTACAATTTTTTTACTATACCATTTCTCAGTAAGTGAAGACCATTGGAATAGGTCACATGTTCGATAAATTTTGATTAGTGGATCATTTTTGGATCAACATGGGTCAAAGCTAATTTTATCTAGAAAATACTAACGATTTTCACTAAATTTTGTATGCCATCGTTTTCATAGGCTCGAGAAGAGCATTGGGTTAGGTCGTATGTTCGAAAAAATTCGATTAGTGGGTCATTTTGGACTCTATGGCTCAGGGTCAAGCTAATTGTAACTAAAACAGCAATAATGATTCAGTGGGAATAATATATCGAGATAAACACAAAGCTAATTTTGACCGAACTTAGCCCGGTCATTCCTGCTAGTTTATTTTCTATTCATGCAAAACAGCTTTGTATTTATCACCATATTGCCATGGTTTTTATATCTGATATGAGATGGTGTTAGCAGTCTGGTGAAATCACTTTTCAATTTTGCAACCTGCATCACTGTTATGTTCATTCATGATGCTTTCTCAAAGCCGGATTGATGATCGGCTCGTGTGCATGGAATTGATATTTTTGTAAATCTATACTGAATAAATAGCTTTGTATATTGAACCTTATTGCAGTTGTCTTTTTACTTTGAAAAGATCTCAAGACTATCCTTTGGATTTATAGGATGATAATTTGTCCTATATTTACTTAAGGTTCCGTTGTGTGGGAGTCTAGGACAAAGCTAGATTCAGCTAAAAAAAATAACAAGCTTCAGCAGATGGTTTGTAATGCTATGACTGGCTGTATCAGAACCACTCCTGTGGCTTTCCTTGAGCTTTTACTTGGAACACATCCTCTCTTTATGTGTATAGAAGCTGAAGCTATTATATGCATGAAGAGGCTTAAATACTTAAGCTTATTCAGACTTATTCAGACTTGGAAGACTTATTCAGACTATTTGTCTTTAAAAAAAATTTGATGATGAGGTTCTTAGGTATCCTCTCTTTGGCATGCTTTGAAGTATGCCTTTGATAAACCTTATCAAATTCTTCTGCCCTCACGCTGTGATTGGGGTACAGTTCCTATCCACATTGGAAAGAAGTGCTCTATTTGGTATACAGATGGTTCAAAGATGAACAAAAACACTGGTGCTGGTGTCGGTTGTCCTGGTGATGATATTAAGCACTCATGATCCTTGGTCAGTTTCTCTACTGTCTTTTAGGCTGAAGTCTTTGCCATTCTTATGTACTGTAGAATCTGTTTATACATTGGCAGACCTGCCAACTGCTACGAAAAAATCGTAGTTGCTACGATTTGGACCTATAAACTATGATGCTACGAAAATCGGTCTTAAACTACGATTTTTTGCAAAAAACACAAAAGCATTTTTTGTTTCTAGTTGCGATTTTTATCCTGTGCAGCATATTTTTCAGGAGTGATTCTGTTCTGAAATTTCCAAGTATTCATTTCCGAAAGTTTTAAAAAATTGACCGTTAGTCCGAAAATTCGGGCATTAAAAAATGCTCATGAGAAAAAAAAAATTCTGGGCTGCAAGAAAAAAAAAAAAAAAAAAAAACTTCTTAACATAAAACACTCTAATCGTGCTTTGTAAATATTTATACAGGAATTCCCGTCCTTAGAAACAAGGGTGCCATTTTAAGAATTCTGGAGGGGGTTCCTTGAGGGACAGGGTTTGAAATAGTGTGCAAAATCGCACGATTTGCGATAAACTATCGTGAATTTCAACAAATGTCCGTGTAAAATAAAAATCAATTTCGTCAATTGGTCGCAGAAGAAAATAAATTTCGTTAAAGGATCATAGTAAAAACGTGAATTTTGTCAAAATATCCCAGAAAGAAAACGCGAATTTCGTCAAAAGATCAGTACGATAATGCAAATTTCATCGGAAGATTAGTAAGAAAACGCAAATTTCACCGAAAGATCGCAGAAAGAAAACACTAATTTAGTCAAAGGATCGTGGTAAAAAAATGCACAATTCGTCAAAGGATCCCGTAAAAAATGAGAATTTCGTCAAAATTTCATGATAAAAAGTGCAGATTTCAACCAAGAATCGTGATAGGAAAATGTGAATTATGAGTGTGGAAAACAAATTGTGAATATCCTGAAATGATGGCGGGAAAAAAATCGCGATTTCCGTCAAAATTTACTACACTGGGCTGAAAAAATTTGAACCAGGCTCCTTTTACAAATGTAAAAAAAAAAAAAAAAAAAAAAAAAACGCTGTGAAACGAAAATGAACTCTAAAAAGCATATAAAAATTTTCAGAGAAAAAAATTTACTATATTGAGTTGAAAGACTGAAACCTTATTCCTTTTACGAATGTCAAAAGATGGCTGTGAAACACGAAAAACCAACCAACCAACCTCCAGATTAATTTAAATTGTGTGTGCTACGATTTCTCACTTTCAAAAGTTGGCAGGTCTGCATTGGCTATAGAAATAGATGTGTTTATATTTGTTCTGATAGACAAATCATATAAATATAAATAATAGACTCTCATTAAGTAAACATGTTATAACTAATGATGCACTGGATGTGGATTTTTGCAGGATACCGGATATCTGGCACAAAATTTTACTGAACATTCGGTATACGTCCGAATAAATTCTCGTTTTTAATTTCAATAGTAATATTTCTATTTTATACTTGCTTTATGGATAAAAACTTTATTATAATTTTATGTCATTCAAATATTAATAATAGAATTAATTACTGTAATTTCCGGCGTATAATCTGCGGATCAAACAATTCTGTTTGGACCCAGAAATTTTATTTAGTTATTGAAGCCAAATATTTACCGCGATTTAAAAAGTTACACTTTATTTTTAAAAATTTCTGGGTTAAAAAATGATTGTTTGATCTGCGAATTATACACCGGAAATTACGGTACATTCATTTTAAGCTTAAGTTACTTAAACACAAATGCTTTGTAATAGTTTAATATTGAAATTTAATGACGTTTTGTCTTTAGCCTATTCTGATACATAGTAGCTTTTTTCTTTTATTTAGGACTAATGTAGATAAAAAGATAAACATTCATTTCTTTGTTTTTCTTACTGATAATTCTAGTTTATTTACTAATTACTAAACATCTTATTGAAATAGCTTTTTCTTTGACTACATATATATTAATACTATGACAAATGTTTCCTAACAGAATTTAAATAGAGAAGCTCCTCATTGCAAGTATCTTGTTTTGTAGAACAAAAGGGGTAAGGAAGGTGGCACAATTCTTTTCCTATTCAGTATCAGTATTATTTTAAGACAGCTGGTCTTCCATCCATAAACATATTAGTGAAAAAAAGATTCAATAAAATCATTTTTACCTTACAGATGTTGAAAACAGAAGGAAAACTGGCTACCAGAAAAGTCGACACTTATTTTCAGAAGCAGGAAATATTTGTGATAAAAAAACATAAAAAGATTATAGTTTGTAAATTTTGAGTGCCTAATGCTCTTACATCATAGCTGCCTTTAATAAAATTTAATTATAAATAGTTCATTATCATAGTTTAAATATTATATTTTCATTTATATATAACCATATAATTTCATTTTTGTAAAAATATATGTTACTTTTTGTTAGCATTGGTTTTAATGGGAGAATGTTGGTAAGGAGCAAATTAATTTTGCATTAACTTTTTCTGATAATGTTAAAAATATAATTTTAAAAATGTGTCACTATCTGGCCGGATCGAGTATTCGGTTTCAGTGCCGAATAAGCAGGATGTCTGGAAGGAGCCAGATATTCGGTGCATCCCTAGTTATAACCTCCCATATAGCTTGGGAATGTTATATTTTACTTTGTCAACTGGCAATTGTCGCTACTGGGTACCTGGGCACTCATGTGTTTGTGGTAATGAGTTGGCTGATGAACTGGCAAGGAAGGGATCTTCTACCTCTTTTGTCGGTCCTGAGCCAGCTATTGGGATCTCAATTATTCTTATTAGGACTACAGTGTTTAAGATCTTTAAAGGGAAGCAATATGTAGACTGGCATAACATTAAAAGACATCGGCAAGCAAAAGAACTTAAACGTGGTTATCCTAGTGTTAGGCACAAGGAACTTTTAATGCTCAATAGGAATGGCATTAGGAAAACCATTGATCTTTTAACAGGGCATTGTCCTATGAAGAGGCACCTTACTGTTATAGGTGTAAAGAATGACCCAATATGTAGATTATAGAGGTTGCCTTTTTAAGGAAGAAACAGCTGTACATGTTCTTTCTGAGTGCGAGGCATTTTCTGCCCATAGGTTTGAACACCTTGGTCATCATTTAATTGAGGCCTGGGAACAGGGGTGTAAAAATCTAGGCGCCAGCCTCTCACCACTAAATTTTATTTTTTCTTCGCTTAAATTTTATTAGCATTCTTACAAAAAATTTAGATGAAATATGAGGCGAAAAATAACAAATCAAATTTAGTAGTGAGAGACTACCCACTAGGGCCTAGATTTTTACATCCCTGCCTAAAAGTTTAATGACAATCTTTTGAGATGTCTGCTGAATTTTGCTTCAGCTACTGGCAGTTTTTAGGACTAGTTTCTGGGGTTAGCACAATAGACATCTGGTTTCAATGCTAGGTTCTTTGAACTCTTTAAGTCTAAGTCTACTTTAAAAAGGGAAAAGCTGGGAAAATACATTGCCTATAGTGCTTTCAATGTGTTTTGAGTTCTTAAAGGTTTTAAATCAATAGTGTTAAAAAAGTTTCCTATGAGGCCATTCTTTTAATCTTTTTAACCTAAGTTGGAGTTCAAAGAACCAAGCAGTAAAGTCTTAAATATATGGCTGAATTTTTTATTGGACTTCATTTCTGATGATGGACCTTTCATGGAGTGTAGTTTTTCTTAATTCCCAGTCATGCCTCAGAATACTTGCCCTGAAGGTACCTACAACCAAAAGTACTTATCAAGGTTGTATCAAGCATAGATAAGAGAAAGTTTTATGCAGCGGACATTTGAACTTTGTTTTGTTTATTGCAATGATTTCAAACGGTGTCTGATTAAACTACAAAGAAGTGCATCTTTGTTATTCTTGCTAGAAATAGAAGTGCTGGGGAACTTTTTTGCAGCTATTTAATGTTTACTTATTTTTTATGATTGGCTTTGGTAGTTTAAAGTTTTCCCTTTATAAGAGTAATTGTTTTAAGCAAAGTCAGGATAATGTAATGTTATTATTTTATATTGTTGGCCATTTTTCAATTTGAACTCTAGTAATGCTATTTGTTTAGTGAAATTACTAGTGATATTAAACACATTTTTCTCAGCTGGGATAATTCAAACAAAGTTTTCCATTTAGTGTCACAACATTCACATATATATTTTTCAGATAGGTCATTTATCCTTTTTTATACTGGTAAATGTTTAAAAGGTGTTATATTTAATTAGAGTTTTACTTTTTATTTATTGTTAATATTTATAAAGTTTAATAAGTGATTTTATCTTTTAATGTCTTTTTCTTTTTTGATCCTTAGCATAGTAGATTATTTTGTTTTTAGATGTTAATCTTCACTGAATATAAATTTAAGATATTTAGCTTAATTTTACTTATTCACCAAGGTTAAAAAAAATAGCTTAAAGGCTTTTTACTGTGAGCACACACTCTGCTATTTTATTAACCTCTGGCTACTTATGTAGTGCCAAACACAGATTTTTATATATGTATAAAAAGTACAGCACAGTCTGTTTTTACACTTGGTGAATATATTACCTACAATATCATATGGCATGTTTTCTGCATCTATAACAGCACCAGCTATATGTATTAAGTTACTGAGATTTTTCTCGGTTGATTGATCTCTTGCAATATTTATTTTTTATTCTGTTTGGGTGCTGAATATTTCAACAGATGCAGTGCAACAGATAAGTTTCAATGTATTTTCTTTGTTGAATCGTCATCAAGATTTCTGTAACTGTTTTTCAATAAATCATTCTGCTATTTCTGTAACTGTTTTTCAATAAATCATTCTGCTAACAACTATGTCTGAAGAAACTTAACATTTTTTGTGTATTTGTTGTCATGTATGGTCATCCAACCTCAGCTACCCACTAAAATCATATCTAAAAAGACCCATAGAAATCGAATTTTTACCTGGCCAGACCAAAAGGATTCAGCAGTGAAAGGAAATTACAGAGTGGCTGAAATTCGTGAAAATCATTTTTAGTGGTTTGTCTGGGTATTAGTGTGATGAAAATGATTCATCTCGTTGAAAGTTATGCACTTGGCTAAAATCTAAGAAAAATGCTTACGGATAAAATACTTACAGTTTGTGAGAGTATAATACTTATTCTCTCACACAATTTAGTACTATGGCCACAACTGCCTACATCTCTGGAATTTCAGAATAACTGGGATTTTGGCCAAATTTTAGATTTTTGAAATGCTAAAATTATGCTGCTAAAGGCATTCTGAATTAGACCTCTACAGCCTAGAAAACTCTGTTCACTATTTATAGACCATTGGTATGAGAGGAAAAAAAGGTCGAATTCAGAATTAATTAGGGGAAAGCTGGAAATTGTTTTAATCGATTTAGTTTAGGTCTAAAATAAATATACCAAGTTTTCCCCCTCGTAGTAGGTGAGCGTTAGAAAATATGTAGAGACTTATAGTCGAAAAACGGTTTTTTTTAAAATTACCATAACAATATCTCAACAAAACTAACTCTATCAAAAACATTGTCAATACAAATGTTGTAGAGCTTAAAATGCTGAATAAAATGAGTACCCACACTTAATATTTTCGGTGAACATTAAGCTCACAATTTTACTTCAAAGTTTAGCCTAAATCACTAATCAAGAGCTTGAAGCCAGAACAGACTCGTTTATCAGTCCCAACCTGCTTCTAATTTTTATATACTTGTATTTTTTTTTATTTATTGAGGCACTTACAATGTTTTTGTAATTATTTGAGCCCATTATTTTGGGTATTTTGAGAATTACAGTTTAACCTCTTAATTACGGGCCCAGTGATAGGGAATGAAAAAAATGCTGAATTTGAAATTAATTTGTGGAAAGATAGAAATTGTTTTAATCTCTTCGACATAGGTCAGAAATGAATAAAAATACATGTATATAAAAATTGGAAGCATGGTGGATTGATAACTTTGTCTCTCCTGGCTTCAAACTGTTGATTAGCGATTAAGGCAAAATTTTGAAATAGAATTGCGGCCTTATATTGGACAAAAATATTAATGTGGGTACTTATTTTATTCAGAAATTTAGGCTCTACAACATTTGCATTGACAATGTTTTTGATAAAGTTAACTGTTTTGAGATATTGTTAATTTGGTTTCTCCTGGCTTTAAGCTCTTCATTAGCAATTAAGGCAAAATTTTGAAACAGAATTACGACTTTAATTATGAACAAGAATATTAATGTGGGTACTCATTTTATTAATAATTTTAAGCTCTACAACAGTTGTACCTGCAATTTTTTGATAGAGTTACTTGTTTTGAGATATTGTTAAGGTAACTTGGTCTCTCCTGGCTTCACACTCTTGATTAGCAATTAAGGTAAAATTTTGAAATAGAATTGTGACCTTAATGTTGAACAAAAATATTAATGTGGGTATTCATTTTATTCAGAATTTTTAGCTGTACAACATTTGTATTGACAATGTTTTTTATAGAGGTAGATGTTTTGAGATATTGTTAAGGTAATAATAATTTAAAAAAAAACGTGTTTTTCGAAAATAAATATGCACATATTTTCTACTGTTCACCAAGTACGAGGAAGAAAACATAGTACATTCATATTAGACCTAAACTGAAGGAATAAAAACAATTTCCAGTTTTCGCCTAATTCTCCTCAACTCCCTGAGTTCAACAGGGTGGTCAGGGAGTTCAACTCCCTGACAATAGGCTAAAATTTTGAAGTAGAATTGTGACCTTAATGTTCAACAAAAATATTAAGTGTAGGTACTCATTTTGCTCAGAATTTTAAGCTGTACAATATTTGCATTGACAATGTTTTTGACAGAGTTAATTGTTTTGAGATATTGTTATAGTATTTTAAAAAAACATGTTTTCTGACTATAAATCTGTACATATTTCTTAAAGCTCACCTAGTACTAGGTCAAAAACATAGCATATTCATTCTAGAGCTAAACTGAAGAAATTAAAACAATTTCCAGTTTTTCCCTAATTAATTCTGAATTCAACCCCCTAACTACAGGGCAATTGAGTAAATAGCTTTTTTTAATTTCTATTTTTTCTTTAAAGTTGAAAGAATCATATGATCTTTTACACTTATAATACATAACAAGTCAACATTTTCTTTATTAAAGTATTTAATTTTAAAATAATAATAATGATAAATAAATTTTTAAAAAAGCAAAAATTTCCCTTACTTTGCTTCTAGAGCAAGGGCACATAAACCAGCAGCTATTGGAGCAGATGCAGAAGTACCAGTATGTTTTTTAGTGCACAGGCCATTTGGATTTGGTCGTCCACCTTTTTTCAGTTTTTCAAGATAATCATAATTAACATCAACAGTCACCTGAAAATTTAAATTATATAACAAAAACAAAGTGTTGCATGAAATGAACTTATATTTCATTAGTTTTTTTTTATGTTAAATGAAAAAAAAATTACAATAGACTGATTTTAATAAACTCAAATTTGCAGTTGAAATCTGTAATAGCTTGTTTTTAATTTTGTGTTTTTTCCTTATGTCACATAAGAAATTATAAATTCAACAAACTTGGCATCTTTGACAGCATTTATTACATAATTTTTAAAATATAACATCAAATTAGATTATTTTTAGTGTAAGAAAAGAAAACTTACAATGTCTCGGTCAGTACTAGTAGTTCCACTGCTGTAAGTTGTAGCAAGTGTAGACGAACACTCTTCTAAATACCATGGCTTGTAACCATGTTCAGTAGCACTGCTGACTGATATAGTAAAAATAGAATTTGTATAGCCATCACAATTGCAACTGTCACTTTGTTTACCACCATTACCAGATGCCCAGACAAAAATGGAACCAAGTCGATTTCTTCCCTACAACAATAAATAACATACAGTCAAACCTCATTAGTAAGTCACCTGGATAAGACATCATCTTTCAGAAGTCACAACCTTTCTTACAAGGCTTTTCACATTTTGTACTCCACTTATTGCATAGCTATTTTTTCAACCACTCTGCTTAAGACGTCGCTTTTAAGAGTGCAATATACAAACTCAGTCCCATTTCTTTGGCAAGGTTATATATAAAAAAAAAAGTTTTTGTTGGGCATGACTGTAAGTTTAGGTTTTAAAATATTCCAGATGACAGCATTTTTCCTTACAAAGATTGTTTGCTATATCAATAAGTTTTCTGAATTTCGCCCAGACTTTCTTTGGTCACAAAAACTGAATTTCTGAGAAGCGAGATGTGGGGATAGCATATTGTTTGGTGACAGATAAGATTCTTTCTGAAGGACAGAAGCCTTTCTTCTAAAATTCGGATTTGTTTGGCCATTCTTAAAATTCACAGAACGCATTAAATTGAAAGCTCGCATCCTTGAAATTAAACATGTGCATTGCACACAACAGATTATCCAGGAATGTGAAAGAATGTGACAGCTAGATGTGGCCGAAGTGGATGCATCCATCCTCCACTTTACACAGAATAGAATAACCCATTCTCCAAATAAGAGCACCTGTTCCACATTCACTGATTTATACGTACCTACATGTCACAATATCAACACTAATCCCTTTATTTCCCCCCTACAACAACACAAATGAGTTATTTTAGGATAAAAGTAATTCCAGTTTGTATGTCATATAGATCCGTTTAATCTTCAATTTCATTTCGGTGAGGAGAAAAATTTTACAACGATGAATGCGGGAAAACGACTTTTTGAAGAACGATGTAAGTGTTGTAAGCCTTGTTAACATTATTTAAATATAATTTGTGCAGGGACCATAGAAATAAAATGATCAATGTGGGAAAACGATGGATACAGGAATGATAGATGGGGGTTTCGTTGTACTAAGAAATACATTCTTACTATACTTTTCTTAATTTGACACCCATTTTATGAATTTAATTTCTTATTATACTAATTTATATAATTTGTAATGTAATTTAATTATAGGCATACTTATTATATAAGCATTTGGAATTTCATTTTACATTTAATATAAACTTTGCTTAGTAAGTCATTTTTAATTGGCCCCCCGAGAGTGACATACTAACAAGGTTTGACTGTACAATATAATATGCTGAAAAACTTTCAAATTTTAATTGAATGACCAAATGAACAGGAAGGGAATAGAAAGTAAGATTCATAGTACAATTCAGTTTAAAAGAGGTAACAACAGTTTGTAAAATCACATGTAGCAGCAAAACTACAAATTTATCATTCAACAAGGAATAAAAGTTAAAATAGTTACACAACTACAAAAAAAAAAAAAAAAAAAAAAAAGAAAAAAAAATGTGTGACACAGACAGACCCTTTACTGACACAGTCCTGTATCTTTTTCCCTCAATAGCAGCATGTCTAGGATTTTAGCAGCCCTGACTGAAATATTCTAGTGGGTTCCGGGACATCCTTTCAGAAAGGAATAGCTATAGATGAGGTTTCTGTCAAACCCAAAGCAAATGCAGACCTGCCAACCTTTGATAATGGGAAATCATAGCACCCAAAATTAAAATTAATCTGGAGGTTGGTTGGCTGGTTTTTTGTGTTTCGCAGCTATCTTTTGACATTCGTAAAAGGAATAAGGTTTCAGTCTTTCAACTCAATATAGTAAATTTTTTCCCCTGAAAATTTTTATACGATTTTTAGAGTTTCTTCTCGTTTCGAAGCATTTTTTTTTTACATTTGTAAAAAGAGCCTGGTTCCAATTTTTTAACTCAGTGCAGTAAATTTTGACGAAATTCGCGATTCTTTTTCCCACGATCATTTTAGGATATTCACAGTTTTTTTTTTCCCCACAATTGTAATTCACATTTTTCTATCATGATTTTTTGTTGAAATCTGCACTTTTTACCACGATCCTTTGACGAAATTAGTGTTTTCTTTTAGCGATCTTTTGGTGAAATTTGCGTTTTCTGACTGATCATCTTTCGATGAAAATTGCATTTTCTTATTGATCTTTTGACGAAATTAGCATTTTTTTTCTTCTGCAATATTTTAACAAAATTCACGTTTTTACCATGATCCTTTGACGAAATTTATTTTCTTCTGCGACCAATTAACGAAATTGATTTTCTTACATGGTCATTTGTCGAAATTCACGATAGTTTATCGCAACCGATTGGCAAAATTTTCGATATCTTTTCGCAACCAATTAACAAAATTCACTACTCATTTCCGCGACCTCTTGATGAAATTTGCAATATTTTTCCCTCAATAGTTTATCGAAATTCGTGATTTTTTGAGCAATCTTTTGACGAAATTTGCAATTTCTTTCTTAACTCTTAACGAAATTAGCGATTTTATTCGGCGACCAATTGAAGATAATCACTATTTGTTTCGAAGATCTTTGACGAAATACCCGATATTTTTACACGATCATTTAAAGAAATTCCCAATTTTTTCAGCGATCGATTCACGAATTCATTTGGGGAAATTCTATAAAAGAAAAAAAATTCGCGGACTTCCAAGAAATTTCAAAATATACTCGCAAAAGAATTGTAGGTCTGTGGAAGAATTTGCAGGGGGAAATACTGCACAGCATTTTTCTCTATGCAGGACTTTCTTTTTCCGTGTGCAAATCATGCAATTTTGTACACTATTTCAAACCTTGCCTTGCCTCTCAAAGAAGCACCTCTCCCCCCGTCAGAAATTCTTAACATGGCACCCTTGTTTCTAAGGAAGGGAATTCCTGTATAAATATTTACAGAAACACAATTCACTCGTGGTTAATATACATAAAAAGGGTTTTATGTTAGGAAGTTTGTTTTGCAACACAGATTTTTATCCCCCATGAGCATTTTTTAATGTCCGAATTTTCGGACTAATGACCAATTTTTTAAAACTTGCGGAATTGAATACATTGAAATTTTGGAAATTTAGGAACATAATTACTCCTGAAAAATATGTTGCACGGGATAAAAATCGCAACTAGAAAAAAAATGCGTTTGTGTTTTTGCAAAAAAATCGTAGTTCAAAACCGATTTTCGTAGCATCGTAGTTTATACTTCCAAATCGTAGCAACTACGATTTTTTCGTAGCAGTTGGCAGGTCTGCAAATGCACAGAAGTGTCAGTTACTACTCAGCCAAACATAAAATAAAATAAGGAGATCCCTTTACTAGATAGACCAGGGGTCTGTCCAGACTTTTCTTCCAGGGTCTTGTTTTTGTGAAATTGTGAACAGCTTTTTACAATTTGTGAAAAATCTAGTCATAATTTTGTGAATTTGAAAACATCGGTACATTCAGGTTCTTGTTTGTGTATTTTTAAGAAGACAATGTATATAAAATGGATACATTTTCTTTATATATGTAAAAGTAACAGGTCAGATTTTACTTTTAAATGATTAGATTTATGAAAAGTTCAGTTTAAAGATAGAAAAGGTTTGTGAAAGGCCTATTTTTTAACACAAATAATTTTGTGAAGGGTCCTGTTTTAAATTGAAATATTTTGTGAGTTGAAATGAAAAATTTTGAGAAGGGTCCTGCTTTGAAATGAAAAAAATTATGAAGGATCCTTTAATGGACCCAATTTCTTCTTAAAAAGATCCCTGTATACTGTTACTTTATTTTTTGTTTCAGTTCCAAAAACTTGTACAATAATTGAAATTAAAACTATGAAACCAAAAAATAGATCTGAATTCGAGAACAATCAATGTGGATTGATAGATAATTAATAAAAATTTGTAAAAAAGTAGTTTCTGGCATGTATATTACATGACTCCTCAGGAGGTATGCCCAAATTCTTCTCACAGAGTCCTATTTTTGCGAAATTGTTAAGGGTTATTTTTATATTTGCGAAAATTCCAGTTAGAGGTCTGCACGGGCCGAAGTTTCCAGGCCCGGGCCCAGCCCGGTAAAAAAGTTAAAAGTTCGGCCCGGCCCGGTATAACAGTTGAAAGTTCGGCCGAGCCTGGCCCGGCCTGAGTGAATTTCTACAAACCATTGATTTTTACGTCTATTTGGTTAAAAAATTGTCTCGTACGAGGAGTTCTGACCAAAAATACTTAACTTTTTTTTTCATGTTTCTACACTTCATTTTTATAGAAGTGCCGCAGACTGCAATATTTATTTTTTTAATGAATTGCTATTTCTTGCATGTAAATGTTTCAGTTATCATGAATATTGTTAATCCATATTCCATTTATTCAAGTGTTAAAAGTCTGAAAAATGCTACACAGTAAAATCTTCTAAGACTCAGTTACATAGAAAAAAAAAAATGTGTTATAGACAAGTTCCCTTCTTAGCAAGTGTAAATGTATTATATATTCTTTTCTTACGTATTAGTATATTAATTTTGCATGGATCAACCCGTTTTTCAGTTTAAAATAGGATTCCGTCATAGGCAGGTTCTTTTTCACACGTTTTACTATGTTTTAATTTAGCTATATTTTAATTAGCGTAGAAATTTACTATTCTTTAAAAAGAATGTTTAATTGTAGAATAATGGCAATTTAAAAATGTATGCATTTTTTGCAAAAATCTTTGCACCAGGCTTAATATTACTGACCTTTGAACGGACAGGCCACGCCGAGACAATGGTTTTCATACGAGCTGGCTCAAAACTAGGACTGAAAATTTTGGGCCATGAAGACTAGGAAAGAAACCAGTCCTGGCTCTGCACAGAAAAAATAAGTTAGGCCCGGCCCGATTCTTCTGGAAAAAAGTAAGGCCCGTAAACAGTAGTCACTAGGCCCGGCCCGTGCAGATCTCTAATTCCAGTCATAATTTTGTAAATTTGAAATTATCGTTATATCCAAGCTCCTGTTTATCATTTATGTACAAAAAAGTTATGATCTTTGACAAGTTTAATTGTTTTGTGATTGGTCAGATTTTATTTTTAAATGATTAGATTTGTGAAAGGATCAATTTGGAACTGGAAGAATTTTGTGAAAAATCTATTTTTAAAGCAAAGAATTTTGTGAAGGGTCCTGTTTTGGTATGAAAAATTTTGTGGGGGATTCTGTTTTAAGATGAAAAATATTGTGAAGGGTCCTTTTAAGGACCCAAATTTTTCTGTAACAGATCTCAGATCCCTGCAACTACTCATTAATTACTTTGATATTAGAATGAACAGCAGCCAGATAAAAAAATGCAGATTCTTATTTTTCCTTGAAAAAGTATTATAGAAATCTCGAACAACCGAAAATAAAAAATCTTTAAGAATATGCTTAAGAATATCCAAAGATTTTAGGGTCCCAAGGGCAACTTCCTAATTATGGCCCAAAGCAGAAATACAGAAAGTAATAGAAAAAAACAGCCAAACTTAAAAAAAAAAATATATTTTTTTGTCTGGTTTATATACTATATGGCCAAAGGTGACCGGTCACATGCAATTTTAGACGTTTTGTTAAATATCTAGAAAAATACAAAAGGAATTAACCTGAAACTGCAGGTGCATAAACAGTACAGTATAAGTCATATTTTTCTGTGAAGATTTTTTTCCAAAACCCCATAGGGGACTGTCAACAAACTGAAAAAAAAAAATGAATATCTTTTCGATAACCATGTAAAAACTAATGTAGCAAAAGCGTTCAAACTCGAGATTATTAATAAGTGGCTTATTGTTATATACTGTGTTCATTTTTATGAGGATAGCATGTATACTCATAGAGAAATTAAGGTTTTTATAAAAACAGTCCCAAATTCTGCCAAGTTTTTTGCTTATAATTTGCAGAGTTCTCAATATAAAAAATCCCTGCCGGCCCGGCCTACAGGCGGAGGTAGATTTCGAAGTTAAGTATACTAATTTTGCAAACAAACACCAAATCATGATTAGAGATAAACCCACTTTAACAATTTTATCTGGCCGCTTTTGACGAGTTTTTATTTCATTTTTATATAATAACTGGTTTTATCAGAATCATGTTAGGGCGGTATTCAAAAAAATACATTTCCATGCTCAACAACTCGAAATTTTCTGGCATAACTCCAGATTTATTTTTAATAGGAAAAACATGAAACTTGTTGACGTGATTTTTGAAGAGATTTATAAGCGCCCTGTGTTTTTAATTTTCGTTCAATTAATTAAAACTTGATACATAAACAATTATTTTCTCAGTAAAACAATATTTTTCGTTTCTAACACAATCGCTTTGGGAAATTCCGTTCAAAATGCCCACTTTGACATAATTTTTTCAAATATATTCTGCCCCTGTCAAAAAATCGATCATTACGATACATTATATAGTTTCTGAATAAGTGAATCTACCAATTGGATGCGTTTGAGAGCAAAAATGAATTTAAAAATGAGTCAGAAAATAAGCAGTTTGGATTTGAATACTCCCTTAATACGATGATTTTTCCATCACAATCCGCTTCAGGAAATTCGGTTCAAAAGCCCACTTTGACAGCATGTTTTAAAATATATTCTGCCTCTATCAAAAAATTGACCATTACGGTACATTATATAGTTTCTGAGTAAGAAAAGGTACCAATTGGAAGCCTTTGAGAGTAAAAATGAATTGTAAAATGAGTCAGAAAATAAGCAGTTTGGATTTGAATACACCCTTACTTAGATGATTTTTTTCTTCAACCGCTATGTAATTTTAATTTGTTTTTGCTGTAAGAATTGGTCCTATCCAAAACTTGTCTATATAGATGTTGTAGACAATATTAAGAAGAAATATGATAAATTCATGGGGATTTTATATCTTTTGAATTGACGGAGTTATGGAAATTTTTCTTCTTCAACCCCCCTTTTTTGTTTTCGTTTTAAATTTTTTTTGCAGTACGAATTGGTCCTATCAAAAACTTGTGAATATAAAAGTTGTAGATAATGTTAAGGAGATTCATGATAAAATTAATTGGATTTGACATCTTGAGAATTGACGAAGTTATGAATTTTTTTCTCCCCAAAACCCTATTTTTTGCGCCCCTTGAGCCCATTTTTAACTTTATCAAAAATCTGTGATACATAAATTTTTGGACCTATTTTTAGAAGTAATAAAAACTTTAAACTGATTCGATATGTACAAAATTTAAGAAGTTATGGGGTTTTTTCGGTTTTCACAAAACCCCTCCCTATTTCCATCCCATTGGTCAGATTTTGCCCATTAACAAACTCGACCGAGATTTTATGCCCCTTGATTTTATGTATCAGTTTGGAAGAGATTGGTGCAGAATTGTGGAAGTTATCGTGTCCAGAAGAAAGTGATATATATAGATAGATAGATACATACATACATACATACATACATACATACTATATATATATATATATATATATATATATATATAAAGTTTTTTACTGAGAGTGGTTTTGGGCTCTAGGGGTCCTGATCGGTGTAGATCTGCAAAAAATTTTCAGAAATTCCAACATAGGAACGACGCCAATAGGTAGTATTTAATACGAAATCTACCTAAAAAAGATCTTTTCAGAAAATGTGACAAACAACATTGTACATAATACCCTGCAATAAGATTGAAAAAATAGTAAAATTTGTATGAAAAATGAGCAGATTTACTAAATGACTATTCACTGCGCATGCTCAAACATAATCAAAATATAATTTGCATAATGTGTTAGCTAAATGTATTGAGCAACTTTTGTGAAAGTCTCAAAAACATAGTTTGAAAAGCGTCATAATAATCGTTTAGAGAATAAGCTCAAAATCTGTTATTTCCAAAAATAAGCAAAAAGATGAGGGGCTGTATCCAAATACAGCAGTACATGCAATATTGTGTATGCTATATTGGCACTAATCAATGGATATATGGATACAACTCCTCATCTTTTTGCTTCATTTTGGGAACAACGGATTTTGAGCTTATTCTGTAAACGATTATTATCAGACTTTTCAAGCTATGTTTTTGAGACTTATACAATAGTTGCTCTATACATTTAGCTAACACATTATGCACAGTATATTTTGATTGCATTAGCCGTAATTTCCTTGATGTTTATACCTTTTTAAGTTAAGTACTTTATTTCTATCATTTCTTATTTTTACTTTTCAACTAAGTTCATTCTAACATTCTACTTACGTTTAGTTATCTTTATTCCTTTCAGTTTATTCAAATATCATTTTGTAATTCACTTACCTGGTGTTTTCATGTTGCCGTAAACGTGGTTTAGTTATTCATTTTACGATTCGATTGAGAATCGATTCACGTCATCGGACTTTTCACTGCTGATTATAGTTCTTTCGTTCCATTCTTCCACGCAACTCAGACGCATTGCATATTGCTTTTCTCCCGTTCCGGAGTTGAAAAAATAGTTTTTCCGTACAGCAGTACGTGTTTTTTGCTGAAGTGGGCGTTTCGCTGGTAGACATGTGCTGGTAGTTGAAAGGTATTTAAAGGGACGTTAGTTTTCCGTACGGTGTGCATTTGTTCTGTTTCTGTTTGTTTCATTGTGTGCATTTTGGTTCTTCAGTTGTATTTTATTTCTGATGGCTTTTAATCATTTGGTTATCGTTTTGATCATACATTAGGCCAGCTGTTGATAGTGAAATGTTGAAATAACTTTAGATATTGTTTTTTTTTTAGTATGCTGTTTAAGAAAGATGTCACAAAAGTTAGTTAATATTGAAAGTTTCTTGGCACTTAGTTTATTTCATGAAAATATAATGAAATTTGATAATTTTATTCAGTGCAATATTTCATGGGCCTTTCAATCTTCAAGTTTAACCTGGTGCTCTTTCAAAGCTGTGATTTTTACTCATTTGTTGGACTTGTTATGTTTCAAATAAACTGTCTTAAAAGCAAATACATCGAACATCTGATTTTGACACTTCGTTATTGTCGTACGTTGTTGAATGCTGTCAGCACTTGAATTCCTTTTTCAACCATCAGTTTTTCAACGATGTGTATGTGTACAGTGCTACGTTTTCCTAGAAATGCTTTTGATGGTACGATGGTCTGCTTCAACTAACTGTGAGTAAAAAATACCAATATATCTGCTGTTTTACTATAATATCATACTAATTAAGATGCTGGCTCATATATCATATATATATATATATTATGCAAAACTGAATTGTCATGTCATTGTCAACTAACTTCTTTGATTTTACTTTAAGTCAGGTACTTGTTTATTTATTTTTTTTTTTTTTGCTTTTTATTTTCTTTTGACAAATAAACGTTAGCTCCATAAAAAACTTAAATATTGTTTCTTCTCTGTCTTAATCAACTTTTACACACCTACATCAACAACCTTGTCATTTATCTTTTATTTAAGGTCTATGCCGTGGACCTGCCCAGCTATATTATTTTCTCTGCTACTCAATTTTAGACCTGTTTCAGTCCCTGGTTCGGTATCCAGGCCAGGAGAACACAGTTATGGGCCCAGGCCATTCATTGGCCAATATAGTTAGAACCCAGACAGTTCCAAGCCCACACAGACATTAGACCTTGAGAAGGAATTGTAGACAGGTGTGTGTGAAGATTGCAGCCATTTCATAATAGACCCACTAGTGTATTTTAGAAGGGGTTGCCGCAGTTACCTTTTTTTGAATTCTTATCTTAAAGGGTGGAGTTTATAATTTTTTTTCTAGTTTGTCAATAACTCAAAATTTTTTTAGTACTATCACTTTGTAATTTTAAGAGTACTGTTTTATAAAAAAAAATAAAAATGTCTAAAGGTCTTTTCTATTAACACGTTCATGCCGGCGTGCACCACCAGTGGGTCACGCTTGACTGTCCCATCGGGCGGCGTGCATCTACGGTGTGTCACGCTTGACTGTCGCATCAGGCGGCGTGCATCACCGGTGGGTCACACTCCACTGTTAAATAGGAGGCATGCACTACAGGTGGGTCACACTCAACCATGCCATGGATGGCATGCACTACAGGTGGGTGACACTTGAATATTCGACAATTAAATAATAAAAACTATTCAATATTATAAACTTAATACATTCATGACGGGAAACGAGAATTCTCGTTTTCATTCAAAAAATATCATTCACTAAGGGCGTGGCTTCTACCTTACAAAAAATGCATTTATATCATGCTGTCCTCTTTTTTTTAGATTGTGCGACATTTTATATTAAATTTGTTCATATGTAGTGAATAAAATCATGTCTAAGTAATTTGCTTACTCCTTATGAACTTTCCGACATTCACAAACAACTCTGCTTGTTATATTCGAGTTCAATTCGATAAATGTGAGAGGGGCGTGTCATTGCATACAGTGTCTGAATAAGCGACAATATCCCGGCGCCAGATGAAGCAAAACATGCATTCGAGCACCGCCTCACAGCGAAAAACATGCATATTGGCGCCGGCGTGAACGTGTTAAACCTTTCTCTTTTCTATGACAATGACCAACATTCAGGTAAGCATCACAAAGCTTCATTTCCATAACTATGGGAATTGGGCAGCCGATATCAAGTATTTGCTTCTTGATAAAAATGCATGGGATATTGTGACAGGAATCGAAAAGGCACCTGATCCAGGCGACGCAGCTGCCACTAAAGATTACCAGTCGAGGATTCGTGCAGCTCGTTCAGTAATATACCTTAATGTTGAACCTGAATTCTAACGTATTATTGAGAACATTGATGATCCCCAAGCAGTTTGGAAAAAGTTACGGACTCATTTCCAGACTGATAACAGGACACGAGACATGCAACTGTTCTTCGAAATCCTTGCCTGTAAAATTGATCCGGAATAGTCTATTGATATGTATGCTGCTCGTCTCCAAAGAATCTCAGACGAATTAACCGCAATGAATGAGACTTTGAAGGAAGTATATTTGTCATTTCAATTACTTAGATCGTTGCCGAAGAAATATGATACCCTTGTCCAGAACATACTATGCTGGCCAGAAGACAAATTTGTTTTTAGTGGTATTTTAACAGAGTTAATGGCTGAGGAATCTTGTCTGAAATTACGTGCACACGACCGAAATGAGACCTCACTACAGTTGAATTTCTCCAGAAGCCAAACACCAAATACCTATCATCATAGATTCCGGGGAAATTGTCACAAGTGCGGCAGAAGAGGCCACTACAAGCACCAATGCAAATCATTCATGCCAGACGTGTCTGAACCAGAATCATTGCTTGGAACTAGTTCCCAAGATTCATCAGTGTCCAGGCCTATTACTCCCAGATGTACAAGTCCAGACTATCCCAGAACCAGACGTGGAGCTCGACCCAGAGTTAAGAAGCAGTCTCATCTGAAACCTAAAGGACAGATAAACTACCTCATTCAATCTAACTTAAGTAATGTGAAGGGTGATGATGATGCGTGGGTGTTCGACACTGGAGCATCGCACCATTTTTGCTGTGATAGAGACCTTTACGTAAAATATAAGCCACTTAACAATAAAGAACTTGCTGTTGCTGTAGATGGTGCAACATTTCCTATCAAAGGGACTGGGACAGTTAGTTTAAAGTTAAATGGTGATGATGTAATTTTTGGGGATGTTATGCATTGTCCTAATTTAAGATGAAACCTTATCTCTGGTCCTTGCTTAGACAGCAGAGGTGCAAAGTTCAAAGGAGGTGAGGGTAGAGTGAAAGCATATCGTGAAGACCACACTTTGTTTCGCGCCACTCTAGAAAATGCTATATATCTTTTATACCCTGAAATCAGCCATATAACTAAGAAAGTTCCTAAACCTAACGTAAAAACAAAACATGTTCATTTTGAAGCATCCACAGTTCAGAATGACCTTCGTATGTGGCATAGAAGGTTAGGACACATTTCATATGTAGGAGTTCCCAAACAAACAAGAAGTCACAAATTTGAACCAAAGGCTAGAAAAGGTATCTTGGTAGGATACGCCATGTCAACTAGGGGATATAGAATTTGGCTTCCAGACACAAACAAGATTATAGAAATAATAAATGTAAAATTCCATGAAAATGCTACCATACTCAAAGACACGTATACGCCAAACGAGCAAGGTCCTACATATACAATAGCAGGGGTGATTGTGACTCAGAGTGAAAAACCCTGAAAATTAATTCATACAAAGTGAAAAACCCTGAAAATTATCGATGCAAAATAAACCAATATCAATTTACATAACTGATTCTGCAACAGCATGACAATCAAATGACATATTTCTGCTATTGTTTGAAATATACAAATTGCAGAAAAACATAATTCGGTAAACTTACATTAATTTCACTGAAAGCTAAATGACTTCATCAAATGGAGAGTCAGGGGAGATTCGGAGTGAAATTTTTTTTTTCGGAAATACATCGGCGGCAGCGGGGGAATTACGGTTTTTCGCGATCTTTTGACGAAATTTGCCGTTTTTTCGCGATCCTTTTTACGAAATTTGCCGTTTTTTCGTATCTTTTGTAGGAAATTTCCCGTTTTTGCGATCTTTTGGGGGGAAATTTACCGTTTTTCGCGATTTTTTTGGTGAAATTTGCCGTTTTTTCGCGATCTTTTGACGAAATTTCCTATTTTTTTCACGATCTTTTGACGAAATTTGCCGTTTTTTCATTATCTTTTGTAGGAAATTTGCCGTTTTTGCGATCTTTTGGGGGAAATGTACCGTTTTTCGCGATTTTTTTTTATGAAATTTGCCGCTTTTTTGCGATCTTTTGACGAAATTTCCTATTTTTTTCACGATTTTTTGACGAAGTTGTGATCTTGTGGGGGAAAATTGGCCGTTTTTTCGCGAAAATGAAATTTTACTTCTAAGTGGCTAAGTATTAGAGAAAAAAAGAAAAAAGAAAGAAAAATAGAAATTTTGTTTGTTTTCCTAGCTTTACTCTTACACAAGGTAAATTTATTTTTCCTGCTTTCTTCCTGGGTATGCAATTCCGGACATTGTTGTACTGAGATTGAGATGGATAACACTTCACAGCAACTTCTCTGAAAGGAGAGGGGCAGCAGAGAGGGAGGGGAGAGATTCACTCCTGGCTTTAATTATGTGTTTTTTCTGCGATCCTTTCACGAAATTCGCTTTTTTCTGCGATCTTTCGCGAAATTTGCATTTTTTTCGCTTTACTTTGACGAAAATCGGGTTTTTTCCCCCGTGATTCTTTAACAGAGTTTGCATTTTTCTTGCGATCCTTCGACGATATTTCCGTTTTTCTAGCGATCCTTTGACGAAAATCGCGTTTTCCAGCGATCCCCGGAATGGGGGGGAGGGGTTAATACCTGACGGTTTTAATTATGCGTTATTTCTACGAAATTCGCGTTTTTTCGCGATTCTTTAAAGAAATCGTTTTTTTTTTGTGATCTTTTAATGAAATTTGCGTTTTTCCCTCGATTCTTTGACGACATTTCCGTTTTTCCAGCTATCTTTGGACAAAAATCACGTTTTTCCCCCGATCTGTTGACGAAAATCTTGTTTTTTTCTTTCGCAATACTTTGCAAATTTTGCACTTTTTCGCGATCTTTTGACGAAATTTGTGTTTATTTCGCGATCATTAGACGAAATTAGTTTTATTTCGAGATCCTTTTACATAATTCGCGTTTTTTACGCGATTCTTTGGTGAAATGTGTTTTTTTTGGCGATTCTTTAAACAAATTCGTGCTTTTTCCGCGATTCTTTAACGAAATTTACGCTTTTTCCGCGATTCTTTAACGAAATTTACGCTTTTCCCACGATCCTTTTACGAAAATCGCGTTTTTCTCACGATCTTTTAACGAAAATCGCATTTTTCCCGAGATTCCGGGATGGGGTAAATCCTTCCCGGTTCTAATTATGTGTTTTTTTCTGCGGTCCTTTGACAAAATTCGCGTTTTCCCGCGATTCTTTAAAGAAATTCATGTTTTTTTCCGCGATCCTTTAACGAAATTCGCGTTTTTCCTGCAATCCTTTGACAATATGTCTATTTTCCCCGCGTTTCTTTGACGATATGTCTATTTTCCCCGCGTTTCTTTGACGATATGTCTATTTTCCCCGCGTTCCTTTGACGATATGTCTATTTTCCCCGCGTTCCTTTGACGATATGTCAGTTTCCCCGGCGTTTCTTTGACGTATGTCCGTTTTTCCCGCGATCTTTCGACGAAAATCTCATTTTTCCTGCAATGTTTTTACGAAAATCTTAGTTTTTTGGGGGATCCTTTGCAAAATTCATGTTTATTTCGAGATTTTTAAACGAAATTTGCGTTTTCCCGCAATCCTTTGACGAAATTGTCGATTTTTTTCTCGGCGACCATGTCGAAATTCGCGATATTTTTTTATGTCCGAATTTTCCACTAAACGTAACGATCTCATAAACCCGGAAGGATAGATCGAAAAACCCGGAAATCCGGGCTACACCCTGAACACAATCACCCCTGCAATAGGTAATGATCCTTTTTCTAATGATGAACAGCGCAATGGAAATGGTTTGGGACCCACATATATAATAGCATCTGAAACACCTGAAATTGATCCATATACTGACCTACACAATCTGATAGTCCTACTAAATCTGCCACTCCTACACCTGAACACAATATTAAACCTAGCACTTCAGACTTCACCTCCGGAAGCCCGTCTAAAGACGAGAGCAATGAGGAGGGTGAAGAAAGTTCAAGAGTACTTAGAGTTGCTATGTGGTTCAGGAAAGTATCACCTAGATCTGATGGCAAAAGAACAGATATTTATTACTATGAATTAGGGGGGACGGATAGGCTAGGATCACTTTGGGATGTACAAGATTACTGTCAGAAAAATGATATAATATTTGACCCTAAATTATTCAGTTTCAAAGGCAAAAATAAGTATCAAGGGATAGTGACGTCACATAACTCAAGCGCCGGCTTAAGTCCCAGTCGCATTCCACCATACGCCTCTATCTCAACTATGTTCGAACCACAATCTGCATATTACATGTATGAGCCTTGCACTTACGTATATGAACCATTAATAGACTTGGATAATTACCACTAAACCATTGACAAAACATGTTTTACATAAATTCATAGAGGTTATTTTTCATACTAAATACACATCTTTTCAGCTTAATTTTATAGTAGTAAAAAAACAAAAAAAAAACACCCCTCCTTTGAACTTACATATAATTTTCAAGTTTCAATACTTGTTTCAACTTTTGCATGTTAAACTTAGAGTTTAACGCATCCTTTTTTTTATGCTGTTTCCTACGAGAATCAGTATATCTTTATTGTACTTTTGAATTACTATGTTTATACACTTGTTTTTTTAATGCATCATGTCAATATCTTTATGTCCTTTTTCTAATTGCATGATGTACTGCTTTAAAATTACCCTCATTTCCAACGGTGTGGACAGTTTAAATCCTGCTGGATTGTGGTCAGACCTCATGTTGGTTCATCCTCCGGGGTCACAAGCAGCCCTGTGAAACGTCTTTTAGGGGTGACATTGTAATTGCCAGAGTTGACCTGCAGGGGGTAGTGGCCTTCGTGAGTGTTCCGATCACAGGAAGGCCTCTCGCAGGCACGTTATTTTTATTTCAGTTAGTCCCTCGTTTTATTGCTGGAAGTGTCACGTAGATCCCGTTCATGCTGTTGGAAATTGAGTAGTAATATATATTTCATCATAATATAAGTCTTGTATTTCTAAGCAAAGTTCCTCCTATGAAAAAAAAATCAAATTTTTCAAGTGTAATGTTAAGCAATAATGGTTACATATTTAATGCATAGCATTTATTTTTGTTGTTTGGCCAAATATATATATTTCCAAGTCAGCTCACTGAAACATTTCAATATTGATATAATTGATGTGTATTATATAAAGAGAATGTATGTTTCTAAAAAATTGATTAATCAGAAAGTGATTTAACATTAAAAGTGGTCTCAATATAAGATCAATGTATTAAAATTGTGTAATTGTGTATTAGAATGTTAAAGTTTTGTTATATATTGATCATATTTGCATAAGGGAAAAATTTATAAATGGAATTTTTTTTTTTTGCATCATGTTGGTAAAGTGTAGTCATATATCTATATGACGAGGTATATGTAAATCCAAGAACTCAACGATCAAGGACTTTACTTCACGATAAAGATGCTAATTTTTACTAATGAACTTTACAGGTTGAAAGTTCAAGTTTTGTTTGTTATCCTGCGAGATAACGTTTTGTAGAAGTTGATTCCCCAGAGTAATGAGGGAAGTTTGTTACTATTGTTTTAAAATGTGTTTTCAAAGTGTTTATACCTATGTTAAATTATTGTTAATATAGTGTTATTTGAATTATTGTGTTAATAGAATGGTTATTTTTACTGTCAAAATTTGATGGTTATATTGTTGAAAAGTTGTTAAAGTGTTATGTATCTGAAATGATTGTTTAATTTTATTAGTTTTCAGTATTAGCCAGTATAAGCGCCAAGGGGGAGGGGGGGGGCAACTGTTAGCCCTACTTTCCTTGACATTTATACCTTTTAAAGTTAAGTACTTTATTTCTATCATTTCTTATTTTTACTTTTCAACTAAGTTCATTCTAACATTCTACTTAGGTTTGGTTATCTTTATTCCTTTCAGTTTATTCAAATTAGAGGTCTGCACGGGCCGACATTTCCAGGCCCGGGTCCGGCCCGACTCACCGAGAAAAAAAATCGGCCCGGCCCAGCCGGATACAAAAATTAAAAGTTCGGCCTGGGCCCGGCCCAGCCCGTAGAAAAAGTAATATTGGCCCGGCCTGGCCCGATAAAAAAATTAAAAGTTTGGCCTGAGCCCGCCCCCCCCCCCCAGAAAAAAGTTAAAATCTCGGCCCGGGCCCGGCCCGAGTGAACTTCTACGAAACATTGATTTTTACGTCGAATTGGTTAATAATTTGTCTCGTACGAGGAGTTCTGACCAAAAATATTTATCGTAACTTTTTTTTCATGTTTATAATCTTTATTTTTATGGAAGTACAGCAGGCTACGATATTTATATTTTAATAAATCTCTATTTCTTGTATGTAAATGTTTCAGTTATCATTAATATTGTTAATCCATATTCCATGTATAGAGGTGTTAAAAATCGGAAAAATGCTATACAGTAAAATCTTCTAAGATGGAATTGAATAGAAAAGAAAAGAAAAAATGCATTATAGACAAGTTCCGTTCTTTGCAAGTGTAAATGTATTATATATTCTTTTCTTACTTATTAGTATATTAATTTTGCATGGATCAACATGTTTTTCAGTTTAAAACAGGGTTCCGTCAGGTTAAGGCAGGTTCATTTTCACACATTTTACTGTATTTTAATTTAGTTATATTTTAATATGCGTAGAAATCTACTATTCTTTAAAAATAATAAATTTTAATGTTTAAGTGTAGAATAATGGCGATTCAAAAATGTATGCATTTTTTGCAAAAACTTTTGGGCCAGGCTTAATTTAACTGACCTTTAAATGGACCAGGCCACGCTGAGACAATGATTTTCATACGGACTGGCTCAAAACTAGGACTGAAAATTTTGGGCCATGAATACAGAAGAACAGAATCACCCAACCGGGGCGCCCACCAAATTTAGCATAGGCTCAATGCCCCGGAGGAAAAATCCCCTCTACCATCCACGACCACACAGCTCAGGAAACGGGCCCGGAAATACAGCAGCAATGAATAAAATAATTTTTCAACAGAATCAGCGAATTTCGCTGAAGATAACCATAAAATAAGTGGATGGGCCAACTTGGCCCTGAAAATATGAAATCAAAATTTACAAAACAAATTTTACAGATGGCACAGACATACCTGCGCTGTGACGATAACTAAAAACAACTTGAAAGGTTTCTCTAAACAAAGCCTCTTAACTAAAAAAAAAAAAGTTTAATTAGTGCATGACAAAAGGGGAATACTAGGAATACGGGCCGTGAATACTAGGAATGAAACCAGGCCCGGCTCTGTACAGAAAAATTAAATTAAGTTATGCCCGGGATCGGGCTTCGGGCCACGGGCCGGCCTGCGCAGATATCTAATTCAAATATCATTTCATAATTAACTTACCTGGTGTTTACATTTTGCCATAAATGTGGTTTAGCTATTCATTTTACGATTCGATTGAGAATCGATTCACATCATCGGACTTTTCACTTCCGATCGTAGTTCTTTCGTTCCATTCTTCCACGCAACTCAGACACCCTGCATATCGCTTTTCTCCCATTCCGGAGTTGAAAAAATAGTTTTTCCATACAGCAGTACGTGTGTTACTCAACTCTGCTGAACGTGTGTCTTGCTGAAGTGGACGTTTCGCCAGTAGACATGTGCTGGTAGTTGAAAGGTATTTAAAGGGACATTAGTTTTCTGTACGGTGTGCATTTGTTCTGTTTCTGTTCATTTTGTTGTGTGCATTTTGGTTCTTCAGTTCTATTTTATTTCTGATGGCTTTTAGTCATTTGGTTATTGTTTTGATCAGACATTATGCCAGCTGCTGATAGTGAAATGTTGAAATAACTTTAGATATTGTTTTTTTTTTTAGTATGCTGTTTAAGAAAGATGTCACGTAAGTTAGTTAATATTGAAAGTTTTTTGGCACTTAGTTTATTTCATGAAAATATAATGAAGGTTGATAATTTGATAATTTTATACAGTGCAATATTTCATGGACCTTTCAATCTTCAAGTTTAACCCGGTGCTCCTGTGATTTTTACTCATTTGTTGGACTTGTTATGTTTCAAATAAACTGTCTTAAAAGCAAATACATTGAACATCTGATTTTGACACTTCGTTATTGTTGTACGTTGTTGAAAGCTGTCAGCACTTGAATTCCTTTTTCAACCATCAGTTTTTCAACGATGTGTATGTGTACAGTGCTATGTTTTCCTAGAAATGCTTTTGATGGTATGATGGTCTGCTTCAACTAACTGTGAGTAAAAAATACCAATATATCTGCTGTTTTTATAATATCATACTAATTAAGATGCTGGCTCATATATCATATATATATATATATATATTATGCAAAACTGAATTGTCATGTCATTGTCAACTAACTACTTTGATTTTACTTTAAGTCAGGTACTTGTTTATTTATTTATTTTTTTTTTTGCTTTTTATTTTCTTTTGACAAATAAACGTTAGCTCCATAAAAAACTTAAATATTGTTTCTTCTCTGTCTTAATCTACTTTTACACACCTACGTCAACCTTGTCATTTATCTTTTATTTAAGGTCTATGCCATGGACCTGCCCAGCTATATTATTTTCTGTGCTACTCAATTTTAGACCTGTTTCAGACCTTGGTTCGGTACCCGGACCAGGACAACAGATTGCATTTGCGCATGTGCAATGAAACATATTTTAGTAAACCTGCTCATTTTTCATACAATTATTATTATGTTTTAATTCTGATTGCAGAGTATTGTGTACAATGCTGTTTGTCATATTTTCTGAAAAGAACATTTTTTTATATTAAGAACTCTGCAAATTACAAGCAAAAAACTTGGCAAAATTTGGGACTGTTTTTATAAAAACCTTAATTTCTCAATGAGAGTACATGCTATCCTCATAAAAATGAACACAGTATATTACAATAAGCCACTCATTAATAATCTCGAGTTTGAACGCTTTCGCTACATTAGTTTTTACAGGGTTATCCAAAAGATATTCATTCTTTTTCAATTTATTGATACCCCTATGGGGTTTCGGGAAAAAATCTTTGTGGAAATATATGACCTATACTATACTGTTTACACATCTGCAGTTTCAGGTTAATTCCTCATGTATATTTCTAGATATTTAACAAAACGTCCAACATCGCAAGTGACTGGTCGTCACCTTTGGCCATATAGTGTATAAGCAGAATTATTTAAATGGTGTAAATTGCTGAAAACAAATTTTTATTACATTATAAAATTTCACTGGCCAAGGGCAATCATCCAGCCGACCACTCCCTAAGCCTGCCTTCCCTTCCTGTTTCTGAGAACTACTAAAGTGGTTTCAATACTTTTTGTAATAGTTTTGGAAAATAATAAACTATACACTGATCATTCAACGATATATAGAAGTTAGAAATACAAGTTACACAATTTGAAAACAAAACAAAATTTAGAGGTTTTTTTAAATATAAGTAATGCATTTTCTATATAATTTTCTTTATATTTCTATATTAAAAATACTAACAAAACTGCTAATCCACTGATGTCAGTAGATTCATTCATTTGTAGTGTTTCAATTTTGTACATCTGAAGAGGCTGTTAAGTGTTCTTTTACGTCATCTGTTATAGAGTTAATTTTAAAAAAAGGATCTATTTGACAAGAAAATATTGACACTAAATTAAAAACTTTTTCATAAAGCAAATTCATGGCAATATCAATTTTACGAGGTTTATTAAGAGTCTTTGCAATTATATGATCGTCACAAACTCAAGCGACTGGTTAAAGTATCAGGTAAGCGCAGACTTAACAGGGGAGGCGGGGGTCTAACAAGGCAAACTTCTATCACTAATTATATAACATTATTTTTGTCCTAATTAATCACAGTGATTAAACAGGACAAAAGGAAATATTTAAATTAGTTGTAGAAGTATATCTTATTGCCTATTTTGTACCCATGAAGTCTGCACCTATGTCCAGGACATTTCATATTTGTTTTAACAAGTGTTGTGATATTTTCTTTTGAAGCATTCATACGTTACTTCGCCATTCATATTGAAAAAAATCAGGCGGTTTACCTTTCAAATCAGACTGATTTCTTTCAGAATAATGACATACTTGAGCATGAAACATGGAGTCATTTTATAACACTTCACCTCAAATCACACTGAGAGTTGGGAAATTCAAATATCCATAATTCCTTAATAAAATTCCTTCAGAATACAATTTCTGACTTTCTTACAATAAATATACGTTTGTTACTTCATTTATTGCATTTTTTGATCGGAAACCATAAAAATGGACCGGAAATTAATATTTGCATCGGAAATTTTAAAGAAAATAAAATGTAGGTTATTAAAAGAGTTCAGATTGTTGATCATCAATGTATAAATATTTTTGTAACAAAAGAATCTGTTCCCATTTTAAAAAAAATACCCTTGCTTTAAATGTGTTGGTTTCGTTCAAATTTTCAGTATTTTCCTAAAGCCTGGCGGAGCCCCTGGGAAGTTTAGGCAGAGCTCTCCTCTGCTCTAAACAATTTGTCAGTGCTTATAACTTAAAGAGAATTAAAAAATAGGATGAAACATAACAAACACTTTTATAAATGATTTTTAAGCATAACATTCAAAGTGAGAAGAAAATAAATAAAACTTATTAGGCTACTATGTATTCAAAGCAAAATCCTAGACAATTTTTTTTTCATGTGTTTTACAGTTAAAATTGTTGCTGTTGACTTACTATTAGTAAACACACTTATATAATGTTATGTACGTATGCATTTACTTAAAAAAATAAACATAAAATTCAAAATTTACTTCACTTTTATACCGTAGATTACCGTTTTAAGAAGAAAGTAATATTTGATAGGCTTTTTTTACTTACAAGTAGTGCTGAATTAAATGTGATTAATTGTACAATATGTAAAGTTTTATTTATTTATATAAACAAATGTATTAATATATACAATATTTGTATTTAGTATTTAGCAAAGTTGAGCTGTATTACATAAATTTGGTTTATGGCGTCAGATGCTGCCATCTGAAGAATCTACAACAGCCCTTTTCCATTTTTTTCGGTCAAGGGTCTATTCCTCCTCCAAATCTCTATCCCTCATTGCCTTTGCAATATCATCCACCCAGTTCTTCCGTGGTCTTCCCCATTTCCTTTTTTTTATTTGTTTTATAATTGAATGTGATTTTGGGTAGTCTTCCATTATTCGGGGTTGTATTATAGAGATTCTAATTTTTGAGTGTTATTAATAGATTACAAAACAATTTAATTTTAAAATGGCAACGATATGCGAAAGATATATTTTCTTTAAATTGGCTTTCAAAACTATAAACAATATGACTATACTTAAAAAATGGTCCAGCACACCTTTAAAAAGCTATATATTCAAATCAATATACCTAAATTAGAGCTAAAAAGGCTTAAAAAGAACACATTTTTAATTTTTAATTTTATTTTTATTACATTAAAAATAAAGCTTTTGAGTTCAACAATTTATGAAGTCACAAAAAATACACATTTAAACATAATTAAACGCAATAACAAAGTTGAAACGTAGCAATACAGCATGTCTTCGAACAAAGAAACCTCCTCTTCAACTGAATTTAGGAGCCACCGGATATGACTCATGCTCCTGATATAGACATAAAATGATGTACCAGTTAGTCAGCTATTATAAAATATGTGTTTTACAGTTGTTGAGCAAATTTTATTTTTTGTGTTTCTAGCCAGATTTTTGCATTAAATACTCCACTGTGCGCCCCCTGAATACCATGCTTTCGCACTGATACAAAAAATGGCAACTGTTGTAGGTGGATTTATTTCAATATTTGTATGGTCCCTTGAATTTGAATACCAATAATTTCTAAAAGTTTTTTCAGCCTTACTTTTCTGAGATTAATAAGCCAAATAAAAATTTTAGAAAATGCAGGTGTGTAATTTCAGGGAGCCATACAAATGCTTAAAAAATATCTGCCTATGACAGCCAACATTTTTCTGTCAGTGCTCAGGTGATGAGATTAGATGGGATGACTCATACAATTTTCTCATGAAAGCTATTCTTTCAACAGTGAAAACATAACTACTCCATCACAGCCAGATTGACTCAGTTGGTAAAAGTACATTTTTCTCAAATATTAAATGCAACTAAAACAAAATGTACTTGCCTTCTTAATACCATTCTCAAATGCAATTTTTGCTAAAGGTCCTGGACCATCTACAGTTTTGCCATCATCTTCAGGACCCCACGATGCACTATATATATGAATATGATTAATTTTAAGACTTAAAGCAGTTGCTTCAATAGTATCAGTAACACGCCCATCTAGCATCCGGACACCTGTAAATCAAACAAATATATTTTTTAAATATAATAAATTAAAATAAATAAAAATTAAGAATTATAAAATTCTCTATGTGCAGATTTTTCTTGATTAGTGTGGTTAATTAATCCTGAGATATTACTGCACTGAACAAAAATTTACTAATTGAAGCATGTATTGAATGGGAAAACTATGATAGATCCACCGTCAACTTCCTAAAAACCTCATATACATATAATAGACAATATAATAATACAATATAGTATTGATTTTGATGTGTTATTGTTAGAAAGTACATATTACAGCTTGATTTTAAAAAAATTTAAAGTTTATTTTATTTAATGAACTTTCATTAACAAAAATGTGTGAGCTAATTTACTTAGTGTCGATCACAACACATTAAAAAGACAATTTTAAACTAAAGATATAACATGCTAAATGTGAAAAAATACATTTAAAAGACATATAAAGACCTTCTATTCTGATTTACATATTTTATATGCACAAACGGCGACTTTACCAAGATCTATATTGATAAAAATTATTTCTGAAACAAAAAAAAAAAAAAAAAGAAAAGAAACTGGTAAATAAAAGTCACAAGATCACATGTATAATGAAAGTAGGTACTCTGAATAAAAATGGTCATATCTGAACATGAATTATTTTATCCTGCTGTTTCTCAGTTTGTACAGCATCTCTTTCCAAAATCTAGTTAACTCAAAGAGGCTGAATCATTGTATACATTCATGCTGCACAAAAGATTTCTATTGATTCTCAGATAATCAATGTGAAATAAAATCTTGATGGATAAATTATTCTACTATTTTTAAAATCAACCTTTAAGGCTCTTTTTTATGTGGCGGCAACCAGTGGTGTAAAAAATTTTTGAAAATCTAGGAGCCAGTTACTATCGATAACAAATTTGTAAAATGAAATTACAGTATAAGTTAATAATAGTACATACAAGTTACTCTTTTTAATTAAATATATCTGACACATGACAAATTTTTTTTGTATAAAAATTAATGTTACATAAAATTATAAATATTGATATAAAAAAATTGGAAGTACTGATGTAAAATACAAATAATAATCATTAAAAACTTCTTTAAACACCTCAAAAGTACAAATATGTAATTCACTTCAAGGACTATAATATATGCCATAAATCAACTTATCCATAAATTAACTTATTGTTTGTCCTCGTTTGCTTTTAAATTTTTATGACCGCTCATGTGTCTTGTTGTTTTTGATGTAAAGTACCAGTGTTCAACTGCTTTTGTAGGATCAAATGCTTCTACAGAATGTCCATTTAAATTTATTAATAATAAATCATTTAAATTTTGTGATGTCAAAGTAGAGCAAAACTTGTTCTTGATAAAATTCATTGTGCTGAATCCTCACTCACAGGATGCAGTTGCCACAGGTATTAGAATAATTTTTCATTGATTTTATCAAAAGCTCCCTAAATTTCATGTCTTTGCATAGTACCTTAAACTTGTACCATTCGCCAAGCAATACTTTCAGTTGTTTCCAAATCAACATTCAATGTGACAAAATATTTCTGGAAATGATTTAATAATAATTTTAACAAGTCCAGTTCAGTGAAAGAGAACTTCATTTATTTTTTTTCTTTGCGCATGGAACTAAAAGAAAAAAAAAAATCCTTAAATAATCAAGGTTATAAATATGAATTATTTTTCATTTCCTAAGACATATCTAGGCGCCAGTGTCAAAAATTTAGTCGCCGGTATTTTTACACCCCTGGCAGCAACTTTTGAAAAATATTGCATGTGCTCAATCATTTTAGGGCAAGATGAACGGCCATTTTTACCCGACTGCCAAGAAGGATTATATGTTTCATGTGTATCTGGGTATGTGGATTTCTTTATACCCTTGAAACATCCCAATGGCTGGATGAATTTTAATGAATGAGATCTCTATCGATTCGTCTTAACCGTCCGATGGCTATAAGCTAGGTTTTGTCTTCATAAATTCAAAATGGCAACTGTAAAATACAAAATGGCGGCAAAGACAAAAAAAAAAATTTATGCACCATATTGAGTGGCATATCATTGGATAGGTCTTTTAAAATGAAGACGATGTTTAATTGACTATTTTACAGTCAGAAGCTCCATTTACATATTACACAACCTGGAAATTGTGTAAGTAGGATTTCTAGCTTTACTGCAACTCTAACCATCATAGACATTTATAGGCCTCATCAAAACAGTGTTTATAGATAGGAACTAACAATTAAACACAACTTGAAAGTCATCACTACAAGTAAATAAAAAAATAGGTAAGTAATATAAAAAAATAGTTTCACATTGATGAAAAATAATTAAATTATAAACAGAAGTTCTCTTATACGTCCATTAAAAATATTTCAAAAATATATATTCTAAAAACACTTTAATTGCTAAAAAGGACGTCAAATGTTAATAAAATACATTAAAAGATCTTAATAATTTGACATGTTTCGATTGAATTTACTCAATCATCATCAGAAAAACAAATAAACACCAAGATGGAAAATGACAATAAACTATTACAAATGAAATTTAAAAATAAATAAATAAAAATAACGCGCGTAATATTTTAACATGTTTCACGTTGCCCTATTTTATTTTCAAATTATCTAACAATTCAATCCAAATATTTGGGATTTGAAATGACAAGGAATCATTGCAGACCATTGAGTTTCTGATGTAAATTTCAATAGATTCTCTAATAAAAAGTTGCAAATAAAAATCTGACCTATAAATTAATCTACATTCATTAAACAAAATATTTATGTTTTCTATTTTATTTAGCCTAGATAATGTGGTTTTACCTCTATTAAATTTTATGCCTGCAATGTGTTCTTTACATCTCACTTTGAATTTTCTCTGAGTCATGCCAATATAATAATTTCTATAACCACCTTCTTTAAGAAAAGGAATGATATAAACACCAGAAAGGTCAAATTTATCAATAGGGTCAATTCTAGTGGTTAAAATTGATTTTAATTTTGGAGGGGGTCTAGCAATTAAATTTAAATCAAACTTTTTTAGTTGAGTTTTAGCGGATTCGAAGAAATTAGGATAATTATTTATAGCCACCCTTTTCCTGTTATTTTCTCTGTCGGTTTTATTCTCAAAAACTGCATTGTTCATTTTGTTAATAAACTTTTTAATTAATTTATTAACTATTTTAACTTGATATCCGTTGTTAATAGCTATTGTTTTAATTTTATCTAATTCATCATTTAAATATTCAGGGGAACAAATTCTAAAAGCTCTGTTAATAAGGAATCTAAAGGTAGATAATTTATAAGAATATGGAGTGCAAGCATCAAAAGGTATAACATTTAAGTTAGTTATTGGCTTATGATATATTGAACGAATTAGTTTATTATTTTCTCTTTTTAATTCAACATCTAAAAAAGGTAATTTCTTATCAGTTTCAAATTCAAAAGTGTGTTTTGACATACCAATGAAAAACACTTTAAAAAGTGGCCTAAACCTAATAATTAATAGTAATTATTTTATGTTTAACAATATAATTTATCAACAATCAGACAGTGCCCCAATGGGATCTCCAATTTCAGGCCTCCTAGCAGAATTCAAATTACGCCCCCTTGAATCAAAAATTTTCAGTACTTTTAAATTATTACCTTTAGTATGGCTACGTTATGTAGATGATATTTTTATTGTTTGGAAAGGGGATGTTGATAAATTGTTAGTTTTTATTCAACAGTTAAATGATTTAGATAATAAGATTAAATTTACTTTTGAATTTGAAACCGATAAGAAATTACCTTTTTTAGATGTTGAATTAAAAAGAGAAAATAATAAAGTAATTCATTCAATATATCGCAAGCCAATAACTAACTTAAATGTTATACCTTTTGATGCTTGCACTCCATATTCTTATAAATTATCTACCTTTAGATTCCTTATTAACAGAGCTTTTAGAATTTGTTCCTCTGAATATTTAAATGATGAATTAGATAAAATTAAAACAATAGCTATTAACAACAGATATCAAGTTAAAAGTTAATAAATTAATTAAAAAGTTTATTAACAAAATGAACAATGCAGTTTTTGAGAATAAAACCGACAGAGAAAATAACAGGAAAAGGGTGGTTATAAATTATTATCGTAATTTCTTCGAATCTGCTAAAACTCAACTAAAAAAGCTTGATTTAAATTTAATTGCTAGACCCCCTGCAAAATTAAAATCAATTTTAACTACCAGAATTGACCCTATTGATAAATTTGTCCTTTCCGGTGTTTATATCATTCCTTTTCTTAAAGAAGGTGGTTATAGAAATTATTATATTGGCATGACTCAGAGAAAATTCAAAGTGAGATGTAAAGAACACATTGCAGACATAAAATTTAATAGAGGTAAAACCGCATTATCTAGGCTAAATAAAATAGAAAACATAAATATTTTGTTTAATGAAAGTAGATTAATTTATAGGTCAGATTTTTATTTGCAACTTTTTATTAGAGAATCTATTGAAATTTACGTCAGAAACTCAATGGTCTGCAATGATTCCTTGTCATTTCAAATCCCAAATATTTGGATTGAATTGTTAGATAATTTGAAAATAAAATAGGGCAACATGAAACATGTTAAAATATTAAGCGCGTGATTTTTATTTATTTATTTTTAAATTTTATTTGTAATAGTTTATTGTCATTTTCAATCTTGGTGTTTATTTGTTTTTCTGATGATGATTGAGTAAATTCAATCGAAACGTCAAATTATTAAGATCTTTTAATGTATTTTATTATATAATTTGACATCCTTTTTAGCAATTAAATGTTTAATATATATTTTGAGTGTGTTTTTAGAATATATATTTTTGAAAAATAATTAGTTTGCTTTTTACGCAGTCAAGTTTTTTGATTTTTTAAATTTAATTTTTACTTTTTTACAGGTAAGGAAATGGATGGGAAAAGGTGATACTAATTCAAGTTAGGGTTCAAGTCAAATTAGGATTTTTTGAAGTAGAATATAAAGTTATGATTTTACTAAATTATGTTCTCATGGGACCTTCTTTATATGGGCACAAATATTTATTACAATATCATGAATATGACTACAAATTAAAACACAAAGAACTAAACATAACAAATTGAACATTCAATGCAAATAAACTTCACTTAACTATACCGTGTGATTCAAAATACTTATAGATGTAATAGTGACTATATCTTTAACCTGATCTGGCTCCTTGTGATAGAAAAATACTTTCAATTACAAAAAAATATACAAAATCAAGTACAGCTTTCACATATGGAATTTGTTAAACAAGGGGCTGTGCTGTATACATATTGAAATGCAAAATTTAACTTTTTACATGGCCCTCTTTTCTTATAACTTATATTTAGAGAAATACTGCCCTGCACTTACGAAGGTCATTTAAAAATAATTTCCTTTACAATAGTACTTTTATGTTTTATCGAGATGAAACATTAAATTTTATTATTTGGTCTAGGAATTAATTCGTGCGGTTTTTAATAAAAAATTAAAGCTGTATTTCAAAAGCAAAATACATAAATACGATAACAAAAATATTGTCCATTGCTACCCACTACTTTTTCCCATCTTGCAGGCAATTTACGAATTCCGTGTCGAAAGAAGTCCTCACTTTTTGAAGCAATCCAATCAGAGATCCATTTTTCTATATTTTCTGAAGAAGTGAACTGCTGTCCAATCAAATCGTTATTCATGCAATGAAACAAGTAGTAGTCTGAAGGAGCAATGTCTGGTGAATATGGCGGGTGAGGTAACACTTCCCATCCGACATTCTCCAAATATGTTTTGACCGGTTTTGCAACATGTGGTCAGGCATTATGTTGAAAAATAAGTTTATTATCTCTGTTATCTCATTCTGGTCATTTTCTGGCCAGAACTTGTTTCAAACGCATCAACTGAAGTTGATAACGTTCTTCATTAATAGTTTCACAAGGTTTCAGAAGCTCATAGTACACCATACCTTTCATATCCCACCATATACACACCATAACCTTTGCACACTGAATATTGTTAGTATTTGAATCCCAATGAAAAAGGCGTGAGTAAGTTAGATAAAATTGGGACTTACCCGTTCTTCAGGATACTTATCTATTTTGGTGTAAATCCACACTTTGTTTAATCCAACATTTGTTAGTTGTCATATTTTTAATCAACCACTCTTTATAACCTCCTTTGACAAAGAAATTGTAGACTATTATATCAAATAAGTAAGTAGTGGTAACACTTTAAGCTATTTAATTCACATTGTTTAAATTGTAAAAAAGAGAGAGCATTTTCATGCCTCTTCTCTGGAATGACTACATTTTCAGAATGAAAAAATATTTACATTATAAGATAATAAATCAGTAATAATAATTGTAATAACAATATCATAATAATAATAATAAATCAGTTTAATGTCTATGAGTCATTTAACAAGTCATTATCTTTATCAAGGTTTTCAAGGTTAAATACATTTTTCACATTTGAAAAGATTTATGGCTGAGTTGAATCGACGCATTATTTATGTAACTGAGGAAATTACTTTTATCACAGCTAATTAGCTTGATTTATGTCCATCAAATATTTCGTTTCGGTTGTGAAGGACCTAGTTCACCAGGCATTACCCAGGCTTTTTTCATTTAGGATTCTCATAATAAATCTATTTTTCATCACCAGTAACAATCCAATGCAAAAATCCCTTATTTTTCTGTCTTTGAAGCAGCATTTTGCAAACGGTTTTTCCTCTTTTAACGTCTCTTTCTTTCAATTCATATGGAACCCAATGTGATATGTTTTGGATCATTCCCATTACATTTGGAAACTGTTGTTTGATCCACCTCTAATGATTTTGCAAGTTCTTCATGTGTTTGACACGAATCCTGATCCAGCTATGCTGTCAATTCTTCATCTTCAAATTTTTTTGGCTGTCCAGGTCGTGCTTGGTCTTCCAAGCTGTAATCACCACTTTTAAACCATGCAAACCACTTCTGACATGTTCGTTCAGTTAGAGCAATGTCACCATAAACTTCTACCAAAATACAATGACTTTCAGTAGCACTTTTCTTCGTGTTAAAGTGATGAAGAAGAACCCCCCGCAAAACACTTTATCAGGCACAAAATTTGACATTTTCAGTTGGATAAAAATTGTTGTTGTTTACCCTTAAACCAAATGGCATATACTACACTGGATGCGCAATAACAGTAGTTTTAAATGCATGTTTGAACAAACGAAACTATGGGACAATATGCTAGTTACGCCATCTCTTGTAAAACTGCACAAATTAATTCCTAGACCAAATAATTTCAGTGTTATCTGGCACTAAAAACATGCCTTTCTGTATTTCTAAGAACTTTGCAAATTTTTAAAATAAAATTAACTTATCGTTATATCTAGCATGCCATCTTGTAAGTATGCTTCTCCTAACTGCCCTTCTTCCTATAAATTCATCACAAGTATCCTCTAAAATGAATTTTTTAGCACTTCTTCATGCATGTTTGAGGAATGTGATTAAGTCTTTTCTGTGACATAGTAAAACGCAAAAAAAAAAAAAAAAAAAAAAAAAAAAAAAAAAAAAAAAATCTGTCTTTTCGATGGGAGGAGAATTTCAACATCTATACATTTTTTGTTTTATAAAATTGTTAAAATCAGAGAGAAAATATTTCTATGCTGTAAATTGGTACACTCTGATATTCTGTGCAAGTTTCACTGAAGTAACAGAGTTCTTCATGCATTTGTTTCCACTAGTCCTACTTTATAAGCCAAACTGACCACTTAAAGCTGCCCTCGGGAGGAAAAAATATTTTCTTCTATTCAACAATACAAAACTTTCTGCCATATTCACGAAGTCATTTGAATATGTAAAAGCATGAAATTTGCATACATGATGTCTGGAGAGATTTGGAAAAGAACAGCATTTTTAAAATTTCAAAGAGATGTATTAAAAATTCAGTTATAATTGATTTCTGTCTCCTCATGACCCGTTCTGATCTGTCATATGTCGAAAATCAGTTTAAAATGCTTTAGCAGCAATTTCTGAAAATTCCTTTAACTTTATCAAAAACAATAGAAAACTACTAGATTTATTGATGTTTGAATAATAACACCTGCAAATTTTATGTATTTATAATGAAAAAGTGAATTTGTGAATGCATGAGAAAGAAGCTTAGTTTGGTTTTGAGAATAATCTGACATTACCTTTTGTTTATGCATTCTATCACTAATTTAGACTACAAAGTTTGACAATAAAGTGTAACTAGTTGGATGTGCCAATCCCAAAACTTTCTTCTATCTTATACATCTTAATATTTCAAAACGCAGTTACAAATGTTAATACTTCAATGTTATTATAGAAGCGTAAAAAATACAATGTTAAAGGCACCAAAAATTTTAAATTTTAAGCATACCGGTTTCGGTAGCATATAGCATACCTTCCTCAGTGCTAAGGATGGCGGAAATTTGCTCATATATACAGGAGAGATGGGGATTTAAGTTGAAGGTTTATTGGCCAATAGGAAAACAGAGGATTGCAGGTAACAGCCAATAGGAAAATAGATGGGAAATGGAACCAAAGTAGTGAGGGGGAAAAAAAATTAAGAGACACAAGTTTTTATGTAATATTTCCAACAATCTGACTATGGGGGAATAGCGAATTCACAATTAACAATATTTTTTAAATTTTTATAAATATGAAATGCTTCAAGGAAGTTAAGTTCATGTGTAGAAGTAGGTTTAGAGATTATTTTAACCGAATTGAAGTCAAAAGTATGATTCATCTCCCAGCAATGCTTTGCAATAGAGGACTTATTCATTTCTTGTTTTTTAATATATTGTTGACGTTCTTTGATACGAAATTTTAAGCAGCGTTTGGTTTGTCCAATATAGGAAAGGCCACACTGGCAATTAATACGGTAGATACCCCATGAATTGGATAATTCAATAGGGTCTTTGAGTTTGGAGAGGGTGAGTTTATTGGTAGGGGCAAAAATTATTTTGAAGTCATATTGTCTAAGAATTTTAGCAATGGGAAAGCTTGATTTAGGAAAGAAGGGTAACACAATGCTAATATTGAAAAGAGTAGAAGACTGAGGAGAGTTTGAGGAACAAAGATGCTTAAGTTTAAATAGAGCAGTATCAATTACAGAAGTGTTGTAACCTCTATTTACTATGGTCTCCTTTGACGTCAAATCACTTTTCACGAATGTCCCGATAAGTGGTACCCTCTCTTGTGTTGAACAGAGACTTTGTCAATTTCATTATTCATATTTTGAAATCCAAGAACTTATATCCCTTACTCGCATATGTCTATCTCAAACTATATTTTCATTCCAAGAAAATTTTTACAAACAATCTGACGGTTTAGCCATGGGCTCCCCCTTGGTCACCCATCCTTGCAGACATCTATATGCATTATTTTGAATGCTCCCTTTCCAATAAATTATCTTTCCCTTTCTGAACTCGCTATGTTGATGACACATTCACCTTAATTGACACCTCTCTTCACAATATTGATAATATTCTTAACATTATGAACTCTATTGATAGCAATATTCAATTCACTTATGAAACTGAAAATAATAGTTCTCTCCCATTTTTGGATACCCTTGTCACTCGCACTGTAACCGGTTTCACTACATCCGTCTATCGCAAAATCTTCGCTGTTTCTTTGCCACTCCATGCTCGTTCTTGTCATCTCCCAGGGCAAAAAATGGCCACATTTTATACCTTTATAAATCGTGCCATACATATTTGCAGTCATTTAATAGTGAAATTCAATACATTAAAGCCATTGCGCTTGACAGAGGTTACAACCCTTCTGTAATTGATAATGCTCTATTTAAACTTCAGCATCCTCGTTCCTCAAACTCTCCTCAGTCTTCTACTCTTTTCAATATTAGCATTGTGTTATCCTTCTTTCCTAAATCAAGCTTTCCCATTGCTAAAATTCTTAGACAATATGACTTCAAAATAATTTTTGCCCCTACCAATAAACTCACCCTCTCCAAACTCAAAGACCCTATTGAATTATCCAATTCATGGGGTATCTACCACATTAATTGCCAGTGTGGCCTTTCCTATATTGGACAAACCAAACGCTGCTTAAAATTTCATATCAAAGAACATCAACATTATATTAAAAAACAGGAAATCAATAAATCCTCTATTGCAAAGCATTGCTGGGAGATGAATCATACTTTTGACTTCAATTCGGTTAAAATAATCTCTAAACCTACTTCTATACACGAACTTAGCTTCCTTGAAGCATTTCATATTTATAAAAATTTAAAAAATATTGTTAATTGTGAATTCGCTATTCCCCCATTGTCAGATTGTTGCAAATATTACATAAAAACTTGTGTCTCTTAATTTTTTTCCCCCCTCACTACTTCGGTTCCATTTCCCATCTATTTTCCTATTGGCTGTTACCTGCAATCCTCTGTTTTCCTATTGGCCAATAAACCTTTAACTTAAATCCCCATCTCTCCTATATATATGAGCAAATTTCCGCCATCCTTAGCACTGAGGAAGGTATGCTATATGCTACCGAAACCAGTATGCTTAAAATTTAAAATTTTTGGTGCCTTTAACGTTGTATTTTTTACGCGTCTATAATAATATTGAAGTATTAACATTTGTAACTGCGTTTTGAAATATTAAGATGTATAAGATAGAAGAAAGTTTTGGGATTGGCACATCCAACGAGTTACACTTTATTGTCAAACTTTGTAGTCTAAATTAGTGATAGAATGCATAAACAAAAGGTAATGTCAGATTATTCTCAAAACCAAACTAAGCTTCTTTCCGACGCATTCACAAATTCACTTTTTCATTATAAATACATAAAATTTGCAGGTGTTATTATTCAAATATCAATAAATCTAGTAGTTTTCCATTGTTTTTGATAAAGTTAAAGGAATTTTCAGAAATTGCTGCTAAAGCGTTTTAAACCGATTTTCGACATATGACAGCTCAGAATGGGTCATGAGGAGACAGAAATCTATTATAACTGAATTTTTAATACATCTCTTTGAAATTTTAAAAATGCTATTCTTTTCCAAATCTCTCCAGACATCATGTATGCAAATTTCATGCTTTTACATATTCAAATGACTTTGTGAATGTGGCAGAAAGTTTTGTATTGTTGAATAGAAGAAAATATTTTTTCCTCCCAAGGGCAGCTTTAAGTAGTCAGTTTGGCTTATAAAGTAGGACTAGTGGAAACAAATGCATGAAGAACTCTGTTACTTCAGTGAAACTTGCACAGAATATCAGAGTGCACCAATTTACAGCATAGAAATATTTTCTCTCTGATTTTAACAATTTTATAAAACAAAAAATGTATAGATGTTGAAATTCTCCTCCCATGGAAAAGACAGATTTTTTTTTTTTTTTTTTTTTTTTTTTCGTTTTACTATATCACAGAAAAGACTTAATCACATTCCTCAAACGCGCATGAAGAAGTGCTGAAAAATTCATTTTAGAGGATACTTGTGATGAATTTATAGGAAGAAGGGCAGTTAGGAGAAGCATATTTACAAGATGGCATGCTAGATATAACGATAAGTTAATTTTATTTTAAAAATTTGCAAAGTTCTTATAAATACAGAAAGGCATGTTTTTAGTGCCAGATAACACTGAAAATTATTTGGTCTAGGAATTAATTCGTGCGGTTTTACAAAAGATGGCGTAACTAGCGTATTGTTGCATAGTTTCATTTGTTCAAACATGCATTTAAAACTACTGTTATTGTGCATCCAGTGTAGTATATGCCATTTGGTTTAAGGGTAAACGACAACAATTTTTATCCAACTGAAAATGTCAAATTTTGTGCCTGATAAAGTGTTTTGCAGGGGGTTCTTCTTCATCACTTTAACACGAAGACAAACCAAACACTGCTTAAAATTTCGTATCAAAGAACATCAACAATATATTAAAAAACAAGAAATGAATAAATCCTCTATTGCAAAGCATTGCTGGGAGATGAATCATACTTTTGACTTCAATTTGGTTAAAATAATCTCTAAACCTACTTCTATACACGAACTTAACTTCCTTGAAGAATTTCATATTTATAAAAATTTTAAAAATATTGTTAATTGTGAATTCGCTATTCTCCCATTGTCAGATTGTTGGAAATATTACATAAAAACTTGTGTCTCTTAATTTCCCCCCCCCCCCTCACTACTTCGGTTCCATTTCCCATCTATTTTCCTATTGGCTGTTACCTGCAATCCTCTGTTTTCCTATTGGTCAATAAACCTTTAACTTGAATCCCCATCTCTCCTATATATATGAGCAAATATCCGCAATCCTTAGCACTGAGGAAGGTATGCTATATGCTACCGAAACCGGTATGCATAAAATTTAAAATTTTTGGTGCTTTTAACGTTGTATTTTTACGCTTCTATTATATTGCACCAAGCTCCTTATTTATAATTATTCAATATTATTAGTTCAATACTATACCTAATTTGATTTTTATCTTAAATTTCTGCTTCAGTCAATTAATCAGAGTAAAAACGAGCTAACCTCGATCATGACATTTATTATAAACAACAGTTTTTCATTATTCTGTTGTACATCAGCTGTTTGTGAATAGCCAACTTAGCAGGATGCAAACTTCCCATTGCTGCATGACCTGCCAATGTATAACAGAGCTACAAAAAATCAAGAAAATTCTATAAAAATTTCTATTACAGCACCCCTTCCTGCAGAATATTTTGAAATTCAAGGAGCGCCTTCTTGCCACAGCCAAAAACATTAATGTGACATTTGGTCCAATTCTATGCATAACTTCATACACTTTTTGATGGTACAATTATGAAAATGGCACATAACAGTGTCCCGTTCTGGCAGAATATTTCCAAATTCAAGGAGGAACTTCTTGCCATAGCCAAAAATATATACAAAAAATTTGGTTCAATTCTATGCATAACTTCATACACTTTTCGATGGCACAATAATGAAAATGGCACAAAAATTCTCTCTTCCAGCAGATTTTTTCCAAATTCAGGGAGAAGCTTCTTGCCATAGCCAAAAACATACACAAAAAGCTTGGATCAATTCTATGCATAACTTTTCATTGGTGCAATGGGACACACAGACACAAATTTTCTATAAACATGTTTTTGGAGATCTTTGACCCCTAAAACGTGTAAGTTCGTCGAAAACCAGATGTAAAATAAATTTTGATCGCAATACTTTCTTCTATTTAAGATAAAAGAAAGTAAAAAGAACAATTCTTTGAATATATTCGCAGAAAATTTCTTTGCAAAGTATATCCATACAATTAAACCATTACTGCCTTTGTGATATAGACATAGAAACAGAAATGTTTAAATTGGACATGAGTGATCGGATGAAAGGTCCACTGACACACCTTCTAACACACCACTAACAGGCATTTTATAAATTGTGTCTCAGTTTTGTCCCCTCATATCTGGTCAACTTGTTTGGAATGAAGTGTAATTGTGCTACTTTTTGTTCAAGTTGAGTGTGTATGTATATGGGGGGGGGGGGATGATGTAGCCCATACTTTTACAGGCACATAAGCCACTATCCTCTAGAACTTACAATGGATAAGCCCAGAAAGAAAAAGGTGTCTGTTTTGAAATGTATACTCAAAGGAATATTGTTAACAGTTCACCTGTTCCCAAAACACACCAATGTAGCAACACATTTTAGTCATCAAAATGCTTTATGGACATCAAAAGTAATTACAATAAATAGTTATTGACCCATACTGACCAAGGAGCTTAACTAATCTCCATGATACTCAGTGGTGAAATATGCAGGATACTTTCTCTTTTGAAAAAAAAAAATTATTTGTATATTTCCATTGACAGGTCTTTTAGGCTCCTGTGCTGTCTGTTACCGATATCCTTATTGGTTTTTAAACAAAATACATTAAAAAAAATCTCAGCTGTTAAAATGATGGAAATTGGGTGAGCTGGGGAGCAAATTATTGGGTATGCTATATAAGTTGACATGGCCCACATTTACATGGGCCAATATAAGTTGACATCACTGGTAGTCTGGCTAAAGCTGTAGTTATCTTTTTGTATTTGATATCTGCTATATGTTCTTTGATCCTAGTTTTAAACTTTTTGTTTGTCATTCCTATACAGTAGACTCCTTCAAATCAACAACCCTAAAATACACACATCATCGCAGATGTAAACATCGAGATTTTTAGTTAGTTCACAGACAAAATTAGATTTTTTTATATCATTCCATGTGTATTTTAATATGTAATTCTCATTATTATGAATAAATTCATGCTTTTCCATAAAGAAAGTATAAATTTATTTCTGAAAAAATTCAAGATATTGCTGATATCACTAATAATTGCAATCTTTTTACCCGACTGTCAAGAAGGGTTATGTGTTTCACGCATATTTGGGTATGTGGATTTCTTTATACCCTCGAAACATCCCAACGGCTGGATGGATTTTAATGAATGAGGTCTCTATCAATTCGTCGAAACCGTCCGACAGTTATAGGCTAGATTTTGTTTTTATAAATTCAAAATCGCGGCCGTAAAATACAAAAAGGCGATAGAGATGAAAAAAAATTTTTGCACACTATATTGACTGACATATCATTAGATAGGTCTTTCAAAATGAAGACGACGTTTCATTGACTATTTTACAGTCAGAAGCTCCATTTTCATATTCAACTTGGAAGTTGTGTAGATAGGATCTCTAGCGTTACTCCAAATCTAACCTTCATAGACATCTATAGGCCTCATCAAAACAGTGTTTATAGATAGAAACTAACAATTAAACACAACTTAAAGTCATTAATACAAGTAAATAAAAAAATATATGTAAGTAATATAAAAAATAGTTTCACATTCATGAGAAATAATTAATTAGTTTGCTCTTTACGCAGTCGGGCTTTTTGATTTTTTAAATTTAATTTTTACTTGCTACCAAATATATTTATGTATTATCAAGCTTTTTTTAGTTAAGTCTGGCACCTGAAATAAAACTTTCTTATTTTATGATTTTGATGTGAATTAATAGGATAACTTTGAGGCAAATTTTATTGAAAAATTTAAGAAAAATGAATTTAATCTTTATTAGGCATATTTAATTATACATAATTATTTACTTGACAATTCATTATTTACTTTTAATAATTTAATCAATTTTAAAATTATTTAAATTTTTATTATTTTGCTTAATTTTACTTAATTATGTTAATATTTTACTTTATTGTAAGCATTCATTATAATTTTGATTACATTATTACATTCAAATTACTGTTTAAAAAACATAAACAAAACAATGACCAGAAATCTGCAAAATTCTAAAATCCTCACGACCTCTGGTCCCAAGCTGTGATAATTTGAGGGAGTCTACTGTATAATATTGCAATGTATTATCATTTTTGGTGAAAGGTATTTTATATACACAATTAATTGATTTGCTTCTATTGGGTCTATTTTCTTGCACTATGTTTTTTAATTTTTTTTAAAGTTTTGCATTATTAAGAGATAATTAATTCATTAAGTTTATATTTCAATCTTTCAAAGAATCCAGGAAAATATTGTAAAGTAGATATGTTGGAATTTTGCTTATTGGAGTTTCTTTTCTTCTTATTATTTATGCTCATAATTAATATATTTATAGTGCTTTCTTTATATCCATTATTTCTTGCGATATATATTTTATTTTTCTGCTGGTTAACAACTCAGGTGTACAGACAGTGAAAGGTTTTTTAATAGGGAGTATACCATCCTGTTCAAATTCCAACATAAATTTAATTTCAGAATCGAGGTTAAATGAGAATCTCGCTTTCTGGACTTACGGCCTGAGGTCCCTTTAACACACACTTCAGACGGAGCTAAGTTGCCCCAGGACATTGCATGTGCATTCTGGCTGAGGAGGTGCTGCCCCATGTGCTCCCCCCCCCCCCCTGCTGCCCAAACATCCGTCAAATCCGGTCATCATGTTAGTAATCCTAAGGGCTAGAGGAAAATACCGAGATGATTGGCTACTCTGCCCAGATCTTCCCAAGGGCCCCACAGGAACTGAACGCATACAAAGCAGTCGGGCTCTGAGAGCAATACTAAGGTTCACAGAATGGAAGTTAATTTACCAGATCCTTCAGAGACCAAATTCTGTAACAGAAAAGGTATTTTTCATCGGAAATGGATAGGAAGAGAAGGTGCCACTTTGGAGCCCAGAAGAGTTGTAGAAAATCTCTCCCTGACAGCATAGACACTGTCTCGCTAAGGCCGCTAGAGTCTGCAAAATCTGATTACCCTGGCATCCAGTCTCGGAACTAACCCACTTATCCCATGGCCTCTGTTGGTCCCTCAGCACGAATGACCCCCAAACCATGCAATGGTGACTGCTACCAGGAAACTATAGATGCCACCAGCCATCACTGAGAGCCATGGAAACCTCTCTTATGAGCATCATGAAGTTAACAAGTAAGGTATCTGTATGTTGCTATATGATGAAAATACTGTCTACGTATCCGATCTATGTATGGGAGGTATAATCCAATTTATTATATATATCCATTTCTAGAGGTCATGATGTAAATTCAACTAATAATCCTGATATAAGGGAACACATTGAGGCCTCATTATTTTGTTTATAGATTTTATAGTCAGAGGTAAAATAATTATTATCAACTATAAGATTAAGAGTACTTTTTAATCTGATTTTTATATTTTCATTAATATTCTCCATGCGGTCAATGCAGTTATTTAGTCTTATAATGATTTTTGGGTGTCAATAGATGGTTATAAAGAGAATACATCAAGACTGGCAATTAAATTATTCTAAGGAAAATGGATGTTATTCAAACGTTCAATGAATTCATCTGTTGAAATAATTACATGATCCAAACTGGGTAAGATATTTTTCAATAAAACTACAAAGTCTTTTACTATGTAATATGAGGGGCTTGAGCATTTTATTACAGTTGGTCTTACTGGCATACCTGTTTTGTAGTCTTTGAGCCTTCCACAATCGTTGGGATTATTGCTAATTTATTAATTCTGACTAGAACTTTCATATTATCAGGCAAACTTCTTTTATTAACTAATTCTGTTCTTTTTTGTTAATAATGTTAAGTAGATCCTTCTTGATTTCTGCACAATTCATATTATTAATACATTCTGTCATTTTTGCTTTTATAGTCATCTGTATTTAATATAGCTAATTTATTGGACTTGTCAATCTGGATTAAAATAATATCTGGATCAAGTTTAAGTTTTTTCAAAGTATTCAATACATCATTTGGTAGCACTGTAGGTAATTCATTTGCTAAGTTCATGGTACATACTGTTGCAAATTTCTTCTTTATGCCCATTATGTGATGATTGTATAACAATTCCAAGTTCTGGAATGACAGATTTTGAATTAGGTTTCACTGGAAAATGGCCAAACAAAGGCAAAAATGTTTTTTTTCCAGAAAAACCTAATCTAAAATCTATCGTTCCAGAACTTCAAACTATTATACAATCGTCACATAAGGGGCATAAAGAAGAAATTCACAACATTATGCACCATGTTTTGCCAAAAGCACATTTTAAAATGTCTGTCTTAATTTCTTTTATGTTTACTGTATTTTCTGGTGTATAGCCCGCACCCCTAAATCAAGCAGTACAGTAAAAAAGTTCATGTATAAGCTGCGGAGCTGCATCGTTGTATAGCCTGCGTGCTATACACCACCTACAAATGTATATTTCAATCAGGATTCGAAATTAGACATCATTATCGTAAAATCCCGATTGTAAGCACCCCCTCCCAATTTTAGGCAATTTTTATTTTATTTTACACTCCCAAATATAAGCCCCCACTTCCTTTCACAAATTTTTTGCAGGAAAAAATTTATTTAAAAATCTAAGGGAACATTTTGACTGTTTTGGCGAATTTCTACATGTTTTCACATAATATTAATGAACCCCACCCACCCCTCTGCATGAAATGTCTGTGTTCTTTCTCTGCTCTCCCTTCCCCTCCACAGCACAAAAAGTTTAAAATCGTGGAAACCTTAATTCTATTGTTCTATTTGTTGCTCGCTAATAACAACAAATAAATAATCAATTATTTAAACTACACCTCTTTCTCTAAAAGTTCTTATTTCTCCTCTGACCCCCACCCTCAAAAGTTTAAAATCCTTAAATTTAGTTTGTAAAAATTCTTGCCCTATTTCTTACAGTTGACCTACAAAAATTCAGAATCGGCGGGACCACGGCGATTGCGAATTTTCTGGATTTTGGAGGTCTGTTAAAAATATTTTTCATGGCAATATAATAACATACAAAATGTATTTTTTCCGCTAGTGCAATAAACAACGGTACATAAAAGCCTCTTAATGGATATTAAATATGAGTGAAATAGCATAGTTACATTACAAAATCTTTATTTGAGAAGGTTTAGTGCCATTTCTAGAGTTTCATGAAGGGGGGGGGGGGGGGTTCTTTGAGATAACATGTAAAATTGCATGATTTTTCGAGAATATATTTAAAGAATTTCTTCAAACAATCATGGAAAAAAATCATGAATTTCATCACATATCTAAGAAACAATTAGAGTTTTCTTTTTCAAATGATCACTGTAAAAGGTTGCTAATTTCAGTAATCAATTAAAGGGAGAAAAAAAATCAAATTTGTATATCATTCGCTGAGAAAAATAGCGAATTTGTCATAGGTTGCGGGAAAAAAAAAACAGTTTCGTTAAACAATCACGGAAAAATATCATGAACTTTGACAATTGATCGCCCCCAAAAAATCAATTTTGTCAATCAATTGCAGAAAAAATTGCCAGTTTTGCCAAATGATCGTGAACTGAAAAAAAAGCAAATTTTCAAAGGATTGCGGGAAGAGAGAAAAAAAAAAAAAAAACGACAATTTTGTCAAAAGATCGCAAAAAGAAAAGAAAAACTCGTTTTCTTATTTTCGTACTGCATTCTAAGTTCTTTTCAAAGAAACAAAACTAAAACACATCAAGGTCGGCAAATATGTGCATCAAGGTCATAGGGCAATGTGTCACTTAGTTGATCATTCTGTTGGAGAAGCAGCAGGTGTTAATAGAGTGACTATCACGTGTTTTTATCTTTCAGTTCAATCGAAAGAAAATTTAATTGCATGTTTGTTTCTTTAGTTATAAACAGTGATTTTATTAGATTTTATTAGAATTAAAATATATGAAGCTTCGAGTCATCAATGTCTTTCAATTTTATGCCATTTTTTAACTTTCCAGTTTTTGTAACAATTAAAGTCTTTAATTAATGGTCAATTATTATAAAAATATACAGTCGAACCTCATTAACACGAAATTGAAGGGGCTGCAAAATTTTTCCGCGTTATCCGGAATTTCGTGTTAACCGTCAAAATAGTGGTGCCATTATATTAGATAAAAAAAACTAAATAAATAAGCTTACAAATATATCCTTGCTAAAATCATAAATTAATAAGAAATAGAAATTTTAATTAAGAAATAGAAAACTTAATTAAGAAATAAAACAAATTGGTCATAATTTTAGGCAATAATAAGTTTATTTACCTGCTAATCATTTTTTAGAAAAGTCCGTTATTGACTTTTGTTTCAATTTTTGTAGACTGCTTTGTTCTAAAAACGTATGGACCTCATCTAATTTGTCCAAAGCTCGGGAAGCATTCTCTTGTTCCATAAGGAAACATTGTACAGTTTTTAATGCTGCGGTAGCTTCATTTAATGACACTGAACTTTTCAGTTCGGTGTCAAATTCTTCATCCTCGTCTGAGATGTCGATGTTGTCATCTTTTTTTTCCAGTTAATGAAGCAATTATTTCTTCGTCTGTCGCCACATTCGAAGTCAGCACATCTTCATCTATGCAAAAATACTCGACAAACAATGTCTGTGAAATAATTCCCCGTTTTTCGGCTTCTTCTATTAAATTAGTCGTCATTTCAGATTCTGTTTCATTAGTTTCTTTATTTATCTCATATGTAAATCCTGCATGTCAGAAACAATTTTTCACAGTTCCAGTAGTGATACTGTTCCAAGCACTTCTTATATAAGTTATAGCTTCTAGTAAATTCACAGAAAATTCCGTTTTATTATCAAAACATTGAATCATTTTATGAACAATTATTTTTCTGTACTGCACTTTTAAGCATTGGATAATTCCTTGGTCACAAGGCTGAAGTTTTGCTGTAGTGTTCGGAGGAAGAAAGACACATTCAATTGCTTTTAATACAGGAACATCATTATGAGCACTGCAATTGACCAGCAATAAGCAGATTTTTCTCTTTTCTCAGTAGAATTTTAAGTTCAGATCAAGTAACCATTTCATAAAAATAGCATTGTTTATCTATGCATTTTTGCTTGAAGTGTAGCACACTGGCAAAGTTTTAACAGTTTTGAAACAATGTAGTTTCGCCAACTTACCGATCATGAGCAATGGTAATTTTTCACTTCCGTTCATGTTGCAGCCGACCATAATCGTAATTCTTTCTTTGCTGAATTTTCCTTCTTTTAAAGTAAGTGTTTCCGAGGGTTGTGCTTTGAAAAAAAGCCCCGTTTCATTGGCATTAAAAATGTCACGAGGTGCATAATTTTTTTTAACGTCTAACCACTTTCCTAATAAAAAAGACTCTATAGAATTCTTATCTACGACAGATTCTTCTCCACATATCTTTTTGCAGACAATTCTATGATGCTCTTTAAATCTTTTCAGCCATCCGTTAGAACATGTGAAATCGTTGTAACCGAGAGCACCAGCAAAAGCCTTTGCTTTCTCTTGCAAAACTGCACCAGTTAAAACAATGTTCTGGCTTCTTGCTTCTTTTATCCACCATAAGACAGAAATTTCAATTTCTTCATTTTTTCCTGTGCGCATCCGTTTTCTTGCTGATTCGAATTGACTAACAGCATAAGCCGCTTGAATCTTTTCACGATTCTTTAAAATTGTAGAGAGTGTGCTATTGAGTATTCCATACTTTGCCGCATTTTCAGGTTTTTTCAGCACTTTATCGCTGACTTCATTTAAAATATTTTGCTTTGTTTCTAAAGATACAGCTTGCTGTTTTCAACTCATCTTTCAAAGAATTCTACAGAGCAACTGCAAACAGAGTTTCAGTAGTCAGGTATAGAAGTAAGGATTGCCACTTCTTTCACTCGGAGATATGGGATTTCAGAAACACTGTTTATAGTTCATGTCACTATCAATAGAGCCAAACAATTAATGGAACAATCACATTAAAAAAGAAACTCCTTCAACCAAACATTCATTGTGGCTGATCTATAGCTCAGAGAGGGAATATGTCCGCATAAAGGACGAAACAGATAGCTAACAGATACGATTTCTAAAGATCAGAGGTGAAGAGCAGGAGCCCCTGACAGTTCGGACACCACCCCTTTCTATTGATCACCTCCCATTTCTTTTGTTCACCTCTACTTTTCTCTCCTTTCTTTTGTCGATGACCACAAAATGTAATTCGAAAAGAATAGGAAGACATATGATTGATTTCCATCTCAGGCATACTTGCTCAGGATGTGAATAGATGCAACTTAAACAAAGGGAGGGGGGGGGGAGGAATGCGGAAATATCAGAGGATAAAGAAAAGCAGAGAGATTAGCCAAATATTTCACCATTTTTTAAACCCTTTTCTCTTTGTCATTTTCAAACACTGAGAAAAATTCCATTTTTAGTAAATAAGATGTGACATGTAAGTTTGAAATATTGAAAACTTCGCTTAAGAAAGAATGCTTTGATTTTCGAGCAAACAAATTTTTTGCCTTAAGTGGGATTTTGCGAAATTCTATTTCGTGTTAAGCAAATTAATTTACATTGGTTTTCAGACTTATCTGATGGGACCTCAGTATTATTTCGTGTTCATGAGGTTCAACTGTACCAGAATACAACTATATTTATTTATTTAGTGTTTATTTTTGAAAAAAATTAACTGCATTTGATGAGAAATGTGAAAGATATAGCAGTCTTAAATTATTTAAAAACAACGTTTAAACACACAATAAAATAAGTTAATTTGAACAGACGTATATGTTTCGTGAGTTCCAGGACTCGCATCCTCAGTGTATAAAAACTATAAAAAACAATATCCCCCAACTACATGTACAATGAAAACCCAAATGTACACCATCAGGTTTTCATTTGGGGACATTTGGGTTTTCACCATACATGTAGTTGGGGGGAATATTGTTTTTTATAGTTTTTATACACTGAGGATGTGAGTTCTGAAACTCATGAAACGTATACGTCTGTTCAAATTAACTTATTTTATTGTGTGTTTAAACGTTGTTTTTAAATAATTTATATTTCCACACAAGTTTTGTGCTTACTATACAGCAGTCTTATTTTAAAAAATTATAAAACTGAAATCAGAAAAATGTCCGGATTTTAGAAATTTCCGGAATTTGGATGTCAGGATTTTCAAGGTTCAACTGTATTTTATGGCAAGGTGATTGATCTAAAATCTCATCTGCATAATCTCTTACAAGTATCACTCATCTAAAATTTTCATCCTCTTTGAAATATTTTCATCATCCTTTCTCCCCAAATGGTGGTGGTGGTGTGTGTGTGTGTGTGGGGGGGATTTCTAAATATGCAGAAAGAAAGAAAAAGATTTTTGTGCAGTTTGGCTGTTCCAACCCTTGAATTACATGTGTATTTTATGATTAAATAGAGTAAAAAAAAAATAAAAACAATTTGTTTTTAAATATACTACGTATGTTGGGGGAGGGGGAGGGGAACAAAACAGAAAGGAAAACATTTTTTTTTTTTGGAGAAGGGTGTGAAATAATTTAGGTGGTTATTTAAATATTTTATGAAAAAATCACAAAACAAATCTAGCAGAATTTATAAAAATTATAGATTTTAAACTGCATGAGATGCAGGGAGGGGATCATGATATAGAGAGTCAGGAGAGACAATAATTTAGCTGATCCATTATTTATTGTAACTATA